>CM051236.1:458330112-459757112 GCA_027917425.1 Gastrophryne carolinensis
CTTCACTCTAATGGCAGGCACTATACCATTTAATATTAATGCACTTTTAACTTCAAGAGAAGTCCTTGCTCTCCTCAGGCACCTTTCTGCAGCATCGGGTAAAAAGTATAATATAATATTGTAACATACCTATATCTAATTATTTCAACAATATTGCTAAATAAAATATATCTCACTGAATACCAAAAGGTAAATACAGCCTTCACTCTAATGGCAGGCACTATACCATTTAATATTAATGCACTTTTAACTTCAAGAGAAGTCCTTGCTCTCCTCAGGCACCTTTCTGCAGCATCGGGTGGGAGGAGGGTAAAGAGAGCAGAGGGGTGGAATTTGGAATAGAGCAATACATGCATCAGGTGCACACATCCTGACATCTACAGAGGGGAAACTTGCATCCTAGGTAGGTTGAAGCCATTAATCTAAGCCCTTTGTGCTGTGGACACCAACGAATCAGCTGAGCCGAGCTAAGGAAAGTATGTTAACTTTTTGCTATGGGCCTCTAACTTTGTGATAACAGCTCTAGGAAGGCAGCAGTCCTACAACAACAACCATAAAAGCTAATTATATTTTTCACAAACTATCATATATAATGTGTCAGTGGCGTACATACCACCGAAGCAGTGATGACAGGTGCTACCAGGTATGCCCCTCCGTGGCACAAGGGTCCGGCACAAGTGATCTCCACCACATCTTTAGAATGTATGCCTGGCACCAGATTAATTCATTTGTACACACGCCTCCCTTGGCTCCCCCACCACCATTTGAATGCCCCTCCATCTCCAGCAGAAATGCACCGGACCTGGCCGATGAGTGTGGGGTGAGGCTACTGATGGGGGCCCGTAACGGGGCCCCTGCTATGGAAGCCCCATCAGGGCTATGTATGCCTCTGACTGTAGTGATCCTAAATTTCACAGAGCTTTACTGAATATTGGGCAAAACAGCTTTACCTATTTCCATACCAAGGCTAGTTGAAGTAGATTGGATTTAGTATAATAAATGCATAAGGGGTTTATAAAAACTAAACAAAGTGTGCAATCCAAACAGTCTACCAAACAGCATGCCATCGACCAAAGAGGTTAAGAGACAGATGTGGCTTGTCACAAACTAATCTTGGTTCGAAATTTCATCTTTTTCAAATGTGTTGGCTTACTGATAATTGTCCACTCCACATTTGAAAAACTGTTCTTTGAGAAGATAAGTCTACATAGGCCTCAACTCAGTAAACTTCCCTTAAAATATCTCATGAAAATATGGACCATTTTAGGATTATATATCCACTGAATGTGAATCTTAAGATTAAAAGAAAGTTTATATTTTTCAGGTGATAAATATTCTCAAATGTCCTCCCTTAACTAAATTGCACCCTATTTTCACTAATGCCTTATTTTACAATTAATTAAGAAACTGTCTTATTTTAATGAGATAGGTTTACTGTTTTAAGGCCAAAGTGTCTTATCAGGGACACATAATGTAGGCACCGGTTTAATGGCCATCTTTGGTTGCAGGAAGTGTTTTAAAGAAGATATTTTAGTGGTAAAGCAGGCATAACTGCTAAGCTTTAAAGCGGAACAAAACCTACTAGCAGTCACCCTGGAATCTAAAAGGCCTCAAACATTCACTGTGTGAAACCCCCAGGGTGCAAGTAATCACTTACCTTTTCCTGGTCCAAGGGCACATGTGCGGGCTTTCGTCAAATGAGAGTCGTCTGTTATGACTATGTTATTCAGCCAATGGCTCTCATTGTTTTTAATGAGGAGCATGCACTGCCGCATCCCTGGTGGCATGCTTGGGCCATTTAGAAAGGCTGGGATGGGAGCGCACAAGTCACCGTGGATGCGGCAGTGCATGCTCCCCATTGAAATCAATGAGAGTCAAAGGATGTAAATGCGACAAACGCTCTGATTGGCTTGCTGTCTGCACATGTGCCAAAGGATGAGGAAGAGGTGAGTTGTTATGGGGGTCTCACACAGCAGGACAGACTGAAAGTCCCAAGGGAATGGAACAAAACCAGCTAAAGTCAAATTCACAGGCTTGTTCCACTGTATCAGCTCAGTGGGGGCAGTGGGATTGAGGTAGGACATTGACTTGAAATGTGAAAGCATATTACATAGGTATGTTAAATGGTATTCTAAAACAGAAATGATTTGCTACCAATACAGGTGCATTTTATGGTCCTTTAAGAATGCCAGTCCTTACCATTTCTGGATCTTTTGTTTCCTTGGGTTCTTTTTTCGTGGATAAATCCAATGTTTCCTCAGTGGGGCTTTCTTTGTTTTCTGCGTAGGGTGGATAGATTTGAGAAGAATGAAAATACTGATAGTAAATACTGCTAGATGATAGACGTGGTTTATGTTCTGTCTCAGATTTTAACTGAGATAATCTAGAATCCGTCTCCACCTTTACTGGAGAATGTGCATTGTCAGGAGCATCATTTGGAGAAAGATCCTTATCTGTAATCAATGCAGTTTCATTTGTGGTTAAAGGTGATGAGTTACTTTCAGCAGCTGAATTTGAGTTGATTTCTGATTTTCCACCATAAGTAGCAGACGGCAAACTCAAGTTAAGCAATAAAGACTGACGACCAACTGTTGGATTCCGCCTGTTATCCGATTTTGTAATAAACAATCCAGATTTTTTCTCATTCTCCAGGACTTTCTGGACGTCAAGGTTAAAGTTTGTCGAAACAAACTTATCTTCTGGTGGCCCTGATACATCTTCAATAACAGATGTTACATTTTCCCCAGAGGACATTTCATCCATATTGTTCTCCATTAGGCGATCAGAAACTGACTGAAGCAGAGATAAAATTGATGTGTGCTCATTAGCACTTCCTGCTGTTGTGCCTTCTTTCTGACCCGGAGAACTTCTGCAGGACATGGTGTCTTCACAAGAGCTGTCATTCTCATATATGGGAGACAGAGAAAAGGGATATATCTTCACACGTCTTAATGATTGGCTCAAAAAAGAGTCAGTGGCTTGGGCCTCCTCACTGCCACTAGAATCATCATCTGTTGACTCATCATCACTTTCAATCTCAACATATTTACTACTGTATACTGAAAAGTGAAAAGGTTCTAGTTCTGTTTCTAATGTGTTCCCTGGACTAATAGTAATATCAGGAATGTGCTGGTACATAGAACCTTCAGTTTCAAGGGATTTGGAGGAGCTGCCTTCTTGCTCCATATACAAAGTAACATTTTCCATTTCTCCTTGTATCTTGGCTTCAATGTCAAGATAGCTATCAACTTTTACCACATTGTTTGATCCCTCTTCAAGTTTGCCTTCTTTATAAGAATTAGGACTTATTGTATTGTGACTAGCCAAAGAAACATTTTCTTGTGAATGTCCTTTGTCATTATCTTGGTCAGTAACAACATCCCCAGATGTCCATGTCCCCTCTGATATTAAGACAACTGGATCCATACTTAGACCAAAAGATGTGTCTCGGGTTTCTGTATTATCTTCTGACTGGAAATTACTATGAATCTTTTTTTCTTGAACTAGTGTTAAGCGTGGTATATTTATAGTATTTTTATTTATGATTTGAAGTTCTTCAAAGGAAGAATGCAACACAGAGAAAATTATTTCATTTGCACTGTCCTCAAACAGTTTATCGGACAACTCTGAAACTCCTATGCTTGAAGAAATCCTTTTTGGAGATTCAGAGTCTAAAGAATTGATGTCTGATTGATCTGTGAAGGTTACATCACTCCGTAATGTAGAATGAAGTATTGCATGGCCTAACTTATTTGGTTCCCTATGAGTCACGTCTTCATCTGGATCCCAAAGTGAATTGTTACACAGCAGTGACTCACTATCTGATGTGGTTGTCTGAAGTGATATATTGAGGATGTCTTCACTTGTATCAATAGTCAAATTGTTGTTCTTGAGATTTTCTATAAGTACATCTGGGGACTTATTAGAAATTTCTGGTAAACCTTTTTCTAAAAATGTATACTGGGGAATTTTCTCATTAATATAAACATCTGGAAACATATCAATGTCATCCAAAATGACTTCTGTTTTCTCCACATGAGTAGGTTTGTTATAACTGTTTGATTCTAAAAACAGGTTAGGCGAATTTTTATCTTGCTGTTTTTTCTCAGAATCAACTTTTGTATATTTGACATCCTCATTATTTTCTTGCCGTTTCTTAAATGTATTGTCACATTCAGCCTCTGGGGGTGGAGGTGATACATTTGGCAAACATATTAACTCCTTCTCAAAGGTTGGACTTTCCACTTTACTTACAGATATAATATCTGACTGAAATGCATAGGGAGAAAGTTTGACTTCTTCAATATTAACAGACTTCACAGACACTTTAGCAACATATACTTCTGGATTCATATTTACGTTAACTTTACCATTTGTGGAGCCTCTCTTGGATGTAAAAAGTACAGATTCGAATTTAGGTAAATTATTTGCATCTGCCAATCTATCTGTTTCTTTTATTGTTGGTGCATCCCTTAGCTTGCACATATCATCAAGTAAATGAGCTGATGGCACAGTGTTATCCGAATTTCCCATTTCAGTCTCAGAACATCTATATTCTTTGCTATCTTGCTCAACCATAAAAGAATCAGAAATGTTTTTGCTAAATATTTCAGAACTAACTGTTTTAACTGGTATGTGTTCTTCTGGTGTGTATGCTTGTGATGAAACTATCCCTGAATCAGTGACATCTGTATAAGGTAGAGGGCTGTCACCCCTTATATTGATAAAATTGCTAGGAGAAGGTGGAGTGCCAGAAATAGATGTAGACGGTGACTGACACTCAATGCCATTGTCGATTGAAATGGTCCTGACAGTTCTCGTTCCATCGTTTTTATCTTGAGTTAAACTACTTAATTGGTTTTCTAGGAAATGTTTTTCAGGATGGACCAAAGTATCTTGAACACTACCATTAACTTGATTAGTCCTGGACATTTTGTCATTATCATATACCGAAGTAAAAGGCAAGTTGAAGTTATTTACAAAACTAGTATTTGTTCCAACACTGGATCTGTTTGTACTAATATTGTTAGCTAGTATTTCAGTACTTTTCAAGTCTTGCAAGTCTTGTAGATCATGTGAATGAAGCTTGTCTTCGTGCTGTAGGTCTACTGTAACATTTGGGATATTTTTTACATTTTGGTTAAGCTCTTCTGAAATGTTTTGATTTATCTTTGGTATAACATTTGTTTGTGAGGTACTTAAATGTTCTACATGTACTTCTTCTTTTGCTGTGTTCTCTGGACCAATGACCATACTCCCTGAATTAAAACGTGATATGATATTTGGACCTATTTTTGCAGTTGTGATGTTTATAATCTTGTTTGCAGAACTGGGCTGTGGAAACATAGAGGTATTTTCTAATATTGTATTTGGTATGCTTTCTTCGGTTTCTAGTTGTAATTCACTTAAACTCTTTGGGCCTTCTGTTGTTGCTTGTAAATGTTCTAAAACTGGAGAAATATTTACCAAATCTGTCTGGAGATTAGGCAAAATCGTTGAGTTTTGTCTGCATGAAGCCTTTTCAGAATCTTCTTGCTTATCTTGAGATAGATCTACAGATGTGTAAGAATGTACATTGGTAGGCATCTCATTCTGTAGTGATGGATCTAAGGATGTTGTATTAACATTTGCTCCTTGAACATAATAATGATTAGAAATATATATGTTACCACTCTTTTGACATGACGAGTCTACCAATGTGTCAGATATAATGTTAACATTTTTTTGTAGATGCTCTGTATCACTTAGGCACTTATTAGCATTAGAAATGATCAGGCTGTCCTCAAGAACTGGATTTAAACCATTGGAATTCTCTACAAATGTGCTGGATGTCTTCTCAACATACATTTGTAAAGCTTCAGAATTTTTTTCTGAAAGGTCTGAGATGTTCTCTGGAATTGATAGTAACTCATTGGAAGGCTCTGAAATGTTTTCCTTAGATGGGTCTATAGATGTGTCAACCTTTGTCTGTAGGTCATCTACAAGATTTAGGCACTCATTGGAATTTGGTATTGTGTGTTCTAAGATAGGTAGATTATTATTGGATGTTAGCTGTAAATGACTGGGAGCTATTGTTTGACCTTCTGTATATTGTGATACATCTATAGATGCATTTGATGCCTTTGTGTTATCTGAATTCTTTAAGCTCTCGCTAGCAATTATTTGTTGGCTTTCTGAAATGTCTAAGCTATTTTCTGGACTTAGCACTAAGTCACTGTTAGATATTGTCCTTCCATTTGACCCTAAACTTTCCTCTCTATCATGGGAATTATCCACACACTCTTCGTCATTTGGTTGTAAGCCATTTAAAATGTTCACTTGACTGTTTAATCTCTTTGCTTGCAAATCAGTGGAAAACTTTGAGCTATCATCATTATCTGGCGATTGATCAGCTAACAAATGTGAAAGCCTCTCCTTCTTTAATTCCAGATTGTCAGATATTTGTGAGCTTTCCACAGTGCTTGGATATACGTTGTTTGACATTTTGGATGTGTCCATAGATCCTGGCTTTGGATAGTCTTCAGAATTTGGGTTTAAGCCCTCACATCCATGTAAATTTAGTTCACCAGCCTGAGACGGAATTTGGTCCTCTGGTTGCATCCTACATTTTTTATTGCTAAATGATGAAAGCATTTCATTCTGAAGTCTATCTAGCTTCATATCAATTTCGTCATCTGCACCGACATCCCCTGTGCTATTATTTTCTTTTTCACTGTTCTCCTCTTTCTCCGGAATTGGAGAATTATTATCAGGGCGCCTCTTTAGGAGCTTTCTAATTCTACGTGACCCCCGGTAGGTGCCATATGTTACTGCTGGTGCTTCAAGGTGGTGGCCATTGATTCTGTGAAGACAAAATGAAACAGGCTTAAAATATTATTTCATAAAATTCCCTTATCAAACCTAAAAGTTTCCAATGAGCGGTAGATACACATTTTATTAACACACATTTTATTAGTAAACAGTGGCATACTGGGGCCAAAAATAAGCCTGAGATTTTACCGAACCCAGGCCAGTCATGACTCAGTCATGGCATCCTCTGAGCTCTCAGTGTGCACTCCCATAGGCAGTGTGGCATTCCCCCCTCCCATTCCCTATAGGCAGTGTGGCATTCTCACCCCTCCCATTCCCCTGGTAAAAGCATAGTCACATGCTGCTGGCCAGGCTGTCACAGCCGCCAGGAGGCCAAAAGACAGAGGAGTGGGTTGCAGTCAGGGTAACTGAACTCTAAGGCCTGCACCAAGCATCTAGGCCATGCCCACCCACTGCACGGAGCCGGGAGTTTGCATGAGCCTGCGCCTCTGGGAGAAGCAGAGGCGGAAGTGGTGGGTACAACAGACAGCCTTTAGTTACCCTGCCCACCCGTGGCTCCTTGGTCTTCTGGCCTCCCAGTGGCTGTTGCAGCCCCGTCCAGCAGTGCGGGAGTGCCAGTACACGTGAGTATACTTTTTTTCTTGTTTTCTTTTTTACATTCGCCCCATAAGATGAACTCACATTTCCCCTCACTTTTGGGGGAATAAAAGTGCGCCTTATGAGGTTAAAACTACGGTAAATAAAAATCAGCAAGGCTGCCAATTTTTATTTTGTATAGAAGCTATTTATTACATTTATAACATTTAGTCTGATTTAGTCTGAGGAACACAATTAAAATAATCTAACAACAACAGTTGCGCTGTTCACATCTTTTATTGAGCACAGTGAGTAAATATCCACAGTGCAGGGAAAAAAGTGAACCTCTCTGTTAATGACTTCTCCAGAAGCCGATTGTCAAAAAGTGTTTCAATTAAGGAGATAAGTGTGGGTTTCACAGGTGCTTTAGCCATTTAACAAAAGACACACAGCCTGTTTACTGACTTTGGTAATCTGTTAGTCTAATAAAGGCTGGTTAGTGGGAAACATGCCTTGATGCAAACAACTTTCAGAAGATTCCAGAAGATTTGTAATTAAGCTGTATCAAGCTAGAAAATGCTAAAGATCTGGGTGTACATCAATCATCAAGTAGACACATTGTATACAAATTAAGAATATTCAGGAGTGGGCATTCCAACAAAGCACTCTACACACTGCAAAACCCTTTGTTCCTATATTCACTTTTAGAAAAACACTGAAAAAGAATGGTGTTCATAGAAGGAACCATAATGGTGTCATTTGTGGTACCTATAAAAGTATGTTGTGGCTTGTGCCACAATGCTCTGGGAAATCATGCTATTATCAGGGACAACAAACTGTAAAATATGATGGGGTGAGTATCATGGTTATGGGGTGCTTCACTGCCTCTGGGCCTGGACATCTTAGTAGCATTAATAGAACTATTCAGTTTAAAGAGGAACAATATTTTAACTATCCAGGCTATGTTTCTCTTCACCCAATTAAGGAAACTCCACTGCAGGGCAGTTTCTAGGCTAAATTGCGCTCCGTGTGGGTAGGACAAAATTTTGCCCTCCTCCTCACCCATCCAATGGTGCTGCTGCTGTCCCATGCCAGTATGTGTCATTCTGTGCCTCTACCATAGACCGTGCCTTCCAATGACTGAGCTCAATATAGGAATAAATGGCTTGTCTTATGGCCTGCACCACAGTGCTCATGGCTGGGATAATGGCGCCTGCCAATGTCCTTGGCGCCCAGGGTTTTGCTCGCCCCCACTCCTCTAGAAACAGTCCTACCCCACTCTGTGATGCCCCGCCGTTTGTCCACTACGCTTTTTCTACTCTTACTCGTCATCAATCTTATGTCTCTTGCACAGGCTCTCTTTCTATCAGATTTTCTAGTTATGTATAATAATGCACAGCTAGGAAACCTTAATGGTCAATTGGCTGCATGTGTCCTGCTGGCTGCTCCCCTCTGACAGCATGTTTTTGTGCCAGCCATTCATTCAAATTTGCCTGCATGCAGCCAATAGAGAGATGCGGGGGGGGGGGGGGGAGCAAAGGTGAGATCGCCGGACTTGGACCGATCAGCGGTAGGGGACAAAAGTTAAGTACCCTTTTGTTTATTTTATTGGGCGGTCAATCACTTTAAGTCTTTGACCATGGTTTGAGCATGCCGGTTGTGAGAACAGCAGCAGTAGCCAATGTTAGTTGTTACAAGACTATGATCCAAAAGCACATAAGTAAATCCAACAAAAGCATGGTTAAAAAAATAACAGGTTTTGTGCTTCGAAAAATCAGGGATCTGATGGTAACCCTAATCAAGCTGTGCATGCAGGGAAAGCTGGAAATATTGATAAAGAAGAAAACATTTGCAGAGAGGAATGGTCTCAATGATCTCTAAGTACAGGAAACATTTGGTGGGCGATTTCTGCTAAACAAGCATGTACGGGTTATTACATTCAGGGCTTTCCTTTTCTCCCTGCACTGTGGAAACTTCCCCAACGTGCTCAATAACAGACACAAACTGTACAACTGCTTGTTTGTGTTTCATTGAGTCAGATGGTATTTGTCTATAACAGTGACTTTGACAAAACTCCAAGAAAATGATCCTAGAATTCCAGCTTCCTCCTACACTCTCTTGCAGCTGTAATTGTATATTACTTTTACAGTATATTCAGTTAGGCTTTTTCTAGGACTTAAGTTTTAGGTATTTTACAAAATTTGCGAATTAAAGGAAAAAAGTGGAACAAAACCTGGGATTTTGACTTTCCCAGGTTTTGGTCCTTGCCCCCGAGGCATCGCGATCTGGGGATGCCATGCTTTGTGAAACACCCCAGGTCTACCCAATAAACTCACCTTTCCCCGATTCTATGGTGCATATGTGGGCACACAGTCAATCAGCATGCAAATGGAGCCGAATAGAGCCGCATGCCTCTAGAAGGGAGTGTGATTGGCCACCACAATCTCCAGGGTTGTGATTGGCACACAAATGGCTCTTAATGTGCAGAGGGCCTCCACAATTGGAATGCCTCCCTGCACCCGGCCTAACACCCATTTTTTTTTTTTTAGGTTTAAGAGAAGGAGATTTGGGAGGATCACACATCTTGTGTTCTTTTCAGTTCAAGGTTTGAGTGTTTTGCTACAGAGTCTGATGAGCATTTCTTGAGAAATTTAAGGACCATCTAGCCAGTGACAATGAAATGTCTTCATTTAGTTTTCATTAGGACTTGTGAGCTTTATTGCACTTCCACCCATGGAGAGAAGGTGCGCATGCCTGAGATTCCTGACAAGAGAAATAGGATTTCTGTAAAATTTTACTCTGTGATATATGATCCCAAGGGGTTACATCATACCCGCCTGTTGTATCAGATTGTGAATAGTGTTGGGCAAACCCTCCAAAGTTCGGCAAGCTCGGCCAAACATTGAATAAAAGTTCGGGGACCTGATCCCATATCAGGTCCCCATTTAAATCAATGGTGACCCGAACTTTGGGTCTGCCTGCTGTACATCTTACTTGAGCCCCGATCCGGTTCCTGGTCGGCAGCCATCATGGGGAGCGGTGAGCATGGCCGTGGACCGTTCGAACGGAACGCAGACGAAGACCAGGGTTTAGGTAAGTTGTACAGCAGCAGCTCCCTGCTTTTGCATTCTTTAGGTGAAGCCGGTTAATGCAGCAACACTACATGTGAATGTTTCTAAATGTAAGTTCTGTGTTGAATTTTCTTGCATGTATATGTGTATGTTCATAAAAACAAAGCCATATCTATTTTTCTATTTATAGTGATAGCAGTTTATTTTATTATATTAGCAAATCAATAACACAAAACGCAGTGGGTGTGGTGATAATGTGATGTGGAAAGTGGATGATGGGTTTACTAAAACTTTTGGAGACTGGCATAGCTGCGAACACAGGGCATGTCTTTTGTTTTCAAAGGCTATGGGCCCAGGAGGAAAGATTTTCAGCTAAGTAAGTCTATGGGCTTTATTTATCAAGGGATAGCGGCAGGTAGTGCCTCATAGCGACAGGTAGCAAACGGTGACCGCCGCGTGCTGTACGCAATACCACATTTATCAAAGCGATTCCGGTGAGCGGAATGTAGTGTCCGATTCATCATCACAGATGGCTCAGCGGATCCACGGCTGGTATTACCTGTCGCTACCTGTCGCTCTCCCATACATTTCAATGGATGTTACCTTTCTTCTCTTTAAACAGTGTTTTCTTTTAATATTTTTGTTTTGTATCAAATCATTGCGTCACCTCTCCTGGCCTATTTAAAGTCATTTTTGAAAACTTTTTTTTATTTTTTATTTTTTTTATGCAGAATTGTCATTACAGGTCTGGTATTAAAATGTTGTTAATGTCACAATGTAAAACCAAATGTAATTCCATATGTTTTCACTTTGTTACTGGTGGATATGTGTTCAAAAACGGACTTTAATCACACAGCTTCTGGCGCTCTGGGCTACAGCGACACAATTTTGAGCGCCGGCCCTGTGTGAGGCTGTTTTTTTGATGAATATGGTTTGAGTCGCTCACACTGACCAGTCTCTACCGTTCGCTTTGCTATGTACTGGTGTTCTGGTGTACTGGTGTTATAGCGCCGGCCATGTTACTATAGCGAATGAGGCACTCTGTAATAGCGACTCATGGCTGATCAGAGCGACCACTAGTGGTCGCTCTTATCGCCGCAGTGCAGACGCTTGTCTGCCGTTACCTGGCACTAGTAATGAATCAGCCTGCCAGTCTGATTCAAGCAATAACTAAAGCAATAATAAAAACAACTCATCTGCAATCCTCTGCCGATCCCGACAGGGGGGCAGGCACTCCGCATGACAGGGATTGGGTGCCTAACCTGGTCCCAGCTCAAAGGTTTCATGCAGAACACCTGCCCCCCTGACAGCATAAAATGATGATAAACAAAAGGAGAGAAGCATAACCTCACGTTGGCAGGAGGAATACTCAAAAAGTTGTGGAACCCCATATTTTTAACTACCATCCCCTGGATTGCTCCCCCCCCATGAAGAGCACCTTTTGCCAATTCTCACTGCTCCTACTTACTCTAATCCCAGATAATGCTGCTTGTTTTAGCTGTAAAGCTCCGCCCCCTCCATTAATTGCCACTGTTGTGTGCGGCAATGATGTCATTGCCACAACAATGTAATGACTGATCGCCTATCATCTTACAGAGAGGGACAGCAAAAAAATAAGTGTCCCAGAAAGATTCAAAAATTGACCATATCCATCTCTAGTTCTACAACCCTAAGAGGAGTATTGGCAGGTGCTTTGGCCAAATGTATTTCACAAGTTCAGAGGGCTTTGGTCCGCTTTTAAGGAAGAATAACTGCAGCATCTCCAGTTGCCGAGTTTTCTAACCTAGCTACCATAACATGTTAACTTTTGAACAATGCATATCTTGTGTTGCAATTAATGCCATGCTATATAGATAAAACAAAGAAGTGGAGGGGGCATATATGTATCCATGCAACACTGCTGGACAGAATCCACTTCCACGCTCATATATTATTGTGTGCAAAAAAATCCTACATGCTGGGGCCATTGCCAAGGACTTGAGAAAGTCCCATATACACAAAGGGCATAGCTTCAATATTCTGTTTATGTTATTAAATGTTACTTTTTTCTGCTGAAGGCAAAGTCAGGAATTAGAATGGTGGTTTCCTATTACCTCGATTCTCAATGAGGGGCCATTAACATTCCCTGAAAAGGTGAGTCACCATTAAGTAACGTTATTGGTTTAATCAATGCAAGCTCATGGCATTCACGGTTTTCATTAGATGGTAAAAGTGGTCGGGTCAAGGTGTTGAGGACATAGCGTGATGCATTGCTCGATTTCTCTCTTTATCGCCCACTCCATATCTAATTATGTGTTTTTTGTATTAGCCTGGTGCATAAATTGTTTATGTTATTGTGTAAAAACCCCGATGTCGGCCAGGAAACTTACCTGCCCCCTGGCGCATGCCACAGCAGCCATCTGATATACCTTAAAGGAGCACTATCACGAAAATATGGCCCAATAATAAAAATCCATATAAATATGCTGGATGGCGGGAGGAGGGGTCACTTATACACCTAGCATCAGGAAGTATACAGCCAGGCTTGTTTGTTTTATTTTAATGGAAGGAAAAGGACATCCGGGGTGACAGGCTCTGTCACCCCTCATAGACTAAACCTGTAACCCCTGGATTTTATTCCTACCAGGGAAAGAAAACAACAAGCTGGGCAGAGTTTTTATTTAGTTCGGGTGTATGAGTGACCCCTCCTCTCATTAGCTAATGTGTTTATATGGATTTTTCATATTGCACAATTTCGTGATAGTGCTCCTTTAAGCAGGGCGCTCCTGTGTTAGAGGGTAGTAGGGATGCGACCGCCGGCACACTTGGCTACACTCGGCCCTCAGTCGAGTCTTAGAGGCTGATTCATTAATAGCGACAGATAGCGACTGTTGAGCGACTGTAGCGGTATTTTGACAGCGCCCGCTAGTAGTCGCTGTGCTTGGCCATTGTTCGGTGGATGATAGCGACTCAGTCGGTGTGCCGTAATGTTGAATACAAGATGCTTAGTCGCTATTTGACAGGTTCGCTGTTGTATGGGAGCGCATGATAGCGACTGGACATAGCGACCGGCACCCACCATATTCATTAAAAAATCAGCCTTAAAAATTCCTAGCGCTGTGAAATGCATGTTTAAATCCCAGAGCGCAGTAGGCGATGTGTTAAAAGTAGTTTTTTAACCCCCTAACCACCCCAAAAAAAATGGAATGATTTTGAAATAATATTCAAACCTGAATAGTTTAAAATCAGACCTGTAATATAAATTCTGCAAAAAAAAAAAATGTTTTTTAAAAATCCCCCAAAAATACATTTTCAAAGGAAGAAGTGTTCACAGATTTTTTTTTGGAAATTAAAAAAAAAAAAATATATATATATATTAAAAAATAATTATTAATTCAAATACATTCTGCCATTGAAATGCATTGGAGAGCGCCTGGTAGCGAGAGGTCATACCTGTCGCTGTTCAAGGATGTTCGCTGGTGCTGTGGGATGAGGCTGGGATAATGATGAATGAGTTGCTAGGTGGCGCTATCTCAGTCGCTAAGCAGTATCGGCTTGATAAATGTGTGATTGTGGAGGGGAGCCGGCGTTCTAGTTGCGGTACCTGGCTTTACTGGCCGGCTCCCCAGTCGCTATCTGTCGCTATTCCTTGATAAATAAGGCCCTCAGCCGAGTCCAGCTGAATTGACATGAGCGCAGCTCAGCGCACTGATTGGATGAAAGGCCGTATCCCCCGCAGCATGTGTGCTCCTACCCCCAGTGTTTCTGAATGACTGTGGCCACCAGATGTTCACACTGCCGAAGGTGCCATGAAGCAGTTGAGTTCTGCGGCACCCCCAGGACCGGCCACAGTGGGTTTTGTTCCTCGGGCTTTGCCCATTAATCCATGTTCTTTTCTGCACCTTGCTGGGGAGCGATATAAACATTCTCCTCCCCTAGCCAGGAGCAGCAGTATTTCATTGTGTATCCTATCAGTTCCCTTCATGACTTCATGTTCAGGCAGATCTATTCTTGAAGCTTTCCTGGACGTTGTTTGGATACTTGAACTTCTTGATCTTTGCTTAGCTAACCCATTCCTATTTTTTGTCGTTTGGGCTAGGCTACCTAAAGTGGACTTAAAGTAAAAACTTTAGGTGAGCACCAAAGGCTATGTGCAGAAAAAGGCCATGAGTTGCTGAAAGTCTGATTTCAGGCTTGCTAGGGTGTATTAACAGGATGGGCATCCCAAATCAAGACAGGGTCGGGGGTGTATAAGGAACATCTTTCTTGCCTTAATTCCCATGAACCTCACTGCTACCCCTTACAAAATTCTAACGCTTACAACTTGGCTGACATGGCTAAAAAACTACCTTGCTTGACCTCACAGCTGACACAAAAGTATCAGCCGCATTCCCAAAAAAAGAGCAAAACTTTCATCAAAGGAAGAGGCTGTTCCAGTTACTTTATTGTTTTAAAATGTAAATGACAAGTACAAACAGTTGTGGAGTTTCTGTGTGTAAAAACAACTGACCATGTAGTATCTATCTATTTCTCAATCAAAAGATCTGTATATATATATATATATGGGTGGACTGGCCATAGGCAGGGCCGTATTTGGTGCCCAGACTACCCTAGGCACTATTTTCTTGCTTGCAGCCCACTTGCGAGGAGGGGGGGGGGTTCGCAAGAGATTTAAATACAGACAGTGTGAGTGTGGGGGAGTGAAGGTGCAGAGCCCTATACTTTTTACTACCTTTCGAGGTTCCTGGCACACAGAAGTCTCATGACCACAGCCTGGAGTAAGGTAAATCAGATCCTGTTAGTAGCTGAGCGAGGCTTCAGCTTAAGACTGCATTTAATCCCTTGCACCCTCTCCTCCCTGCACACACACACACACACTGAATCTTCCTGTGGGTGAGGAGTGCTCAAGAGGGGGCATTAAGATGCTAGCAAGTTTTTTTTTCTTTACTATAGCGGTAACAGCACACTCAGTAGTACCCCCCTTGCAAGTGTCCACCCTAGGCACAGGCCTAGGGTTGCCTAATGATAAATACAGCCCTGGCCATAGGGAGACCCAGGACAATGCCCGTGGGTGGCACTGGTTTGGGGACAGTTGGGCTGCTATTTTTAACACCCACATTCGATTCCTGCCCTCTTAGTCTCCCTTTCAATCCCCTGTACCCTGCCCCACTGTGCCCACAAGCCAAGGAACCCCAGCTCCCAATGCTATAGCCCCGGCATCATGTTTGGGGGGGCACAGCAGGGATGTCTCTGGCCGGCAAAATTCAGGGCTGATTTTTGGCCCCTGTCTGCCACTATATATATATATATATATATTTGTGTGTGTGTGAAAATGTATATATATATACACACAGACACACACACACACGCACATATATATATATTGTGGTAAGGTGCAAGGTGCCGTCATTGACGGTAGGTATGTGGCACCAAGTTACCTGGCCTTGGTGCAGTAAAGCTGTGTAGTTTTCTCCAGCATCAGCTGCTAATGGCAGTCTGCTGCTGAAATTTTAGTATAGCCGAAAGGCTAACCCGGGACAGCTTTACTGGGATGGAGTAGTGCGGGGTGGGACTCCATCCCCTACCCAGGTCCGGGTTTTGCGGGCCGCATAAATAGCCTGGGGAGTCAGCTGTGCACTGGCTGTGTCTAGAGCTCACTTGTGGAGTGAGGCTCTGTGTACCTGGCTGGAAGCTCTTATACAGGCTATTTCATGTGGACCCGAGGTGGATTCGGCTACAAGTGTGCAAGCTTGGACAAAACTAAAAAAGGCCGTTGCCTGTCTGATGCAATTCTGTGTGGCATTTTTTCTGAAAAGGATATTTTGTGTTATGGACTTTTTGTGTGAATAAACACGGACTTTAATTTGAACTTTTCGCCTCTGAGCCTCCACACTGCTAACATCCTGCTGTCTGCCAGAGCTGATCCTCACAATATGTATATATAAGTGTGTGTATATATATATATATATATATATATATGTGGACCCGCCCCCAGACCTGGTGCAGAACAGCGCAGATGCAGCTGTCTTTTGTGCCACAAGTGAGAGCAGCAATGGGGAAGAAGAGGCACAGGAGCAGAAAGTTCATGGAGCTCAGGACACATCTCAGCAGTAGTAGTGGAGTGTGTGCCTGGTCACAAATCGCTGACGCAGAAGCATCCAGAAAGCCATGAAAAATACCCATTGCTGTTCCTTCAGCAGTTTGCCAGCTAGGGAATTATTGAGTGTTCTAGTGTGTGTGTGTGTGTGTGTGTGTGTCTGTGTGTGTCTGTGTGTGTGTATATAGGTATATATATATATATATATATATATATATATATATATATATATATGAGGTTTTCACAGCAAGTGAATATTTCATGATAAAATATGTTTGTATGTTTGAATAAACATTTACGTTGACTTGAGAGATCCG
Organism: Gastrophryne carolinensis; assembly: GCA_027917425.1. Taxonomy (NCBI): domain Eukaryota; kingdom Metazoa; phylum Chordata; class Amphibia; order Anura; family Microhylidae; genus Gastrophryne; species Gastrophryne carolinensis. The sequence goes on from CM051236.1 coordinate 458,346,963, forward strand.
AAAGTGGCTTCTTGCGAGCAGAACATTCCATGTGCGGCTAAACAAATCACGTCAAGCACGCAGCATCATCCAGTCTATAGACTTGGCCGGCATCCAGCTCTCCAGGGCAGATATATGATCTCTATTAATAGTTTCAACAGGCCTTGCTTATTTCATCCGCCACTATCTAAGGAATTAACTGTTGAAGATGAGAGATACATTGCCCGGAAGCCCTGCTGACTTCAATAAGCCACTGAAGCTCCTAGGAATAATATGGTCACAAATCCAGAATATCTTTACATGCAGTTATTGGATGTACTCGTCGATTTTTGCGCTGTCCAAAAATCACAGAAGCTTTTTTTCATGTTCAGAAAGTCTTGAAGACAAATTCTGCTTAGAATAATTTATATTTCAGGATGGAGTAGGAAGGGGTGACTACTAACATAATGTTCTTTTTGTTGGTTGTTTAATGGGGTAGGTAGTTCAATGATAATAAAAACCATGGGTGACATTTGGGTCATCAATCAGATTTTTTTTTTAAATAACAAAATAAATTATGTTTAGCGATCACTGGAAAGTAAGACTAAATTCTCGTTCGTCCAATTGAACTTTTACAAACTCGCTCATAAAATAAACGAACCCTTTCCAGCATGGGGCAATGTCCCCATCCTCCAGCACCAGCAGGTGTCCTCAGTGGGACAAAGAATGCAGATTCTCTGTCCCATGCTTAAAGTGGACCAACACCCAGGGGTGAATCTATAAGATTCCCGGGCCGATCACCTCCCTCACCACGGGGCATCCGAGATCGGGATGTCCTGCGGGGTGAAACCCCCCCAAAAGCCCCAAAAAACCTTACCTTATCGGCGACGGATCAGCCGCCGCCGCCTCCCGCGCGCCCCTCTAGCAGTGCGCGCTCCCGCGCCGGCCATTCACAAACGGCGCCCTGTATGAGGGACGGGCGGGAGGCGGCGGCTTATCCGTCGCTTGTCCGTCGCCGAAAAGGTACGTTTTTTGGGGCTTTTGGAGGGGGTTTCACACAGCGGGGCATCCTGATCTCGGATGCCCCGCTGAAGTGGACCAACACCCAGGATAGTGAAAATCCTGGGTGTTGGTCCACTTTAAGCATGCTCTCCTGTGGCCAGAGACAGCTGCGGGATCACTGTGCCATGCCTAACTTGCTCATACTGAGAGCTCCAAGGGACATCGTAGCTGTTGCACCACTTTTTTGTGGGGTTCTGGAGGAATAAAATTGAAAGTAGGGCAAACTTTGGAGCCCAGCTTCTACCTGGCACTGCAGGAAATGGAGGAGAGGCACATGTGACAGGCATCAGGTGAGCTGCTTGCTGCCCTATTATTGCCTTTCCTGGACTGTCCCTTTGTTGTGTGCCCCGACAGGAACTTTAGAGTGGACCAAAACCCATGCCATCTTATTATCTCATAGATTCCCGGGCCGATTGATTCACCCCGGGGCATCCAAAGTCTGGATGCCCCGCTGTGTGAAACCCCCCCAGGTTGCCCTATTCACTTACCTTGTTTCCCGTTCCAACGCCGCATGCGTGAGCCGTGGCCACATCCCCGCTATTCCTCTAGCAGGGCGCGTGCCCGCATTTGTAAATGGCCAGGACAAGCACGCTCCCTGTTGGAAGGAAGCGGGGGATGTGGCCGCCAGCGTGCTCTGAGCCGCTGCTCTTAGACAAAGGCTTAGACGACGTGACATCAGTGACTCTGAGCGCTCATATTGTACAAACAGGTGCGCATGCGCCGTAGGACCGGGAAGAGGTGAGTTGCCTTAGGCGATCTGGTGGGTTTCACGCATCCGAGAGAAGGGACCAAAACCCAGGATAGTCAAAATCCTGGGTTTTGGTCCACTTTAAGCATTTCAGCAGCTCTCCTGGCTTTACACATTTATGCTAAGTAGTCACTAGGTGTATTTTACAAACGGAAACAGCAATTCCACTCTATGCAAACATTTCCTTGAATAATTAAAAGGAAAAAAACATTGTTGCGGCTATGAACACACTGCTGATTAAACCCAATCTTTAATTTCTGGCTACATATAAAAATAATCTTTCTCCGAGGAACATGTTAGAGAGGAGACATTTTCTCACGGCAGGCAGATGAAGACAACACATAAATATTTAATGGGCAGCCTCTAAAACTATCTTCTGTCAATATGATCAATTCTGCTGGTAAATATAACACAGTGGGATACTTTTTATTTACAGCATGTTCAGGAATCTGCAGAAGAGGAACTTAAAGCACAAATATCGTTATAAGGTTAGTCCAGGTAATGGCAATAATAAGGCAGCAAGGACCGTGCAGCGAGCTGTAGATGCTGTAGCAAGGCTCCAAAGCTTGCCACTCCTTTCCTTTCCATTCCTCCATGACACCTCTAAATGTTGTCACATGGCTGCCCCCAGTGTGAGCGAGCCCGGTTAGTGCGGCCATTGTGGCTTGCTTGATTTGGAGGTGGTCATGGAGGAATGGAAAGGAGGGGTGAATATTGGAGCTCTGCTATGGTATCTACAGCTCACTGCAGGAAATAGAGGAGAGGCACATGAGACAGACTCCAAGAGAGCTCTTTCCAGCCTTATTATTGCTTTGCCTGGACTGTCCCTCTAAAAAATGGAATGATTTTATATTATAGGTTACAGAAAGGAATACTTGACTAACATACAGTTACAGTTATGTGCCATGACAGGCACCATAATGGGGCATGGGGGCCTTAGCTGAGGGGGGAGGTTATGATTTTAGGCTTTAGGTCTTCTACCAGAATTTGGAAGCATAGATGGTCATTGTATGCTTGTGCACACATACGAATTCCTCTACATTTAAAGCAGAATAAAACCCAGGAATTTGACTTTCCCAGTTTTTATCCGTGACCCCGCAGGAACCCACCAATTGGGATGCTCCTAGAAATCCCACTAAAATGCACCTTTCCTTGCTAAAGCAGTGCATGCGGTGGCTTTTGCCCAATCAAAGACCTTTGCTGTGTTTACTTCCTTTCGGAAGGGGCTCTGATTAAAATCAATGAGAAGCGGGAACTGCCTTATAACCTGTATCCCCGACCTGTTGCAGTGCATGCTCCTTATTCAAAATAATGAGAGCCATCTACAGAGTTAAAGTGGACCAAAACCCAGCACAATCGGCCCGGGAATCTAATGGTTTCCCTCCCTCAGGGAATCCAAAATCGGGATGCCCCGGAAATTCCCCAGGTCGCCCCATTCACTTATCTTGCTTCCCGATGGATCCTGCGGTGCATACGCGAACCACGGCCGCATCCCCGCTATCCCTCTATCAGGGCGCGTACCCGCTGCTGGCGGCTCTTATTGGATGAGAGCCCACACATGTGCTGTTGGAGCATGGAAAGGTTAGTTGTTATGGACACCCATCTGTGTACACATGCTCAGAGTGGTGGGTGTCCCACGGGTTGAGGGTTTGGGTGCCTTGTTCAAAAGCACTTCAGCCACGTCCCATGGCCCAGGAAATTGAACCAGTCACTGGTCATAAGTCCTTACCTTTCCTTACTGGTCATAAGATCCTTACCTTTAGGCCACAACAGCCCCTTATTATTATTCAGTCTATTATTAATTATTATTATTCAGAGCCTTCCCTTAGCAACTATAAGTTCTCATGAGACAATGCTACTACTGCTTTGTCCCAAGGACTAATAGTGATGCCCTCTATGGCTTCCACTCTTGATTATGTCCAGTGAGTTCATAGTGTAATTTAATTGGGGTACTGAGATGTCATTTATCACTGAAAGTGAATTCTCTGAAACATCTTCTGATTAGTTTCTGTGCATTACAGTGCACATTGGTTCTCTGTGGTATATGTAAACTAAATAAATGAAGCTAAAAAATATTTTGGATTTGATATATTACACAAACACATAACTGCCCTCACAAAACCATTTAATTCCTACAATTGCAACTGAGTGCCATTATGTGATATAAGTCAGTAAGTCAGTACATAATCAGTAAGATGCAAGAAATGAATAAAGTATTTGAGTATAGAGACAGAAATATGCTGGATCTCCATAGCTCAGTGAAATCTTATCCATGAATTGTAATGCAAATAAATGGACCACTTTAGGAAAGGATGCACAGAGACCTGGCCAGAAACAATGGTCTCGGCACCGTCAGAACTATTTATGTTAAGATTTATGAAAAGTAAACAATTTTGGAAAACAAAGTCTGCTACATACGATGCTGTTTTAACATTCAAGGAAGCCTAATAACTCATAATAGCTCAGTATGCAAATGCAACCAACACCATGATGCGAGTGGTATTTAGTACCCACTTAACTAACACATAATAATTAAAAAAGCTGTCCTGAAAATGTCCTGTTTTGTTATCGCAGTTCTGGAATCTGTGTCACATGTGAATAAATGTGGAGCATAACTCCAGTTTCTGAAATGCTTTTTATCCCCATTTGATATTAGCCTTGAGGATCAGTACATTTTGTCCCTCCTTGTGTTCCAGTGGTCAGGCAGGCAAGTAGGTAGGTCAGGGAGGTGGATGGAAGGAGATGTAAGTAGCAGCAGGTAGGTAGGTGGGTGGATAGATGGGAAGGTGTCTGGATAGTCAGGCAGGTAGGTGGGTGAGTTGATAGGTAGCTGGATGGGGGGCTAGGTAAGTAAAAGAGCATGCCCCGCATTACCAACACTCCCACCCAGCCCCCCCCCCCCCCACCACCACACTAGTCCCTTAGGGCAGTGGTCCCCAGCCTTTTTTTCACCGTGGACCGGTTAAGGATTTGGTCATTTTACCGCGGCCCGGTGGGGCACTGGGGGGGGGGGGGGGTGCTGGGGGCAGTGCAGCGCCATTGATTGTTAATATTGTTTTGATTCAATCATTTTAATGTTAACATATTTAAACATGCCGTCGAAATAAAATACAGTTACAGAAAAAAATAAGTATGGGACAGAGCTGGGAAAAGAGAGATCGGATGGGATGGGACAGAGCTGGGAAAAGAGAGATGGGATGGCACAGAGCTGGGAGAAGAGAGATGGGATGGGACAGAGCTGGGAGAAGAGAGATGGGATGGGGCAGAGCTGGGAGAAGAGAGATGGGATGGGACAGAGCTGGGAGAAGAGAGATGGGATGGGACAGAGCTGGGAGAAGAGAGATGGGATGGGGCAGAGCTGGGAGAAGAGAGATGGGATGGGACAGAGCTGGGAAAAGAGAGATGGGATGGAACAGAGCTGGGAATAGAGAGATGGGATTGGACAGAGCTGGGAGAAGAGAGATGGGATGGGACAGAGCTTGGAAAAGAGAGATGGGATGGGACAGAGCTGGGAAAAGAGAGAGATGGGATGGGACAGAGCTGGGAGAAGAGAGATGGGATGGGGCAGAGCTGGGAGAAGAGAGATGGGATGGGACAGAGCTGGGAAAAGAGAGATGGGATGGAACAGAGCTGGGAATAGAGAGATGGGATTGGACAGAGCTGGGAGAAGAGAGATGGGATGGGACAGAGCTTGGAAAAGAGAGATGGGATGGGACAGAGCTTGGAAAAGAGAGATGGGATGGGACAGAGCTGGGAAAAGAGAGAGATGGGATGGGACAGAGCTGGGAAAAGAGAGATGGGATGGCACAGAGCTGGGAGAAGAGAGATGGGATGGGGCAGAGCTGGGAGAAGAGAGATGGGATGGGACAGAGCTGGGAAAAGAGAGATGGGATGGGACAGAGCTGGGAGAAGAGAGATGGGATGGGACAGAGCTGGGAAAAGAGAGATGGGATGGGGCAGAGCTGGGAATAGAGAGATGGCATGGGACAGAGCTGGGAATAGAGAGATGGGATGGGGCAGAGCTGGGAGAAGAGAGATGGGATGGGGCAGAGCTGGGAGAAGAGAGATGGGATGGGACAGAGCTGGGAAAAGAGAGATGGGATGGAACAGAGCTGGGAATAGAGAGATGGGATTGGACAGAGCTGGGAGAAGAGAGATGGGATGGGACAGAGCTTGGAAAAGAGAGATGGGATGGGACAGAGCTTGGAAAAGAGAGATGGGATGGGACAGAGCTGGGAAAAGAGAGAGATGGGATGGGACAGAGCTGGGATAAGAGAGAGATGGGATGGGACAGAGCTGGGAGAAGAGAGATGGGATGGGACAGAGCTGGGAGAAGAGAGATGGGATGGGACAGAGCTGGGAGAAGAGAGATGGGATGGGACAGAGCTGGGAGAAGAGAGATGGGATGGGACAGAGCTTGGAAAAGAGAGATGGGATGGGACAGAGCTTGGAAAAGAGATATGGGATGGGACAGAGCTGGGAAAAGAGAGAGATGGGATGGGACAGAGCTGGGATAAGAGAGAGATGGGATGGGACAGAGCTGGGAGAAGAGAGATGGGATGGGACAGAGCTGGGAGAAGAGAGATTGGATGGGGCAGAGCTGGGAGAAGAGAGATGGGATGGGGCAGAGCTGGGAGAAGAGAGATGGGATGGGACAGAGCTGGGAAAAGAGAGATGGGATGGAACAGAGCTGGGAATAGAGAGATGGGATTGGACAGAGCTGGGAGAAGAGAGATGGGATGGGACAGAGCTTGGAAAAGAGAGATGGGATGGGACAGAGCTGGGAAAAGAGAGATGGGATGGGACAGAGCTTGGAAAAGAGAGATGGGATGGGACAGAGCTGGGAAAAGAGAGATCGGATGGGATGGGACAGAGCTGGGAAAAGAGAGATGGGATGGGGCAGAGCTGGGAGAAGAGAGATGGGATGGGACAGAGCTGGGAAAAGAGAGATGGGATGGAACAGAGCTGGGAATAGAGAGATGGGATGGGACAGAGCTGGGAGAAGAGAGATGAGATGGGACAGAGCTTGGAAAAGAGAGATGGGATGGGACAGAGCTTGGAAAAGAGAGAGATGGGATGGGACAGAGCTGGGATAAGAGAGAGATGGGATGGGACAGAGCTGGGAGAAGAGAGATGGGATGGGACAGAGCTGGGAGAAGAGAGATGGGATGGGACAGAGCTGGGAGAAGAGAGATGGGATGGGACAGAGCTGGGAGAATAGAGATGGGATGGGACAGAGCTGGGAGAATAGAGATGGGATGGGACAGAGCTTGGAAAAGAGAGATGGGATGGGACAGAGCTTGGAAAAGAGAGATGGGATGGGACAGAGCTTGGAAAAGAGAGATGGGATGGGACAGAGCTGGGAAAAGAGAGAGATGGGATGGGACAGAGCTGGGATAAGAGAGAGATGGGATGGGACAGAGCTGGGAGAAGAGAGATGGGATGGGACAGAGCTTGGAAAAGAGAGATGGGATGGGACATAGCTTGGAAAAGAGAGATGGGATGGGACAGAGCTGGGAAAAGAGAGAGATGGGATGGGACAGAGCTGGGATAAGAGAGAGATGGGATGGGACAGAGCTGGGATAAGAGAGAGATGGGATGGGACAGAGCTGGGAGAAGAGAGATGGGATGGGAAGGAGCTGGGAAAAGAGAGAGATGGGATGGGACAGAGCTTGGAAAAGAGAGTTGAAGCAGGGAAAGGTGAGTTTTACAGGTGCCCTGGGGGGTTCACACAGTGGGGGCATCCCGATTCAGGATGCCCCAGGGAAAAGCTGGCTGGTGATAAAAGGCGCGCTCAGCCATCTGCAACTATCCCAGGAGGCTGAGCGATGTACAATCATAAACGTCCTGCTTCATGCACTGTTTTATATCCGCTGGGCAGCTGCAAACAGAACTATGCAGGGCCAAACTAATGCATAGTCCTGCTTGTTGCAGCCCGGAGGATATTGGAAAGTGCACTGCAGAACTTCTTTTAACTGAGCGCCGCTCAGCCTCCTGCCATCGAAGCAGACAGCTGAGCCGGCCGCTCCTCCATAAATCACCCACCTGCTGTCTTTCCTACCCGTCGCACATGCCGCCTTTCCTCCTGTCCGTCCGACCCCGCCCGCTGCTTTCCCTCACGGTCTCCAGGCCCCGCCCCCTGCCTTCCCTCAGTCGCAGGCCCTGCCCGCTGCCTTCCATTCCGCCAGACGGCCCCGCTTGCTGCCTTCCCTCACGCACTCTGGCCCCGCCCACTGCCTTCCTTCACCGTCTCCGGCCCCGCCCGCTGCCTTCCCTCCCCGTCTCCAGCCCCGATATCCCCCGACACCCGTCTCTGCACCCACCCTCCTGGCCATGGGGTCCGGAATCCTAGCGGCCACGGTCTGCAAACGGACCGCGGTCCGCGGGTTGAATAGGGGCGGGGGTTGGGAAGCGCAGGGCGCGATAGCCTCAGGGCCCGCTACCATTTGAGCCACGGACCGGTAGCGGTCTGCGACTCGGAGGTTGGGGACCACTGCCTTAGGGGACTTGGGAAACCCCCGTTTTTCCACCCCATATTCAGCATGGGACAGGCCGTTATAGCACTGCTTCTGCCGACGTGCTGGATACAGGGTCGTCACTTGGGGGGGGGGGGTTAAAAAAATCCCTCTGTCCATGTGTCATTGGCAGCCGCAGGGTGTGGTTTGGGGTAGGGCCTTCCTTTTACTCTTCTGGATTGCAAGGTTACCATTTATAGGCTTTCGATAGTCGCCAGTTTCTGGTCCCACCTCTGGGCAGATTCAGCTGTAGTCCCCTACCCTTCCCTTTTTTCGCCCCTCCTCTTCCAGGTCCCATGGTATCATGGCTTTTCTGACTACTTAAGGATCAGTTCCCGGTGAGTTGCTTCGCCACTTGACTAAGAAGGCCTTTTACCCCACGCATTGCATAATTTGTCTTTGCCACCTAATCTTGGCATCCTCACGTTTAACTGATGAAGTAAAAGCTACATTTGAATCATGGAACACTCAAGGATTGTTATTGGACACTTTTCAATTACAGGATTAGTCTTGGGTTTATGGTATTTTGCTTCAGGTGGTGTTTATCATTTATATTGTACTTTTCAGCTTGGCATTCTGTAATAGCATAGTTCCGTAATGCTTCAAAAATGAGAAAACTATTTGGATGACTAGTGCAAGTTGTTCTAGAAAAATAAAATAAAGTCTAGTTGCCTTGACTACAGATAAACCATGACCTGGATACTTAAGAACCTTTACAGACAGAGCTAAATGTAAACTTTATAATCACCAAAAAAAGAAGAATGGGTTTATTTTGGGAGTCCATTTCCAATAGAATTTTTGAAAGGGTCTATTTTTTGTGCTAAAATGTTCTTAAAGTGGACCTATCCCCACAGATGCTGGCCCTGGAGGTTGACTAGGTGCCCCTGGGGCATGTTGATTTAGCATGCCTCACTGTTTGAGCTCCCCAGGTCACCCACAAGCTCCATTACCTCTCCGTTGACTTATTCCCCGGCATCCCTGCAGCTGTGCGCTCCCACACGCCAGGCCCATCTGAATGCAATCCACAGGGGAGCCGGAGATGCAGACGAGATGTTGACACACTGTTCAAAACAAAGGCTTTATGCTATGCATTATCATGTATGGCATAAAGTGCTGATTGGACTAGCGCCCGTGTATGCCCCCAGGGCAAGAACCTATCACCAGGATAGCCAAAATGCTGGTGATGGGTCCAATTTGAGGCGCTGAGCTGATCTGGCATTTTTTTTTTCTTATGCTATTTACAACTATACAGCAATTCTGTACACCAAGATGGGGGCTCCAAGATGCTGCTGCTATGGCCACTGCTGAAGTGAGAAAGCTCACTCACGTTTATTGTACACATGACCAGCAGCAGTGTTTTGTGTGTACAGGGCTCACATCTCTTGTTTTGTAGATCTTGGTGTACAGACTTGGGGGGTTATTTAGCTTCAGGTAGCGCCTGGTTAATGAGAGGTAGCGACAGATAGCGACTGGTCAACGCTGGACACGGCACACAGTTACACATTTATCAAGCAGAATCTGTTTAGCGACTGGGATAGCGCCATGTAGCGTCTGATTCATCATTTTTCCAGCCTCAGTGAACAGCGCCAGCGTTCAGCCTTGCACAGCGCCAGGTATGACCTCTCGCTACCTGTCGCTCTCCCATACATTTCAATGGATGAACGTTTTCTTCTCTTTAAACGGGTTTTTTTTTCTCAAAAAATCACAAATAATTCTGTGACCTCTTCTGGCATTGAAAAAGCAGTTTTTTCATAATTTTTTTATTTTTTATATATTTCCTCAGAAATGACATTACAGGTCTGGCATTAAAGTGTTCATGTTACAATGTTGTTACAATGTAATTCCATATGTTTTCGCTTTGTTACTAGTTGATAGATGCTTGAAAACAGACTTTAAACACACCGCCTCCTGCGCTCTGGGCTTCAAACAAGTATTTTTCAGCGCCAGAGATTTGTGAGGCTGTTTTTTTGCTGAATATGGTGTGTCGGTCGCTATGAGCAGTCGCTACCATGCGCTCCCATACAGCGCTGTACTGGTCAAATAGCGACTCCTCACAATGTATTCAACATTACTGAACAGCGACTGAGTCGCTATAAAGTAGCGACTCACGACCGAGCACTGCGACTATTAGCGGGCGCTCTGAAAATGGCTGCTACAGACGCTCATCTGTCGCTACCTGCCGCTAATGATGAATCAGCCTGCCGGTGTACAGTTGCCAATAGCAGCATATTGGGGGGAAGTAAACCCTGTACTATAAACCACACATCTGCTACCCTAAGAACATAATAAAAATAATACTAGATAAGCCTTGAGGGTATTCTCTTGGCACACAAAAGATAAACATTTTGAAATATTCCATAAAAAGTGGACTTTCCCTTTGGACAGGACCCTCTCAGAGACACAATTATTGAACAGGCAGCTGCCCCTTCCGGCAATGTGTAGGTAGTCTGGTGTGCAAGACGCATACGTGCATAATCCAACCTGCAACCTGCAGCCAGCCTTTATTCTGAATACAATTCTTAGTCACATGCCGTGTAATTTCCTGGAAGCTTAGTCCGACTCGAGAATTAATTCTCAAGTGTGTTAGAAGTAAAAGCTTTAGGCTAATTAAGCGTTTTGATTGCAGCTAAAGCAAACGGCGAAGGAACTGACCCACATTATGGAAAGAGGAAACATGAACAATGTGCATTAGTGTTCCTTTGTGCAACATAACACACAAGATATTGGAAACACCGCTTCCTACTAGGGTTAGGCCTGTTTCATGGTGTCGCGTTTTGTCATTTTATTTTTTTATCTAAAGGAAAGGGAGGTAAGTAATAATGTATTTCTGATTTCCTTCTAAACTTTGACATATTCCAAAGTGCTGTAGAAAAAATACTGAGCCCCTCCTATTGTTAACTGCACACCAACATATTTATTATTTTTTTTTACATTTGTATTCCCTTGCACACTTTGAAATATTGAGCACCCACTACTCACCTATTCTAAATCAGTTGGGTAAGTTATAGATGGCTGAGGGATGATGTAGATCAGGGGTACTCAACTACTTTCAGTGGAGGTCCACTTACCAGGGTCTGCCGTGGGATGAAGGTCCAGGGGGGTGGTGTAAGTAAGAGTGCCAGCCCGGACAGGACGAGCGCGCCCAGGCGCATCAAGCGCTGGAAGCGGCGGCTATATAGAACAAACCATGGCGGCGCACGCTTTTCATACACATATTGGCGGGGAATTACCTCAGGCTCGACCCAGGAGCTCCGGAACATGGCTCACACCAGGGCGCAAACCGAAACAGCCACCGAACGGCGCGCTCTCACCGTGCGCAATATCCAGCCAGCCCGACTATTGAGTCCAGGGCAGCCGCGGGAGGAGGAGACAGCGCGTCATCAAGTGGCGCCCGAACAGGGGACCACAGGCGGGGGTCATCGCCACAGTCCGGCCCTGGGCAGCGGTCCGGACAAATGGCGTCTGCGGTCCGGATTCGGACCGCGGTCCGCAATTTGAGTACCCCTGATGTAGATCATTAGTCAGAAGTGGGTTAATTATGGATTCCTAGACATTCAGAAATTAAGACATTGTGAGTGAGGAATTGCTGGTTACACTGTGTGGGATAAAGTTTTTCATGTTTTATTGTGGTTTGTGTGGATTTTATAGTGTTTTAAAGTAGTAGTTCTCAACCTTTTTACCCAAAGTACCCCCTAGTGATAAAAAGTTACAATCAAGTACTCCCAACGTAATCAATTGTAAACAGTACCAAAATAAGTAGGCCACAGGCCTCATAGCAAAAGGTAAAGTAGTACAGATTCCTTCCTTAAAATATCCATGAATCTATTAAAAGTCTTTTCAAAAACATCTAAAAAAAGCACGAACGCTTAATCCAACCATGTAGATTACAATCACAATCATAAAAGCAATAGCAGACAGGGACCAGAGCAAGCATGTGTACTTCCCTTACGTGTTTCAGACAGCCTTAGTCATAGATGAATTAATGTTTTTCTAGCCTCAGTATAAATAAGTAATGAATTAAGAAGTTGATTTTCAGGAAGAGCTGTCTAGGATAGTGGATAGACATCTAGAATGGCACCTAAAAATGTTGGAGAGTGTGAGTGCTGGATACAGATAGACATTAGGGGAATAACAGGAACTGACTTTACTGTAACATGAATGCAGTAAGAGAATGTCACCTCACATGGTGGCTAACACATACAGGAAAAAGAAGGAAGTACCATAGAGCAACTGAACACAGGAAATACAACACAGCAGTAAAATGCATAGAAACTACAGTTGAGCATTGGTCACAGCACCATCTAGTGTCATAACTTGCCAGAGCTATAAACTGCAGTAAATCTAGCAAAAGTCACTAATCACATTTAAAGACAAGCAGAAGCTGTTGAAAAGTATCCACAACAAAAAAGGGCCAGGAATATTGTGCAGAACAAACAAAGGAATACTCCCTACTCCCTTCTTTCTCATGCACGGGAGAACAGAATGTGAAAGTGCATTCAGTATGCCTTATACACCTGAGTTCACTGTAAAAAAAAAACACTTGCCATTACTCTCATTCAGTCCACAGCTAGAGGAGGTTGCTCTACAGGAAGTGATATTTGTGAGCAGTAAGGCCCTGAGTTTGAGAAGCATGATGTCTCCCAGCCTATTTTGTTCCAGACCCGAAAACCACTACCTTTCGACCACTGGATTTTATCCTTGTGGGGTGGCCAGGTGTGGAACCTGTGGGTTTGTGGACAGGGGACATAGCTAACAGATGTATATTTCAGATAAAGAGCTTGAGGAATTGTAATTCCTTGAATGTAATATACCTAATGACCTGCTTGTCCTGTTCAATACAGTATGTGGGCTGTACCAGACAGAAGGTAGGACGAGTAGACACCTTAATGGAATTGGGAAACAATTTTTTCTAATGTATCCAAACATTGTAATACTATTCATGGGGGAGTAGGGAGGGACTTAAAGTGGACCAACACCCAGGGGGGATCGGCCCGGGAATCTATAAGATTCCCGGACCGATCAGATCCCTCCCCACGGGGCATCCGAAATCGAGTTGTCCCGCGGGGAGGAACCCCCTAGGAGGCCCACAATCCTTACCTTACCGGCGATCCAACGGCGCATGCGCGAGATGCGGCCGCGTCTCTCGCTTCCCTCTAGCAGGGCGCGCTCCCGCGCCGGCCGTCTTGTGAATGGCCGGCGCAGGCGCGCTCCCTGTTAGAGGGAAGCGAGAGACGCAGCCAATGACAGCGCTCTGGTATGCGCGTCCAAGCGGCTTTGGACGCGCATACCAGAGCGGCTCTGAGCGCTGTCATTGGCCGGACGAGGTCACGTGGGAGCGGGGAGAGGTGAGTTTTTGCGGCGATCGGGGGGGGGGTTTCACACAGCGGGGCACCCCCGATCGGGGTGCCCCACCTAAGTGGACCAGCACCCAGGATAGTCAAAATCCTGGGTGTTGGTCCACTTTAAGGTCATGGCGATTGAAAAGGTCAAATTGGGCATCAGGGGAGGCGATCATAATAAAAGCTTTTGGGAAGAGAGGACTTTTGGATTTTTTAAATGGGTACACAATTCCCTCAATGTCTTAACCATCAGTGGGACAATTCTTATGTCACTGATAGAAAGTCGGGCGTCATTGAATTAGAAAATATAATCTAGAGCATGCTTGTATATATAATATAATAATGTAGTAAGACAACGATTTTGCTGTGCTTATATAAAGCTCTGCTTACGCCATACACATGATAAGCATAGTGATTTAATTACTTTACTTGACTCCGTTATAAATTTTCAGCACAGTTGTCGGGTAGTCCTGATATTGTAGTGATTGCAGCCATCATTCATTTTGAATAGTGTAATATGTCCATCTGTTTATATTGTGTAGAGTGTACAGCTGTCATTCACTTTTATTGGTTTAATATATTCATCTGTTTATATTTCATTATGTGTGCCTGCATAGTTATATCTCTTGCCCCAGTTACATTTTCATTATTATGCCTTCTGCTCATTCATGTTTTCGCTGCAGAGCGCCACTTTTATTTATGGGCTGGGATGTGTAGTTTCTCTCTGGGGTCTTTCTTCCCCTCCACAAGCGGGTAGTGTTGGGAATGGGAGATCTGCACTGCCCGCATCCATCTTCTTCCTGGTGTTGGAGCGCACACTGTAACAGAGTGACCGGAACGGAAGTTCTCTGTGCTCCTTTCTGGATAGCTAAGCCCTTCTGTTCTATCACACAAATGGCGGTGGCGCTACAGGGTGTTAACAGCTTTTTGGGTGGTAAGTGCTCCTTTACTTATGTTCTATTTATACTGAGGCAAGAGAAATATGAATTCATCTATGCCTAAGGACCCGCAGGCTGTCTGAAATGTGTAACGGAAGTACACATTGTACTCTGTTCCCTGTCTGCTATTACTTTTATGATTGTAATCTACATGGTTGTATTAAGCTTTCATGCTTTTTTTTGGGCTGTTTTTGAAAAGATAATAGATTCATGGATGTTTTAAGGAAGATGCTGGCACCACTTTGACATTTGAATTTACCCAGGAGTTAGTGCCACTTCATCCTGGCACCCTGAATATGGACCTTTAGGGATTGGTAGTAGCAGCTGCCTGGATTTACAGGCCTTGTAGCACCTTTAAAGCAAGAAGGAATAAGGTTTCACTGTTAAAATCAGACCCCCCCTGTTGGTGCACCCATGTACACCGCCGTGTTACGTGGTACGTGCACCGCAAGTTTAGAAGGGTCATGTTTTGTGAAGATCCACACAGATGCACAGGCAGGGTAATTAGTCCTCATGTAGAGATCCATAAAACATGACCTGTTGGTGGGTCGCAAGGAGGGGAACACTTTTAAAGTGGAACAAAGTCCAACAGCTGCTGGCCAAGAGAGCCTCTATCCTGGTCTGAAACAAAAGTCTCTTCCACTCCGGGAGAAAGACCTTGGCCAGAACTGTGTCTAAAGTCATTGCCAGAAATGGTTTCAGGTGGAGGAACAGCAGCAGCAGCAGCAGTGAGAGTGCTGGCGAGGAGGGCCTCGGCCTGGCCGGCGTGCTTATTCCCCTGCCCGGGAGCCAGCCGGCCAGCTCACCTAAGGGGATCGGGCTGAGACCTGTATTGAGGAGGTCTGGGCAGAGGCGCAAGGAGAACAGGCAGAGGCCCGAGCGGCAGCCCAAAGGGGCGCAGGCAGAAGCCTGAAGAGGTGCCCAAAGCACAAGGCCGTCCGGTTCAAGCTGCTATTATGGCATATATAAATACAGGAAAAAAAACACAAGCACGTTTTTTTAACCAATACCGCGCTAGTTTAACAGTTTCTAAGCTCAACGTGTAAGGCTTCAGTCCATAAGAAGTCCAAAAATAAAGATGATATATGAAAGACACAGAGCTGAATTTTCTTACGGTGGAATAAGGTAATCCCAAAACTCATGCACGTCTCGTGCCCACCACCAGTGTCACCAAACTCTTACCAGAACACTGAATGGTATACGCATTCAAACAGATAATTCCACCAGGGTAACAGCATTCCTTAATTCCCCGTGGTATAACTTTAAATGGACTCCAAAAGCGAGCTCCAAGCTGAATCCAAATTGGTCACTCCAACAAAGAGTGTAAACATATGCAGGTGGAAAAAAGAAAAAAATCTAGTGCAACATTGCTAGTTTGCATAAAAAACATTTGTTTTAATATATGCCAGAAAACTCACAAAGTGGCAATTAGAATAAGCGCATAATTGAAAACAGCAGCAAACAGCTCTCACCGCTCCCGCGGGTGTATCCCGATAAAAACTTGCAAGTATCCAGATAGCTTCTAAGATAGAAGCCCCGAGTGTCCGACGCGTTTCGTCGCTCTCCGGTGACTTTCACTAGGATTATGGCATATACTCAGAGACATTTGAGTGAAGTTTTTTATTTATGAATATTGAATGGTTTATTTATATAATATTTTTTTATATTAATGTTATATGGACACAGTTGGCACTTTATTTATATGCACTTTAGTAAGAAGGGGTGTAAGCCCCTAGATTTTTTTGTACACCCTTTGTAAGCTTATATTACCACAGAGCACTTGGTCACTTAAATGTATTATTGAGCCCTGCTAGTGTTGTTTAACAGTGTTGTCTTTTGTGTGTTATATGTATGTTTGATCAATAATTGTATTTATATTTTATATATATTTGGGTGTAGTGTGCCCCATTTCTATACTCAGTGAGCAAGTCTAGGAAAGTACCCCCCCCCCCTTTTGTTATTGCTGGCAGTGCCTACTTGGGGCATATAGTTTTTATACTATTCCAAATGTAAAATTCTGAACCTATTAATTGTGCCCTTGGCCAAGTTTCAATTCAGGTTCCACGCTCTTCAAAAGGTTGAGCGCCCCTGAGCTAAACCATCACATACAGTATCAGTATATATAGGCTCATGTGCCATATTCTTGTCTAAAACACCCCTTCCTCCCCTCTCCAGCCTATCAGCACTGCTATGTGAGGGCAGACGCTGCTCTCCGCTTTAGCTGAGACGCAGTGAAAAGCTCTGACCATGTCCCCCTGTCATTTTATGCTGGGGCTTTGTGTAACTGATTGACTCATCGTGGGCACTGCAGCATGGTCAAGGAGCCATCTGGCCATCATTGTAACATTAGACCTGTTAGCATTTTTTCTGAATATTGTACAAAGGCTTTGGTAAAAAAAAAATAAACAGGCTTTTTTGGGACACTGGGCTGGAGATTCATTTTTGGGTAGCTCACTGAGTAAGGGGCAAGAAGCAAGCCAAGTCAGGCCAAGCTAAATCCTTTCTGATTAGTATAGCTGGGTCTCTAGCTGAAGTCAGCCATTGAGGTGAGCACACTGGAGTCCTAAAAGGACTTAGAAGGCAACAAGAGGATTTAGAAGGAAAAAAAAAAAAAAGTCTGAAAGGCAAGACAAGCCAAGTATATGGCCACATTTTCTGCACTCTCACCATCTGCTCATGAACGCTTCCCCTGCCTAAATCAGACTTGCCAAAAGGATAATTGTCACCCGATAGGAAACTTCAAAGAGCATTTTAAAGCACTAACTTTGTAATGTTACACTTAATGTTTTCGTTAGCACCTGCACAGATCAATTTCTATTTGATTAACATTTTTAATGTTATTTATGAAAGAATAAAATTATTGCTTTCAACAGCAGAATCAATATACCGGTGCTTATGTTAAGTAAAAAAAGTACCAGGAAAAGAAATCTGACCCATAATCTGCACATTCTACCTCGGGCCGCCTCTGTTTAATGGGCACCTCAAAGACTTTTGTCTTGTCTTGTCTCCTACTTAAAGATTCCCTCATCAAGATTTTATAAACAGTAAGGTCCAAATTTTTAGAATAAAGCTTATTTAGCATGTTCAGCTTATTTGAGAAGACCTTGCTTCTCCTGGGCTACAAGCCTCGTGCATCAGACATAGGTAACCCAGGGCTCTGAGGCTGAGCAGCAGCCACAGGCACTGTAAGACTATCAGCACCTGTGCCCTTCAGAATAGGTGGTTAGTTTGTAATATGGCTGGGGGAGGGCGGTACAAGAAGAGCCCATTGCCTATCCAATGGACCTGTGCCAAAGGACATAGGGACAACTATGCCTAGAGCCTAGAGCTGGACGCTGGTTATACCTATGGTACAATCTTTTTTTTCTCGATATATATGGCCATTGTATTCTTGTGTACTTAACCTATCCGAGCAGAGAGTGCACACATGCCCTGAGCAGTGGGCTGTCCTAGCAACAACGTCCTGGGAGCAGTTTGGGTTAAATGCCTTGCTCAAGAGCACTTCAGTCATGTTACAGCCAAATCCTGCAACCTTCCAGGGCAAGGCAGGCACGACTGCCCCTTTTTTAGGTTTAAAAACTAAATTCAATTAAATTTACAAAATTTGACCCAAACTTGCTTCCAATCACATTCATTATTAAGTTGTGTGTGATGTGACAAATGTGACAATACCTCCAAACATTCCTGAAGGCCTACAAGAGAGATCTTCAGGCAGCATCTTTCTAAATCACCTTCTGTCCACTAGCTAGAGTAGTCGTTTTGAACGCCATGGTCTAGGCTTGCCTTATATCTTTGGAATAGAGATTAAGGTAGACCAGGTCCAACAAATTAAGTAGGCTTTGCTTGTTTGTTCAGGTGCAAGAATATATATTCTTGGAAACATTTTGAACTCAAAGAAAACCAGTCCACCTGTTTAGGTTTTGAGGGTGCAGATGTTTTTTAATGATATAGAGACTAAGCCGGACCAACAGCCTTGCACAGTTAGAAAAAATCTCCCCAAAACTCACTTCCCCCATCTGCATGCATGATACTGAACCATTGTCAGCACCTACATTTGTGTCTGCACCCACTCAAATCTGAAATGTTGCCTCACTGATTTTCCCCTGGTAGAGGCCATTTTGGAGATTCCTTTCCCAGCATCTCCGCAGTGCAGCTGCCTATATACAACTGGCATAACCCACAATGCTCAGCATCAGGAAACCCAACAGCACTTCCTCTTTGCAGGCGGCATGCAGTTCCATGAAATGCAATTTTGTTTGTTAAATTGACCACAACAGGAGTTACAAAAAAAGTAAACTAATTTTCATGTAGAGCAATCTAAATTTCCCTGGGGAGCAATGTATATGAGCACTGTTTCTTGTAAGGGTGTTAGTTTAAATATAAACTGTCCATATGTCCCACTTTTAGGCCCACTATCCCTCCAAAAACTCTGGTAACACCTAAATGCCGCACTTTGCTGACATGAGGAAGACTGTCCCACCAAATGCAGAAAGCTGGATGTCCGGGTGGTTTACAACTGCTTTGACTCTTTGGTTGAATTGGGATAGTGGAATGCATGACTTCTGAGCATTGGCTCAATCTCCAAAATCTTTTATGGCCCAAATATTCCTAGAGCATGTTACCTGTAATTAAACCACACCCCTACCACACCCATCACCTACAAACTACAACAAACTGGTTTAAACTGTGCCACTTTGAGAACATCCCAAAAATTGGCAGTTTATTTAAATAACAACCTCGTATATGGGGGTACTCAAAAACGTATACCCGCGTATAAAGGATAAGCTCTTCAATAAGGTTGAATAAGCCAGGTTGTTTGTAGGGAAGGGCGAGCAGGGTGATCGCCCAGGGTGCCAAGGCCATTAAGGGGCGCCTTTATCCCAGCCATACTTTTTTTTTGCAGATGGGTCAGGGCCACTGTTAGTGGTGCAGGCTATAAGACAGACCCTCTATCCCTCCACATTGGCCTCAGTCATGGTGGGGGGCACTACCTGCTGCTAAGGGGCACGCAATGGCACATACCGGTATGGGGCAGCAGCAGCACAATGAGGGGGACAGAATTTTGAATTTTGCCCTGGTTGAGAGGCTCTCCACATTTTAATGAACAATACTCATGATATTCGGTTGAACAAAGGTGTTTTAGCATTCAATGGTGGTGCCCCCACCCCATGGATCTTGGTGAGGTATAGGTACTCATTAAAAGCTCTCAGGAAAGAACAAGCATTTCTGGAGTACAAGGTCTGTTTCATGTCCAAGTAAAACTGCAGAAGGAACGGTTCCACCACACAAACACAGTCTAGGAAACTCTGTTTAGCTTTTGAAAATCTAAGTGCTAGAACTCTGCCCTACATGAATCATCATTGCTGTCTGCTATTCACACTTGTAATGTAAATGAACAGGTTTATGCCATTTTTGGAGAGCTTAGATATAATGAATGGTTTATTATTACTGGACTGTGGCAAGAAACAATAGAAGAACTGGGATGAATTACTGCACAGACTGCAATAGTGCACATCACAGTCTTGGCAAGGAATGAGACGAATTATATTTAATAATGATCCTCTCCCTCTTGGCGGAAACAAGAACAATGGAATGTCACACAATGGGATACACTTTCACACACCCTTTGGCAGAGGCTCCAGCTCACTTTGTAATGTTATGTCACTAGTACAGAGACACAAAATGGTATGTGGGGAATCACACAGGCAGAAATGTACTGGAACTTGGGTAGTAGAGAAGTAACCCACCAGAGCCGATCATCATTGGATTTTTGGCCATTACAAATCCTAACAAAATTGTTGAGAATGTTTATCCTGTAGGCAAATTGCATATGCTGTCATTCAGCAGCACATCATGGCTGTGCTCTCCCTTCCTGTCAGAACGCAGCTGCTCACGAAAGTAGAAACAATGCTTAGAGTAGTAGCGCACCCCCTGAATTCCTTTGTCATAGACCACCAATTATACGGCTAAGCTGGTGATCTAATGCTCTACATCATCAGATTGTGGGCACTGGGAGAGCAGGAGAACAGCCAGGGTGATGAGAAATGCCTGTCTTACAGACCCCGCCCATAATGCTAATTATTTTGTGGCATCACAGAGCCAAGGCACAGATATTGCAAAAGATAAATCATAAGTTGAAACTGTAAACCTTGATATGTCGGCCATTTCTTCTCAATTCTCAATTTAAAAACGGAAAATAGTTTAGGACAGTGCCAAATGTAGCCTGACACAATAGTCTAACAACTGTCTTTGCCTTCTGTATCCGTTTTATCCCACTTTACAGTGGAAAAAAAACATTAAATACTCTTCCTACACAAGTAGATTATCTCTAGATGCAGCAGAAATGAAACTCAGACACTGGGTAAGGAGGCTTCTATTTTTGTCCGGCTCCTAATTTTGACATTGTTTTTGTTGAGAATAGTTTTTTGTATACTATACCATCAATTCCAGTATGAAACCCCCATGTTAGACATGATATATGCAACCAAATCTCTGTCTTTCCACATAGCTAGACACGTTTGTTGCTTGATATTTAGTTGATGAGAGGGTTAAACTGGGCGGTAAATTAGTTCCCATGCCCTGAATAATAATAATAATTTTGTATAAATAGTGATTGAGCTGCTCCCACCCCCCTTTGTTCATTTGAATTGCCATGAGCACAAGCAGGGAGAAATTCAGTCAATATGGATTTCTCCCTGTGAAGTGTTCTAAAGGGAGGCTGGCAGCTTCCCAGGTGAGTAGCTCTCAGATATTTGTCTGCATTGCATGTCCCAACTTTGGGGACTCAGAATTAAGAGTAGGGACCACACTAAACACAGAGTGCCTTGTCGGGGCAGTGTGGCTTCCACATGTATCTGCAGATATATGCAACCAAATCTCTGTCGTTCCACATAGCTAGACATGTTTGTTGCTTGATATTTAGTTGATGAGAGGGTTAAACTGGGCGGTAAATTAGTTCCCAGGCCCTGAATAATAATAATAATTTTGTATAAATAATAGTGACTGAGCTGCTCCCACCCCCCTTTGTTCCCATGTTAGACACAGTATTAGCAGGACATGCTTGTAAAAAATGACTGTACAAGTGCCAGGTTACTTACTTTGGTCTGGAAGGTGATATTGTCTGCTGTTCTTGTTCTATAACCTCTTGGGCAGCCTCCATGTTACTATCCATATTGCTTTGTGTTTGCGCTCTCTGTTCCAAGTCGCTGGTAGAAACATCCTCTGTACGCTCCTGGGGTAAGTCTTCTTCATCCAGGTTATTTATAACCTGAGTGTCCTCGTTATTCTTGAAGGGTTCCTGGGTGCTAACAGCCTGCTTGGCATTTCCCTGAGATGTCTTGGGTGAGAAATGAAAGAGGTTCCCAAGAAAATTAAGGAAGTTCTCTCTTGATTGTTTCTCTGTATCAAATCCTTTGGAATTCTGTATGACATCTTTGTCCTTCTGCTCCTCTGACTCGGAGCTGACCTGACAAGGAGGAAGGGAGCTTTGGTCTTCCTTTACCTGCATATGGGAAGACAAAAAATAAGTGAATGTGTTCTGATGGAAAGATGGGCATAAACATTAAAGGAATTGTCCAGATTATTATTGTATATTTATATATCGCCATCATCTTGCATAGCGCGGTACAAAATAGTAAATACAGCCAAAATAGAAACATACAGTACGTAGACTATTACAAACGCAGTGTTACAGGGTTTACAATGAATATTCTGAATATAAGATACAATTGGAAAGAGAGCCCGGCCCTTGCGAGCTTACAGTCTAAAGGATGAGGGGTGGAGACGAGGGGGATGATCACAAACAGCCAGTATGGAGCTTTGTGGCATGTGCCTTTTAGAGAATTGCTTAAGCCAGATTGTATGCTTGTCTGAATAGGTGAGTTTTAGGGCACCTTTGAAGGCTTTGAGGGTTGTGGAGTGGCGGATTGGGTGGGGGAGGGCATTCCAGAAGATTGGAGTTGTACGTGAGAAGTCCTAGTGGCGGGCATGAGAGGAGGTGATCAGGGTGAAGAATAGAAGAAGGTCGACAACAGAGCAAAGGCTGCATCTAAGTTGATATTGTTGGATTAGAGATGAGATGTAGGGAGGGGCCTGGCTAGAGACAGCTTTGTAGGTGAGAGTTAGAGTTTTGAATGCGATTTGCTGTTGGATTGGCAGAGAGGAGCAGAGCTGGAGGAGAGGTGGATGAGGCGAGCAGCAGAGTTCAGGATAGATTGGAGGGGTGCCAGTCTGTTAGTTGGTAAGCCACAAAGAAGGATGTTGCAGTAATCCAGTCGGGATAAGACCAGGACATGCACTGTCTATACTCACCTTTTGCCCCTCCCCCCCAAGTTCTGTGTGTGCGTCCAGTGTGCCCACGCAGCTCCTCCATCCAGTCCCGGCATCTTTATGCTTTATACTTACCAAGAGTTGGGATGAATCCATGCAGGGTCCCTGAAGCCTTGTTTACTGCCCCACATGCCTACTACAATTTATTGCAATGAAGGGGGAGTGCTAGTTGGTCCGGCACACCCCCTTTATTGTAGTGAATGGAGTAGGTGTGTTAACGGGGCGTGAAGCCAACAAGATGGATGCCACCTCTGCCCAGCACTGGAGGAAGAGAATCGCTCTTCGGTAAGTATAAAGGAGCTGTGTGGGTGAGTGTGGACATTTTTTAATGCCTGGACAAGAACTTTAACAGACAGTCTCATATGAATCTATAAAGAGCTTTACATTTCATCACATGTTTAAGAGCATCTCTAACCTCAAGGCTATGTTTGATTCTATTCATCATTTTCCATATAACTGTAAAAGTCATTACAGACAGGGTCAGACATACAGTTTGTAGCCTGTTAGAAACAAGGTGATAGAGATCAAGGTGATTTTTTATTTAAATAAAAAATACAGTAGGAGAGCCCTGTGCTTAAAGCTTACAGTCAAATGTCTGGTGTGGGTTTTGATGGCCCTTTTGAAAGCTTGGAGTGCTGCAGAGTGTCTAATTGAGTAGGAGTGGGCATTTCAGAGATGTGGGGAGTCCCATGAGGACTGAGGGTGAGTGTGAAAGTAAGTGACCATGGTAGAGGACAGGAGAAGGTCAACAGCAGAGCGGAGGTTGCATCTTGGTTGGTTTTGCTGGATTAGGGACAAGATGTAATGAAGAGACTGGCTGCAGAGAGCTAAATCTCTAGAATTTTAAAGTGGACCAAAACCCAGGATTTTGACTATCTGGGGTATTGGTCCTTTGCCCCGGGGCACTCCAATCGCAGGTGCTCCACTACGTGAAACCCCCCAGATCCCCCTCATCAACTCACCTCATCCCGGTCCTATGGCGCATGCGTGGCCGCCCGTCCAATCAGCGCGCTTGGAGCCGCTGAGCTATGGACATCTAAGCCGACTTACCTTACTTCCCGGTCCAACGACGCATGCGTGGGCTGCTATCGATATTGTGGAAGAGAGAATGGGACCAAAGCGTGACATCCACATAAAAGTGATATTGGAAGCCTAGTGGGGTATTACATTTAGGGGACCTAGGACGGAGCCTTATGATACACTAACAGACGAGGAGATAAAACAAAGTTTGAGTAGCATGTCTATCATAGGATATAATTTCTTCAGAAAAGATGCAGAATCTTTACTAAGCTGTTGAGATTTATTGTTTATCTACATATTTATAAAAAATATTTTTATAGAAAAAAATGAAGGAATATAATATTATATTATAATTTTATTTCAATATTTTCGTTTTTTTTTTGTATTTCTTGAGGCTATTTAGGAAATGTAATCATGGTTTTTGGGGCCCATTCAGTTTTGAGAACAGAGATTGGAAAATAAAAAACAAAAACAAATTGAATTGTTTGCATGTGCATAACTACAATATAATTGTGAGGGGTATTGGGGGTAAAAAAGTAACAGGAACAGACTTGTAGTCAGATGTGCATTTCTAGTTCAA
This sequence comes from Gastrophryne carolinensis, assembly GCA_027917425.1. Taxonomy (NCBI): domain Eukaryota; kingdom Metazoa; phylum Chordata; class Amphibia; order Anura; family Microhylidae; genus Gastrophryne; species Gastrophryne carolinensis. Next base: position 458,371,451 of record CM051236.1, read on the forward strand.
CTTGACTTTGGACAGTTAAAGCCAGCTCCTCGCCAAACCCTCCGCACCGTGTCAGTTTTTATAGTTTACTTAAATAGCTTTTCCGATTCCAATTATCATTAATTAAGAATTTGTTAAAATCGGTTTAGGCGTCATTAAAAAGTGCTGTTTGTGATTGCAGAATAATCTAATTACATTAAATCAGTTTGTTAAATCTTTATATTGCCTTAGTGCAGAATTGACTTTCTGCTTTACTTGTAATGAAAACATTTGGAACGGAACATAAAGTAACACATGGATAGACAGCATCAGCACAATATGGCCTCTGGTTTAGGGAAGAAATTAAAAGAAACTATTCTGTTGGGTTTAAGAGAAAACTTTACTTTCAAGCTCAGATCAGATCCCCTGAAAACTATACTTACCCAACACCATCTCTGTGCAAGTCACCACTCTCTTGATAGGCCAGATCACTTCTAGGGGTAGATTAATGGTCACAGACTGAGGCTACATTGAGGTGTTTATTATTCCCCAAGAGCGATGTGCCATCTCCTGTCACACACAGAAAAGATGAAGGGGAGGTGGGATTTTACTTCAGCTGGACTAACAGCCTTGCACAGCTGAAACAAAAACTCCCCAATATTCACTGGTCCCCCATCTGCATGCATGATACTGAATAATTGGGGGTTATGCTAATTATTTGGTGAAGCCAGTGTGCCTTCTGTATCCCTTTATTGTTCATGTGACAAACAAGAAATTTAATCTTAGAGGCCGATTCATTAATAGCGGCAGGTAGCGACAGTTGAGCGACTGTAGCGGCATTTTCAGAGCGCCCGCTAGTAGTCGCTGTGCTTGGCCGTTGTTCTGTAGTTGATAGCGACTCAGTCGGTTTGCCGTAATGTTGAATATTGGGTGAGGAGTCGCTATTTGACAGGTTCCGCGCTGTATGAGAGCGCATGATAGCGACTGGCCCTAGCGACCGGCTTCCACCATATTCATTAAAAAATCACGCTCAAAAAATTCTCGCGCTGTAAAATGCATGTTTAAACCCCAGAGAGCTGGAGGCGATGGGTTAAAAGTAGTTTTTTAACCCCCAAACAACCATATTTTTGGAAACCAAAAAAAACAAGTTTTTAAAATAATTTGGTAATATGAATACATTAATATCAGACCTGTAATATCAATTCTGTACATTTTTTTTTTTTTTTTACCTTAAAAAAATTATCTAAAATGCCAGAAGTGGTCACAGAACTTTTCACATTTAAAAAAAAAAAAAACAATTAATAACAATTAATTATGAATATTTAAAGATTGTTCCATTGAAATGCATTGGAGAGCGCCAGGTAGCGAGAGGTCATACCTGTCGCTGTTCAAGGTCGGACGCTGGCGCTGTGGGCTGAGGCTGGAATAATGATGAATGAGTGGCTATATGGCGCTATCTCAGTCGCTAAGCAGGATTGGCTTGATAAATGTGTGATTGTGGTGGGGAGCCGGCGTTCTCGTGGCGGGGCCCGTCATTACCGGCTGCTCACCAGTCGCTACCTGTTGCTATTCCTTCATAAATAAGGGCCTTAGTCTAAACGTTATGCTGCTCAACCAAAGAACAAATTCTTGTTCATCGCTCAATTGCAACAACTAATTTCACAGATTTTTCCTCATCTGATTAGGGTCAATTTAGCAATTTTTCATTTGCAAAACCATCTGTGGAAATGGTCCATTATCCTAGATTTCAAGGGTTACTAAACCGACAAAAACAAACAAACAGGCACTTACCTTCACTTCCACGCAGCTCGCCCAAGCTGGTCCGATGCTCTGAAACCTCCCGGTTTTAGAGAGTGCCGCTCCCAGGACCTTGCGAGCTGTCCTGACCCTCCCGGCAGTCAAACAGCATTTTCTATTTATTCTATTATTGAATTTGGAGGAGTCGTTGCAATTAAGGTTAGCCAACGTGTTTCTATCATCCACAGATGTATGATATTATATAATTATATCATTGTTAAACATTGTATTTAAGTGTATGTCCTACAACCTATCCTTTGTCATGATTAAGGGTGAGAACCCGAAACGCGTTGACGTGTAAGGATACCCTATATGCTGCTCTTATCTATACCACTGTGATGGATTTTAACCAGTTTTGAAATAAATGGATTTTTAAATTTGCTCTACTACTATGTGGCTGGCTTTTCCATGGCTTTTGGACACTACCAACTTTCGAGGTGAGCCCTCCAGCCTTGCCTGAGTGGAGAGCTGTATTTCCTGGTGATAAGCTGGCATCCCTGTTGCCTTTTCTATTTATTCATTGCAATGGAAAGGTGGGCCAGGTCCACTCTTTCATTGCAATTAATGGATGGCGCACGATCTGGCGGAAGCTGCAAGGCTCCGACTAAACAGAGAGCGCTGCTTGCTGTTAGTCGGGGAGAGGGGAGTGTGCCCCCTTACCGCTGCTCCCAGTAGCCATGCAAGTGGCAGACGGGGCTTCAGCTTCTGCACTAGAGCCATGGCGAGTGTCTTGTTTTTTATTTTTTGGGGGTTTAGTAACCATTTGAACTGGACCTTCACCCTGAATAAGAGCCTATCTTGTATGTTTATATCCAACATATAAAACACAGAGCAAATAATTTTTTGAAAGTAACAACAAACCTAGAATAAAATATGTGATTATTTCTAAAAAGTCCAAACAGATAATTCAATCTTCCAAGACAGAATTCTGTTTTGATGGTACCATTAAGTAGAAATTCAAAAGGGAAGAAGTGCTGGGTGTGGCTACGATTAATGCACCAAGTGCCCACCACCTAGATAGCTTACTCTTACCAGATGGCTATGCCAATTAAGCTTTTCAAATAGGAGCCTCAGTTTCTCCTCGCCAGGTACTTTAGGTCTTCTTCAATCAAATAATTTTTGCCCATGGAGGTAGTTATTTTAAAAGCTCATCATTCAAAAGAAATCTTGCCTCTCAATGAATGTGTTCACAGATTATACATAAAAAAGGAAGGTAGACCAATATAGTGTAATACCGCTTTTAATTTGAACTTTTTTGTAAAAATACTATAAAATGCGCACTCACATTTCATAAAAACAAATTCAGCATTTTTAGCAGACAAGGATCTCACCGCCTGTTCTTTACACCACGGCCGCAGGTGTCCCAATGATGGAGGGGAGGAAGGGGTGTGGGTCCTTGTTATGTTGCAGATGCTGGAACGAGGAGGCCGATTCATTAATAGCGCCAGGTAGCGACAGATGAGCGCCAGTAGCGTGATTTTCACAGCGCCAGCTAGTATTCGCTGTGCTTGGCCGGGGTTTGCTTGTTGACAGCGACTCAGTCGGTGTGCGGTAATGTTGAATACGGGCTGGGGGGTCGCTGTTTCACAGGTTCAGCGTTGTATGGGTGCGCCTGACAACGAATGGCCAGAGCGAACGGCTTGCTGCAGATTCATTAACAAATCACGCTCCGAATTTTTTTGCGCTGTGAATTCCTTGTTTAAACCCCAGAGCGCTGGAGGCGAGGGGTGTAAAATAGTTTTTAACCCCCAAACAACCATATTTTTTGATTGTAAAATTATACAAGTTTTTCTAATCATTTTGTAATATGAATACATTAATATCAGACCTGTAATATCAATTCTGCACATTTTTTATTTTTTTTTTTCCTTAAAAAAAATATCTAACATTGCCGAAGTGGTCACAGAATTTTTGACATTTAAAAAAAAAAAACATTAATATCAATTAAATATGAAGATTTCAAGATTGCTCCATTGAAATGCATTGGACAACGCCAGGGAGCGACAGGTCATACCTGGCGCTGTGATGGGATTAGCAGCGGCGCTGTTCGTTGCAGTCGGCTACATGATGAATCCCGCGCTAGCTGTCACTCTCGCCGGCGCTAGCCTCATTTAGCGTGATAAATGCGTCATTGTGACCGCCGCCGGCCGTACTTGAGTCGGTAGCCGCCGTTAGCTGGCGGTACCTGGCGCTCGTCAGACACTACCTGGCGCTAGCCCTTGATAAATAAGGGCCTTAGCTAAGAATGACCGCCTTGCCGCCTTTGTCTTAAATTATAAGGCATTGTGATCGTATTATAGTAGTGGAGTTCTATACACGTTGAGCATAAATTATAAGGCATTGTGATCGTATTATAGTATACATTTTTACAAAAAATGTAAGCGCGGGTTTATATTGTATATATTTTTTATCTTGTATGTTTCCCTCACCCTGTACATACATATTGCCCACATTAAAAATCATCCTACCTGCACCTACTGCTTTTTCTGAGCTTTTAAACATCCAAGATGGCGGCCCATGGAGTCTCAGGCTACCTGCAGACAGGAAGTGTCTTCTGACTATGCCGCTCTGCATTCTGGGATTGCTGACCTTTCCTGACCCCAGCTCTGCTCTGTCTGTGCAAAGCACAGCTATAACCCATCCCCCTACAGTTTCCCCCCCCCTCTCCTCAGTATGTGATGCTTCTGAGGCAGGATGGCGGTGCCTGTATCCTTAAGTCCTGACCAGAGCTGAAGCCTAGTGGGGGAAAGAATATTAAATAAATGACTGAATGAATTAATTTTAGATGCTGGAAAATAGTTTTTTAAGAGTTTGGCTTTTTCACTAAATGATGCACAGTAACTATAAATCTATCTTGGCCTGAGTTAGACTTCAGAGACTTTATAAGCTACAGCTACATTTTTTTATGGTTATTTCTTTCCAGCAGCTTACAAACAATAACAGGCAGCGGAATGGTCATTCTGTTAGCAGCTGAAAGTGCTTTATGTCTCTTCTTATGTCAGCAATGGAGAAACATGGCTCTCGGCGTGCTGGTCGGGGTTTATGAGGGATGTGCAGGAACAGGTCCTCTCCAGGAGTCAGAGGAGGTCCTGTGACGGGGGTTATGGACCCATAAAACTCCTAAACCGGACATGTCTGGCACTTTTATGCGTAGTATCTCCACACTAAGTGACACAGTTGCCATACAGTCTTAATCAATTTCATTGTACGTGTTGCTCCAGAAAGCGGGAAGATTATTCCCAGGAATCATCTTTATTGAAAATTGATGCATTTTGTCTACAGCAAATGTTTTATTGTTTATTCTTTTAGAAAGAGATATAACAAGAAATGAAAATATTCATCAGATAAACCACAGTTATATACAACTTTCAGGCCTGAACCTTACATGGAAATTAGTGAAGGGAGGGTATGTACAGAGCGAGCTTGTGGCAACAAAATCCCCCCCCTGAGTAATAACTACAGACTCTCCATTCTATATCTAACGCTGCATCAGACAGGCTTTGATTCAATACCTCATGCTTTATTTCAGATTAAGACATGAGATAAAACAAAACAAGTAAGTAAATCATAAACTAGAGTAACATGACAGCATACTGTATGTTTACTTGAGTAAATCCTAAGATTTACAGATGTGGATCTCTCTGTAACTCTGGACTTAGGCTCTGTTCACACCTATCCATTGCGTTAAGTGTCAGCCTTTTGTAAGTATGCCAAAGGTACATTGTGTCAAAACATACACTGCACATTTGATGCGTTGACAATGCGTTAGCATTGTTTTTTAAAAGAAAAGCATTTTTTGGATAATAAGTAAATGGTAAATTCTATAGCAGCGCAAATGCGACACAGGTACACTGAGTTATACATCTGTTGCGCTTGATTTGCCATAGACATCTATTGACCTGTGCTGTTACTATGTTGTGCAACAGTTTTTTTATGTGTTGCACAACGCAGCGCAGATGTGTGAACTATCCCTTCTAGAATAATGTACAATGTTTTATCTGCATTGTAACTGCGTTGCAACGCACCACAGCAACGCTGAGAAAGCGGTGTGAACAGAGCCTTAGAACTAGAGCCGGGTCCTCTTTTAAGGCTCTGTTTACACCTCTCCAGTGCATTAAGAGCAAGCATTTTGTAAATATGTCAGAGGAGTATTGTATAAAAAAAAACCACTGCACTTTTGATGCGTTTTTTTAAACTGATTTTTTTGCATAAAAAGTAAATGGTAAAGTCTATGGCAACGCTATAGGTTGCTATAGATTTCTATTGACCTGCACTGTTGCAACGTTGTGCTGAAAAAGGTATCTGCAACACATTTTTAATGCGGCTCTCATTGTTTTTAATGGGGAGTGCTGCAGTATCCCCTGCATCCCTGACATTGTGTGCGCACTCCCGTCCCAGATATTTAAGTCCCGTCCCATTAAACTCAATGAGAGCCATGGGCCACTGTAATGCATAAGAGGTGAGTCATTTCGGGGCTTTCAGGGGGGTTTCACACAGCAGAGCATCACCAATCGGGATGCCCCCGGGGAACAGAACAAAACCTGGAAAAGTTAAATTCACTGGTTTTGTTCCGCTTTAAGAAACTAACCGTCTGATGGGCAATGTGGAAAGACAATTAGACTAATTATAGTTACTTTCTGAAATAAGTCAAAGAGTACCAATACTCCTGCGACCATGCGCACTCACGCCTGCAGATATTGCAGTCTACTGGAACAGGGAATGAGCCGGCATCTCTTCCAAAGCAAAATAAATAAAATGATGCTGATGATCCAGTATGACTAAGGGCCTGTGATCGACGCGTCACTGTTGATGTGCATCTTTTGTTTCCTGCACGTTGTTGACTTACATTTGATCTTCTTATGTCTTAATTAAACTTTACGTTGGATTTATTTGCTTTGGGAGAGACATGGTTACTCCTTCCTTGTTCAAGCATGTGGTGGGATTGAGCTGTGATGTCCTTCTAAGTTGGACAGTGGGGCAGGTGTTCCGTGATTTTTTCTTGTGTATTTAAGTCTCGCAGTGGGAAGATGCCTCCAGGCGCCCACACATAAGCTGTTGGATCAATACTTGCCTTAGTATACACCTCAAGTCTTTTAGGCTTTAGGGACAGGCCAAATGCCTTTTTGTCCTGATAATTCTAAATGAGCACCAACTGATAGAGCATGTACTACAGCCTGTAACTCTCACCCTGATGTAGCTTTGCTACAGATGTAGTCATTTTTATTGGAGGGCACTCTATATAATACAATGGTGACCAGGACATGATTAAGTGTGGTGGAGGCCCCTGAGCTGAAAGTCTAGTGTAGGCCCCACGTAAGTAAATGTAGGTGCCTTGGTTTGCATCCCCCCTTTAATCCATCCCTGGTTACACAGATTTGATCTTACAAGACACATATGGATTTTTTTGTAGAGGAAACCTCACATCTCCTAAAGGTCAATCACAGCAGAAAAACGGATAGTCTAACTGATCCCTATCAAAAACGAAAAAGGAAGTATTCCTGGATCCAATCTAAATGGAGAATCTAACAATGCTAAAACAGAAATGATACAGGGGAAGCAGTCACTAGAATAGGGGATCCAAACCATTATTTATCTCAAATACCAATTTACAATTTTATAATCCTCTTAAGGACCTCAACTGTCAATCAACTGAACTTGTATTAAGATACAAAAAGGTTCAAACACACACATATATAGTTTATGGTTGTATTTATGGCAGCAGACTGGATCAGGGTACAGATCAGTCTGCACTCTTGATGTCAACCATTGGTTCGGAAACAATGCTGTATTAGAGGTTGTTATGAGACCAATTGGAGCTAACACTCAACTCAAGTCGGAATTTCTTTTGTTAATTAAATGGACATGTTTAGGGCCACTGTTCATCAGAAAATAAAAATACCAGAAAAGTTGTGGGTGTCCGTATCGTGACGACTAACATTAAACAGGTGGTTACCATTCCAATATCAAACTTCAAGTAGTTCTGAATTCCAAAACTGTGAGTATTAGCTTGCATAAAGTGACCCACACCATTGTTTAATAGTCCTTTTATTCAACGCTGTTCAGCTGCTTACTGTTAGCAAGTTAGGGCCTCCAGTCAGCGAGAACGTCTTTCTTGTACCAATGATTCATCAGCTATGCGGGCAAGCTTGCCAGATGTGTAAATGAGAGTTTACGATGCATCGCTACACAGTGTGCCAGCCTTGTCCCAAAATGAAAAACAAGCTCATTAATTTGCAATAATGCCTTGGAGTGGGAGACATCCGTTTAATCACATTGCAGAGTAAAACAATACTGCTGACCTGACTTAACTCTAAACTGGAAGAGCTCCAAGAAAAGAGTACACTTGACCCTGAGAAAATTAGCTCCTCTCAAAAACGACCAGCTGAGCTGGATGTCATGACCGGACTGAACTACACATCTCTGATTAGAGCTCTCACTAACACTGTAAAGTTCCCAGAAGTCCACATATTATGACTATATATATATATGCCATGGCCATGAGGTTCTGACACTCAGAAAAGGCAGTTCTAGGATGAAAGCTCCCCTGTGGCTCCCCTAACACCTAAGTCAGACAGCCAGGGCCCAGCATTCTCCTTCGCTGAGGAGGTGTGATAGCATATGGGGCTTCAAATTGAACCTGTGTCTGGGAGGAGGGAAGGGTGAAGGAGCAGAGATCGAGGCATAAAGGGGGATGACCCTGGGCCAGCGACTGTCACTCTCTCAGCGGAGGTCACGTTGCAGGCATGCTGGAAGCGCCCATCAATAAGCTTGCCACTCGCCTCCATGTGGGAGCTCATCATTTCTACTCTACATCTGCATTTTAAGGTAACTCTGACTGTTGTATCTCTGTGCATAACTCACTGCAACCTGTAACCCATTACTCAGAAAGGCATTTGTATTTTTTCATATTCCATCATAGCCAAATGTTTGTGATCACTGCCTTGTGTGCTCATTGTATTAAAACCTATATTTAACTTGAACTTTTTGCCTTAGCCAAGAATCTGTATCTGGGACATTGCTGGGCCTGCTAGGCAGGCAAACAGACGGTGCTTTGGAAAAGTGGGCTGCGTGGTCGTAGTTGCTCGATGGTTAGTTGGATCATGTGATCTGTCGTTCCCTGACAAGGAGCTTTTTTAATTAGATTGGTTATCATGCTGCTCATTCTGCGCCATACAGTCAGTGCAGGAAGACCAACCTGGCCCATTCATGCAGGGTGATTCTTCTCCAGTCCTGCACTTTACAATTATCATTTTCCTGAACACACCTGAACTTAGATAATTTGAACTCCTATTTACACCTAGTCCAGGTGTGTTCAGGAAAATAGTCAGTGAAGGACTGGAGTGACATCAGTGACTGTCAGTGACATCCTGCAAGTGAGGTTAAAAAAGCTGATCTATATTCCTATTTAAGGCCAGCACCTAAAGGGAATGCCCAAGCTACCAACAAAACAGAGTGGGCAAGCTAGCATCACTGTGGCTAGATATCAGACTCAGGCCTAGACAGCAGAAGGTCTTTGAGTCTTGAGGATACCAGCCCCATATGCCTGGTACACGAGGCTAGTGAAAAAGTTAATGATAAAACATGATAAAAATGGCCATATGATTTGGTCATTTTTTTCACATAAAGTTTAAAAGGTCTTTACAGGCACGAACAAAATAAAATCTATACCCCCATTTTGTCCCCCACAGCTCTTCTGTCTGGCTTTGGCGTTTTAAAACTTAATGATCAAGTGCTGGTCTCCATTCACAAGGGAACAGCCGCCTCCTCCAAATCCGAAGTCTATCCCCCTTACACGTCCACTACATTCATTACGATAGAGGGTGTACGCTGAAGCTTGGCATACCCCCTCCATTGTAGTGAATGGAGTGGGTGTGCAAAACAATGGACTTCCATCTTCATTAAGGTGGCTGTTCCCTTGTGAATTGAGATCAGCGCTGGATTGTTCGGTGCACCATCTTGATAATCGGTAAGTCTTAAAACACCGGAGCCGGATAAAAAATCTCAGGAGAGAGACAAAATGTGAGATTATATTTATTTGTTTGTGTCTGGAAAGAACCTTTAATAGTATTCCATAGTATCAAACACCAGATACTGGGGACTATAGGGCCAAACAGCTGTGAAGCCAAACAGGTCACTCTTTGGCTCGTCACTATCGTCACATGATTTGAGAAAAATGTTTCATTGGAAATATTCTGCTGCTAACCTGAATAACTTTTCCATTTGTAGAAGCGACAAAAAGATGATTTGTTGCACTTTATCGTATGTTGAGTTGCAGAGGCTCTCCAATATTTATTCAATATGGGTGAAATGAGGTGAGAAGCAGATGTTAAATGTGGCAGGGGTCACCATATCTTATTAAATGACTCACTGGGTGAGCATAGTAAAAGCTGCACTAAGTTACAAATACTGTAACATAGTATGTAAGGCTGAATAAAGACTTTAGTCCAGCCAGTTCAACCTGTTAATCTCCTTCCAGTGGTCTAGTAGCCATAGCTGCAAATGTTATTACATGCCAGGAAGGCATCCAGGCCACTTTTGAAAGCTTTTAGTGCATCCTTCATAACTACCTCCTCTGGCATCAAGTTCCATAGTCTCACTGCTCTTATACAGAAGAATCTCCCCCTATGTCGATGGAAGAAGGGCCTTCCCTCTAACCTAGGTGGATGCCTAATGGGACAGATATCTGTATTGAACCCGAATATATTTATACGGGGAGGCCGATTCATTAATAGCGGCAGGTAGCGACAGATGAGCGCCAGTAGCGTGATTTTCACAGCGCCAGCTAGTATTCGCTGTGCTTGGCCGGGGTTTGCTTGTTGACAGCGACTCAGTCGGTGTGCGGTAATGTTGAATACGGGGTTAGGGGTCGATGTTTCCCAGGTTCCGCGTTGTATGGGTGCGCCTGACAACGAATGGCCAGAGCGAACGGCTTGCTGCAGATTCATTAACAAATCACGCTCAAAAATTTCTCGCGCTGTGAATTCCTTGTTTAAACCCCAGAGCGCTGGCGGCGATGTGTGTAAAGTAGTTTTTAACCCCCAAACAACCTTTTTTTTTAATGTAAAAATTATACAAGTTTTTATAAACATTTTGTAATATGAATACATTAATATCAGACCTGTAATATCAATTCTGCACATAATTTCTTTTTGTTTTTTTTTACCTTAAAAAAAATATCTAACATTGCCGTAGTGGTCAAAGAATTTTTGACAGTTAAAAAAAAAAAAAAAAAAAAAAAAAAAACAATAATTATGAATATTTAAAGATTGCTCCATTGAAATGCATTGGAGAGCGCCAGGGAGCGACAGATCATACCTGGCGCTGTGATGGGATTAGTAGTGGCGCTGTTCGTTGCAGTCGGCTACATGATGAATCCCGCGCTAGCTGACGCTCTCGCCGGCGCTAGCCTCATTTAGCGTGATAAATGCGTCATTGTGACCGCCGCCGGGCGTACTTGAGTCGGTAGCCGCCGTTAGCTGGCGGTACCTGGCGCTCGTCAGACACTACCTGGCGCTAGCCCTTGATAAATAAGGCCCATAGTTATTACATCACCCCTCAGGAGTCTCTTTTCCAAACTAAATAAACCTAACTTTGACAATCTTTCAGGGTACTCTAGTCCCCGCACTCCATTTATTACCTTAGTTGCCCTCCTTTGATTGCACTCCAGTTCTGATATGCCCTTCTTATGCACTAGTGCCCAGAACTGTACACAGTACTCCATATGGGGTCTGACCAGTGACTTACACAGGGGTAAGATGATGCTCTGGTCATGGGCATCTATGCCCCTCTTGATGAACCCCATGATCCTGTTCACCTTGGCATCTGCTGCCTGACATTGAATACTACAGTTTATTATTAACTAAAACCCCTGAGCCCTTTTCCATTGTAGTTTTACCAAGCATTTCTTTATTTAGTGTGTAATCATGGCACAAATTTCTCCTTTCCATTTGCATAACCCATTTATCTGTATTAAACTTAATTTGCCATTTTACATTTTACTGTGCCACCTAAATACATTTGCTCAACATCAGTGACCTTTTCTTTAATTTATTAGAAAATCCCTGAGCATCATCAGGCCAAAAAGGAGGCCTGGACTCTTTTGGAATGTGTTATCACAATTAATAGTTGTATCTAACATCTCTAATTATCTCCAGCAGTGTTAGCAATGTGCCAAGAAGGACTAATTACTAGGCAAGAAAGTATCGATTAGTGCTACTTGTTAAATAAACTTTCTTTAAAACATATTCTCAAAATATCACTGTATTCAAGTTTTTTTTTTCCAGAATAAGACATGAATAAAATGAAGGCATGATTCAGTAAAGAGAGTAACAGAATACATGTTATTCACGAGAGGTGTTATTCACGAGTAAAATGTTCAGTAAAGCAATGTGACCAATTTCATTACCCTTTTGAAGTAAATCTTAAAGTGGCAAAAAAGGTCGTGGTCATGGAGTCCTTAGTTCAGCTGGAGCAGGGTCCCACTTGCAAAATTACCAGGTATCCTAGATTTGGGGGGACAGTCTTCCGGGGGGGGGGGGCAGTGGGACAAAATGCCTCAATTTAGGACACCTGGTCTTTACAGGCTATTTAGGTTTTACCTCTTTTTTCCAAAGTACATATTTTTGGTGTTAAAAAGAGCCTTCTGACAAAAGACACTGGAGGTTCCCTAACCGTTACAGCGTGGGGCCATCCTGATTTGAATGCCTGGCTGCACACGATTTACCTCTTCCATGATCTGGGCCATCACTGCTGGTCACATGATTTCTGGCAGCGGAATTGGAATTGCGGGGCACCTGAAGATGAGTGAGTAGTGGTTACTGGGTCTTGGCCTTCCCGTTGGCAATGTTTAATTGGGCATCCGATTTGAGAAGCCCCCTAGATTTCCAGTCTAAGGTACTCTTACGGGAAATGTCAAATATTTATGAATTTCAATCCCCTCCTTATTTTAACGTGTGCCTTATTCTCAAATAAAATGCTTCAGCTCCCTTATTCACAAGAGATATTTTAAGTACAGTTTAATGAATCAAGGCCATTGTGTGTATCTGATTATTGTGGTTGTTTTATGCTTTTCAACTTTATAAATATATGAAAAAGTATAACACATTAAACATATCACAATAAAGCACAGGTGCCTTCATTAATGATTGAAGATTCTCCTTGTAAATAATAAATAAATGAAACACATTCACAGGAGACAGAACTATGCGGGCTCCCACACGGATGAGTAGATAACAGGCTCGTTCTGCCTCTTGCTGGGATTTCTGGTGTCAGAAATGTCATATAAAATGTGCTGCTGTGTAAATTGATGGAGAGTTTAATAACTTTAGTCTTAAAGGGGCCACAGCACTCAAACCAGTTAGTTAACTTTATTCATCATATTATATCTATCAGAGGGCATGTGCAGTAGATTGGCAGAATCCTGAAAGCAAAGCACTCGGCACTTCTAATGCAGGGAACACGGAGTGCAGGGACACATTCCTCATCTCCCGGCATCTGCCAGCTTGCCCCACTCTCTCGGGACAGCAGAGAACATTTCCAGGAAATCGGAATTAGCTGCTCACACTGACTGACGCTCGTCTGGCTTCCAATCACCGACAGATACATACTTCGTTCCTCACTGGCTGCTAACTTATAGCGGAATGCTGGCACACATATAATATTACCAAGGGGGCATATACACACAAACCGAGTGCTGGTTTTAGGGGAAGGGGCCACCTATACAAAACTCATATGGGTTAGTGAATGATTGGAGGCTCCCTCCCTACCACACACACATTCAATCTAAAAGAAGGAGGGAGTGTAGGGGCCTAATTAGTCTCTTTCAAGTGGATCTAATGCTGTGCCAAGGGAGGGTCCTCATACCACAGGGGAAAAGTGAGTATGACCTTTGTTGTTTTAACTATCTGGACAGGCTCTTTAAGGACCAAAACTCAGGATTTTGACTATCGTGGGTTTTGGTGCCTGGGGCATCCCAGTTTGAGATGCCCTGCTCTGTGAGCTGTGTGAAACCCCCTGGGTATGCTTACCGACAGGTCTGCTTAAACCAGACCTTCACCCTGAATACGAGCCTTATATGTTCCTTATATGTTCCCCCCACCCCACACATACAGATTGGCCGTGTCAAAAATCATCCTACCTGCATTTCCTGGGCCTTTAAACATCCAAGATGGCGGCCCATGGAGTCTCAGGCTACCTGCATACAGGAAGTGTCTTCTAACTGTGCTGCTCTGCTTCCCCCCCCCATCCTTTAGACTGTAAGCTCGCAATGATTACCTTGTTTGTAAGCATACCTTGTAAAGCGCTATATAAATAAATAATAATAATAATTCTGGGATTGGTGTCATTTGAATCCCTAGTTGCAGCCTGGTGGGGAAAGAATAATAAGTGACTAAAATAGTAAAATATATTCATTTTAGATGCTGGGGAATTGTTTTTAAGGGTTTGGGCTTTTCATTAAATGATGCTGAAGGTCCGGTTTAACTTATCCCTGCTTCCACAGTGCATGTGCAGGCTCTCCTCCAATCATATGTCATGCATATTAATTAAAGTGGACCAACACCGAGAGGTGATCGGCCCGGAAATCTATAAGATTCCCGGGCCGATCACCTCCCACCACGCGGGACATCCGAGATCGGGATGTCCCGCGGGGTGAAACCCCCCAAAAAACCCCCAAACACCTTACCTGATCTTCGGCGGCGGCCGGCCGCCGCCGCCTCCCTCGCGCCCCTGTAGGCGTGCTCGCGCCCGCGCCGGCCGTCTGCGAATGGCCGGCGGGGGCGCGCGCGCGCCGAAAGTGACGCGAGGGAGGCGGCGGCGGCGGCAGCCGCTTGGACGTTCCTGATCCCCGCCTGGACGTTGGCGGGGATTGGACCGTCCAGTCACGTGGGAGCGGGGACAGGTAAGATTTTGGGGCTTTCTGGGGGGTTTCACACAGCGGGGCACCCCCGATCGGGGTGCCCCGCCGAAGTGGACCAAAACCCAGGATAGTCAAAATCCTGGGTGTTGGTCCACTTTAAGGGCAAAGAACAATGATAGAAAACATGGCACCGGCACAGCACTGAAAGCTGCAGGCACCCTTTCCCCCCAGCAGCCATTCAGGTAGGCCTGGGGGAGGTGCGCGCATCAGTGGAAGGGATGTCGCTGCAGCCTGGACCATGGAATACCAGAAAAGGTAAGTTGATCCTGGGGGTATTTTATCCAACAAGGCATTTCAAACTGGAGGAACTTGAGGAACAGATCCCACGGTGGAGCACTGGAGGAACAGATCATGGAGAAGGGTGGGTATGGCCCCTGCAAAGAGAGAATTGGTCAGCCCTGGAATCTTTTAGACTCCAGGGATGGACAGCCAGGGTTTTGGTCCACTTAAAACTAATTTAAAACATACCAGTGTTCTAATAGCAACCCAGTCTTATGACATGGTAAACGTAAGTTTCAAGCACCAATACGGCAGGTCAAGCACCAATACGGCAGGTCAAGCCTAGCGGCAGATATGAATAGGCAGCATCAGCTGAGGCTATAGAACTGGAGGAACAGATCATGGGCAAGGGTGGGTATGACCCCACTGCCATGATGCTGAGGCTTTAGCATTGTAAGGGCAGAACATGGGCTGGGGTGTCTAATATGTAGGAACAGTGGTGCTGGGTACGGGTAGAGGGATACTGGGGGAGGCTGGGAGAGGAAGGGGATATTAGAAGTGGAATGAGGGAAATTTGCACAAGATCTGGGTGAAGTGGTCTACGTGATGAGGAGTATGACCAACCTAAGCAGTGCAGCACACTGGGAACTCTTGTGCTCTCAAAGGCCAGTCTGCCCCTGACCAAAGATTCCTTTCGCTCCCTGAAGTGCTGTACTGGTGTTAGAGCGCCCAACACACATCACATTCATCAATGCCGGCCAGGTTACTACAGCGACTGAGGCACTATGTTACAGCACCCGATACCCGCTTACAGTGTCTACTAGCGGTCGCTCTAAGCGCTGCTACACAGATGCTCATCTGCCAATGGCATTAGTGATGAATAAGCCTCCACAAGTATGAGGGAGAAGGAACAGAAAAGTTCACTAGAAGCTGACCTTTAAAAGGACTGAAAAACATGTATGTAAAAAATGTATTTGCCTCACGGCTATGTTCTGCAGATCTGTAGAGAGATTAAAGTACAAACCTGCAAATTACAGGCCCAGCAAGGAGCAGGAAAAGGCAGTAGAACTAGAAAATCAGGGATTTGTGAGGTAAAAAAATGAAAAGGATTCCTGTTAATACTTTCACATACCAGGACCATGGGCTAATGATTATTTTTATATAATTATTATATATTATATATATAATATATATATTATACAGTTACTATATGGCAGTAAACGACAAAGCTAAAGCAATACTTTGCATATGTATTGAGTATGGGGGTTTTCATGACCTACCTGCTCTGGTAGACTTGAAGTTAGTCTTTCCTGGACGTCTGAGTTCTCATTACCGTTCTTTTCCTTGTGTCTGGAAAGCAAACATAAGCTGAGCATAAGATGAATGCATACTGTATAGAGAGGAATCTATTTATTTACCACCATGAATCATCGGCCTTCACTTCCGCTATGTTTGTGGGCCTGGCTAATGCTAACTCACATATTGAATTTGGTGTGATACTTATCCTGTTTGTTTTCATATGTATAAAGTCCTTATAGTCCACTGGAAAATGAAACCGCAGTCATATAAACAGAAGATACAAACTACTACTATATCTTGTACTGATACTAAAGGCTGATCACAATTTCTGAATCTAGAATGAACACTTTCCTCATACCAGGGAAAGCATAAAGTAAAGCAGTGGTGATTAAAATATGGTGAGTTTCATGTAAAGGTGTAAAGTAACAGTTGAAAAACATTCTCAAAAAATTCCCTTTATGAGAAAAAGGCCTGAGAATTTCACTTTTGCTGAATCACCAACTAGGACGACAATGAAAGTCAATGGGACTTCTTACTATAATGTAAAAAGGTGTAAACAATGTACTACTTTTCTGAGGGGTAAAAAAGTACCATTAATTTCATTGTCTTAGCTGATACTACTAAACCCAAGATGAAAACTGCATATGACACACTGATCTCAGCTTCTGGGGGGCAGGTCCCCAAAGACCACATGTTGGGGTATAACAGAAAAAGGCATTGAAAGTCTCCTGGAAACTGAAGGGAGCTCCTACAGGCTTGAGCTGAGCCTCTAGATCACAATGAAAGGATAATATGACTCAGAAATGCTATAAATGTTAGGCAGGAATTTCTAACAAAGAAGGGGAAATCTATATAAGTAATCATGGAAGCAAAATAGTGAAAATGCAATTAGAGAGAAAGGGAGAACGTTTCAGAAAGCACAAACATCTGGGATGCTATCTGAAGTTTAGGTGTTCAGGTTGGAAAGAAACTTTTTTGGTCTGGGTCAATATTTTGGACGGTATGTTTTGGTAACCAGTAAAGACAAAGAGGAAGGAGCAACGCTGAAGGAGCTTATCTAAAAAAACAAAATGACTGGCTCACTGCCTTACAAGCTCTGGAATCGGAGGCATGCCAACTCTACGTAGTTTAGTACAACGTATGCACATTTTGGTGCATGGAAATGCTGCATCCAAAAATATCAATTCATATCTTATACCATCCTCTCAGTTCAGTCCAATAAGATGGAGCTAAACGACAATATCATTAAAAACGTGTAAAAATTAAATTCAATTTTGCGGGTGAATCAAGGTTTAGGTTTGGATTGCGGGGAGTTACAGGGGACTTTGATGGGGGGGGCCATCCAGATCACAATGCGCCCCCACACCCATTATCTAACAAATAGGCATAGGACTGCTTTAACACCCATTACAGGCCCTGTCCCATCATAATAAGTTATTAGCATGTCATTTCACGACACACAATCATTCAGGTGTTCATGAAATGACAGGCATCACATTTGAAAGATGATGGGTTAGGGCTTATGTGTATGAAGACACAGCTCTGCACTTGAAAGCTTTGTGAGAAGATACATTCTCCTCTTCTGACTGTCGGATATCTATCACTTTCTGGTGAACCTCTTTTTTCAAAAAATACAGAGAGGGCAAACCAGGCTGATTATTATAACAAACAAGTCCTGTCAGGCTTTTTACTCGATCCTACCTAGTCCTATGGACTGCAACATTCTTGGGCGCTCCTGACCAGCCCTGGTACACATCTGAGCATCCACCAGTGATAGCACATCATCAGTGGAGGCTATGAAGAGGATGACTCCCTCGTGACTGGCAGCAGGGGCCCACATTGAGGCTAAACGGGATGCACACTGTTAGCACTGGAGCTAAGAGTGCTGAAAGTAGACAACTGCAGCCTACAGGACTCTGCAGGATGGAACTTGTGGCATAGCAGGTACGTTTATTTTCTTCGTAGGCTGGAAGGGGACTTTAAATTCTCTTTTGTAACCATGTGCAAATTGGAAACCATGTGACTAGCTAGCTTTACACATCTGTAACTGCACATTGACTCAGTTTTCAGCTCACAAAAATACTTTTAATTTTTAAATTAAAGTATGTGTTGCCACTATTAGAGCCAAACTACAAGCAATTTTTAGTAGTGCAGCTTTGAAGTTTTAAACAAAAAATGCACAAATGTGGAATACATTTGCAATGGATGGGGCCAAAAACGACAGATGCGATCTTTGATCTCATATTTCTCATAGTTGTGGTTAGTTGGACAGAACTGCAATTGTTTGCAAATAGTTACATCACATATACTGTAGTATAAAGTTATTTTAGCATAGAAAGTCATTACTATATAAAAACATAAAAGAAACAGATCACTGACATTTGTACTATTACATATTATTGCACAACTAAAAGCTTTTCAGATATTGGATAACAATCAAATGTACAAATGTAATTTATTTTTACTATAAAGATGAGCTTGTGTAGTTTGGCCATGATCAGTCAATAAATAATCCTCACAGCCGCACTCTTCGAATCCACAGAACACAATAAAACTGTAAATGGGAGCGTTGTGATAACCTAAACTGACCCTATGAAAACCGAAGTCGACTTCTCCCAATTTACAAACAAGGCTTATCGCTAAACCGCTCCCGTCTTTCTACTATGTCGTAACTATTCCTTCATTCTTTAAATTCACATTTTTCAATAGATGTGTCATCCACAACAATGAAATCAAAGTATGGAATGTATTCTGCTGACCTATTGCAATCATAAATGACCACGGGCCATAGTGTTTAAAAAACATGCTGCTTAAGAACCCCTCTTACTTTTTTAAATTTGCCAAGATGACAGATCAAATAGACAAAAATATATATATTATGAAAGACAAGCCCAAGAATACTGGGGATCTGCTACAATGCACTTACCCAGACAGCCCCATGCTGAAATCAATAGTTTTGTATTTAGTTGATGCTGAAAAGTTAATGATAAGGAAACGATGGCGGTATATCTTTATTAGGTCATTCAAGGGATTCAGCAGCCAAATAACCAAATAACAAATAGGTACTTATCGTTTGCACCCCGCAGCTGATCGCTGCTATTCCAGCAATTAGTAACTCACCTGATCACTGCATCCTGCGCCATCCGAGGCAAATACATGGGGTTGGGTTTGCGACCTGCCATTAGTCCGAGAGTGTTGCCAAACCCTCTTCATTCTTTGCAATAGAGGGAATGTGCTGAGGCCTGACACCCCCCCCTCTACTGTAGTAAATGAAGAGGACGTGAAAATGCGCCTGGGGGTGGGACATTACCTGCAAGCACTGGTGAACAGTGTTCAGGCCCTGGAGTGACGTAGGATGTGCTGGCTGGGGCGTGGGCTCGGGTCCAGCGACCAGGTGAGTCACTGATCGCCAGACTAGAACCAATCAACTGCGCGGGACAAAAGTTAAATACTCTTTTGATTTTTTTCTTTGCCTATTAAATCATTTTAACTCAACACATTTTAGAAAAAAAAGTTTGTTCCTACCAATACTGCAGGTGAACTGCCTGGGAACTCTACCACACAAGTACTGAATATAGGACATGAAAAGCAATTCCAAACCCTTTTCTGCAATGAGTTGAACCATGGGACTTCTCAGCCAACACAGAACCCACAAGATTGCAGGACTGCAATCAAGAATTTAATCAGTTTTATTTATATCTTGCCTGCATGAATGGGCTGGAGACGCTCCACACGTCTGGGACCTGTAAGCAGTGCCTTAGAGGTTTGATTTTCCCACATGAGCCCAGGAGATTGAATGGGTGGGGGGAGAGGGAGGCCCTCCTCACACCTTGCCTATCATCCCCCCTACGGCAAGTGCAGAGATGTGCTGCCGGTTGGATTGGGCGCAGATGGCATGTGTGGGGAGGATTTCCATGGGAAGTTTCATTGCCATGGGAGCCTCTCCAACTTTTGTCAGATGTGCACTGATTGGGTCACAGACGATCAGAAGTACTCCTCCCTCTTTCACTCTGGAAACAGGGCAGGTAAGACATTTTTAATCTCACCTTTGAGCGCATGCAGGATTAAGAAGTTTCCCTCTGAAACGCGTAGCAACGCCTTGTCTACATTGGATTTTGACACAGAACCCACGCCATAGACAGTCATGCAGGAGAGAAGTTACATGGTTCCTCTACTACTTTCTCTATGGGGTCGATTCAGCACTAGGCGAGAAAGCTCTTTTACTTTTTAGGATAGAAAACTATTGTTCACTTTTTTTTGTCTGTCTATGGGCTGATTCAGCACCAGGTGAAAATTTGCATCCAGTTGCTGAATCACTACCAAGATAGATGTTAAACATGAATGGCAATTTTCTCTCCTAAATAGTAGTAGCGTTTTCTTACCTGGCCCATTGGACCCCAGCAGCATGGGGGGGTCTGTGATTGTGGGGTTCTAAGCAAGTATAGGCAACATAATACAACTCTATCAGTGGGGTGGGGTACAAATGAATAGTAGTGTTGAGTTGTTTTTTAATATGATGTTGGTCCCCTCTTGTTACAGTAACAGGCTCCATGGTTTACCTATAATTTAGACATAACTGCATTCACAAGGTCAGATATTACTAGCTAGGTCACCGTCAGCCATCCATTTAATCCCAGGAGTGTTGGATTGGCTTTGGCAGCAAATTTTTTATGTTGGTCCATGCCCTTGGCCCTCCCACACTGCTTAATGGTGTTAGGTGCACACAGTTCTCTAGAAAAACATATTGCAGTGGTGAAAATCACTAAAAGGATAGGGCCTAACCCAAATCATGAAAACAAGTAATACTGCACCTCCGCCAAGCACCTCTTCAATTGACAAATGGCATTGAACTTGAGTGAGGTAGTTACCTCTAAAAAACCAAAAAAAGGCTCTGCTTCCTCAATGGAGTGCATCGAGGCAGTACCTGGGACTCCCCCTGTAACTTCATTCAGGATAATATTGGCAGGAGTAGGTCTCTGCCGATCTGTTTGCTTGAGCACCATCTGAAGAACTGCTGAAGCCCAGGGGCACAATCACCACCTGATTTCAAAGAACATGAGTCCATGACTCAAATAGGAACTTCAGGGCAAGACTAAACTTTGCACATGAATATAAATACAGAGGCGACAAAGCTCAAAGAGCCATATATTGGGATGGGATGTAAAACCTTGGGATGGGCTATCTTCCTGCTGTGACTATAACAAACAAGATTAGTCATTCTGAAAAGCCTGCCAGCTCCCTGCTGAGGGCCTTTGTGTTATATTATCTAAGCCAAAAAGCAATGAATTTATATTTTAATCAGCTGTGCTTACTTTCTACACCAGTCATGAGCCTTTTACTGGAGTTCAGGATTTTGACTATCCTTGGTTTTGGTCCACTTCCCCGGGCTCCCCCATCGGACCGGGAGTAAGGTAAGGTTAGCGGGCATCCTGGGGGGTTTCACACAGCGGGGCATCCCGGATTTGGATGTCCACTTTAAGTCCATTAAGTTCTATGTGTGGTGTGTGCTGGTCTATGTAAAGCATATAAGCAACAACAGGAAAAAAGGGGAAACATATGCATGGGACCCCATCTAGGAGATGGGTATATTTAAACCAGCCGTTGCGTGGGTAAGTCCCTTTTCGTAGGGACCGCCTGCCGCACCCCATAGAGGGGTTCTGTTTTAGGGAACAGAAAATAGAAAGAAGGGGACTTGCACTATACCCAATGACTTGTAAAGGTGCCACTCCCAAAGCTACATGGGCTCAAATCAAAAATACAAAAGATAGGGAGACACTCTTGACTAAAAATTAATACAAGAAATGTTATTGTAATAAATCACTACATATACTCCCTTAACATATTAAAAACACTTAAAAACATATAAATCGAACAATAACAAACCAGACAGACCAACATAAATAAGTGTGTAGACAATGGGGAGAGCACCATCACAATTATGACACGTACATTTTTATGATATATAACTGCACTACATTGTTGAGAAAGAAATATATACATTAATAATTAATAAATACAACCGTGCAAATTAACACGTGCAAAACCCTGCCTGTGATCTGGATCCTAAAGATATACTAAATAAAGTGCCAAACAATCAATCAAAAATATGAAATTCATAACCAGAAACAAATCTGATCCAAAGCCTAATCTAACATGGTTCCTAGCCACCTCAATCTCATCAAATCTAATCACTAATGCAACTCAAAACAATATAACAACATCACACCAGTCATCCAAATTGATAACTAATGATATACTATCCCCTCGATTCAAAGAGCAAAAGTTAATTGATTTCGGATCTAGAATCCTAAGTTTGGGTGTGTGTTTGTCATTTTTTCCTGTTTTTTTGGCCATTTCCGACTCGCACGAGCCTACGTACGATTTCGTATATGCTCTTACGATCATCGGAAGTTCGTTCCTAAATTGTAGGATCAAATCCTAAAACTTAGGATCAAAACCTAAAACTTAGGATCAAAACCTAAAACTTAGGATCAAAACCTAAAACTTAGGATAATTGGATGTGTTTAGGTGTGATTCAGAGAGCAGTTTTCCAACCTCTAAATACGTTTTAAAAGAAAGCCACTGCCGACACCTTTTAGCAGTCGGATTGCTGTTCTTGAACAGGTTTTTTGGCTATGTGGAGGAGTCTGCGCGTCTTGAGCTCCAATGAACTGCATGTATCAGCATGGCCGAGGCCATAAATTGTATGGCAATGCATACCTGATTCATGTATGCCTTATAAAAGCATTTTAATGTGGACCTTAATTAGTCCTTTGCATGTAAACCTTTATTTTGCAATCTATTTGCGTTAATTAAAGAAACTTATGTCCTTTGTTATTTATTTTTAAATTGATGTACTAGAATAATATTTTTAATTTGAATTTATTGGTGTAGTTGTTTACCTTTGCTTTGTTTAATTATTTTAGCTCATCTTTGGTCAGATGCATCACACTTACTGAGGAGAGGAGAGCGGGATAAAGTGCAGGATGTGGGTTACTGCTGTATTTTGCACAGACACAGCAGAGCTGGGGGCACGGAAAGGTCAGACATCAAAGAATGCAGAGCAACACAGTCACAAGGCCCTTTCTGTTTGCAGGCTGCCCGAGAATACCTGAGCCGCCATCTTGGCTGTTTCTAGGCTCATAACATGCAGAAGTTGCTGGGTGTTTTTTAATTTTTGAGAGCAATCTGTATGTAGAGGGTGTGGGTAACCACACCCAAAATTTTAAGTTGTACCATTTGAAGCCAAAATATTAAAATTAAATCCACAAGTAAAAAATGCAAGTTAACTAAAAATTAAACAAAGTAAGATTTACTTATGCAAATGCATTCATTAATGGTTGGTTACTACAAAATGAATGAAATAAAGAAAAATAAAAGACCAAATATTTAGAATGCACTTTAATGAGGTAAGTTTGTAGTGCGCAGCCGCAAGATCAGAAGGATTTACGTCCAGACAAAAAAGGAAAAAGGGCAAAACCAATGTTGCAACCTGAGAAATGAAACGGAAAATTCAGGATGGAAACTGACATAGGTCTGATTCCCGAACTGCCATACGAACGGACGTACATTTTAGGATAGAAACGTATTTGCTTATAGAATCACTCGCAAGTTCATACGAGCGCACGAGCGTTCGGGAAAAATAGGATGATCGGCACCAAAATCAAAGCTGTAACATGTTTCTTTGAATCGACCCATATAAATCACAATATAAATCACCCTATAAAACAGAACCCAACAATATCCTATAGTTTAAAGCTCAATGTCAATCACCATAGAAATCACAAATCCAAAAACTTATATATCAAAAATAAGCATCTGGACAGTCTCCCTACGGCCTACCACACCAAGAGCCATGCGTTTCGTGGGCACACCTCCCACTTTCTCAGTTTTAGGGAACAGGTAAGTAGACCAGTTAGGGAGACGCAGAAAGGAAAGGCGTTAAAAGGGATAACTCTCTCAGTGTCAGGTTCTACATATCCAGGCAGCCAATCATGGCAAAGCATCTTCTGAGGACAGAGTAGGCCAAAAGAAGGTAGGTAATGGTCAGTATCATTAAAATTATAATAAAAAATATATGCGATATATAACTGCTTATTTAACTTTCCCACTCTATCCAAAGCGATATAAATAAGATTGGCTAGAGTGGGGCTTTAGTAGTACAGCATGAAATTACTGCTCCTGTCTGTAGTACTAGACATGGCCTTAGTAATAAACTCAGTCTGGTAAAACGTACAGAACATACCCACTGGGGCCTCATAAAATAGAAATCCATCTGCTTCTCATCTGGGATAAAATTTCTTCTGGTAACAGAAGGATGCCACAAAGGTGCCCAATTTCCTGACCCACCCCTATAATAAGGTTTAAACATAAACATATGGTATGGAAAGGCAGCTCTGCTGCTGCCAGTGACTCACTGCCGAGCTATTCCAGTTGTAGCAGGTAAAAAATTTTCTAGAGATTTTGTGTAACAATCTTGTTTGGTCACATTCAGCATTTTAGGTACAGCGAGAGCCAAATACTGCTATGTGCTTGTGGATTTTCTGGGCTAGCAAAGGAAAAGAGTGGCTTTCCTAGAACGGAAAGTATTTGCACAGTACCCAGTCCAAGGACAGATAGCATTACCCATCTACCCTTGCAGTAGGTGGAGCTATGCAAATCATCTCTTTACGTCTCTGTGCCATCCAATGCCCTTAGAGCCGCTAAGGGTGCAATGCCAAGGATTAGCTTTACATTTTATACAGCCAGACACATCCAACTAGTGGACACGTGTTTCGAGCTTTAGGCTCAGCACTAGGGCGGATGCCTCAAATAAATGCAGTTGTTGAGTTTTTACCTTCCCCTGAAGACAATTGTGAAGGGTGTGTGCTGGATCCTGCTACAAACCTGAACAGTAAAGAATTAAAGAGGTCAACCCCAAAACAAGGATAGGTACTGTATATATCTCCAGACTGCCACAAACTTTGCGATGTGTTAATACAATATAATACTAATCAAATAATAATATATTAAATTGAAGAAGTGGAGAGGAGGGAACAATATTTGAGGGCAAATGGTGTCTGTAAATATAAGGGAAAAAGGTTCTTTGGTGTTTCTTTATATATCCCGTTCAAGAAGGTTCCGTGACGAATAATATTACAAAATAATGTATATAATCATTTATTTGTTGTTTTGACAACAAATAAATGTGCTACAATAAGTGTGCTAATATTATAGATGGCTTTGAGAAAGTTGGCCATACCCAATGAAACGCGTCATTAGATTATTTCTGTATCTGTATAAAAAGTGTCTTGTATTACTTACCTGCTTTTCAGTTTGAAATTAAAGTCGACCAACACCCTCCCCTGATCGGCCCGGGAATCTATAAGATTCCCGGACCGATCAGCTCCCTGACTGCGGGGCACCCCGATCGGTGTGTGAAACCCCCCCAGATCCCCGAAAATCCTACCTGATCCTCGTCCCAACGGCGCATGCGCAGGCCGCCGCCGCCTCCCGCGCGTCCCTCTAGCAGGGCGCGCACCCGTGCCGGGCATTTGTGAATGGCCGCGCTCAGCTTGTCCGTCGCTGCCTCTCCTTGTCTGGCGGCGGCGATTGGATGAGCGAGTGACGTGGGAGCGGGGTCAGGTGAGTTTTCGGGGCTTTCTGGGGGGTTTCACACAGCGGGGCACACACGATCGTGGTGCCCTGCGGAAGTGGACCAATACCCAGGATAGTCAAAATCCTGGGTGTTGGTCCACTTTAAGGCACATCCTGTATTGGCCATCCCAGCATGTAACCAAAGTACTTGTCGATTGGTAGAGGTAGAGAGACACCAACAAAAACTTTACATATTTCTACTACAGCAAACTTTCTTTTAAACTCTTACAACCTAAATGTCCAGGTAACTAGGGAAGGAAAACATCTTTTCTGGGCCACACGCAATCTTAATGTCTGGCTAAGAATCATGGCCACTTTTAGCATCCGGCAAACTTGGGCTGGTGGCAGGGCACTTTAGTTGACTGACTTCCAGTGTTTGATTTGCCAGATCCTACAGAGGTCCCCAGCAGGGCCAAACCATGTTGGCATGTCAAATCTAGGATGCTTGAGCTGGGATGGGCTTTAAACCGGACCTTCAGCATCATTTAATGAAAAGCCCAAACTCGTAAAAAACTATTCTCCAGCATCTAAAATTAATATATTTTAAGTTAATTGCTTACTTATTATTCTTTCCCCCACTGAGCTTCAACTCTGTTCAGCCTCAGGATATGGGTGCCGCCATCTTGCCTCGGTAGCATCACATACTGAGGAGAGGAGAAGGGGGGCAAAGGTGCAGTGGGCAGGTTTATAGCTGTGCTTTGCACAGACAGAGCAGAGCTGGGGTCAGAAAAAGGACAGCAATCCCAGAATGCAGAGCAACACAGTCAGAAGACACTTCCTGTCTGCAGGCAGCCTGATGCTCCATGGGCCGTCATCTTGGATGTTAAAAGGTTAGAAAAACGCAATAGGTGCGGTTAGGATGATTTTTAATATGGGCAATCTGTATGTACAAGGTGGGGGAACATACAAGATAGGCTCTTGTTCAGGGTTAAGGTCCGCTTTAAATCAGGATGCCGAAGGAGTAGAGGAAATAAAAGTATTTTGTGACTTCATTTCTTCTTAAAGCAGTCCAAAATCCTCGGAGTCTAAAAGACCCCAGGGCTGGTCCCTTGTTTGCCACCAGGACATCCCAATCTACCCTGCTGTGTGAAACCCCTGTGATCACAAAGATAAATTCACCTTTCCCCTAGGCTCCCATGGTGTTTTTGCAGCCCATGGAAGCATCCCCAGCTTCCCTTTAGCTGAGGCATGCTCCAGTGCGCAGCCATTCAGATCGGCGGGGCAGGAGCACGCCTTAGACTAGAAATCGGGCACACGGTCAGTGGGCTTGACAGATTTTCCAATCCAGCAGTATCGCCCCAGGTACTTGGAGGGGAGGAGGGTCAGAGGGTTTTGGTCCACTTTAAGGAAACTCTGACTGTTCACTATAAGTCAATCGACTTTGCACTTAGAGGCCGATTTATTAATAGCGCCAGGTAGCGACAGATGACCGACAGTAGCGTGATTTTCACAGCGCCCGCTAGTATTCGCTGTGCTTGGCCGTTGTTCGGCTGTTGACAGCGACTCAGTCGGTGTGCGGTAATGTTGAATACGGGGTTAGGAGTCGCTGTTTGACTGGTTCCGCGCTGTATGGGAGTGAACGGCTCCCAGCATATTCATTAACAAATCACGCTCAAAAAATTCTCGCGCTGTGAAATGCTTGTTTAAACCCCAGAGCGCTGGCGGCGATGGCTTAAAAGTAGTTTTTTAACCCCCAAACAACCATATTTTTGTTAAAAAAAAATAAACATGTTTTTATAAACATTTTGTTATATGAATACATTAATTTCAGACCTGTAATATCAATTCTGCACAATTTTTTTTTTTTTTTAAATTTTATTACCTTAAAAAAAAAAACTAACATTGCAGAAGTGGTCACAGAATTTTTGACATTTAAAAAAAAAAAAAACATTTATATCAATTATGAATATTTAAAGATTTCTCCATTGAAATGCATTGGAGAGCGCCAGGTAGCGAGAGGTCATACCTGGCGCTGTGATGGGATTTGCAGCGGCGCTGTTCGCTGAAGTCTGCAACATGATGAATCCAGCGCTAGCTGACGCTCTCGCCGGCGCTAGCCTCATTTAGCGTGATAAATGCATGATTGTGTTCGCAGCCTGGCGTTCTGGAGTCGGTAGCCGCCGATAGCTGGCGCTACCTGGCGCTAGTGAGACACTACCTGGCGCTATCCCTTGATAAATAAGGCCCTTAGTGCTTTGCAATAATCAAAAGTATCCCGGTAGTTCTGGAGCTTCTTAGTGCTTTTTACTCCTCGCTCTTTGCCTTATTAAATATGCCCCATAATTGTCCTACTAAAAGTTTAAACAGTATATATATATTTAATAAGGATTCTAAGAGTTTTAGGAAGATTTCTTTAGGTGGTCTGGTATAAGTAAAACTAAAAAAAATAATAGAAGACAGGCAGTAAAAGGAATAGAGAAATAAAGGATTGGCTGAATATTTATCAGCACACAATCACTACGACAAGGAGCGGCGCTGAAGACACAAGCCGCCCCGGGTGTCCTGCACATCCTTCCCATAATAAGCTTGGATATACAGTCATGAAATATAGATATCCACTTTAAAGTCCTTTTAATTTCCACTGGAGAGTAATGGCAATGGAAGATCACAACCCCACTTTCTCCGCCTTGTACACACATTCACAACAGGAGGAAAATCCATTTGTGCAGATCCAAATGACCACAAATTTCACATCTAACAGTTAAAAAGGCTAAGGCCCTTATTTAACAAGGGATAGCGCCAGGTAGCGAATGGTGAGCGAACGGTAATGACGCTCACCGCCACAAGAACGCAGGCTCCCCTCCGCAATCACACATTTATCAAGCCGATCCTGCTTAGCGACTGACAGAGCGCCAGATAGCGAATCATTCATCATTATTCCAGCCTCAGCCCACAGCGCCAGCGAGCCACCTTGAACAGCGACAGGTATGACCTCTCGCTACCTGGCGCTCTCCAATGCATTTCAATGGAGCAAGCTTTAAATATTCATAATTAATTGCTATTAATTTTTTTTTTTTTTTTTTTTTTTAAATGTCAAAAATTCTGTGACCACTTCTGCAATGTTAGATTTTTTTTTTAAGGTACAAAAAAAAAAAAAAAAATTTGTGCAGAATTGATATTACAGGTCTGATATTAATGTATTCATATTACAAAATGTTTGTAAAAACATGTTTGTTTTTTTTTCCAAAAATATGGTTGTTTGGGGGTTAAAAAACTACTTTTAACCCATCGCCGCCAGCGCTCTGGGGTTTAAACATGCATTTTACAGCGCGAGAATTTTTTGAGCGTGATTTGTTAATGAATATGCTGGGAGCCGTTCGCTATGGCCATTCTCTGTAATGCGCTCCCATACAGCGCGGGACCTGTCAAATAGCGACTCCTAACCCCGTATTCAACATTACCGCACACTGACTGAGTCGCTGTCAACAGCCGAACAACGGCCAAGCATAGTGAATACTAGCGGGCGCTGTGAAAATAACGCTACTGTCGCTCATCTGTCGCTACCTGGCGCTATTAATGAATCGGCCTCCCAGACGCTGATCCACTACTAACGTCAGGTATTGCCAGATGAGCGCTTAGAGCAACCGCTAGTAGACGCTGTAGGCAGGTATCGGGCGCTGTAACCTAGCATTGGGGTCCCTGTAGTAACTTGGCCGGCACTGATGAAAATAATGTGTTTTGGGCTCTCTAACAACAGTATAACGCTGCAGTGAGCGAGAGGTAGCGCCAGCTCAGTGCGTCCGGCACTCGGCTCTCAACACCATATTTAACAAAAAACTACACACACGCGTCAACTCTATTAAGGGAAGTCCCACTCCTTACCCACACACCCTACAAATTATGGCACCACCGCTGTTTCTTAGAAATATATAAATCACTTTATTAATAAAAAGGGACATACATTAAGACATCGTTAAAAAACATATAAGACAAAATATCTACAAAAGGAAGGGAGAACTAGCAGGGGCAGTGGGGGCGGACATAAAAGTTCTCTACTAATCTAAATTCCAAATACATAAATCCTGGCTGTAAAATAAAGTACATATAGTGCTGTGTGCAAGCAGATCTACAACATATCCTCTAAACAACAATCCTGCATAGTGGTGCAAGAAAATCTAATACTATAAAAAAAACAAAAAAAAAAAAAGTAAATTACGCAAATATGTATGGGGCCAATAGCCCTCCAAACTCTATATACCTGTGAAAATCCCAAAGTGAACACAACGCCAGGGGGGAAACACCAAAGAAGCAAACCCCAATCAAAGTAAAAAGTAACTCACATACTGAGACGACCACCTGCCCACTGCCCCGCCCGTCTACGCGTTACGTGACGTCAACCAACGCGTCACTTCCTCAGGACTCACTACACACACGCGTCGGCGCTCTAAAGCTGAGCACTGTAGCATAGAGCGCCAGATGCTGTGTAATCAAAGTCTGTTTTTGAACACATATCCACCAGTAACAAAGCGAAAACACATGGAATGACATTGTTATAACACTGGGACAATAACACTTTAGTGCCAGACCTGTAATGAAAATTCTGCATAAAAATATAAAAAGTCCCAAAAATGTTTAAAAGTGTTTGTTTGCAGCCAGGAGAGGTCACACAATGATTTGAGCAAAAAAAAAAGAAATAGTAAAACACGCTATTTAAACACAAGCAAATGAACGCCCATTGAAATGTATGTGAGAGTGCTACAGAACGTCAGGTACTACATGGCGTTCCTGAGCCTAGAGCGCCGGCGCTATACGCTGAGCCACTTGTATAAATACATGTGACACTACACGGATGCACAGCCATTCATTCAATCAGCAGTTTGTGCTGTGCATACAGCTGCAGGGATGCGGTGGATTCCTCCGCAGGCCGCGATCGCGGCAAGGGACTGGTAGTAAAGTAAGGTTTGCAGGCCATCAGGGGGGTTCACACAGTGGCTCATCCCGAATCGAGATGCCCCAGGGCACCTAGTCGGCTGGCAACGAAGTCTTTTAGACCCCAGGGCTGGCCGTGGGGGGTGATCGGTCTACTTTAAAGGTGAACAAAACACAAATCTTGCGATTTGTTACCCCTGGTGGGGGTATCCTCATTTGGTGAGGGTTCACAGAAGAGTCAATGGGGCGACTCCCAGGGTTACACGCAGCAGGGAATTCCAATTCAAGATGCCCCATAGCTAGACCACCATCTAAGGGTGTGGTTATTCCTCTAGTGGACCAACACCCAGGATTTTGACTATCCTGGGTTTTGGTCCACTTCGGTGGGGCACCCCGATCGGGGGTGCCCCGCTGTGTGAAACCCCCCAGAAAGCCCCAAAAACTCTCCCCGCTCCCACGTGACCACTGCAGCCAATCCCCGCCGGCGGACAAGCGGGAGGCAGCGACGGACAAGAGAGCGCTCCCGCCGCCGCCGCCTCCCGCGCGTCACTCTAACAGGGCGCGCGGCCGGCGCGGGTACGCGTCCTGCTAGAGGGACGCGCGGGAGGCGGCGGCGGGCGCCGCTGGATCGAGGAACAGGTAGGGATTTAGGGGTTTCTGGGGGGGGTTTCACACCCCGATCGGGGTGCCCCGCAGTCAGGGAGCTGATCGGTCCAGGAATCTTATAGATTCCTGTGCCGATCATGGGAGGGTGTTGGTCCACTCTAAGCTCAAAGTCTAAACAAATGTTGCCATTCACACCACAGACAGCAGAGACAAAGGACAATGTTAAAAAAACAAACCACTGTGATAAAAGTAACATGCCTACACTGTGGGCATAGCCCTGCAAACTGCCAGCTGCCTTATTATTTCCTTTTAACTAACAATTATAAAATAACACAATATGCTCTGTAAAGCTTATTGAGAATACAGCTGCAAATCAGATGACATGAGGCTCAGCTCCAGCCCTATAAACCTTTCTGGCATCTGATAACTAAACGTATCCCTTATTCACCAGCAGAGAGAAAACTCCTGGATGTGAAATGACAGCTTTATCAGACCCACAACACAGAGGCTTAGCATGTGCCCCGTGCAAATCTACCATTCAATCTAACAAAAAACTGCGGCATCCAGGGCCAGTTTTAGATAGTGTGGACCTGGGCAAAATTAAAAGCAGAGCCCCAAGTGAAAAAGTATTGTTTTACCACATAAATATATATTTTGAAAAGGGCAGTCCAAGCTAAGACTCTTGCTCCATGTTGGCTTTCAGATCCTGCATCTTTCATTGACCAGCGCTATGCATTTCCTAATAAACCCTATTAAACTTGTTCCCTTTTGCTAACTCATCATACACAGTCCCCTCACTGAATTACACTTTCACACCGCAGTGATGACTCATTGATAAATTAGGGTGGAAGGGAGAGAAATTACGAGGGCTTATCGAGAAATACAAAGCAGACTGAATGGAAGATGCAGCCCCACACATCCAACATGGGAAGAGTAGAAATTAAAATAAATATACCTTGTGCCTGAAATGTCCCTTTAAAATGTATAAAAGCTGCACAGGCCATCCCTGGAGTCTAAATTGGGATCACCCTTACTGGCAGCTCCCATGGGGCTGGCCTCACACACTCCTAGGCCCTGCCATTTAGATGGCTGTGGATGGGAGCACTCCCAGACCACAGGGAAACCGGGGATGTGACCAGTGACCAGGTTCTGTCAGCCAGGAATCTTGACGTCAGCCAATGTGCGATCTCAAAAAGGCCAGGTGGACATGGTATTGGCTGTAGAAAAGCCACAGCTGAGACATCTGCGCCACCCAAAAAACTTGGAGGGGGGAACTTGTGGGGGAGATTTAGGCCTTATTTATGAAGGAATAGCGACAGGTAGCGACTGGTGAGCGGCCGGTAATGACGGGCCCCGCCACAAGAACGCCGGCTCCCCACCACAATCACACATTTATCAAGCCAATCCTGCTTAGCGACTGAGATAGCACCATATAGCGACTCATTCATCATTATTCCAGCCTCAGCCCACAGCGCCAGCGTCCGACCTTGAACAGCGACAGGTATGACATCTCGCTACCTGGCGCTCTCCAATGCATTTCAATGGAACAATCTTTAAATATTCATAATTAATTGTTATTATTATTATTTTTTTTAAATGTGAAAAATTCTGTGACCACTTCTGCCATTTTAGAAAAATTTTTTTTACAGAATTGATATTACAGGTCTGATATTAATGTATTCATATTACCAAATTATTTTAAAAACTTGTTTTTCTTGGTTTCCAAAAATATGGTTGTTTGGGGGTTAAAAAACTACTTTTAACCCATCGCCGCCAGCGCTCTGGGGTTTAAACATGCATTTTACAGCACGAGAGTTTTTTGAGCGTGATTTTTCAATGAATATGGTGGGAGCCGGTCGCTAGGGCCAGTCGCTATCATGCGCTCCCATACAGCGCGGAACCTGTCAAATAGCGACTCCTCATTCAATATTCAACATTACGGCAAACCGACTGAGTCGCTATCAACAACCGAACAACGGCCAAGCACAGCGACTACTA
Source organism: Gastrophryne carolinensis (assembly GCA_027917425.1). Taxonomy (NCBI): domain Eukaryota; kingdom Metazoa; phylum Chordata; class Amphibia; order Anura; family Microhylidae; genus Gastrophryne; species Gastrophryne carolinensis. The sequence goes on from CM051236.1 coordinate 458,404,749, forward strand.
GCGGGCGCTCTGAAAATGCCTGTCTCTACCTGCCGCTATTAATAAATCGGCCTCCCCGTTGCATATATCTGCAGATACATGTGGAATTGCATGTCCAAATGTTGGGGACTCAAAATTAAGAGTAGGGACGACACTAAACACAGAGTGCCTTGCCGGGGCAGTGTGGCTTCCACATGTATCTGCAGATATATGCAACCGAATCTCTGTCTTTCCACATAGCTAGACATGTTTGTTGCTTGATATTCAGTTGATGAGAGGGTGAAACTGGGCGATAAATAAGTTCCCAGGCCCTGAATAATAATAATAATTTTGTATAAATAATAGTGATTGAGCTGCTCCCACCCCCCATTATTTTTTTTTTTTTATGTGAAACCTCAAGAATCGCCCATAAAATGTACCTTTGTGGTACATGCGTGGGCTCTCGTCCAATCAACACCCACACATATTAATGCCAGACATGCCACTCTGTTTAGACAAAGAGCTCTGCAATCGGACGCAAAAGCGGCCACATCCTCAGTTCCTGACTCTAGAACGCTCCCGTCCCCAGTCAATTACAATGGTTGGGCGCAGGAGTGTGCCTCAGCCCAGGGATGCGGTCGGCACTGTTTACCTCACCGTGGCGGCCAGCGCAAAGGTGAGTTTTGTAGAGACCTGGGGGAAGGGACACACAGCAGGCCAACTCAGAGTTTTGTTCCGCTTTAAAGAAATTTTAAAAAAAAAGTAATTCAGAGTTTTTGCCCCCATTGCATATGTCCTAGTCCAGTAGAATAAAACTTACTGTGCCCGAAGGATCAAGTCCTGTGGCGTCCATACCCCACCTCTGCATCAGTCACACCCATTCCATTCATTTCAAATGCAGTCAATGGAGTGGGCACGGCCAATTACATTAACTGTTTCAGTGGAAGGGACTTACCTGACCAGCTGGGGCCGCCCGCTCCCCCACAAGAAGCAGTGCTTCCACATTATAAGCCTCCACCCCTGATGTGACTGAATGCCTAGTCAGCCAATGCTTGAGCTGCGGGGATGCTGCACACTGATGGGCTGACTTGAAAGAGTCAGTCCCCCTGTGGCCAAAAAGAGGGGGGATGGGCGTTACTACCAGGGCTGTATTTGGAGTCTAGGGTGCCCTAGGTACTTTTTTTGCTTACACCCCACTTGCAGGGGGGGGGGGAGTTGCAAGAGGTTTAATTGCAGACAGTGTGAGTGTTGGGGTGAAGATGCAAGGGATTAAATGCAAACAGTGGAGAGAGAGGATGCAGGGGGGCTTTCCAGGCTCCTGATACACAGAAATCACACGACCACAGCCTGGAGGAAAGGAAATCAGGTCCTGTTAACAGCTGCAAGCTTGCGCCTTCTCCCCCTGCACGCACACTGTGGCCCTTATTTATGAAGGAATAGCGCCACGAGAACGCCGGCTCCCCACCACAATCACACATTTATCAAGCCAATCCTGCTTAGCGACTGAGATAGCGCCATATAGCGACTCATTCATCATTATTCCAGCCTCAGCCCACAGCGCCAGCGTCTGACCTTGAACAGCGACAGGTATGACCTCTCGCTACCTGGCGCTCTCCAATGCATTTCAATGGAACAATCTTTAAATATTAATAATTAATTGTTATTAATTTTTTTTTTTAAATGTGAAAAATTCAGTGACCACTTCTGCCATGTTAGATAATTTTTTTAAGGGAAAATTTTTTTTAAAAAAATCGTACAGAATTGATATTACAGGTCTGATATTAATGTATTCATATTACTAAATTATTTAAAAAACTTAAAAAAATATGGTGGTTTGGGGGTTAAAAAACTACTTTTTACAGCGCGAGAATTTTTTGAGCGTGATTTTTTAATGAATATGGTGGGAGCCGGTCGCTAGGGCCAGTCGCTATCATGCTCTCCCATACAGCGCGGAATCTGTCAAATAGCGACTGCTCACCCAATATTCAACATTACGGCAAACCGACTGAGTCGCTATCAACTACCAAACAACGGCCAAGCACAGCGACTACTAGCGGGCGCTCTGAAAATGCAGCTACAGTCGCTCAACTGTCGCTACCTGCCGCTATTAATGAATCGGCCTCCCAGTCTTTCTGTGGATGGGAGGGGGGTGCGCTTGATGGGCCTTAAGGTGCCAGAAAGTGTTTTTTTTTTTAACTATAGCAATAATAGCATACTCCATACCTCCCCCCCCCCCCTTGCTAGTGGCCACCCTAGGCACAGGCCTAGGGTTGCCTAATGGTAAATACAGCCCTGGTTACTACCAGTCAGGTAAGGCTTGTTTTCTATTTTAATAACCCAAATCCTTGTCAGCATAGGGGATAGGGGCAGTGGCATTGAGTTATAATAAACTTTCACTTTAATTTTATTGATACACTATTTGTACAATAACAAAACAAAACCAAGAAAGTGAAACACATACACTTTCCCGCGCCCGAGTTACATCTGGCATATCAGTGGTGGGCTGGGCGTTTTAGCAGATGTGTTGGGGAACAATGTAGAGACACATGAGTGGGGGATAGCGGAAAAAGAATAATACATACTGTTCTCTTTGTCTGAGATTATTTCCAGAATCTACCACAATACACCCACTATGTTCCCTGAGACCCCGCATTCACCAGACACTTTCTCGGTCACAACCTCTATTACAAACACTCCCTCGTGCTGCATGTTAGTTGTGGAGCACAGGATGCGATCCCCCGACGTCACCCATAGTAAAGCATATGTGTGAGCGTATTTTACCTGTCTTTACCTTGATCAAGGATAGAAAAGAAGTTGTATAGTAACGCATACAGAAATGTACAAATATGTCTACTTTTTCCTGTCAGGGCAGTAAAGGAGGATAGGGGCGGATGCTGTTATTGGGTACAAGGAAATGGACTAGCAATGGTAAGGCACCTGGCCCAAACAGGAGAGGACCTCCACTGCCAATTTTAGTCAAAGTGCTAAAATTTACAGATGATTCCACCATTATCGTTCTTATGTCCAGGACCTGTTTTAGACAAAGTGTGGCCCTAGACAAAATGAAAAGAGGGGCTCCATGTTCTAAAATATTATGCCAACCCTATGCCCAGTGTCTATAATCCTGTCCCACATGTCCAGGTCCTATACAGCTTCCCTCTGTGCACAGTCGTCCATGTTTTTTTCCTCCATGTACCCAGTCCCAGTCACTTTAAAGAATAACAAAAGCCAGCCCTGGTGTGTAAAAGATGTTACTCTTTTGTGGGCATTCTTATTTGGGATGCCCCACTGTGTGAAAACCCCAGGAATCGCCGTAATGAGCATGCCGGTGGTCGCATTCCCGTCACCCTCTAACAGGGAGCGTACCATTCACAAATGCCTAGCGTGGGCCTGCACCCTGCTAAAGGTATAACAGCTGAAATCTTATAGATGACAGTGCCTTCGGCCATGGGTTTTGGTCCACTTTAAGAAAAAAAATCTCCTTAGAAGAAGGCATTATGTAACAAAAGCAGCAAACCCCTGCAGGTGAGTCTTCCTAGCCTATATATAGAGAAGACGCCAGCACTCCAAATGGCTTCACTATCATATATGTTATCCAGCTAGACATCATATATGATACTGAAGCAATTTGGAGTGCTGGCCTCTTCTCTCTATATGGTATTGCTGCACCGCCGCTGGCCACTGCACTTGCTCTGGAACTTTGATAAGACTGCATCTGTTCTTCCTAGCCTAGCTGCATCTGGCAGTCTGATTTATCAAGCACTTCTGCCAGACAATTTAGAGTGCTGCAAAATATCATTTATAATTCTTTTTTCACTCTTGCGCATGTTGCTGCACTGCAAGAAACACATTTCCTAAAACATTAGAGATGCAGGAACATGCTGAAAAAAGTATAAATCATATTTTGCACTTCTCTAATCTTCACTGAAATGGCATTACCTGGCAAAAGTGCTTAATAAATCAGGCCCTTAATATGTAATGTAATTAAACATGCACCAGCTGGAGGGGGGTGGGGGGTGCGAGGGAGTGTGTAAGAGGAGACCCCTGTTATGGGAATCTGTGTCACTAACACTTCTGCTCTGGTCCAGACAGGTTCATAAGCAGTTTAGACGCATGACCAGGGGTCATCCCCAGTGATCAGATTCCCTGGTTGGTGGCCAGCGTGAGTAGCATGCTTAAAAGAAAGGAATAGCTGAAATATTGGCCAGAGATCAGGAGCTGCTAATGAATATACAGTAATATACTATAATGAAAATACTGTAGACGTTGTATTTTCACCTACAAAGGGGTTACCACTATAATGACTGCTGGGTATCACCCCGGGTATGGCACAATTAGTCTGGCTGATTTATTCATGTTTGGACGCTGGGCTGAAATCATTTTTTTCTCCATAGTAGATCCTGGAGCGTTGGATCCTGGTTGCTTTAATGTTCTTTCCCTAGAAAAAACAACCCCAGATACAGCTCCCAATGCTCCAGAGAGCCAGTGTGACGGGTGAAGCTGCGGCTGCGGTAACGCCACGCTCATGTGCTCTCTGCACATTGTGACCTGGCTCCATTACCAAAATGAAACCAGACATGTTTACAACTACACACAGGCTCTGCTCAAGATTTTCTGCAACATGTTGATCTCAGTTTGAAACTTTCTGGCTCAGCAAACACAATGTGATGCTATTATTATTATTGTTTATTTATATAGCGCCATCATCTTCCGTAGCGCTTTACAAAGTAGTAATTACAGACAGGGTAGAAACATGCGGTACATATACTATTTCAAATGCAGTTTTACAGAGTTGACAATGGATATTCTGAGTACAAGATACAAGAGAGAGCCCTGCCCTTGCGAGCTTACAGTCTAAAGGAAGAGGGGTGAAGACGAGGGGGAAGGATCACAAACAGTCAGTATTGAGCTTTGTGGCATGCGCCCTTTAGAAGATTGGTTAGGCTAGATTATATGCTTGTCTGAATAAGTGAGTTTTAAGAGCGCCTTTGAAGGTTTTGAGGGTTGTGGAGTGGCGGATTGGGTGCGGGAGGGCATTCCAGAAGCTTGAAGTTGCACGTGAGATGTCCTGGAGGTGGGCGTGAGAGAAGGTGACCAGGGTGGAGGACAGGAGAAGGTCGGCAGAAGAGCGGAGGCTGCGTCTAGGTTGATACTGTTGGATTAGAGATGAGATGTAGGGAGGGGCCTGGATGGAGAGAGCTTTGTATGCGAGAGTTAGAGTTTTGAACAGGATTCGCTGTGGGACTGGCAGCCAGTGTAGGGATTGGCAGAGAGGCGCAGAACTGGAGGAGCGAGAGGAGAGATGGATGAGGCAAGCAGCAGAGTTCAGGATAGATTGGAGGGGTGCCAGTCTGTTAGTTGGTAAGCCACAAAGAAGGATATTGCAGTAATCCAGACGGGATATGACCAGGGCATGCACTAGCATTTTAGTGGTGTCAGGTGAGAGGAAAGGACGGATGCGGGAGATGTTTTTAAGTTGGAGGCACCGAGCTTGGGGAGTTGCTGGTGTTGTGTAATTGTTGACAGAAATAGACGTGTTAGAGAGGGGAGGGGAGTTAGATGGTGGGAAAATGACCAGTTCTGTCTTGTCCATGTTTAGCTTGAGGTAGCGAGATGACATGAATGAAGAAATAGCTGAGAGGCAGTTGGGGAGGCGAGATAGGAGAGATTGGGGCCTGAGAGATATATCTGAGTGTCATCCGCATAGAAGTGGTATTGAAAGCCTTGTGAAGTTATAAGTTTGCCAAGGCCATGGGTGTAGACTGAGAAAAGTAGGGGGCCTAGGACAGAACCTTGCGGCACACCAACAGAAAGGGAACGTGAGGATGAGACTTTGTTAGAATAGAATACACTGAATGATCTATCCGAGAGGTAAGAGGTGAGCCAAGAGAGTGCAAGCCCTTGAACCCCAAGAGAGGAGAGAATATCAAGAAGCAGAGAGTGGTCGACAGTATCAAAGGCTGAGGAGAGGTCAAGAAGGATGAGGATGGAGTAGTGACCAATGCTTTTGGCAGTGAGCAGATCATTGGTGACTTTGGTGAGGGCAGTTTCAGTGGAGTGGTTACGGCGGAATCCTGATTGTAAGGGGTCAAATAAGTTGTTAGTGGATAAGTATTGTGACAGTTCTGAGTGGACATGTTGTTCAAGAAGTTTGGAGGAGAAAGGGAGTAGTGAGATAGGGCGGTAGCTGGAGAGGGCAGAGGGGTCGAGAGAGGGTTTCTTGAGTATCGGAGTAATAACAGCATGTTTGTAGGAAGAAGGAAAGGTACCAGTGGAGAGAGAAAGGTTGAATATGGAGGTTAAGGCTGGAGTGAGGGATGGAGACAGTTGAGGAATAAGGTGGGATGGAATAGGATCGAGGGAGCAGGTAGTCAGGTGGGCCCTAGAAATGAGAAAGGTTAGTCCAAGCTCAGTTATTGGAGTGAAGAAAGTAAGTGAGTAAGGGGGGGGGATTGTTTGAAGTGGTGAGGGATTCTGAGGGGCAAAGCCAAGTCGAATGTTGTCAATTTTTCTTTTGAAGAATGTAGAAAATTCTTCTGCTGTTATTTGGGAGGTTGGAGGAGGAGGTGGAGGGCGGAGTAAGGAACTGAAAGTATTGAAGAGTTGTTTGGTATTCCGGGCTTGTGCAGAAATCAGTGAAGAGAAATAAGCTTGCTTAGCAGATGAAAGGGCCGTCCTGAGTTCCTGAAGGGCTTGTTTATAGAATAGAAAGTCATGATTGGCTTTGGTTTTCCTCCATCGCTGTTCAGCAGCTCGAGACAGCTGTTTCAATCTGGTTGTGCTTGCATTTAGCCAGGGTTGGGGGTTTTTGGTGCGGGGACGGCTATAGGTGAGGGGGGCGACAAAGTCCAGAGCTGAGGAGAGAGTATTATGGTAGTGTGATGATGCAGCGTCTATGTCCGTGAATGAGGTCAAGGTCTGGAGAGGTTGAAGTGAGGCAGAAAAGGACTGAAGGTCTAGGTTTCTTAAGTTCCTGCGTTGAGTTGTGGGTTTGTGTGGAGGGGGGTTTGCAGGCATTGGAGAGAGGGTCCTAGTCAGCAGATTATGGTCAGAGAGGGGAAGCAAAGAGGACGAGAGGTTTGATAGAGAGCAGAGGTTAGAGGAGATCAATTGTGTGGCCGTCTTTGTGGGTGGGTGGGTGCAGTAGACCATTGCTTGAGGCCGAAAGATGAGGTTAGTGACAGTAATCTGGTGGCAGCAGGGTTGCTAGTGTCAACAGATATGTTGAAGTCACCCATGATGATTGCAGGGATGTCTGTGGACAGAAACTGAAGGAGCCAGGTAGAAAAGTGGTCGAAGAAAAGAGTAGTAGTTCCAGGAGGGCGGTAGATGACTGCGATTTTCAGGTTACAGGGGGAATATAAGCGGACACAGTGAACTTCAAAAGATGAGAAGGATAGAGATGGCAGGGCAGGAAGTGGGTAAAGGAGCAGAGTTTGGATAGAAGGATGCCGACACCCCCACCCTGTTTGTTGTTGGATCTGGGGGTGTGGCTGAGATGTAGTCCCCCATGTGAGAGGGCAGCGGGTGAAGCTGTGTCTGATGGGGTAAGCCATGTTTCTGTGAACCCCATGAAGGTAAAAGAGTTAGAGGGAAACAGGTTGTGAATATAGGTGAGTTTATTGCGCACTGAGCGTGCATTCCACAGTGCGCAGGTGACAGTGGCGGGATGGGATGGAGAGTGACTAAGCTGTATCAGATTAGATAGGTTGCGTGTGTATCCCAATTTAACACGGTTGTAGACTTTTGGCTTTGATGATAAATGAATAGGTGTGGAGGAGGGGGGTGGAGAGAGTGGGCCTGGATTAGGACTGATGTCACCGGCGGCAAGTAAGAGTAAAAGGAGAGAGAAGAGATGGTTGTGGCTTTTGAGGGTGGAATAATGTGTCTTGTGCTTGGATATAGAGGTGGTGTGTGATTTTGCCAAGGAAAGGAATTCGTGAGCAGAGAGGGGGAGATATATAGGGACTTACCAGGAACAGGGGGATACTGTGAGCCTTGGATTCTGAGGGTTAGAGGAAGCAGTGTGATGAGGTAGAAGGTGATCATTTTAGTTGATGCTGGGCTATTCAGACAAGCAGAATCCGGCGCAGGTTTCCTCATAGAGTGAATTCAGGTTAAATTCGCTGCAGACTTAGAAGGATTCAGACTTGGAATGGAGTCTGAATTGCAGCCACTGCCACTCTATATGAAGTTTCTAAGTGCCTGTGATTAGCTCATGCACAACACTTGAGCCTAAAGGGTGGGGCTAGGTCAGTCCTAAAAGTTTGGTCAGGGTAATAAAACATCAAATGGAATGTTGCTAGATGCTATGGGTCAGTGAACACACAAGGGGCAACATTGGTCAGTTTGAATTTAGGAGATAGTAACAGATGATAGTATCACAAATATAGATATGGGCAGGGGAACCAGATGGGGCATTCAAAATAATTACATAACTCTAAATAAGGCATATGCACAATTAAGATGACAAGGGAAAAATCAAGTTTTAAATAGTGAATCTGATGAGAGAATGGCAGCAGGTATTACACAGGCAGGAAAGGGTTAAAAGTCGCTGGTGAGAGGTTTAGTGAGTTAAAGCGGACCTTCACCCTGAATAAGAGCCTATCTTATATGTTTCCCACACCCTGTACATACAGATTGCTCACATTAAAAATCATCCTACCTGCATCTACTGCATGTTATGAGCCTTTAAACATCCAAGATGGCGGCTCATGGGACATCAGGTCGCCTGCAAACAGGAAGTGCCTTCTAACTGTGCTGCTCTGCATTCTGGGATTGCTGACCTTTTCCTGACCCCAGCTCTGCTCTGTCTGAGCAAAGCACATCTATAACCCGCTCCCCTGTACTTTATCCCACTCTCCTCTCCTCAGTAATTGTGATGCTTCTGAGTCAAGATGGCGGCACCCGTATCCTAAATTCCTGAACAAAGTTGCAGCCCAGTGGGGGAAAGAATAATAAGTAAGTGACTAAAAACTTAAAATATATTAATTTTAGATGCTGGGGAATCATTTTATAAGGGTTTGGGCATTTCATTAAATCATGGTGAAAGTCCGGTTGAAAGGGACAATCTAGGCAATGGCAATAATAAGCCAGCAATGAGCTTGCCTGAAGCCTGTCCCATTTATCTCTCCATTGAAAGGAGCAGCAAACTTTGGAGACCTGCTACAGAATGCAGAAATGGTAAGTACAGCGGGGAGCAGGTCTCAAGCATTCTGCTGAGAACAATCAGCTGATCACCCCTGTTACCCCCTGTGCTGTCTACAGAGTTATCTGGACCAGGTGGAGGACAAAGCCACTGTATGGGGTACAGAGCCGCTGGAGGGGGTAGATCAGTTTTAACAGGGGGAAAAAGAAGTTAATTGTGGAGAGACGAATGTCTGTGTAATTATCGGACACTACATGACGTTAGAGTCGCTCACCAGATTCGCTTTCATAAATGTGGTTTTGCGTACAGCGCCGGCGTTCACAGACACTGCCTGCCGCTACGAGGCGCTACCTGCCGCTATCCCTTGATGAATAAACCCCTTAGTTCACTGCAGTGTACAGCTATTTCCTGTCCCCTATACAGCTCTATGCCAGATTTAGGTCTCTAAAAGCTGTAGAGCAATGGTACTCAACCACTTCCTGTGAAGGTCTATTTAAAGGCATCCGGTAAGAGGTGAAGGTCCGGACAGAGGGCTGTTGCGGGGGGGGGGATAGGTATAAATCAGCACACTGTGGGAGGGGTTATAGCTTCCCCAGGCAAAACTAAAAAAGGATGCTCGAAAGGATACAGAGGCAACTGAGTGCAGGTCTGTCAGGGCAGGGGTCCGGAAATCTGGAGCAAAAGTCCGCATTTGGACCCAGTCCGCAAGTTAAGTATCTCTGCTGTAGGGCATCCCAAATCAAGATGACCTGGGATTGAACTTTCAGGGACCTAAAGTAATGTTCTACTTTAGGTCTGCTTTGAAAATGTCATGTATCCAAACCCTTGCTCTTTTGACCAGGTTCATTTGCATACATCCAGGAGCCTGAATTATACTATGAACCAGAGAGCGCAATTTGTCTGAATACTGCGCAGATCACATGACAGGATTTAATCCTTATTAGAAAGGCTTCCTGGAGCTGATTGGATTCTTCTGATTTATGAAACTGAATGCTGCTGCTGGAGATATAATGCTCCACACATTATCTAACAGATCGTTAATTTTTCCTCCCTCTATATAACTCGTGCGGCTCGTGCCACGTCATGCAGAGTAATTCACCCGGACAGTCACTTGAAGTGCCCGCAGCCCTCGTTCTTTAGCGTGAGTAATTTTGCCCAGCGTGGGCTCCTGCCAAGTGCAGATGTGAGGCTTTGGCATAAATCTCCCTCTATCCATCTCTCATCTGGGGGCCTGTAATATAAATGTGAGCGGAAATCAAGTGAGTGTTCTGGATGAGACTGGCTGAAACACCCAGAGAACGTCAGGTTACAAGACGCTATTTAATCAGCGGCCAACGCGATTAGTTATTTATATTTCATGTGAGTGAAGTTACAGATGGGTTATGCTTAACCTCACTTGGCAGGGCAACCCAAAACTCAATGCCAGGCGGCAGGTGCATTCTAAGCAAAGTAGGACAACGGGACAGTAAAGACACAAGGATTAAAGCAGACCTTATCCCTCTTTGCAACTCTGTGCCAGGAGGGGTCCTTTTCCACAGGGACTCTAAACTAGCCTATGTACCTCATCAAGCAGCCCTGCATTAGAGAGATACTCACCTTTTCTTAGAGGCCGATTCATTAATAGCGGCAGGTAGCGACAGTTGAGCGACTGTAGCAGTATTTTCACAGCGCCCGCTAGTAGTCGCTGTGCTTGGCCATTGTTCGGTTGTTGATAGCAAGTCGGTGTGCAGTAATGTTGAATACGGGGTGACGAGCCGCTATTTGACAGGTTCCGCGCTGTATGGGTGCGCATGATAGCGACTGGTCAGAGCGACCGGCTCCCACCATATTCATCAAAAAATCACGCTCAAAAAATTCTCGCACTGTGAAATGCATGTTTAAACCCCAGAGCGCTGGCGGCGATGTGTTAAAAGTAGTTTTTTAACCCCCAAACCACCAAATTTTTGGAAACCAAAAAAAAATAAATTTATAAAGAATTTAGTAATATGAATACAATAATATCAGACCTGTAATATCAATTCTGCACACATTTTTTTTTTTTTTTTACCTTAAAAAAATTATCTAACATGGCAGAAGTGGTCACAGAATTTTTCACATTTAAAAAAAAAAAAAACATTAATAACAATTAATTATGAATATTTAAAGATTGTTCCATTGAAATGCATTGGAGAGCGCCAGGTAGCAAGAGGTCATACCTGTCGCTGTTCAAGTTCGGACGCTGGCGCTGTGGGCTGAGGCTGGAATAATGATGAATGAGTGGCTATATGGCGCTATCTCAGTCGCTAAGCAGGATTGGCTTGATAAATGTGTGATTGTGGTGGGGAGCCAGCGTTCTCGTGGCGGGGTCCGTCATTACTGGTCGCTCACCAGTCGCTACCTGTCGCTATTCCTTCATAAATAAGGGCCTTAGCTTCATCAAGAATGGGGTCAGGACATTTCTGCACCTGCACAGCCACACCTCCTCCAATGAGAGACGTGGAGGCTGATTTACTACTAGCGCCACGTATCGGCATGTGAGGGTCTGTATAGTGGCGCTTAGAGCGACCGCTAGTAGAATCTTTAAGTGGGTATTACAGCGGGCGCTGTAACCTAGGCCCTTATTCATCAAGCGATAGCGCCAGGTAGTGTCTGACGAGCGCCAGGTAGCGGCAGCTAACGGCGACTACCGACTCAAGTACGCCCGGCGGCGGTCACAATGACGCATTTATCACGCTAAATGAGGCTAGCGCCGGCGAGAGCGACGGCTAGCGCGGCATTCATCATGAAGCCGCCTGGACCGAACAGCGCCGCTGCAAATTCCCTCACAGCGCCAGGTATGAGCTGTCGCTCCCTGGCGATGTCCAATGCATTTCAATGGAGCAATCTATAATTATTCATAATTAATTGGTATTAATTTTTTTTTTTTTTTTTTTAATGTCAAAAAATCGGAGACCACTTCTGCAATGTTAGGATTTATTTTTAAGTCAAAAAAAAAAATAAAAAAAATATGTGCAGAATTGATCTAACAGGTCTGAGATTAATTTATTCATATTACAAAATGATTCTAAAAACATGTATAATGTTACATTCAAAAAATATGGTTGTTTAGGGGTTAAAAACTAGTTAATACACATCGCCGCCAACGCTCTGGGGTTTAAACAAGGAATGGACAGCGACGGGCACATTCGGAGCGTGATTTGTTGATGAATATGAAGCTAGCCGTTCGCTCTGGCCATTCGTTGTCAGGCGCTCACATACAACGCTGGACCAGTGAAACAGCGACCCCCCAGCCCGTATTCAACATTTCCGCACACCGACTGAGTCGCTGTCATCAAGCTAATGCCGGCCAAGCACAGCGAATACTGGCTGGCGCTGAAAAAATCACGCTACAGTCGCTCATCTGTCGCTACCTGGCGCTATTAATGAATCGGCCTCCCCGTGTTGTGGTCGCTGTAGTAACCTGGCAGGCATTGATGAATGTGATGTGTGTTGGGCGCAGTAACAACAGTATAACGCTGCAGCGAGCGAGAGGTAGCGCCAGCTCAGTGTGTCCGGCACTCGACACCACACCAAAACTACACACACACAGCGTAGGCACTCTAAAGCTGGGCGCTATAGCATAGAGCACCAGACGCTGTGTGATTAAAGTTTCTGAACACATATACTCCAGTAACAAAGCGAAAATACATGGAATGACATTGTTTCAACACTGGGACAATAACACTTTAGTGCCTGACCTGTAATGACAATTCTGCATAAAAATGTAAAAAGTCCAAAAAGTTTCTAAAAGTGTTTGTTTGCAGCCAGGAGAGGTCACACAATGATTTGAGCAAAAAAAAAAAAAAAATCAGCAAACACACTATTTTAACACAGCCAAATGAACGGCCATTAAAATGTATGGGAGAGTGACACTGAGCGAAAAGCAATACGTGGCGCTCTTGAACCTAGAGCACCAGCGCTATACGCTGAGCCACCTGTAATAATACATGTGATGCTACATTCGCTTTCTTAAATGTGGTTTCTCATACAGCGCCCAGCGCTCACCAGACGCTGCCTGCCGCTACGAAGCACTACCTTGCGCTATCCCTTCTTAAATAACCCCCAGATTTCACTGTACTGTGCTACTGTTTCCCTGACCCACTATCAGACAGAGCTCCTTAGGGAAATTTGAGTATCTGCCAAATTTGTGGTTCACGGGCATAGGTAGTAGGTAGACCCTACCTAACAAAGAGGGGGTTTAGGTTCACTAATTCTTATCCTACCTCAATTCAACCCAGGCTATAATCTGCTTAAAGGAGCACTATCGCAAAATTGTGTAATATTAAAAATCTATATAAACACGTCGGCTAATGAGAGGAGGGGTCACTCATACACCCGAACTGAATAAAACTCCTGCTAAGCTTGTGGTTTATTCTCTCATAGTAGGAATAAAATCCAGGGGTGACGGGTTTAGTCTATCAGTGGTGACAGAGCTTGTCACCCTGGATGTCCTTTTCCTGTCATTACAAGAAAGAAAAACAAGTCTGGTTGGATATTTCTTGATGCCGGGTGTATAAGTGACCCCTCCTCTCGCCATCCAGCATATTTATATGGATTTTTATCATTGGGCCATTTTTCGTGATAGTGCTCCTTTAAAGTGGGACAATGACCAGGAATTTCACGCTGCTGGTGATTGTTCCTCTCCAGCAGGGCGTCCCGATTTAGAATGCCTGGCTGTGTGAAACCCTCTGGAAGGTAGTTCCCATGGTGCATGTGAAGACTCTCCTCTAACAAGCTATCTATGCTGTGAATATGAACCTCCCTGGCGTTGTGAAATAGACAAATGCAATGGTAACGAAAGCGTTACCATTGCATTTGTCTCTGACACACGGCTCCGCCCCCATGAGCCTCTGCGGCTCACAGAGACGGAACCCGGAAGCGGAGACGGACGCCGCAGCCGCGGCTCTCACCTGCGATCGCGGCGGAGACATCGCTGGATCGCAGGGAGAAGGTAAGGAGGCTGCGCCGCCCGCTCTTGCTCCCAGATCGATCCCGAGCGTGACTCGGGGTTACCGCCACTTACAGCGCAAATTAACCCCGAGTCACGCTCGGGATCACCGCCAAGGGGGTTAATGAGCTACAAAGAAAGGGGACGTGGCAGGCGTCCGCGCAGACTTTGCTATCCGGCTCTGTCTTCATGCGCAGGCCTTTCACGGCAGTGTGCATCAGCCAGAGGGATCACGCTATGGCTGTGGCCAAACTGGAAAGGTCCAAAAAAAGGGAGACCACCGGCCCTAGGGCCTTATAATCTTCATTTAAACAGTCAAGCAGTGTTAAACCGGACCAACAGCCTGGCACGAGAAAGATAGCGGCGAATTTTGGAGCTTCCCCTTCCAGCATCTCAGCCATGCTTCTGCCTGGATTCAACTGACATAACTGACAATGGACAGTAACAGGAAGCCCAGCAGCACTTTCTGTTTGCGGAGGCCTACACATCCATGAACTGCCATTTTGTTTTTAAGATTCACTACAGCTGGACTTAGAAAAAGGTAAATGAATGTGTATGTGCAGAATCTGAATAACCACTGTTTGTTGTGTTGGTCTGGTTTAAGTCATTTTTGACTGTTGGTCCACTTTAAGTGCGGCTTATAGACAGATGATGCCATCCTTACCAAATGTGCAAACCTAACACAACCCTGCTCGGATCCGCAAGGTCCGCAAAAAACGCAAAGTCTGTGCCAGCAATTCTCTCTTGAACTCCTTACAGTTAGGGGTTTAAGTTACCAATAAATGACAGCACCATCATTTTACCACTCTATAAAGACATAACTATGTGTAAATATATATCTGTTTTCTGTCTTACCAGTCAGACCAGGTATTGGGAATCAGTATAAGACATTTATAAGCAAGGGATTAAAGCAGATCTATAGTTACAAACAGACTATAGGTCCATTAACACCCACCCTTATGGGCCATTCTGAACTGGGATGCCTGTTACCTTACATTCCCTAGAACAACGGAATACTCTTCTGCATTTTAGTGATATGGCAGCTGCAGCCTGCATACCCCTTTCTCGTGGGATGGCCAATAAGGATCCCGATATGGGGGTGCACACTCTGCCCCCCCAAACCTTGAATGGGCGGGCAGGAGCGCGCACAGAGTGGGGGATGCAGCCTTGTGCTTCCATTCTAAAAAGGCTTCACCCAGAACCCCAGAGCACCGGGAGAACGGTGCTGGACTGCAAGCTAGGTAATTTTTCTTTGTATCCCCTCCGGCCTGCATCAGCTCCAGGGAAGGGTGGCAGGGCGGGTGGTAATAGGTACAGGTTGACTGGACTTCCGCTTTAAGTACATTTAAATCTCTACAGTCAGTGGATCTATTAAATACTTTGAAATGAAAGTTTTAAGTGTGAATCGCACCTCTTAATTATGAGTAAGGACCTACTAGGTCCGAAACGTGTAGACGCTTTTGGATTTTTAACCTGGGAATTGCCTGCTCTATGATTTTAATGGATCTATGAAATAAAGCATTGTATAGATTTTAGTGGAACTCCTGGCTGGCCGCACTTTTGTTTGTTGTTACTGTTGGAATGGAGCGCTCGCAGCCGTTGCCAGATCTTTCCTTTGTGTCTGGTACGGAAACTACTACTAAAGGTAGAGTTGACTATTTTCCTTTTTCTCATCTTATTAACTCATACCCTAAAAAGTCTCAGTTACACAAAAAGTCCACTTTTGTGAACTTTTCTGTAGCGATAACCTTTATCGCCGGAGGGCTTCCCCGCCAGAGACGTCCTTTTCCCAATGGTGAGAGGTGCTGCAGGAATCCCAGAGTCATCCGTGAGGAACCAGGAACAGCCCTTACAAGGGCTAGTGAATTGTAATATAGCGTTTCCCCCAATAAGAGACAGAACTCAGTACTGAGGGTGAAGATGAACTTAACTTTATTAGTGCCACACTGTGCCTTATATGCAAGGCTCCATGCAAGGGGACCTCCCCCGTGGACCTGATGGAGGACTGCATGACAAACACACGGACCAATGGGAGCAGGGCACACAATCCCTCAACTCTGCCGGTGAAGCTTCATACAGTACCCCCAGATACTCTTCCGAACTGCTCTCAGCTTCCAAACAGTGTGCCGCAGGAGTACGGGAGGTGGAAGGTTGTTTTTGCCTCCACGTGTTTCGGGGAGGCTCTAGGGCGCAATCCCTGCGATAATGTCCCCATTGTTTGCAACTATGGCACTGAACTGTGGAGAGGTTCGGTTGCTGCACCGGCCTATGTGGCCCAGAGTAACGAGTTGGCGCTGAAGCCACAGGTGCTTGAAATTTGATGGGAGGTGGTGGTTTTGGAGCGGACTGTTCTGTCCGGCAAGCATCGGTGTACTCGTCGGCTAGACGAGCAGCCTCAGGTAGCGTTAGAGGCCTCGGGTCACGTACCCACTCTCTTAGCTCTGGTTGCAGGGCATTGAGAAAATGTTCTAGTAAAAACAACTGTAGTACATCCTCAGCGGTCGTGGCTTGGCATCCAGTGACCCAGTGTGATGCTGTACGATGGAGGCGACATGCCCACTCCGTGGAAGAATCCCCTCCCTTCTTTTGGGATTCCCGAAATCGTCGCCTGTAGGCCTCCGGGGTGACAGCGTACCGGGCTAACAAAGCCTCCTTTACCAGATGGTAGTGTGGTAAGTCCGCATCAGGGATGGCCCGGAACGCATCGGAAGCTTTCCCAGATAGTTTCCCTGATAATATGGTGACCCATTCCTCCGTGGGTACCCGGTGTAAAGCGCACTGCCGTTCAAAATCGGCCAAAAATCCGTCAATCTCGTCGCCACTTTCCTGGAAGGACTTAAATGCTGCAAATGGAATCTTTCTCCCCCCAGTGTAACTGAGGCTGAGAGGCTGCTGGGTTGAAAGTCGCCGATCTTCCCTTCGCTTACTGGCCTCTGCCTCCGCTGCGGCGAAGACTCGGTCGATCAGTTCCTGTGATGGATTCGGGCCATAGACCGACAATCTGTTCTGAACCGCTTCAACGTGAGCAGCGTCTTCATCGGCCTCTATATTGGTTTCGGTCCTCACTGCTGCACGATCCATTTCGATCAGCTCGGCTATCAGTTCCTGACGTGGGCGATTGCTAGCTGACCTTCCCCGGCTCTCGAGTAGATCCTTCAGGGTCAGCCTTTTCAACTTGTCATACTGACTCTCCATCAGGGTAGCACTCTCTCTGGGTAGAAAGGACCATCCCGCCGCTTGCCACCAATTGTAGCGATAACCTTTAGCGCCGGAGGGCTTCCCCGCCAGAGACGTCCTTTTCCCAATGGTGAGAGGTGCTGCAGGAATCCCAGAGTCATCCGTGAGGAACCAGGAACAGCCCTTACAAGGGCTAGTGAATTGTAATATAGCGTTTCCCCCAATAAGAGACAGAACTCAGTATTGAGGGTGAAGATGAACTTAACATTATTAGTGCCACACTGTGCCTTATATGCAAGGCTCCATGCAGGGGGACCTCCTCCGTGGACCTGATGGAGGACTGCATGACAAACACACGGACCAATGGGAGCAGGGCACACAATCCCTCAACTCTGCCGGTGACGCAATCAGCAACACAATAGCCGTCTGTAACACAATCAGTAGAACAATAGCAGTCTGTAGCACAATCAGTATAACAATAGCAGTCTGTAACACAATCAATCAACACCATGGCAGTCTGTCTGGGACATGCTCAAGAAAATGAAAGTAATGGGTCTATGCAAAAACAGCGCCTTTAAAATCCAAAGGCAGAGTCTGTCACATTTTCTAATATTCTAGCACCGGGCAGTTCAAGGGATAACTAGGAGATCCGCTTACCTCACTGCCGCTCCCGCATTGCCAATTGTTCTCCTGCAGCCCCGGTTTGTGAAGCCGGGAGCTGCACTTCCAGGTTCGGGCTGGTGGGTGGGCGTGGCCTTTTTACTGTCCGCTCCCATTGAATACAATAGGCTCCTCTGTACTCCTGGAACTTTTGCATATGGAGGCACCCATTATTGCTAAACACAATTCCCAGCTTCACAAACTAGGGCTATGAAGAACCAATGGCCGCACCGATAGTTACCCCTTAGATTGCCTAGCGCTGGAATGTTAGTTACATTTCACAGGACTGGACTTTCTTTTAAAGGAAAGTTTACTGAATCAAGGCATGTATCTTTATATTCTCATCAGCTCTTCAAAACTGAAAGATTTGCAAACATTGTGGACTTTTTAATTGTCTGTTTCAGTCATTAGAATTGTGTAATAATTGTGCATGTCACTGGATCTGTGCAGAGCCTCTGCTCTCTTCTTCCTTAGGGATGACCAGTGAGTCAGGCTGGGCTGATTACTCATAGCATGGCGCTAACACACAGCGGGAGCTCGCTCCATTTACTGGGGCTCCAGGTATGTATTACTCACTGGAAATTAGACGCTCATTTTGCAGGCTGATGTCTGCAGAGCACTTGTATAGTTCTCTCTGCCGTGGTATTATAGCCGAGCAGTGATTTATATAGAGCAGAATGCCGGAGAAGTAATGCACTTGCTATATAGAATGTATAGAAGATGACATCACAATGACAGATAAAAAGCCAATGCCATCAAATGCCATACTGAATTCATGTAAACGGGGAGGCCGATTCATTAATAGCGGCAGGTAGCGACAGTTGAGCGACTGTAGCAGTATTTTCACAGCGCCCGCTAGTAGTCGCTGTGCTTGGCCATTGTTCGGTTGTTGATAGCGACTGAGTCGGTGTGCAGTAATTTTGAATACGGGGTGACGAGTCGCTATTTGACAGGTTCCGCGATGTATGGGTGCGCATGATAGCGACTGGTCAGAGCGACCGGCTCCCACCATATTCATCAAAAAATCACGCTCAAAAAATTCTTGCGCTGTGAAATGCATGTTTAAACCCCAGAGCGCTGGCGGCGATGTGTTAAAAGTAGTTTTTTAACCCCCAAACCACCATATTTTTGGAAACCAAAAAAAAAAAAATTTTTAAAGAATTTAGTAATATGAATACATTAATATCAGACCTGTAATATCAATTCTGTACATTTTTTTTTTTTTTTTTAATTATCTAACATGGCAGAAGTGGTCACAGAATTTTTCACATTTAAAAAAAAAAAAAAAAACATTAATAACAATTAATTATTAATATTTAAAGATTGTTCCATTGAAATGCATTGGAGAGCGCCAGGTAGCGAGAGGTCATACCTGTCGCTGTTCAAGGTCGGACGCTGGCGCTGTGGGCTGAGGCTGGAATAATGATGAATGAGTGGCTATCTGGCGCTATCTCAGTCGCTAAGCAGGATTGGCTTGATAAATGTGTGATTGTGGTGGGGAGCCGGCGTTCTCGTGGCGGTGCCCATCATTACCGGCCGCTCACCAGTCGCTACCTGTCGCAATTCCTTCATAAATAAGGGCCCTAGTCACTAGCCTAACTCCAGGGTTTTTCGTTTTTTTTTTATGTTTCAATGCATCTGATACTATGATACGCATTCTGTTTTTTTATTAACTTGACCAATCCTGCAATGCCTGGGGGTGTGCAAGAAACTTATGATCCTTATCAGCCTCCAGCTTCTGCCATACCTTGTGTTTTTCTATTAAATTCAGTGGAAACTAAGTCAATGTCACTTAAAATCACTAAAACCCACCAGGACTGACTGCTGGCTTTCCCCTGGGGCATCCCAAAACAGGATGTCTTGCTGTGTGAATCCCCCCAGGGCAATGGTAATCACTTAGCCCTCTCCGGTCCAAGGGCGCGCACGTTGGATCTCGCCCAATGAGAGGTGCCCACTTCCCATTGTAGTCAATGAGAGCTGTTTGTCCAATTACATAGTCACGACAGACAGCTCCCATTGGACGAGAGCCTACACATGCACCGTTAGACCGAGAAAGGGTAAGTGATTACAGGAGCCCCATGGGTTTCACAAAGTGCAGCATGTTCTGCTTTAAATTAATTGTCCAGGCATGTAAAAAAAACAAAATAATCAGATTGCCCTAAAGCTCGCAGGTTTTACATCTTTAAAAAAAATTCTCTGTACTGTATTTCAGAAAATCTAGGATGTGGGTGTGGTCACATACTTGGGAATAGAACTTACATTAGCACAGGGAAGGGCTATACATCTTAGCTTACTTAGCTGAGAAGATTACGTGTTCCTGACAGTATATGACCCAGGTCAGATACCAGCAAGGGG
Source organism: Gastrophryne carolinensis (assembly GCA_027917425.1). NCBI lineage: Eukaryota > Metazoa > Chordata > Amphibia > Anura > Microhylidae > Gastrophryne > Gastrophryne carolinensis. The sequence continues at coordinate 458,425,013 of CM051236.1, forward strand.
AATATACAAATAAGCAAATGAGAGCTCAGAGAATGTCAAGCAGCATGATGTTACATTGGTGGACAGACTCTACTCAGGGGCAGAAAGGGACAGATTTACACAGCTAGTAAACAGACACAGAGCAAAGTCTAAAAACAAAAGGACTGCTGCCTCACATCAACCACCAGGTAAGAAACAGGCAGGAACAAAACACTTTTTGGGTGGTCATTCTCTTTAAGGAGGAACTTCAATTAAACTAACTGGAGCGCCTTTCATCGCCCTTCACAGAATAGGAGCATCTCGATTTGGATGCACATCCCTCAGTCGGAAAGTTTGAAAATGGGCAGCTGATACCCACCACTCTTTCCCTCAGTGGCTACTGTTCATGTGACTGTCAATCAGGAAGTGCAAGCAACATTACTTTCAGTCTAGGAACAACCAGTTACAAGAGAGCAGCGAAATGGATTTATTATCAAAGCCAGGCACTCATCCCTATGTAATAGCTGTTATTTATCAATGCCCAACTCCAGCCAACACATTTTACCATAATCTGAAACTGGTCAGACGAATCAGAATGTAAAATATTCTATCAATAGAAACAAGAACATGGTAGGAATATTGAAGCAGTAATAATAATCAATAGTAGTAGTAGTATTAGTATTAATAGATGATGGAGCAGTAAAAGTAGTAGAAGGATTAACAGTAGAAGTACATTTAAAGCGGACCAAAACCCACATTTTTAACTGGCATCCCCTGAATTGCTCAATAATACAATACAATGTAGAGCACCTTTTGCTAATTTTCACTGTCCCTACTTCACTCTAATCCCAGATAATGGCGCCTGTTTTAACTGTAAAGCTCCGCCTCCTCCATTTATTGCCACATTTATGCAATGACTGATCCTCTGCCATCTTACAGAGAGGGACAGCAGGACGATTTGAAAATATCCATTCCTAGTTCTGCCCCCTAAGAGGGCAGCACCGGTAGGGGCTTGTATTTCGCAAGTTCAGTTGGTTTTGGTCCACTTTAACAATAGTAATAGCAATATTAAGAGTAGTAGTAATAACAGTGGTATTAATCATTGGTGGACTGGGGCCAAAAATCAGCCCAGGATATTACCATCCCATGACCAGCCCTCAGCATCCACACTGAGCCCAAGTAATCCCCAAGGCTAAGGCTATAGCATTGCAGGGCAGGGCATTCCATAAACAGGGTCGGATAAGGCCAACTAGCTGGCACCGAAGCTTTGTGCGTGGGGGGTATACCCCCCCCCCCCCCCCAGCCATGTGCCTGAGGCTATAGCATTGGGAGTAAATGTTGGGCTTGGGTTTGCTGGCCAGCAGGGTACAAGGATGCTGGGAGGAAGACTAGGGAGGCCTGAACTGGATTGGCGTTAGAAGCAGCAGCCCAACTGGTTCCAAAACAGTGTGACCTACAAGGAATTCTCACAGCTCTCCCTATGGCCTGTCCACCCCTGGTAGTAATAATAACTGTAGAATTAGTTATAGTAAAGGAAGTAGTAGAATAAGTAGAAGAAGGACTAACAGCAGAAGAAATAAAAGTAGCAGTTGCAGCAGTAAAAGTAATAGCTGCAATGGTAATAGTAAGAGTAGCGGTAATAGCAAGGTAGAAGTAGTAGTAGAAGGACTGACAGTAGCAGTAATAGTAACAGGACAAGCAGAACAGCAGAAGAAGAGCAGAAGAAGTAATAGTAGCAGTGGTAGCAGTAAATGTTGATAGGGTAATAGTAATAGTATCAGCAGCAGCAGCAAAAGTAGCAATAGTAATACTAGCAGTGGTAGCAGTAAAGGTACCAATAGCAATAGTATCAGTGGTAGCAGTAAACATAATAGTGGAAATAATAAAATAATAATAATAGTAGCAGTAGTAATAGAAGGAGTAACAGCAGAAGTAACATTAGCAGTGGTAGCAGTAAAAGTAATATTGGTAATAGTAATAGTAGCAGTAGTAGTAATAGGACTAACAGCAGAAGAAGTAATAGTAGCAGTGGTAGCAGTAAAAATAATATTGGTAATAGTAATAGTAGCAGTAGTAGTAATAGGACTAATAGCAGAAGTAAAAGTAGCAATGGTAGCAGTGGTAATAGTAATAGTAGCAGTAACGTACCAATAGTAATAGTAGAAGTAAACATAATATTGTTAATAGTAATAGTTGCAGTAGTAATGTAAGGACTAACAGCAGAAGAAGTAATAGTAGCAGTGGTAGCAGTAAAAGTAGCAATGGTAATAGTAATAGTAGCAGTGGTAGCAGTAAAGGTACTAATAGCAATATGAATAGTAGCAGTGATAGCAGTAAACCTAATAGTGGTAATACTAATAGTAGCAGCAGTAATAGAAGGACTAACAGCAGAAGTAATAGTAGCAGTGGTAGTAGTAATAGTAGCAGTTATGGCAGTAATAGTAGCAGTGGAAATAGTAATAGTATGAGTAGTAGTATGAGCAGGGTGCAGGCTACCTGTCAGGCTGGGGGCGGCCATCCTCCGGGTCCCCCCTTTCCTGGGACGAGCTCCGGGAGAAGCTCCGGGTGGGAGGAGGACTAACAGCAGAAGAAGTAAAAGTAGCAGTTGCAGCAGTAAAAGTAATAGCAGCAATGTTAATAGTAAGAGTAGCGGCAATAGTAAGGTAGAAGTAGTAGTAGAAGGACTGACAGAAGAAGTAATAGTAGCATTGGTAGCAGTAAAAGTAATAGTAACAGGACAAGCAGAACAGCAGAAGAAGTAATAGAAGAAGTAATAGAAGCAGTGGCAGCAGTAAATGTTGATATGGTAATAGTATCAGTAGCAGCAGTAAAAGTAGCAATAGCAATAGTAGCAGTGGTAGCAGTAAATGTAATAGTGGAAATAATAATAATAGTAGCAGTAGTAATAGAAGGAGGAACAGCAGAAGTAACATTAGCAATGGTAGCAGTAAAAGTAATATTGGTAATAGTAATAGTAACAGTAGTAGTAATAGGACTAGCAGCAGAAGTAAAAGTAGCAATGGTAGCAGTGGTAATAGTAACAGTAGCAGTAGTAGCAGTAACGTACCAATAGCAATAGTAATAGTAGCCGTGAACACAATATTGGTAATAGTAATAATAGCAGTAGTAATAGGACTAACAGCAGAAGAAGTAATAGTAGCAGTGGTAGCAGTAAAAGTAGCAATGGTAATAGTAATAGTAGCAGTGGTAGCAGTAAAGGTACCAATAGCAATAGGAATAGTAGCAGTGGTAGCAATAAAGCAGTAGCAGCAGTAATAGAAGGACTAACAGCAGAAGTAATAGTAGCAGTGGTAGTAGTAAAAGTATCAGTGGTAATGGTAACAGTAGTAGCAGTAGTAGTAATAGGACTAACAGCAGAAGTAATAGTATCAGTGGTAATAGTAATAGTAGTAGCAATATCACTAACAGCAGAAGAAGTAATAGTAGCAGTGGTAATAGTAATAGTATCCGTAGTAGTAGTACTAGCAGGGTGCGGGCTACCTGTCGGGCTGGGAGCGGCCATCCTCCGGGTCCTCCGGGTCCCCCGGTTCCTGGGACGAGCTCCGGGAGAAGAGCCGGGGGAAGGTCCGGCCGGGCGCCTGGCTGTCGGTGCTTCTCCGGAAGAAGAGTCTGGCTGCGGGTGTGGGCTCGGGCCGGGCTCCAGGCTCCGGGCTTCCCCGGTCGGGTTCCTCGCTGGGCTCCCCCTGGTCCTCCTCCTGGGAGCTGCCCCGGGAGAAGAGCCGGGAGAAGCCCCGGGCCACCTCGTCCTGCCAGGAGCCTGCTCTCCGGACGCCGCTCATCTCCTCGCTGTGCTCTCGGGAAAGTTCTGGGCTGGCCCGGGCGGGTGTTCCTGGCTCCGGTGGGGTCACTCCATAGAAGCGGGCGTGCGGGTGACAAGTCAGTGAGCAGTCCGCTGCTGTATAACGCGCCTGTCACCCGGCAGAGAGCTCAGTGACCCCCGCCGCCCCGGACCCGCCCCCTGCCGGCCAGAGGAGGAGCTGCAGCCCGCCCGACCTGTGCAGCCAGTGCCCGGCTCTGCTCCGACCTGCTGGAGCTTGCAGACCCCCTGACTGATGCCTGACCCCAGGGCCGGCGTCAAACCCGGTCAGCTGCCGAGGGCCCCACCCCCTAGGGGGCCCACTGACAGCTGGCACAATGTGGTTAAAGAACTGCACACATGATCTTTCTCTGTCTCTCTGCTCCATCCATCCCTGTCTCTTCAGCTCTGCCCCATTGGTTGTATGTCACCTCTGCCTCATCCATCCCTATCCCCTGAGCCCTGACCCATTCATTCATATTCATTGAGCCCTGACCCATATTTCCCTATCCACTCAGCTTTTCCCCATTCATCCCTATTCCCTGAGCCCTGACCCATGCATCCATATCCCTGAGCCCTGACCCACCTTTCCCTATCCACTCAGCCCTGACCCACCTTTCCCTATCCACTCAGCCCTGACCCATCCATCCCTATCCCCTGAGCCCTGACCCATCCATCCATATCCCTTGAGCCCTGACCCATCCATTCCTATTCCCTGAGCCCTGACCCATTCATCTCTATCCCCTGAGCCCCGACTCATCTATCCTTGTTCTCTTAGCTCTGCCCCATCCATCTATGTCTCCCCAGCTCAGCCCAATTCATCCATGTACCCTCACCTCTGCCACATCCATCCATACCCCTCCAGTTCTGCCCCATTCATCCTTGTCCCTTCCGCTCTGCCTCACAACCCTGTGCCCTCAGTCCTGTCCCATCCACCCCTCTACCCTCAGCTCTGCCCCATCCCCTCAGCTCTATGCCTCTCCATCCCTGTCCTTCCAGCTTTGCCCATCTACGCCTCTTCCTTCCAGCTCTGCCAGTCTATCCATCTTTCTTCCAGCTCTGCCCATCTACCCCCCCCCCCCCCATCAGCTCTATGCAGCCATTCCTGTCCTTTTCATTTTACCCATCCATCCCTCTTCCTTCCAGCTATCTCTCCATCCATCCATTCCTGTCCTTCCCTCTTCCTCAATACTCTGCCCTTTCACGTGGTGCCAAACTAAAAAACAGCTCCAATAGGGGGTTGGAGGGCAAGCAGTCCGTCTTAGTTTTGGCCATGGAATTTATAGACCCCTGACCCTCGACTCTCCACCACAAAGGGGCCCACTGAGACTATGGCGCCCGAGGGCTCACATAAATCTGGAGCCGGCCCTGCCCTCCTCTCTCCTGCCCGGTGCCATACACAGAAACAGGGTGCAGACACGGCTCCTGTCACCCTACACCCATCACCGGGCTCAGGGCTGGCTCTAGGTTATGTGGGCCCTTTGGCATGTGATATGATACCCCATACACGGTGATAAATTTGCACATATGGTGAATAGAAAAAAAATAAAATAAAAAAAAAAAAGAATAGAAGGAATGACAGAAAAACAAGCATGAAAGAGAAAATGAACGGAAAGAAAAAAAGAAGAGGTGGAAAGAAAGAAAGCAAGAACGAAAGAAAGAAAGAAAGAATAGAACTGACAAGAAAAAAAGTAATGGCAGAAATAAATGAGGAAGAAGGAATAGCAAAACGAATAGATGAAGGAAAGAAACAGAATAGAAAGAATAGACAGACTAGGAAATAACAGAAGGAAGAAGAAAGAAAAGCAGAATGGCGTAAAGAAAAAACTAATGGAAGGAAGGAAAAAAAGAATATAAAGAAAACAGGACTGATAGAAATAAAAGAGGGAGATAAAGAAAAGATGGAAAGGAACAAACAAATAAGGGGCAGACAGAAATAGAAGGAAAGAAGAAAGAATCAAAATGGCAGAACAGATGAAAGAAAGAAATTAAAGAACAGAAGGAAAATAAACTTAAAGGACTGACAGAAAGTAAGGTTCTCCCGATGGCCAATTTGCCCCTGGCTGACAGTCCTTAGTCCTGGTTACTGCACGGCCCTGCATCCTGCATAGGGGCTGCCTAGGATAGAGGGAATGAGGTGCTGTCCCAGGGTGCAGGGGCTCCGGCAGCTGCCCGGGTATATCCAGCCTGAAACCTGCCCTGTCTGGCCTGGTTCAGTGTCTACACTTTTCATCTAAGCTATTTGCTAAGAAACCGACTGGCCAGCGTTTAAGCAGCCCTCAGAGTCACGGGTCCTTCATCTCCAATCTTAGATGCCCCAATATTGGCCAAAACAGATGGCTTCTGCATATCCTGGAGAGGGTGCCTGTATTTTAGGCATTTCTATAATTTGGGTCTGCTTTAAAACATTCAAGGTACAGGACAGGACTACCATCAGGGCAGTGCTGGTATACTGTTTGTCAAGGGGCCCAGTTCTAGAAGAGGGGCCCATCTAGTTCACAGCTGGCACAAACAGGGAGCTAATCCTACTGCCAATAAAGGCCAACCATAGGTTAAAATGGGACACTGCTCAGAAATGAGTGTTGTCTTGCTTTATTCGGTAGCGAGGAGGGGGTTATCCCATTGCTGCATGCTCCGCATACTGTTCGCAGTAATCCCGAGCCCTGAAACTCACCTCTTCCAGGATCACTCCTGCCAATCACTAATCAAGTCCATACATGGTGTCTAGTGGGGATTAGGAAGGTAGGTACACATACAGTGGTGTGCAAGCCTGGCAGCCAAACCTCACTGGATACCAGCAGTCCTGTGGGGCCGTGATGTAGCATGGGATCCAGATATGTAATGGGGGCCAGGGAAGGGGCTTCCCTGATCAGATTGGGGTATCCTCTCATGCTCACTGTCTCTGATTAAGGAAGGAACCACACCCGGGATTTGCAATCTCCCTGGTGTTGTTCCCCTCTGGTGGGGAATCCTGATTGTGTGTCGTTGACAATTGCTTGCCTTCCATCAATCCCACAGCACATGCATGGACAGACACCCAAACAGCGTGCATTGGCCTGGACTGACGTCAGAGTGCTGAGTGAATTTACCTCCAGCTGTGGGGTGTACAGTACCAGCACCAGCCATTCAAAAATGCCAGGCTCAGGTACGTGTCTAGTTAAAGGTATAGCATGTATGTGGCCCGTGCTTGTGCTGTTTGATTGGCGGTTATGTGAGTTTACTAGATGGTCTTCTGGGTTTCATACAGCAGGGCATCCTAAATTAGGATGCCCCAGGGAAAGAGAATTGGCTGTCCCCAGAGTCTTTTAGACTCCCCCCCCCCCCCCCCGAGGCAACTGTGGGACAAAACTCAACAATAAGTATTTGAATGTCACCTTGTGTAAGATTTCAGGATGGTACTCCTAAGACACACACTTTCACACAGTAACATTCAGAAAAAAGTAAAGAGAGGGAATGTAAAAAAAAAGAGAAAAGAGTAATTACAGAAAAATTAAAGGGAGAGATGGAGGGAACATTGGAAAAACAGATGGAGTACAGAATAAAGGGAACATGGAGAGTGATGGATGGAGCAAGGTAAAGATAGGATACAAGGAGGAACAGTAAAAAAAAAGAAAAAGAGACGTAAGTTAAAGAAGAGAGTGAGAAGAAGAGAAGGTAGGAAGAGAGATGGAGGGAATGTAAAAAAAAGAGGGAGCAAAGACAGAAGAGCGGAGGATGAGGGAATGTGGAAGTGAAGCTAATGTGAAAGCTCTAGATCAGATCAGGGGTTCCCAACCTCTTTTCATCAAGTACCACTTTTCTAATTAGATGTCAGGTACCACCTGAGTGGTATGTATGGGCTGTAAGTCCTTTTTACTACTACTACTACTATTATTAAAAATGCACATAAATAGTTTTCATCAAATAAGAGTTAGGTAAAGTGTAGATGGCAGCCTACCAGGTTGGCTACTCAAACCACTGACCTAGATCATATGAATGAGAGAAATACAGAGACCGCGAAAGACAAGAATAATATGTTCAAACAAAGATGCATCATTAAATGTGACCAGGCCCTGGTGCAGACATTAAGTAGGGGCCCACAGTAACCTTTTTCCTATCACTTTCAGCCCCTAGCATGGCAATTGTTGTAGACCAAAAAATAGGGAATTTTTCTATCCCAGGTTTTGGTCTGTACCTTTGGGGCACTGTCTGAAATTCCATCGGTCATCCGAAATACCTCATCCCACATTCCCATGGTGCAAGCACGTTTCTGCTCCAATCAGGTTCAACAGTTGTGTTAATGTGCGGCTAAAGAAACTGAATGGGCTGATGCGATCAGCGGAGGCATCCCCCAGCATCCCTCTATGGCTGCTTACAGCCATGCCAGCCATTCAGCTATGGTGGGCATGGCCATACACAGACCTAGATGCAGGAGATGCTGCCACCAGCCAGGTATGCTGTGGGCACGCTAGCAAGGTAAGTATACTGGGAGACTGGCTGGGTTCCACACAGCAGGTATGCTCTAGGGATCGGTATATACCTGCATCTAGCCTATTATAGATGCAACCTGCCATCTGCTGAACCCTCTCAGATATATTTTGTTAGGGGTGAAGAGTTTTGCCATGGGGTTGGGGGGTCTCCTGCAGTCTGGCACAGAGCGCCTTCTAAGATAAAGCCAGCCCTGGGCCAAGCACTAAATATGCCTAGTACAGGCTGAACAACAAACATGGTCCTGGCCAAAATCAAAGGGAAAATATACATATGGCCCTGTTTGACTAGGTAAGCTTTAACCATTAGGAAAATCTATTTCCAGTCTTGACACACATGCCTGCATCCGGCAATGGTCTGCTATGGCTGGAACATTAATCCCCGACTAGATGATATGGTGGAAGTGCCAAACTCTATTCAGTGTATGAAGGGGGCATGCCAGATTCTTCCTCTGTCTGAGGGGACGGGGCCAGCAATGGACAAACCTATTAACGTAGGTTTAGAAGGGGTCAATTTCCAAGCAGACTTGGACCAATCAGGTAAGTATCCTTTTTCTTTTAGAAGCTTACATATTGCATTTAATTCAGCAGATTGGAATACACCTTACTGGGTTACTGGTTTTAGCAATTTTCAAATTGTACCCTAAGGTTGCCCCACCTATCAGTCCCAAAGAGGCATACATAGGGCCAGATTATAGTTGGTGCAATGGAGCACCTGCAGCTCAGAGGGCCCCCAATAATCACCCTGGAAAATTATAGGGAGGGCATCAGGGACACGAGCCTGAGCCAAGGGACTAATATGCTTTATTTTTTGTCTATAAGAGCAGTCTTTGGTGACTTAGGCCCTTATTTATGAAGGAATAGCGACAGGTAGCGACTGGTGAGCGGCCGGTAATGACGGGCCCCGTCACGAGAACGCCGCCTCCCAACCACAATCACACATTTATCAAGCCAATCCTGCTTAGCGACTGAGATAGCGCCATATAGCCACTCATTCATCATTATTCCAGCCTCAGCCCACAGCCCCAGTGTCCGACCTTGAACAGCGACAGGTATGACCTTTCGCTACCTGGCGCTCTCCAATGCATTTCAATGGAACAATCTTTAAATATTAATAATTAATTGTTATTATTTTTTTTATTTTTTTTAATGTGAAAAATTCTGTGACCACCATTTTAGATTTAAGGGAAAAAAATAAATAAATAAATTGTACAGAATTGATATTACAGGTCTGATATTAATGTATTCATATTACTAAATTATTTTAAAAACTTGTTTTTTTTTGGTTTCCAAAAATATGGTTGTTTTGGGGTTAAAAAACTACTTTTAACCCATCGCCGCCAGCGCTCTGGGGTTTAAACATGCATTTTATAGCGCGAGAATTTTTTGAGCGTGATTTTTTAATGAATATGGTGGGAGCCGGTCGCTAGGGCCAGTCGCTATCATGCGCTCCCATACAGCGCGGAACCTGTCAAATAGCGACTCCTCACCTAATATTTAACATTACGGCAAACCGACTGAGTCGCTATCAACTACCGAACTACGGCCAAGCACAGCGACTACTAGCGGGCACTCTGAAAATTCCGCTACAGACGCTCAACTGTCGCTACCTGCCGCTATTAATGAATCGGCCTCTTAATCTGGTCCTGGCGATGCAGAAACCTGATCCCATGCTCTAGAGGAGGGCATATAGGGAAGAGGATGTTGCCGACCACAATACTCAGTGTGTTCTGTATTAATATGAGGAAGACAATGGCAGCATAATAGTTATGTCCTTATGTCAGATATGGAGACGAGTGAGGGAGAGGCTGAGCAGCTCCACCAGTTATTAAGTAAAGTTATTCTAAGTACAGTGACATGTCTAACTGGTTACAGGTAGCCCCGGGGGAGCCTTTCCTGAGCTTGATGAGTGGCCCGACTGCATGATGAGCAACCGGCTAAGCTGCTTCTTCACTGGAGGGCCTTCTGAATACCTAGAGCCGCCTCCCCTCCCCTCTTGGTTATTCCCTCTGCTTTTCCTTCCCCTTCATGTATCTATCTTTTTTTTTTCTCTCTGCTTGGCTACGTGTTCCATTCTTTCCTTTCACAGCTATATAAGCACCTCAATCCCATCTTCCACTATGCACCTTTTGTTTAAAGGACACTTGTAAACATATAAAACTACTCACTATACTGTCAATTCCATTTTAATCTTCATGCCATATTCCCTCTGGTTTCCAATCCATTTCACCTTTCCTTTTTTCCTGCTCTTTTCACCTCCCTCCTTTTTCCTCTTTTTCCCACATTCTGACCGTCCCCTTTCTTTCTCTACATTTCCTCTATCTCTCTTTTTTTTGCATTTCCTCCATTTTTTAATTGTTTGCACTCCGTCTTTTCCACATTATACTTATCACTAATAAATAAGGCCCTTATTTAACAAGGATAGCGCCAGGTAGCGAATGGTGAGCGAACGGTAATGATGCGCACCGCCACGAGAACGCCGGCTCCCCTCCGCAATCACACATTTATCAAGCCGATCCTGCTAAGTGACTGACAGAGCGCCAGATAGCGAATCATTCATCATTATTCCAGCCTCACCCCACAGCGCCAGCGAGCGACCTTGAACAGCGACAGGTATGACCTCTCGCTACCTGGCGCTCTCCAATGCATTTCAATGGAGCAATCTTTAAATATTCATAATTAATTGCTATTAATTTTTTTTTTTAAATGTCATAAATTCTGTGGCCACTTCTGCAATGTTAGATTTTTTTTTAAGGTTAAAAAAAAAAATAAATAAATTTGTGCAGAATTGATATTACAGGTCTGATATTAATGTATTCATATTACAAAATGTTTTGAAAAACATGTTTTTTTTTTTTTACTTATAATATGGTTGTTTGGGGGTTAAAAAACTACTTTTAACACATCGCCGCCAGCGCTCTGGGGTTTAAACAAGCATTTCACTGCGCGATAATTTTTGGAGCGTGATTTGTTAATGAATATGCTGGGAGCCGTTTGCTATGGCCGTTCGCTGTCAAACAGCGACTCCTAACCCTGTATTCAAAATTACCGCACACCGACTGAGTCGCTGTCAACAGCCGAACAACGGCCAAGCACAGCGAATACTAGCGGGCGCTGTGAAAATAACGCTACTGTCGCTCATCTGTCGCTACCTGGCGCTATTAATGAATCAGCCTCTTTGTCACATTTCTCCTTTACCTTCTCTTTTACACATTTCCTCCATCTTCCTCTCACCTTCATCAAATCCCTTTGTCTTTCTTTTTCATCCAGACTTCTCCCTCTCCTTTTCATATTGCCTCCATCTTTCTCTAATTTTTCACATCCCACCCATCTGTTCTCCATGTTCCCTCCATCATCTTCTCTTTTCCAGATCCTTCTGTTTCTCTCACTTTCCCACCTTCCCTCATTCTCTCCCTTTTTTCCACCTTCCCTCCTTCTCCTCCTATTTACCACATTATAATCTTCGTCATCTTCTCTTTTCTAAATTCCCTTTGTCTTTCTCCCATTTCTATATTACTCTGATCTTTCTCTTTTTTACGCATTTCTCCCTTTTCTCTCTTTACTTTATTCCTTCCACCTTTCTCTCATTTTGCGCATCCCCTGCTTATATTTTCCAAGCTCCCTCCATCATCCTTTCTTTTCCACATGCTTACATTTTCTCTCTATTCCATATTCCTTTCTTCCTTCTCCCTTTCCCCTATTCCACTATGTCCATACATATGATTGGAGCGTAAGCTGCTAGCCACTCCCCTCCCATACCCCTCCCAGAAATGCCTGCCTACATGAATCAGCTAGAGGGAAGCCAGGGATCACGCACCGTGGGATCACTGGCAAGGTGAGTATACTAAAGGAACTGGGGGATTACACATAATGGGGGATCTCAAAACTCGATGCCCCTGGGATGGGCAGTTGACCTCCTTGGAGTCTTTTGTTCCTCTTAAAAGAAGAATGTCTAGCCTAAGTGTAAAGACTGTATTAGGAATGAAAATAAAACATGCCCACTCTTTTCTCATCAAAAAAAGGGATTTATGTGCAAATTGTCCAGTAAAATATAAAATGTGTTGCTATTCCCACTTTGTTCACTAGATGGGGATATAAGACCACAAATGAGAAAAGCAGAATTTTATTCAAGCTCAGAATGAGTCAGGGGGCATAAGATACATTTGGGAAACAACAGGAAAGTGCTGAGATTGGTTGGGAGCTTTTTGGAGGGAAAACCTCAGGCTACAATTTATTGAGCAGAAGTTTCATAAGGGGAAGCCAGAGAGACAGACAGGGAGGTCAGCCATAACCATGCTAAGGGGAAGTCAGGGCTGTTTCTCGTGGAGGGCAAGCAGGGCGATCACCTGTGGCACCAAGGCTATTGGGGCACATTCATGCCAGCCATCCTGTTTTCTGCAGATGAGTCAGGCCCAGTATTAGTGGTGCGGGCCATAAGACAGACCCTTAACCCCCCATATTGGGCTCAGTCATGGGGAGGGGGCCCTGCCTGCTGCTATAGTAGAGACACAGTATGGCACAGGCCTGTATGGGACAGAGCATAGGGCAGCTTTTTTCCTTTCTGCACTGAACGCAATTTTGTTTAGAAACCTTCCTGACTGGAGTAGCCTCCCTGTGTGACATGGCTAATGGGGCAACTACAAAGATGAGGCCCGGGTGCAGCTGGAAGAAAGTAGGAGGACGTAGCTGTAGTGAAGCAGAGCTGTGCTGAGTTTCAGAGAAAGTAAAAGGACTGAGGTGCAGGGAGTCCAGGCAGAGAGAAGAGAACCATGGCGAGAATGAGCCCAGGGGGGTCCTAGCATTGTATGTGACAGAGGATGTGCCCTTTAGGAGTAGAGAGGATCCAAAGGGACCAACAGGCCACAAGGAGGAAGCCGTTGTGCCTGAGACTTTTGGTAAGGTTTGGCTGCCCCTGTCTGAGGCCACTGCTCTGCAGTGACTGTTGTGTTGGGGAAAGGTCTGGGCTCGGATGATATGGAGTAGAGGCTCCCCGTCTGTTTACTGGTAGCATGACGGCCCTCCTGCTGACACCAGGCAATCCAGTGTCTTAGTTTGGGATAGCCTATAGATGGTCTACACTACGAGAGGGTGCTAAGTTCAAAGTGGGGTGGTGGCTGCACAAATCCTCCTCTGAAAAAAGCGTAAAAATAATTGGGAAATACAATCCTACCTAGCCCCTATGCTGAAACATTCTGACAGGCAAGTGGACATGTGTCTGACGGACACAAGCCTTCGACTGAAACATGCTGATTAGCAAGTCTACCTGTGTCCTTTTGCCTGAGGGACATCAGACTATTTAACCCTTACACTGAAACATTCTTATGGAGCAAGGGTGCCTGTGTTGGTTTTCTACAAAGAAATGCAAGTGTTTGGCCTGTGAGTTGTGAATTTTACATGGATTAAGTATTAAACTTTCTTTTCATTACCCTGCAATAATAAAACAAGCTGATGCTTTCACCTATTCTGCTTGCCATTGAGTGTCTGCTGTGATACCATCCTGTCAGCTCCCCATGCTGCGGTCCCATTAACCCTTACCCTTGACTACCATACCTGTGTGCTGTGACATTGCTTCAGATAAGTTGACACTGTGACATACTTGGGATTGCAATTAAAGCTGACCATGATTACTGCTGGTTAACTTTGATAACTACCATTACAAGACAAATGATTTTTGTGCACCTGCCATGTAGAAGACTCATCCTGGTAAGCTGCTGAATAGAGTGGTTGTAGCCAAGATCCAGTCTCTTTTCTGTTACCTAGCCCCTGGATTCTATTTATTTATTACCACCACTATAAGGTGAACATATACATAACAGCAGGGAAAAGACAGACAAACAAGAGCAGGGTCAGCTCTCATCCCCTGTACACACAAGTGTCAGTGTTAGTCACACCATGCTGAGGTATACGATGTCTATCTGTGTCTCGGACCATCACTATTACAGTATGTAATGGTGCATTGGGTAACTGTTATAGCCATTGGTGCTGTATAATATCCAGTTCTTATATGCAGGCATGGAATGGCCCAAAGTGATACCATGGAATCCCATTACGAGGCGGAACGTCTTCTTGGCCTCCACCAAGGCCCCATTGGGGAGAAAAATGCTTCAAAGGTGCTTCCCAAGGACCCTCTAGTGCTTCTTCCTAGGGAACTGGTCCACAATCTCTTCAGGCTCCTGGCCCAGCATTCATGCTTGACAACCTCAGCAACTTCCTGGGTCTCCCTTATAATAGACCCAGGAACCAATTAGTGTTGAGGTGGGTGGTACCTAATGCCTATAAATGAACCCCTCAGTTGCTTGGAGGTAGCAAACTAAAGGATCACTGACACTGTTTCTAAGTAAACCACCGCCTATACTACACTACTCTACTAACTTCTAACCCACCACAGATTTATTAACAGTGGCGGTGGGTAAGCCACCACCCTATTCCATCCTGTCCTATGGGCTTTCTCTGGAGCCTTAATGCAGCCTGGATGTTTGGGCGGGGGGGGGGGGGGGGTTTGAAGTGTGTATCTGTTTAGTAGACATAACATAGACATAGCAATCATTGGTGTGTTGGGCGTAGATAAACTATTTGCAGCCAAGGAAAGTAACTTCTATTATTCTTTGTCACATGTAAATTGTCTGACATCATGCGGGTCACACCGTGTTCTGATCGGCATTGCTGTAATAGTGCATTGCGTTAGTCTAAGCACATACGCGGCCATTCTGCATGGGGATGGACTTGCTGCAGGTAAAGAAAGTCGTAAAACATGTTTAACAAAAGTTCTCACAGCTAATACTTTTTTTTCTGTTTTATGGCGCAAGATTGCTGTAAAAAATGAGCTGTTATTACACAGGTCACCCGGATTCCACAGTCTTGTTAAACTCGCCCGGTTGTAGGAACATGGGGCCAGCTCCAGGTAGCCGCCTGTAAAATATCTACTATAGCTCCAGATTGAAATCACAGGGTGTTACTTGTGGATGTTTTTATTGCACACTGTCATACTAAAATGTTTTATTGGAGACAATCCCTTGACTTTGGATTACAGAATGTTGTGTATTCTATACTATCAAACATAATGATATTAGGAGAAGCTTCAAGCTGTTCAACTCGTCTCCAGGGAGGGTAGCAATACACAAGGTCCTTAGGTCTTGACATTTGTAAAAAAAAAAAAAATGTCACGTGCTTACTAGATAAAGGCAAGGGGATCTGCACAATACCCTATAATCATTAAAGGTGCCACCCCCAAAGCTACATAAAGCTCACACAGAATCATAGAGGGAGGCACTCAAAAAATGTATCAAAAAATATATTTTATTCTATATCACTAAATTAATCACTACACATAACCACTACACAATTAAAATCCCTTAAAAAACACATAATGAGACAATACATATAGAACAAACCAACATAAAAGTGTGTAGGCGATGGGGAGAGCACTGGCATGCACAAATATCAATCAGCATCTGTATTTAAAACACATAAACACAAGTGATCTAATCAGTGCAGATAACAATGTGCAAATCCTACCTATGATCCGGATCCTATATCAAATAACTATAAAGTGCAAAATGCAACCAATCAATAGATACAAATACAATATATAATCACAAATAGAACCTACATAATTACCCAATAACTAAATGCCCTATAAGAAATATAAAAATGACCACAAAATGCCGCACCAATATAGATGCTAGTATCAATCAACCATCGAATACCAAATACAGTGCAAAAATACATCCAACCAAAATATACTCAAGGCATAGCCTGATGAAGTGGGGGATACACCCACAAAACGCGTGGCTCCTGGTGTTGTAGGCGGTGGGGAGACCCTTTACTGGCATACCTGCTATACCTTGAGTATATTTTGGTTGGATGTGTTTTTGCGCTGTATTTGGATTTTTTTTGGTTTATTGATACTAGCATCTATATTGGTGGGGCATTTTGTGGTCATTTTTATATTTCTTATAGGGTGATTTGGCTTTAGTTTCTCTTTTTGCCATGCTTTTTCCTCTTTTGGAATATAAAATAAACATTTGTGTTAGGATTGTGCCCCTAGAGCTGTGACTTACTTATCAGCACGCTGCTTCCATGATTCTCATATTCCTGGGACTCTTGCCCTTATTCATCAAGCGATAGCGCCAGGTAGTGTCTGCAGAGCGCCAGGTAGCGGCAGCTAACGGCGACTACCGACTCCAGTACGCCCGGCGGCGGTCACAATGACGCATTTATCACGCAAAATGAGGCTAGCGCCGGCGAGAGCGACAGCAAGCGCGGGATTCATCATGAAGCCGCCTGGAACGAACAGCGCCGCAGCAAATTCCTTCACAGCGACACGTATTACCTGGCGCTACCTGCCGCTCTCCCATACATTTCAATGGCAGACGCTGCAATGATTGATTTTAGTTGTTTTTGGGTTGTTTTTGTTGGGACAAAATTCCACACATGTTTATATTGATATGTTTTATGAATGTGGCTGGTTATTGTTAATTTTTTTTTTTTTTTTTTTTTTTCACAATGTAATGTTGTGAGTGACATGGGAATTGCGTCTCCTCCACCCAAACTCATTGGCATCAAATTCCCTGGTTTTACACACAAACGGGCCTTGTAAAGCTATTTTGTAGCCTGTCAGGTTGGTCGGTCACGTTCGCTCTTAGAAAGTGTCAGCGCCCAAGCTATTCGGCAGCCCTGTCATTGATGAATCTGTGTTGGTCGGTGTTTGTGCAGTCGCTGTTTTAATTCGCTATCTGGCGGCGCGAGCGTCGCTGTGCCTCGCTGCGCTGCGTTGTGCGTCGCTGTGCTGTTCATACATGTGTCCTTCTGCCAGTTTCAAGGAATTCACTTTCCGCGACCCCAGTCGTTGTTAATGAATACACTGTAGTTGTGAGCGTGCCTGGCCACATATAGCAGAATTTACATTCAGTCGTACCAGCTCATAACAACCCGTTATGCATTCTCATGTGTGCTACATTTTCAGGTATTAGTCTAGTTTGATTGTGTGTTGAATTTTTGAAGGAATTAGATTTTTATATTTAAGCACAACGGTGTATGCTTTAGAAGGACCTATGCATTACAGTATGTAGATTTCCCTGCTAAATGCAGCTAATAAATCGTTGCGCCTTTGGCCCTAGCTTGTTTTGCTGCGTATTTTTTTGTTTTGTCCGCCACTTAGCGTGCCTAGAGCTGATATTAGCTTGTCCCTGTTGCGCGCATGTTTGTGTTCGAATTTAGAAGCACATTTGCTAGCGTCATATCCGGTTCCGGGATCCTCCTTTGCGTTTCAACGCCACCTTAAGGTAAAACTGTCTAGCGCTTAGGCCAATAGCTTGTTTACCAGCGTATATTTTTGTTTTGTCCGCCACTTAGCGTGCCTAGAGCTTATATTAGCTTGTCCCTGTTGCGCGCATGTTTGTGTTCGAATTTAGAAGCACATTTGCTAGCGTCATATCCGGTTCCGGGATCCTCCTTTGCGTTTCAACGCCACCTTAAGGTAAAACTGTCTCGCGCTTAGGCCAATAGCTTGTTTTAAATAGTAATTTTAGTTTTTCCGCCACTTAGCTTGCACATAGCTGAGAATAGCTTGTTGCTGGGGCGCGGAGCGTATTTTTTTTTTTAATTTTTTTTTTTGTTCTAATGTCGCTAGCGTCATTTCCGGTTCCTGTTTCCTCCTTAGCGTTTCCAATATGGCTCCAAAGCGAAGACTGATGCGCCTCCCCAGCTCCTCCTCTGATTCCGGCCCCACCACCCCTCCCCCACCTCCCCCACCTACCTCACCTTCCCCAAATAGCCCCCCTCCCACCCCTTCCCCTCCGGGGCCCAGTAAGAAAAGGCGCACAAGGGTGGATAGCCGCGTAAATGGCCAGGTGGTCAAAGTGAGTATTTTTTTTTTTTTTTTTTATGTTTAAAGTTGCTGAACACACAGGGGGGATAGGGTCTGAAATTTATTTGTTGTCAGACCAAATTTTAACAATCCCCGTGGGGCATCCCCATTGTGGATGTCCTGCTGGGATGCCCCCCCCCTGGAGGGGCCTAAAAATTACCTCTGCCCCGTCACATCTGTGCATGCGTGAGCTGCGCATGCCTATTGCGTTTACCTCTAGCAGGGTGTACCCCGGCGCCAGACATATTTGCATTTTGTGTGCAGGCGCACTCCCTGTTAGAGTCAAACGCCACATGCGTACTTTGCCGTGCAGACACAGCTGAGCTTGTATGCACCTCCCAACGGCCTTGGATGCGCATACAACACCGGCTTGGAGCACTGTGTTTGGCTGGCGGAGTGACGTGGGACTGTCCTCAGCGGTGTATTTGTGGCCTTCCAAGGGGGTTGCAGACAGTGGTCCACCCACAATATTTGTGGCACACCAAAGTGCACCCAAACCCAGATTAATGTTAATCCTGGGTGTGGGTCCACTTAGATCTTTTCTCTGTTTAACTGTTTATGACATTGTTCTGATGTCATGTATTAATTTTCCTTTTTTTTTTTTTTTTTTTTTTTCATAGGACTTCTGCAAGTCAGAATACGACTATGCCCGAGGAGCTAAGAAACGCCTTGCCATGGAGGTGAAGGCCACTGTGTCCCGGCGCTTCCAGACCGACCTGACCATCCGGGCTATTCAGCAAAAATGGTCAGATTTCAAGCGCCGGGACCCAGAAGGCGTGTACCGCCTATATGATGCCTACGCATCAGGTAAGTTAAAGCTTAAGTTCTTTTTTGCCTTTGTGCATAATCATCTGCTAAGCTGTGTCCTTTTTTGCTCTTTAGATTAATTATTTCCTTTCACCTCCTCCACACAGATAAGCGTCCTCCCCTGGGGAAACGTGGGAAGGGATTCCTCCCCCGAACCAGGCAGGCGGACTCGGGGGAGTCATCGGGGGAGGGTCCCTCCCGCGGGTCCTATTTAGAGGACCCAGGGGAGGAAGGGGATGACGCCCCAGAGGAGTGTGCTGCTGGGGGGCAGGCTGGATCAAGCCTCAGCTCCTCACACTCTGCGTCTGAGGACTCTCACCAGGCAAGGGCCCCCTCTCAAGCAGGGAGTGAGAGGGAGGAGGGTGGTCCTTTGCCTGGTGGATCTTCGGAGCAGAGTGTGAGGAGCCGAGGCTCCCCGCCTCCTCCTCAGAGCCCTCCCTGGGATTCAAGTGGCGCTTCATCCCCTGGTGAGTGCACATGTTTTAATTGTTAGTCTGTGACAGGTTTCATCTGACCAATTTTGCTTAGCCCTTGCCATTCCTCTCTAATTTGCAGGGCATCATATAGGCGGCACCTCCATGGAGTTTTGGCGAAGCATTCTCCTCGGGCATAGTCGTGGTAAGTGTATGTTGTTAGCCATCTCAATTTGGAATTTATGTCATTCTTTAAAGTGGACCAACAAACATTGATGAGATTGCTTGGATTCTCCCGCCTTCCCTGCCCAATCACATCCCTCACCCTGGACCACCCCCAAACCAAAAACCACAAACTACTTAAGTCTTTGGGGTTGCCAGAAGCCATCGTCCCTGCCTCCTGTGTGGCACTCTAGATGTGTGTGCGCCTGCGCTATGTTTCATACTGGCATGCGCGTGCGCACACACTGGAGGAGTGATGTGCGGAAGGCAGGGGTGGTTGAAGCTTAAAATTTTGTTGCTCTGCCAAAGTAGACTAACACACTGAATATTAACAATCCTGGGTCTTGGACCACTTTTATCAGACACGTTTCCTGGTCCATTGTGTCAGCTGGTTTGCTAATGTACATTAACATCACAAACCCCACTACAGTGCTAGCCAACTGTCAACCACCCCTATGTTTCTGGCAACACCATGATGGGTGTTTGCATTTCTTTTCTTGGGTTAAGTTGTTCCCGCTCCAACATGTGGCCCACTATTAACATTAGCCAAACATCTGCAAATGATTCCTTTAAATAGCACTGTCTATGTTATTTGCACATTATCTTTAGGGATACATGTGTGAAGCCTTACAAATTGACATTAACTCATGGTCCAGGAAATATGCTAATTTAGGTCAACCTGTATGTAACCATGCAAGCCTTTGCATTTTCAGACTCAATAACCAGATGGATGTCAAATAGTCATGTGTCATTTGCCCACTAATTGTGTTTTTGCCTTTTGCTTTATGTTGACAGATGTTGCGACGCAGACGGAGCCAGAGACCCTCCTCCCCACCCCAGCTCCAGGGACGGCCAGCAGCATGGGCCCCCGCCACAGCTGCGATGGTGAGTACATCCCACTTCATATGCCTAAAGACTTGTGAAACCTATGTCTTCTAGTCACATCAGCAGCCAAGTTAAATTTACCTATGTGTTAATTTCACACACATCTCTATTCAATGTGTTGGCACAATAATCCAACATGCCTGTTTGCATGCTTGATTGTTGGCTCACATCCTTCATTAGGCCCCATAGAGACTATTTTTGCGTTAGACACAACCAAATGGGCCCGATTAGGTCTGGACCTGTAACATTATAGGGTAAACTCGTGGACTCGTTCGGACTTAGGCCCTGATGTTTGGCTGTTACTAAACACAAAAATGGACACACAGGGAATTAGACCTTCTTTGCTTCCCAAGAGTTAAACTGGAACAACAACTAGGATTTTGACTTTCCTGGGTGTTGTTCCACTACGGTGGGGCACCCCTGATCGGCACCGCTGTGTGACAACCCCCTGAACTCACGTTGACTCCCAAAAATGTACAAGCCATTGCAAATTGCCTCCTCCTCCGCCTCCCCCGCGCCCCTTTTTACGGGGGCGTGCCTGCGCCGGCAATTCACAGACGGCCGGCGCAGGCACGCACACGTCTAGAGGGGCACCAGGGAGGGCCCAGCGGCACTGCCACACAGAAACTGAGGTAGGTATTTTGGGGTTTGGGGGGTGTTTCACACCCAGGGACATCCCGATCTTGGATGTCCCGCGGGGAGGGAGGTGATGGGGCAGGGAATCTGATAGATTCCCGGCCCAATCACCCGTGGGTGTTGGTACACTTTAAGCTAAAATGTATGCTTGGGATGTGTTGTTCACATTCCTGCCAGTCAATAGTACTCATATAATGTTAACCAATAAGCACACAGTGGTCAACAATGTTAATGTGAGTGTCACCTAATTGGACACAATGACATTACATTGCTACATCTGTGTCTGTTGAGGTCACTGCCAAATTATTAATAAATTGTTGTTTCTACATTTCTACAGCTTGTGAAAACCAGCATCGCAGACTGTGGCGGGAGATCCGGCTCCTGAAGCTGATGCTGCTGGCCAGGAAGAGGCGCCGACGGCGTCGTTAGGGTGGGGGGGAAGGCTGGTCTCTTGATGGCCGTTGTTGGCCAAGGTTGGCCGTGTTGGCCATTGTTTATATTAAAAAATTTTTGATTCACATCATTACAGTGTGTTGCATTGCAAAGCCTAGTTTAGCTGTCTCCCAAAACATTTGTGGGTCAATGTAGCCATACCTTTTGAGCCATTTCAGGTGTTAACCATAGTAAGCTATGGGCTCCAATGTGTGGGCTACATTGACCAATACATTGACATATCTAGATCAAGATACTCATCCCTGACTGTGTTATTAGCTAGGTCTTAGGAAAAACACAATTTAGAGGTGGGTTAAGCAAATATATTTACACAAACAAAAACAAACAAAATTAATATTCTTGGCTGGGTGGCCGGGGAGGTTGGGAGTCATTGCTAGGGGCGGTGTTGGGGGACAACAGTGCAGTAAAAAATATAGACTGCTGTTGTATGAGCTGTTGTATCAACAACAAAGTTTGGTCCTGCCGCTGTATTGCCTCTGCCTGGCGCTGTATTGCCTCTTCCTGCCGCTGTACAGATTGTTCAATAACATTGGCAAGGCGACCAAGGTCCTGGTTCTGTTGTAGGTTTTGCCTTAACTGGTCCACCTGGCGCTGCAGGCCCTCATTTTGTTGCTGACACATCAGCACCTGATTTTCCAACGCCGCAATGCGCTCATTAGTTCCATCACGCGGCTGTTGGCGACTGTAGTCCTCCAGCATCCGGACCCCTAGTATGTAGAAATCGGCACTGGTTGGTGCCACACCTCCTCTTGCTGTGGTAGTAGGCTAAAAAAATAGTAAACCACATTTTAGTCAAACGGAACCAATGCAGCTATGCCCCTCCCAAAAGTTACCATAAACACTCACTAGACAACTTACCCTTGTCTGAGCCTCTGAAGCTTGGCCACATGGGACTTGGGAAGAGGTCCCAGCTTGGGGTTCTGGTTCCGCCTCCTGCCAAAACAACAATGAAATGAAATGTTACATGTTGCTTCTTCCACTACCCACGAATATGCCAATGGGTTTAGAGGTCGTCTACATCAGCCATGTTACCTGCGTGTCCTCCAGCCCAGGTAGGCTCGAGGTATCGCTGCCAGAGAGTCGCGAATCAACATCAGAGATGTCGGCCAAGTTGGCAAATGCTAAACAGGAAAATCAGGTTAGTAGGTCTGTGGGCCAAACTCTAATGTAACCTGGTTAGGCTATCGAGGTCAAACCTCTAAAAAATTAAAAAATACACAGTAGACCAAAGGTCTTGGTTAAACTCAGATTGTTAACATGTATGTTACAGGACTAAGACGCACTAATTTCTGCTAATCTCATCATAAACATTGCTTAAATTAAACATACCCGCAATATCCCAGATGTCTGGAGTGGGGTCCTCACTCGAGATTGGACCTTGAAAATAGATGTGGACACAAGTTGCCAGAAACAAGTGGCACAACATTAGAGCCAAAACACATACTAGAGCAAGGCAAAACCACTTACCCTCATCTCTGGCAGCTGGAACTTGAGGGGCCCTTTCTGGACAGCCACTTCCGATATTCGTGTCAACTAAAACAAAAAAAAAAAGGGTCTAAAGATTCAGCAAACTACTACAGTGAATGTTTCCCTAAAAATATGTCCGCAAATATACATTGCTATCACTAAAATAACTAATAGACTGACCCTGGGGAGGCAACCAGCACTCCCAAGAGGCATCTTCAAGTTTACCAAGCAAACATGTAGCTTAGTAGACTAACCAAATTGAACCAGTGTTACCTAAACAGCATAAAGGATACATTATGTATTGCTCTACACACCAACAGGGTCCTGTTGACCGGCAACATCGGAAGTGGGGTCCAAAGATGAACCAGTCACTTGGCCTACAAAGAAAAAAGACAAATGAGACACATGCACTTGAGTCAAAGTGGATCAAGCAAGGTGAACACATGCACTTACCGACATCCAAAGAGTAGGTGGGATCCGGAGGAGATGCTGGGGCCAAGGGCATGGGAGCTAGTGCAAAATAAAACCAACATTGAGCCATAGCTAATGTGCGTTCCAAAATACAACATGCATTAAGGTGTGTGAGCAGCTCTTTCACTAATATTGACTAATCAAGCCAAGTGTGGCTCACACATTGATAGGCCGATATATGGCTACACATCTGTGGCATCCTACATATCTACACATGTTAGGGCCTTGTTAGTTACTGACTGTGAGTGTTACAGTGGGCGTGCAATTAGGGCGCACCCACATATTATTAATAGTCAACAGGGCAAACCTTTATTGCTTGAGCTGCTCCCACACCCATTTGTTTTTCAAAAAACCAGCAAACAAATAATGGGTAAATACCTTCAATGGCAGACTGGGGTAGCCTTGAGGTTGCTGGAAGGGCAGGAGCTTGGTTGTCCGGAGCCACATCCCGGACAGCAGCATGTGCACCTATGCATAAAGCAACAGACAGAAAAGTTACAAATGTTTTAGCTATAATGTTATACTTCACAGGTCCTACAGTTAGTTGGTCAGAATGTAAAAATGCTAATCACAGACATTAACATTAGGTTATTGTAAAAGCCAGAAAATATGTACCTTCAGCCCAACCGGTGGTGTCATCCCCAGGATCCACACCCTGCAGCCGAGCCAGTGGGATTTTGGCCTTCAGCATCTCCTCATACGGCCTGTAGGTACTCTTTGGAGCCTGGATGAACCCACTGTCCACATCAAGATCGTGATTCATCTTTTTCATAAGGGCCCCTCGCAAAGTGTAGAAGCGTTTCCTGCAGGATGGGCCACTACGTGGGTGTTGAGCTGTGCTACTAAGCTCCACACCAATGGCATCCCACAGTTTGCTTCTTTCTTGTTTGCCTATGGACTTGCTTTGGGAGCCAAAGATCAGCTCCCATTTCGCAAGTGTCAGGCGCACAAGATGATTATTCTCAGCCAAATTAAATTCAGGCTCCCTCTTGGCACCTGGGCGCTTAGCCTGGGGTGCTGCCCCACCTTCAGGCTGTGCCCTTTTCCGTAAGGGAGGTCTGCGCACAGCACCCACCAAACTCCTACTCGGGCCTGCTGTGGCCGGCAGATGTCCTGTATTTGGCTCCATCCTGTAGCTGCACACACACACAAATCAACACCCCACAAGCACGCATGCACACTACAGAATGGCATCGCAATCTCTTAGGCTTGGGCAGGTTTTATGTGCTCTAACAGCCAATCCAAAAGCAGCCCACTTAATTGATTCACACATACAGCCCAGTTCCTTCTAGGCACACCTCCACTGCACTGACAGAAGCATGTGTGTTAGCCAATTAACTCATTACAGACCTCAATCAACAAACAACACACACCCAAATCCAACAATGGACTGATGTATCTGCAACCCTTGTGACATGTGCTTAGCCTAACGGCTATTTAAAAAAACAACAGCTTCACTTTCATTGGTCCCCACCTGATTTTTGGCCCATGTCCGTTAATGCACGCACGTTACGGCTCAAGTACGCTAGTAGCGCTACTAGCGTGCGCGTGCGCACTCTGTTTTACGCACACCTGGGTCGGCTAATTGGCGCCCGGAAATAGCAGAGCGACGCAAAAGGCGGCAAAGCGGACCTGTCACTTTTGAAAATGAAGTATAAAAGGAAGGAATGAACTAGGTTCTGCTATTCTTACACTGTGGCAAAGGCTGTGGTGTGGTGCTGTGCTCGCTTCCCTTAGCTCATTTGAGCCTCTGTCTGGTTTCTGTCCTCACTCTCTGTGGCTTGTTGGGTGATTTCTGACATCAGTGCTGTTTCTTTAGGAGCTTGGTTTGGGTGGCATCTGCAAATTTTGTGTAGCATACAGCAAGTAAGGCTTGATTTTGGGGCCTTTTGTGGGCTGTGCAGCAACTCCCCTCTTGGTTGTGCTTAACTTAGAAAGCTGGTTTTCAGCAGGCTGGTGGTTTGGACCACTATAGTTCTGGTTTTGTGGTGAGCTGCATTGTAGCGGGTGTGTGTGTAGTGTGATTGTTTGTGTGTGTGTTGTGTGTGATTGTTTTTTTTATTTTTATTTTGCTTTTGTATATATCTTTAGTGTGTGTGATGGATAAGAGGGTGATGTATGGTGTCTGGGTGGATGGATGTATGTGTATGCTGAAAGAGCAGGAGGAAAGGGAGCGGGGTGTTGTGAGGCTTAGGGCACCCCGCTCCTTTGCAATCCGCCTTTCAGTATGGGACTTAAGTGACGAGCAGATCAGGAGCCGCTTCCGTCTGAATCGTGCTGCACTACAGTCCCTATATGATCAGATTAAGACCAAAATCGAGCCATCCACCAAACGCACTCACTCCATTCCAGGCATAGTACGCCTGTGTGCCACTCTGAATGTGTTGGCACGAGGGACCTTCCAGGCAACCTCAGCCCTCCTCAGCGGGATAAGCCAGGCTACTATGAGCCGCATCCTAATCCAGGTAGTTCTGGCAATTTGTGATTTAATCCCAATTTACATCAAGTTTCCTGAGGAGGAGGAAGAGGTTGCCAAAATAAAACATGCTTTCTATCTGATGGGAGGGATCCCGAATGTGCTAGGGTGCGTTGATGGTACACATATCCCTTTCCGCCCTCCCCGTGCACAGGAGCTGTCCTACAGAAACAGGAAGCAGTTCCATTCCTTTAACATCATGGTGGTCTGTGACCATGAGATGAAGCTGCGGGCGGTGAGATCGGGGTTCCCCGGCTCATGCCACGATTCTTACGTCTTGCAGCGGACAGTCCTGTGCCGGAAGTTTGATAACAACGAAATGCCAGCTGGCTGGCTACTGGGTAATAAATTAACCATGTCTATGTATTTTGCTAATATGTGGCCTAGTAAGGCAATTTTCCACAAACTACGACCCAAAAACATGTACTAGTACTAATTGCTGTCTCTCTCCTTGTGTTTTTTCTACAGCGGACAAGGGATATGGGCAGAGAACGTGGGTCATGACTCCGGTCAGGAACCCACGGACCTCTGCCCATGAACGCTACAATGCAGCGCATCGCAAGACCAGAAGCATTGTGGAAAGAACCATCGGCCTGCTGAAAGCACGCTTTCTTTGTTTGGCACGGCCAGGAGGAGAGATGCTCTACAGCCCACAGAAGGTTTCCAAGATCATCCTTGCCTGCTGTGTGCTACACAACATTTGCATTTGTCACCGAATCCAAGCCCCCGAGGAGACAGCACTGGTGCCAGAAATCCCCAACCTGCCCGCAGATAGAAGTGAGGACACCCAGACTGGCGATGAGCTAAGGGAAAGGCTGATCACTTCTTATTTTGCGGTAAGCTAACTACCCTTCACTCTAATGCAAGTACTGCACTCCTGTTTAAATGTCTTTGACCTCCCATCCCAAAGAGCAACCAAACGCACTAAGGGGGGGTTTAAGATGACCCAAACCACTCTAAGGGGGGGTGTAAGATGACCAAAACCACTCTAAGGGGGGGTTTAAGATGACCCAAACCACTCTAAGGGGGGGGGGGTAAGATGACCCAAACCACTCTAAGGGGTGTTTCAGATGACCCAAACCACTCTAAGGGGGGGGGGTAAGATGACCCAAACCACTCTAAGGGGTGTTTCAGATGACCCAAACCACTCTAAGGGGGGGGGGTAAGATGACCCAAACCACTCTAAGGGGTGTTTCAGATGACCCAAACCACTCTAAGGGGTGTTTCAGATGACCCAAACCACTCTAAGGGGGGTTTAAGATGACCCAAACCACTCTAAGGGGTGTTTCAGATGACCCAAACCACTCTAAGGGGGGGGGGTAAGATGACCCAAACCACTCTAAGGGGTGTTTCAGATGACCCAAACCACTCTAAGGGGTGTTTCAGATGACCCAAACCACTCTAAGGGGGGTTTAAGATGACCCAAACCACTCTAAGGGGTGTTTCAGATGACCCAAACCACTCTAAGGGGTGTTTCAGATGACCCAAACCACTCTAAGGGGGGTTTAAGATGACCCAAACCACTCTAAGGGGTGTTTCAGATGACCCAAACCACTCTAAGGGGTGTTTCAGATGATCCAAACCACTCTAAGGGGGGTGTAAGATGACCCAAACCACTCTAAGGGGGGGTGTAAGATGACCCAAACCACTCTAAGGGGGGGTGTAAGATGACCCAAACCACTCTAAGGGGTGTTTCAGATGACCCAAACCACTGTAAGGGGGGTTTCAGATGACCCAAACCACTCTAAGGGGGGTGTAAGACGCCAATGTTGGTTATCAAGTTATGCATTTTTTTTTAAAAAAACACAAAATAACTATAAAGATATATACTAACTGCACTTTTCTTAATTTTTCAGGCACCAAGAGATGCACCGTGATCGGGACATTCCTCTTACAAACCTTTCCTGGACTTTTCTTTTCTTTTGCATTTCTGCAGGACTTTTCTTTTTCTATTTCATTTATATTTTATTCTTAATTTAGTTTAAGAGAAAAAATTAAACAAAAATTAGATATATACATGTGGCTATGTGTTTAATTCGGTTGTAAGTTTCCTTTACATTCTAATTCCTATTTTCATTTTCCTTTTCTTTCTCTGTTCTGTTTTTATTTTCCTTTTCTTTCTCTGTTCTGTTTTTATTTTCCTTTTCTTTCTCTGTTCTGTTTTTATTTTCCTTTTCTTTCTCTGTTCTGTTTTTATTTTCCTTTTCTTTCTCTGTTCTGTTTTTATTTTCCTTTTCTTTCTCTGTTCTGTTTTTATTTTCCTTTTCTTTCTCTGTTCTGTTTTTATTTTCCTTTTCTTTCTCTGTTCTGTTTTTATTTTCCTTTTCTTTCTCTGTTCTGTTTTTATTTTCCTTTTCTTTCTCTGTTCTGTTTTTATTTTCCTTTTCTTTCTCTGTTCTGTTTTTATTTTCCTTTTCTTTCTCGGTTCTGTTTTTATTTTCCTTTTCTTTCTCATTGGTGATTTAATTGTATTTCCTTTTTAGGTAACAAATAAAAATTAAAAAAAATGTGACTATGTGTTTAATTATGTTTTATTTTCCATTTATATTCGAAGATCTGGTAGAATGTAATTACCTTTTACACACAATAAAAAAATATTTACATTTCCAAACAAATGTGGCAATGTGTTTTATTCAGAAGGTACTGGATGGGCAGGACACAGCAAAGCTAACAGGCGCTGTGTAGAATAGCGTGGTCACACTGACTGACAGCGCCAACAAAGCTGAGGGCCAACATCATATTCAGCAATGTAGGCGTTGTTCGCAACAACGCCAGGTAGCGACTGAGGAGGCCTGCTATAGCGAATCGCTAACGCCCGCGGCTGACGCTAGCGGCGCTCATAGCGCCATACTTCAGTCGCTCATCTGTCGCTACCTGGCGCTATTGATGAATCGGCCTCTCTGTTTGCTACAGTGGGAGTCATTTTCATGGCCTGGAGTAAAACACACACAGGCTGATTCATTACTAGCGGCAGCTATTGGCAGACGAGCGTCTGTACAGAGGCGCTAAGAGCGACCGCTAATATACGATGTGATCGGCTATCGGGCGCTGTAACAGAGCGTCTCATTCGCTGTAGTAACCTGGCCGGCATTGATGAATGAGATGTATGTTGGGCACTCTAACACCAGTACAGCGTTGCAGAGAGCGAAAGGTAGCGCCAGCTCATTGCGACTCACACCATATTCAACAAAAAAACAGACTCAAACAGCATCGGCGCTCTGGATCTGGTCGCTATAGCATAGAGCGCCAGACGCTGTGTGATTAAAGTCCGTTTTTTGAACACATATCCACCAGTAACAAAGTAAAAACACATGGAATGACATTGTTATTAGATTGTGACATTAAAGCGGACCTTCACTCTGAATAAGAGTCTATCTTATATGTTTCCCCCACACTGTACATACAGATTGCTCACATTAAAAATCATCCTACCTGCATCTACTGCATGTTATGAGCCTTTAAACATCCAAGATGGCGGCTTATGGAAACCGCCATTTTATCAGGCAGCCTGCAAACAGGAAGTGCCTGCAAACAGGAAGTGACTGTGCTGCTCTGCATTCTGGGACTGCTGACCTTTCCCTGACCCCAGCTCTGCTCTGTCTGAGCAAAGCACAGCTATAACCTGCCCCCCTGTACCTTATCCCACTCTCCTCTCCTCAGTAAGTGTGATGCTTCTGAGTCAAGATGGCGGCGCCCGTATCCTAAATTCCTGAACAGAGTTGCAGCCCAGTGGGGGAAAGAATAATAAGTTAGTGACTAAAAATGTAAAATATATTAATTTTAGATGCTGGGGAATCGTTTTTTAAGAGTTTGGGCTTTTCATTAAATCATGGTGAAGGTCCGGTTTAATACTTTAATGCCAGACCTATAATGACAATTCTGCATAAAAATCAAAAAATCTAAAAAGTTTTCTAAAATGACTTTTTCTAGGCCAGGAGAGGTGACACAATTATTTGAGAGAAAAAAATGAAAATTAACAGAAAAAACCCTGTTTAAACAGAAGAAAAGAAACGTCCATTGAAATGTATGGGAGAGTGAAAGGTAGCGACAAGTAATACTTGGCGCCCTGGAAGCCAGAGCTCCGGCGCTATACACTGAGCCGCCTCTAATGATGAATCATGCGCTAAATGGCGCTGTTAGAGTCGCTCACCAGAATTGCCTTCATAAATGTGGTTTTGCGTACAGCGCCCGGCATTCACCAGACGCTGCCTGCCGCTACGAGGCACTACCTGCCGCTATCCCTTGATGAATAAACACCATGGACTAAAAGTCCCACTATTCTTCCAACGTAACAGGTGAACTCTTTAGCAGCTTTGACCAGGTCTAAGCAGCCTAATGACCTATCCAGCTGAGAACACGGCCATTAACCCTTTGCTTATAGAACACATGACTGTGATCCTTCCAAAGTGAAGAAGTTGAATTTCAGCAGCATGGGTTAAACCCGCCACCCATGCCTTATCAGATGATTAGCAAGCTAAAGTGAGGAAGTCTATGATATGTACTCAAAATCACCACTTTGGTGTACATAGCTAACTAAAGTAGACACACTGTTGCTATGGAAATGGGGTTGCAAACATATAGAAAATAAAAAAATAACAAATAAGCTTAGCACATTGAAGACATCATTTTTCCACACAATAATAAAAACATTTAAAAATGCCATAGAAAGCGGAATTACCCTTTAAGCTGGCCTTTCCAAGTGGGCATCCTGATTGCAGCAGTGTAAATCACTAAGGAACCATCTGTAGCTTGTGCGGCATACTCAGGGCCGCCATTAGGGCACTATGCACTCGGTGTACGTTGCCAATAGCAACAGATAAGCAGATAGTGAAAACTGCTTCCATGAAACACACATTTGCTAACAGAAGAAAATAAAAAATGCTAGATCAGCTCAGCACTAGAGATGAGCGAACTTCTCAAAAATTCGATTGGGGCGATTCGCCGAATTTCTCAAAGAAATTCGGGTTCATCCGAATCGAACTTTAGCGAATCGCTCATCTCTGCTGGGAGCGGGGAGGCCGGCTGCGCTGTCAGCGGGCGGCGGAAGCCGGCTTCCGCCGCCCGCTAACAGCGCAGCCGGTCTCCCCACTCCCACCATGCCGGAATTTTTTTTTTTAATTTCAGGGAAAATTCGGTCAGCACGAACCACTAAATATTCGGGTTTGTGCTGAATCGAATTTTCCCTGAAATTCGGAGCGAATTCAGGTTCGTTAGAACCAATTCGCTCATCCCTACTCAGCACCTTTAAGACATAATTTTGCGACACAAAAATATACACTTTCCAAAATTCAATTAGAAGTGAACTAACCCTTTAAAGTGGACCAAAACCCAGGATTTTAACTATCCTGGGTTTTGTCCCTTGTCCCCAGGGCAACCTGATCAGGGATGCCCCACTGTGTGAAACCCCCCCAGTCACCTGATCAAACTCACCTTTTCCTGGTCCTACGGCGCATGCCCACCCGCTCATCCAATCAGTGTGGTCGGAGCCGCTTCATCCAGGACCTCGTCTAATAGGAGCAGATCCGAGCATTCTGATGGCCACATCCTCCACTACCCTCTAACAGGGAGTTTGCCCGTGCCACCATTCATAAATGCCTGGCACGCACCCCACTAAAGGGTTAGCGGCCGCTGTTCACGCAAGCGCCATTGGACCAGGACAAATGTGAGTTTTTGGGTGACCTGGGGGGCTTCACACAGTGGGGTATCCCAATTCTGGATGCCCCAGGGGGAGGCAATCCAGCGGCCCTGGAATATTATAGATTTCAGGGCTATTGGGGCATGGGTTTTGGTCCACATTAAAGACTATTTGCCTCCCCCCCCCATGTCAACATAATATCTAGTCACTTGCTGCCATAGTTTTGGTTAATAAAAGTAAAACAAAGAGAAACCAGCTCACCCAGCACCACATGAGAGCACGGACTTGAAGATCTCTTGGTATGATCTTTAGCTCAGTTCAAACAGAATGTCCAGCTTGTGTGTAGGATAAAACGTAAACTTTAATCCAATGCGTTTATCCTCTCCCGCATGGACCTGTGACGCGTTTCGGGCTAGGCACAGCACCACTCATACAGTTACATTACCATTGGCTATCTTATGGAGCTCAAGCCACAAGCTGGACATTCTATTCTTTGGTTAATAAAAGACTTGATACTTCTTAGTCAAGTCATAATAGTTTGCCTGTCTGGGGAAAGGCGAGCACACCACCCAGAATCCACGATGAGAGCATTTGGGAGAACTTCGGCCTGACTGATAGGGAATATCAAGTCAAATGGGTTTTGCCAGGCGTAGAATTTGCCTTGTCTGCTGAAGTTTGTTACCAAAAACTTCCTTCTCAGTGTAGAAAGGTAAATATGCTGCTATTTCCTGCAATATGTATATTATGTAATTAATGGCTATATAGTTACATATATTATGTAGTTAATGGCTATATAGTTACATATATTATGTATTTAACTGCTATATAGTTACATATATTATGTAATTAATGGCTATATAGTTACATATATTATGTAATTAATGGCTATATAGTTACATATATTATGTATTTAATTGCTATATAGTTAAATATATTATGTAATTAATGGCTACATAGTTACATATATTATGTATTTAATTGCTATATAGTTACATATATTCTGTAGTTAATGGCTATATAGTTACATATATTATGTAATTAATGGCTATATAGTTACATACATTATGTAATTAATGGCTACATAGTTACATATATTATGTATTTAATTGCTATATAGTTACATATATTATGTATTTAATTGCTATATAGTTACATATATTATGTAATTAATGGCTATATAGTTACATACATTATGTAATTAATGGCTATATAGTTACATATATTATGTAATTAATGGATATATAGTTACATATATTATGTAATTAATGGCTATATAGTTACATATATTATGTAATTAATGGCTATATAGTTACATATATTATGTAATTAATTGCTATATAGTTACATATATTCTGTAGTTAATGGCTATATAGTTACATATATTATGTAATTAATGGCTATATAGTTACATATATTATGTAGTTAATGGCTATATAGTTACATATATTATGTAGTTAATGGCTACAGTATATAGTTACATACATTATGTAATTAATGGCTATATAGTTACATATATTATGTAATTAATGGATATATAGTTACATATATTATGTAATTAATGGCTATATAGTTACATATATTATGTAATTAATGGCTATATGGTTACATATATTGTGCATTTAATGGCTATATAGTTACATATATTATGTATTTAATTGCTATATAGTTACATATATTATGTAATTAATGGCTATGTGGTTACATATATTATGTATTTAATTGCTATATAGTTACATATATTATGTATTTAATTGCTATATAGTTACATATATTATGTAATTAATGGCTACATAGTTACATATATTATGTATTTAATTGCTATATAGTTACATATATTATGTAGTTAATGGCTATATAGTTACATATATTATGTAGTTAATGGCTATATACCGTATATACTCGAGTATAAGCCGAGTTTTTCAGCCCACTTTATGGGCTGAAAAAAGCCGCCTCGGCTTATACTCGAGTCCAGGGGCGGACTGCCAGGGAAGGCCGCAACCCTGAACCCAACAGATGCTGGAGGGTGAGGGGCGGCCGCTGCGGGTCCCTGCTGTACCCGCTCCTGCCGCCGCCGCTCTCATACACACAAACACGCACACACATTCACACACTGACCGGCACTTCCAGGCTGCTGCGCGCTGGTCGTCAATGGGCGGCGTCCAATGTTTTCATTGGACGCCGGCCACATGGGGCACGCCCACCGACGACCAGCGCGCAACAGCCAGGAAGTGCTGGTGTGTGTATTCATCATCCCCCCCACCCTGACGTCAAGCCAGCCAGCTCACTTGCCACGCAGGCAGGATCTGCTTTTCCACCCACCCTGCAGCCCATTACCCGCAATGTCAACAGCCCCCCACAGCGGCTGCCAGGCAAAGCTGAATGGAGGGTGTTGTGTGCCGAGCGACCGGCAGGAGGAGGAGGGGAGGGGGACCCCGTTGCCCCTCTGCAGGGTAACCTCGGCCAAACCCTGACCCCCGACACCTGCGCGTCTGAGAGCGGTGTGTGTGTGTGTGTGTGTGTGTGTGTGTGTGTGTGTGTGTGTGTGTCTCTTTCTGTGTGTGTGTGTGTCTGTGTCTTTTTCTGTGTGTGTGTCTCTTTCTGTGTGTGTGTCTCTTTCTGTGTGTGTGTGTCTCTTTCTGTGTGTGTGTGTGTCTCTTTCTGTGTGTGTGTCTCTTTCTGTGTGTGTGTCTCTTTCTGTGTGTGTGTCCCTTTCTGTGTGTGTGTGTCTCTTTCTGTGTGTGTGTCTCTTTCTGTGTGTGTGTCTCTTTCTGTGTGTGTCTCTTTCTGTGTGTGTGTGTCTGTGTCTCTTTCTGTGTGTGTGTGTCTCTTTCTGTGTGTGTGTGTCTGTGTCTCTTTCTGTGTGTGTGTCTCTTTCTGTGTGTGTGTCTCTTTCTGTGTGTGTGTGTCTCTTTCTGTGTGTGTGTGTCTGTGTCTCTTTCTGTGTGTGTGTCTCTTTCTGTGTGTGTGTGTCTCTCTTTCTGTGTGTCAACTCCAATTCCAATTGAAAAATTGAAAAATCGGCTTATACTCGAGTCAATAACTTGTTCCATTTTTTTGTGGTAAAATTAGGTGCCTCGGCTTATATTCGGGTCGGCCTATACTCGAGTATATACGGTAGTTATATATATTATGTAATTAATGGCTATATAGTTATATATATTATGTAATTAATGGCTATATAGTTACATATATTATGTAGTTAATGGCTATATAGTTACATATATTATGTAGGTAATGGCTATATAGTTACATTCTTAGGTAGTTACCTTTATTGGATTCGTATGTAGTAAAAGCAACACCATTTGTTACATAGATTAATTGCATCGTTCAAAACTTGAACCATATATACCGGTATATATTCTCTTTTAAAGTGGTAGTCCTTTATCATATATTTTACTTTATTTTGTCATTTTTAAGTATTCTTTCATGTATGTGACCCCTTTCCATCCTCTCTCACCCCATCTGGTGCCACTCACCCACCCCATGCCCAGTATGCTTTACCCGCCTTCTCACAGTGCTAACACACCCTTCACCTAGCCAGCTCCACGCATCCACCCCCTGGCAGTGCCACTCACCAATGCCCCGTTTACACCCAACTACCCACCCTCTAGGTGCCATGCTCCAACCTCTCTCCCAACTTCATTTACCCACCCATCTCAGCAACGTTTCCACCCACTTCCACCATCAGTAAGCCTTGAATTTACAAGGTACACTCCTTTTACTTTCAAAACTAGGTCCAGCAGGGGCACAGAAATGGCTGCACACATGCATAGAATCTGCACAATAGGGCTTGTGGCACTGCAGTGTGCTTCTGTCTCTGTCTCTGTCTTGTATGGGGACAAGAAATTTGAATTGATGGCCCTGGGCATACTTACATACTTACTTTTGGGGTCCCATCATCATTAAATGTGGCATCGGGCAGAGCGCTTTACCTTGCCACTGCATCCTCACTCTGCTTGTTTTGCATGCTTCGTTTATTACGTACAAGTCAGAAAGTAGAGAAGACCAGCTCTTCACCCAGCATCTGCTGCTGCTTCCTATAATGGGATCCATGGTTTTTATATCTACTGTAGAGTGGTCTCTATAGGAAGGCATTCACCCAGAGGTCACACTAGACTAGACTCACTAGACTCATTTTGGAGGAGTATTTTCAGCCACAGAGGAGTACATCATTTGCGGGAATTAAATTAAACTATACAGAGGTATAGGTGGTTTTAAAGTCACATCCCAGGCAAAGGGTTAAAGTAGCTGCTTCCTGCTCTCCACGTGCTGGCTGTCAGGGGCACCATCTTTCATTCAGGCTGCTTTATATTTTATAACAAGTCAAGTCAACTCTCTTCCTTGTGTTTTTAACGTCTCATGATAGGATCAGTCATCAGCTCTGCATGTATCTCTATGGCAGGCTGTAAATTCAAACAAGGGACCCTGAAAATTGAGTCAGCAAAAGAGAGAAAATTGGTTTATCAGAGAATGCAAAATGTTGGTGACTAAAAGATGCCGCCTCTGACAACCAGCATGGGGCAAGCTGTGAGCATCTGCATAGGAGGGGTATCACTGGAAACCTCTAAAACATGGCTGAGTATATACTATACTGTATAAATCTATCTATATAGTGAGACATCATGTTCCTAGAGCTTTCCAGCAACACCCCTCTTCTGCAAATACAAATGGTGGGCACAGAGATACAGAGCCTTTATTCTATAGGCGGTATAAGTCATAAACATATTGGGTATAACATACAAAGCTCTCCAGTAACACCACTCTTCTACAGATAGAAATAATCAACACAGGGCCTTTATTTTGTAGGCTGTTCACAGTTTACAAAATAAAGGCTTTGTTTACAGTTTGTATATATATATATATGTATAAGAGGGGTGTTGCTGGAAAGCTCTAAAACATGATGTCTGACTATTTAGAAACATACTGAAAACTTATACTGAAAACATCTTTTTATAGTACTAAATCTTTTTATAGTCAGACATCACATTAGAGCTTTCCAGTTGCACTACAGTAGGTAGAAATGGTCTACAAAAAGATGCAGACCCCATGTCTGCAGGCAAAGTTAGGGTTGAAAGACATGATTCATCTTCTCTGCCCCAGCTAACATTCTCCTTCCTAGGGAGAGATATAACAATTTGATAAAATGTATGAGTTTGTTTATATTAGCTCAGCAGCACATGTAACACATTAGGGTCGATTCAAAGAAACATGTAACAGCTTGGATTTGGCTCACGATCATCCTATTTTTCACGTCCGCTCGTGCGTTC
Organism: Gastrophryne carolinensis; assembly: GCA_027917425.1. Classification (NCBI taxonomy): domain Eukaryota; kingdom Metazoa; phylum Chordata; class Amphibia; order Anura; family Microhylidae; genus Gastrophryne; species Gastrophryne carolinensis. Next base: position 458,461,854 of record CM051236.1, read on the forward strand.
GTATGAACTTGCGAGTGATTCAATAAGCAAATACGTTTCTATCCTAAAATGTACGTCCGTTCGTATGGCAGTTCGGGAATCAGACCTATGTCAGTTTCCATCCTGAATTTTCCGTTTCATTTCTCAGGTTGCAACATTGGTTTTGCCCTTTTTCCTTTTTTGTCTGGACGTAAATCCTTCTGATCTTGCGGCTGCGCACTACAAACTTACCTCATTAAAGTGCATTCTAAATATTTGGTCTTATTTTTCTTTATTTCATTCATTTTGTAGTAACCAACCATTAATGAGTGCATTTGCATAAGTAAATCTTACTTTGTTTAATTTTTAGTTAACTTGCATTTTTTACTTGTGGATTTAATTTTAATATTTTGGCTTCAAATGGTACAATTTAAAATTTTGTGTGTGGTTACCCACACCCTCTCCATACAGATTGCTCTCAAATATAAAAAAACACCCAGCAACTCCTGCATGTTATGAGCCTAGAAACAGCCAAGATGGCGGGTCAGGTATTATCGGGCAGCCTGCAAACAGAAAGGGCCTTGTGACTGTGTTGCTCTGCATTCTTTGATTTCTGACCTTTCCGTGCCCCCAGCTCTGCTGTGTCTGTGCAAAATACAGCAGTAACCCACATCCTGCACTTTATCCCGCTCTCCTCTCCTCAGTAAGTGTGATGCATCTGACCAAAGATGTGCTTAAATAATTAAACAAAGCAAAGGTAAACAACTACACCAATAAATTCAATCTAAAAATATTATTCTAGTACATCAATTTAAAAATAAATACCAAAGGACATAAGTTTCTTTAATTAACGCAAATAGATTGCAAAATAAAGGTTTACATGCAAAGGACTAATTAAGGTCCACATTAAAATGCTTTTATAAGGCATACATGAATCAGGTATGCATTGCTATACAATTTATGGCCTCGGCCATGCTGATACATGCAGTTCATTGGAGCTCAAGACGCGCAGACTCCTCCACATAGCCAAAAAACCTGATCAAGAACAGCAATCAGACTGCTAAAAGGTGTCGGCAGTGGCTTTCTTTTAAAACGTATTTAGAGGTTTGAAAACTGTTCTCTGAATCACACCTAAACACATTCGATTATCCTAAGTTTTACGTTTTGATCCTAAGTTTTAGGATTTGATCCTAAGTTTTACGTTTTGATCCTAAAATTTAGGAACGAACTTGCGACGATCGTAAGAGCATATACGCATTCGAACGTAGGCTCGTGCGAGTCGTAAATGGCCAAAAAAACAGGAAAAAATGACTAACACCCACCCAAACTTACGATTCTCGATCCGAAATCAATTAACTTTTGCTCTTTGAATCGAGGGGATTGTATCAAATGGCAGCTGTGTGCTGCCAAGAGGTATTGCTACACTGCCATTAATTGGAGGTGTACTTGTACGCAATTGTGGCTTCAGGGTGAGTGTATATTACACCAAATTAGGCGTTAATGCAACCTCTGCATTCACCTATAATCTATTAAATATGAAGTGCTGTCTTTTTTTTTATGGATATGGATAGGTTTCACCTCTGTAGTAAGTTTGATCACAGGCCTCCTACTTTTCCGTCTAGTTTTCCAAATGGGATCCCTGGAGAAACCTTCTGCAGAATGCGAGTTCATTCCAAAACAATTGTAGTATTTAGCAGACCGTCCAATTTTACTTTTCTAAGTGTGTAGCAGGAGCATCCAGCTTATAAAATGCACATCAGCCTTTTTTATTTGGACAGAATACATGTGGAATCTCAAATGCTTAATAAACATAGGAGATGACAGTTCATACAACATAAAAACTTTTTTTTATATTCTGACCTGTGTGCTGAGATGTGGCTTTTTATGTCATTGTCAGAACAAGGATTGAACTGGAATCATTCCCCAAGCTCAGTGTCCATGTGTTTTAAGCTTTTATATATTGTACCCTCCTACAATCCCCCAAAAATGGTTAGGTCTGCACTTATGCAAAGGCCATAAAGCCTTGGGCCTAGAAAAGCAATATTCCAGGGGGTTGGTTAGGGAATAGCTGTCTTTTGTCTATACACTTAAAATGACAGCTGTCTCTTGTGTAATGAGCTGAGGCCTTGCAGACACCTAATGCCTATAGGCATTTTGGAAGAAGCATTACGCAAAGGGGTATAAAGCAAAACAATTGCAATGTGTTATGCATCCAGTAAAGATACCTGTAATATAATATGCATATTTATAGGTTCATTTTCATAGTTCATTGCTTTATTTGTTCCTTAGACTTATATTTCAGCATTACCATCTTGTGACAGTTTTGTGAACTGCAGGTTTTGCAGGTTTTCAATATAAATTTATTGATCGTTTGGTGTGTTTTACTCTACTGAGCATGCACACTCTTGAGTATTTCCTCTGGTAGCGTATCCATTGACCTTGGTGGATCTGCAAGCCAGACTCTCTTCATAGTCTTCAAATTATTCACCTGGTGTGGACCATCCATAACCATTCTCTCGCTTCATCCTCACAACAGCAAAGCTATTTTACCCAGTAGTTTAAATTTCCAAGTATCCATACAGTTTATTTATGCCCTCTGATGATGGTGTCATTCGGGGAATTCAGGACACCTGTTGGGGGATAATTTAAATAGGCTTCTTGGGTCATTGGGTCTTAAAGATTATGGTGTAAATGAAGGCCACTAGTCATTCCTTGCCATTCCTGGTCCTCCCTCACCCAGATTGGCTACTGCCAAAAATCCAGCCTCTCCCAAGCTCACAATGCCCATGATAGGGTTAGTTTGCTTAGGGTGAGCTTTGAAGTTGCTGACATTGCTTTGTTATTTGACCTTCCCAGCCTGCCATCTGTACTGACCATTGCCTGTGATACATTGAACTTGTCTTTACCCCTAGATATGATGACATATATGCAAATGTAACCTTGTAACCTTTGACCCTTGACTTGACAATGGACACTTGCCCTGGTACTATGTCAGCTGGGAGAGCAAATAGCATCTTCTGAAGCTGTGCGGAGCCCTACTATAGGTCAATAATGCTGATCTAGTTGGCAGCAATCTTGGGGGTTTCACAGAGTGCATCTCAATTAAGGAGACATGACTAGGGAGGAGGGCAGCCTTCTCTCGCTCTTTGCCTCTACTAATGAACACCATGTACCACCGCCAAGCCACAGCGTGACAAAATAAACTTAACATAACTGTATGTATTGTATGTATTAACATATTAACAGCGACATCCATGTCCTTTTGCATACAATTTGAGGGGTGTAACTGTTACTTGTTCACAAAACCAAAACAAGGTGGAAGCTACCTGTCCTCTCCCACCTCAACCCAGCTTAGAAGAATACTGGACTCCCCCCTTCTGGGCTTTACATAGCCGGGTGAAAGACCCAAGGTAACTGGAAAAACCTGCTCCAAACAGATATCCTCTTGTTCAGGAGCACCACCACCAGCCATCCTTTCCCTTAAATACCCCGATATATCTCTCTCTTCCAGGACCTCCACCCTTGACTCCTTGAACTGACTGGCTGAACCCCCCCTTTTTTGTCCCAAGCACGCCCCCCCTTCCAATCATGCTGCTCGTCCTCTTGCTTTCCTAGAAAGAGCTTGAAATGTGATCACTACTGTTTGGCCATTGTGATATACAGCACAATGCATCCAATAGAGGAGTGTAAACTGAACTTTGTTTGCCTATGTAAAACCTCCTCCCCCAGGGGATTGTTAGAAAGTATAATATAATACAATTATGCTATTGTAAGTGACAAAATGTCTTGCCCCAAGGTTTTTCCGTGTGGTAAATAAATAATACTATTAGTTTTACATTTATATTTGATATAATTTTCACATATTTATGTACCTATACAGCGAAAAAGTTTTACAGTTTTAAACTGATGTAGCCCTTGACATCTTGATAGTGTTTTAAATCTAAAATGATTGTTTTGCTAAAAAATAAAGCAGAGATAATTTTTTAAAATGCTGGTTACTTAATTTGTACTATAAATAACTTGATCAATTGAGTTTCAGTCCAAAAAAAGAAATGTCAACAATGTACCTTTGCTACCCTTATATTTGGCACAGGCACATTAAAGAGAAACAAAACCTGTATTTTCCCTATCCTGGGTTTTGTTACTTCAGGATCAGTCAAATCAGGATGCCCCCATCCAGGACCTTCCCCCAGGTGTTCCATAGTAATGCCCCAGATATCAAAGCCAGGGGAGTGGCAATTTTGATAGCTAGAAACACGCCTTTCCGACTCTCCAACAAGATAATAGATGACTCCGGGAGATATTTGATCTTAAAAGGCACTCTGTATGGCAGATCTTGTACATTAGCGTCAGTGTATGCTCCTAACTCAGGTCAACTGGCCTTTGTTGAAAAATTCATAAACAAGCTTATGGCAGTGCAGGAAGGCCCAGTTATATTGGGGGGGGAACTTGAATTTGACTCTGGATCCACTTTTAGACTCCTCCACTGGGAAGTCGGGTGTGGCATATGCTGCGCTGAGGAGAATTAAGAAATCGCTGCAGAAAGCACAGCTGTGTGACCCGTGGCGATCCACCACCCCACAACGAAAGACTATTCTTTCTACTCCCCAGTGCATATGTCCTACTCTAGAATCAATTACATCCTGGTCTCTCACTCCTTGCTTCCCTACGCAAGCAACACAAAAATTGAACCGCTTACTATATCGGACCATGCCTCGGTCACAATGTCGTGCTGCTGGGGGAAGACGGGACAGAGCGAGTGGACGTGGAGGCTGAACGAGTCCCTTCTTAAAAATGAAATGATCGTGCAGATCATTCAAAAAAATATTCAGGACTTTTTCAAACTAAATAAAGCTGAAGACACTTCGCCGTTTAATAATTGGCAGGCCCACAAAGCGGTTATTAGAGGGATTATCAGCAGACATGCCACTAGGGTCAAAAGGGAGCGGGAGCAGGAAGTGTTGAAACGCCTGGAAGCAGTACTAGCTCTGGAGAAGGCACATATGGCCTCCCTGGCCAAGGCGACATTGTTAGAACTCACAAAAGCTAGGACTGAGTTGAACTCCCTCCTGTCGTGTAGGGCAGCATACATTATCAAACGAGTGGGGCAACAAGAACAGTTCCCTTTTAGCCAGAGCCCTTAAAAAGCAGCAATCGCTGAATTTTATTGAGTCGATTGTAGACTCGAGGCAAAAGAGGCACTTCCAAACTGCGGACATAACTGACACCTTCCGCTTTTACTACCCGAAACTATATAATGTGCACTTGGGATGCCCCCAAGGGGAGGAGGAGCAGATGGAGAGGATTAGGCAGTATGTACAGGAGTCAGGAATGCCCACACTGAAGGGGAGGGAGAGGGAGGCACTTGAGGCAGCAATATCCACTGAAGAACTGGTTAGCGTGATAAAGAAACCCCCGTCAGGAAAGTCACCGGGGCCTGATGGATTCTCTATAGGGTACTATAAAAAGTTCTCTTCATTCCTCATCCCTCACTTTCTTCGGGCCTTTAACTCCCTAATAGCGGAAACTAGCTCGGCCTCCATTCCAAATGAGGCACTGGCAGCTTTTGTTGCTATCATTCACAAACCAGGAAAGGACCCACTCGCTTGTGGGAGCTACAGGCCCATTTCCCTATTAAATGTAGATTTGAAAATATTTTCTAAAATTATCGCGGATAGGCTGTCGGGCACTCTCTCGGGATTGGTGAACAGTGATCAATCAGGCTTTATCCCAGCCCGCGAAGCAAGGGATAACACAGTTAGAGTCCTCAATCTGATCCATAAAGCAAGGCAGAGGAAATCCGTTGTCCTACTGTCTACCAATGCTGAGAAAGCCTTCGACCGGGTGAACTGGCGGTTTATCAGAGCAGTGTTTGAGCACATTGGCCTAGGCCCTATTGCATTAAAATGTATTATGTCCCTGTATACTACTCCAACGGCAAGAATTAAAGTGAATGGCTCCCTTTCTGGGCAGGTTCTTATTAGAAATGGCACTAGACAGGGTTGCCCTCTGTCCCCTTTGATATTTGCTTTGACAATGGAACCCTTCTTGTGCAGAGTGAGGGCACAGGTGGATATCTGGACATTTTGACTTCCTTCTCCATGTGTATTATTGTAACTTTGTGACTGTTCATTTCCGCCTTGCAAGGTGGACTATTATGTAATGCTGCTACTCCTTGATAAATAAAGAATTAAAAAAAAAAAAAAAAAATCAGGATGCCCCGTTGTGTTAAAACCCCCAGATCGCCTTCGAATTCAGCTGTCTGGCGGTCCCAGAGCACATTTGTGGATCGCCAGCCAATAAATGGTGCCCTCAATCCCTGCGTACCTGTGCTGGTTATTTAGAGATGCCTGGTAAAGGTACACACCTCAGCTGTGCATGTGCATAAACCATGGGACCACTGGTGAGGTGAGTTTACTGGCGATTTGAGGGATTTCACACATTGGGGCATCCTAAATGGATGGTCTTATTCACTTTAGGCCCAATCAGTGGTATGAATACCACTGGTGGTACTCGAGTCTCTTTCAGCTGACTGACATTTTCCCCAACCTCATCTGCTGCCATCTATTCTTTACGCAAGCCTGATTTGCTCAAAAAGTATAAAACTGCTCCAAATGGTGAGTCAAACTATTTATGGCTATTTTGTGTGTTTTTATCTTTCAATCTTTTTTATGTTTCATAAAAAAATACATAAACATAAATAGACATCATACATGCATTAACTTTAAAACTCATCTTCAATACCATGTGTACAATTTCGTTCACATACATTTCATTTATAAAGACGCTATCTTTGCTTTATTTGTTAACCCATATTTCAATCTATAATATTCTTTCATATCTTCCTTTGTATAAATAATAAACCCCTCCCTCACCCCAAAACAGAAAAAAACAAATGAGGAGTAATCCTTCCTGCCTTATTGTCTCTTCCTATTCCAATAACTCTTTATATCCTAATTCTATCTTTGTTGTAGTTAATCCAAGGATTCCACACCTTTTCAAAAAGATATTGTTTATTCATTAATCTGCCTTCAAGTTTTTCATTTACCAGTAATCAGTTTAGATTTTGCCAAAAGACACATTTGACTTTTCCTATTCAGAAGCAATGGATCATTTTGCTACCAATATCATACACATTATTCTACATTTTGCCTCGCACAGCCACAAATGTCTCACTCTCAGTAAAGCCTCTTTAGGATCACATTGGATATCTTCATGAATTAATTTCTGGAAAAGTCTCTAAACTTTAATCCAAAAACACTTTACTTTTGGGCAGAGCCACCAGATGCGCCAAATGTCACCTTCTGTGCCAAACCCCCTAAAGCATTTTGAGGAGATATTTGAGGATATCCTTGCCATTCGCATTGGCACAAGATACCATCTTGAGAGGACCTTAATATTGGTTTTCACTAAAGAACTATTTAATGAAATTGGCTATATTCTTCATAATATTACCCGGCAATGTATGGGGTATACCTCTGGACCTCCATTGCTGCATGTAGGAGACTCATCTTAAACAGACTCAAGTACACCAGAGATGTGCCTCCTGCTCTACCTGGAGTATTTTTCAAATAAGGGGGTCAGGTCAAGCCCTTCCTCTGCCAGCATCTAATATCTCCCTGCATTCCTGGGAGGATGTTGGGGTTGTCCAGAATTGGGGTCAATGGTGCCCCTCTGGAGCCCAGGGAGGCATTCCTATTGCATTTTTCCCACAGCCTCAGTGATTCTGACAGTGCGGGACACCCAATCGGGGGTCATTGTCTCCCTGGGATCCAGTATAGTGCATCAATTGCAACTGGCTTGCTAACCAATATTTCAATATATACCCTTGCAGGAAGGGTTTTAACTGTACAGATCACTGAAAGTTGGGCAATTCTAGCTGCATAATATTTTTTTAGATCGGCCATTACCAATCCACCCCTGTTTCGTGGGCTAAACATTGTGGCCCAATTCACTCTCTTCAGTTTACCTCTCCATATAAATTAATCAATACTGCTCTCTGCAAATTATTTATATTTCCTCTCTTCGTGGCTATAGGGAGCTTCCTAAAATTAGAAAATTCCACTATTACCGCTATCCTTCCTGTCCAAGACAGAACCTTTCTTTCCCATCTTTGCAGATCTTCTCTAAGTTTTCTAAATAAAGGGGAATAATTGGTTTCATAAGCTTCTACTAGTCTTGCTGGCAAGTATGTAATAGATGACTTTGCCTATTGGAAATCGCTCTACCGTCAATATTAATATTTAAGGCCATAGAATTGCTCATGTTCCCCCGCAGGTCCAAGAGCTCCGAAAACTGCTCCAATGTTTTCATAATTGCTTCTAAGGAGCCCTCGGGTCTGGTAATGAACAGGAGCAAGTCATCTGCGAAAAAGAGCACACTTGTGTTCCTCCTTCCTGCACATGACTGCTCTAAAATTCCTCTGGGTTTGCAGTCTTTCCGCCAAGGATTCTATTGCTAATAAAAACAGAGCCGGTGAGAGGGTCTTCATTTCATAACCATTAATTTATACAGAGGCCCTGGTTTTTGAGTATATTCCCCTAATACTTGACGAAAACCCTTCCCCAAATCCCATCATTTCAAGAGTCGGCATCAATTAATTCCATTAGAGGGTATCAAAAGCTTTTTTGATATCGACTGATGATATCATACCTGTCTCGGGTGAGCCCCTATCCCACCAGGATCTTTAAAAATGAGACAATGTCAAAAGCACGTCTCACTTGGTCTGCTCCCTGGTGACTAGGGACAAAGCCTTCCTTATCCGGATGGACCACCTCAGAAATAAAAGTGATAAGTATATTGGCTTGTAAATCTTTATGTCATTATTGATCAATGAAATGGGTCTATATCCTGTACAGTCCGTGTGATCCTTTCCCGGCTTCAGGATCACCATGATATTCGCCATGAAAGCCTCTGGCAGGACTGGATCACTCCACAAGTATGGGGCTAGAATATATGCTCATATTACCTATAGTACAGGTGGACTAGTCCATCCGGACCCGGTGACCCCCTTCTCCCAATTGCCCCAATTACCTCCAATACTTCCTCAACCGAAACACCCTTTTTATTAAGCTCTTTTTGTTGCTCTGTAATCTGCCTAACTCCTATCTGATTAAACCAATATTCTATTTGTTTCTTATCAGCACATGTAGGACTGAAGTAAATAACAAGATAAAACTAATAGAATTCTCCTAACACTAAGTTTGGGTGTTGCGTGAGCAGGCTGTTCTTTCTCTTAGTTTTAGGAAAAGAAAATTATTTTTCTCTACAGATAATTGTCATGCAAGAATCCTTCCTGGTATTTCATTAGCTACACAGAATCGAGCATTCCATCTTAGAGACTTTTCTCGGGTTGTAAACAACATATTAAGACACATTCGTCCGGACTTTCTTAGCTGTCTGTGAAAGTTTGGGTGGGTGTTAGTCTTTTTTTTGCTTTTTTTCGTTCATTTTTCATTCGTACGAACATTCGGGAAAATGTTTATATGCGCTTTCGATGAACGGAAGCAAATCGGAACAGTTCCGTTAGTTCGGATCATTTTCCAAACAAAATTGGAAATTTTTCTTTCGTTCAGATAACTTCCGTTGTTGGGATGGGTTTCCGTCTGATTCAGAGAGCTGATTTCCGACGGACCACCACCCTATAAATCCGTTTCATTTGCGATCCACTTACGGGACCTTTGAGGGCTCGGATTGCTATTGTTGAATATGTTTTGCAGCTATGTGGAGGAGTCTGCGCACCTTTAGCACCAAGGCATTGCATAAATTGTATAGCAATGCATACCTGAATCAATACATTTCATGTATGCCTTCTAGATGCATTTTAATGCTGACCTTAATTAGTCCTTAGCATGTAAACATTTATTTTCCCACACATCCATATAATTGCTATATTTTTTTAGACTTATGTTGAACTTGAATCTTAATTTGTTGTAGGAGTTCTTGTTTTAGTCGGTTACCTTTGCTTTGTGTAATTATTTTATATTTGGTTGCAGGAACCACAAGATGGGCCACTCACACAACATACAAGCAGTCTTTGGTCCAGCTATGCGATTCCTCAGTGTTCTTGCAGGGCATCCAGGGTCGTCCCATGATGCTTATATATTGCAGAGCTCTGGCTTATTTCGCCAGTTTGAGTCAGGAGAATTATCTGGTGGATGGCTCCTGGGTAAATTTGCTCACATTCCATCAATCCATTTTCACTGTATTGCAATGAATATAGTTGATGACTCATGACTTAACCAATTGCTGTTTTTAGCCCTTGATGCCATGTTAAACAATATTGTAGCTTAGAATGTGTATTTTATGTTATTATTTTTAAATTCTTTCAGGGGATTCAGGATATCCACTCCTGCCCTTGCTCCTGATGCCCGTTCTTTGCCTGCAGAATGTGGGCCAGTGGTTCTCTAATCGGGCACTATGCAAAACCCGTCCCGTGGTGGCGAGGGCCCTCTGGCTTTTGAAGTCCAGATTTAGGTGTTTGGACCATACAGGGGGGGGGGGGCACTGCAGTATGACCCCAACAAGGTTATACCAATATTTTAATTTACGTTTTTTAACAGGGACCACACGTGCCAGAGTGGCAGAACTGAGTGTCAGGGTCCTTCAGTTGGTGGGCGAGATGCAGGAGCTGCGCAACTCGTTGGGGACCACAGATGAAGAATAATGTTCTGTGGCCTGCCATTGCTATGTATTTTGTTTTTTATAGTTGTAAAAATTAGAAATTTTCTAAATTTTTAAAAATTGTATATTTTATGATGGAATCAAAAAAAAAAAATGTTACAGTGTCATTTCATTTACAAAATACATTAACACAAAACTAATGGGCCCAAAAATATTTAAAGATGAATATTCACATGACCGAGAAGTGATTTGGGTGAGCTTTAAGGGTCCAAAAGGGAAGATGGAGGATAGTGCTAAGTGATTTAGCTAAACATTGTAGTAGAAGTGAAGGTGTCAAATATGTAGGCGAGCACTTTAATGAGTTAAGTTTGTAGTGCGCAGGCGCTAGATCATAAGGATTTCCGTCTGGACGAATATTTATTGAAAAAGGGAAACAGAATCGAACGGGAAACGTAAAGGATTCGTTGGAGGATACGATGGGAAAAGGGCAAAAACGAAAGCCTACGTTGTAACATGTGAAAATGAAACGGAAAAGTCACGCTGGAAAATGTAATCCTCGTATTCGTAATCTGCCGTACGAACGGACGGAAACTTTACAGAAGGTTTTCAATGCATGCATAGAATCGCTCGCACACTCATATGAGAACGGAAACATTTCACAAAAAAAACAGATCGGCACTAAAACAGAAGTTTTTTTTTGTCTCTCTGAATCGAGCCTATTCGAAGCTTCTCAATTTGTGCTAATATTGCCTCATTTGGCTTTTTTCTATGAAGTTTGGTCAATCTATCCGATTCCCTAGATTTAATCAAAAGTTCATTGTTCTTTTTCAATTCTAGCTGCAATTTAAAGAAACCAGCCCCTAATATAGGCTTTATGTGCCAGGTTGGCATCCTCCAATTTATTAAATTCAAAGAATTCCTCTAATCGATTTTATACCTCTTCCTTCACCCCCTGATGTACTAGTATCACTTTACTTAACCTCCATTTATGACCCCCAGGTTTTGTCCAGAGACTCTTGATAGTAAGCATAACTGCTGCATGGTTTGACCAAGTATTTTCTATTATTTTACATCTAAAGGTGTTAGAGACTATTGCATTGGGTATGAATTTATGACCCGAATAAATATGATGTGCTAAAAATAAGTATAATCCCTAGTTTCCAGGTTAGTCTCCCTCTAGATATCTTTGTATTATTGTGATAACACATTAGTACACAAGCATGTCAATAACAGACATTATAACCTCTGTGACTTATCAGCTCGAAGGTCAAAATATCTGCGACATCTCAAAATTCTCACCTATTATCTTAGATCTTTCACTTATTATCTCAGAATTCTGACTTACTTTCTCAGCAGTCCTTGATAAACTGTATATGACAGTTGTCAGGTGTAAAACGGGCCCAACTTCTGGTCCAAAAGAAACATGCATGTTAAAAAAAAACCCTTTAAAGGCCAACCCTAAAATCAAAGCATATATGTCTTATCCCCAGTTTCTCTGAAACTGAGATGGCTAGTGTCGATAAAGAAAGAGGGGGGGCTTTCAAAAAGAAATGCTGTCCCTTTTTAATGATCATTGCTGGATTGCTGGATGCCCCATGCACCAGGCAAGGAAGGCCATTCCCTGCTGCTGTTGCTCACCTACAAATCTGTGTGCTTCTCTTATACTGGTAGGTCCAGAGCTCTGTTCATGGGTTTGGTACAGATACAACATTTGGGGGTACACTGGACCCCTTCATTATTCTCAAGGAGGCTCTGTGTAGCCCCAAAATGCTGTATCTATATCTAATAGTGTAAGCAATAAAATCAAACGCAAAGATGGATGTGTGCTGTGAAATAAGTATGTTCTATTGGATAAGCAGGACAGGGGAGTATAAAAGATCAAGGATGGGGGTCATCAACTCAACATTGAGTATAAATGTTCTTTACATTCAGTCTAGATGGGACCTTTAACTGTGGTGTAATTGTTAACAAGTGTTGGAGGCCACGGGCAGGACCACCCCACCCTTTAGTAGGGCCCTGGCTTGCTAGACCTCCATATTCTTGTAAAACAGTAAACAGAATTATTACTTAGACCTTAAAGTGGACCAAAACCCAGGATTTTCACTATCACGAGTTTTGGTCCACCCTCCTGCTGTACCCAGCCATTTGCCCAGTAAACGCACCTCTCCTTGGTTCAATGGCCCATGTGCAATCTCTCATCTGCCCAGCTTCTCCGGCAGCGCATATTAGTGTGCCGCTGGAGAAGCTGAATGGAATCCAACCCGCACACATCGGCGTCACACAGCATGACTCGGATCCTATTGCTGTGCCTAGCCACTCACAGCCATTCAGTTGCTACGGATGTGGCTGCCCATAGCTGAAAGAAGATGCAAGTGATGCTGCTGTCGGCCGTGGATGCGCTGTGGCCTTGTCGAACTGGAAAGAATTTGGAGAGAACAGCGGAGTTTCACACAGTAGGGCATCCCAGTTCAGTAGCCTCCAGGGCCGGGGTTGGTCCGCTTTAAGAACATAAAGTACAGGCTAATTCTCTTACCTGTTCACCTGAGATAAAACAATTACTGAAGCACTGCAGAAGATTTAACGATTAACAACATTTTCTGATGGTAACGCTTTAGACAGATTTTACTGATACCATTTTCTCCCAGGCAGGAAGCTGGGCCTGTCATCGCTCTGTTGTCTTTAAGACGTGCTGCCATCTTGTGCAAACAGCCCATGATTCTGAGCATTCCAATAAACTGGTTGTGCTGGATGAGTGACTAAAGTGTAATATTTGCATTTCTGTCAGACCGTTCAGCCCTCAGCTCAGAGAACAAAGTTCAATAAAGCAAATATCTTGAGACTTTTTTAGATAGCATATGTCTACATACATATCTGTTTGTTCAAACACTGTCATACAACCTGAAATGATGTAGGGTTCTACAGAGGGGGAATAAGAGTCATTTGGATTGGTGGTTCTCAAGGGGTGGGGTATGACCAGCCCCTGGGATTGGAGGGATAGGCAGCATAATGTACACACTGATTTAATGGTGCTGCACACATCAGATAACAAGCCAATGGTCATCAAAAGCCATGGTCACAGTTGGGGTAGTTACCCATCTGCCATTCTTGCTTTACCTGGTGTCACAGGAAGTACTTCTTACCATGACCACCGCCTGCTGCATCTCCTCTGACTGGCCCGGTGGTTGAGTTTATGAAGACCTACCAAGTTTTCAGGGTGGGAAAGAGGGACATTTGAGGAATGGATGGCAGATTTGTTGCAACAGTTACAACAATAGAAACACTTTGAATAGGCAAATGGGAACAACAAGGGACGGGGGGGACATGGACTAAAAAGCACAGAGCTGACTGAAATCTTAAAGTGGACCAAAACCCAGGATTTTGACTATCCTGGGTTTTGGTCCTTGCCCCTGGACTCCCCACTGTGTGAAACACTCCAAGTTTGCCCGATCCGACTTACCCTTCCTCGGTCCTATGGCGCATGCGTGGCATCTCTTCCAATCTAGGCTCTCAGATCCGAGCTTGTCTAAGGAGAGCGGATCCGAGCGCGTTGGCGGCCGCATCCCACACTACCCTGTAACAGGGAGTCAGCACAAGCCAGCCATTCAAAATGCCTGGTTCAGCAGGCGTCTTGCTAAAGGGATGACAGGGATGCGGCTGCTGCTGGATCCCCAGGGGGGAGGGAATCTAGCAGCCCTGGAATCTTATAAATTCCAGGGCTGTCAGGGCATGGGTTTTGGTCCACTTTAAAGTGATTGTCCAGACAACTACATAGACCAAATAATCACATAGCCGTAAAGCTCCTAATGTTCCCTGTTTCTTATTTTTTTCTTCAAAAAACAAGGAAAATGTTTTTTGAAGTTTTCATCCACTGAAATTTTCAATGTGTTTATACCAGCACACTTTTACACCTAATCACAATGCTGCAATACGCAGGCAGCCAATGGGAGCAGAGTTATAGACCACCAGTTGATCCCTAAGATTGGTGGTCTACTGCTAGGGTATTCAGGGGGAATGGCAGGGGTCAGTGGCAAGATTCTTCTTCTTGGTGCTGCAAGGTTTTTTTCTTATTTTGCCTGGGCAGTCCCTGTAACCCCTTAAACACCAAGCATGTGAAATTCACATGGCTGCATGCCCATCCGTGAACTGCCAGCCATGTAAATTTCACGTGCCTGGCATTTCCCCTGTTTGCATCTCCTATTCCTCCTGGGCCCTCTGCCCCCCCCCCCCGGTATCTTCAGCGGGGGAGAGGACACCTGTTCTCTGCCTCAAGTGGCGGCTTCTGCTACCACAGGGAGGGACCTTTTATACCGGCCTAGAGAGCTGATGTCCCTCCCAGCAGTGGAAGTGAAAGAAAGTCAGAAGTCGTATTGATCGCCGGGAGCTGGGTGCGGGCCAGGGGACTTCGATCCTTTGTGGGACAAAAGTGATAGGCAATGGGAGGAGGTAAGTAGGGGGAAAATAATAAAGGACCCAGCCCAACTGTAACCACAAGCCAAGCAACCCTAGTCCCAGTGCTATTGTCCCCGCATCATGGTTGGGGGGCTCAGATGGGATATCTTGGGCTGATTTTTTACCCCAGTCCACCATTGCCTGTAGCTGTGACCCGCTCTGCCAAGCCAGTTAGATGGGGACGCCAGCGCTTCCCATTCTACAGGACATAATTCTTTCACAATAAAGGCATTATTTTGTTAAATGGAAGTTGTAGCACTGTATAAGTTGTTGTACTACAGATTCTTTTTTAACTATAAGAAATATTTTGTTAAGGAAGAACTTTTGCATTACAGAATCACAGAAAAATCACAGGACGGTAAGGCAAGTGATTGACCAGCCAAGTAAAAGAAATAAAGGTACTCACCTTATGTTCCCAGCAGCTGACCAATCTGACTCCATCAATCAGCAACTAACTCAATCGATGGATCGCATCCAGCACTAGCGCTTCTGTGTCCGTGATTGCGCTCCTTTACTATTGTTCACAGAACACGGCCAGACCCTCTCCATTCATTGCAATGGAGGGGTTGTGCCAAGGCCTGACATGCCAGCTCCATTGCAGTGAATAGAGAACACGTGGCTGGAGTGGCTGGTGTGGGATGCGATCCAGCAATCAGGCGAGTTGCTGATCACCGGACTGCTGGGGTGCAAGAAGTGAGTTATTTTTCATTTGGGTGGTCAATCCTTTTAAAATTGGATACTTTTTCACTTTAAAATGAGGGATCTTGCAGCTTTATCTGCGTTTTTCCAGACCCCGGGAATAGCATTCGGCCTCGAGTCCTCCTGACTCACGAATTTGTGGAAAAACATCACATGTATGAGAAATGAATAGGGCTACTGGTGGCAACTATTCTGTGTTGTGCTTGAGCCTCCTCAGCCTCTTCACAGGGGATTGTGTGAATCATCCGTCTGCCATTTGACATCCGCCTGAATCAGCACGCTCGCATTTTAGACGGATCGCTGAATTAGGATGAGCTTGTGCGCGGCTGGTATTATTATCATCAGCTATTATCAGCTGCACATAAGACACATATATAACTAGAGGGAAACTCCATTTGTTTGACACTTTACATATTTGTTTTGTTATATTTATTCGCCGCTGTAATAAGAACAAGATTTGGGAACATTTTGCAGAGCTGTTAAAATCTTGTTTGCTTAGACGTTAAAATGATTCCTCGCTTCCTTCCTCTTGGCTCGGGCTTCTCGGCCATTCTATTACCGCTTGCCACAATAACTGTGAGCAGAATAGTAATAATAACACATTACATAACTGAGGATGTGTTTACATTGTCTCCCTTCTCTAGGAAACGCATATCATCCATTTCAGATGAAGTTATGCAGTGGGGCATCCCAAATAAGTATGTCCTCATGCTGCAGGGATCAGAGGAAGTATAGTCTTTATTGATTTTACTTTTAAGTGGTTAGAAATTGAGAAATGAAGCAATGAAGCATCAAACTAGCACCTAAACTATTAGCCACACCACTGTACTGCGCCCCTAGGGTTTGAGTGTGCTTCTTGATTTATATTGTCCTGTTTTGTAGACCTCCGGATTCGCCTATACTCACCTCGATCCACAATCCCACTGTGCCTACATGTGCTTCCTGTGGCATCCTTGGTCTGTGTGCTTATTGTGCCAGACAGACATGAATGGCTGCCTGCAGACACACAGTGATGAGCATGCTGAGCCATTACATTATTACTGCAGCACCCAATGGCATGCCTGCTCCCTACCCCTATAGGCATCCACCGCCAGCTATTTAAATCTGTTTGGCATGAAGTGCACAGGCCTGGGATGCCGCCAGAGTTACGTGCATGTACAGCAGGATCACCAGCTCGAGATGAGTAAAGGGAAAACCCAGAGGTTTCACACAACAGGGCATCCCCAATTGGCAAGCTTCTACCAAGCCCTAGAGTTTCATGGACTTTAGGGCCTGGTGAATATGGTTGTGGTCCACTTAAACGCCATTGTCCAGGCTAAGTCCCCCCCTTCTGTGGCTTCCAGTCTCTCTAAGACCCACTTTGCACAATGGTGGAGAAAGCCAGATACTCAGCCCCACCATAGTTCGGAATATTTTTTTTCATATTTTCCTCCTCTAAACCCTAGGTGCATCTTATGGTCAGGTGCGTCTTAGGCCAAAGAAAGGGGCGTGTAAATTAGGGCTTCTGCCCCAAAGCCTCAATCACTTGGGGTTAACAGTTCTGGTGGCCTCCCCTAGACTTTTTGCCCAGGGGCTCCACTACTTTTGATCCAGTTCTCCCTGTACTCTGCACGTGATATTAGTATGATATTTCTGATGAACAGATATAAATAACTTTCCTATCAGGCATCCAATTTGTGATGCTTTGCAGTGAATATCTCTCTCTGCCCTATGCAACATACCGATGCATCTCAATAAACTCGAATATAATAGGAAAGTTGATTTCTTTCAGCAATTCAATTAAAGTTAAAGATTATAGAATTAATTGTTAATTATTATGGCTGACAGTGAATGAAAACCCAAAAATACAATTCTGTGATTACTCACCTGTAGAATTGGTATTATATGTATACAGCACATCCTGTTCCAGAAGATATTCCTTACACTTGGGATATACATCCAGTAGATTGTGCTGACTGCAGAGACAGAAAAGTGGCTCCTCCCGGCCCCATATATACTAGGGACCTCCCACAAAATCCCCAGTATTGAAAAGCAGTTAAAATGAGACTGGGAGAACTAACCATTATATGAAATTTTGAACATAAGAACAATCACCATAAAGAGGTAAATAAAGATAATGATAACAAGGGTGGGGTGGAACAGAATGTGCTGTATACATATAATACCAATTCTACAGGTGAGTAATCACAGAATTGTATTATTTTAAGTATACAGCACGTCCTGTTCCAGAAAATATTCCTTACACTTGGGACATCCAATAGCAGTGTCCGTAAGGTAGGGTGGGATCCCCAAAAGTAACAGCAGACAGTTTAAACCACTGCCGCCTGCAGAACCTTGTGGCCAAAAGCAGCATCAGCTGAGGCCCTAACATCAATCTTGTAAAACTTTGAAAAAGTATGAACAGAAGACCAAGTAGCGGCCTTGCAAACTTGTTCAACAGAAGCTTGGTGCTGAAAAGCCCAAGAGGCACCAATAGCAAGAGTACAGTGAGCAGTAAGGTGGAAGGGAGGCTCCTTCCCCTTAGCAGAGTAGGCCTATATCACAGCCTGACGCATCCACTTTCTTATAGTGGACTTAGCCGGAGCCAGACCTTTCTTAGGTCCAGACGGAAGCACAAAAAGAGCATCAGTCTTCCTGAAGGATTAAGTAGCCACCAAATAGAACTTCAGAGTTCTGACTACGTCCAAAGAATGCAAAACCCTTTCCTTAGGGTTACTGGGATTAGGACACAGAGAAGGAAAAACAATGTCCTGATTGAGATGAAAGGCAAAAACAACCTTAGGCAGAAAATCTGTCTTAAAACAAAACACCACCTTGTCCTGGTGTCTCTCAGAATAAGGAGGCTTGATGGAAAGCGCAGCCAACTCAGAAACACGCCTAACAGAAGTGATAGCCACCAAAAAGACCACCTTAAGCGTGAGAATGGACAAAGGAGCCCCTTGCAAGGGCTCAAAGGGAGACCCCTGCAGGGCAGATAAGACCAAGTTCAAGTCCCAGACTGGTAACATAGGCTTACGTGGGGGACGCACGTGAGTAACCTCCTGGAAAAAGGTCTTGACCAGGGGATGCTGAGCAAAGGATCTTTGGAATAAAATAGCCAAAGCAGACACATGGCCTTTCAGAGTACTGAGCTGAAGACCCAGATCCAAACCATGTTGGAAAAACTCCAGAATCCTAGGAATAGAAAACACACGACAGGGAAGCGAGTGGGACTCGCACCAGTCAATGTAAGTACGCCAAACCCTGTAATAGAAGCAAGAAGAGGACATCTTCCTAGCCCTGATCATGGTATTCACCACCGAGGCAGGGAGCCCTTTTTCCATCAAGATGGAGGTTTCAACAGCCAGGCCGTCAAAGCCAGCGTTTGTAAATTGGGGTGGCGTAGGTGTCCCTGAGTGAGCAGATCTGGAACCAGTGGCAGGGCGTACTGATCTACTGCCAACTGCACGATGTCTGCGAACCACACTCTTCTTGGCCAACAGGGGGCCACCAGGATGGTTGGCACCCCTTCCTTAACTATCTTGCGCAGCACCCTGCCCAGCAGTGGAAACAGGGGAAACACATACAGGAGCTGGAACCTCGTCCAAGACATTGCCAGGGCATCCGTGGCCAAAGCCAGAGGATCCTGGGACAGAGAGACAAAGACTGGAAGCTTGTGATTGTGATGGGACGCAAACAGATCCACATCCGGCTGACCCCAGTGGTGGCACAGGGAGCGAAACACCCTGCTGCTGAGGGACCACTCTCCCAGATGAGAGGCCCCGTTGTTCAGAGAGTCTGCCTCCAGATTCTCCACCCCCGGGATATACACAGCTGAGATGCCGGGAACATTTTCCTCCGCCCAGGACAGTATCAGGGACACTTCCTTGAGGGCCCTCTTGCTCCGGGTCCCTCCCTGATGATTGATGTAGGCAACCACTGTCTGGTTGTCCGAGCGGACCTGAACAGTCCGACCCCTCAGGTGTGGAGTTAAGTGGGCGAGAACCAACCTGATTGCCCTCAATTCCAGAATGTTGATAGGGGCATGGGCCTCCTGAGGGCCCCACTGACCCTGGAATTTCAGGGAAATCCAGAATCCCCCCCAACCTGTCAGACTGGCATCCGTGGTGACAGTCTCCTAGCAGGGGGCAGAAAGGACCTGCCCCCCAGCAAGTTCCTTGAGTCCAGCCACCACACTAGAGACCGCCTGACCTGAGGGGACAAGACACACACCTGAACCAGGGACACAGGGTCCCGATCCCATACTGACAAGAGGTGAAGCTGAAGAGGCCTCATGTGGAACTGAGCATATGGAACCGCCTCGAAGCAGGACACCATCAGGCCCACCAGCTGCATTCCCTGCCTGATGGATAGATGAGGACAAGACAGCAGGAGCTGAACTTTCTCTTGAGGGACCTCCACCTTCTGCTGAGGAAGAAAGATCTTGAACTGAACTGAATCAAGAAACATGCCCAGAAAAGACTTCACCATGGAAGGAGACAGGGAAGATTTGGGGTGATTGATAACCCAGCCGAATTATTCCAGTGTGGACACCACCCTCTGAGTGTCCAGCTCTGCCTGATGGAAGGACTGAGAAGCGATAAGCATGTCATCCAGGTAGGGAAGAATGCGAATGCCCTGAGATCTCAGCAGGGCCATCACACCTGCCAGCACCTTGGTGAATACCCCGAGGGCTGAGGTGAGGCCGAAGGGCAAGGCCACAAATTGGTAGTGCTGATCCTCCAGAGCGAACCTGAGAAATCTCTGATGACCTGGAAAGATAAGTACGTGAAGGTAAACATCCTTGATGTCTACAGAGGTCATGAAGTCCCTTGGGCATAGGAAAGTCACAGCTGAGCGCAGAGTCTCCATGCAAAAGTGTCTGAATCTGACAAACTTGTTGAGAAGCTTTAAATCCAGCATAGGTCTGATGGACCCATCCTTTTTGGGCACAATGAAAAGATTGGAATAATAGCCTTTGCCCCTTTCCTTCAAGGGCACCCGGCAGATGACACCTAGGTCTAGAAGGCCTTGGACAACCAGGGAGAGACACTGAGCTGACAAGGGGTCTTGAGCTAACCGAGATTTGATGAAACTTGGGGGTGGCCAGGCTGCAAACTCTATCTTGTAACCGGAGGATAATACCTCCTGAATCCACCATGTCTGAGACATGACGCCTCCAGACGTGAGCCAAGAGCCGAAGCCGTCCCCCCACCCGGATGGGTGAGGGCGCCCCATCATGCCTGAGGGGGCTTGGAGGAGGACTTAGTCTTGGGACCCCAGGAGGAGCCAGGGTGGCCACGTCCCCTGCCCCTGCCCAAAAAATCTCCATGGGCTCCAGCAAAGGAAGCTCCCCGTCCACTTCTGGAGCCCCTGAAGGAAGGAGAAAAGGCACCTGAACCCAGAAAGGACCGGGGCTGCCTTCTACGCTGAGGTAACTTGCCACCTTTAGCAAACAAGTCCAAGCGTTCCCCAAAGAGGCGCAGACCCTTGAAGGGAAACCCAGTGAGAGCCTTTTTGGCAGCATTGTCAGCTGCCCACTGGCGGTGTATCACCACCAACAAGGCAGATGCCCTGCCACGCATTCTAATGGTATCATCCAAGGCAGAGAGAACATATGCAACAAATTCCTCACAATGCAGAAGAGCTCTATACTCTTCACTACCAGTATCATCAGGGGCCCCATCTAAGAGACCCCTGAGCAGGCTTTTAATAGCAACAGCCGTGATAGCAGAGGCACAGACCGGACGGAGCGCGGTCCCAACACAGGCAAAGGCATGGCAAGCCAGCTGATCCATGCGCCTGTCCTCCCCATCCCTCAGTGTAGTAGAGTCAGGGGAATGCATGACAGATGTGTTAGACAACCCCAGAACTGGTGCATCCACCTCTGGAGGACATGACCAATGTTTAACCATCTCAGCAGGAAAGGGATACCTCTTATCTCAACTCTTAGGTACCCCAGGAAGCCAGCTAGGCTGTTCCCACTCCTTGAGAATCAGATTATTAAAGTGAGTTTGTTCAGGAAACTCCAAACGTGGCTTAACAGTATGAAACAGCTCCCCCTGCTAGATACAGAGCACTTCAAAAATGTGAGCCAAAAGTCTGTCAGTATCATCTGAAGCCCATGGGTCAGACCCAGACTCAGCATAACCCCTAGGCTGATCCTCAGATGATTCTGAATCAGAGAATAATTCCCCTTCTTCCAGGGGGGTATATCCAGTAATATCAAAAAATTCCTCAGCTTCCACAGGAAAAAGAGTAACACTGGGTGCCAGATGCCGGCGCTAAGCAGGAGCCTTACGCGGACCAGACCCGGCAATATGCCTTTCAATGCTGGCTACCCGGGCAGCCAGATGAGGTTGAGACTCTCCACTGGTATGCACTTCACTGGGAGTCAAGCGTAAGCCTGGGGGGGGTAGGCGAAGCCAGAGGGGGCGCAGCACTAGGCCCAGCTGCAGGTAACCCAGACTGCAGCGCAAGCATCTGCTGGGCGCAGGGTACACACACCCTGACATCATCACTTATAGGGGATACCCCACACGCCACACACAGCCGGGCTTGTCCCGAAGGAACCCCGAGCACATTATCCTGAGAAGCCTCCATATGGTGATTATCATGGCACAACAGGCCAATAGGGATTGACACTAATAATAGCAACCCGGGATTGTGGGAGTGGGAGTAATGGAATATAATAGCCCTCCAATAAGAGTTAACACTAAATAGAGGGCATAGGACGAGAAACCACAAAGTTTGACCCGCCTGCAAGACATAAGCAAAAAGATCCCATAAGCAATATGCAATACAGAGAAATATAAAATAAATCAGCCCGCAGGGGCACTTACGGACCGCGATAGGGAGATGCCAGGCACTAAAATGGCGCCCGCATATACCTTGAGGGGCGCAAAAACGCACCCACCTGACAAGGCCAGCCAATGATGGCGCAGCAGCGCCTGAGGCGATGTACAAGCGTGCGGCGGCGGCAAAAAAACCAATGAAATCAATTCAAAAGGGATCAAAAAACGACACAACATATAGTAAAGACATGCACCCCCCCCCCCCCCCCCCCGAGATCTACAAGGGAGAGTGAAGGGGAAGCGACGGCCAGCCTAAAGGGAGCCAACTGCGGGGACAGGGGGCGAGGGGCATCCCATAAGGCTCACCATGGGCCTGTACCGCCTACCCTTTGGTGGGGATTGCGGTTGGAGCAGCGCTCCTTAGCACCTGACAGCGGTGCTGCCTACCTTCACCTGAACCAGAGCAGCCTGAGCTGGGAGGCAGTAAAAGGAAATGGGTGGGAATAGTCCTACAGGGCCACAGGCTAATAGCCCCGCTCACCTGCGAGTAGAGAGAGCCATCTTTTAGCCATCGCAGCCCAGACTGCAGAGAAGAACTGGGGATTTTGTGGGAGGTCCCTGGTATATATGGTGCCAGGAGGAGCCACTTTTCTGTCTCTGCAGTCAGCGCCATCTACTGGATGTATATCCCAAGTGTAAGGAATATCTTCTGGAACAGGACATGCTGTAGAAAATAGTCCAGATTCATTTCAGAAAATAAGAATATTAGGGGAGAAAGTTACATCTTGAAAACTTATGGTGTCACACCCAGTTAATCAACTTAAAAAACCTTCAAACGTTTCCTCAGCCTTTAAATGTTCCTTAGTCTGGTTCAGTAGGTTACACAATCATGGGGAAGACTGCTGACTTGTGTAGGGCAGGGGTGCACAAACTTTTTTGTCTAGGGTCCACATTATTGTATTGTTCCACTTCAAGGGGCCGCAAAAAAAATGTAAGCTGCGAATGCTGCAAAGTATATGCAAAGGTGAGCAGAAATGGCAGGTAGAGGTGGGGTGAAATGACATGAAAGAGGTAAGGTTACCAGAGGTGGGTAGATATGAGGTGAGGAGTGGGCAAATGTAAGGCAGGGAAAGGTCATTTCAGCAGTGCAGTGAGCAAGAGGAAAGAGATTATGTGGGCAGAGATAGGCAGAGATGAGATGGGCAGAAGTGAGGTAATGGACAGAGGTGAGGTGGGTAGAGGGGAAATAGGAAGAGGTGGGTGGAAAGGAGGTAAGGCAGGGAGAGGAGAATTGAGAAGAGGTGAGGCAGGAAGAGGTGAGGTGGGCAGAGCTGAATCGAGAAGAGTTGAGCAGAGTTGGAATGAGCAGAGGTGAGATAGTAAGAGAAATGATGGGTAGAAGTGAAGTGGTAAAAAGTGGATAGAGATAGAGAAGTGGAGCGAGGTAAGATGGGACATGGTGGAAAGAGGTAAGTAGAGGTAGGCAAAGGTAAAATTATCACAGGTAAGGAGGAAAGAGGTGGACAAAGGTGAGCTGGGAAGAGTCTACCTGGGCATCTCCAGACACGGCCAGCACAAACAACACTCCAGTAGCATATGTGTGTTACCCACAAGGGCCGCAAGTGAGGGCAGTGCAGGCCACATGCAGATTGTGCATCCCTGGTGTAAGGGAAAAGAGCTTCACAGACAGCGCTCTCCTCCACACAGAGAGATTAGGCCACAGCAGAGAGCTTGAGACTAGGGATAACTCAAACTAAGGTCTTACTTAGCAGAACTTAAATTAAAACCACCAGGGAGACCATTGTCCAATAAACAGGTACACTGCCCTAAAACTAATAAAAGGGCCCATAAACCTAAATGCATATCACATTATACACAAAAGACAATTGGTTCTTATAGGGCTGGCACTCTGAAAAAACACTATCAAGGCATATCTTGCCATAAACACAAAATTTATTAATGACACTCACCGGCACTCACCGGAATTTGTCATTAATAAATTTTGTGTTTATGGCAAGATATGCTGTAATAGTGGTATGTGTAAAAACAGAACTTGACCTAGAGTGGGTCAGAGAGGGAATCCCCAGTGTTGGAATTTATCCCACACAGGCAGAACACAGAGTTAAGCAGTTTCCAGGTGGAGGATTGCTGGAACCCAGGACAGATCTGGTGGAACCTGATGGCTGAGGGTGCGACCCCATATTAGTAGGCCTCAGCAGGGTGCTGCATAATAGGAGGATTAATGGAAGCAGCTTCCCAGTACACCCACTGGTGACCAATAGAACAGCAACGGTACTGCAAGGCAACAGTGTGCCGCCAGCAGGATGTCTGCAGGATATCAAGTCAAAAGTCAGTGTAGACATCTTCTAGGAAGTTTTAGAGTACTTACTACTTCCCTCTGCTGACAAACTTTGTGTAGATGCCGATTTAATTTTCCGTCTGGACTTGGCACCTGCCCACACTGCCAAAATTACCAAGACTTGGTTTAATTACCATGCTGTTGCTGCGCTTGATTGCCCATAAAACTTGCCTAACCTAAACTCCACAAAGAAACTTTGAGACTAGCCTAACAATGCAAGTGGAAGGCCACAATCAAACTAACCTGGGCTTCCATAACACCTCAGTAGTGCCACAGTGCCCATGTACTCACCCATTTCCAGAATTTTCAGAATTTCGCAATCGAAGTGCACCACTGAGTAGATCATTCTGACATCACCCCTCGGTGCACAACTAGCCCTAGGAAAGACACTATTTCTAAATCATTTCAAAATCAACCCTCGGTGCACAACTAGCCCTAGGAAAGACACTATTTCTAAATCATTTCAAAATGGAATTCAAAGGTAAAATATCTTATCTTATAATAACGTTCACCTTTTGATATGTGTCACATGTTCTGCTGTGCATCACAAAGCTCATCAAAGGTTCAAGGCCTAATAATGCATTTGCCATTATGGATTAGATGATCAACCTGGACTTTGTGGCAGTTTTATTTGATTTTACCTGTTCATTTGTCCCATCTACTGTATATTCCCAGTCTCTGCTTTATTTTCGATGCTTTACAATACAAAACTTCTAAAACACCCTGAATACAATTATTTCTACATGTTAGAAGCAACTGTTTAAATCATTTCCATAATCTCGTCCACGGGAAATGGTTGGGAAATGTACATTATTGATGCTGTTATAAACAGAATGGCTGGCTGGTAAATGGGAAAACAGGTCAGCTCATGTTTAAAGCATGAGCCACCCGAGACTGGCGGCTTTTAATGCAGTCAGGCCGCCATCGTGCTCCGCAGTAAATGGCACAGAGGAAAAGTTAGCTGCTTTGGTTTAAGAAAATAGAAATGGAAAAAACAATCTTTCAATGCAGACAGCACTTATTTGTGGCACTTAAACCGGACCTTCAGCATCATTTAACAAAAGGCCCAAACCCTTAATTTTTAGTCGCTTACTTATTATTTTTTCCCCCAATGGGCTTCAACTCTGTTCAGGACTTCAGGATACAGACGCCTCAGATGCATCACATATTTAGGAGAGGGGTGAAAAAAGGGGTGAAAAAGGGGTGTAAAAGGCTCAAAAAAGGCAAATAGTTGCAGGTAGGATGATTTTTAGTGTGGGCAATCTGTATGTACGGGGTGGGGAAGACATACAAGACAGACACTTATTCAGGGTGAAGGTCCGGTTTAATGTTAGGCCACTTTTAGTGTAACTGAAACAAAGCTTTTGTGATTAAGAACAGGCCTCCTGAACATTATATTCCCAATTAAAGTCAGATCAGACTCGATTATACCCCAATACAAGAAGTAGTAAGAACATCTATGTAGTTATACAACATGTTGCATATTTCTTGCAGGACCTTGTTGTGAAGCAAAATCAGACTGTGGGTGGTGCAGCAGTGGGTGGTGCAGAGGTAGCAGGTATGTATTACAGTCCATACAATGGCAACAATAGGGTAGCTAGTAGCTCACAAGAAGCCTGTCCCATGTGCCTCTGCTATATTTCCTGAAGTGTGCTGTAGATGCTTTAATAGGTTTCTAAAGTTTGCCCCTGCTTTTTAATCCATTCCTGCATGACCACCTCCAAATGTGGTCGCGTGGCGGCCCCTGTCCCTCAGCATGCCCAGTGTGAGTAAGCCTGGCAGGACACAGTGGTTGTGCTTGTCAGACTCAAGAGTCAGATTAGGCCATGTGACTACATTTGGAGTATGGTCATGAAAAACTGTAAAGGAAAGAGGTTAATGTGCCCCACAGGAGGGACATTTATACCATGGGGCGTGGCTTCCTCTGGGAATCTCCTCCTGCCCCCTAGCTGTACATTGACACTAGAGGAAATCCCAGGAAGCCACGTCCTATAGTGTGAATGCCACTTCCTGTAGTGTGGAGAGCTCAGTGCCTGTCAGGATGCCAGCCTGTGAGCAGAGTAGTCTCCAGAACGCTGGCAAAGCAGTCTTTTTGAAGGCTTCTGTTGGGAGAAGAGTAGAGGGACAGCTCCCGCCACGGGATGAATATGGTGGAAGTTAATATAGATTGATGATAGTTTATTTTATTACTTTGTGTGGGGTGTTTTTTAAATATGTTTTACTGTATTCTTCGTAGAGTACGGGTCCAAAAGATCCCATACCACTTTACAGGGTGGGGGGTCAGCAGATGGCTTACTCTACCCCCCGCAGCCCTATAACCTGCCCCCCCCACCAGCCAAGATGGTTCAAAAGAGCAAGGACTGGATGGGGACGCCCCTGGAAGAGCACAAGACCTGTAACAAATGTCATAGGGACTGGTAAACACCAAGGTCAGGGAACAGCAGTTGGACCCTTGCGTAGCAGCGCTGATGCATGCCACATTGGGTTGGTAAGCTTTGGGGGGGGGGGGGGGCTCAGCCTCTTTAGTATAAAAGCTTTCCTTCCTGGTGGCCCGCCATTTCCCTGCTGCTACAGAGAACAAAGCAGAGAGCCAGTGAGTTCTGGTTAGGTAGGCCTGGCATGGTGGTAGATCTATCCCTACATTAATGTGTCTGCTGTACAATCAATATAAAAATATAAAAAAACATACAACATATGTGGGAGCTTTCCCAATGATTTTTGTGTTTTCTGGAGAGTCATTGAGGGCTTTTCTCAATCTCACACAATGAAATTAGATTAAAAATAGATATCTTTTACAAAAAATAAAAATCATGTGCATTTGTAGCTCACCAGTTCTACAGGTGAGGTACAATTTATTTTTAATAGAGTAGATATTATATTTTAGGCATATGAAAATACAGCAGCCTATAGCGAACCCAAACTAATTTGTTTGGATTTGGCGCTTGATGCTGATGCTGGGTTCCAATATATATGTGATAAGCGAGGAAACCTTTGACAGGCTCTCAAAATTCCACCTCCACAGAAATATCCAAATCATTTGTATACACCCCCCCCCCAACATGCTAAAGTTTCAGCAGTTGTTCGCCCAAACATTACAAATTAAAGAAGAAAAACTCTGATCATGATCCTTATAGGGGTCTAAAGTTCCCTCTACTCATTTCTGCTAGACATAATGCCACTGATTCCTAACATGAGGTCAATCAAGGTTCTGCAACAGCAGCAAAGGTTAGCTTTATATGACCACTGATCAATCACAGATTTGACTTGATTGGCCACAACTGCTTAAAGGAAGCCAGGCAGAACCCCCAGTGTTAACCCTTTATTTTCTTCTTTGGCTTCTCTGGCCTCAACAAGCAGTAAAAAATGGTGTGAAGCATATGAGGCACCTAAGCACATCACTATGTGCTTTCACGATGCTGTGAATTCTGCTTTGCTCAGACAGAACAGAGCTGGGGTCAGGAAAAGGTCAGCAATCCCAGAATGCAGAGCAGCAAAGTCAGAAGGCACTTCCTGTTTGCAGGCTGCCTGATGTTCCATGAGCCGCCATCTTGGATGTTGAAAGGCTCATAACATGCAGTAGATGCAGGTAGGATGATTTTTAATGTGAGCAATCTGTATGTACAGGGTGTGGGAAACATATAAGATAGACTCTTATTCAGAGTGAAGGACCGCTTTAAAACCAAGGGATCTGGCCAGTCACATAGATGCCAGGGTGTAGCCAGACATGTTGACAACCTGGCCATTTTTGGCCAGTCTTGAGAGATTAGGATAGTCATGATACCTTCCAGTTTGTTCTTCAGTCAATAAAGTTCTAGGACAAAAGGGTATGTAGAGATCAGCAATAAGTCCATTCCATATCACAAACACATCCACATTCAAGTTATGTGTGACAAATTGGAACATGAGATGGGCCCATTTGCTGTGATGTTTTCTATCCCCAGTATATCCATTACCAAGATAGCATTTCTTTAAAGTTATTCTAAATGCAAGCCCGATTGATATCTCATTGTCTCGGGCGCTACGAGTCCCAAACTTTAATCCATTTTTAAAAAGACCCTGTAGTTCCGAAGTTATCCTTAAAAGTATTAGAGCATTGGAGATGCAGAGAAAAAAAAGAGAAGTGACAGTGGGTGTGGAAACAGCGATGTGATGTAAGCACACTGTGTGCTTTACATATTCTTAATGGGCAGTGTGCCAGAGACCGCTTTCTTTCTATTAAATAAAGTGTGTGCATTGTTGTTCCTCCAGGTATTCTTGGTATTAGTAATTCATACTTTCAGAACAAAAATAGAAAAAAAAAAATTACATGGCCTGGATTCAGCCTATCAGCAGATCATGGGGATGCGAGTAATATGCTGGAGGCCAAGATTGTCTCCAGCCTGTCAGTTTATAGTGTGTCTGGATTAAGGAGGGGGGGTTGCTGCTGCAAGGTGGGTGTCTGACCTGTGGCAGGGGGATAGGAGTGCAGGGATTCAGAGGGAGACAGCCAATCAGGACAGCAAGGCAGGGAGTAGAGGGCGTTTCCATTCTTGATCCCCCTATGTTAAGGAATGGATTAGATTAGCGGGTGGGGACTGAAAACTGAATGAGGAAGTGATTTTCCTAACTAAGGAGAAAGAGGAGGAAGCACTCAATGAAAGATAAGCTACTGATGTATTTATTTTTAATTTTTGAATTGCCAATCACTTTAAACAATAAATGCTCAAAGCCCTCACCACTATTGTTGGGCTAACCCCTATACGTTTGGGTCTGGCAAGTTTGGCCAAAGTTTGAACAAAAGGGGAACCGGATGGGGACCTGAACTTTTGGGTCCAACAATGGCCCCGTGCAGAGTGTGCAGCAGCAGAAAGCGACGGTACACCTTACCTGTGCCCCACAATTGGCGTTCTTTCTTGTCAAAATCACAGCTGGGGCTTTAAAAAGATGGCTGTCCCCATGATTGAGGACACATGAAGCTGGCACTAGAAGTCAGGGCTCAGGAAAGTTGTACAGCTGCTTTCTGCTACACACTCCGCATTAAGCTAGCTGATGTGTTGCTTAGCAGCCCATCAACACAGCTTTTCTGGGTTCAGAACGCCGAACATGGACTTCTGCCTCAGGTCTGTGTTCGGGTTTAGGAACCCGAACTCGCAGACTTCAGTACGAACCCAAACTTTGCTGTTCTGGTTCTCCCAGCACTCCTAACCACGCTCTCTTGCTCATGGTGTCTAGTTCATAGCTGATTTATGCCACCAAGGTGGCTTCGAAGCAGCGATCTGAGGGGGTATTGTTGTCTGTAGACCAGGAACTTTAGATTTGCTTTAATATGTACAGCTTGTACGCTCCAGGAGAACAGTATTTCTTTTTAAAGGAGCACTATTGCGAAAAAATGGGCCAATAATAAAAAACCATATAAATATACTGGATGGCGGGATGAAAAGTTCACTGATACACCCAGCATCAAGAAATATCCGGGATGGCTTGTTTTTTTATTTTTACT
Source organism: Gastrophryne carolinensis (assembly GCA_027917425.1). Classification (NCBI taxonomy): domain Eukaryota; kingdom Metazoa; phylum Chordata; class Amphibia; order Anura; family Microhylidae; genus Gastrophryne; species Gastrophryne carolinensis. The sequence continues at coordinate 458,492,194 of CM051236.1, forward strand.
AATGGAAGAAATAGGAAAATCGGGTGACAGGTTCTGTCACCCCTGATACACTAAACCTGTCACCCCTGGATTTTATTCCTACCAGGAGAAGAAAACCACAAGCTTGGTGGGAGTTTTATTCAGTTCGGGTGTATAAGTGACCCCTCCTCTCATTAGCCAATGCGTTTATATGGGTTTTTAATATTACACAATTTCGTGATACTGCCACTCAGGTGCATGCATGTTTTTTGCCTTGCAAGCAATACAATATAAAAAGGGAAGCATTATGCCTAAATTATTTTACTATTTATTTTATTATTGAGTGAAATATCGTTATCATTTTAATAAAACAAATGTATAATTATTAATCTTGTAATATTGCATCAACACTTCCACAAGTCTTTTCAAGTACAAATTGTAAAATACGGATATATTACAGTTCTTTCAATGTAAAACAAAAGTGAATAAATAAATTAAAATGTGACACTCCTACATTGCATTATTTACAAGTAGGACCATTTTAAAAGAGCTGATTTAACAAAGCACATGAAGGGTCCCCAGGGATAAATGCGGACAATATTCACCATGACAAATGTTACTAAATGTTTGAAAGAGTTCCTGAGGTGCTAATATCTAGAGGGCCTCACTATGACCTGTTTAGCAGCCAGTTAGATCAACTAGAAAGTGGTAGATTGTGAATCTTTCATCTTCTTACGTCTTCATTGCTTGTATTTGATCTGGTGAAAAGGAAAGCAAGGTAAAGAGTGAACTAAAACAGGAAGGAGGAGCAAGAAACATTTTATGTAACATACTCAAACATTGTAATGAGGACAAAAATATAAAGAAAATGTGCCACCATAAACAAATATGTTTTCTATTGTCTGAATGCACATCAGAATAGGTTCCAAATTAACTCTTGAACCACTCCCTAAGGATCCTGGATGGCTTCCCGATTTGAGCGTTAAAGTTCACCTATACTCAGAGGGAAGATTATATCGTCACCTTCTATCCCCAGCCCAGTGCCCCAAAACAGCCTACAACAACTAAAACGCTTGCCCAAAACTCATAACACAAACTGGATGCAGTCAGCCATATTGGTCCCTGGTCGAGCGGCCAGCGCGGATACATTCAGTTACAGCACACACAGCTCAGCAATGGGGAGCACTTCAACCTAATTGCCATTATGTGAGAGTTTAGTTGTAACTGAATTAGCATATTGCTGCTCACCTCAAAACTACTTCCTATTAGTGTTTTTAGCAATATTGGGCATAGGCTTTAGTAAAATAAAAAGAAACACAGGCTGTTTTAGGGCACTAAACTGGAGATGGAAGGTGATGACATAAACTTCCCTTTGAGTATAAGTGCACTTTATCGTGACCTGTGTGTGGCCGACTCCTTTTAAAGTGGACCAAAACCCACCGTGATTGGCCCGGGAATCTATAAGACTCTTGAGATGATTGATTCCCTCCCCCCGGGGCATCGGGATGCCCTGCTGTGTGAAACCCCCCAGGTCACCTCATACATTTACCTTCTTTCCTGCTCCAACAGCCCATGCGCGAGCTGCGGCCGCAACCCCGCTATCCCTGTAGAAGGGTGCGTGCCCGCGCCAGGCATTTGTGAATGGCCGGCGCGGGCACGCACCCTGTTAGAGGGAAGCAGAGGATGCGCCCACCAGTGCGCTTGGAGCCGCTGGCTTACACGAAGCCTTAGACGATATGAAGTCAGCGGTTCCGAGCGTGCGGATTGGACGAGTGCCCGCACATGCACCGTAGGACTGGAAACAGGTGAGCTGGGCTCAGCGATCTGAGGGGTTTCACGCAGCGGGGCACCCCCGATTACTTTAAAAACAATAGGTGCCTGCTTACATGGACGTTTCTAGTGAGCGGAGGTCCCCACGGTTTTTACTTGGTACAGCTAGAAAGCAGCGTGGGAGCAGCAGTAAGGTAAACAGATTGTCCACTGCCCAGCCTGGGACTCTTTGGAAAGTCCAGGAAAGTGGATTTTCCTTTAAACCCCATGGCTCCACTAGGATAGTGAGTGCCATTTGTCACCTCATCACTACAGCAGCTGCTGTCATAATGAAAGTGTCACTCGCAGGCCTAGCAGTGTAGTACCGAGGCTTCCGATAAAGCTGCAGGAAGCTTCTGGCGTTGAAAAATTCTGCAAAGGTTCACTGAAGAAAATGAAAGACACAGTGTTTTTAGATATTTGTGTACTAATCATGTATCAGGAGGTTTAGAGGTCACCTTATTAGGGCACACGCCCACCCATCTGATCATTCAGGGCAAGACTTCCATTGGAGCGTGAACCCCCAGGACCACAGTGCCCTCCAATGGAGAAGAGGTGGGCAGGTGATCTTCCAATGAAGTCCATTTACCATGCTGTAAAGAAACCTGCCAGAGCCCGAGCGTAGCTTGTAGCACCCCACTTATTTTACCTGGTACTGGTACATTACTAAAAACCCTAGGATGACAGCAACCTGTTCAGCTGCTCTTCTGTACCCCAAAGGCCACCCATGTTACCATAGCTGCCCACTCACACAGCAGAAATGACAGGTAGCAATTGTTACAAGTCAACATTCTTATAAAAGTCTACCTTTCTACATCATTTATTTGAGGGTATTGACCTCTAGTCATATCCGAAATCAGTTTAAACATAGACAAAAACAAAGAGCCTGCAAAATTAACAGACTACCAAATAGCTGACAATTAGTCAAAGAAAACAAAGTTTAGTAACACCCCTAAACTCCCTCATGGCGATCGGTGGTGTATTTGCAGATTTTGTGCCTCTTTATTGCATGGGAGCAGCCATCTTGCTACACATTTTGGCTGTTTACACATGAGCAGGGCCGGATTAAGTGTGCTGGAGGCCCCTGGGCACAAAATCTGGTGGAGGCCCCAAATACAGTATATTTCCCTTTAAAATAATAGTCCAGCCAAGTAACTGATTGGTGGTTGTCTGGCACCCGCCTACTTACTGGATCATCAGATCGAGACCCGTATGCAGTGTGTGCTGCTCGGGAACTCCTGCTTTGCCATTCTGGGTAGTGTAGTCGCCCATCTGGTCCAGCAGAAAACAGTTCCCAGTGGCTGTGCTTGGTGGCTTATGTGCAGTGACAGCTCTGCACCCATCACTGTAGCGTTGCTGACGGCGGCTTTGCTTCTCTAGACCCTCCGTCCTGCCCTGTGGTGGCTTTGGCTGCAGGTTTGCAAAAACAAAAAAAGCTTGCCAAGGCATGGGGGCCCCCAATGATGCTGATAGATTGGTTGCCGGCCCCATTAGACCAAAGACTGAAAAGCCTCCTGGACCATACCATAACCCAAAGGTTGGTGGAGGCCCCCTTTGCAGGGCAAGTGGTGGAGGCCCCGGGGCTCACGCCCCCCTCTCATAATCCGGCCCTGCACATGAGCATGGGGGGTGCAGCTGAGTTGGTAGCTTCCCTATGATAAGCACATCCAGCTCGACAGATTTTTTATCTGTTTCCAAACAGAATGTTAGAAAGCTCCTCTTCCGTGCAGCTTCTTCCTCAGGTCTTGTAGTGTAAAACACCTATCACGTTTTTGCCCAGAACGGGTCAGCAAGAATGCTTTTCTGTGATTAATGCACAAAATGCTAATCTTGGGTCTTCCATCACATCTGACATTGTGTACTTGGGCTAAACATGGTTCATAACTGGTGAAGTGTGTGTCTCAAAACATCAGACAGTATAAAACAGTTCTTGTTATCAATGAAAACACTTCTGACACATCCGCTCCTCTGTCACCCCGTATGAGAAACATAGATAAAAGGAAGGTTTGATGCTCTGCTGCTCCAGGTCCATGAACAGTAAATCAATTGTGACATCTAGTGGTCACCGGCGTGCGCTGCCATCCTCATCACATCTGCCATTACTAAACGTCAGCACTGTCTTTCAATTCACAGCAAATGCGAACAAGAGATAGAACATGTCTGCATGTATAAAAATCTTCCAGATTTTTTTCTTTGTCCATTCCCCAGTCTAGGGTTACCTAGAGACTGGACTTCCACTTTAAAGAGGAATAACACACCCGATTTTCACGTTTTTGGGGGGGGGGGGGTTGCTCTCAGTGGGTATGCCCCTAGGTCCATCACCTTCCTGTTGCTCCTACGATGCAGACTCAGGCGAGAATGAGCACGCTGATTGGCTGAGCGGCCTGTCAGCACACTCACTTTTACTCGCCTGCCTTCGGTTCCGCTGATGGCCGATTTGTGCTGAAGGGAAAACAGTGTGCTGCTGGGCGCATCCCCCACTCACCTCCTAGCCACTGTGTTCCTGTGCAGCCCATTCAGAAAGGCCGGGTGCGCATGAGGGCACAGCTATAGGTGAACTGGGATGCGGCTGCGGCCCAGAGACACGGCGAGGGCTCTGAGACAAGGTGAGTGAAAAGGGGCTTCTGTGGGGGTTTTACACAGTGGGGCATCCCAATTCAGGATGCTCCAAGGAGTGGAACTCAGATGGCCCTGGAGTCTGAATGTTCTTCTTTGCCGCAACCCCCCGCTTCTGTCACTTCCTCCTTCCAGGCATCTGTTGCCACCACATTCTCAGCTCTGTGTTCTGGGCCATTGCAGCCACTCTCTGCTCCTATCACCGCTCATCCTCCTCACCAGCATCTGCTGCCACCACCTTCTCAGCTCTGTGTCCTGGGCCATTGCTGCCACTCTCCGCTGCTATCACCGCTCATACTCCTCACCAGCATCTGCTGCCACCATCTTCTCAGTTCTGAACGTATTAATTGTTACTCTTGCTGGTTTATCTTGTGTGTAGTGTTGCTGTTCAGGTTCAGTTTTAAGGTAAAGTTTTAAAGTGGACCAAAAATACAATTCTGTGAAAAACTCACCTGTAGAATTGGTATTAGAAGTATACAGTACTGCTCCAGATAGATTACTTACACTTGGGTTATCCTCCGCCAGATGGCGCTGCACTGCAGAGACATGCAAAACAGGCTCCTCCCGGCCCCTCAAATACCTGGGGACATCCCACAAATCCCCAGCATTGAAGAGCAGTGAAAAAGAAGCCGGGAGAATTTAACAACCAAAAAACTGGTAACTATAACAATGATAATCACCATACAGGGGATCCAGAATAATGCAAAAACCAGGGTGGGGTGGAGCAGGACGTACTGTATACTTATAATACCAATTCTACAGGTGAGTATTTCACATAATTGTATTATTCTTAGTATACAGTACGTCCTGCTCCAGATAGATTACTTACACTTGGGACATCCAATAGCAGTGTCCATAAAGTAGGGTGGGATCCCCAATAAAAAAGGTGACAGCAGACAGTTTAACCACTGCCGCCTGCAAAACCTTGCGGCCAAAAACAGCATCAGCTGAAGCCTTAACATCAACCTTGTAAAACTTTGAAAAGGTATGAACAGACGACCAAGTAGTGGCCTTGCAAACTTGTTCAACAGAAGAGTGGTGCTGGAAGGCCCAAGAGGCACCAATAGCACGAGTAGAATGAGCAATAAGGCGAAGGGAGGATTCTTCCCCTTAGTAGAGCAGGCCTGAATCACAGCCTGACGAATCCACTTGCTGATAGTAGACTTGGCAGGAGCCAAACCCTTCCTAGGACCAGAAGGGACAACAAGAAGAGCATCAGTTTTCCTGAAAGGTGCAATAGCCACCAGATATTACTTCAGACACCTACCCACATCCAAAGAGTGCAAAACTCTCTCCTTAGCATTGCTAGGTTTAGGGCACAAAGAAGGAAGAACAATATCCTGATTCAAATGAAAGGCAGACACTACCTCTAGGCAGAAAATCAGGTTTGAAACGAAACAACACCTTGTCCTGGTGCCTCTCAAAGTAGGGGGGCTGAAAGAACAGCGCCGCCAACTCAGACACACGCCTGACAGAAGTGATAGCTACCAAAAACACAACCTTGAGCGTAAGAAAGGCCAAATCAGCATCTTGCACAGGTACAAAGGGAGCACCCTGCAAAGCAGGCAAGACCAATTCCAATCCCCAAAACAGGGACCATAGGTTGTCGTGGGGAACGCACATGAAAGAAGACAGACAGGGTAGAAACCTGACCCTTCAAAGTACTGAGTTAGAGACCTACTCTAACCCATGCACTAAAACTCCAGAACCCTGGGGACTGAAAACACCCAACAGGGAAGAGACCAAGACTCAACCAGTCAATGTAGGTCCGCCATACCCTATAACAGATGGAAGAAGAAGTCATCTTCCTAGCCTTCACCATGGACTCAACCATAGAGGTAGACAAACCTTTCTCCATCAAGATGGAGGTTTCAGCAGTCAGGCCGTCAAGGCCAGAGTTTGTAATTGGGATGGCGTAAGGGGTCCTAAGTGAGCAGATCTGGCACTCCAGGCAGAAAGCACTGATCTACTGCCATCTGCACCACGTCTGCGAACCACACTCTTCTTGGCCACCTGAGGCCACCAGAACCACTGGCACCCCTTCCAGAGCAATCTTGCGCAGAACATGTAGAAAGAACATACAGAAACTGAATGTCCTGCCATGACATTACTAAGGCATCCATGGGCACGGCCAGAGGATCCTGGGACAGGAAGACAAAGGCCGGGAGCTTGTGAATGTGACGGAATGCAAATAGATCCACATCAGGTTGGCCCCAACGGTGATACAGAGATTGGAACACCCTGTTGCAGAGGGAGCCCCCCCCCCCCCCGGAATGTATACCACTGAATGCAAGGAACATTGGCCTCCACCCAGATCAGAATCAGAGACACTTCCTGGAGGACCCTCTTGCTCCGGGTCCCTCCCTGATGATTGATGTAGGCAACTGCCATCAGAGTGATCATGTGCCCCTGAGCAGGCAGGCCCTGAAAATGAGTAGTCAAACGAATCAGAACTAACCTGATCACTCACAGCTTCAAGACATTGATAGGTGAAAAGGCCTCCTAAGGCCCCACCTCCCCTGGAACCGCAGGGACTCCAGAAGAACCCCCTCAACCTGATAGACTGGCATCCGTGGTGACCGTCTCCCAGGAAGAAGCAAGAAAGTTCCACCCCCCAAAAGGTTCCATGAGTCCATCCACTACAAGAGGGACCTCCTCGCCAGGGGGGAAGACACCCAGACCCTGTCCAGGGATGCTGGGACCTTGTCCCATACAGACAATAGGAGAAGTTGCAGAAGCCCCAAGAGGGACTGAGCACAAGGGGCCGCTCCGAAGCATGCCACCATCAGTCCCACCAGCTGCATCCTCTGCCTGGTGAAGGGACGGGGACAGCAAGGAGGAACTGAACTTGTGCAAGCAGATTGTCCACCTTCTGCTGAGGAAGGAATATCCTGGGCTAAACTGTGTCCAGATTCATTCCTAGGAATGAAGTTACCAAGGAAGGGGGCAGTGAGGACTTGGGGTGGCTGATCACCCATCCAGATGACTCCAGGATGGACACCACCAGCTGAGTATCCAACTTTGCCAGATGTAGAGGCTGGGAAGTGATGAGGACGTCCAGGTAGTGCAGCACGTGGACGCCCCTTGGCCTCATCAGAGACATCACCCCCGCCAGCACCTTGGTGGGCACTCTGGGAGCTGAAGAGAGGCCAGATGGCAAGGCCACAAATTGGCAGTGTTGGTCTTCCAACGTGAATCTAAGGAATCTTGGTGTCCTGAAAACACAAGGATGTGAAAGTAAGCATCTTTGATATCCACAAACGACTTGAAGCCCCCGGGGCGCAAGGAGCAGATGGCCGAGCGCAGAGTTTCCATGAGGAAAGCGCCTGTACTTGACAAATTGCTGAAGATCTGTACACCCAGAATGGGCCAGACTGACCCATCTTTTTTAGGAACTGTTAAAAGGTTGGTGTAGGGTCCCTTGCCTCTGTCTGTTAAAGGAAGTCTGCAAATGACCCCCAGACCCAGCAGACCTTGCACGGCCTGCGCCAGCACCAGAGCAAAAGCAGGGACCAAGAGTACCCGGGACCAGATAATCTTAGGGGAGGGCGCACAGCAAACACTGATAATCTTAGCTGAGGGCGCCCCATCATGCTTGAGGGGACGGACTTGGGAGAGGATTTGGGCATAGCCCCCCCAGAGGAGCCAGGGAGTTGTCTTCTGCTCCTGGGACAGGGGGCTGCGCGAGCCCCCGCGAAGGACACCCCCGGTTCCTGTTTAACACCATGGTGGGGGGTGGAAGGGGGACCCTGGCCCCGAAGGGGCCGAGACAGCCGCCTGCGCTGGGGTAACTTACCTCTCTTACCAAACAGGCGGGCCCCAAACAGACGTAGCCCCTTAAAGAGGAGCCCAGCAAGGGCCTTTTTCGCAGCATTGTCAGCACCCTACTGTCGCAACCAGACCAAGCGACGTATAGCCACCACGAGGGCAGAAGTTCTTGCACACATTCTAATGGTGTCATCCAATGCTAATAGGATAAATTTTACAAACACATCACAACTGGAGAGTGCATTAAACACATCCCAAGGGAGATCATCAGGGGCACGATCAAGCATATTTCTGATGAGGGTTCTAGCGGCCACAGCAGTAATGGCAGAGGCACAGACCGGGCGCAGCGCCGTCCCCGCACATGCAAAGGCGTGGGAGGCCAGCAGGTCAATGCGCCGGTCCTCAGCATCCCGAAGGGTAGTATAATCAGGGGGATGCAAGAAAGGGGTGTTAGATAGCCCTATGATCGGGACATCGACCTCAAAGGGGGGGGGGGGGGGATGACCAACATTTAACCACCTCAGGGGGAAAAGGATACTTCCTATCCCTATCCCCTGGAACCCCGGGAAGTTTACTGGGGCACTACCATTCCTTGAGCACAATGGTATGGAAATGTGCCTGCTCTAGAAATTCCTAACGTGATGTTGCTGTATGGAAACGCTCCCCTCTTTGCCTGGGAGCCTCACCAGAGAGAGAGATAGACAGAACCTCAAAGATCTGGATCAATAATCTGTCAGTGTCATCCTGGACCAAGGGGTCAGAGCCAGAGTCTTCATGACCCTTCGGTCTCTCATCAGATGAGCCTGAGTCAGAAAAGAGCTCTCCTTCATCAGAAGGGGTATAGCCACACAGATTCATAAACTCCTCGGTTCCCATAGGGAAAACAGTAACATTAGGCGTCAAGTTCCGCTTCTTACCAGGGCCCTTACGTGCTAAAGACCTCGCAATAATCTGTTCAGCCGTAGGCAGTCTAGGAGACAAATCAGGCTGAGAATCCCCACTTGTGCACGACTCAGCAGGAGTGAGATTTAAGCCTGGGGGAGTAGGTGAAGTGAAACGAGGTGCAGCCACTGGCAGGCCAGAATGCAAAGCCAGCGCTTGCTCAGCACAGGGTACGCAGACCCGTGCCCTGTCAGCATCAGCATGGGGTTGTCCACACGCCATACACAGCCGGTCTTGTCCCAAGGGGACCCCGGTCACATTATCCTGAGATGCCTCCATATGGTGATTTTTAGGCACAATATGCCAGTAGGGATTGACGCTATAAAGCAACCCTGGATGCCCCAATGACCCGCTAGGGAAGTGGGAGTAATTTTACAAGGCCCGACTATCAATTACACCGGCCGGGAGAAGCCAATGGATTCACCCTCTGAAAGACACAATGAGAAGAAGGGTGTCAGAACCGAAACACACTAAAGTGAGAATAAAGCCGCCCGCAAGGGCACTTACGGACCACAGTAAGTAAGAACGTCACACGCACATGCTACCAGACAACATGGCGCCGAGCACCTCGAAGGGCGCGCCAGAGCGAGCCTTGACGCGGGGCGCGCCATGCCAGGCCCGGCCCCCCGAAGAGCGCGAAGTCCAACCGACAAGCAGCCAATGAGGACGCAGAAGCGTCTGAGGTAACGCCGCCGTCCGGCGCGGAGCATCCAAATGAAGGAAAAGGGCGAGCGCGGCAGGGGCGGCGTTTACAGTGTAAAAAGACAAGTCAGCGCGGCGGTTGACACCACATACACTAGTCAAGCAGACATTACAAAGGCCATATGCACGTAATCACAATACACTGACATCCACACACCCCCCCCCCTTTCTTTTCCCCCCGAAGGCTACAGGGAGAATGAGGGAGGATGGCGGCCCTTTGTACAGGGCCCACCTCTACCAGGGCATGGGGCAATAATGCGGGAGGGGCATCCCATAAAGGCTCACCATCAGCCTATACCGCCTACCCTTTGGTGGGGGACTGCTGTGGAGCACAGCACAGCACACATGGTGCCGCCTACCTTCACCCAACAGCGCAGCCCAGGCTGGGAGGCACATCACATCAAGGACGGGTGGAAATAGTCCAACAGGGCCGCAGGCTTTAATAGCCCCGCTCACCTGCGACAGAGTGATAATTTCATGTCTTCGCAGTAAGCACTGCAGAGGAATCTGGGGATTTGTGGGAGGTCCCCGAGTATTTGAGGGGCCGGGAGGAGCCTGTTTTGCATGTCTCTGCAGTGCAGCGCCATCTGGCGGAGGATAACCAAAGTGTAAGTAATCTATCTGGAGCAGGACGTACTGTATACTAAGAATACCCCGTTTTGGGGTTCCCGCTGTGTGAAACCCCCCAGGTCGGGGAGTCCACTTACCTCTCCTCAGGTCCATGCTGCATCTATAGCAGCTGGCTTGAATCCTAGCCGCACTTCTCAGCAGTGCCGGCATCATTCGGCACCTTTCAGTTGTGCGTGGCCCCGCATAGCCATTCATTTGCGTCCACAGCCGAGGAGGGAAGCAAGTGATGTTGGTGCCGCTCACAAGTGCGCCGTGGGCTCGGGAGGGAAAGGCGAGTTTACTGTGTGCCCCTCCCTGGGAGTTTCACACAGCGGGGCATCCCAGCTCAGGATCCCCCGGGGGGGGGGGGGGAGTGTGCCCTGGAGTCTCAGACTCCAGAGTGGGTTTGAGTCCACTTTAAATGGACTTTCTCTTTACAGCAGTACACCAGACAAAAATGACTTGGGCCCCCCTCTCAGCATTTCAACTTGGGATGCCATCCTCCTAACAAGACCCTGGAACCCCTAAATCAAGTCAAATACTTCCGTTTCTGCATTCCATAAGAGGGGGAAACGGAGGGACGTTCACTGCTCAGAGGAAAACCCGATTGCCAGTCAGTCTTCACATAGGGGCACAAGTCACACACAGCAAGTTTATTGCCTGTTCTTGTCAGCTTTCCAGCCAACCTCCAACTAGTAGGCATTCCAATTCGGGTGATGCAGCAAAATGAACCTATGCTGTACAACATAATTAAAGGGAATCAAAACCCACATTTTAACTAGCATCCCCTGAATTGCTCCCCCCACAAATAGTAACTTGTACCTAATTTTACTGCTTTTGCTTTATTCTTAACCCAGATAATGGCGCCTGTTTTAGCTGTAAAGCCCCGCCTCCTCCATTCATTGCCAATGCTGTGTGTGGCAATGATGTCACTGTCACACTTATGCAATTACAAATCGCCTGCAATCTTACAGAGAGGAACAGCATAAAACAGTGTTTCAGGGTTATTTGATAAGCGAAAATATCCACTTCTAGTTGTACACCCTAAGAAGAGAGTATTGGCAAGTGCTTTGGTCAAATGTATTTCACAAGTGGGTTTTGGTCCGCTTTAAGGGAAAGCTGACCCTGACCTACAATAACCTCCAAGACAATTGATCTTCACTGGGAACTTTACAGCGGTATGTAAGAAAAATATCCCATTTACAACACTAGTAGCTTTCCTTATGCTGTGCAGAACACTATAGTAACCAGCTTCAGATCAGTTTAATTTTTATCCATATGCTACCTTTAATGAAAATGTTTAATATACAGATATTTCCCAGTAAAGTATCCTAATAAAAAAGAATAAAACTTTAAAGAACTCAGAGGCCACTTTTGTAGCCTGAAGTCAAATGATGAAGAGCAATTTTAAAATGACACAGTATGGAGTTAAAATCTAAAAACAATATAAAGCAAATGAATGCGCGGATACTCACTGCGTGATTTGATCTGATAGCAAAAGAAATGAAAGAAGTAAAGGAATGGAAACAAAAAAAATCAATGACAATGAACGAGATCGAGAAAATGAAATTAAAAGAAGAGGGGGAGATGCAGAAAATGATGCAACTAAAAAGCTTTACCTACCCTGTAACCAGTCCACTCCTTCCTGGAGGCCTTCTCCTTTCAGCCCATCACTCGCACTGATTAGAAAAGAATACAGAACGCGTTTAACAAGATTTAATAGCAATGTGATAGCTGAGGAAGTAAAATATAAAACATAAACCTGTATCCATGCACAAATAATGCAATTCTGTGAGTACTCACCTGTAGAATTGGTATTATAAGTATACAGCACGTCCTGTTCCAGAATATTCCTTACACATGGGTAATACATCCACAAGATGGCGCTGGACTGCAGAAAAAGACTTGTGGCCACTCCCGGCCCCTTAAATAGCCAGGAACCTCCCACTAATTCCCAGTGTTGACAAGCAGTTATACAAGAAGCCGGGAAAATAATAAACACAAAATGAACAATCACCATACAGAGGTAACCAAATATAATGCTAACAAGGGCAGGATGGAACAGGACATGCTGTATACTTATAATACCAATTCTACAGGTGAGTACTCACAGAATTACATTATTCCAAGTATACAGCACGTCCTGTTCCAGAATATTCCTTACACATGGGACATCCAATAGCAGTGTCCGTAAGGTAGGGTGGGATCCCCAAAAGTAACAGCGGGCAGTTTAAACCACTGCCGCCTGCAGAACTTTGCGGCCAAAAGCAGCATCCGCTGAGGCCCTAACATCAACCTTGTAAAATTTAGAAAAAGTATGAACAGAAGACCAAGTGGCGGACTTGCAAACTTGTTCAACAGAAGCTTGGTGCTGAAAAGCCCAAGAGGCACCAATAGCACGAGTAGAATGAGCAGTAAGGTGGAAGGGAGGCTCCTTCCCCTTAGAAGAATAGGCTCGTACCACAGCCTGACGGATCTACTTACTGATAGTGGACTTAGCCGGAGGCAGACCCTTCCTAGGTCCAGAAGGGATAACAAAAAGAGCATCAGTCTTCCTAAAAGACTCAGTTGCTACCAAATAGAACTTCAAGGTCCTGACAACATCCAAAGAGTGTAAGACCCGCTCCTTAGAGTTACTAGGATTAGGACACAGAGAAGGCAAAACAATGTCTTGATTGAGATGAAAAGCAGACACAACCTTAGGCAAGAAATCTGGCTTGAACCGAAACACCACCTTGTACTGGTGTCTCTCAAAATAAGGAGGTTTAATGGAAAGCGCCGTCAACTCAGAAACATGCCTAACAGAAGTGATAGCCACCAAAAAGGCTATCTTAAGAGTCAAAATAGGCAAGGCAGCCTCACGAATAGGCTCAAAAGGAGAACCCTGCATGCCAGATAAAACCAAATTAAAATCCCAGACTGGTAACAAAGGATTACCTGGCGGGAGCACGCGAGTAACCCCCTGGAAAAAAGTCTTAACCAAACGGTGGTTGGCAAAAGACCTTTGAAAGTAAATAACCAAGGCTGAAACATGGCCCTTGAGGGTACTAAGTTGAAAGCCCAAATCCAAACCATGCTGCAAGAATTCCAGAATCCTGGGAATAGAAAACACCCTACAGGGAAAAGACTTAGACTCACAACAGGCAATGTAAGCATGCCAGACCCTGTAGTAGATAAAGGACGCTGACTTTTTCCTAGCCCTAATCATGGTATCAACAACAGAGGCAGGCAACCCCTTTTCCATCAAGATGGAGGTTTCAGCAGCCAAGCCGTCAAAGCCAGCGTTTGTAAATTGGGATGGCACAGCTGCCCCTGAGTGAGCAGATCTGGATCCTTGGGCAGGACGTACTGATCTACTGCCAACTGCACGATGTCTGCGAACCACACCCTTCTTGGCCAGCAGGATGGCTGGTACCCCCTCCTGGGCTATCTCGCGCAGCACCCTGTCCAGCAGAGGAAACGGAGGGAACACATAGAGGAGCCAAAAGCTCTTCCAAGACAATGCTAGTGCATCCATGGCCAAGGCCAGAGGATCCTGGGACAGAGAGACAAAGACAGGAAGCTTGTGATTGTGACGCAAACAGATCCACATCCGGCTGACCCCAGTGGTGACACAGAGAGTGAAACACCCTGCTGCTGAGGGACCATTCTCCCAGACGAGAAGTCCCCCTGCTCAGAGAGTCCGCCTCCAGATTTTCCACCCCCGGGATATACACTGTTGAGATGCAGGGAACATTCTCCTCCGCCCAGGACAGAATCAGAGACAGAATCAGAGCCTTCCTTGAAGGCCCTCTTGCTCCGGGTCCCTCCCTGATGACTGATGTAGGCAACCATGGATTTGTCCAAGCGGATCTGAACAGCCCGACCCCGAAGGTGTGGGGTTAATTGTGTTAGAACCAACCTCGCTGCCCTCAGTTCCAGAATGTTGATAGGGGTATGGGCCTCCTGAGGGCCCCACTGACCCTGGAATTTCAAGGACTTCCAGAAGCCCCCCGACCTGTCAGACTGGCATCTGTAGTGACAGTCTCCCAGCAAGGTGACAGAAAGGTCCTGCCCACCAAGAGATTCCTCAAGTCCAGCCACCACAAGAGGGCCCGCCTGGTCAGGGGGGACAGAACAAACTCCTGATCCAGGGACACAGGGTCCCGATCCCATACCGACAGTAGGTGAAGTTGAAGAGGTCTCATGTGAAACTGAGCATAGGGAACCCCTTCGAAACTGGACACCATCAGGCCCACCAGCTGCATCCCCTGCCGAATGGAGGGATGCGGACAAGACAGTAGTAATTGGGCCTGAGCTTGAAGATTCTCCACCTTCTGCTGAGGGAGAAACACCTTGACCTGAGATGTATCCAGCGTCAGACCCAGAAAGGACCTCACCAGAGACGGGAACAGAGAAGACTTGGGATGGTTGATCAGCCGAATGACTCTAGTGTCGTCACCACCACCTGGGTATCCAGCCCGGCCTGATGGAAGGACTGGGACGAGATCAGAATGTCGTCCAAATAAGGGAGAATGCGAATGCCCTGAGTTCTCAGCAGAGCCATCACGCCCGCCAGCACCTTGGTGAATACCCTGGGAGCAAAGGTGATACCGAAAGGCAGCGACACAAATTGATAATGCTGATCTCCCAGAGCGAACCTGAGGAATTTCTGATGACCTGGAAAGATTGGTACATGAAGGTAAGCGTCCTTGATGTCTACGGAGGCCATGAAGTCGCCTGGGCGCAGTGAATTGACTGCTGAGCACAGCGTCTCCATGCGAAAATGCTTGAATCTGACAAACTTGTTGAGACACTTTAAATCCAAGATGGGCCTGAGGGACCCATCCTTTTTGGGGACCGTGAAGAGATTGGAATAGAAGCCTCTGCCCCTTTCCCTGAAAGGTACAGGGCAGATGACCCCCAACTCCAGAAGGTTTTGGACCGCAAATAAATCCAGATGCAGCCGCACTCTTACCCTTTGTATTATGCGGGTGCACGGTTCGCGGAGACGCCGCAAATACCAGTCTGTGTGTGAAGAACCAGCACTCCAAAAAAGTTCAAAAAGAAGTTTGTATTGCTATAACATCAGCACAGTACAGCAGTGGAAGTGAGTCGACGTTTCGGGGTGCGCTGGGGCCCCCTTCATCAGGACCCACCGCATGGCGCAGGCCCTGAGCTGACTGGGGGTTTTGAGCCATCCGGGATCTGAGGAATCTTGGGGGCGGCCAGGCTGCAAACTCTATCTTGTAACCGGAGGAAACCACCTCCTGGATCCATCTGTCTGCTACACGTCGCCTCCAGACGTGAGCAAAGAGCCGAAGCCGTCCCCCCACCCGGATGGGTGAGGGCGCCTCCTCATGCCTGAGGGGGCTTAGGTGAGGATTTGGGCTTGGGACCCCAGGAGAGGCCGGGGTGGCCACGTCCTTTGCCCCTGCCCCAATAATCTCCACGTGCTCCAGCAAAGGAAGCTCCTCGACCAGCCCTGGAAGCGCGGAAGGAGGGGAGAGAGGCACCAGTCCCCCGAAAGGGCCGAGGCGGCCTCCTACGTTGAGGTAACCTACCACCCCTGGCAAACAAGTCCAAGCGTTCACCAAAGAGGCGCAGCCCCTTAAAGGGAAAACCAGTGAGAGCCTTCTTAGCAGCGTTATCAGCTACCCACTGACGCAGCCAGACAGAGCGACGTATAGCCACCAACAGAGCAGAAGTCCTCCCACACATTCTAATGGCATCATCCATAGCAGATAGAACATATGTAACAAATTCATAGCAAAGCAGGAGAGATCTATACTCTAGAGATCTATACTATAGGCCCCATCTAAGAGACTCTTAAGCAGCCCTTTAATAGCACAAACCGGGCGCAGTGCGGTCCCCACACAGGCAAAGGCATGACAAGCCAGCTGGTCCATGCACCGGTCCTCACCATCCCGCAGGGTAGTAGTGTCAGGAGAATGCATGACAGATGTATTTGACAACCCCAGAACGGGCGCGTCCACCTCGGGAGGACATGACCAACGCTTATTCACATCAGCAGGAAAAGGATACCTCTTGTTCCAACTCATGGCACCCCAGGTAGCTTGCTAGGCCGTTCCCATTCCTTGAGCACCAGATTATTAAAGTGAGTCTGCTCAGGGAACTCCAAGTGTGGCTTCACTGTATGAAAAATCTCACCCTGCTGCTGCGGAGCCACTGCAGGAGGGGAAATAACAACCTATCAGTGTCATCTGAGGACCATTGGTCTTCTCCAAAAGGAGACCCGGTATCACCATACACCCTAGGTTGTTCCTCAGATGATTCTGAATCAGAGAATAGTTCCCCCTCCTCAAGGGGACCATAACCCGAGATGTCAAAAAATTCCTCAGCCTCAACAGGGAAGAGGGAAACAGCGGGGGATAGATGCCGCTTCTTGGCAGAAGCCTTACGCGGGCCCGACCCAGCAATATGCTTTTTAATGCTGGCCACCTGTGCAGCCAAATCCGATTGAGACTCACCGCTAGTATGCCCCTCGCTGGGGGTCAAATGCAAGCCTGGGGGGGTAGGTGAAGCCAGAGGCTGATGGCTGGGAGGCAATGGGTCCAGAATGGGTGGAAATAAGCCTGCAGGGCCCTAGGCAAAGCTCACTCCCTGCGCAGAAGAGAGCCATCTTCATCTTCGCAGTCCAGACTGCAGAAGGACTCTGGGAATTAGTGGGAGGTTCCTGGCTATTTAAGGGGCGGGGAGTGGCCACAAGTCTTTTTCTGCAGTCCAGCCCCATCTTGTGGATGTATTACCCATGTGTAAGGAATATTCTGGAACAGGACGTGCTGTATACTTGGAATATTGTTATAGCATGTGAATGCCATCATTGGGGCAGCCGTATTATTATTATTATTATTAACGTTTATTTCTATAGCGCCATCATCTTTCATAGCGCTTTACAAATTTTGGTCATGTGGGGCCCAGCCAACATTCATGGTTATAATAAAAACCCTTGTGATAGAACATATCCGAGGCATAGTTTATTTGTGTGTGTGTGTCTAGATATATTTATGCACCAGCCCACATAGACATATACGGATAGTTTGTGTTTTTCAGCCTCGCTGACCGCATGGTTACCAGAATCACTCAAGCATAGAAGCAAAGACAAGGTTCATATCCTGCCCCCCTTCCATGGAATGTTATCCTCCTCCCTTTAGTATCCCAGGACAGATGGGGGATACTTTCAGGTACCCAAAGATGGAGAATCCCAGATGCACGAATCAGACAGTGGGTGACTCCAATCGCTCTGCCCATAGGAGGGGTCAGAAACTGGGAATAAGGTGAGCTTCAGAATGGGCAGAGGGGGCTCTTATCTTACCATCAAGAGTGACACACGCTCCCTTTTAACATCCAAGCAGAAGACCAGAAAGCGTGTGGACTGAGAGACAATTTATTTGATCGGACCGCAGCCCAGACAGACACCAAAGTATTTCACCATTTTTTTTATATCTCTTGCTATTTACCTTATTTACCGTGTTTTATAGTTAATTCTGTTTTTATCACTTGTTTGTTGTTTTTGTGTTTTTCTGTTTGTTTAAATAAATTATAAAAATACAGCAGAGGGTCACTGATGCTCTGAATTAAGGATCTAAAAAGCTTACGTTAGTTCTGAAGAGCCTGGCTACCTTACTTGCCTAGGACGCTCGATCGCCTCCATCTGGAAGTGGTTGTGGGTCGATTCATTCGATCTGATTGTGTTGAGTGTGGCTTATATAGGAGGTGAACACTGTTTGTGTTCTGGTGGCAGCAGTTTATAGCCACGCGTGTTGGCAATTGAACAATTGCGGTGACACACGTGGAGTACGATTGGCCTGTTTGATCGGATGAACGATCAATAGGTCTAATTAACCCATGCAATCATCACAACCCTCACTAAGGCTCAGCATTTTTTAGTAAAGAGTGTGTGATGCCCCACTGCTGCCGATAGCTTTGTTGCTGGCCCTGCGGCTCAGCAGACCAAAGACTAAAAAGCCTCCTGGACCAGACCATAACCCAAAGGTTGGTGGAGGCCCGCTCTGCAGGGCAAGTGGTGGAGGCCCCGGGGGAGCGCGCCCCTTGCAAACCCCTCATAATCTGGCCCTGCACCCGATACACTCAAACCTGTCACCCCTGGATTTTATACCTGCCAGGAGATGAAAACCACAAGCTTGGTGGGAGTTTTATTCAGTTTAGGTGTGTACAAGTGACCCCTTCTCTCATTAGCCGACGTGTTTACATGGATTTTTATTATTAAACAATTTTGTGATACACCTCCTTTAAATAAGGTAACCGGGATCAGGGAGGTGTTAAACATCTGATGCTGATAGTAATATTTGCTTGTAGATATCTTATCTCGACACTAAAAGCAAAGAAAGAAGAGTGTGTATGACCAAGGAAATAGGTTAGTAATGGAACACATTGGGGGAGCGCCCCCTCCATCTGAGCAGCACTGCATCACATAACCGGGGGGGGGGGGATAAATGGGGGGGTTCCTTTGCCTACAATTGTCGTTGGCTCCTACCTGTCTCTGCCTCTGCTGTAATATGTCCAGTGTGGCTTTGTAGGCGTGTCTTACAATCAGGGCATCTTTATTGTACACACACATACACAGCATGCACACACACACATCACACACATATACACATCACACACACATCACACACATATACACATCACACACACATATACTTCACACACACATACACACACACACACACACACACACACACACACACACACACACACACACACAATTCAGAATAATAGGACCATTACCAAATATGCCACGGCTTGTCCTTGATGTTCTCTAAACACAGCAACTGTGAGACCTTCACAGATGACAGTGAGTCTCTCAGGTCCATTTTGTTAGCAAAAAACAAAATTGGTATCCGTCTGTGCTTAATGTCTGGGGAATAGGAAGAAAAAAAGAAGTTATTGAAAAGAAAATTAGAACACAGATTCAAGTTGTAGCGACATGAAAGTGCATTCATAAACACGGGCAAAGCATTCAGGCTGCCATAAAAGGGACCATACTTGATAGAAGAGTATTGATGTTTCTCAGTGTGGATTTGGGAGAAGCACAATGACCAGCAGCAGCCTGCAAGTCAACTTAGGGTGAAATATCATAGGCGACGATGCTCTACTGTCAGGATTATCTTTAAAGTGGACCAAGCCCCGCTGTGTGAAACCCCCCAGTTCGCCCGAAAAATAATCTTTGTTCCCCGGTCCAATGACACATGCACAAACAGCGGCTGCATCCCCGCTATCCATTTAGCAGGGTGCGTGCCTGCGCCAGGCATTTGTGAATGGCCGGTATGGGCATGCTCCGTCTTAAAGAGGAACTTTGGATGCGCTGGAGTCTAAAGGTCTTTGGTTCATCCGGAATTGGGATGCCCCACTGCGTGAAACTCGCCCCCTGGAACACTCACCCTTTCCCGGAGCCCTGCTTGTGCACACGCTCCACCTTCCTGAATGGGTGTCGCAGTCGCAGTCTGTATGTCTCTAAGGCCATTGTTTATAAAAATGCATGATAAGCAGCAGGGTGTTGTAGTGGTGATATAGTTCTCCAATCTCCCCTGTCCTTTATACTACCGGTAGAGAGCTTCTTGCTGCCTCAAGGCCCTTAGTTACAATGAAATTAAAGGGATTGTCTGGGCAGAAACAAAAAATCTATACCCGCAGCTCCTCTGTGCGGGTCCAGTGTTCCCCCACAGCTCCCGTGTGCAGTGTCAGCATCTAGATACTTTAGATGGCACAGAGCCAACGATTCCGCCTTCCAGCACTGGTGGCATCTCATGGCAGCGTCCATGGAGCCTTGTCGCCCCCCGCCAGCCTACTCCTTTAAATGCAATGGATGGATGGTGCGTGACAAGGCAGGCTCGATACTCCTCATCTCGGCAACCCCCCCTCTAATGCAAAACTTGGGGTAGGGGTGTAAGGGGGGAGTAAAGCCATGTTGTAGACACCGCTAGTGGGTAGGACACTCCACAAATGGTGGTAAAGTTGCATTTATGATGAATACTGTCAGAGAAATAATCGAAAGCATGACAGAAAGAAAATCAGAAACAAAGAATAGAAGGAATGAAAGAAAAAGAAAGAGATGACAGAAAGAAAGAAAATAAAAAAGCAGAAAGAAAGAAAAAGAAAGAAGGATAAGACAAGTAAAAATAGAAAAAATGACAAAGAATAGAAAGAATTATAGAAAAAAAAGAAAGAAAGAAAAAGAGTCTGAAAGAATAAAAAGAATAGAAGAAAACAAGAGAGAATAAGACATCAGAGGGGTGAGCTACTCGACTGGAGCAAGTGCGCCCCTGCATTTCTTTTATTAGTCTATGTACAGTAAAGGTTTACCCTAACTGTAATTACTACTTTGTACATCTCTACCGAAGAGGATGGTGCTATAGAAGTAATAATAATGCAATACGCAGAAGGTGTTATTAGGCATAAGACAATGTAATGTCTGACACGGCCACTTCCAGGGAGGATCTCTTTAGATCTTAGGCTTCTGCATATGCGGAAAAGCTCAGGGCTGGGTCCAGAAATCCTCTGTTAATGAGCAGGAAATACCAGGCCCATGGGTCATTACAACCTTTAGACGACAATAGTAGGAAGCAGTATGTCCTTCTAAATGAACTCCGATGTTTCCGCCCACCGCGGCTTCACATGGAAGAGCACTTTGTGGCTATAAGGAGCCGCACATAACCAAATAGATTTTCCGGCCGTAGTTTGTCAGGTGAAGAGCAGAGGCTGATGTAGAGCGCAGCCTGGCGCATAGCTGGAAGCATAGCCGAGGACACACGCAGTTAGGCTTCATGACTGAGGCAGCCAATAAAACACTCAATTAAGCTGCCCACGTGGACCATGGCTGAACCGGCTCCATTGTGAGAAAGCAAATGCCCAGAGAACAAAGCTGCTACCCAGCAGCATCGGCTAGGAAACAGAGAAATGCAAAAACTACAGATTTGTTTCATGTTTAAAGCGAAACAAAACCAACTGTGGCCAGCCTTGGAATCTAAAAGATTTCAGGTCCAGCCTCTGGCCTTCCCTGACTTAGGATGACCCGCTGTGTAAAACCCCACCAGGGTGCCGCAGAACTCACTTTTGTGCTTCCTATGGGAAACGGGAGGGGGGAATGCCACACTGTCTATGGGAAACGGGAGGGGGGAATGCCACACTGCCTATGGGAAACAGGAGGGGGGAATGCCACACTGCCTATGGGAAACAGGAGGGGGGAATGCCACACTGCCTATGGGAATGGAATCAGGGATGCCAGACTGTCTGTGGGGATTGAAAGGGGGGAATGCCACACTGGCTATCGGAATGGGATGGGAGAATGCCACACTGCCTATGGGGAATAGTAGGGGGGTGCCAAACTGCCTATGGGAATGGGGGGGGGAATGCCATACTGCCTATGGGAGTGGGATGGTGGAATGCCACACTGCCTATGGGGAATGGGGGGGATGACACTGCCTATGGGAATGGGAGTAGGGGAATGCCACACTGCCTATGGGAATGGGGGGAGGGAATGCAATACTGTCTATGGGAATGGGGGGAGGGAATGCAATACTGCCTATGGGAATGAATGGATGCCATACTGCCTATGGGAATGGGATGGGGGAATGCCACACTGCCTATGGGGAATAGGAGGGGGATGCCACACTGCCTATGGGAATGGGGGGGGGAATGCAATACTGCCTATGGGAGTGGGGAGGATGCCACACTGCTTATGAGGATAGCATGGGGCATGGGGGGGTAGTTAACGCTCTCCCTTTTGCTGGGCCTCCTTAGCAGCAGAGCATGACTCATCCATGCATGTCTCAATGTATAAGTCTCCTTAGAATTCAGTGAGAGGACTGAGAATGAGGAGTCAGCACAAAGAAGCATCGCTGGTGAACGAGAGATGCAGCCCCTGGCAGCCAGCACGGGGCAAGCAGAAAGCAGGCCAATTTAACTTTTTGCCTTAAAGGCCCCATTTAAGTGGAACAAAACCCAAGAATTTGACTTTCCAAGGTTTCGTTCTGTACCCACTGTTTCTCCTGATTTTTCCTACGAATCTCTAATACTTTTAAAGATAACTTAGGAACTACAGGGTCTTGCCTTTAGTATAACTTTAACTTACCTACACTGCTTTCCACCCATGTAATATGGCCTTGCGATTGGCTGCTAACAGTCATATGGCCTGGGGCTCATTCGGTGTCCAGAATCATGGAAGAGACTCTTGACCTTGTAACTGGGTGAGATTTTATTTAAGGAACCACTGGGCAGGTAGGTGAAACTGGCAATCTGGATGTACCCCATGTCTAGCAGACTGGCAACCAAAACCTCTGGCTTGCTTTAAGCACAACAAAACCCAGTGTGGCCGGCCCTGGAATTCCCAAAAAACCCCTTGGGGTGTGGCAAAAATCACCTGCTCCCTCGGCGATGTAAACATTGGATGGCCGCATCCCCAGCATCATTGGACTATGTGCCCCCTCTCGACCCCAGTCATTCAGATAAACTGGGGGTGGGAGCGCCCCCGATACTGGGGGTGTGGCCATTTCCCTCTGTATTGCCATACACAAAGCCGCTTGCCGAACACACATTACATGCATACGAAATGGCTCTGATTGGACGAGAGCCAACACATGTGCCATAGGACCGGGGAAAGGCGAGTTTGTATGGGCGGCCTGGGTGGTTTCACACAGCGGGGCAAGGAACGAAACCTTGGGTTTCAATCCCCAGGTATGCTCCACTTAAGAAGCAAGGTTGTCTAATATATATATATATATATATATATGCTTGTATAAGCTTGTTTTTATACATCTAGAAATTCTGTTTGGTTAAGTTACTGTTTTCTGGAAATGTATATATTCAGCTCATGTCACAGAGACCACAGAATGGTTTCCAAGGCAACCTGGGGCAGAAGTGACCAGTGTAATATGAGCAGCGACACTGACCTTACTAATTATGTTAACCAAAAATCCTTTAACTTGTAAAAATTACATGGAAGCATTAATCTCCATAACCTTCATTAACTGACGGTTTGTTCTAAGTATTTAGAGAAGTGTACTCTTAGGTGTGACTTAAAGGAGCACTATTATGAAATTGTACAATGAGAGGAAGGGTTACTTTTACATCTGAACTGAATAAAACTCCCGCCAAGCTTGTGGTTTATTCCCTCCTGGTAGGAAAAAATCCAGGGGTGACAGAACCTGTCACCCTGGATTTTCTTTCCGTTCCATTAAAATAAAAAGCAAGCATGGCTGGACATTTCTTGATGCCAGGTTTATAAGTGACCTCTCCTCCCACCATCTAGTATATTTATGTGGATTTTTATCATTGGGCCATTTTTCACGATAGTGCTCCTTTAACTAACCTGCATCTATGGGAGCTTTTTTTTTTTTTACTTTACCACTCAAAAGTAGACATTTCCGCGCTGTGTGTACCCTCCCATGTTGCCCCATTTTACTCATCTTCCTTTTGCTCCCATGGCACGCTCAGCCAATCAGCATGCTCGCTTTCACTTGGCTCCTTGCCGCTGATGGCTAAGCAGCAACGCCAGCCTTATCCCCTGCCCACCTTGCTGCCATGGTGTGCCCGCGCCCCTTTTCATACAACAGCAGCTTCAGGTCTGGTGTTCACAAACTGTATAGGTTTCGGACTTTGGATCCGCTGGTGTCCTTGCACACCCCTCCCCCCCCATATTAATCACACGCTCTGATGTTCCCTCAATGGGGATGGGGGAGCTAGCCAGGCACTGCTTAGGCACACCCCTCCATTGCAGTGAATGGATCTGATTGGGCATAATCACTGTGACAGATGTGGGGACAGGGCCACAACAAAATATTGGTTGGCAACCCAAAGAATTCTGGGGTGCACGCCACAAGACTCGTTGAGGGATGTTTCTAAACTTCAAGTGGAGGAGTTGCTGCTGTGGGGAAAGGTGAGCATCCTTTTTTTGTATTTTGGCTTTATAATCTCACAATTTAAAAATCACACTATGGGGCCCACCTCTGAGCTGCTCTTCTAACCCTTCTTTGATCCTGTCTCCAGAAAGGTGTTGCCCTGCCCCTTCTGCCCGATATCAACGTCTTCAGTCCCTCCTTCCTAGGTGAGCATTTACCTACATTAGGTATGTAAGAACAAGACAAGCTGTACAGGAGCTACAGAGAAGCTACCAAGGATACAATGCAGCACTCCCAAGACCACAGTTAGATGGACCATGAGTACTACAAGAAATAAATAAAAGGAAACCCTGAGATTTCAAAAGATGACATGTCCTCCATAGGCTTCAGTAAACCCAACACCGAGGTAGCGACAGAGTGAACAGATTAATGGGGATAATGTAATTCTGGCGCCCTGGGTCAGAGCAGTGTCTGAAATATTCCTTTAATTGAAAATGAGGCCCTAATCATGTGTTCAGTACCATCTATCCCCGTAGAAATTTATTCTTTTAGTACTGCACCTTCATTCATGTTATGCTTCACTTAAGTTTATATTTAATCATTTCTAACTCAGTGAAGCCTTTAATTGTTTAATAACCTTGCCTTTTTGTGTTACAGAAGGTAAAGCTGCTAAAAAGGATTCGTAAAGTTAATGAATGCCATGGAGTGTACAATTTAGCATATAAGTGGCATAAATCAGAAACCAGAAAAGGGTTTGTAATAGGAAGGCAATGATTGTTTATACAATATAGTAGGTCAGGCTATTCTTCTGTCAATTACCTATATGGGCAGGGTGAGCAGATTTGGCCTGAATCTTCTATACTCACTGGTTCAGAAGACCTGGCCCCACGATACAGACAAGCTTTTTTTTCTGATAGGCTTCAACCTTCGACTTGTGGGACTCATAACATGCTGATGTGTGCAGTGCCATCCACTGCGTAAACAATTACTAAACAACACTACCTTGATGCACTTCCTCTGTTGAAGGCAGAGGGAGGGAGACATGCATGAATGTTGGGATAAAGATCTTCCCTTCCTTGTTGTTAGGCTGTGCGAGGGATATTTTTAAGGGTTCAGACTTATTAGACATGTGAAGGTAGCTTTTACATGTTACTTAAAGTGGACCAATCAACGCCGGCACCAGCCGACTTGGTGCCCCTGGGGCATACTGGCTCGGGACTCCCCACTGTGTGAACACCGCGCCCAGATTGCTCTCAAACCACTTACCTATCCGCTGGTCCCTCGCCACCATTGTGAGCCGTCGCTGCAGTCCCCAGGATCCCTGCAGGTAGGCTGGGCATGCGAGAGTCCGCACTCCACAGGGGGGGTTCCCTATGCCTACATAAAGCCCAAAACAATGGCTTTTTGCCACGTATTAGTATGCATGGCCTAAAGCACTGATTGGACATGCGTCCGCACATGTGCAGTGGAAATGGCAGAAAGGTGGGTGGAGTGGGGGATCTGGGGGACTTCAAACAGTCGGACATCCCAATTCGGAATGCCCCTGGGGCAGGGACCAATAACCAGGACATGGAGAATCCCAGTGATTGGCCCACTTTAAAGCCATCATTTATAATATTTAATGCAAACTATGTATACAGAACCAAACAGAACCTGAATCCAGTGTCTCTCCACTACCCTGTACTATTCTGACACTTTACAAACTTTAGATCTGGCACAATTGGATGCCGCTAGACAATTACAGACTAAAAGAAGCAAAGAAACGAAAGGCCCTTCTTTTCCCTTGATGTAAAGTGAGCACAAATCTGATAAATAAGGTGGAGAAGCAGGAATGATAGGCTCCACCCTGACCTTCTGGGCCCCGGTGCGGTCCTACCTCCTATAGTTAAAGTGGACGTTCAGCGTCATTTAATGAAAAGCCCAAACCCTTAAAAAATGGATCTAAAATTAATATATTTAACATTTTTTTTTACTTTTTATTATTCTTTTCCCCATTGGTCTGCAACTCTATCAGCACTCTAGGATACGGGTGCTGCCATCTTGGCTCAGTAGCATCACATACTGAGGAGAGGGGTCAAAAGTACAGGGGGCATGGTTATAGCTGTGCTTCACACAGACAGGTGCAGAGAGGAAAAGGTCAGCAATCCCAGAATGCAGAGCGGCACAGTCAGAAGAAACTTCCTGTTTGCAGGCAGCCTGAAACTCCATGGGCCGCCATGCTTAAAGGTTCAATGCAATAGATGCAGGTAGGATGATTTTTAATGTGGGCAATCTGTATGTACAGGGGGGAAACATATAAGATAGGCTCTTATTCAGGGTGAAGGTCCGGTTTAAGCCCCTGTGACATCCAGGTTTACCAAGACAATACAGCCCTAGCACAGCGAGACCAGCATCATGCAGCTACAGTAACTGCACTAACAATTATTAGCTACTGTAGAACAAAAAATAGCCAATAATGCTGATCCACTGTCCAAACTCTAGAGCAGCAATACTCAACTGGCGGACCGGAGTCCGAATGCGGACCTCGGAGCCAGATTTCCGGACCCCTGCCCTGACAACCCTGCACTCACTTGCCCATCCAATCCCTGTCCCCTGAGCTCTGCACCATCCATTTCTGTCCTCCAAGTTCTGCCCATCCAATCCCCGGCCTCCCAGCTTTGCTCCATCCCTCCTGTCCTTCGTCTTCTGTCTATCCACCCCTCTTCCTTACAGATTCTCTCCCATTCATCCCTCTCCCCTGAGCCCTATCTATCCATCCTTGTTACCAGACCTTATTGCCTTATTTTTGGCCCTAGTCCAACCCTGTACACGGACTGCACAAAATGCAAGGGGGTTAGGTTAAAGCAGTGTTCTGCAGAGCAGTTGGTTCTGTGGTTCCACAAAAAAGTTCCTGTTTTTTCCCCAGTGCCCAATAGGATTTTTGTGGTGGGGTAGTGGGGCAAGCAGCCTTTTTTTGTTTGCTTGGAGAGTCTATAGCCCCTCCCCCAATGTGCTGATTTCTATCCTCCCCCCCCCCCCCCCACAACAACCCTCTGCCCCGACCTTCACCTCTCCCCTGATGCCTGTAAATGGACCTTTACAAGAAGTGGTTGAGTACCCCTGCTCTAGAGGAAGTGCTTCTCAGATAATGACTGAGCAAGACTACAAAGCAATGTGTTTCAGCTGTACATCTGCCTGCCTGGATTTATTAAAGCGACAGTCCAGGCTAGGCAGCTTAGTCCTTTTAGTCCTTTGTTAGTGATGCACCGCCTTTTGCCAATCAAGGGAGTCCGCTCACATGGCCAGCAGCAGGGATGCATAGTGAGGTCAGTATGGGAATGTGTGGTCGAAACCACAGCCAACACATCTGAAGCCAGAAGGTGGCTGCCTGAAGGACACCAGGGGATCAGGCCTGCAAGCTGGAAGGTTCATTGATTTTTGTTCTTTAAACGACCCTGGAGAGGGAATGAACTATGAACTATGGAAATGATTAGCTCTGTAGGATTTTCAGTGACTGGATGTGGGAACAGCGTTACAGATTGCCATGAATTGTTTCGGAATGTTTCCTTCCAATGAAGTGACTGGCACATTGCCATTATGAAATCCGCACAGCTGTTTCCTGAAGATCACACCCCCATAGATTCAGGGCATTTCTTTGTCCCTAAATGTACATATGCTACGCCATCGACTGGGCTTTATATGAATGTACATGGTGACACAGATATGATGACTGGCCTGGGCTAATGAGACTGTAAACCCAGTGGCAATAATAAGGCATCAAGCAGCTCATCTGGTGCCTGTCCCATGTGCCTCTCCTCCATCCCCTGCAGTGCCAGGTAGAAGCCTTAACAGGGATCTACAGTTCCCCCCTCCTTTCAATTTAATTTCTCCAGGACCACGCAAAAGAGTGGTGTAACAGTCACTCTGTCCCTTGCTGCTCTCAGTGCGAGCATAAAAAGTCACAGTGGTCCCACAGCTGTCTCTGACGAAAGCAGAGCATGCTCATGACACATGCCCTTCTCAGCTAAGCTGCGATCCAGAAATTGAAGCAAAGAAAGCGGCTTGGCTTAGGATACATATTTACAACTAATCATAGATTTTGAGATGCTTTGAAATGGCTCATTTCATACTGTTCCCACGGAGGATAAGGTGGGAGGAAGTTAGTTTGTGTCTGGACAGGGATTTTAAAGTGGATGTCTGGTTTAATGTAATCCTCCTGACCTGCCAAAATATCCCGGCACTAGGGCAAGATGGGAGCTGCAAATAAAAAAACACTTTACACCCTGCCCCAGCGTTTTGGGTGCAGAAAACTCGGAGAGGCAGCACAAAGCAAAATCCCTGCTTAAAGTGGACCAACACCCAGGATTTTGACTATCCTGGGTCTTGGTCCACTTCGGTGGGGCACCCCCGATCGGGGTGCCCCGCTACGCGAAACCCCCCCGATCACCCGCAAAACTCACCTCTCCCCGCTCCCACGTGGCCGTGCCGTCCAATCAGCGCGGACGGACAAGCTTTTTGACAGTAGCGGACAAGCGGCTCCTCCGCCGCCGCCTCCCGCGCGTCACTCTTGACGTGCGCGCGCCCGCGCTGGCCATTCACAGACGGCCGGCGCGGGCGCGCGCACGCCTAGAGAGGCTGAGGGAGGCGGCAAGGTAAGGGGATTTGGGGTGTTTGGGGGGGTTTCACCCCGCGGGACATCCCGATCTCGGATGTCCGGCGGGGAGGGAGGTGATCGGCCCGGGAATCTTATAGATCTTATAGATTCCTGGGCCGATCACGGGAGGGTGATGGTCCACTTTAAAGAGGAACGACCTTTTCTGTTGTTCCCGTGATAACATCCCTCCCGCACTATCTTTTAGATGTTGGCATTATCTAAAATGCTAGCATCCTGCTGCAATCCACCTGCTACTCACTCTCTTAGCAGTTTGCAGTTCGCTTAGCAGTACTTACCTCTAGCCGCCTGCTCTTCAAAACTTGCAAGCCACTCCTTAGATATAGCGCTCCTCTGCGCTGAGTGTCATTGCAGCCTATGCAATAGCACTGCGCATGAGCAAGATGCGCAGCGCAGTGTATGTCGGGAATCCAAGATGGAGCTTCCCTACGGAGGATGACAGGGGAATGGAGGGATGCTGAGCGCAATGCAACTGGATAGGCAAGTTCAAATTAAGGCAGGGGGCCGGGCAAGCCAGGTCTGGGGCATTTTACTAACTCCCCATGACCTGTAATGTACCTCTTTAAAGCTAACAAAACCCAAGATTAATGCCCTGGATGCCCCGCTGTGTGAAACCCCCCAGATCACCCTGTACAACCTCTTCCTAGAAGTGACTATGTCATTCAGCTAACGGCTCTGTTAGGCTTCAATGGGAAGCAAGAGAGATGGCATCCCCAGTGGTCACTCCCCATTGTAAACAATCAGAGCCATTTGCCCAATGGCGGCAAACAGCTCTGAGTGGACGAGAGCCCATTCATGCATGAATCTAAACGATTCCAGGGCCAGCCACTAGCAATCTTCCGGGCATCCTGAATTGAGATGCCTCTCTGTGTGAACTTCCCAGGTTGCCAGTATTCACTCACCTTTCTTCAGTCCAACGCGTTAGACTGGACTACCTATTTAAGCAAGCGGTGCCAGACTTGGCTAGCTGCATGCCAAACCTAAGGCTCCTATGGAACCATGTAAGGATGATACATCTGCAGCCTGGCTTCTGGAGCGTGGTGAGTACGGCTGAGAATCTGAGTAAGGCAGTCTATCTAATTCAAGATTGAGGGTCACAAGTGAAAAGATTTAATAAGAGTCGGGAAAAGGCCAAGAATAGATACACGCAGCTATAGTTCAGAAGGGGAGCCAATCCAAAAGGCCAAACAAGGAGATCAGTACTCAATCAGAATAACAAAAAACTAAATCCATCCACAGAGTAAATGAAACCAGGTCACAAGGGGAAGCACACAGGAGACCACAGGATAAGGCTAAAGATCAGGCAGTGATTGTACACATATCAGATGGTCATTGCCTGAGAAGATTCCCATGTGTTTGAAGGAACAGCATTGGCTCACCCATGAAGAAATGGACATTGCATATTTTTTTTTGGAGGGGGCAGGGGGCGGATTTGGACATTTTATTGTATGCTTGTCCACACATAGGTATTTTTCTTATGCATATAAACGGTCATCTGCACATGCACCCAAGGTCATAGGTTTCGATGTTGAGGAACCACCATCTCAGATGTGGAGGATAAGTGCCTGGAATTCTATGGGCACAGAGGCACATGGGCGAGAAATGCTAAAAGTGGACCAAAATTCAAGGCCTTTGGCCCTGGAATTGATATGTTTCTAGGGCCACTTGAGTCCTAAGCCCAGGGCATCCAGAATCGTGATGCCCCGCTCTGTGAAACCACCCATGTCGCCCAGTATACTCACCTTTAGCAGGGCACATGCCAGCGCCAGGCATTTGCGAATGGCCGGCACGGGAACACGCCCTGTTAGGGGGTAGCAGGGATGGACCATCGGAGCGCTCGGTGGAGCTTGGCTGGACTCGGCTCCTTGGACAAGCCTAGCCGAGTTTGCATCAGCACAATGGAGCGTGCTGACTGGACAGGAGGCATGCATCATAGGACTGGGGAAAGGTGAATTAGTTTCACACAGCAGGGCATCCCGGATCAGGGTGCCCCAGGGGCTAAGACCAAAACCCAGTATAGCAAAAATGCTGGGTTTTGGTCCACTTTAATATTCAGTATCTCACTAAAGTGAGCACACCCCTCACGTTTTTGTGCATATGTCATTATATCTTTTCATGGGACAACACTGAAGATAAAATATGACACATTGATACAATGTAAAGTAGTCAGTGTACAGATTGTACAACTGCAAGTTATAGTGCAAGTTTGGTGCATGCTCAAAATAACTCAACACACAGACATTAATGTCTAAACCCCTGGCAACAGAATTAAGTACAAGTGAAAATGGCCACATTTTGCCCAGAGTGTCAATATTTTGTGTGGCCACCATTATATTCCAGCACTTCTCTTGGGCATGAAGTTAATTGGAGCGTCAAAGGCTGCCACTGGAATCTTCTTCCAATCCTCAATGATAACATCACAGGGATGGTGGTTTTTATAAATCTAGCTCTCCTCCATCTTCTGTTTGAGGATGCCCCACAGATGTTCAATAAGGTTCAGGTCTGGAGACATGCTTGGCCTGTCCAGCACTTTAACCCTCAGTTTCTTTACCAGTGTAGGGATTGAGGTATGTTTGGTATCGTTATCCCATTGGAATACCATGTAGCCCAGTTTCCAAAGGGAGGGGATCATGCTCTGCTTCAGTATGCCACAGCACATGTTGCCATCCATGGTTCCTTCAATAAATTGTGGCTCCCCACAGCCAGCAGCACTCATGCAACCACCACCGTGGTTGGCTGTATGCGAGTTGCACTTGTCTTTGTACACCTCACCCTGCTTCCCCACAAGCGTGACACCATGTTTCTAGTAATTCATGTCTTTAGTCTGCTTGTTTTCAGAAGAGGCTTCTTTCTAGGACAGTTTCAGGGTGCTCACAATCTCCTTATAGCCTAGGATCACAGGTGGATAATAACAGGAAGCACTTGACGTTTCGGCAAGACAGCCTTTATCAAGTCAAGTGCTTCCTGTTATTATCCACCTGTGTTCCAGCCCTTGTCTACCTATTTGCCTATTGAACTGCTTGTTTCCTCTGCTATTGCATATACTACAAGGTTATGGACTTGGTCTTGTGCCCATAGAACAGATTTTTGCGGCTTTTTATACTCTGTGTCTGTTATACATATATGAAATTGCCTGCTATATTCTCTATGCGTCCCTATGAGAACCACCATATGAATGCTGGAACCAGTTAAACGGTGCCACCTAGTGGTCATTTTGTAATAAATTTACTGTTCACCTTGATTGTCATTTCATATGTTATTTTATGTGATTCTCAGCATTAAATCACTTTGTGGAAGGCATAATTGTTACAATGGGTGTTCGTTCTTCCTATTCATACTTGGATTTATGTTGTACTTGATGCGCAGTGAGTGGGCTCATTTGGGAACATCTGAACCACTTTAAGCTGAACTCTAATTCTGTAATACACTTACTTTTCAATATATACAGTGTGCTTTAACTATATCATTAATTTATCATCTTTATGTAGAGCAACAATTCTTTGAGAACAATAAGAAACCTGCTTCCCAAACACCTGAGACCTTGTAACACAAACAAGTCACATGACTCCGGGGAAGGAAAATACAATTCTGTGAAATACTCACCTGTAGAATTGGTATTATAAGTATACAGTATGTCCTGCTCCAGATAGATTACTTACACTTGGGTTATCCTCCGCCAGATGGCGCTGCACTGCAGAGACATGTAAAACAGGCTCCTCCCGGCCCCTCAAATACTCGGGGACCTCCCACAAATCCCCAGCATTGAAAAGCAGTGAACAAGAAGCCGGGAGAATTTAACCACCCAAAAACTGGTAACTTATAACAATGATAACAATCACCATACAGGGGATCCAGAATAATGCAAAAACCAGGGTGGGGTGGAGCAGGACGTACTGTATACTTATAATACCAATTCTACAGGTGAGTATTTCACAGAATTGTATTATTCTTAGTATACAGTACGTTCTGCTCCAGATAGATTACTTACACTTGGGACATCCAATAGCAGTGTCCATAAAGCAGGGTGGGATCCCCAATAAAAATGTAACAGCAGACAGTTTAAACCACTGCCGCCTGCAAAACCTTGCGGCCAAAAACAGCAACAGCTGAGGCCTTAACATCAACCTTGTAAAACTTTGAAAAGGTATGAACAGAAGACCAAGTAGCGGCCATGCACACTGGTGCAATAGAAGCCCGGTGCTGGAAGGCCCAAGAGGCACCAATAGCATGAGAAGAAAGAGCAATTAAGCGAAGGGAGGATTCTTCCCCTTAGCAGAGCAGGCCTGAATCACAGCCTGAGGAATCCACTTGCTGATAGTAGACTTGGCAGGAGCCAAAAATCCTTCCTAGGACCAGAAGGGACCACAAGAAGAGCATCAGTGTTCTTGAAAGGTGCAGTAGCCACCAGATAGTACTTCAGACACCTAACCACATCCAAAGAGTGCAAAACTCTCTCCTTAGCATTGCTAGGTTTAGGGCACAAAGAAGGAATATCCAGCAATATCCTGATTCAAATAAAAGGCAGACACTACCTTTAGGCAGAAATTCAGGTTTAAACGAAACAACACCTTGTCCTGGTGTCTCTCATAGTAGGGGGGCTGAATGGACAGCACCGTCAACTCAGACACACGCCTGACAGAAGTGATAGCTACCAGAAACACAACCTTGAGCGTAAGAATGGCCAAGGCAGCATCCTGCACGGGTTCAAAGGGAGCACCCTGCAAAGCAGGCAAGACCAATTCCAAATTCCAAAAACAGGGACCATAGGATGTCGTGAGGAACGCTTCAAAGTACTGAGTTAGAGACCGACTCCAACCCATGCAGTAAAACTCCAGATCCCTGGGAACTGAGAACACGTAACAGGGAAGAGACCAAGACTCAACCAGTCAATGTAGGTACGCCATACCTTATAACAGATGGAAGAAGAAGTCATCTTTCTAGCCTTCACCATGGACTCAACCAATGAGGTAGACAAACCTTTCTCCATCAAGATGGAGGTTTCAGCAGTCAGGCCGTCAAGGCCAGAGTTTGTAAATGGGATGGCGTAAGTGGTCCTAAGTGAGCAGATCTGGCACTCCAGGCAGAAAGCACTGATCTACTGCCATCTGCGAACCACACTCTTCTTGGCCACCAGAACCACTGGCACCCCTTCCAGAGCAATCTTGCACAGAATACTGTCTAGCAGGGGGAAAGTAGACATACAGAAATTGAATGTCCTGCCATGACATTACTAAGGCATCCATGGGCACGGCCAGAGGATCCTGGGACAGGGAGACAAAAGCCGGGAGCTTGTGATTGTGACGGAACGCAAACAGATCCACATCAGGTTGGCCCCAGCGGTGATACAGAGATTGGAACACCCTGTTGCAGAGGGAGCCCCCCCCCCCCCCGGAATGTATACCGCTGAAATGCAAGGAACATTGGCCTCCACCCAGGTCAGAATCAGAGACACTTCCTGGAGGACCCTCTTGCTCCGGGTCCCTCCCTGATGATTGATGTAGGCAACTGCCATCAGAGTGACCATACGCCCCCTGAGCAGGCAGGCCCTGAAATGAGTAGTCAAACAAATCAGAACTAACCTGATCGCTCACAGCTTCAAGACATTGATAGGTGAATAGGCCTCCTAAGGGCCCCACCTCCCCTGGAACCGCAGGGACCTCCAGAAGAAACCCCCCAACCTGATAGACTGGCATCCGTGGTGACCATCTCCCAATAGGTTCCTTGAGTCCATCCACTACAAGAGGGATCTCCTCACCGGGGGGGGGGGGGGGGGGGGGGACACCCAGACCCTGTCCAGGGACGCTGGGTCCTTGTCCCATACAGACAATAGGAGAAGTTGCAGAAGCCCCAAGAGGGACTGAGCACAAGGGGCCGCTTCAATGCACGCCACCATCAGGCCCACCAGCTGCATCACCTGCCTGGTGAAGGGACGGGGACAGCTAGGAGGAACTGAACTTGTGCAAGCAGATTGTCCACCTTCTGCTGAGGAAGGAATATCCTTGCCTGAACTGTGTCCAGATTCATTCCTAGGAATGAAATTACCAAGGAAGGGGACAGTGAGGACTTGGGGTGGCTGATCACCCATCCAGATGACTCCAGGATGGACACCACCAGCTGAGTATCCAACTTTGCCAGATGTAGAGGCTGGGAAGTGATGAGGACGTCCAGGTAGTGCAGCACGCGGACGCCCCTTGGCCTCATCAGAGACATAACCCCCGCCAGCACCTTGGTGAGCACTCTGGGAGCTGAAGAGAGGCCAGATGGCAAGGCCACAAATTGGCAGTGTCCTGAAAACACAAGGATGTGAAAGTAAGCATCTTTGATATCCACAAACGGCATGAAGCCCCCGGGGTCGCAAGGAGCAGATGGCCGAGCGCAGAGTTTCCATGAGGAAAGCGCCTGTACTTGACAATTTGCTGAAGATCTGTACATCCAGAATGGGCTAGACTGACCCATCTTTTTTTTTTTTTTTTTCTTTTTTGGGAACTGTGAAAGGGTTGGTGTAGGGTCCCTTGCCTATGTCTGTTAAGGGAAATCTGCAAATGACCCTCAGACCCAGCAGACCTTGCACGGCCTGCGCCAGCACTTGAGCAGAAGCAGGGACCAGGAGTACCCGGGACCAGATAATCTTAGGGGAGGGCGCACAGCAAACACAATCTTGTAGTCGGAGGACACTACCTCCTAAATCCACCGGTCTGAGGCGTGATGCCTCCAGACTTAAAGCGGACCTTCACTCTAAATAAGAGTCTATCTTATATGTTTCCCACACCCTGTACATACAGATTGCTCACATTAAAAATCATCCTACCTGCATCTACTGCATTTTATAAGCCTTTAAACATCCAAGATGGCGGCTTATGGAAGCTGCCATTTTTGCAGGCAGCCTGCAAACAGGAAGTGCCTGCAAACAGGAAGTGACTGTGCTGCTCTGCATTCTGGGACTGCTGACCTTTCCCTGACCCCAGCTCTGCTCTGTCTGAGCAAAGCACAGCTATAACCCACCCCCCTGTACCTTATCCCACCCTCCTCTCCTCAGTAAGTGTGATGCTTCTGAGTCAAGATGGCGGCGCCCGTATCCTAAATTCCCGAACAGAGTTGCAGGGGGAAAGTATAATAAATTAGTGACTAAACATGTAAAATATATTAATTTTAGATGCTGAGGAATTGTTTTTTAAGAGTTTGGGCTTTTCATTAAATCATGGTGAAGGTCCGGTTTAAGCAAGGTGCCGCAGCCGTCCCCTCACCCAGGCGGGTGAGGGCGCCCCATCATGCTTGAGGGGACTTGGGAGAGGATTTGGGCATAGCCCCCCCAGAGGAGCCAGGGTGTTGTCTCCTGCTCCTGGGACAGGGAGCTGCACGAGCCCCCGCGAAGGACACCCCTGGTTCCTGTTTAACACCATAGTGGGGGGTGGAAGGGGGGGCCCTGGCCCCGAAGGGCGCGAGACAGCCGTCTGCGCTGTGGTAACTTACCTCTCTTACCAAACAGGTCTAGGCGGACCCCAAACAGACGTAGCCCCTTAAAGGGGAGCCCAGCAAGGGCTTTCTTCGCAGCATTGTCAGCACCCCACTGTCGCAGCCAGACCAAGCGACGTATAGCCACCAAGAGGGAAGAAGTTCTTGCACACATTCTGATGGTGTCATTCAATGCTACTAGAACAAATTTTATAAACACATCGGGAGAGTGCATTAAACACCTCACAAGGGAGATCATCAGAGGCACTATCAAGCATATTTCTGATGAGGGTTCTAGTGGCCACAGCAGTAATGGCAGAGGCACAGACCAGGCGCAGCGCCGTCCCCGCACATGCAAAGGCGTGGGAGGCCAGCAGGTCAATGCGCTGGTCTTCAGCATCCCGCAGGGTAGTAGAATCAGGGGGATGTATGACAGGGGTGTTAGATAGCCCTATTATCGGGACATCCACCTCAGGGGGGGAAAGACCAACATTTAACCACCTCAGGTGGAAAGGGATACTTCCTATCCCAATCCCTTGGGACCCCGGGAAGTTTACTGGGGCACTCCCATTCCTTGAGCACCAGGGTATGGAAATGTGCCTGCTCTAGGAATTCCAAACGTGATGTTGCTGTATGGAAGCGCTCCCCTCTTTGACTGGGAGCCTCACCAGGGAGAGAGATAGACAGAACCTCAAAGATCTGGGTCAATAATCTGTCAGTGTCATCCGGGGCCCAGGGGTCAGAGCCAGAATCGTCATGACCCCTTGGTCTCTCATCAGATGAGCCTGAGTCAGAAAAGAGCTCACCTTCATCAGAAGGGGTATAGCCACACAGATTCATAAACTCCTGAGATCCCATAAGGAAAACAGTATCATAAGGCGTCAGGTGCCGCTTCTTACCAGGGCCCTTACGCGCTAAGGACCTCGCAATAATCTGCTCAGCAGTAGGTAGTCTAGAAGACACATCAGGCTGAGAATCCCCACTTGTATGCAACTCAGCAGGAGTGAGATTTAAGCTTGGGGGAGAAGGTGAAGTGAAACGAGGTGCAGCCACTGGCAGGACAGATTGCAAAGCCAGCGCTTGCTCAGCACAGGGTACGCAGACCCATGCCTTGTCAGCATCAACATGAGGTTGTCCACACGCCATA
Organism: Gastrophryne carolinensis; assembly: GCA_027917425.1. NCBI lineage: Eukaryota > Metazoa > Chordata > Amphibia > Anura > Microhylidae > Gastrophryne > Gastrophryne carolinensis. The sequence goes on from CM051236.1 coordinate 458,529,707, forward strand.
CACCGCCGGTCTTGTCCCGAAGGGACCCCAGTCACATTATCCTTAGATGCCTCCATATGGTGATTATTAGGCACAATATGCCAGTAGGGATTGACGCTATAAAGCAACCCTGGATGCCCCAATGACCCGCTAGGGAAGTGGGAGTAATTTTACAAGGCCCGCTATCAATTACACCCGGCCGGGAGAAGCCAATGGATTCACCCTCTGAAAGACACAATGAGAAGAAGGGTGTCAGAACCGAAACACACTACAGTGAATTATAAAGCCGCCCGCAAGGGCACTTACGGACCACGGTGAGTAAGAACGTCACACGCGCGCGCGACCAGACAATATGGCGCCGAGTACCTTGAAGGGCGGGCCAGAGCGAGCCGTACGCGGGGCGCGCCAGGCCAGGCCCCGCCCCCCTGAAGAGCGCGAAGTCCAGCCGACAAGCAGCCAATGAGGGCACAGAAGCGTCTGCGGTAACGCCGCCGCCCGGCGCGGAACATCCAAATGAAGGAAAAGGCACGCGCGGCGGCGGCATTTACAGTGTAAAAAAGTCAGCGCGGCGGTTGACACCACATATACCAGTCCAAGCAGACATTACAAAAGGGCCACATGCATGTAATCACAATACACTGACATCCACACCCCCCCTTCTTTTCCTCCCGAGGGCTACGGGGAGAATGAGGGAGGATGGCGGCCCTTTGTACAGGGCCCACCACTACCGGGGCATGGGACAATAATGCGGGAGGGGCATCCTATAAAGGCTCACCATCAGCCTATACCGCCTACCCTTTGGTGGGGGACTGTGGTGGAGCAGCGCTCCTTAAGCACACATGGTGCCGCCTACCTTCACCCGACCAGCGCAGCCCAGGCTGGGAGGAACATCACATCAAGGACGGGTGGGAATAGTCCAACAGGGCCGCAGGCTTTAATAGCCCCGCTCACCTGCGACAGAGTGATAATTTCATGTCTTCGCAGTAAGCACTGCAGAGAAATCTGGGGATTTGTGGGAGGTGCCCGGGTATTTGAGGGGCCGGGAGGAGCCTGTTTTACATGTCTCTGCAGTGCAGCGCCATCTGGCGGAGGATAACCCAAGTGTAAGTAATCTATCTGGAGCAGGACGTACTGTATACTAAGAATAATGATTAAATGGATACAACTGGTATGCGAATGGGCATTTGCATTCAGTCGCGAAAGATTTGTCTGCTATTTGAGTGATCGTTTATGAGATTGCTTTTTCGTGGGTGATTTTGGTTTCCACGGGTTAGCGGTCACAAGCCAAAACAATACGACGCTTCACCAACGAACTAATTATTGTTCAGTGCTCGATCACAGTGGGCATTTCCACCGATCAATTCTCATCTGATCGTGGCTGATTTAGGGAATCGACCACAAATCGATTTGTGGAAATGAGCCATTAGTTGTGTTCACAGCTTGATAATAAATCCTATTTGTACTATTTGCACATGGTTCCTGACTCATGACACAGAATTGGGGATATTTTAGATTGGGGTACAGGTCAGTCTGCAGTCTCACCACCTGATAGGACCTCAAGTACCATCCCTGGCCTAGGACAGTAGCGGAGAACCTATGGCACCCATGCTAGAGACGATACTCTGAGCCCTCATCTTTCCAGTACATGCATTTTTGGGTTTATTTTCATCTCCCCCCCTGGCACCAGAGACATCAGGTTGGCACTTAAGTAAAGTTTGGGTTGCAGTTTGGGCACTCCCTAAAAGTTTTGCCATCACTGCCATGGATATTACTGGCTGTAAAAAAACAAAGCTGTAGTCATAGCATATTAGGTGTAAAATAATAGTATAGAAGTAAGTTGATTTACAGCAATTTTATAATCCCCTGTCAGGCTTCTGATAGACCAAAAAAGCCTGAAATAAAAGCCACTTGTGGAATATAAATGAAATTAAGATGTGGTAAAGAACAGGCACAAGCTGAAAAAAAGAAAACAAAATTAATTTTGAGGAAAGAAAATATCAGTGCTCTGATTTTGCTGTCAGGGGAGAAAAGACTTTGAAAGAGATTTAGACATCAAAATAGCTGACAGAAACAATTTACTTGATGTTTTGAGTTTTCATCCACCAATGACCATTAGGATGCTGACAGGCAGTCACCGCTTTCGGATCGGGAGGGGGAGGGCCACAGGTACAAGAATGAAATGGAGGGAAAAATAAGAATGACAGCCGAGATGTAACTGAAGAAGTCCTGACATGACACTTAAGAAAAAATGGGGTTTGATAGGCAGCAACATGTACGCTAATAATCATCCACAACAAAATATGCTGCTCCACTCTGCATCCTGAACTAGATTGTTAAATTTGTGTTGGGAAGTAAAAAAAAATGAAGCTATGATCCACAAATCTGCTGCAAAACTGCAACTATGTGACACTACTATCATGCTACATCATGGGGGGGGGGGGTTCTGCTTCCTGAACACACATTTCTGCTTCCTGAACACACACATAACAGCGAAGATTCCCACCCCATTTGCGCTCACCTTCAATAGGCAGCTGCCAGAAACTAAAATCAGAGCTTCACATAATGTAGGTCAACTTGATCAACAAGGGTAAGAATCTGATAATCAACTCCACAAATATCAGAGATTTTAAGAACAGCTGAGATTCGCTATAATGCAGGGATCATTGATGGTATGAGGAAATGGATTAGGTTAGTCTCTGTGAACCTGGACCCTCCCTGGTACAGAGCTGCCACCAAGTGTTGACGTATGTTCTAATCAGTATTCCCAAACCCTTTGCAGATCTCCACACAGTTGCACAGGTAGAGTAATAGGTGCTCAGACCGAGCCTCATAATGACCTGTTGGGGAGCTGTCGAGGAGAGGGTTGAGGAACAATTCTTAAAAGCGTAACAAAACAAAAGATTTTCACTATCCTGGACTTTGTTCTGTGACCCGGGCAATGTCATGAGTAAGGGCGGATGTCCGAAACGCGTAGACGTAACAGGACGCTCATGATTATGCTGCTCCAATTTGTGCTGCTGTGAAGGCTTTTAAATGGTTTTGGAATAAAAGGACTTTTATTGTTCATACTACGTGGCTGGCATTTGCAAGTTTTTGGATTACTACCGTTGTGGAGGTGAGCGCTCTAGTCCCTGCCTGCAGTATTGGACTTTCTTCGAATTTCCTGGTGCTTAGCTGGCAATTACCCCTTTTATGCTCTTCTCTCCTTAGTATGTGATACTTCTGAAGCAAGATGGTGGCACCCGTATCTTGGAGTCCTGAAGCAACAGAGTTGCAGCCCAAGGGTTTGGGCTTGTTATTAAATGTTGCTGATGGCCCGGTTTAATTGGAAATTGCTAAATAAAAATATAGGTGTATAAGGAGGGCATTGGATACGCTCCAATCATAATTGGGAGAGTCACACTGACATTTTTAATGTGGGCACAGAATCTCTGTTACTGTATAAAACGGCAGGTTCCAGCATTGCTCTGTGAAGCAGAATGATTTGGAGACTAGAGCCGGGGGAAATAAGGTGGACATAACATAGCTTATATCTGTAAACACATCATTGTGTCTGTACCTCAGTTAATGAAACTCTTTACAATTACCTACAATTTTCTGCTCTAATTAGCATTGAAGCTCTGTAAAGTGGACGACACCTTCCAAAATCATACTTTTCATTCCAAAACTATTTTCTCTCCAAGTAGACCAAATCGTAATGTCTGCCACCGAGGAATAAAGAGACTGTGATCTGCTAGATTAGGTACTCTGATAAGGCTGGGCCAGAATTACTATAGCAGCAGGGCCTCAGCTTTTTACATCACACAGAGATAACCAAACTGTCCTGCAGGTACTTCAATTGCCAATGTCAGCTAATGACCTCTAAAATGAGTTCTCCTGTGCAAGAAAAGGTGCAACACGCGTCTGAGAGGCAGGAAACTGTCACATGTGCGGTCTCGAGAGTTGCGCAGCCTGACTGCCTCATTGCTATATTATAAAGCGGACCTTCACCCTGAATAAGAGCATATCTTATATGTTTCCCACACCCTGTACATACAGATTGCTCACATTAAAAATCATCCTATCTGCATCTACTGCATGTTATGAGCCTCGTTATGAGCTCATGGAGCATCAGGCAGCCTGCAAACAGGAAGAGTCTTCTGACTGTGTCGGTCTGCATTCTGGGATTGCTGTCCTATCCCTGATGCTAGCTCTGCTTTGTGCAAAGCACAGCTATAACCCCACACCCTGCACTTTATCCCGTTCTCCTCTCTTCAGTATCTTTGATGCTTCTGAGTCAAGATGGCAGCACCCGTATCCTAGAGTCCAACAGAGTTGCAGCCCCGTGGGGGAAAGAATAAGTAAGTAAGTGACTAAAAACTTTAAATATATTCATTTTAGATGCTGGGGAATAGTTTTTAAGGGTTTGGGCTTTTCATTAATTGATGCTGAAGGTCCATTTTAAAGAGGGACTAAATGGTGGACAAATGGTGCTTCTCCACCACCCCAATACATAGCCTCATCCACGCTCATCACTTTAAATGGGCAGCAGGTGAGCAAAAGGTACAGAAGGGAGATGGGATGCCTTTGAGGGAGGCACAGATATCTATTGCAGTTATGACTTTTTTTTTTTTAATGTTTTATAGTTTGTTTAAAGTGGACCAAAACCCAGGATTTTCACTATCGCGGGTTTTGGTCCTTCCCCCTGGAGCACCCGGGTTTGGGGGTGCTCCAGTGTGTGAACCCCCCCCCCCCCCCCCCAAAACTTACCTCTCCTTGAGTCCACGGCACAGATGCAGCCGCTCATCCAATCAGCTACTCCTGCCGCATATAATAATGTACGGCTAGAAACATAGAAACATAGAAGGTTGACGGCAGAAGGAGACCATACGGTCCATCTAGTCTGCCCTTATGTGTATACTGTATGTACTCTTTATCTTAGGATAGATGTGTGCTTATCCCAGGCATGTTTAAATTCAGTGACTGTTGATTTTTCAACTACCTCTGCTGGAAGTTTGTTGCAAGCATCTACTACTCTTTCTGTAAAAAAATATTTTCTAACATTGCTCCTGATCTTCCCCCCGACTAGCTTCAGGTTGTGCCCCCTTGTTCTATCATTAAGCTTCTTCTTAAAAACACTTCCCTCCTGAACCTTATTCAATCCTTTCACATATTTAAAGGTCTCAATCATGTCCCCCCCTCTCCCTTCTTTCCTCCAGACTGTACAAATTAAGTTCTTTAAGTCTCTCCTGATAAGAGAGAGAGAGAGAAGCTTACAAGCGCCGTGCGGTATCACTGAGCTCCCTTCTGCTGGCGCGGCCATACGCAGCCAAGGACGAGTGATGCTGGCTGCATATGCACTGTGAGCTTGAGGGAAAGGTAAGATATCGGATACCCTGGGGGTTTCACATAGTGGGGTATCCCAATTTGGGATACCCCGGGGGGAGGGAGTAAGTCTGCCCTGAAATTCCTATAGACTTCAGGGTGAGTTTTGGTCCACTTTAAAAAAGCCTTCAGAGTCAACTTACTGAGCCCCTATTTGGAACAATACTGCCCTCAGTTAAACAGGTGGCCACGGACCCAGGAGAGGACACATCAGCATTGCAGTCCAAACTCCCACCTTTCTTCCTATATAGAGGCAAGTGTAGGAGCCAACATATGGGAATAACTGTAGTATTCAAGCTGCAGCCTGCACTAGATCAGCAACCATCTCCTACAGTACACACAGCAGCCTGGCATAAGAGACAGTGTCAGATAGATTTAGGCTGGGGGCTTTAGAAAAAGCATCTAAAGCTTTGAATTGCACCATAGTGCACCCAGATAATGATTCTGGTGGGGGCAGCAGGTTCAGTCAGATTAAAACCCCCAAAAGCTGTGAGAGAGAGATTAGCAGGGAGTCACAGAGACAAGTGAATTACAGTGTCTGGGGAGGGCAGAGTTACAGGTGCAGGCCATTGGCGATCATATGTTTCCAGCTGCTTCCATGTCCACACCTGGCGCTGCACCATTAGCCAGCCATGGGGCACTGTACCATCTTCTTTAAAAACTTTTACCCTGCTTCACTTGGTGCCCCTGACAATTGGCGCCTGGGCACGGCCCCCCCCCCCCCCCCCCCCGCTACACCCCTGACAAAACCACCAGTGTTTCTGTACTGTATGGAAAAAGATCTCAACTCTAACAGTATGTTCTGATTTTAATGTGTGAAGCATGGCATCGTCTCAGAAACACCTCCGACACCAAGGCCTATTTGCTCATCTGCTCCCTATTCAGGAAGCTGCCCGTTATTGACTCCGGGGAAAGTTTCACAACATACTGAGACATTGCAAATGTATGTTGTATGGTATTAGGAGTGCTGTTTAGCTATATCCTTTGACTTTGTCTAGTGTGTTACTATGTTTTATTATGCAATATAATAATGTATTGTAAAAAGCAGTGTGGCATCCCCCTCATCCCCATAGGCAGTGTGGCATGCCCCACCCCCATTCCCCTATATGCAGCGTGGCATGCCCCACTCCCAGTCCCCTATAGGCAGCGTGGCATGCCCCACTCCCAGTCCCCTATAGGCAGCGTGGCATGCCCCACTCCCAGTCCCCTATAGGCAACGTGGCATGCCCCACTCCCATTCCCCTATAGGCAGCGTGGCATGCCCCACTCCCATTCCCCTATAGACAGTGTGGTATGCCCCACTCCCATTCCCCTATAGGCAGCGTGGCATGCCCCACTCCCATTCCCCTATAGACAGTGTGGTATGCCCCACTCCCATTCCCCTATAGGCAGTGTAGCATGCCCCACTCCCATTCCCCTATGGGCAGTGTGGCATTCCCTCCCTACCCTGGAGGAAAAAAATAAATAAAACTTACATTAACTGTTGCTCCCATGGTGTAGCCAGATGATGGAGGAGAGGCTGGAGAACAGGCAGTGAAAGTCCCTGCTCTGGGTCCAGGTCCGTGCAGCAGTCACACACACCCGTTGCAAGGACCAAAGTGTTTGAGTGGGCGTGCGGACGGGGCCGAAAAGCAGCGACGGCAGTGGTGCCCAGAAGACTCCCCCGGTCTCCCTTCTGCTGCTCCTCCATTGTCTGGCTGCGGGAGAGATGGTTAATTTTAAGTTTAATTTTTCTTTTTTTACATTCCCCAGCTAAGATACACTGACATTTTCCCCCCACCTCTTATAGGATGCAAAATGTGGTACTTACCACATGTTTTGGGCTTGTGGCCCTGATCAGCAATAGGCAGGAAATAGTGGCTATATGGGGGGGGGGGCATGACTTGAGAGTGCTGTAACAGCGGTGCAAACCATTTTAGGGAGAGACCCAGGTTAGGCTTAAAATAGGAGGCTAAAACAGAATAAAAGCCCCCTATTCAAGGGTACAAGGTAAAGAGCACTTTCTAAAAACAGAAAGTATTTACTGTATATGGTGCAAACAGGCCACAGACTATAACTATTATTTTTAGTGAGTGGGCACTTGAGATATCACAAGGATAGAAAAGATGATTTGTGTGGCTTCTTCAGTGATTCAACACCCAATGAAAAAACAAACAAAAGGGTACTTACCCACTGTCCCCGCCACTGATCAGGGCTAGCCAGGCGATTAGCAACACACCTAATCAATCTATCCCAGCCCGCACTTCCTGCACTGTTCAGGACCCGAAAAGGCGATGTGATTCGTGGAGTGTCAGGTTCACGACCCACCATCAGTCACAAGAGTGCTGCAATGACTCCTCCATTCATTGTAATGGATGAGGGTGTACTGAGGCCCGATACGTCCCCTGCAATGTAATAAATGGAGAGGGTGTGGCACGAGGCGGCACGGAAGCACTAGTAAATGGTGTTCGGGCCCCAGGAAGCGTCACATGATGGGATCCACCGATCAGAGCCTTCAGACTGTAAGCTCGCAAGGGCAGGGCTCTCCTTCCTATTGTCTCTTGTGCTCACAACACTTGGTTTAAACCTTATGGCATCTAGTTTGTATTGTTCCCTGTACTATATGTTTTACCTTGTCTGTAATCACACCCTGTAAAGCGCTATGTAAGATGATGGCGCTATATAAATAAACATTAATACCGTATATACTCGAGTATAGGCCGACCCGAATATAAGCCGAGGCACCTAATTTTACCACAAAAAACTGGAAAAGTTATTGACTCGAGTATAAGCCTAGGGTGCTCAAACTGCTGCCGGCTGCTCAATGCACATGCACAACACTTGCCATCTTCCTCCATAGTGATCAATCAGAGAGGGGATGGTGTTTGGGCCCCTGCAGAACACTGCCATCTTCCTGCATAGTGATCATCAGACAGAGGATAGAATCTGTGTAGAAACCCTGTAGAACAGGGGATGATGGCATCTGGGCCCATGTAGAACACTGTCATCTTCCTCCATGGTGACATATGCTGATCATCTCAGGGACAGATCAGAGGGATGGGTCACAGATAAATGCCACACACAGAGGTAGATGACGGATCGGGGTAGAGGTGACGGATGACAATGCCTCCTCCCTGCAGAGGGGCCCCGGTGTCCCTCCCAGCAGCAGTAACGGCCGGCCACCATTTTGAGAGGCTAAAGAGAAGATGAAGGGAGGGGAGGGAGGAGGCAGCAGCCACATCGCCAGGACCAGGCCTGAGCCGCCCGCCGCGTCCTTCTCCGCCCCCAGCCCGTGCGCATAGAGAGGAGGGCGGGCACTTACCGGAGGGTGCATCCGAGCACACAGCGGGGAGGATGGTGAGGCGCGCTGCGGGGCCCCTAAGGATGGCTGTCTCCGTGGCCACAGGCTGTCACTCCGAGACGCTACTCAGCGCCGGCCTCTCTCCCGCCTGTCCCTTCCTCCGGGCAGCCGCCCCCGCCGCGCTGTCAACGAAACAGAGCTCAGTGGCGCGGCCGGCAGCCGGGGCTGCGCGGGGTGGCAGGCGCGGGTGCGCGGCCGCGCGCGCACCTTAGAGGGAACAGTGGTTGTGACTCGAGTATAAGCCGAGGCGCCTTTTTTCAGCCCAAAAAGTGGGCTGAAAAACTTGGCTTATACTCGAGTATATACGGTAATAATAATCAGGGGAGTTGCTGATTGTCAGACTCGTGCCAATCAGCTGGGGGGACAAAGGGAGAGTACCCCTTTTTTTTCCAATAGGTTTTGAATCAGTTAAAACGACAAAATTAAAGCTTTCTGAACTGTTTTTTTTTAATCAGAAGAACAGAGTCTTAAAAACAGACAGATTCCTCCCAAATTGCATGGCTGTAATAAGAAAAAGTCAGTTTATAGCACCTGTTCCTCAAGTTCACAAGACACCTTTATCCTGAATGGTGTTAGCAGCAGCAGATTACCAGACATCATTAAGGGTGATGACTTTTAACATTTTATTTTTAACAGTGTTGTTTACCCCTACTTAGAGGTGAAATGTTGTGCTGCCGAGAGGTAAATATACAAGATGTGTGTGAAATGGGAATGGCACTGATCGGACATACAGAGGCGTTATTATACTGCACCGGCGCCTATAAGACTTGATTTGGCATCTTACCTTCGTTAGACAGCTAAGACCTTTGATTAAACAACCACCCCTGGGACATTCCGGTTTGGGATGCCTGACTGTGTGAAACCCCACCAATCTCCCGCTTTTCATACCTGAACAACAATTTCACTGAGCATGTGCGCCAGCGGCGGCATCTTTCTCAGGCTGTGTGCGGCCACGTCCGCAGTACCTGAAAGCCTGGCGCGGATGCGCGCAGTCGAGGGATGCAGGGGGTGCCAATCGTGAGTGAAGCTAGGAGAAGCTGCTCCAGTTGCACATTAAAGTAGACCAACACCCTCTGCAGACCGGGTGTTGCTAGTCGCCTCCACTGAATGACAGTCTGGGGGGGCATCCAGAATGCTGGCACCCCCCCCCCCCACACGTACCCCGCCCAGAATGCCCATAATCTTTATCTTATTCTCGCCGCCCCACTGAGAATCCAGAGCTGTGATTGGCCGGTCGGATCTCACGTGGGCATTGACATTCCAGCCGCCCAATCGGTCTGTCACTTAGTGCGACTATCAACACCTGGGCCGCGCAGGTTTATGGTCCACTTTTATATACACAGCTGGAGAAGCTGATTAGAAGTGAGCCATACCTGCTTGTGGGCTTGTTGGACAGGTAAGAAAAGTGGGCGTTTGACAGGGTTTCACGCAGCAGGGCATTCATAACCACACCCAAAACACAGGATAGTGAAAACACAGAGTTTTGGTCCACTTTAAGTCCACTATCGATGTATTTTTTTGTTCCAAAATGATGATCAGGTCTAGTATTTTTCAAATGTTATTTATGTTGGCAAATGTGTGTTTTATGGAAGCACTACTATCTGCAATCTATTAGCAACCGTACACCAAGTCTGTAGAAATAAGCGAGTCCTGTACACACAGAACACTGTGCTGGGCATGTGTAGGGTTGAGTAAGCTCCTTCACCTCAGCAGTGGCCATAGCAGCAGTGTTCTGTGTGTACACTGCTCACGTCTCTCTTCTTGTAGACCTTGGTGTACAGACCTGGTGTACGGTTGCCAATAGCAACAGATTTCAGGTAGTGAAAACTGCTTCCATAAACACACATTTTCTAACATAAGACAAAATAAAAAGAATACAAGATCAGCTCAGCGGCTTGAGGATAAAAACACACAAAAATACACTTTTACGCAAGAAATTCGAAAGTAGACTTTCCCTTTAAAAAATACAGCATCTGTAATATGAGGAGCAGGGATGTCCGAGATTAAAATCAGTCAAGAAAAATGTAGGATGTCTGTAGCACGGATGTACATCATTGGAGCTGAATGCTCCTCAGTAGCAGACATCAGTGTCACTGACAAGACGCATCTCTCCAAAATGGCTGATGAGAGTAAGGTGGGGGGGAGGGGACACAAAGCAATCTTACCTGCATGATTTAAAAGGGTTTCCAGCTCTTCTTTAGCTACAACCATTCTCAGCTTGTCACTGCTGTCAATGACAAAAATAATCGCCTGGCCCTCTCTGCAGAGTGGAAAGACAAGAAACAGATTTATGGCTGGCATGTTATTTACAGCAGCAGCAGACATCACTTGTATCAAGCTTATTAAACAACAGCACACTAAAGAGTTACTCCGCACTATGCAACACATAGCTTCCTCCACTTAAAGGAGAACTATGGCCAGCACGAGGTCCACACTGAATCCGTAGCTACACACAGCATAAAGATACTACTGTATTTCGCACTATAAGACGCACCTAGGATTTGGAGGAGGAAAATAAGAAAAAAATATTCTAAACCAAATGTTGTGCAAAACACCCCATTACAGAAGGTGTGGTATTCCCCCCATCCCATTCCCAAAGGCAGTGTGGCATTCCCCCATCCCATCCCCATAGGCAGTGTGGCATTCCCCCATCCCATCCCCATAGGCAGTGTGGCATTCCCCCATCCCATCCCCATAGGCAGTGTGGCATTCAGGGCTGTGGAGTCGGTAGATAAATGTTCCAACTCCGACTCCTCAGTTTTTTGTACTTCCAACTCTGACTCCCCGACTCCGACTCCTCTGTATTAATATGTGAATGCATTTTATACATTCCTTGAAGGAAAGAAAGGCAACATACATGTCATTACTTCTAGCAGAGAGAGGTAGTTGGGCAGAAGCTGCCTTCTCCTTTCTGTGTGCTGATCTTCTGCTGAAGATAGGGCAGTGGGAGGATCCAGAAAGGGGCCTTTATTATAAAAATACCATTTTGTGAATACTCACCTGTAAAATGGGTATTATAAGTATTTCACACACCCCACTTCAAACATTAATAATTACACTAGGGTTAACGCACCGCTAGGTGGCAGCATTGCAGAGAATCTCCAAAAACTTCAACAGGCCCCTCCCGGTCTATACATACCTGGTACCTCCCAAGAACCTCCCAGTATTAGAACAGCAGTAAGACAAGGTACCAGAACCAAACAATGTAACCCTCAACGTAAAGAACTAAACTTCACCAAATAAAGAGCCAGGATACCGAAAAGGGCGGGTGAAGTGGGGTGTGTGACATACTTATAATACCCATTTTACAGGTGAGTATTCACAAAATGGTATTATTCTAAGTATGTCACACACCCCACTTCAAACATTAATAATTACACTAGGGACATCCAACAGCAGTGTCCAGAAAAGGGTGGGTATCCGAATCAGGCAATAACGCAGAAAAAACTCAAACCACTGTAGCCTGCAAAACCTTACGGCCAAAAACAGCGTCCGCTGAGGCCCGCACATCAACCTTATAGAACTTAGAAAAAGTATGAACAGAAGACCAAGTTGCAGCCCTACACACTTGTTCAACCGAAGCCTGGTGCTGAAAAGCCCAGGAAGCACCAACCGCACGAGTAGAGTGAGCAGTAACGCGGAAAGGAGGATCCTTCCCTTTAGCCGAATAAGCACCAACAATGGCCTGACGAATCCATTTACTAATGGAAGATTTGGCCGGAGCCAAACCCTTCCTAGGCCCACATGGCACAACGAAAAAGGCATCAGTCTTACGGAAAGAAGACGTAGCACGTAGATAGTACCTGACACAACGTACCACATCCAAGCAGTGCAAAGCACTCTCCTTGACATTCTTAGGCTTAGGACACAAGGAAGGAAGAACAATGTCCTGGTTAAGATGAAAAGCAGAGACCACTTTAGGGAGAAAATCAGACTTGTAACGAAAAACCACTTTGTCCTGATGATCCTCAAAATAAGGAGCCTGAATAGACAAAGCTGCCAACTCTGAAACACGCCGAACCGAAGTGATGGCCACCAGAAAGGCAACCTTCTGAGTAAGAATGGACAAAGCAACATCCCGCAAAGGCTCAAAAGGAGGAGCCTTAAGAGCAGAAAGAACCAAATTCAAATCCCACACTGGGAGCAAAGGCTTCCTAGGAGGCCGCACATGCGAAACCCCCTGGAAAAAAGTCTTGACCAAGGAATGACTAGCAAAAGATTTCTGGAAAAAAATAGACAAAGCAGAAACCTGCCCCTTCAAAGTACTCAGCTGAAGACCTGAGTCCAGCCCCGACTGAAGAAACTCCAAAATCCTAGACACAGAAAAGACCCGGCAAGGCAAAGACCTAGCCTCACACCAATCAATATAAGATCTCCAATACCTGTAATAGATGGAAGAAGAAGATCTCTTCCTGGCACTAATAAGAGTCCGAATGACCGCATCCGAAAGACCCTCCTCCTTTAAGATGGAGGTTTCAGCAGCCAAGCCGTCAAAGCCAGCGTTTGTAAACTGGGGTAACATAGTTGACCCTGAGTGAGAAGATCCAGCCGAAGAGGCAGATCGAACTGATCTACGGCCAGACGAACGATGTCCGCGAACCACACCCGCCTTGGCCACCTTGGAGCCACGAGAATGGCGGGAACCCCCTCCAGAACCAACTTTCGCAGGACCCTGCCTAGCATGGGAATCGGAGGGAACAGATAAAGAAACCCCAGGTCCCTCCAGCTCAGGGTCATGGAATCCACCGCCAGAGCCAAAGGGTCCCGGGACAGGGACACAAAGGACGGGAGTTTGTGATTGTGACGAGAGGCAAACAGATCCACCTCCGGCGTCCCCCACCGGAGACAAAGTGACCGAAACACCTGGGGATGGAGAGACCACTCCCCCCGACGGGACGCACACTTGCTCAGAAAATCCGCCTCTGTGTTTTCCACTCCCGGAATGCAAACTGCCGAGATGCAAGGGACATGAGTCTCCTCCCAGACCAAAATCAGAGACACCTCCCTGTGGGCATCCAGACTGCGAGTCCCTCCTTGGTGATTGATGTAAGCAACCGCCGTCTGATTGTCCGAGCGAACCTGAACCGGCAGCCCTTGTAAATGATGCGTCAAGCGAGACAGAACCAACCTGATGGCTCGCAATTCCAGAACATTGATGGGCAAGTGGGCCTCCTGAGGGTCCCACTGCCCCTGAAACCGAAGATCCTTCCAAAAACCTCCCCAGCCTGACAAACTGGCATCCGTGGTGACAGTTACCCAAAGCGGAGTCAGAAACGACCTGCCCTTCAGAAGGTTGTCCGAGACCAACCACCACAGAAGGGACTGCCGAACCCGAGGAGACAACCGGAAGGACCGATCCAACGACCCCAGACACCGGTTCCAAGATGCCAAAAGATGAAGTTGAAGAGTCCTCATATGAAACTGAGCAAAGGGAACTGCCTCGAACGAGGCCACCATCAACCCCACCAGTCTCATCCCCAGACGAATGGACGGATGAGGATGGGAGAGGAGCAGCTGGACCAATTCCTGAAGCATCAGAACCTTGGCCTGAGGGAGAAACACTCTGTGCTGGCAGGAGTCCAACGACATCCCCAGAGAGGTCACCACCCTGGCCGGAACCAGCGAGGACTTGGAATAATTGATCACCCAGCCGAACCTCTCCAACATAGACACCACCGTGCTGGTGTCCCCCTCTGCTTGACTGAAGGAAGGTGCCATGATGAGAAGATCGTCCAGGTAAGGCACAATGCGAATCCCCTGAGCTCTGAGCAGGGCCATCACCCCCGCCAACACCTTGGTGAACACTCTCGGAGCAGAGGTGAGGCCGAATGGAAGAGCCACAAACTGAAAGTGCCGATCCTCCACCATGAAACGAAGGAACCGCTGATGAGCTGGAAAGATCGGAACATGCAGGTACGCATCCTTGATGTCTATGGACGTCATAAAGTCCCCCTGCCGAAGCGAACCGATCGCAGACCGCAGGGTTTCCATGCGGAACTTCCGGGGACGAATAAACCTGTTGAGAAACTTCAAATCCAGAATAGGACGGAAGGACCCGTCCTTTTTGGGGACCGTGAAGAGATTGGAGTAAAACCCGCGCCCCACCTCTGAAGAAGGCACCGGGCAAACGACAGCTAAGTCTAGAAGATTCCTTACCGCCGCCAGGAGCCCCTGCGCGGCCAAAGGATCCAAAGACACCCGAGACCTGAAGAACCTTGGAGGAGGACGGGACTCGAACTCCAACTTGTAACCGGCCGAAACCACCTCCCGGATCCATCTGTCCGAGACCTCCTGGTCCCACACCCGGGAGAAAAGTTGCAACCGTCCCCCCACCAGAGCGGGTGAGGGCACCCCCTCATTGCTGGGTGGGCTTGGCAACCGGCTTGGGCTTGGCACCCCAGACGCGAGCGGGGCGGCCACGGCCTCTACCCCTATTCCAACTGGCGCCCCTGGGGGCGAGGAGCCCCTACCGGCTCCAGCACCCCGAAAGGACGGATTGAATGAGACCGTCCCCCGAAAGGAACGGCGAAATTTCTTGCGCTGAGGTAACTTACCTCCCTTGGCAACAGAATCCAGCCTCTCACCAAAAAGCCTCAAACCCAAAAAGGGCAGAGCCGTGAGCGATCTCTTAGAATTAAAATCAGCCGTCCACTGTCTCAACCACACACAGCGCCGGATAGCCACCAGCAAGGCAGTAGC
Source organism: Gastrophryne carolinensis (assembly GCA_027917425.1). Lineage (NCBI taxonomy): Eukaryota > Metazoa > Chordata > Amphibia > Anura > Microhylidae > Gastrophryne > Gastrophryne carolinensis. Next base: position 458,545,089 of record CM051236.1, read on the forward strand.
CCTGCCACACATCAACATGGCATCCTCTTGAGCAGCCAGGATAAAAGACAAAAAAGAATCGCAGCGCTTAAGCGCAAGGGACTCATCGCTGGTGGGCTCGAGATCCACCCCCAAGTCCCTGACAATAGACCTGACAGCAAAAGTCAAAAGAGCCGAAGCACAGACAGGCCTTAACACCGAACCCGCACATACAAAACCATGACGGGCAAGCTGATCAACCCGGCGATCCTCGCCGTCCCTGAGCGAAGTCGTGTCAGGGGAATGCACGACCGCCGTGTTGGACAGTCCCAAGACCGGAGTATCTACCTCAGGGGGGACAGACCAACGCTTCATCAATTCCGCCGGGAAGGGATACTTCCTATCCCAGCTAGACGGCACACCAACAAGACGTGTAGGTTGCTCCCATTGCTTGAAAACAATTTCTTCAAAATGCTGTTGGCTGGGAAACTCCAAACGCTGCTTGGACACCCCAAAAAGCTGACCCTTAGGCCTAGGAGCAACCACCGGAGGCTCCAAATCCAAAACCTCAAACATCTGGCTCAGAATGGTAGAGGAATCGAGAGGGAGGCCGTCAGCCTGATCCCCCTCAGAACCCAGCAACTGCTGAACATCAGAATCCTCCTCCTCAATGAGCTCACCATCTTCAAGGGGACGATCCGACCAATCCAGATCTCCCACAACTTCCTCATCTGAATCCGGCGGAGGCGGAGACAGATGCTTCCGCTTAGCTGGAGCCTTCTGAGCGGCCATAGCAGAAAACCGCTTCTCAAGGCTGGACAAACGGGCACATACCTCAGACTGCGAATCCCCGCCCAGGACAGCGTCACACGGGGTCTGGAATAAGCGAGGGGGAGAGGGAGATGGTGCGGCTGACGAAGTGCTAGGCACCGGAGTACTGGACTGCCGTGCAATGTTCTGCTGTGCACAAGGGATACACAAAATGACATCATCTCCCTGGAGCGGAGTCCCACAACCCCCGCACACCTTGGATTGTCCCGAAGAACCATTCCCGGTATCTGTGGCAGCCTCCATGTGGTGAAATTTATGGTATTCGCAGAACCCAGGGATTTATGCGGTACGCGACCCGGGATGCTCCTTAATAACCTAACAATTGTCTAAAGATTGTCAAAAGATCCTGACCCAGGGGAATAGCAAAAAGCCCATATATATATATATATATATATATATATATATATATATATATATATAGTGCAATGAAAAACACCCCCCCACAAGCCAGGTATATAAGACCGGGAGAGCCCTGCCAGACGGGATCCCAGGATCTGAAAGACACAAAGGGAGAGACAGGAGTCAATCCAGGCACAAAACTACCTAAACAAGCATACAACATAACATACAACCCCCCTCCCCCCCCCCCCCTCATTAACCATAGACACAGGAAATGGTTAAAATACACAACCAGCACTTTAAAAGATGTGCAGGAGCGAGGAGGCAGGAGGAGGGGACGTAATACGGGGGGCCAGGCCACCAGCTTTATGTGAGCATCCCCCGCAAGAAATAATAAAACGCCTACCTGAGAGCACAGCGCAGATAGGCACCCAGAAGATGGCGGCCCTCACACCGCTCAGAGAAGTGAGGGAGGAAAAGACAAGCCCCGGGAGCGCGGGAGCCAAGAAGGCCCCGCCCCTCCGGGACAACCAATCAGCGCGCGGCCCCGCCCCCTTGCAGCGTCAGCGCCAGCAGGCAGAGACCGCGCTCAGCCTCCAAGGCGGGACCGGCGGAGCAACCTGCCGCTTCCCAAGTGCGCACCAAAACAGACCCACACACTCATCTCCTCTGTTCCCCCCTGTGCAGACCGGACACGCAGGCTACAAGCGCCGATCACGGCGCTCAGCCACAGGCGAGGCCCCGCCCCCCCCGGCTCCTGAGGGGAGAGACGCCATTCACGCAGACAGAGTGACAAGAAGGACACACAACTCAGAACCGCAATAAAGAATCGCCAAGTAAACAGCGCATAAGCCCTCACAATACAGCAGCGCAGCAGCCACACTCATACAAACATGTCACCGGTCCCAAAACGCGCCCCACACCCCAGAAAGTGGAATAACTAAAGTCCCAGGGCTAGGCACATCCTGACCGCTAACCTACTATTAAATGGGGGCATCCCACATCCGGATCACCACTCCGGGAATCCCGCTATGCCCCGCAATGAAGGGTCGAGCGGAGGAGCTAATCTCCTAGGCACCAATGGTGCCGGCTACCTTTTGCCCGGCCTACAGCCGAAGCTGGGAGGCTGCCAGTAAATAGATATACAATCAAACAAGAGCCGGGCAGAAATAGACCACGGGGGGGGGGGGGGGGCCGGGGGGATACCCCGGCTACCTGCAAGCAGGAGACTTCTTTCTTCTGTCTTGTCGCCACCTTGCAGAGAACAACACTGGGAGGTTCTTGGGAGGTACCAGGTATGTATAGACCGGGAGGGGCCTGTTGAAGTTTTTGGAGATTCTCTGCAATGCTGCCACCTAGCGGTGCGTTAACCCTAGTGTAATTATTAATGTTTGAAGTGGGGTGTGTGACATACTTAGAATACATGATTTCCCTAGTAGAATCCCATAGTCATGTTTAAAGTTTAAGCTAACAATCGAAGTTTACAAGTTTTTATAGCCTTTTGCTGAATGACAGCAGTTTTTCCAATGGTACAGCTTCAGTCTTGAACTATTGATCCTCCATTCCCTTCACTTATACAAGTGTCTCTAGTCCTGCAAAAAACATATTTACTTAATCCCTTATCAGCGAGAGGCTCGGTTACCCATAGGTTCCCTGTAACAGCAGAACACAGCACTATGCAAAGTATAAGTATTGCCGCTTCTAATTGTGCGTTGTGTGCCATATAGTGAAGCACATGAAAAGCATGCTTCTTCACGGTCACTTAAAGTGGACCAACACCCTCCCATGATCGGCCCGGGAATCAATAAGATTCCCGGACCAATCAGACCCCTGACTGCGGGGCACCCCGATCGGGGGTGCCCCGCTGTGTGAAACCCCACAGAAACCCCTAAATCCCTACCTTATCCACGATCCAGCGGCGCCCGCCACCGCCTCCCGCGCGTCCCTCTAGCAGGACGCGCACCCGCGCCGGCCGTTTGTGAATGGCCATATGCAGTGTGGCATCCCCCCATCCCACAGGCAGTGTGGCATCCCCCTCCCATTCCCATGGGCAGTGTGGCAATTCTCCCCATACCCATAGGCAGTGTGGCATTCCCCCATCCCATTCTCCATATGCAGTGTGGAATCCCCCCATCCCATAGGCAGTGTGGCATCCCCCCTCCCATTCCCATAGGCAGTGTGGCATCCCCCCTCCCATTCCCATAGGCAGTGTGGCATTCCACCATCCCATTCTCCATATGCAGTGTGGCATCCCCCCTCCCATTCCCATAAGCAGTATGGCATTCCACCATCCCATTCCCATAGGCAGTGTGGCATTCCACCATCCCATTCCCATAGGCAGTGTGGCATTCCCCTATCCCATATGCAGTGTGACATTCCCCCATCCCATTCTCCATATGCAGTGTGGCATCCCCCCATCCCACAGGTAGTGTGATACCCCCCCTCCCATTCCCATGGACAGTGTGGCATCCCCCCATCCCATATGCAGTGTGGCATTCCCCTATCCCATATGCAGTGTGGCATTCCCCCATCCCATTCTCCATATGCAGTGTGGCATCCCCCCATCCCACAGGCAGTATAGCATCCCCCCTCCCATTCTCCATATGCAGTGTGGCATCCCCCCATCCCACAGGCAGTGTGGCATCCCCCTCCCATTCCCATGGGCAGTGTGGCATTCTCCCCATACCCATAGGCAGTGTGGCATTCCCCCATCCCATTCTCCATATGCAGTGTGGAATCCCCCCATCCCATAGGCAGTGTGGCATCCCCCCCTCCCATTCCCATAGGCAGTGTGGCATTCCACCATCCCATTCCCATAGGCAGTGTGGCATTCCACCATCCCATTCCCATAGGCAGTGTGGCATTCCCCCATCCCATTCTCCATATGCAGTGTGGCATCCCCCCATCCCACAGGCAATGTGGCATCCCCCCTCCCATTCCCATGGGCAGTGTGGAATCCCCCCATCCCATTCTCCATATGCAGTGTGGCATCCCCCCATCCCACAGGCAGTGTGGCATCCCCCCCATCCCACAGGCAGTGTGGCATTCCCCCTCCAATTCCCATAGGCAGTGTGGCATTCCCCCCTCCCATTCCCATAGGCAGTGTGGCATTCCCCCCTCTCATTCCCATAGGCAGTGTGGCATTCCCCACTCCCATTCCCATAGGCAGTGTGGCATTCCCCACTCCCATTCCCATAGGCAGTGTGACATCCCCCCTCCCATTCCCATAGGCAGTGTGGCATTCCCCCCTCCCATTCCCATAGGCAGTGTGGCATTCTCCCCTCCCATTCCCATAGGCAGTGTGGCATTCCCCCCTCCCATTCCCATAGGCAGTGTGGCATTCCCCCCTCCCATTCCCATAGGTAGTGTGGCATTCCACCATCCCATTCCAATAGGCAGTGTGGCATTCCACCATCCCATTCCCATAGACAGTGTGGCATTCCACCATCCCATTCCCATAGGCAGTGTGGCATTCTCCCCATCCCATCCCCATAGGCAGTGTGGCATTCCCCCATCCCATTCTCCATATGCAGTGTGGCATCCCCCCATCCCACAGGCAGTGTGGCATCCCCCCTTCCATTCCCATGGGCAGTGTGGCATCCCCCACCCTATTCCCACAGGCAGTGTGGCTGAATCCCTCCCCCCAACCCCACCCCACGCTGGAGATAAGAAAAAGAAGAAGATACTTACAGCCTGTGATTACTCACCTGTAGAATTGGTATTATGAGTATACAGTACGTCCTGCTCCAAATCTAATACTTACATTTGGGATATACTCCGCCAGATGGCGCTGGACTGCAGAGACATCGAAAACAGGCTCCTCCCGGCCCCTCAAATACCCAGGGACCTCCCACAAATCCCCAGCATTGAAAAGCAGTTAAGGAGAAGCCGGGAGCATTAAACAATCCAAACTATCAATTATAACAATGATAACAATCACCATACAGGGGATCCAAGACAATGCAAACCAAGGGTGGGTGGAAGCAGGATGTACTGTATACTCATAATACCAATTCTACAGGTCAGTAATCACAGAATTGTATTATTCTTAGTATACAGTACGTCTGCTCCAAATCTAATACTTACAGTTGGGACATCCAATAGCAGTGTCCATAAAGTAGGGTGGGATCCCCAAGAAAATCAGCAGCAGGCAGTTTAAACCACTCCCGCCTGCAGAACCTTTCGGCCAAAAACAGCATCAGCTGAGGCCCTAACATCAACCTTGTAAAACTTTGAAAAGGTATGAACAGAAGACCAAGTAGCAGCCTTGCAAACTTGTTCAACAGAAGCCTGGTGCTGAAAAGCCCAAGAGGCACCAATAGCACGAGTGGAATGAGCAGTAAGGCGGAAGGGAGGATTCTTCCCCTTAGCAGAGTAGGCCTGAATCACAGCCTGACAAATCCACTTGCTTATAGTAGACTTGGCAGGAGCCAAACCCTTCCTAGGACCAGAAGGGACCACAGAAAGAGCATCAGTTTTCGTGAAAGGTGCAGTAGCCACCAGATAGTACTTCAGACACCTAACCACATCAAAAGAGTGCAAAACCCTCTCCTTAGCATTGCTAAGATTAGAGCACAAAGAAGGAAGAACAATATCCTGATTCAAATGAAAGGCAGACACTACCTTAGGCAGAAAATCAGGTTTCAAACGAAACACCACCTTGTCCTGGTGTCTCTCATAGTAGGGGGGCTGAATGGACAGCGCCACCAACTCAGACATACGCCTGACAGAAGTGATAGCCACCAGAAACACAACCTTGAGCATAAGAATGGCCAAGGCAGCATCCTGCACAGGTTCAAAGGGAGCACCCTGCAAGGCTGACAGAACCAAGTTCAAATCCCAAACAGGCACCATAGGTTTACGTGGGGGACGCACATGAGTGACCCCCTGGAAAAATGTCCTGATCAGAGGGTGCTGAGCAAAGGACTTCTGGAAAAAAATAGCCAGGGCAGAAACCTGACCCTTCAGAGTACTGAGTTGGAGACCCATCTCCAACCCATGCTGCAGGAACTCCAGAATCCTGGGAATAGAGAACACACGACAGGGAAGAGACTTAGACTCACACCAGTCAATGTAGGCACGCCAAACCCTGTAATAAATGGAAGAGGAAGACTTTTTCCTAGCTTTAATCAAAGTATCCACAACTGAGGAAGACAGCCCCTTCTCCATCAAGATGGAGGTTTCAGCAGCCAAGCCGTCAAAGCCAGAGTTTGTAAATTGGGATGGCGTAGTGAGCCCTGAGTGATCAGATCTGGCACCAAGGGCAGAGCGTACTGATCTACTGCCAGCTGTACCTCGTCTGCGAACCACACTCTTCTTGGCCACCTGGGGGCCACCAGAATTGCTGGCACCCATTCCAGAGCAATCTTGCGCGGAACCCTGCCCAGCAGGGGATTTGGGGGGAAGACATACAGGAACTGAAAGTCCTTCCATGACATTGCTAGCATATCCGAGGTCAGGGCCAGAGGATCCCTGGACAGAGAGACAAAAGCTGGAAGCTTGTGATTGTGGTGGGACGCAAACAGATCCACATCTGGTTTGCCCCAACGGTGACACAGAGATTGAAACACCCTGCTGCATATTCTCCCTGGCGAGAGGTCCCCCTGCTCAGAGAGTCCGCCAGGTCATTTACCACCCCCGGGATGTACACAGCTGAAATGCCTCCGCCCAAGTCAGGATCAGAGACGCTTCCTGGAGGGCCCCCTTGCTCCGGGTCCCTCCCCGATGATTGATGTAGGCAACTGCCGTCTGGTTGTCCGAGCGCACCTGAACAGGCAGGCCCCGAAGATGAGTAGTCAAGCGAGCCAGAACTAACCTGATCGCTCGCAGCTCCAAGACATTGATAGGTGTGTGGGCCTCCTGAGGGCCCCACCTCCCCTGGAACTGCAGGGACTTCCAGAACCCCCCCCCCCAACCTGGCATCCATGGTGACCGTCTCCCAGGAAGGGGCAAGAAAGGATCTGCCCCCCAACAGGTTCCTGGAGTCCATCCACCACAAGAGGGACCTCCTGACCAGTGGGGAGAGCACACAGACCCTGTCCAGGGACGCTGGGTCCTTGTCCCATACAGACAATAGGTGAAGTTGCAGAGGCCTCAAGTGGAACTGAGCATAAGGGACCGCTTCGAAGCACGCCACCATCAGGCCCACCAGCTGCATCCCCTGCCTGATGGAGGGATGGGGACAAGCTAGGAGGGACTGAGCCTGTGCAATCAGACTGTCCACCTTCTGCTGAGGAAGGAAGATCCTTGCCTGAACTGTATCCAGTAATGAATGTATCATTCCTAGGAATGGAGTTACCAAGGAAGGGGACAGTGAGGACTTGGGGTGGTTGATCACCCATCCAAATGACTCCAGAGTGGACACCACCAGCTGAGTATCCAACTATGCCTGATGTAGAGACTGGGAAGTGATGAGGATGTAGTCCAGATAGGGAAGCACGCGGACGTCCTGACATCTGAGCAGAGACATCACGTCAGCCAGCACCTTGGTGAACACCCTGGGAGCTGAAGTGAGGCCGAAGGGCAAGCCCACAAATTGGTAGTGTTGATCCATCAGAGCGAACCTGAGGAACCTTTGATGACCTGGGAACACAGGAATATGAAGGTAAGCATCTTTGATGTCCACAGAAGTCATGAAATCCCCTTGGCGCAGGGAACTGATGGCAGAGCGCAGAGTCTCCATGCGAAAGCGCCTGCCCCTGACAAACTTGTTGAGAATCTTTAAGTCCAGGATGGGCCTGACAGAACCACCCTTTTTGGGTACTGTGAATAGGTTGGAATAAAAGCCCTTGCCTTTTTCTCTTAAAGGGACCTGGCAGATGACCCCCAGCTCCAGGAGGCCTTGCACTGCTCGCACTAGCTCCTGAGCTGACACAGGGTCCTGAGGAATCCGGGATCTGATGAATCTTGGAGGGGGATCGGCAGCAAACTCCAACTTGTAAATGGAGGACACTACCTCCTGAATCCACCGGTCTGAGACATGAAGCCTCCAGACGTGAGCGAAGTGCTGCAGCCGTCCCCCCACCCGGATGGGTGAGGGCGCCCCATCATTCCTGAGGGGGCTTGGGGGAGGATTTAGCTTTGGGACCCCAGGAGGAGCCAGGACGTCCACATCCTCTGCCTCTACCCCAGAAATCTCCCCGGGCCCAGGGAAAGAGACCCCCCTTCCCTGTCTTGCACCACGGTAAGGGGAGGAGAAGGAACCCTGACCCCGAAAGGGCCAAGGTTGCCGCCTGCGCTGAGGTAACCTGCCTCCCTTAGCAAAAAGGTCCAGGCGGTCTCCAAACAGACGCAGTCCTTTAAAGGGAAACCCAGTGAGGGCCTTCTTGGCAGCGTTGTCAGCAGTCCACTGGCGCAGCCAAACCGAGCGGCGTATAGCCACCACGAGGGCAGAAGTTCTGGCACACATTCTGATGGTGTCATCCAATGCTGATAGTACAAAGTTTACAAAAACATCACAACTGGAGAGTGCATTAAACACCTCACAAGGCAATTCATCAGGGGCACTATCAAGCAAATTTCTGATAAGGGTTCTAGTGGCCAGAGCAGTAATGGCAGAGGCACAGACCGGGCGCAGCGCCGTCCCCGCACATGCAAAGGCATGGGATGCCAGCTGATCAATACACCGGTCTTCGGCATCCCGCAGGGTAGAGTAGAATCAGGGGAATGCATGACAGAGGTGTTAGATAGCCCTAGGATCGGGGCATCCACCTCGGGGGGGGGGGGGGGGGATAACCAACATTTAACCACCTCAGCAGGAAAGGGATACTTCCTATCCCAACTCTTTGGAACCCCGGGAAGTTTACTGGGGCGTTCCCATTCCTTGAGCACAAGGTTATGGAAATGTGCCTGCTCTGGAAATTCGAAACGTGATCTTGCTGTATGGAAAAGCTCCCCTCTTTGCCTGGGAGCCTCAACAGGGAGAGAGATAGACAGAACCTCAAAAATCTGGGTCAATAATCTGTCAGTGTCATCCGGGGCCCAGGGGTCAGAGCCAGAATCGTCATGACCCCTTGGTCTCTCATCAGATGAGCCTGAATCAGAAAAGAGCTCCCCTTCATCAGACGGGGTATAGCCACACAGATTCATAAACTCCTCAGTTCCCATAGGGAAAACAGTAACATTAGGCGTCAAGTGCCACTTCTTAGCAGGGGCCTTACGCGCTAAAGACTTCGCAATAATCTGTTCAACAGTAGCCAGTCTAGAAGACACATAAGGCTGAGAATCCCCACTAGTATGCAACTCAACAGGAGTGAGATTTAAGCTTGGGGGAGTAGGTGAAGTGAAACGAGGTGCAGCCACTGGCAGGCCAGATTGCAATGCAAGCACCTGCTGAGCACAGGGTACACAGACCCGCGCCTTGTCAGCGTCAGCATGAGGCTGCCCACACGCTACACACAGCCGGTCTTGTCCCGAAGGGACCCCGGTCACATTATCCTGGGATGCCTCCATATGGTGATTATAGCAGTGCTATACGCTGATAGGGAATAACGCTATATAGCAACCCTGGATGCCCCAATAACCCGCTAGGGACGGCCTACAAGCAATATATTAAAACAGGGCCGGGAGAAGCCAAGGAGGGTTCGTCCCGCCTGAAAGACATAAGCAGACAAGACCTTAAGTACATCGTAACAAAAGTGAAGCAGATAAAGCCGCCCGCAAGGGCACTTACGGACCGCGGTAGGTAGGAATCCGTCGCGCATAGGCCGACCAAGTCAGAAAAGATGGAGTCGGTATACCTCGAGGGACGGGCCCCGCCCCCCGAAGAGTGCGAAGCCAGAATGCCGCCATCAAGCGCAGAACAAAGTCAGCGCGCGGCGGCGGTAATTTTAAAAGACAAGTCAGCGCGTGGCTGACACAAGAATAAAGACATGTGAAAAGTGAAAGCACAGACTTGCATAACATACACCACCACCCCCTCTTTTCCCCCGAAGAGTACAAGGAGGATGAGGGAGGACGGCGGCCACCTTAAGAGGGCCCACCGATAGGTAGGGGCAAGGGGCAATAGAGGGGCATCCCATAGAGGCTCACCATAAGCCTGAACCGCCTACCCTTTGGTGGGGGATTGCGGTGGAGCAGCGCTCCTAAGCACCAACGGCGGTGCTGCCTACCTTCACCCGACCAGCGCAGCCAAGGCTGGGAGGCATATTACTAGTGGAATGGGTGGGAATAGTCCTACAGGGTCGCAGGTTAATAACCCCGCTCACCTGCGAGTAGAGAGTCAATTTCTCGTCCTTCGCAGCCAGACTGCAGAGAAATTCTGGGGATTTGTGGGAGGTCCCTGGGTATTTGAGGGACCGAGAGGAGCCTGTTTTCGATGTCTCTGCAGTCCAGCGGCATCTGGCGGAGTATATCCCAACTGTAAGTATTAGATTTGGAGCAGGACGTACTGTATACTAAGAATAGTGATGGGCAGGGAGAGGCAGGGTTACTGTACCACGTCCACTGTCCCCGCTGCTGGTTTTTGTCGGGCCGGAGCGTGCGCACACCCAGTCTGCGCAAGCCAGGACGCCCATTGGCTGCATGGACTGGGTGTGTGCGCGCTCCGGCCCGAGAAGCAGCGGTGGTGCCGGCATCGAACAGACCAGGGGCGGTGGGCGTGGATCAGTTATCCTGCCCGTTGGCTGGCGCCCTGGTGGCCGCAGCGCAAGGCTTATGTAAGTATTTCTTTTTACTTTTTTGTTGTTTTTTTTTACATTCTCCCCAATAAGATGCACTGACTCCCCCCCCCCCCCCCCCCCCCACAACTTTTGGGGAAAAATTACTGCGTCTTATATGGCGAAAAATACAGTAAATACTATTGTCCCTGCTTAGGTGTTTATCCCAAATTTGGATGGCCCAGCCATAATAAGGGATCAAACACCACACCTATCACAATGTTGGCTGTGATATGTACTAGAAAAATCTATCTATTTTTCTTGTAGAAACACTGTTCCTAGTAATTTTATTTTAACATGATTCGTCACTACCAGCGATAACAACCTTGGAGACCAGTTTACAGGGTGATGGTTTAGGGGTGCGGCCTATTCACAGGCATTTAAGGGAACAAATTGCACTTTGCAGGTAAATAAAGGTTTAAAATCCATAATGCTTACATACTAATTCTGCCCATACTCTTCACTATTACAGTAACTGACACAAGCAAAGCAAGCGGGAAAGACCACTTAAAGTGGACCAAAACCCAGGATTTTGACTATCCTGGTGTTTGGTCTTTGCCCCGGTTGGGAGTGCCCCGTTGTGTGAAACCCCACAGGTCGCCAGAACAAACTCACCTCTTCCTGGTCTTATGGAGCATACATGGGCGCTCGTCCAATCAGCGCGCTTGGATCCGCTTGAGCCCCTTCGTCCAGTACCCTGTCTAATGCGAGCGGATCCGTGCGCGATGGCAGCAGCATCCCCCGCATCCCAGAGGCCGACAGGGGGGTTTCACACAGGGGGGGAGGGAATCGATCGGCCTGGGACTCTTATGGGTTCTTCAGGCCGATCGCGCTGGGTTTTGGTCCACTCTAAACTGGGCCAAAACCAGCATCCCAATTTGAGAAGCCACGGGGAAGTTCAGCGCCTGGCCCTGGAGTCTTTTTATTCAGATTTAACGAACCTCAAAAAGCTAGAAATCCCATCAGCTAAAGATCTGGTATAAACCAGGTAACTACACATTTTCCAAAAATCTATCCGGATGGAGTTTGCTTTGCCAGCCTGACATTTACGCTCAGAGTAAACAACCTAAAATATTTAACCTTAAAGCTGACAGCCTCTGTCAGACAATGGTATGATGTAGGAAATATTTCCTGACACAGAAATACAGCCTGAGACGCTCTGCCTTTTAAAAAAAACTCCAAAAGGAAATTTCATGCTGACAGTTAGAGATCTGGATTCTGATCAGGGTGAAAAGTAGGCTGCTCACATTGTGGCTAAGGCTAAGCACAACACTTTGGTGAAAATTGCTTAATCACTCCCAAGGTAGACAATAAACGTGAATGGCAATTTTCTCTCCTTCGGAGTAGTGCCTTTACTGACATGGTGCTGAATCAACCCTTACATCACACAATGTGCCACATGTGACAGTTTAGTTCATGCTCTACAAGTAGCCTTAAACCAGACCTTCAACATGATTTAATGGGAAAAAAAACTATTCCCCAGCATCTAAAAATACAATTCTGTGATTACTCACCTGTAGAATTGATGAGTATACAGTACGTCCTGCTCCAGATAAGAATCATTACACATTGGTATTACTCCTCCAGATGGCGCTGGACTGCAGAGACAGCGAAATTGGCTCCTCCCAGCCCCTCAAATACCCGGGACCTCCCACAAATCCCCAGCATTGAAAAGCAGTTAACGAGAAGCCGGGAGAATTAAAACAGAACCAACTAGTAACCATAACAATGATAACAATCACCATACAGGGGATCCAGGAGAATGCAAAACTAAGGGTGGGTGGAGCAGGACGTACTGTATACTCATAATATCAATTCTACAGGTGAGTAATCACAGAATTGTATTATTCTTAGTATACAGTACGTCCTGCTCCAGATAAGAATCATTACACATGGAACATTCAATAGCAGTGTCCATAAAGTAGGTTGGGATCCTCAAAGGTAACAACAGACAGGTCAGACCACTGCCGCCTGCAGAACCTTGCGGCCAAAAGCAGCATCAGCTGAGGCCCTAACATCAACCTTGTAAAACTTTGAAAAGGTATGAACAGAAGACCAAGTAGCGGCCTTGCAAACTTGTTCAATAGAAGCCTGGTGCTGAAAAGCCCAAGAGGCACCAATAGCACGAGTGGAATGAGCAGTAAAGCGGAAGGGAGGATTCTTCCCCTTAGCAGAGTAGGCCTGAATCACAGCCTGATGGATCCACTTGCTGATAGTAGATTTGGTGCCAAACCCTTCCTAGGACCAGAAGGGACCACAAAAAGAGCATCAGTTTTTCTGAAAGGTGCAGTAGCGACCAGATAGTACTTCAGACACCTAACCACATCCAAAGAACGCAAAACCCTCTCCTTAGCATTACTAGGATTAGGGCACAAGGAAGGAAGAACAAAACAAAACAAATGAAAGGCAGACACAACCTTAGGCAGAAAATCCGGCTTGATGCAAAACACCACCTTGTCCTGGTGTCTCTCAAAGTAGGGGGGCTGGATGGAAAGCGCCGCCAACTCAGACACACGCCTAACAGAGGTGATCCTAGCCTAGCCTTTATCATGGTATCAACAACAGAGGCAGACAGCCCCTTCTCCATCAAGATGGAGGTTTCAGCAGCCAGGCCGTCAAAGCCAGAGTTTGTAAATTGGGATGGCGTAAGTGACCCTGAGTGAGCAGGTCTGGCACCCTGGGCAGAGCGTACTGATCCACTGCCAGCTGCACCACGTCTGCGAACCACACTCTTCTTGGCCACCAGTATTGCTGGCACCCCCTCCTGAGCTATCTTGCGCAGAACCCTGCCCAACAGGGGGAATGGAGGAAAGACATACAGAAGCTGAAAGTCCTGCCATGACATTGCTAGAGCATCCATGGCCAAGGCCAGAGGATCCTGGGACAGGGAGACAAAGGCCGGGAGCTTGTGATTGTGATGGGATGCAAACAGATCCACATCTGGTTGGCCCCAACGGTGACACAGAGATTGAAACACCCTGTTGCAGTGGGACCATTCTCCCAGGGATGCAGGATCCTTGTCCCATACTGACAAGAGGTGGAGTTGCAGAGGCCTCATGTGGAACTGGGTATAAGGGACCGCCTCGAAGCACGACACCATCAGGCCCACCAGCTGCATTCCCTGCCTGATGGAGGGATGAGGGCAAGATAGCAGGAACTGAACCTGCGCTAGCAGACTGTCCACCTTCTGCTGAGGAAGAAAAATCCTTGCCTGAACTGTATCCAGATTCATTCCCAGGAAGGGTGTCACCAAGGAGGGAGACAGGGAAGACATTGGATGGTTGATCACCCAGCCAAATGACTCCAGAATGGACACTACCAGCTGAGTATCCAACTCTGCCTGTTGGAGGGACTGGGAAGTGATGAGAATGTCGTCCAGATAGGGCAGCACGCGAATGCCCTGAGACCTGAGCAAAGACATCACTCCTGCCAGCACCTTGGTGAACACTCTGGGAGCTGAAGTGAGACCGAAGGGCAATGCCACAAACTGGTAGTGCTGATCCTCCAGAGCGAACCTGAGGAACCTTTGATGACCTGGAAACACAGGAATATGAAGGTAAGCATCTTTGATGTCCACAGACGTCATGAAGTCCCCTGGACGCAGGGAACTGATGGCAGAGTTTCCATGTGAAAGCGCCTGCACCTGACAAATTTGTTGAGGATCTTCAAGTCCAGGATGGGCCTGACTGATCCCCTTGCCCCTTTCTTGTAAGGGGACCTGACAGATGACCCCCAGCGCCAGAAGGCTTCACACCGCCAGAATTAGAGCCCGAGCTGACACAGGGTCCTGAGAAATCCGGGATCTGATAAATCTTGGGGGCGGCCAGGCAGCAAACTCTATCTTGTAACTGGAGGACACAACCTCCTGAATCCACTGGTCTGAGACATGAAGCCTCCAGACGTGAGCAAAGTGCTGAAGCCGTCCCCCCACCCGGATGGGTGAGGGAGCCCCTTCATGCCTGAGGGGGCTTGGGAGAAGACTTAAGCTTGGAGCCCCAGGAGGAGCCAGGGCGTCCACATACTCCCCCGGTAAGAGAGACCCCCCTCCCCTGTCTGGCACCACAGTAGGGGGAAGAAAAGGAGCCCTATCCTCGAAAGCACCGAGACTGCTGCCTGCGCTGGGGTAACCTGCCTCCCTTAGCAAACAGGTCCAGGTGGTCCCCAAACAGGCGTAGTCCTTTGAAGGGAAACCCAGTGAGAGCTTTCTTGGCAGCGTTGTCAGCAGCACACTTGCGCAGCCAAACCGAGCGGCGTATAGCCACCACCAGGGCAGAGGTTCTGCCACACATCCTAATGGTATCATCCAAGGCAGAGAGGACATAAGTCACAAAAACTTCACGAGAGAGTGCATTAAACTCCTCACTAGACACATCATCAGGGACACCATCTAGAATACTTCTAAGCAGGGTCCTAATGGCCACAGCCGTAATGGCAGAGGCACAGACCGGGCGCAGCGCCGTCCCCACACATGCAAAGGCATGGGACGCCAGCTGATTAATACACCGGTCCCCACCATCCCGCAGCGTAGTAGAGTCAGGGGAATGCATGACAGAGGTGTTAGATAACCCTAGGACCGGGGCATCCACTTCAGGAGGGGATGACCAACGCTTCACCACATCAGCAGGAAAGGGATACCTCTTATCCCAACTCTTATGTACACCGGGAAGCTTGCTGGGGCGCTCCCATTCCCTGAGCACAAGATTATTAAAATGGGCCTGCTCAGGAAACTCTAAGCGTGGCTTAGCAGTATGAAACAATTCCCCCTGTTGCTTGGGGGCCGCAACCGGGGGAGAGATAGACAGTACCTCAAAAATCTGAGCCAACAGCCTATCAGTATCATCTGTGGCCCAGGGGTCAGAGCCAGAATCACCATGACCCCTGGGCCTGGGGTCAGATGACTCAGAGTCAGAGAATAACTCCCCTTCTTCCAAAGGGGTATAGCCAGACAGTTCCAAAAACTCATCAGTCTCCATAGGGAAAAGAGTGACATCAGGCGTTAAGTGCCGCTTTTTAGCAGAGGCCTTACGCGCCAAGGCAAGCAACTTCTCAACACTAGCCAGTCTGGAAGACACATCAGGCTGAGAATCCCCACTGGTATGCAACTCAATGGGAGTCAAATTTAAGCTTGGGGGAGTAGGTGAAGCCATACGAGGCGCAGGCCCAGCTACTGGTAAACCAGGCTGCAGCGCAAGCACCTGCTGGGCACAAGGTACACAGACCCGCACATTGTCAGCAATAATAGGGGACACCCCACAAGCAACACACAGCCGGGCTTGTCCCAAAGGAACCCCGAGCACATTATCCTGAGACACCTCCATATGGTGATTATAGCGGCACAATAGGTCGATAGGGATTTGCGCTATAAAAGCAACCCAGGATGCCCCAATAGCCCACTAGGGAAGTGGGAGTAATTTACACACTAGGCCTCACAAGTTTAATAACTAAATAGAGAGGGTAGGGCCGGGAGAAACCAATAGAGGTCGGCCAGTCTGAAAGACATAAGCGAAGAGAACCCCGTAAGTGACATGCATAATGACATAGGGTAATAAAAACCGCCCGCGAGGGCACTCACGGACCGCAGTAGATAGACGCCCGTCACGCAGCAGCCAGATCCAGAGAAAATGGTGCCGGGTATACCTACAGGGGCGGGCCGCGGAGACAGTGACGCGGAGCGCGCCAACCGCGGGCCCCGCCCCCCCGAAGAGCACGAAGCAGAACACGTGACAAGCAGCCAATAACGGCGCACCAGCGCCTGAGGTAATGCCGCCGCCAAGCGCGGAGCACAGTGGAAGCGCGCGTGGCGGCATATTTAAAAAACGCAACCAGTGCAACCAAGTCAGCGCGGCGACTGACACCAACCAGACAAAACAAAATACAGTGAAGCACCAAGGCATATTCACCCCCCCCCCCCCCGAGAGCTACAAGGGAGAGCGAGGGAGGGCAGGGGCCACTTAACATAGGGGCCACTTAACATAGGGCCCACCGATAGACAGGGGCAAGGGGCAATAGGGCAGGAGGGGCATCCCATAGAGGCTCACTATATGCCTATACCGCCTACCCTTTGGTGGGGGACTGCGAGGAGCAGCGCTCCTAAGCACCTGACAGCGGTGCTGCCTACCATCACCCGGACCAGCGCAGTCAAGGCTGGGAGGCACATTAAGAATGGAACGGGTGGGAATAGTCCTACAGGGCCGCAGGCTAATAGCCCCGCTCACCTGCGAGAAGAGAGAGCCATCTTCTTGTTCTTCGCAGTCCAGACTGCAGAGAAATTCTGGGGATTTGTGGTTGGTCGCTGTCTCTGCAGTCCAGCGCCATCTGGCGGAGTAATAACCATGTGTAATGATTCTTATCTGGAGCAGGACGTACTGTATACTAAGAATATTAATATATTTTAAGTTTTTAGTCACTTACTTATTATTCTTTCCCCCACCAGGCTGCCACTCTGTTCAAGACTCTAGGATATGTGCACCACCATCATGACTCAGAAGCATCACATACTGAGGAGAGGAGAGCAGGATAAAGTACAGGGGGTGGGTTATAGCTGTGCATTGCACCGACAGAGCAAAGCTGGGGTCAGGAAAAGGACAGCAATCCCAGAATGCAGAGCGACAAAGTCAGAAGACACTTCCTGTTTGCAGGCTGCCTGATGCTCCATGAGTTGCCATCTTAGATGTTTAAAGGCTCATAACATGCAGTGGATGCAGGTAGGATGATTTTTCTATTGTGAGCAATCTGTATGTACAGGGTGTACAGGGTACAAGATATGCTATAATTCAGGGTGAAGGTCCGCTTTAAGACTTCTGGTAACCTCTATGCAAATTCCCAACACCCCCTATTCTACAAAAATCAATGCAAGTAATAAGATATAAACTCACATTTTGAATTTTAACAGTTCACTATTAATGAGGTTACCATTGATAAACTATTTGGCCTTACTTGTCTATTTATATATTTACCTTAGTGACTGGCAGGTCAAAAGTAAAATAATTAGTAGCTTACCTTTCACCGAGTGGCTCAAGTGTTAAGAGACTGCCCGTTATGAATATACACACAGTGTGCTTACATCGTATTGCTGTTGCGACACCCACTGTTACTTCTTATTTTTTTCTATGAATCTCCAATGCTTTAATACTTTTTCAAATAACTTAGGAACTACAGGGTCCTTTTGAAAATGCAAACAGTTGGGACAGTGCAACTTGTAGTCCAAGACAATGGGACTACAATCGGGCTTGTCTTTATTATAAATGTTCCACTCCTTTGCCTCACTGTGTAAAACCCCCCCTGGAAGCCCCAGATACACTCACTTGATCCTGGAGCCCTCACCACATCCCAGCGCAGCAGCCGCATCCCAGTTCATCTCTAGCTGTGCACGCACCCGTTCATGGCCTCTGATTGGGCAATGCGGGCACCCCACAGCTAGAAGCTTTGTGGCCAGCAGCACACTGGGCTCTGCCTGGCTCAGCCATCCAGGAGGCTTGCGGCCTTATTTATCAAGGGATAGCGCCAGGTAGTGTCTCACTAGCGCCAGGTAGCGCCAGCTATCGGCGGCTACCGACTCCAGAACGCCAGGCGGCGGACACAATCACGCATTTATCACGCTAAATGAGGCTAGCGCCGGCGAGAGCGTCACCTAGCGCGGGATTCATCATGTAGCGGACTGCAACGAACAGCGCCGCTGCTAATCCCATCACAGCGCCAGGTATGACCTCTCGCTACCTGGCGCTCTCCAATGCATTTCAATGGAGCAATCTTTAAATATTCATAATTAATTGATATGACTGTTTTTTTTTTTTTTTTTTATTTTTAACTGTCAAAAATTCTGTGACCACTACGGCAATGTTAGATTTATTTTTTTAAGGTAAAAATAAATAAAAAAAAAAATTGTGCAGAATTGATATTACAGGTCTGATATTAATGTATTCATATTACAAAATGGTTAGAAAAACTTGTTTAATTTTTAAATCAAAAAATATGGTTGTTTGGGGGTTAAAAAACTACTTTTAAGCCATCGCCGCCAGCGCTCTGGGGTTTAAACATGCATTTCACAGCGCGAGAATTTTTTGAGCATGATTTGTTAATGAATATGCTGGGAGCCGTTCGCTCTGGCCATTCGCTGTCAGGCGCACCCATACAGCGCGGAACCTGTGAAACAGCGACTCCTAACCCCGTATTCCACATTACCGCACACCGACTGAGTCGCTGTCAACAAGCGAAACAACGGCCAAGCACAGCGAATACTAGCGGGCGCTGTGAAAATCACGCTACTGGCGCTATTAATGAATCGGCCTCTTAGTCGTAAACAGAGCTGAAGGGAGCCAAGTGAAATCAGCGCGCTCTGTTTTGCCTGAGACTGTGCTGTGGGAACGCTGGGATAGCGAGTGGAATGATTCCCTGTCTGAGAGGAACATCAAATTCCAGTGTGTTGCTCCTCTTTAAAAAGGGCAAGTCCAATAGCTTTCATTTCCGCAATAAGTTATAGCAACAGAAACATGGAAATCCCATGGCTGACCACTTTTTAAACATGGTGCCATCACCATGATCATCTAGCATATGTAGTCAAGTACCTTTAAAGCGACCCTCCAGGCAAATAAGACTAGAGGGTCAATAAAGAGGGCAGCATTTTGCCAGGGGAGCGGATATAAGAGTAAGGTTATCCTGGCATGGGGGTCAGAGTTAATAATGGGGGTACAAGCAAGATGCCCCTCTGCATTGCACACAGGATAGACCAACACTCATTTTACAGAATGGGTGTCGATTCAGTCATACAGCACTTATAAGAGAGAGCAGGTATGTTGAGGTGTCCAAGAAAGATGTGTGTTGGGGTGTCTCAGAAAGTTGTGAGGTACTGTAAGTCTTAAAAGGGAGTCAAACGTGCAGCACAGGTATCTTTCAAGACCAATAAAGAAACATTTGCTTAAGTTGGTTGAGGCTACTTTAAAACCAATGAATCTGAGACAATGTAATGTTCCCCGATTCTGTTGATAGTTTTCCTTTGGCCAGATTTAGGTTTTATACATACAGTGCATATATAGTGCAAGATGGATGAAGAAAAGGGGTCACTTACTTGTAGTAATGCTCCCAGAGATTCCTATACCGCCCCTGTCCAGACATGTCGAACACCGTGAAAGATAAGCTGCAAGAAAAAGCAAAGGTATTGTCATGGAAATGTTTTCTCTATGTAAGGGTTTTAATTTTATAAGAGCGTATTTACTGTAAAGCTAGTTAAAGTTGACCAACGCCCAGGATTTTGACTATCCTGGGTTTTGGTCCACTTCGGTGGGGCACCCCGATCGGGGGTGCCCCGCTGTGTGAAACCCCCCAGAAACCCCGAAAAACTCACCTCTCCTCGCTCCCACGTGACCGCTGCTGCCAATCCCCGCCGACGGACGAGCGGGAGGCAGCGACGGACAAGAGAGCGCGCCCGCCGCCGCGTCCCGCGCGTCACTCTTACAGGGCGCGTGCCCGCGACGGCCATTCACAAACGGCCGACGTGGGTGCGCGTCCTGCCAGAGGGACGCGTGGGAGGCGGCGGCGGGCGCCGCTGGATCGAGGATCAGGTAGGGATTTAGGGGTTTCTGGGGGGTTTCACAGTCAGGAGGCCGATCACGGGAGGGTCCTACCAAGTGAGGTACAGGCAAAACTCAACAACAAACAATTGGGTACATTTCTTATGGTCCACTTCCATAGAACGATTAGCGATCGAATAAAGCGATAAATGATTCATGGAAATGCCGCTGCAATCAAGCGATCAACGAGAATTCGCTCAGTCCGTTATTTCGGTTAGTTCGTCTATTCTTTGTTTCTTTTTTTCTTCTCTCTCTCTCTTTCAGGTTTTTAAATCATTCCTCCTATTCTCTCCCTTCTCTGTTTCCTGATTTTCTTTACTTCTAGTCTTTTTCTTTCTTTCCTTTCATCTATTTTTTGTTTCTTTCATCTGTTCACTCTGCATTCTGTTGCATTTGTTTCTATTATTTTTTTCTGATATTTGTTCTATTCTGTCATTCTTTCTCAACATTTTTATATGTCATTCGCTCTATTCTCTCTTTCATTCCTTCCATGCATCACATTGTTTCTCCCATTCTTTCGCTATCTTTCTTTTTTTAGTCATTATCTTTTTCTTTCTTTCTTTCTTTCCTACTTTCATTTTTTCTTTCATTCTTTTTCTTTTTTCTACTATTCCTCCTATTCTTTGTCATTCCTTCTATTATTTTTTTCTTACTATTCGTTATCTGTATTCACCATACATGCAACTTTATCACCATGTATGAAGTATCATACCACACAGCAAGGGGTCCACTGAGTTTCTATTGCCCACAGCCAACCCTGTTTCTGGGTAAAGGATGACTTTAATATTAAAAATCCATATAAACATGCTGGATAGTGAGAGGACATATGTACCAAAACTAAAAAAAATCAGAGAGCTTTTGAGCATTTCATTCCACTTTTGCAGGGGTGATATTTACTTCATTCAATGCCTGTTTTCTGAGCAAGCCTATGGGGAGCAGCAGTAGCATACACTCTAAATATCTGCCAATGCATTGTATAATGAGTAAAACCATCTACTTACACCAGAATATATTATTTTAGCACAGGATGCTCAGGGGACAGGTCATTGAGTGGGTCACACTGAAAAAGCTGAATGGTACATTCAAAACCTGTTACTCCTAGGGGTAGGTTTTTTTTTTTTACTTTACTGGCCTGACAGAGCCAGTATTTATTTTTTTACTGGTAATTGAGGATGGTAAAAGTATACCGGCAATTATAATTACCAATAAAAAAATCTAATATTGGCACCGCCAGGCCAGTGGCCAGTAAATTAAAAAAATACCGGCCAGGTGGAAACCCAATTCACCCCTGGTTTCACATACTTCCATTAAAAGAAATAAACAAGCTTTGCTTGATTTTTTTATTCAGGTTGTATACGTAAGCCCTTCTCTAGCTATTTAGCATATTTATGTGGATTTCTATTGTTGAACCTTTTTTCATGATATAAGTTCGTTTACACCTCTGTGTATAAATCATCTACACAAAGTGATATTAGCAACAAGATATATTCATGCTCCATAATTAGTGCTTGTGGCGTGTCAGCACTGTACCATTGGAGAAGCTTTCTTCCCATTAAACCAACTCCCTTCAGAACAGATTAGTTATGATCAAACCTGTCTAGTTATTCAACTCCTGAAAATAATGTTTCAACAAAGGGGATTAATGCGGTAAAGTGTCAGAGTTGAGGCGCGCCAAAGAGAAGTAATGAAGCTGCTCTAAACCTCTGATGACTACATTAGGAGGACATCTCAAGGTATGGATGTCAGTGGGCTTCATTATATTTTATGTCTTAATCACTAGCTTCCTCATCATTTTCAAGATCGCCTGCCCCGAATAAACATTACACTTTAAAAGGACGCTTTATTAAAATGTAGCTTCTGGTAAACAACCTGATAAGAGAGCAATTCATACACGTCGTTCTATAGTAAATGGATCTTGACTCCAGATTTAAGTGCTGCTGTATATAAATACCTTGTTAAAACGGCTGAATTCTCCTCTCTGGTTTATTGCTGAAATACTTAACCAGCTAACAAGAGATTTTATGCCAGAGCCGACCAACTGAGAGCAAGTGGTCCAAACACGACCGGGCTGCAAATTAATATTTACCTCACAAAATATAAGCCCATCACCTGGGAGGCCATTCACTTAGCTGCCATCATTGGAAAGTACAGCTCATTAATGAACCTCCACAGCAACTATAAACCCTGTATGTGTATATATCAGAGCGATTAGAGATGTGCGTCTTATACTGTCAAGTGTACAAATAAGCTTTGTGGGGTTCTACTATATAAGAAATTTTAGCCTCTATGTAAGCCACTGCCTTGAAGTTACTAAAAAAAATAAAGCGTAGATATGTAGCGTAGTTTTTAACTAATTGCGCCCTATATATCCCACAGATTTTTCATAGTGCCCTTTATGAGGAGAATCTTAGAAGTAAAAAAACATACCATACAAATAAGTGCACATTATTATTATTTACCTGGGGCTCTTAAGCCTAAATGCTATAAGGTAACTATAAATTTGAGAAACCTTTTCATACTCATTCATATATGTATACTATAAATACCAAATGCAATATGTTTCCTTAAAGGACCAGCGACTCATAAAGTCTCTTAAAGGGCCCATGCCAAATTCTGATAAAAAGGCACAAAGTCCACGTTTCTCTCGGGGAAAATATATACTTATGAACTGTGAACGAATTGCTGCTGATAATCATGTTTATTAATTGAATATTGAAACAAAGAATTTCTTATGAGGCATCTTTTTATTATCATTTATATTTATTTAAAAATGTACTCAGGAATATCTTTGCCAACAACAAGATTATAACATGTACTCCCCTTCTCTTTTCACGTAGAGGGCATTGATAAAGCCAAAAAAAAGGCGAAACATGTTTGCCCACTTTGAAGGTACATCATGAATGAACTCATTGTAAGAAATGGGAAAGTGCAATAATTAGGCATTGTGCAATCTATGTATATATCTATGTATATATCTATACATATGTGTTAAAATATATGTGTTGTAGAAAAGGGTGTAAATACATGAAGTGGATATGAATACTGTATTTTAATATGGCAATGATTTCAATAATTTTTTTTTTTATTTTGTAGAATTTTTTACAAAAAAACAATGATGTGGTCATATTCCGAGGCATACATAACAAACCGGGTGAGGCCTAGCCCCGGAACCAGCAAAGATCTAAAAAAAATAAAGGTCTTACCTCGCCCGGGCTAAAGCGATGCTTCTCCAGCACCTCGGGTCCTGGGCGCAGCCATCTTGGAGGGAATGCACAGGTCATTCACTCAAATTCAATTGTCCCTCAGGTCTACAGCTGCTATTCAGGGTCCAGCCGGAATTGGTGGAGGATTTCGGTGATCAGGCGAGTTGTTATTATTTTAACAGCCAAATTAGGCTTAGCACAGGGGGAGGTCGGGGTGGCTAGAGTTCCTCTCTAAAGTGTAAAGATGGAGCTCGTCAACACTCTGCAGCAGTTTTCTTGCTCTGTCTGTCTCTGGGTTTAATGTATTAAAATATAGCGAAGGGCATAAAGTTGTTACTGGCCCTTCCTGTCTGCTACCCCCTAGGCATAGATTACGTAGAAACACCATCTAGATGGCAGTCAGGTAAAACAAGCTGCCTCAGCAGTTCCTATCAATGACTGGTCTCTCTGGTTAAAGAAAAAAAGTCATTAATATTTATACCCAAAGAATTAGTAACTAAGGGCCTGATTCCACACAGGCCGAAAAAAAAAATCACCTCAGGCAAATAGGTAAATCATCCATGTTTTTGTTTAGGGCCGTGCAAATTGCTGGGTGAATATTTTTCGGCAGCATGCAAACATTTCATTTTATTCTGGTAAATGCTGGACTTAAATGAACGAAAGCATAAAAAGTCTTTTTTTGTCAGTGTTTTTTTTTTCTTACAATGCCAAGCCTGTCCTGTAAAAAGCCATTGCAAGGGTTAAATCATGCCTTTGATTTACTATTTCACTGGGAAAGCCCCACCATGACTCTTCCCTCCAGTGACACACATAGTCACATGGGGGAGATTCCACAGGCCCCACCTCTGTAGTATTAAAGAGGAACAAAGCACCCAATTATACTACCCGCCCTCACGGGCCCTGCTTACTTTTTGGATGTCACTGCCAGCTGATATGGTTACATCCTGCTAATTCAGGGCTGCTGCATGACAGCAGTGGCTTTAGCTGCGCTCGTCTGCATCCAGCACGCTGCTAGTAGCTTTTAAAACGGACCAAAACCCACATTTTTACCTAGCATCCCCTGAATTACCTCCCCCATGCAGAGTACCTTTTGCCAATTTTCACGACTACTGCTCCTGCCTCACTCTAATCCCAGATATTACCACGTGTTTTAGCTGTAAAGCTCCTCCTCCTCCATTCATTGCTAATGTTGTGTGTGGCAATTATGTCATTGACACACCTAAGCAACGACTGATTGCCTGTCATCTTACAGTGAGGAACAACAAAAAAAAAAAAAAAAAATGTTCCAGGATGATTCGAAAAGCGAAAATATCCAATTCTAGTTCTACACACTAAGAAGGGAGCATCCACATGGGCTTCAACCAAATGTATTTAATGAGCTCAGTGGGTTTTGGTCCTCTTTAATTTTTTGCTGCTTTTCATTTATTTGTACTTCGCAGGCACGAGATTGGGAGATGTGCGAAGTGTCTGATGGGATTGGTAAAGGCTCCAGGGCACCCCCAGGAGAACACCGGACCTATGCCACAGGGGAAAAATAATAAATATGGCTGGGGTAGGCAGTTCGGCTCATGAGCCAAAGCCAAGGGTTGGGAAGAAGGGGAGGGGCTACGCTTGAAAAAGAAGTAATACTGCCAAAAAAAAAAAAAAAGAGTGAACACATGCATGTCTTTCATAAAAACATCATACTGTTTATTGCCACAGTGGCTTTTTTCATTAAAAAAAACCATGCAGGAATATGTAGAGTACTTTTTGCACCTGCTTCAGGCAGGTATACACATTACATTGGAAATAGAGAAAAAAGTGAGAAACGGTGCTGAATCACACTAATATTTTACACCTGTTAATTTCAGGTGCATTTTTTCAAGTATTTTTTATACCTATGCAATATATGTGAAAAGAAAAATATATATTTTTATCCTTTGCTGAATCGCAGAAACCTGTAAAGGAAAAACCTGCTCTTTCTTATTAAAAAAAACAGAACATTTCTTTTTACAGTCTTTGCTGAATCAGATCCTAAATGTATCATTTGGTTTAACTTCCTAGCCATAAAGATGGTTTTAAAATCTTGATAGCTGTACCTGGATGTCTTGAATTTCTCTATGCTGAAGCCAATAGTTGGAACAATATCTTGTGTCTGCGCCTGAAACAGAGAAGGAACAGAAAAGCAACTGGTCAATGAGTACATATTGCAAAACAGGTCATAAAATGCCAACAAAAAGACATAAGAAGCCATAGGCCTCGATTCAATAAGGGTAGAAAAAATTCTCATAGTAGTAAAAAATTCACTTTATGAGAAAAAAAGCCTGAGAATGTCACTGTTGTCAAACTACCAGTTTGGAAGATAAAGAAAGTCAATGGTACTTTTTTACTCCTAAGAAAAGTATTGAACTTATTACTCTGTAGTAAAAGTGCCATTGACTTTCATTGTCTTCCTATCTGGTGATTCAACTAGAGTAAAATTCTCATGCTTTTTTCTCATGAAATACATTTTTTACTACCATGCGAATTGTGTTCTACTCTTATTGAATCAAGGCCATAGAGTCAGAGCCAGGGTAAAATTTACACTTAGTAGACAAATGGGGTTGATTCAGAGCCTGGTGGGAAAAATACAATTCTGTGAGTACTCACCTGTAGAATTGATTTTGTAGTATACAGCATGTCCTGTTCCAATAATTCCTTACACTTGGGTTATTCCGCCACAAGGTGGCGCAGTGGACTGCAGAAAGACTTGTGGCCACTCCTGGCCCCATAAATAGCCAGGAACCTCCCACCAATTTCCAGTGTTGACAAGCAGTTATACAAGAAGCCGGGAGAATCAAAAAATGGATAAGAACCCAAAATGAACTTCTGAACAATCACCATACAGAGGTAACCAAAAAAAATGATAACAAGGGAGGGATGGAACAGAACGTGCTGTAGACTACAAAATCAATTCTACAGGTGAGTACTCACAGAATTGTATTTTTCCAAGTATACAGCACGTCCTGTTCCAATAATTCCTTACACTTGGGACATCCAAAAGCAGTGTCCGTAAGGTAGGGTGGGATCCTCAAAGAGCAACGGCGGGCAGTTTAAACCACTGCCAGTTGAAGAACTTTGCGGCCAAAAGCAGCATCAGCTGAGGCACTAACATCAACCTTGTAAAACTTAGAAAAAGTATGAACAGAAGACCAAGTAGCAGCCTTACAAACTTGTTCAACAGAAGCCTGGTGCTGAAAGGCCCAGGAGACACCAATAGCACGAGTGGAATGAGCAGTAAGGCGGAAGGGAGGTTCCCCCTCAGCAGAATAGGCCTGCACCACCGCCTGACGGATCCACTTGCTGATAGTGGATTTAGCCGGAGGCAAACCCTTCCTAGGTCCAGAAGGGAGAACAAAAAGAGCATCAGTCTTCCTGAATGATTCAGTAGCTCCCAAATAAAACTTCAGAACCCTGACCACATTCAAGGAGTGCAGAGTCCGCTCCTTGGAATTAGCAGGATTAGGACACAATGAAGGCAAAACAATGTCTTGATTGAGATGAAATGCAGACACCACCTTAGGCAGGAAATCTGGCTTATACCGAAACACAACCTTGTCCTGGTGTCGCTCAAAGTAAAGAGGTTTGATGGAAAGCGTCGACAACTCACCAAAAAGGCTACCTTAAGAGACAAAATGGCCTCACGGAGATGCTCAAAAGGAGGACCCTGCAAGGCAGATAAAACCAAATTCAAATCCCAGACTGGCAACATAGGCTTACGTCGCACGTGAGTAACCCCCTGGAAAAAAGTCTTAACCAAACGCTGGTTGGCAAAAGATCTTTGGAAGAAAATAGCCAAGGCTGAAACATGTCCCTTGAGGGTACTAAGCTGAAGACCCAAATCCAAACACCATGCTGCAAGAATTCCAGGATCCTGGGAATAGAAAACACCCGACAGGGAAAAGACTTAGACTCACACCACGCAATGTAAGCATGCCATACCCTGTAGTATATAAAGGACGAGGACTTCCTCCTAGCCCGAACCATGGTAGTAACAACAGAGGCAGGCAACCCCTTTTCCATCAAGATGGAGGTCTCAGCACCCAGGCCGTTAAAGCCAGCGTTTGTAAATTGGGATGGCGTAGCTGCCCCTGAGTGAGCAGGTCTGGAACCTTGGGCAGGGCGTATTGATCTACTGCCAACTGCACAATGTCTGCGAACCACACCCTTCATGGCCAACAGGGGGCCACCAGGATGGCTGGCACCCCTTCCTGAGCAGAGGAAAAGGAGGGAACACATACAGGAGCCGAAAGCTCTTCCAAGGTATTGCTAGAGAGACAAATAACTGGAAGCTTGTGATTGTGACGGGACGCAAACAGATCCACATCCGGCTGACCCCAGCGGTGGCACAGGGAGCTAAACACCCTGCTGCTGAGGGACCATTCTCCCAGACGAGAAGTCCCCCTGCTCAGGGAGTCCGCCTCCAGATTTTCCACCCCCGGGATGTACACTGCCGAGATGCAGGGAACATTCTCCTCCGCCCAGGACAGTATCAGAGACACTTCCTTGAGGGCCCTCTTGCTCCGGGTCCCTCCCTGATGATTGATGTAGGCAACCGTCGTCTAGATGTTTGAGCGGATCTGAACAGCCCGACCCCAAAGGTGTGGGGTCAATTGAGCGAGAACCAACCTTACCGCCCTCAGTTCCAGAATGTTGATAGGAGTATGGGCCTCCTGGGGGCCCCACCCCCAACCCATCAGACTGGCATCTGTGGTGACAGTCTCCCAGCAAGGGGACAGAAAGGTTCTGCCCACCAAGAGGTTCCTGGAGTCCAGCCACCAAGGAAGGATGCGAATGCCCTGAGATCTCAACAGAGCCATCACTCCCGCCAGCACCTTGGTGAATACCCTGGGAGCCGAGGTGATACCGAAAGGTAAGGCCACAAATTGGTAGTTCTGATCCTCCAAAGGGAACCTGAGAAATTTCCGATGACCTAGGAAGATAAGTACATGAAGGCAAGCGTCCTTGATGTCTACGGATGTCATGAAGTCGCCCGGGCGCAGAGTATTGACTGCTGAGTGTAGGGTCTCCATGCGAAAGTGCTTGAATCTGACAAACTTGTTGAGGCGCTTTAAATCCAGGATGGGCCTGAGGGACCCATCCTTTTTGGGAACCGTAAATAGATTGGAGTAGAAGCCTCTGCCCCTTTCTCTGAGAGGCACTGGGAAGATGACCCCCAACTCCAGAAGGTTTTCGGACCGCAAGCTGCAAGCCCTTAGCTGACAAGGGGTTTTGAATCATCCGGGATCTGATAAATCTTGGGGGCGGCCAGACTGCAAAATCTCCGGAGGACACCACCTCCTGAATCCATCTGTCTGCAACACGTAGCCTCCAGAAGTGAGCAAAGAGCCGAAGCCGTCCCCCCACCCGGATGGGTGAGGGCGTCTCCTCATGCCTGAGGGAACTTGGGGGAGGATTTGGGCTTGGGACCCCATAAGAGCCCGGGACGGCCTCGTCCTCTACTCCTGCCCCAATAGTCTCCGCGTGCTCCAGCAAAGGAAACTCCTCAACCAGCCCTGGAAGCGCGGAAGGAGGGGAGAGAAGCACCGGTCCCCCGAAAGGGCCGTGACGGCCTCCTACGTTGAGGCAGCCTACCGCCCCTAGCAAACAGGTCCAAGCGTTCACCAAAGAGCCGTAGCCCCTTAAAAGGAAAACCAGTGAGAGCCATTTTAGCAGGGTTATCAGCCACCCACTGACGTAGCCAGACAGAGTGTTGTATAGCCACCAAAAGGGCAGAAGTCCTACCACACATTCTAATGGCATCATCCATATATGCAACAAATTCATAGCAAAGTAGGAGAGATCTATAATCCTCTCCTGCCACGTCATCAGAGGCCCCAACTAAGAGACACTTAAGCAGCCCTTTAATAGCAACAGCCGTTATGGCAGAGGCACAAACCGGACGCAGCGCAGCCCCCACACAGGCAAAGGCGTGACAGGACAGCTGGTCCATGCGCCGGTCCTCACATGACAGATGTATTTGACAACCCTAGAACGGGCACATCCACCTCGGGAGGGCAAGACCAACGCTTAATCACATCAGCAGGAAAAGGATACCTCCTATCCCAACTCTTGGGCACCCCAGGAAGCTTACT
This sequence comes from Gastrophryne carolinensis, assembly GCA_027917425.1. Taxonomy (NCBI): domain Eukaryota; kingdom Metazoa; phylum Chordata; class Amphibia; order Anura; family Microhylidae; genus Gastrophryne; species Gastrophryne carolinensis. The sequence continues at coordinate 458,574,755 of CM051236.1, forward strand.
AGGCAGTTCCCACTCTTTGAGCACCAGATTATTAAAGTGATTCTGCTCAGGGAACTCCAAGCGTGGTTTAACAGAATGGAAAAGCTCACCCTGCTGCTGCGGAGCCACGGCAAGAGGGGAAATACAAAGCACTTCAAAAATGTGAGTCAATAACCTGTCAGTGTCGTCTGGGTCTTCTCCAAAGGGAGAACCAGTACCACCATATATCTTAGGTTGCTCCTCAGAGGATTCTGAATCAGAAAACAATTCCCTCTCCTCGAGGGGGTAAAGGCCAGAAAAAGCATAAGGTCCCTCATCCTGAACAGGAAAGAGGGAAGCAGCGGGAGATAAATGCCGCTTCTTGGCAGAAGCCTCACGCGGGGCTGAACCAGCAATATGCCTTTCAATGCTAGCCACCCGTGAAGCCAAGTCATACTGCGACTCCCCGCTAGTGTGCTCCTCACTGGGAGTCAGATGTAAGCAGGGGGGGGGGTAGGCGAAGCAGAAGGGGGCGCAGCACCGGAACCCATAGCTGACGACCCAGGCTGCAGCGCAAGTACATGCTGGGCGCAGGGCAAACATACCCTGACACCGTCACTAACAGGGGATACCCTACACGCAACACACAGCTGGGCTTGTCCCGAAGGAACCCCAAACACATTGTCCCCCAAAGCCTCCATATGGTGATTTTAGATACAGGCGCAACGGCCAGTACAGGGACACAGCTAGCAATAGCCACCCTTTTTGGGGTGCCCCCCCAAAGCCCGCTAGGGAAGGTGGGAGATTGGTAAGGGGCAGGGCCGGGAGAACCACAGGCAAAGGTGACCCGCCTGCAAGACACAATACGTACAAATAAACATCCCCAGTGCATACCGAGTAAAGAAATATAAAAAAAAACCCTTAAAGGGACTCACGGACCAAGCGGACAGATCGCCCAGAAAGGTAAAGCACAGCCAGACCGCGTCGCAGCACCGCAAGGATGAGGCCACAAAATGGCGCTGGCAGCAGTACCTAGAGGGGCGGACCGTGAGCACATGACGCAGAATGCGTCAGACCGCGGTTCCCGCCCCCCCGAAGAGCGCAAAACTGTGACCACGTGAGACGCCGGCGCCATGACAGAACCAAAAATACATAGCGCCAACCACCGCGGAGCGCCGTAAAACGGCCCGCACGCACACCAATAATAAAAAATAACACACACAAATGACGGACCCCCGGGCGCCCCCTGCCAGCCGAGCGGGCCACAACAAAGGGGTCGCGCACAACCTTCTAGAGGGGAGGGGAGGCAGGGTGAGGGAGAGGGAACAAGACCCAAGATTTGAGGCTGGGGCATCCCAATGAGGCTCACCAAAGAAGGCCTGTCGCCGGCTACCCTTTGGTACAGGGTCTTGCGGCCTGGAGCAGCGCTCCTTCAGCACCTGACCCTAGTGCTGTCCTACCTTCACCCAAACCGTCAGCCAAGACTGGGAGACAGTGGGTCCAGAACGGGTGGAAATAAGCCTGCAGGGCCCTAGGCTTGAAAAGCCCCACTCCCTGCGCAATAGAGAGCAATCTTCTATCTTCGCAGTCTAGAGTGCAGAGAAACACTGGAAATTGGTGACAGGTTCCTGGCTATTTATGGGGCCGGGAGTGGCCACAAGTCTTTCTGCAGTCCACTGCGCCACCTTGTGGTGGAATAACCCAAGTGTAAGGAATTATTGGAACAGGACATGCTGTATACTTGGAAAACTAACTTATTCTTTAGGAGAGAAAATTGCCATTCACTTTCATTGTTTACTTTGGGGCTGATTCAAAGCCAGGTAAAAATTTACACCAGGTAAACAATGGGTAACCACGCTGAACCTGAAGTGTACACTCTGTGATTCCGGGCTGCCATCTGAGATCTGCTGGACAGAACAGCTTATCTCGCTCTGTGTGTGGCTATGCCTGCCCCTTCACTTGAAAGGGCGGGTGGGCCGGTGCACAGAGGAGGGGAAGCAGCTCTGTGCTTGGTCCATGCAGCAGCCACAGGAGCGCCGGGGAATTCCCTGGATCCCTGGCGACGTAAGGAGTTTTTTTCATTATAACCCTCCACTCCGCTGTAGCAAATTTTAGAAACAAAATAGCGGCTTATGCATTTGCAGGCCACCTGCAGACAGGAAGTACTGCTAAGCTTCCTGTTACTGTGCCTTGTCAGTTATGTCATCCAGGTAGCAGCATGGCTGAGATGCTGGGAGAGGAAGCTCCAAAATGGCCACTACCTTTCTTTTCTAACTGTGCCAGGCCATTGGTCCGGTTTAAACACTTGAAGCCCCCCAATATAAAGACCCTTAATAAAAAGTCCCCTCGCCTTTAATACAACCTCACTTGAAAATACAACCAGAACTTGCAAAAGCTTCTAAACTTGCTTTAAATTAATCTTATTTATAGCAAAACCATAAAACAATAATTCACCAGTGTCAGTCTCTGGATAGTCTGACAAATCAAACTAGAATTAAACCAAAATAAAAGTCATATTTTACTTTTAGTCTGGTATTCATGATTCCTAGGGGGGCACAGTTGGAATTTCTGCCTATCACCCACCCTCACCAGGCTTTGATCCACTGCTGTGTAACACAGCACAGGAAGTGCACACAGCGGCATCTTCTCCTCCCCTTTTGTGTGTGCTCTGCATAGTCAGTTGGCCAGAAGCAAGCACAGCAGAAAAGCAGGGGGATGTGCCACATAGGAATACATCAGTGGATCATGGCTTGGCAAGTTTGGCTAAGGTGAGGCAGCGGTTCCGACTGGGACATGCGAAAACAGGATGTGCACTAAAAATCATGACTACTGGACTAAAATTCAATTACAATTGCTCTGAAGTGTATTCATGTTCACAGCCGGCTCAGCCATGCAGATTGCAGATATAGTAGAGCCTACTTCTGACCACTGATGATGGACGGGATAAAATAATTATGGTATTTCCACAGCATTTAGACCAGACCAACGCTCTTTCTTGAAACAGTGCTCATATGTCCCCCCCCCAGGGAAATTCAGATTGCTGCACATAAAATTTGATTTCGCTTTTTGTAACTCCTACAACCCATAGCATATAGTACAGGAGAAATGTAAAACATACCGGGTGCTATACCTTGCTCTCCTTTACTATGGACCCCAAAGAATCATAGAGAAAAATGGTGCGAGCAAGAAGCACTCCATACAATGGTTATTGTATATTGCAAAAAATGAATGATATGATAAAAAAGGGAAAAAGAAATTTGCACATAAAGACACAGAAATGTTTTTTCGGTTAACTACAATGAAATCATTCACGTAATGACAGGAGCCCGAATAGAGCATTGGCTACAGATAACAAAAGAATTCTAAAGTATATCAGATGCTCACAGGAAATACTGTACAAAATAATGGGTCCTGATGTGTTCTATTTCCTGGCCACAAGGTGGCATTAGACAAGCACATTCAGGAACAGTAAATATACAAGAAGAAATAGAGTATATACCAGGGGACCAGGGGTACTCAACCACTTGGGGGGGGGGGGGGTATAGATTCCACAGGAAAAACTAAAAAAGCCTTTACCCCACCCCCAGAATCCTATTGGTTACTGGCAAAAACATGAGCTTGTCCCAAAGAACCTACAGCTCTGGACCGGTGCAGATTGTTTTTAACCCGCTGCACATTCTGTGCAGTCCATGTACAGGGGTGAACAGGGGCCCAAAATGTTACTGGCAATAAAGTCTGGTAACAAGGATAGATAGAACTTGGGAGAGACAGATGGATTAGAGAGGAGCTGTAAGGAACAGGGATGGATAGACATAACAGAAAGGGACAGAGACAGCTGGGAGAAGGGTGGATGGGCAGAACTAGGAGGACAGGAATGGATGGGCAGAGCCAGGAGAAAGAGTAATGGATTGGCAAAGCTAGGAGGCCAGGCATAGATGGGGAACAGAGGCTGGGCTGGATGGGGCAGAGCTGAGGGGAAAGGGATTGAATGGGCAAACCTGGGAGGATAGGAATGGATGGGGCAGAACTGAGGGAAAAAGGGATGGATGGGGAAGAGATGGTGGGACAAGGATGGATGGGGCTAAGCTGGGGTGGAGGGGACAGGATTGGATGGGGCAAAGAAAGGGTTAGGATACTGGAAAGGGTTAGGATACTAACAACAAATATTACTAATGTGAGTAAAGAAAAGTTTTAGGACCCTGTACACCCCTGCTCTTTTAATTATATCTGTTGTAGTTTACAACACAAAATTAGCAAAAGTTTTCTTTGTTTTTAAACCTTATTGCTGTTCCCCTTGAAAGTAATGAGATGCACTGCTGGGAAAAGAGGACATTAAACCAGAGGAACGAGAAGCTTTATTTTGCCGTCACTGTCCCATGGGAGGACACACTCCAGCAATGGCTTTATCTCGTCACAGGCAGTGGGCATAGGTTACCTGAGAGGAGCCGCTAGGAAGGTAGGAGAGTGTTTCCATCCTGTCACTGGTCCCTAGAGGATCCGGAATCAGTACGACACTGCTGTGGCTGTACCGTAAACAAGGTGTCAAAACGCCAGGAATGACATTAACACAGTAAACCCCTCTAAACGTTTATGCCCTGATAACTGCAAGTAGATTTTATTACACGGAGCCTAGATAGACCTACAGCCACATGACTTTCATGTACTAAGGCAAGTCTCCTTAGCAGAGATCCTCAACAACCAACAGGTTGCCTTCTAAGCACTTTGGTTAGCAGCAACTGATTAAAGGGGACATTTCACATATTTGTTTGTGTTTAAACTGGCCACATAGTCATGATGACTTCTTAAATATTACCAAGCTTGCTAATATGGTTTAGGCTTGCTTTGATGACCAATTTAGACTCAGCAGTTTTCTTAGGTTTTGCTGCCTGGTCATAAAAACAACAATTTCTCAGGTCCACACAGGGCCCCTTTTGCTCAGGGTACAGGCTTCAGACAAAAAAAAAAACAAACAAAAATAGCCCTGAAACATGTTTGCAATAAAAGAAACTGCAATAGACTAGTTCCAGTGGACATTGCTTTTCTTTCTGACATTATGTCGTCTTAAAAGCATATCATAAGAAAAAGGAAGGTAGAGGTGCTGGTTTGATGTACATCAAGTAAATCAAAACCCACGGCTATTGTCCCTGGAATCTATAAGATTCCAGGGCCGCTAGATTCCTTCCCCCAGGGCATTTAGAATCAGGATGCCCCACTGTGCGAAACCCTCCCAGGTCGTCCGGTATACTCACCTTATCCCAACGGCACATGCGTGAGCAGCGGATGCATCCCTGATATGCCTTTAGCAGGGCGCGCGCCCACGCCAGGCATTTGTGAATGGCCAGCGCAGGCATGATCCCTGTTAAAGGGTAGCAGGGATGCGGCTTTCAGCATGCTTGGCTAGAGCAGTGCAGTCGAGCACACTGATTGGATGGGAGGACACGCATGCATCGTAGGACCAGGGAAGGGCAAGTGGCGACCTGGGGGTTTCACACAATATGGCATCCATTTCACACAACAGGGCATCCCGGGGACAAGGACCAAAACCTGAGATAGTCAAAATTCTGGGTAAAAATGCAGCCAAGTACCATCCTTTCTACTTCACACTCCACCAGACTCTGGCCTTATAGCACAGTCTATAGTCATGCATCGTAGGACCAGGGAAAGGTAAGTGGCGGCCTGGGGGTTTCACACAACAGGGCATCTCCTGTTAGAACTCAAACTTCCCTATTGCATCCTGAAAACTATAGCAAAGTGGAGAAATAAGGTGATACATTTTGAAGGCTAATTGAATATATGTTTAGGTAAGCTTTTGAAGATACTTCGTCCTTGTCATCAGAAATGATTTTACATACAATGAATAGAAAGTGCGCACTTTATACACATAGATCAGGGTACACCAAAAATGTTAAAAAAACAAAATTTAAGAAAGTATATTAAAAGACATTTAAAGAGATAAATAGGTCAGTAAGATCAAGTTATTTATATATAGAACTTAAAAAGCAAGTCTCTGATGCGTGAAGATCTAAGTTCTTGTTCTGGGTGGAGAGGAATTGACGACAGACAAGCTCAGAGGTACTGTGTCAAGCCTTTATTAACATTTAGGCCATCTTGTAATGTATAAAATTTTAACATTAACTTGTATTCCCATTCTCTTGCCTCTCACTGTGTTTTAAAATGCCACTAAGAACAACCAGCTTCAGGTCTTTCACAGAGTGTCCTGCCCTGGAGAAATGAGTGGCTATTGGAAGCTCTGTCCTAATACTGAATCGGTGAGGGGGAATCAGGGGCATGACAGAGTCAGCGCATGAACGCACAAGAAGGCCTAAATATCAATTAAAGCTTTATGACACCGTACCTCAGAGCTTGTCTGTCTCATTTGTTGTAAATCACATGTGCTGAACCCTCCTCATCAAGGGCCACCAAGAGGCCAGGTTTTGCAAATCTCCACACAGATGCACAGGTGATGTCATTAGTGCTATGACAGAGCTATAGAATGAATTACTACACCTGTGCATCTGTGTGGGGAGCTGCAAAGCCTGGCCTGTTGGTGGCCCTTGAGGGGCAGGGTTGAGCACCACTGTCATAAATTCTTCTATGGACAGCTTGCCTCAAAGTATTCTAAAAACTCAATGTTGCTATTGTGTCTATCCTGAGTTCATTCTTTTCAATCTGGTATAGAGGTGCCACCAAAGAAAAGCAAAGGGGGTGGAGAATCACCAGAACTACAGAAAGAATAATAGTTGCCTCTTTACCATCACTGGAGGAGCAGTTCAACAGCGGAATCTTATCTTAAGAGCAAACAAAACAATGGAGAATTACTTTTTCCCAAGACATACCTTCTCAAGACATTTGTCTTCTGGATCTACAGTAGATGTATGCCGCCCCCCCCCCCCCTAAAAAAAGCTAGGCATAAAGACATCAAGGCACTAAAGACAGTCTAAGTCATATTAATCATTTCTATAGTCAAGTAACTAGAGTTAGCTGCCGCGTCATATAGAGTAAATTGATACAATGGCAAGTCTGGATTAGTGAAGGTTAGGTAAGCTTTGGGGGTGGTTAAAACAAAAAAAAAAAAAACTATGGATGTGTAATATATCTTCTGTATTGTGTAATACATCTTGTTCAGCTCTTGATGTATCCCCTTGCCAAAATGCATTCCTTGTAATGTATGTAACTTGTACCTACTTGATTGGAAAAATATCTATATATCTGTATCCCCTTTCATTGTTCTTCTGAACCATTAGCAAATATATTTACACTAATTCTTTAAACCCATGCTGTCCTCTTCAAAACTCACGTCTTTACTATACCTTTCCCATCCCCCCCCCCCCTACGGTTTCCTTTCATAGAGATAAAAATGAAAAGTGCAGCTAGCGGGTCATAATAGTAACACACAGTTGCGAACATAAGAAAATATAAATACAAGAAATCATCATGGCACACAGCAATGCAATCAAAAGAGGACCTTGCTTTTTTTCAATTCAAAAATGATAAGTGTCATATAGATGTAATTCTTTGTTTTTTTTAATTAAACTCATTGATGGTATTGTGTCTCAGGGCTCTTTGGATCTCTGAAATCACTATCAGACACCTGTGATTATTAGGTTGTCAGGTAAGCACAATAAGAGGAAAATTACTTAAAAAATGTAATAGGATAGTCCCCTGGCTAGGGGTGCACCTGAGAAGTAGAGGGATGTCCTAGGATACCCTGGGTGGAGTGGATTATGTTAGATCAATTAAGAAGTGTACAATGTAGATGTAGTTACCCGGGTAGGCCACTAGATGCCCCCATAAAATAAGAAGTAGAATAAGTAGTGTAGTGCAGTAACTTGCGTTTGGCCACAAGAGGGAAGCAGAGGGATAGACTATAACATGAGCTGCTGCGTTGACAGAGGGAATGGGAATAGAGCCCTGAAGAGAGGCTGCCACGTAGTGCCAAGAACCAAAGACATAGTTTGCTAAGGTCTGCCTGGACCTGAGAGAGCAATGTTTTGGGGTTACAGAGTGCCTGGGTTTGTTTGGACCTGTAGAAAGGGGAGGGGGAGGTGGAGTGCGCCTGTGTGCAGCTGCTGGAGATCCTGTGGAGTGGATGCCCAGAGCGGAAGGCCCTACTGTCTGGGACACCTGTAAAGAGGCGCAGAACACTGGCTTGGGAACCTGGAAGTGAGTCAGAGCAGGATGTCCTCAGAGTGCTGCTCAGTGAGATTCCTAGGAGTAGGGTGGAGGAGGACTTAGGCCCTAGTGTTTGTTGCCCCTGTTGAGTTATCTCAAGGGAGGCAAAGAAACCAACTTGGGATCTTGAACATGAGGTGTATAGGAGGATGCCCCTGGAGTGAGGCTTACTGGGATCCCAGAAGGGGAAGCCCAGGAAGGAGAGAAAACAGGAGGAGACCCTTTTAAGAGATAATGAGATAAGAAAATGTTTTTCTGTTGAACTATGATGAAAAAGAACATGCTGGATAGTGAAAGGTGCTTGATAAACCGGGGGGTATTTGGTATTTGGACAGAAACTTTCCAAAAATTCACAAGTGTAATGGATACAAAAATTGTGAAGGTGTGATCAGAGAAGAGCTCTATGTTAGCAAGTCATTGGCCTGTTAAGATGTTGACTGGTTAATGTTTCAAATTCAACAAATGACCATTTTATGTTCTTTACAGCCTATGAAATGAATTTTGTGCATAATCATTTGGAACAGTGCATTTGAGTATTTAATTTGTGAAAAAATACTGTTATCATTGGTATAATGTGATTAATATTCGGTTGAAGACTTGAAAATTATACTGTTATTTGCATCCACTGTTATGAAAAAATTGGGGAACATTTGCATAATAATGTAATGAATAATAACATGGTGTCATGAAAAAAGTAATGTCAGCAAAGACTTTATATACTCTTTACTATGTCCAACACAATATGACAACTTATTTCATTAATTTTCTTAAGCGGATGGAAACCCATATTTGGGTCCACCACTCAATACGTGCCCCCCCCCCCCCCGGCTCCCAGTCATTCAGAAAGGCTGAGATCACGCATGGACGCACAAAGCTGGGGATGCAGCACCGGCGGAGATTGCATCAGGTAAGATCACCGGCCTCCCACACAGCAGGGTATCCAGTGTAGGATGCCCCGGGGGTAGGCTAGCAGTCGGGCCTTGAATCTTTTAGATATTAGGGCCCATCATTGCAGGGTTTGACACGCTTTAAAGTACATCATAAACCAGACCAATAGACTTGCACAGCTGAAGAAAAAACTCACCAAAACACACTTGCCCCATCAGCACACATTGTAAACAATTATTATTATAAAAACCTCAATAAAAATATCAATGATTAATACAACAATAAATGCCCACTGTAGGTTCTAGGTTGTGGATGACGTAAGGAATCACACCAATGAGAATGTATAAAAGATTGTATTGTGCACAGGCTTATGATAAAGGACAGCAGTACATATGTAAAAATAATACAAAATATATATAAAAATAAGGGCCTAAACAGTTAAATTAACCACCTAGACAGTATAGGTATCACAGGGACTAAAAAAATACATAAAACAATTTCTAACATGTACTGTTACAATTGCCATCTAGGCCTAAAGTTGCTTGCTCATAATTACCAATACAGGGACCTCATGCCACACGTCCTTGCTCTCCCTTGGTCCCCTCTCAACTGCCCAAAAAATATCTCCCATCCTTTTAGGCCACCTCACTTCCTGTTGGAAAGGGCTAGCCCCTCCCTGTAGACTGTACCTCTGCTCACAAAGGGATTCCACGGGCAGGTATTGACTTAATTTACATTAGATAGTTAGGAATCCTTTGTACACCCAAATCTATTGTGTCCACCCGACCCCAGCCAAGAAGGTGGGATGATACCAAATTAGCATCTAAGAGGCCCAATTACCATCCTAGCCAGGGAAGCTACTTGGAGAGCTATTTTAGACATTCAAAACCTATATACCCCCCCACACCACCCAAAGCAAACACATCCTGATTGAACTTGCTCTTTGACACACCACCACTAACCAGACATGTGTGGCCTGCATATGGCCTAAATGCAGTGGTCCATTTCATCCCTTACCTCCATGAATTGAAGAGATGCTGGGGCCCTGAGTGCATTTACCGCTATTAAATGGCGGCATCTAATTAGAGGTTTTTCAGTGTAGTAACCCTCCCTTATTGTATTCTATGGAGCCAACTATGTCCACAGAGAGTGCATATGCTGGGAATGGCGATACTGCTTGATAATCAGTGTGGCAAGGGCATACAAGCGGGGTAGTGGATTTGGTCTCCCCTTCTGTTATGTAATCAGTAGACACTTCAACTGGAGGAAAGGTTGATTTTGTCTCAGAGATATCCTCCAACTGGGAAATTACTACAGAGAGGGATATATAGGTGGAGACCAAAGTTGACTTTACTGGATAGAGGTTATTATCATCATCTCTGTGACCAACTCATGCACAGTTGGGGTAAGCAAATGAGATGTAACTGGTGACTAGAGATCCTAGTACTCCATTTTTTTTTTTTGAGACAGATTTACTTCCCAACATACATGAAGAGAAACCATACACAAACATTACAGGTTGACTTACATTGGCTGGCTTCAGTTTGTTGATAATGGTGGTCTTTCCGCTGTTGTCTAAACCCAGACACAGGACGTGAACTTCTTTCTTCTTTAGGCCAAGCCATCCTGCCAGTCGGTCAAACAAGCCCATGATCCTCAGTTCGTACCTGCCATCCAGATATTACATTAGAATCATCTTTACAAAGAGACATACAGAACAGCAGGAGGATGAGAAGCCATGATAGATGCAGTCACTGTAAGTGGAGGGTAAGCCTCTTATAAGAAAAGGCTACAATGTCTAATCAGGATTAAGAAGCAACAGAGAGCAGGCTGCCCCTGATGTCTGTCTCAGGGAGCCCCTTCTACAACAATCACATAAAACACAGGGATGCGGAAACAGGAGGGAAATGGGACACCAGTTACAGATGATTTAATGGTGAAAAGAGAGACAGGATAGAAAGGGATGACCTTTAGGGCCAGCATGGTTAAGACCCCAGAGCTTGGAGTGGGCACTAAGAAATGCAGCTGAGGCACAACTTATAGCTGGGACTGAAGAGCAATAACCATTTACTTTTGGCCCACCCACTTCCGCAATCTGAGCTGCCACAGTTGCCATAACTGAGCGCCTAATCAGCCAATCTGTGCCTAAATCTATCTTAGTACTAGTCAAGGTGGTAGTGGAGTCCAGTGCCAACAGGACTTCCACTTTCAAAGGTGAACTAAACCCTTGACACACAGTCTTTTAGGAATGAGGGAAAGATTTGGAATTTGGAATGCCCATGTGTGTGAAACCCCTGGGACTAGCCACAATCTTACCCTGATCCCCACTCCCATGGCACACGTGTGTGGCTCTGGCAGCATCCCCAGCACACCTTCATCCAATGCGCTCACCCCTGCCAGGCATATTGGCTGGCTGCAGGTTTGCCCAACCAGAGGAAGCGTAAAGCAGGAGGCACCCAGCAATCCACTTATTCAAAATAGATTTCAGGGCATTGACATGCAAAACAATCTATTCTGATTGAAGGGGAGACCGCACATGCACTGTGGATCAAGGCAAGATTTCAGTGAGGATTCTGAGGGTTTCACACACAGGGATGCCCATGTAAAGCAGACCAAAACTCAGGAAGGTGTAAATCCTGGGTTTTGGTCCACTTTAAAGCTAGAACTGATGTTCTGGTGTGGCTCCTCTAAATCAGTGTTTCTCAACCCTGGGACCTGCTTCTGGGTTCTCGCAGCGTTGATTTGAATCAACATGCAACATGTGGCAATCAGCGACATCTCAGCTCTCTTCACACTGCGGGCCATTTTTTTAATTCTCTATTTGTTTGCAACTGTGTTATGAAAGAAAACAGTTTTCTTTATCAGGCTTTCAGTAGTAGTACATTATGTGTGTTGGGATATCTATTATAGGAAGCAAGTGAGTATCTATGCCCAGTATCAGCACAGTATGCGCATCGGGGCATCCCTCATTAGGACATAGATGAGTATCCGTACCCAGTATCAGGCTTTTAGTAGTAGTACATTATGTGCGATGGGGTATCCCTCATTCATTCACTTAGTTGGAGCAGGTTTGAAGGTAAGTAACTCACAGAACAGTACAGGCTAACCAAAAACACCCCCATCCATCCATCTCTCCCTTCCATGTATCCGTGGCTTATAGCTCTAGCCACTCATCCCTCCCTTCCATTCACTCCCCCTCTCCTCCAAGCTCATCTCAGCCATCCACCTCCTTTCTCTTCACCCCCTGCTAAACCCATTCATTACTTCCTCGCTCTCCCATCAGTTCTGCCCATCCATCTACAACTCCTAGCTCTAGCCATACATCCATCCATCCCTCTCTCATGCCTCCCCGGCTCATCCCAACCATCCCTCTCTCATGCACTCATCCAGTTCATCCCATTCATTCCTCCCACTCCTCTCTGCTGATCCCATTGCCAATGGGCAAAATCTTGCATTGGGTGTGGTGAGGGGTGTGTGGTTTAATTTAAAAATTCTCTCTCTGTCCCATCCTGAAAAGTTGGAAGGTATTCTCACTGGAAGCAAAAGAACATGGAAGTAGGGGAGTATCTATGCCCAGTAGCAGGCTTCCAGTGAGCACAATATGTATCATGGGGCATCCCTCACTGGAAGCAAGAGATAAAAGAAATAGGTTAGTATTCATGTCCAGTATCAGGATCAGTGGTGGCATGCATATCAGGGCACCCCTCATTGGTGGCAAGGAATCACAGAAGTGGGAAAGTACCCAAGCCCATATCAGATTTCCAGGAAGTACGTGTGGTGGGGCATCCTTCATTGCTAACAAGAGATTAGGGAGGTAGTGCCCAGTGTCAGGCTTCCAATGGTAGTACAGTCTATGCAGCAGGGCATCCCATATTAAAAGTGGGGAATCATGGACCTAGGTGAGTATCTATGCCTAGTGGTAATACAGTATGTGCGATGGGGCATCCCTCACTGGAAGCAAGAGATAAAAGAAATAGGTTAGTATTCATGTCCAGTATCAGGATCAGTGGTGGCATGCATATCAGGGCATCCCTCATTGGTGGCAATGAATCACAGAAGTGGGCAAGTATCCAAGCCCATATCAGATTTCCAGGAAGTATGTGTGGTGGGGCATCCCTCATTGCTAACAAGAGATTAGGGAGGTAGTGCCCAGTGTCAGGCTTCCAATGGTAGTACAGTCTATGCAGCAGGGCATCCCATATTAAAAGTGGGGAATCATGGACCTAGGCGAGTATCTGTGCCCAGTGGTAATACAGTATGTGCGATGGGGCATCCCTCAATGGGAGCAAGTGACCATGGAAGTAGGTGAGTATCTATGCACAGTATCAGGCTTTTAGTGCTGGTGTTTGTGTTGGGGCATCCCTCATTGGGAGCAAGAAATTAGGGAGGCAGATAAGTATATGTGTATGGCTGGTATGTGTGGGAGGGATGCCCCCTGTTGCCTATCTGATCATTTATGGCTGGAGGGTGACTTTAAGGGCTCCAGTATAAAGGAAGGTGAGTGTTGGGTGTGTATGACTGACAGATGGATGGAGGGAGGTGCGGTCACAGAGGCAGGGGAGCGGATGAGTGACACCCGGTAGAAGCATTATAGAGCACAGGTCACCCACCTTCTAACAGAATCGCTGACAGACAGATGGACGCAGCAGCGAGTACCGGAAGCGACAGCTTCTATGGCAACACAGCAAACACTTTCCTGTAGCGAAACAGACACGCCCACCTTCCTCTTTCGACCAACCAAATAGAACGCCACTTCCAACCAATGAGCGAGCGTCTCTGGCCGGCAGCGCGTGGATTGGCTGATAGATGCGGAAGTTGTTGCGAGTAGGGGTGGGGCTCTCGGGTATAGATGGAAAGAATAGGGGTTGCTCGAGGGAAATGGGTTGAAATGATGGCGCCCGATTGTGGGCAATGCCCAGGGGCTGCTGAGGGCAGCCGGCTACAGAAAGCCCCTAGAAGAGTTACGTCGTGTCGTAAATGGAGTTGCCGCAAAAATGTAGAGTAGCTGTTTAAATAAGGAGCTGACCTCACTTCCTATTTAATTTATAGAACATATATAAACGCTGACAGGACCAAAACATGGGACCCAATGTGGAAGATGGGGTTCTTTTGCTGCGGACACCCACTGTGCCTATGATAGATGAACTTCCTGGGAAGTGAGGGCAGTGCACCAGTGTGGGGTCATAGAAAGTGAAGGAGAAAAAGACCTTTTCATTGATAGTGGAGGGGGGTTCAGGGGGGCCATGGGACTCCAGGGAGAAGTGGGATGCTCTCTAGGCGAGGGTAGGAAGTAGGAAATGGCAGAACTGAAGGCCCTCCAGCGTGGCCAGACTGGCGGGAACGATAGAGCGGGGGCTTTAATCTGTCTTCTGGGCGGGGGGTAGGTGGGGGCGCTGGAGAAGTAGCCACAGAAGGTGGGCCTCGCAGGGGCGTGATCCTAAACGTTGGGGGTGTGGGACTAAAAGCGAGGGAGAACGACGATGTAGCACAGATAGAATTGGTGGTGGGAGAGACAAGGCTGTCTCCAGACACCCTACCAGAGCTGCAAAGGAAGGTTTCTGACTGCTGGTGCCTGTGTGAGACCGGATTTCCCTGAGGCCAGCATCGAAGGTGGCAGGTCAGGACAGGAGAAGAGGAAGGAGGATTGTACAAATCCCCTTTCTGGGCTTATGCTTGAACACTGCCGAAGGTGTTCCTCTCGATGCTGTGGGACCCTAGGTACCCTGTCCTTGTCATTTTGGCTAGGAGGCTGAGAGGCAGCCGTGCCCAAGCCCAGCTAAAACATTGAAGTCCCCCCCCAAGTCACCTGTTATACACGCTTGGGTGGTCTGTCACCAGGACTGATAGACTGGAACCCGCTAATTTTGCCTCCGTTTAAGTGTTCTCTGGGCTTCCCCCCTCCCCCCCTGGCCTGCTCCAGTGGGGTGGAAACCCAGGAAAGGTTGAGGGCATCCCTGAATTGAAAGGGACCCCTCTCCTCCTGTGTGTGCATTGTTGGCAGAAGTTGACTGTAATGCATGTGTGAAGAGTTCCTTTTTCTGTCTGGATTTTAAACTGTTCTGCCCTGTGCCTCGAACCGGTAAAAACGCGTCGACCAATAAAATTTCTCTACTCTGAACCACGCGTGTGTGTGACGCTCAGCCTCTCGACACATGAGGCCCGACCCTTACCCCTTTCTCACCTCTATATCTATAAGTGGCGTCTTTACTAACAGGATTCGATGATGGATGCTCCTTCTTCTGCACCTCCCCCTGCCACCACAGCACTGCGGCCAGTATATCGGGGGCTTATTTCCACCCTGCTTCCCAAATTTGATGGTAGTTACATGACTCTCTTTGGGCTGAGCGGTGAGGGTCTATCAGCTAGAGAGGGTCTATCAGCTAGAGAATGACTTGGAAGTGGAGGTGGCCCTAAATGCTGTGGAAGAGGAATGCAAGGCACACCATGATACATGTGGTTTTGCCTGAAAGAGATGCACTGGCGATAGTGTTACATTTATTGGAGGAAATCTATAGAGACACAGCTTCTCTACATACTCTTCAGAAGAACTTTGTGAACTGCAAAGAGAGGCCAAGTCTGTCCCAGAGACTGCGAACGCCCTACAGGACATAGACCTCTGGCTCTGTAACCAATTTGTTTTGGGGTTACTCAAACCTTCTGTCAAAAATATTGTATGTCAGAAGCTGGGAGAGTGGCCTGAAACTCCCTTTTTACAGCATGTGGCCTCTGCCTACATCCTGGCCCTAGTGGACCTCAGAGGGCCATTTAAGCTATATTTGGAAGAACTTTGTGGCTCGACTGCAAAGGGAGGGCAAGTCTGTCCCAGAGACTGTGAATGCCCTACAGGACATAGACTCTGGCTCTGTAACCAATTTGTTTTGGGGTTACTCAACCCTTTTGTCAAAAATATTGTATGTCAGAAGCTGGGAGGATGGCCTAAAACTACCTTTTTACAGCATTTTGCCTCTGCCTACATCCTGGCCCTAGTGAACCTCAGAGGGCAATTTAAGCTATATATGGACACTAGAACGGCAGGGCTGGGAGCTGTGCTTACACAGGAGTTTGAGGGAAAGGAGCGAGTAATTGTGTATACCAGTAGAAGCCTTTGGAATACAGAACGAAACCTGGTCTCCTACAGTTCTTTTAAGGTAGAATTACTAGCTTTGGTTTGGGCCATCACAAAAAGATTTCGAGATTACTTGACCGGCTCACCCTTCGTCGTCATATCCGATAACACCCCCTTACCTACCTCCGGACAGCTAGACTTGGAGCCCTGTTCCAAAGGTGGGTGACGCACTTGGCAGCTTTGAATTAAAATACAAACCTGGGGCCACCAATCGGGTCATTGCCCCTCTATCCTGTACTCTGGAGGAGTCTCCCATGGGAGACCCAGATACGGAATTGGAGAGTGTTAAGCTACCTAATTCGTTAGAAACTCAGCGGAAGGGGCGTCCAGGTTCACACATAACCCACATGTACGTATGTTGCAATTACAATCAGGAGGCTGACCCACTCCAAGCCACTGTTATGATTGGACGATTTCCCTCGAAAGACAACAGAGCATGTTGACCCCAAGAGACCTGCAAACTAATCAAACACTGGAATAGATTACAAATCTGGGATGGAGTGTCCAGCAGATCACCTTTACCAATAGCTCACAACCCTCACTATAGCTGATCTTATCAAGGCAAATGGTTCAGGAGTTAACTGTACGGGTACACTAAGGGATGGATCATCGGGGAAGCAAGAAAACCCCGTCCCTCATGACACAGAAATTCTATCCCCAGGTTTTCGGGCAAGAACCAACATTGAGAGGGTGACAGGCATTATCCGTAGATTCATCTCTGATAGTCAGACAGATGCTACCTTCAGAATAAAATTACTCAAGGGAATGAGCTAGACTCAGGTCCTCTGGCCTTTAAGGCTCTAATCCCAGACAGCCTAGAGGTTGTGATGGTCAGAAGAAAAATAGATTTTAAAGTCAAATTCCAGATTGCGCATTCCTCTGCGGGGAGGAAAAGAGGGCCCAAGGGGTATTGTAGAACTACAGCCAAGTCCCAAGGGTCAAAGTTTTTTTTTTCTTCAAAATTGTATTCAAAATAGATTTACAGTTTACTGCAATGTAACAAAACACTTTTGCCAACTTGCAAAGTAGTGAACCTAGAATGGTCCAGCTGATAAAGTTTAAAGGGTAAGTCCACTTTCAATGGAATTTTTGAAAGTATATCTTTTTGTGTGGCAAAATTATGTCTTGAAACAGTCCAAAAATGTAAGTTTAAAATATTCCCCTAAAGCATCCCTCTGGCAAAAATGATTTGAAAGGGCTTAACTTCATGCAGATGTTCTGGAATAACAGGCAACTCTTTGCTGCAGAACTGTATGGAAGCGGCCATCTTGTCACACACATTAGCATGAGGGGAGAGTTGTGTCAGCAGCAGCCCACACCAAACTGAGAGAGATAAATGAGTCAGAAACATGGGCATCTTGTGTATTATGTTATATAAACACACAAACACTGAATAACTAATAACTGAATAAGGGAAAGCTGAAACAATGTTTCTTTATCAATGTTCAGTGTGGACTCTGGATTTAAGCACACCATTCAGTGTAAACAATATGTATCTTATATAATGTTACAATCCTTTCAGCTTTGTTGCTTCAGCTTTATTGTACTGATATGTGAGGCAATTTTTACTGTGGGATTGGGTTTTTCATAAGCTGGCTGGATGTATGTGGCAAGATGGCCGATGCCATACAGTCATGCAGCATAGAATCTGCCTGCTATTCCATAAAATCTGCTTTGAGTCAAGCCCTTTCAAATAGTCACTAATTTCCAGAGTGGGGCTTTCGGGGAGCAATTTACTGAACTTGCCTTTTTTGACTTTTGGTTTGCTGTGCTGAGCCCTGTCTGGTTGGCAGATGAAATTCTCTGTTGATGTGATACATAGATGCCACTTCCCTATGTAGCTACAGCGAAGTGTCACTGAGCGACTATCACCATTCTTAGAGGATGTAGCTTTAAAACTGCTTTAAAAAAAAATACCCACCAACATTTCCACTCAAAATATAGAGTTTGTTATATACTCGCCGTATAAGACTACTCCCTCTTCCACACACCGAATAAAACGTAAAAGAACATCAGATTACACTGCAGCCGCATCCCTGCTCGCCTTTAGTTTGGGATGTGCCCACACTGGCTATTCAGAATGTGTCCCAGCTAAAGGCATAGTAGGGATGCAGCTGCAGTATAATGTGGTTTGGGGTCTGGGAAAAAGGGCCAGATGGGGGGTTTCACACAGTGGAGGATCACAATTTGGGATACCCCTGGAGTAGGGAACAAAACCCAGTGGGGCCTCCCAAATTTGGAAGCCCCACTGTGTGAAATACCCCCGACTGGCCTTTTTCCCAGAGCGCACATCAGATTACACTGCAGCTGCATCCCTGCTCGCCTTTAGTTGGGGGACGTGCCTGTGCTGGCTATTCAGAATGCGTCCCAGCTAAACTCATAGTAGGGATGCAGCTGCAGGGTAATGTGGTGTTGGCTCTGGGAATAGGGCCAATAGGGAGGGTTTTACAGTGGGGCATCCCGAATTGGAATGCCCCAGTGGGTTTGTTCCCTACTCCAGGGGCATGCCAAATTGGGTTTCCTCTACTGTGTGAAACCCCCCAACTGGCCCTTTTCCCAGAGCCCAAACCACATTACACTGCAGCCACATCCCTACTATGCCGTTAGATTGGACGCATTCTGAATAGCCAACACAGGCCCCAACTAAAGGCGAGCAGGAATGTGGCCGCAGTGTAATGTGGAGTCTGGGAAAAAGGCCAAACGGGGGATTCAGACAGGGGGGCATTCCATTTTGCTGCCCCTGATGCAGGGAACAAAACCCAGTAGGGCATCCCAAGTTGGTAGTGTAAACTCCCCCAAGTTGGGATTCCCCCTGTGTAAACTCCACCAATTTGGGGTGCCCCCTGTGTAAACTTCCCCAATGACTCCGTTTCCCAGAGTCCACACCACATTACACTGCGGCCACATCCCTGCTCGCCTATAGCTGGGGACATGCCTGGGTTGTTTAGAATGTGTCCCATCTAATGGCATAGTGTGTAATGTGTGGGGTCTGAGAAAGGGGCCAGTTGGGGGTTTTACACTGGGGGATGCCACATAGAAACTTTTTTTCTTTTAATAAATCTTAAATAAATCACACCTCAGATCAGATGCTGAAGAGTCCTCTTCAAAGTGGAGAGCAGCGAGGGCGATGTCAGGAGCGCGTGCCAGGAGCCAGCCCCCTGCCTGCCCACACAGTGCCTGAGAGCAGGAAAGCTGATCTGCTCGGCGCTCACCCTGCTGGCCTGCTCAGTCTCTCCCTGCTCTGATCAACTAGTGCTGCCTGAGCAAGAGCATCGCTCTGCAGGAGGAGGAGGAGGACGATCGTGCTGCCCAGCTTGGTGAAGGTAAGTACATTTATATGTATGTGACCCAGGGGCACCTGGCGTATTAGACGCCCCCCCCCCCCCCCACTTGGAGGAATGTTTTACAGGGGGAAAAAGTCGTCTTATACGTCGGCAAATACAGTAATTATTAAGAAATGAAAAGCCCAGCGGTCTCCATCTATAGCAGATATTGCTGCCACTTGGCCTATGAGGGTTCTAAGACCTAAACCAGGGGTGCTCAATGTTTTGAAGCGGGCAGGCCACTTAAGCAATTTGGAAACTGGTTGCAGGCCGCAATAAGCAATCAGGATACCCACTGTCCTACCAACTCCAATAGATCGATTTTTTACACTCGTATGTCCTTCCACCACAACACCCCCTTACCATTTATATCCAACAATTCTCACATGCTAATAATCCATACAGGGGTGGGAGTCAGAAGGTCCCCCGGGCATCCAAAATCAGGATGCTCTCCTGTGTGAAACCCCCTAAGTCGCCCCATACATTTACCTTGCTTCCCGGGCCCTGTTAGAGGGAAGCGGGGGGATGCGGCCACCAGTACGCTTAGAACCGCTGGCCTTAGATGAAGGCTTAGACAATCTGACCTCAGCGCGTCCGAGCGCGCCCGCATGCACCGTAGGGCGGGAAAAGGTGAGTTGCGTTTGGCGATCTGGGGGGTCTCACACAGCAGGACCAAAACTCAGGATAGTCAAAGTCCTGGGTTTTGGTCCACTTTAAAGTCTCTCATCAACCGCTTTTTCCTGTACAGTATGACATTTTATTTGGTCATACTGTGCCTGAAAAAAGCTTAATTATTTAAAGCAATTATCTCAATTATTAACATTTCTGCCTCGTTTTTAGAGTTGTACATACTTTATTAAATACCCCATCTAGTTGGAAAATGTAACCACCTTCAGTGAATCTGTATAAAGTAGGAGTAAAGGCTGGTGAGTAGTTCTGTCATGGAGGCACACAAGGCCGTCTTTTAGAAAATACATTTTGAAGATGGACATTCATCATAAAAATTTATTAAGTAGATAACCAATTTCTTAAAGCTATCCCACAACCTGCAGGGTGGTGCAGAATCGCTGGTCATGTCTGGGGGGCATCCAAATTTGAGATGACCTCCATGATGAAACTGGAACCTGTGCCCGGCTGATGTCACTGTGAACCAAGCCAGCCCGTATTGCCGCCAGCTCTGTTTAATACACCCATTCCAGTCCATTAGCGGGATTATATTGGGCCAAGACCCAGCCTGGTAGCATGTTATATAACTGAGAAAGAACAGCCCAAGATTAAAAATTATATATTTAATCTCTTTTAGAGCAAACTAGACAAACTGTATATGTACAGTAAATAGATACATGCACGGGTCACGGGTGAGTAGTTACAATCAGAATGAGCAGATACAATTGCAGACAAATGACAAGCAGTGAAGCAGGGCAACTATGGGGAGGCGTGAGGCTGCCTGAGAGTTCCTGGTTTTTCCAGCATGTTGTGACCTCCCCCGTTCAGAGACAGTTCGCCTCTGTCTCTCTTCTTCATTTAAATTCTTAGCCGGTCACTCCCCTTCCCCCCAAGAGGGGCTGCGTTCCCCTTCCCTTAGCAATCTTAGCTAGAACACCTAATAATAACTCTTTGCTGGAAGGATGTGGGGCCTGTGGTTAATGGCTCTAATGGTGTTCTGGCCATGAGTCCAAACACCTCTGTTAGACCGAGTTCTGCAGAACTCAGATCCTGTGTAACTGGGACTGATTCGCTAGGACCTACTTATTCTGAATATGGATTTTGCTTTGCATTTATGTTCATGACAACCTGCATTTAAGCTTTGAAGCTCACAGCAGGGGTGTGTGTCTAGCCTTCTGTCTCCATGCATGCTAAGTTGCGATCCTTAGCTGATGGGTTTTTGAAGCCACGGCCTCCTGGTGTGGGGCCCTGGCAAGTGTGAGGTATTCTGTGCATTACAAATAAGGTCTTTCCTGAGTTGAGGCTGTTTATGTAAAGTCTGTTGTTATTAACACCCCCCTCGCAAGCCTGAAAACCTGGACCCTGAATTCTTACCTTGCCGGTGGGGACCAGGGACACTTGGGTCCTGAACCCAGAAGATGAGTTCTCAGACTTGCAGGGGGCTACGTGTAGGGAGAGGGGGCAGTCAGGATTCCCTGCCCCCTTAAATATGAGCGCAGGGCTAAAGAAAATTTTCTATAAGGGGAGGGACAAATACAGAGCCATCAGATCTAGCAGTATCATTTCAGACATTCATTAATTAGACTTATACAATATACCCTTTACTGCCAAGTTACAATTATTGTTACTATCTTCAGTTTATTTTCTTTACAGGATGCCAGCCAAAATACTGTAAAAAACAGCTTTCAGTATAGTACTTTTTACAAGCACTATGAATATTCATTCATTCATCATTATTATGTAACTTATGCAGGCATTCATCCCAGATGGTTTTATGCCACAGGATGAGTACATTATTTATGTAGTGAAACCTGCCCAAAATAAGGTGCTGCTGCTCCAAACACTACCTCCACTGTCTCAGAAAAAGGTCAGTGGCCAAAAGCATACAACACCCAGCAGATACAACACCCAGCAGTGACTCTCAAAACCTTTTGATTAGCAGCTATCAAAAGAAATAATACAAATTCATGTTGTGTCACCTTGCTCTGCGTTCCCAAGACATTACCTCACAATACACAGTGCCAACTTATTTCTGATGTTTGTGTACAGAGATTCCACATCACAGTAAAAACAGTCTTCAGCAAATCCAGTTTTGACAATTAGTCCACTGACTCTTTGGTATAAGAGTCTTAAAATATGGTGTTTCAGCAATGCCTCCGACTTAAAAACATCTCCCGCATCTGTCCCTTTCTCTGACCTGACACCACTAAAATGTTAGTGCACGCCCTGGTCACATCCCGACTGGACTACTGCAACATCCTTTTTTGTGGCTTACCAAATAACAGACTGACACCCCTCCAATCTATCCTGAACTTCTGTTTGCTTCATCCATCTCTCCTCCCGCTCATCCAGCTCTGCTCCTCTCTGCCAATCCCTACACTGGCTGCCAGTCCAACAGCGAATCCTGTTCAAAACGCTGACCCTCACCTACAAAGCTATCTCCATCCAGGCCCCTTCTTACATCTCATCTCAAATCCAACAATATCAACCTAAATGCAGCCTTTGCTCTGCTGCCAACCTTCTCCTGTCCTCCATCCTGGTCACCTCCTCTCATGCTCTCCTCTGGGCCTTTTTACGTGCAACTCCAATCTTCTAGTATTCCCTCCCCCACCCAATCCTCCACTCCGTAACCCTCAAAACTTTCAAAGGTGCCCTAAAAACTCACCTATTCAGACAAGCATACAATCTGGCTTAAGCAATTCTCTAAAGGGCACATGCCACAAAGCTCAATACTGACTGATTGTGATCCCTCCCCCTTGTCTCCACTATCCTTTAGACCAGGGGTGGGCATAATATTAATTGTATTTCTTTATAAAAAAACAGTAAATTATTTTGGAAATCTCTGCATTCAGCATCTTTTTTTAGAGGACATTTTGAGGGCTAAAGTCCTCTTGTGACAAGGATCATGTGCACTTAGCTGACAACTGGAGGGGAGGGTTATACCGGTTGGTAGGATCCACAGAAAGGAGGGATATCGCCCCACAGATGTCAGTAGATCCCTCTTCCACCACACTGCAGCCCCACTTCCCTTACTCTCCTTCCCCTTTAGCTTAGCAGCAGCCCTAGGATGGCTTCCAGTCAGGGCACTTATGAGTCCCACCCCTCCACCCAGGCAAGATGGCGCCGGAGCCTACCTCCTTCTCCTCCCCTGGTTGGGCTCTTCTTCACTGTCGGGCGCCGACCCGCTGTGAAGAGGGACGGGCATTGTAAATAGGCGATTACTTAAGCAGCAGCTGATCGGCCGCTCGGCTCGTCGGGTGTGGCTCAGTATCTCTTCCTAACTGAGTGACGGGAGGCACCGACCCGCTGTGAAGAGGGACAGGTGGGCTCCTCGAAGGCAGCACGAGCGGAGGGACTCCGTCAGCCAGCTCAGCCCGGACCGGTCAGAGCCAATCAAAGGGCCATATATGGCCCCCGGGCCTTACATTGCCCAGGTGTGCTTTAGACTGTAAGATCGCAAGGGCTAGGATCTCTCTCCTATTGCATCTTGTATTCAGAAGATTCACTGTAATTTGTAATAGTCTATGTACTGTATGTTTCTACCATGTCTGTAATTACTACTTTGTACAGCCCTACGGAAGATGATGGCGCTATATAAATAAACAATAATAATGTATCCATTCAGCAATATTCCATGAGGCTGCCAATACCACCTATGGCTCTCACAGGAGGGCTCTGTTTTTATATATTTTTGGTAGAATATAAAATGTGGGAGATGCCAAGAAAGCATCTTCTACACCACAAATAGTTCACGGGGAAACTTGCTAAGAATATTTGTTAATTTAGGTTACACCTTCGTTTGATAGGTTCATATAATTGGTGGCATTATTGAACACTACATTACTTACACCTGCCTCATGTATAACTGATTGTCTTGTAAATTCTTGAGATATACTTGTTTTTCTGGGGTAAATTTAATACCCTTTAACAGGGAGCGTGCCTGTGCTGGCCATTCACAGATGTCTGGCACGGGCTTGCACCCTGCTAAAGGGAAAGTGGGGATGCAGCCACTGCTCATGTATGCGGCGTTGGACCGGGAAAGAAGGTGAGTTTTCGGGCAACCTGGGGGGTTTCAAACAGCAGGGTATGCTGGCCCTGGAGTCTCATACACTCCAGGGTGGGTTTTGGTCCACTTTAAAAGAAAGATTAGTAAAATACCAATACAATACATTAGTGTGAAGGTTTGGTGGGCTTTATTGGGTTTTTGTCAGGTTTTTGGTATCTGCCTTATTGTTTTCTGCTTCTGGAATGTAAAATAAACCTGTGTGTTAGAATTGTGCCCCCAGACCTGTTATTTACTTACCGGCACGCTGTTTCCATGATTCTTATATTTTTATATGTCTGTGATCCTTAAAGAAGGCCACATACCTTTTGCCCCACACCACTGATCGGTGCAGGTCAGGGGATCAGGAACTTAGCTGATCGTACGATCCGCAGCCCGCAATCCGGCTCCATCCAGAGCCTCACATTCTTTGTCACTTCCGTGCCAGATAAAGCCAGGGCTGCGCTACAATTCCCTGAGGAAGTTTTCAAACTGATTACGGAACGCGTGGCGGCCTGGCCATGTTTTCTGCCAGCAGTATTTTATTTTTGGCCTGCTTTTGTAGTTGATTGCATTATATCCCTTTCGCTGCCAGCCTACCTGGAGTTTTTGTCACCCTTTGTTGCCAGACCATTTTGCACTATTTTAAGCTCCCCATGTTCAAATGTGATTTTTGAAGGGATTTCCCAGGAAAATTATATATTGGTTTTTTCAGCATAGTCTGGGCTTTAACATGAAATGTCTTGTTTGTCATTTTTTAGGTGTATTCTCAATATTTTTGGGTGAAATATATGCAAAAAAAAATCTATTTTTTACAATTTGTATTTTTTTTTTTTAAACTATTTAATTATTTTTCATTACAGACCGTACAGAAACGAATAATCAAGTAACATTGCAGGTTAGAACAAGAAGCACAATACAGCAAAGCCGGCTCCCGCACCCTTCACTTCCTCCTCCCCAGCTATCACAAGCCCGTCAAATTCCGCCCGGCAATGATGTTGGTGATTATCCGGACAGGGCCCGAAGAGCACTCCCCCACTCCCCGGTCTCGAGGTTGGCCCCCCTCCGCTGTGTCCAAGGTGGGATGTGGGCAGAATGAGAGAAGGGGGTACCCCGTCACTCCTCAATGAAAATGAGGTCCGTTCAGCTAGTTTGAGCCCAGGCGGTCATTCTAAGCCTGTGTTGCAGTACGAGTCCATCAGGAGCTCTGTCTCTTGCTCGTCACTGGGCTGGGGTTGCCACTCCACTGCATTGTTACGAGATAAGCAGAAAGAGAGAAAAGAGAGAAATAGAGGAGGAGAAACTGCAGACTGATTGGTTAGGATAAAAAGGGGAGGGAGAAAAGGGGGAGACACGGGAGAGTCTGAAGCAGGTATAAAATTCTTGGCAGGACCACCATCTTTATTATATTTATGCGTCCCATCCACGTGAATATCGGGACATTCCAGTTTGCCAGATCTAGATTAGTCTTATTTAGCATTGGTACAAAGTTGAAGTGGAAGACATCATCAATATTATTCGGTATTTTCACCCCTAGAAAAGTTAGTATAGGGGAGACCCATCTGAACAGGAACGAGGCCTTGAGGAGTGCAGAGGTGTCGTCCGGGAGTCCCACGCTGAGTGCCTCAGACTTATCGAGATTGATCTTGAAGTTGGAAAGCTTACCAAACTTCTCAAACTCTTTCATGAGGACTGGAAGTCCTATCACCGGGTTTGACACAAAGAACAGGAGGTCGTCCGCATAAGCTCCATTCCACCAGCCTGGATCCCCCTGATGTCTTTATTCTCCCTTATATGTCGCAAGAAGGGTTCCACTATCAGCGCAAAGATAAGCGGTGACAGGGGGCATCCCTGTCTGGTGCCATTCAAGATCGGGAAAGGAGAAGAGAGATCCCCGTTAACTTTTACTCTAGCCTGGGGTCTGGAATATAGTTCCGTGATGTATCTAAATGCTCTGGTCCCCAGTCCTATATGTCTCAGCACCTCAAACGCAAAATCCCAGTCTATGCGATCAAACGCTTTTTCAGCCAGAATCTTCAGGAATAATTTGAGATCGACATTCAGGAATGATATAGGGTGGTAGCTTTTGCAGCTTAGTGGATCTTTTCCCCCCTTGTGGCTCACAGTAACATGGCTTCCAGTGCCTCTCTGGGTAGCTTTCCCGGGTCATCTTCTTTCCCTATCGCATTGTAGGCACGGAGAAAGCGTCCACACAGGATAGGCAGGAATTCTTTGTAGTATGCAGCCGTCAGGCCATCTGGGCCTGGTGATTTCCCAGAGGGAGCCTGCTTGAGCGCATGTTGCAGTTCAGCTTCCGAAAGCGGCTCTTCTAGTCTACTGATCACTTCCTTACTCAACTGGGGCATACCTGACAATGCAATGTACCTCCTTTTCCTCTCCAGGCCTCTCTGAGGGTTTCCCACTTCTCATGGATATAGATTATAAAGTGAAAGATAATACTCCCGGAACACCTTAGCGATGTCCGGCGTCTTATGCCATTTCCGTTGTTGTCCATCCGTAATTGCTTCAATAAAGTTCATAGAACGTTGTTTCCTCAGGGCTCTTGCAAGGAGCCTGCCACATTTGTTACCCCACTCATAGTAGAAGCGTTTGCACTTCTTTATTGCAAACGCCTCCTTTTGCAGCAAAATGGAGTTTAGTTCCTCTCTGCATGTTGTCAATTATTTCAAGGTCTCCCTTAGTTGGGACTCCTTATGTTGTTTTTCCAAATTCTGAATCTGGGTCAATAGGCGATCTCGCTTGGTAATACTCGCTCTTTTCAATCTAGCGGCCTGTTGGATCAGAATTCCCCTGACCACGGCTTTATGGGCCTGCCATGGGATCATCGGTGTAACCTCCTCTGTGTCATTCAGTTGGAAGTATTCAGTGAGGGCCTCTTGCACTGCACTCCTCGCCACCGGATCCCTCAATAGGGTCTCGTTCAGACGCCAAGTCCATGCTCTCCTGCCTCTCTCCCGCGTGGTCAATGAGACGCCCACCGGGGCATGGTCTGATAGTGACGCAATGACTATAGAGGCGCCATGGGCTCAGGGTAGCAGACTGTGGGACAAGAGCACATAGTCCAGCCTAGCATACGTTGCGTGGGTTGTGGAATAGTGGGAAAAGTCTTTACCGGTAGGGTTGGTTATCCTCCAAATGTCACATAACTGCAGATTATGGAGGGCCTGTTTTACCTTCCTCAATCCCTTGTAGGGGATGGAAGATTTCCCGGAGGAGGAATCCAGAAGGGGCTCCATTGCGAGGTTCAGATCCCCGCCTAGGAGCACACTTCCCTCTTGGAAGTCAGCCAACCTGGCAAGAAATTCCAGAAGGAAGAGTTGGGTCCATAGATCGAGGCAAGAGTATATGTCTCTTCTGAGATCCCCATCCGTGCTCACGCTGTGGAGTTGGAAAGGTACGGACCTGGACAAGAGAATCGCCACTCCCTTAGTTTTCGAGCCAGGGGATGAACTTGTGAATACCTGGGGGTATAATCTGGAGGATATCTTCACGTGGCTATCTTTTTAAAAATGGGTCTCTTGAAGGAACACTATCTGGGCTTTCAGTCGTTTCAGTTCTGCGATTACCGCCGAGCGCTTCTCTGGTATATTAAGCCCCTGCAATTCATAGAGACCACCTTCATGGAGGCGTCCGGAGAGTCCAGCACACCATCTGACACCGCCATCATTTCTGCTCCTTTCCCACAGGCCTCTCCTTAGGTGCCCAGACCCCAGACGCAAGACTGCAGGCGGCCGAAGAGGTAAATGGGGAAAAGGTCGGGAAAAGCTTAAGTGGGTTGATGTGAGGAGAGGCAAGAAAAAAATTGAGACTCCAAACAAAACAGAGAATCTAAAACAAAAACTTTGAAATTCCGGAGAGATCCAAAAACAAGTTGGATTACAATCGAAGTGATTATACTAACTCCCCTAATATAGGAGAGTCTTGTCCATTGCCTCCCACGAGAGTCTCCGGTAGCTTCTCCCGGGAGGATACCTGGACTACTGGGGGGAAGTGGAAGCCCGGCGAAAAGGAGCCAAAACTCAATCAACAAATATAAAGATTGAACTCAGTTCAGCAATCAAGGCATCCCCCCCCCCCCCCATCCCAAATAACACATAAACAGTTAGGCAGCAATATGAATTAACCATTTATCAAAGAGATCTGAACATGTAATATGACTATTTGAATGACTGTTTAATCAAACAATCGATTGCCTGGTGGCCAAGTCGTTCAGGGCCAGGCCCACCCCCACCCCAGGGGGGTGCCCCCAACTGGCCAATTCCAAAGGTCCATCTGGAGGCCGCGTCCAGGACACCCCCCCAAGGCCGGTGGGCAAAGCGCCCCCATGCGACACCTGGGCGATCCCAAAACTCCACCGACCCCCCAGTGTCTCCCCCAAGCAAGGCCACCCCCACGTCTGCCCCCCCACCGCACCATGCCACTCCTCCCGTGGAGCCACCTCCCCGGCACTGGGCCCCTCCCAAACTGAGACACATCGCCTCCAGGGCAGGGCGGGCAAACCAGATCGCGCCACAGGTGAGTCAGACCACGCAGGGGGTATCCCGGCCAGGGGGCAACCACCCCCCCTGGGCGGGAATCATCTAACGTCAGAGAGCCGGAAATCCGCATCATACAGACAGAGGGGCCCCACCCAAGGCGAGCAAGTTGTATCTTACCAGGACGGGAGAGGGCACAGATCCCTCCCCGTCCACCGAGACCTCGGGTCGTTCCTCTGCTTGCTCCAACCCTAGCTCGCTACAGCACCTCAGGTGCGGCCCCTCCCGGGGGAGGCCGTAGAAGGTCGGGCCCCTGGTGGACCGTCAGACTCTCTCTTTCAGCGGGGGGGGTGAGGGGGGGCGTCGGGTCGGGAAACCCCCCAGTCCCGACACGGGCAGGGAGGGGGGGCCTGTCCAATCCAAGGTACCCGGACACTTCCTCCCGGCGGAGCCACCAGCAGGCCCCGATCTCTACATAGAGTCATATATATAATCACATGTATAACAACAATTTCCGCTAAGATTCAAATTAAACTGTAAAGAAAGAATATCACGTTAGCTTTTCTGACCATGACTCAACGTCTCCTTCATGTTTAATTGCGCACAAGTTTCGCTACTCAGCTCCCGGAGGGGCAAAGTCAGCCTCTCGGTCTGGGCCGGGCGGGTTACCCCAGCGTCTTCCTCGGTCCCGGCCTCGTCTTCTCGGGCGCTGAGGAAGCTGGCCTTCTCCGCGCCCCAGCTCCAACTCCAACCAATTCGGGATTGCGACCGGTGCATTCCCCAGGAAATCAAACAGCTCCGCCTGCTGGGACGGTGCCTTCAAGATGAAAGATCTTCGGTCCTTTCGTACGACCAATTGGAACGGATGTCCCCAACGATATGTTTCTCCTTGCCGTTGTATCAACTCCAAAAGGGGTTTCAGTAATCTCCGCATTTGGAGGGTCCCGCGTGAGAGGCCCGGCAGTAAAGTAATCTGTGCTCCCTCCAGCTCAATCGGGCCTCGGTTCCAGGCGCTCTGCATCATTGCTTCTTTGATCTGGTAGTAGTGCACTCTGCAGAGCACATCCCTTGGTCCTCTAAAGTCAGGCCGCGCCGGGCCCTGAGCCCGATGTATCCGATCTACCTCAATGTGGTCCGAGGATGGGCGGTCCAACAAGGTATTGAACAGACTGCAGACCCTTGCTTTCAGCTCTGACAGGGTTATCGATTCGGGTATACCCCGTAACCAGATATTATTACGGCGATTTCTGTTTTCGTGATCTTGTTGTAGTTGAAACTCGGAGAGCATCTGTCTGGTGACATCTCGTTCACATTCTAGAGCTTCCACTCTGGCTTGGATGTCCAGTTGTGCAGCATTATTGGCGTCTACTCTGTTTGATAGGTCTGCCATAGAATTATGCATGGACGATATCTCCCTGTGGAACGTCCCCTCCATCCTGGTTATGTAGGTTTCAAAGTCCAATCGAGATGGTAGCGATTTAAGAGTATCCGCAATGTTGGTTCTGACTGACTCCGCAATAGCTGAGATGAAGGATCGAGGTAAGGTCGTGTCTGGGTATTCCGCACTCACGAATTCAAATTCTGGGGGTCCCTCATCCAGACTGGGTGACCATTCTCTTCTATGACTCCCCGGCGGTGTCGTACCGCGGTATTCGGGTATTCGAGTCCCCCACCCCCCTGACGCAGCCCGCTGGGTCTCCCGCCCGCCAGATATCAGATCATGAGTGTAAGTCCACGGTCACGGGTATCCCATCCTCGCATATGTGGGCCCCCACTCCATGTCACCTGGCCCGGCCCCCTGAGCTCTCTGCGTCATCACAGTCATCATCTGTCTCCCTCTCTCAAGTGTCAAATTTATATTCTGTTGTGCCTTCCCCTCCCCCGCTATTCCCATGATAGGAGCTGAGGTGTCTGCTACTGGGCATGGGCTTGGGTATGGGTCTGCCCTCTCTTCTCTTCCAGGGTTGCTGGCACCCACCTGTTCGGAAGCCGTTCTCCTCAGCGCGGCTGAATCCGGAGGTGTGCTCACCCGGTCTCCATCTCGAGGCACAGCTGTCTCCGCGGGGCTCAGGTATAACGCTGCGGCCGTCACCTGTTGCCGGAGGCAGCTGCTCCGCAGATGACAGCCCACAGCCGCCCGCTCTCCGCCTCTCAGTCACCCGGCGGTGCTGCACATATTCTTCTCCCGCTGACTGCGAGAGGAGCCCGGCACCCATCCTCTGCCCTCCCCTTCTTCTGTCCGGGCTCAGGGAGGCAGTGGGTCCAGCTCCCGATGCGGCGGGACTCCGCCTCCTTCTCTGCGCCATAATGCCCTCTTCCTCCGGACACGTGGGCTGATGCTGCGGCGAGGTCTGAGGTTCCTCCGGCGGCTCGGGTGAACCGTGCTCCACATCACCCTCTGCTGGCAAGATAACAGGTGGGTCCGTTCGCGTCTCGGCGTGGGGGGGGGGGAACGTCCCCCTCCTCCTCCATCTCCATAGACAGTGCCGCCATCTTGCCAGGCAGGGGTCTGGGGATTTCAGGAGTGTTAGCCCCGAAGTACGCTGTGATGGGCGCTCCTTTGTTGGACCGAGGTGTGCTCCTGACCTTCCTGCGTTTTGACATCTGGTCGGATTGCTGCCTATGTGTCAAATTGCAGATATTAAGGGGGTTAAATGGGGAGCCTCGAGTCCCAGCGTCCTATCTCTCCATGCGCAAGCCACGCCCCTCCGGAGGGATATCTGTAGTTTTTTTTTTTTTAATAAAAAATGTAAGTTTGTCAATAAAATCTTATTGTGTGTGAAATCCCAATATTCTAAGTATACAGCACGTCTTGTACCAGAATATTCCTTACACATGGGTAATACATCCACAAGATGGCGCTGGACTGCAGAAAATAGCTTGTGGCTCCTCCCGGCCCTATATCAGTATAAGTCAGGGACCTCCCACAAAATCCCCAGTTTTAATCTGCAGTCTGGACTGCGAAGATAGAAGATGGCTCTCTATATACGCAGGCGAGCGGGGCTTACCAGCCTGCGGCCCTGCAGGACTATTACCACCCGTTCTGGACCCACTGCCTCCCAGCCTCGGCTGACTAGTTCGGATGAAGGTAGGACAGCACCCGGGTTAGGTGCTTGAGGAGCGCTGCTCCGACCGCAGTCCCTGCTTTGACAGGCTAGGCGGTATAGGCCTGTGGTGAGCCTTGTGGGATGCCCCCTCCTGCTCCCGGGGTTCCCCTTTAATCCCTACAGGTACTTGCAGGTACTTGCACTGTAGCCTGGGTTGCCTGTTACTGGTGCGGCGCCCCCCCTCGGGCTTCGCCTACCCCCCCACGCTTACATCTGACCCCCTCCGAGGGGCATAATAGCGGGGAATCTCGCTGCACGGGTGGCCAGGATTGAAAAACATCTTGCTGGGTCTGCCCCCCGTAAGGCTTCTGCTAAGAAGCGGCATTTATCACCCGCGGTTCCCTGTAGAAGACGAGGGCCCTTACTCACTCTCAGGTCCTTATCCCCTTGAGGAGGGGGAATTATTTTCTGATTCGGAATCCTCTGAGGAACAACCTAAGATTTACAGTAGTACTGGGACTCCTTTGGGGGAAGACCCGTGGTCCCCTGATGACACTGACAGGCTGCTGAGTCATATTTTTCTCCCCCGGCAGCAGCAGGGTGAGCTTTTTCATACGGTTAAGCCGCGCTGGGAGTTCCCTGAGCAGTCTCACTTTAATAATCTAGTGCTCAAGGAATGGGAACAGCCTAGAAAGTTGCCAGGAGTGCCTAAGAGTTGGGACAAGAGGTATCCCTTTCCTGCTGATGTTGTTAAGCGTTGGTCATGTCCTCCTGAGGTGGATGCGCCCGTTCTCGGGTTGTCCAATACATCTGTAATGCATTCTCCTGATACTACTACCCTGCGGGATGGGGAGGACCAGCGCTTGGACCAACTGGCCTGTCACGCCTTTGCCTGTGTGGGGACGGCTCTGCGCCCGATTTGTGCCTCTGCTATTACGGCTATTGCCATTAAAGGGGTGCTTAAGTGTCTCATGCGCTGGGCATCTGAGGATGCGTGTAGAGAAGATTATAGATCTCTACTGCTTTGTGAGGAATTTATTGCATATATTCTGTCTGCTATGGATGATACCATTAGAATGTGTGGTAGAACTTCTGCCTTGTTGGTGGCTATACGCCGCTCTGTCTGGCTATGTCAATGGGTAGCTGATAATGCTGCTAAGAAGGCTCTCACTGGTTTCCTTTTCAAGGGCCTGCGTCTCTTTGGGGAGCGCTTGGATTTGTTTGCCAGGGGTGGCAGGTTACCTCAACGTAGGAGGCCTTCCCGGTCCTTTCGGGGGATGGGTGCCTTTCTCCCATCCTTCCTTGGTTCCAGAACTGGCCGAGGAGTCTCCTTTACTGGGGTCCGAGGAGATCACTGGGGAAGGGGCAGAGGATGTGGCCGTCCTGGCCTCTCCTGGGGTCCCAAGCCAAAATCCTCACCCAAGCCCCCTCAGGCATGAAGGGGCGCCCTCAACCATCCGGGTGGGGGGACGGCTCTGGCTCTTTGCTCATGTTTGGAGGCTTCATGTCTCAGATCGGTGGATTCAGGAGGTAGTGTCCTCCGGTTACAATATAGAGTTTGCTGCCTGGCCGCCCCCAAGATTCAGCAAATCCCGGATGGCTCAAAACCCCCTGTCAGCTCAGGGTCTATGCCTTGCTGTCCAAAACCTTCTGGAGTCGGGGGTCATCTGCCAGGTGCCTTTGAGGGAAAGGGGCAGAGGATACTATTCCAATCTTTTCTTTGTTCCCAAAAAAGACGGGTCCATCAGACCCATCCTGGATTTAAAGTGCCTCAACAAATTTGTCAGATCCAGACACTTTCGCATGGAGACTCTGCGCTCAGCTGTCAATTCCCTACGCCCAGGCGACTTCATGGCCTCTGTAGACATCAAAGACGCTTACCTTCATGTACCAATCTTTCCAGGTCATCAGAGATTCCTCAGGTTCTCTCTGGAGGATCAGCAGTATCAATTTGTGGCCTTACCTTTCGGTCTCACCTCAGCTCCCAGGGTATTCACCAAGGTGCTCGCGGGCGTACTAGCTCTGCTGAGATCTTAGGGCATCCGCATCCTTCCTTACTTAGACGACATTCTCATCACTTCTCAGTCCTTCCAGCAGGCCGAGCTGGATATCCAGCTGGTGGTGTCCAAACTGGAGTCCTTCGGCTGGGTGATCAACCATCCCAAGTCTTTCCTGTCACCGTCAATGGTGAGGTGAGGCATGACTCTGGATACATCTCAGGTCAAGATCCTTCTCCCTCAGCAGAAGGTGGAGAATCTTCAGGCCCTAGCCAGGGGTCTTCTGTCTTCCCCTCATCCCTCCATCCGGCAGGGGATGCAGTTGGTGGGCCTGATGGTGTCCTGCTTCGAGGCGGTTCCATACGCTCAGTTTCACATGAGACCCCCTTCAAATTCACCTCTTGTCAGTTTGGGATCGGGACCCTCGGTCCCTGGATCAGGTGCTGGTTCTGTCCCCCCCTGGCCAGACGGTCTCTCTTGTGGTGGCTGGACTCAAGAAACCTGTTGGTGGGCAGATCCTTTCTGGCCCCATGCTGGGAGACGGTCACCACAGATGCCAGCCTGACAGGTTGGGGGGGCTTTTGTAAATCCCTGAAATTCCAGGGCCAGTGGGGCCCTCAGGAGGCCTACACCCCTATCAACATTCTGGAATTGAGGGTGATAAGGAGGGAGGGACCCGGAGCAAGAGGGCCCTCAAGGAAGTGTCCCTGATACTGTCTTGGGCGGAGGAGAATGTTTCCTGCATCTCAGTCGTGTACATCCCGGGAGTGGAGAATCTGGAGGCAGACTCCCTCAGCAGGGGGACTTCTCGTCTGGGAGAATGGTCCCTCAGCAGCATGGTGTTTTACTCTCTGTGCCACCGTTGGGGTCAGCCAGATGTGGATCTGTTTGCGTCCCATCACAATCACAAGCTACCAATCTTTGTCTCTCTGTCACAGGACCCTCTGGCCTTGGCCACGGATGCTCTAGCAATGTCTTGGAAAAGCTTTCAGCTTCTCTATGTCTTTCCTCCTTTCCCTCTGCTGGACAGGGTGTTGCGCAAGATTGCTCAGGAAGGGGCACCAGAAGGGTGTGGTTCGCAGACGTCGTGCAGTTGGCAGTAGATTAGTATGCCCTGCCCAAGGATCCAGACCTGCTCACTCAGAGGCAGCTACGCCATCCCAGGTTACAAACGCTGGCTTTAATGGCCTGGCTGCTGAAAGCTCCATCCTGATGGAGAAGGGGCTGCCTACCTCTGTAGTTAATACCATGAATCGGGCTAGGAAGCTGTCCTCGTCATCCATCTACTATAGGGTATGGCATGCTTACATTGACTGGTGTGAGTCTAAGTCTCTTCCATGTCGGGTGTTTTCTATCCCCAGGATTCTGGAATTTTTACAACATGGTTTGGATTTGGGTCTTCAGCTTAGTACCCTCAAAGGTCATGTTTCTGCTTTGGCCATATTCTTCCAAAGATCCTTTGCTCACCATCGTCTGGTCAAGACCTTCTTCCAGGGGGTTACTCACGTGCGTCCTCCACGTAAGCCTATGTTACCAGTCTGGGATTTGAACTTGGTCTTATCTGCATTACAATGGTCTCCTTTTGAGCCTTTGCGTGAGACCCCTTTGTCCATATTGACTCTTAAGGTAGCCTTTTTGGTGGCTATCACTTCTGTTAGGTGTGTTTCTGAGTTGGCGGCGCTTTCCAATAAACCTCCTTACTTTGAGAGACACCAGGACAAGGTGGTGTTTCGTTTTAAAGTGGACCAACACCCACGGGTGATCGGCCCGGGAATCTATAAGATTCCCGGGCTGATCACCTCCCTCCCCGCGGGACATCCGAGATCGGGATGTCCCGCGGGGTGAAACCCCCCCAAACACCCCAAACTCCTTACCTTATCTTCGGCGGCGGCCGGCCGTCTGTGAATGTCCGGCGCGGGCACGCGCGCGTCAAGAGGGACGCGCGGGAGGCGGCGGCAGAGGAGCCGCTTGTCCGCGGCTTGTCCGTCGCCGCTGGGAGCGGGGAGAGGTGAGTTGTTCGGGGGGGTTTCACACAGCGGGGCACCCCGATCGGGGGTGCCCCACCGAAGTGGACCAAGACCCAGGATAGTCAAAATCCTGGGTGTTGGTCCACTTTAAGCCAGATTTTCTGCCTAAGGTTGTGTCTGCTTTTCATCTCAATCAGGACATTGTGTTGCCTTCTCTTTGCCCTAATCCTAGTAATCCTAAGGAGCGGGTTTTACATTCTCTGGATGTGGTCAGAATAAAGTTCTATTTGGTGCCTACTGAATCCTTTAGAAAGACTGATGCTCTTTTTGTGCTCCCGTCTGAACCTAAGAAAGGTCTGGCTCCAGCTAAGTCCACTATCAGCAAGTGGATCCGTCAGGCTGTGGTACAGGCCTATTCTGCTAAGGGAAAGGAGCCTCCCTTCCACCTTTACTGCTCATTCTACTCGTGCTATTGGTGCCTCTTGGGCTTTCCAGCACCAAGCTTCTGTTGAACAAGTTTGCAAGGCCGCCACTTGGTCTTCTGTTCATACTTTTACAAGGTTGATGTTAAAGCGGACCTTCACTCTGAATAAGAGTCTATCTTATATGTTTCCCACACCCTGTACATACAGATTGTCCACATTAAAAATCATCCTACCTGCATCTACTGCATGTTATGAGCCTTTAAACATCCAAGATGGCGGCTTATGGAAGCCGCCATCTTATCAGGCAGCCTGCAAACAGGAAGTGCCTCCTGACTGTGCTGCTCTGCATTCTGGGACTGCTGACCTTTTCCTGACCCCAGCTCTGCTCTGTCTGAGCAAAGCACAGCTATAACCCGCCCCCCTGTACCTTATACCACTCTCCTCTCCTCAGTAAGTGTGATGCTTCTGAGTCAAGATGGCGGCGCCCGTATCCTAAATTCCTGAACAGAGTTGCAGCCCAGTGGGGGAAAGAATAATAAGTTAGTGACTAAAAACGTAAAATATATTAATTTTAGATGCAGGGGAACTGTTTTTTAAGAGTTTGGGCTTTTCATTAAATCACGCTGAAGGTCCGGTTTAAGGCCTCAGCTGATGCTGCTTTTGGTCGCAAAGTTCTGCAGGCGGCAGTGATTTAAACTGTCTGCTGTTATTTTTGGGGAACCCACCCTACCTTACGGACACTGCTATTGAATGTCCCATGTGTAAGGAATATTCTGAAACAGGACGTGCTGTATACTTAGAATAATACAATTCTGTGATTACTCACCTGTAGAATTGGTATTATACGTATACAGCATGTCCTGTTCCACCCCACCCTTGTTATCATTATTCTTAGTTACTTTTGTATGGTGATTGTTCATATGTTCTTTTTTGACGTTATTGTTCTCCCGGCTTCTTGTTAACTGCTTGTAAATACTGGGGATTTTGTGGGAGATCCCTGACTTATATAGGGCCGGGAGGAGCCACAAGCTGTGTTCTGCAGTCCAGCGCCATCTTGTGGATGTATTACCCATGTGTAAGGAATATTCTGGAACAGGACATGCTGTATATGTATAATACCAATTCTACAAGTGAGTAATCACAGAACTGTATTTTCTCCCGGTTACAGCGGTACCACATATGTATTGGTAGCTGCCCTTTCCTGCCCAGGAGACTCCCCCAAACTGAAACAGCGCTTTAGGGGATTTTCAGATAAAATACAACTGTGCTATGCGCTATGCGCACCTTGCAGTTTTTCCAGAAAAACAACCCTTTACATTTGAAATACCCCCAACAAACTATATATTCTCTGGAAGTACACACCTCAAGATTTCTAGGTGTACCAGGCTTGTTGATGTGGCCACAGTTTTTTGGAAGTAATCCCTTAATGTATTCTTTGGTTGCAAAGAGTTTCCCTAAAAAAAGGATAAAAAAGCAGAATCAAAGCCACATTTTCCTAAAAAAACTATATACAAACAAGAAAAAACAAGTTTAATCTGAAAAAACAACATCCCCCGAACAGAACGATACCCAGCATGCATAGCTACTGTCAAGGGAAGAGTTGCCAAACACCCCAAAGTAAAGCATGTGCGTAACAGTAATTTTACTTGAAAATTTCAGCTCTGCAGACAAAGTGCGCACCTTGAGATTTTCCAACCAAAATAACCCTTTACATTTGAATACTCCCATAAACCATATATTCCCTGAAAGTACACATGTTAAGCTTTCTAAGTGTACCCAGCTTGTTGTAGTGGGCTCATCTTTCTGGAATTAATCCCTCAAAGAATTCTTTGGTTGCGCAGGGTTTCCCTAAAAATGTATAAAAAAGCTGAATAAGAAACATCTTTTCCTAAAATATAAATATGCAAACAAGAAAAAAACAAGCTAAGTCTGAAAGGGCAAGGTCCCCCGAACAGAACAATACCCAACATGCATAGCTACTTTTAACCCTTTTAATTGACAGCCTACTTGAGATTTTGTCACCCTTTGTTGACAGGTCATTTTTCCCCATTTTGCGCCATTTTTGCTGGAATTTTCAGGAAAATTATATATATTAATAAATACTATTTTTTTTTAGAAAATTGCCTCCTTTATTTTAAATAAAAAATGTATTTTACTAAAGAAAACCACATTGCATGTGAAAGCCCCATTTCTACCGATTAGAACGGTACCACATATTTATCGGTAGCACCCCGTTCCTGCCCAGGAGACCTCCCCAAACTGAAACATGTACTTATAACATTTACAATTAAAATACAACTACCATCCACACTACAAAGGGTTAAATCGAGAAAAAAAGGGCATAGGGTCCCCCCACCCACCTTAAAAATAAAAAAAATTACATGGGGTCCCCCTTACCCGAAGTAACCAGCCCGGGACCAGCTATGCAGGGCTTGTAGGAACAGGGCGCAGGGGCCAGCTTTTGTGGCCCCTGGCCCTGCAGGCTACAAGCCTGCATAGCCCGTGTGGCCACAGGCTCTTCTGCCCCCCCCCTGGGCTCTGGGGAGGCAGGTAATGGGGGTGCTGGGGGTTAATGGCAAGTCACTCGCTATCCGCAGGTGACTTGCCATCCCCCAGCCTTGTGAACTAGTATAGGGGTCTCATGGACCCCTTACCAGTTCACAAGGGGTTAAATGTAAAGAAATAAAGACACTGACACAAACACAGAGAGAAAAAAATGTAATTTTTTTTTTTACTGTACTCACCTCCGATCCTGGGTCTCTCGCCGCTGTCCCGCTTCGCTTTCATCTGATGACAGAGTCTCCCCGGTGAAGAGAAGAGCCGGACGGAGGGATCGGGCGAGGAGGTGAGTTAATGACATTGTTTTTTTTTTCTTTTACAGCGCAACTTCAGCTGGGAAAATGGAGGGGGGGGCAGCCGGTTTCGGGCCCCCTCCTGAAGACGGAGGACGTCGGGGGAGGGATCGGGTGTCCCCCCCAGGAAGAGGAGACCCCCAGCTTTACACAGATACCAGAGGTAAGTGTTTATTTTTATCTTTTTTTAACTAGCGGGGGGGGGGGGGGGAAGTCAGGCACGTAGATTCTACGTGCTTGGCACTTAAGTGGAGTAGAAGCGAGCACGTAGAATCTACGTGCTTGGCACTGAAAGGGGTATACTCACAGTTTACATTTGCACTTTCTGTTGGTTTTTCCACCTTAAGCAATTTGTTCATATTTTTATTGGAGCATTTAATAGTTATCACTTTGCTGTGTATTTGAAGGATAAAGATTTTTTGTACTTGCACCTTTTTCTTGGCATAAATTGTTTGCATATGAGCTATTCTACTTTGCATAGTGTTCTCAATATGGACAATAATACTGGAGATACCTATTTGGGATGCCCTGTAATCATGGATTATTGATTATTATTGATCATGCTGGCATTGTTTTAAACAGTTTTTTGTCTGGTATGTCTTTGCAATAAATTAATGTCATATTAATAGTGACATTAGTAAGAAGAGGTTTTCTTTTGGGTGGGAAAAGGGGGTTCTGTGAGTTTATTGCTATATGCCCAGGCTGCAGCACATTGTCATTTATTATTAAGTAGTTATAATGGCCATTGGAGGCTGTGCATCTTCTTTGTTGTAATAAATAGAGTTTGGACCACGCCCCCCACCATCAGTCACAGGGGGTGTGGCAATGGAGGGGGGGGCA
Source organism: Gastrophryne carolinensis (assembly GCA_027917425.1). Classification (NCBI taxonomy): domain Eukaryota; kingdom Metazoa; phylum Chordata; class Amphibia; order Anura; family Microhylidae; genus Gastrophryne; species Gastrophryne carolinensis. The sequence goes on from CM051236.1 coordinate 458,614,554, forward strand.
TGTCAGGCCTTGGCCTACTACCTCCATTGCAATTTAATTGAGATGGTGTGATTGGTGGCCAACTGTGATCCCGTCCCTCGATCTAACCAGTTTGTGGGTCATGGCGTCAGCTGCAGCAGGGGGGCAGATCACACAATCAGCTGAGTTTCTGATCCCTGGACCTGCACCGATCAGCGACGTGGGACAAAAGTTAAGTGCCCCTTTGTTTTTATTTTTGCATGCAGAACTTCTTTAAGTGGGAGCAGTGTTCCTGGCCTTAAACTACTGACTACAAGTCCTAGAATCCATCCATTGTAACAGGCAAGCTAATCAGCAGCAGTAGGCAGCAGTAATGATCCTCCCCAGGTGAGAACGCTGCCAGTAACCTTTTAGCTACTGCACTCATCTCTGCCTTAGCCAATAGCAATCCAATGTCAGGAAGTCTCTGATGTGTATTCCAAAACATCACTTTGTTGTACGTTGCAAATATAAACACATTGTTGCTAGAAGAAACACAGAGTTGCAAACAAATAAAATAGAAAAAAATAGCAGATAAAGTTAGCACATCGAGGACATCCTTTTGGCACACAATAATGAAAACTTTTAAAAAGGCTATTGAAAGTGAAATTACCTTTTAAAATCCATTTTAGAGCCAAGGGATTTATCACCGCATCACTTTATGTTTCATTTACAGAACATGCAATAGTTAGCGCCAATGTGTACATCAGATAGAGACAGATTTAGACTGGTGGTGCTGAAGCCGAAGATGCCATAGAGTAAAATGGGCAGAAAAATATTGAAGTGTTTTATAATAAAAAATGTTGTAAAGTAACGCAAAAACTGAAATAGTTTGTGCAATAGGTAAATATGAAAACACATGACTATGATGCCACCAACTGCTTTTAGAAATTGGCAAAAATCATTTTTTTTCTCCGGATTGTCACACTAATGTGTTCATCTAACCTCAATAACTAGAAATAGAATCTACATTTTGATCACACCAGTGTATTACAGCACTGGTGTGATCAAAAATCCCTGACCCTAAAAAAATAAAAATGAGGATTACAACAAGCGCTGAGTGCCTCTGCGAGCACTATGTATATTTTTCTTAACTTCTTACAACTTACGATGGTCCCGGCTGATTGCGCCGTCAGCGCTGAAGTCAGTGTTGTGGTGCGGGCACTGCCGAGCTTCTAGGACAAGAGGCTCGATTCAGAGAGACAAAAAAAGACTTTCGTTTTAGTGCCGATCTGTTTTTTTTTTTAATTTTCCCGCTCTCGTATGAGTGTGCGAGCGATTCTATGCATGCATTGCAGTCCTTCTGTGAAGTTTCCGTCCGTTCGTACGGCAGAGTACGAGTGCGAGGATGTCATTTTCCAGCGTGACTTTTCCGTTTCATTTTCTGATGTTACAATGTAGGCTTTCGTTTTTGCCCTTTTCCCATCGTCTCCTCCCACGAATCCTTTACGTTTCCCGTTAGATTCTGTTTCCCTTTTTCAATAAATAATCGTCCAGATGGAAATCCTTACGATCTTGCGCCTGCGCACTACAAACTTAACTCATTAAAGTGCTCGCCTACATATTTGCCACCCTCACTTCTACTACAATGTTTAGCTAAATCACTTAGCACTATCCTCCATCTTCCCTTTTGGACCCTTAAAGCTCACCCCAACCACTTTGCACTATCCTCCATCTTCCCCTTTGGACCCTTAACCCTTTAAACGCCAGCTACGTAAAATTCACGTAGCTGCCTCTCCTGTCGTTAAACGCCAGCTACATAAATGTTACGTACCTGGCTTTCCCCCCTGCTAACTGGCGAAAAAAAAAAAAGACACTCACCTGACCCCCCGTTTGATTCGGCCGGGTCTCCTTTTTAAGATGATGCGCTCCAATCGTCCGTCGGACCTCCTCCGGCTGCAGTGGAGGGCCCGGATTAGGGTTCCCCCCTCCCCGTTTAAGCTGCCACTGGCTTTCCTGTAAAAAAAAAAAAAAAAAAGTGACATTTACTTACCTGCGTGTGCACTGGCTCCCGCCGACCCTCCTCTTCACCTGGGGGGCCTCCGTTTCCCCCCCAGGACTTACAGATCTTCAGGAGAGAGCCCGGGAAGAAGGGCCCGGGCCACTTAGTGGCTATGTGGGCTAATAGCCTGCAGGGCCAGGGGCCACCGATGCTGGCCCCTGCACCCTGTTCTACAAGCCCCCATAGCTGGCCCGGGTCGGTAACACTGGGTAGGGGGGACCCTACGTCATTTTTGTTTTGAGATTTTTTAAGGGTTTTTAACCCTTAAAATGCCCCCCCCCCCCGGGAGGGGGGACCCTATGTCAATTTTGTTTTAATGAACCCCTTATGTCCTGTTACCCAGCAGGTATAAAATGCTTCCAGCATTTCGTGGTGTGTTTGTGTTTTTTTTTACATTTAAAGTGGACTAACACCCAGGATTTTGACTATCCTGGGTATAGGTCCTTTCCCCCGGGGCATCCCGATCGGGGATGCCCCACTGTGTGAAACCCCCCCTGATCGCCCACAATAACTCACCTTACCCTGGTCCTACGGTGCATGCGCGACCGCTCGTCCAATCAGCACGCTCAGAGTGGCTGAGTTATGGGCATCTAAGAGACGTCTAAGCTCAGCCACTCTGAGCGTGCTGGAGACCGCATCCCCCACTTCCCTCTAACAGGGAGCGTCCCCGCGCCAGCCATTCAAGTTTTTTTAACCCTTAAAATTAAAAAAAAAATGGGGATTACCCCCCCCCCCCCCCCCTTGGAAGGGGAACCCCACGTCAATGTTTTTCTTGATTTAACCCTTTATAGTGTGGATTGTAGTTGTATTTTATTTTTACATGTTATAAAGTGTTCTTTTCAGTTTGGGGGGGGTCTTCTGAACAGTAATGGGGGGCTACCGATACATATGTGGTACCGTTGTAATCGGGAGAAATGGGGCTTTCACATGCAATATGGTTTTCTTTAACAAAAAAAAAGGTTTTATTTGAAATAAAGGAGACAATTTTCAAAAAAATTATTTTTTTTTGTTTTGTTTAATTTACTCAAAAATATTTAAAAAAACAGTAAAAAAATTACAAACAAGACATTTCATGTTAAAGCCTAAACTCTGCCGCAAAAATAAAATATATCATTTTCATGGAAATTCCTGCAAAAATCACAGTTAAGCATAGCGCAAAATGAAAAATTACCTGTCAAGAGAGGGTGACAAAACCTCAAGTAGGCTGGCAGTTAAAAGGGTTAATAGTACCTATGCATGTTGGGTATCGTTCTGCTCGGGGGACCTTGCGCTTTCAGATTTAGCTTGTCTTTTCTTGTTTGCATATTGATATTTTAGGAAAACTCATTTTTTCTGCTATTATACATTTTTTAAGAAAACCCTGTGCGACCAAAGAATTCTTTGAGGGATTACTTTCAGAAAGATGGGCCCACTACAACATGCTGGGTATGCTTAGAAAGCTTATCATGTGTACTTTCAGGGAATATATGGTTTGTGGGGGGTATTCAAAATGTAAAGGGTTGTTTTGGTGCGCAGTTTGTCTGCAGAGCTGAAATCTTCAAGCAAAATTACCATTGTGCACATGCTTTACTTTTTGGTGTTTGGCAACTCTTCTTTTGACAGTAGCTATGCATGTTGGGTATCGTTCTGTTCGGGGATGTTGCTTTTTCAGATTAACTTGTTTTTTCTTGTTTGCATATAGTTTTTTTTAGGAAAATGTGGCTTTGATCCTGCTTTTTTTAATCCTTTTTTAGGGAAGCTCTGTGTAACTAAAGAATACATTGAGGGAGAACTTCCAGAAAACTGTGACAACATCAACAAGCCTGGTACGCCTCGAAAGCTTGAAGTGTGTATTTCCAGAGAATATATAGTTTGTGGGGGGTATTTCAAATGTAAAGGGTTGTTTTTATTAAAAAACTGCAAGGTGCACATAGCGCTTAGCATAGCTGTATTTGATCTAAAAATCTCTTGTGTTGTGTTGTTTCAGTTTGGGGGGGTCTCCTGGGCAGAAAAGGGTGTCTACCAATACATATGTGGTACCGTTGTAACCGGGAGAAATTGGGATTTCACACGCAATAAGATTTTATTGACAAACTTACAAAAAAAACACTACAAATTGTAAAAAATTTATTTTTTTTATTTTTTTTCACATATTTCACCCCAAAATATTAAGAATACACTTGACAAATGACAAACAAGACATTTCATGTTAAAACCCAGACTCTGCTAAAAAAAAACTATATATCATTTTCCTGGGAAATCCCTGGAAATCCCTTCAAAAATCACAGTTGAACAAGCATAGTGCAAAATAGTGAAAAATGGTCTGGCAACAAAGCGTAACAAAAACTCCAGGTAGGCTGGCAGTTAAAGGGTTAAAGTGGGCCAAACCCAGGATTTTGACTATACTGGGTTTTGGTCCACTTCGGTGGGGCACCCCGATCGGGGGTGCCCCGCTGTGTGAAACCCCCCAGAACGCCCGTAAACACTCACCTCACCATGCTCCTACGCGGGCGCTCGTCCAGTCAGAGCGCTCAGAGCCGCTGTGGTATGCATGTACAAGCGGCGTCCAACCAAAGCGGCTCTGAGCGCTGGAGGCTGCGTCTCATGCTTCCCTTTAACAGGAAGCGCACCGGCGCGGGTGCACGCCCTGCTAGAGGGAAGTGCGAGACGTGGCCGCGGCCCGCGCATGGGCCGTTGGAACGGGGTTAATGTAAGGTTTCTGGGCTTCCTGGGGGGTTTCACCCCGCGGGACATCCCGATTTCGGATGCAGAGGGATCTGATCGGCCCGGGAATGCAGCCTCCGCATCTTCACCCGCTCCAGAAGCAGCTACAAAAACAGATTACAGGAATTAGCTTGGGTGGAAATAGCATGTATATGTGTGTGCGGATACATGAAGAGTCACATACCAGAGGCTCCCGCCTGCTTCGCTGGGTACGACTCCCTGCCCACGCCGTGCCCGGAGGGGTAGGACCGTCGCCCTGGAGATCCACCACCTTCACTCCCAGCTGCAGATTCATGCAGCACTGGTTGCCTGTGCGCCTCCGGGTCCGGCGGATTCGGAATCCATTTCCAACACTAGAAAAGAAAAACAATTATAAATAAATGCCTACCTTCTGCATGAGTTACATCTAGCATGCAATCTCTATGTACTTACTAGGGAAATGGAGTCCGAAAAAACGCCGCACCCGGGGCATGTGCAGCATGAACACTGCTGGCCTCAGTGTTGGTTCGCATGTGTGGGCCCTTGCTTCAGTTTTGCACGTAGTTTTAGACACTTTTTAAACAAACCGTTTCTTCCTGCGCTTCCTTAAGGGCTAGGAATGCATTTAGATGGCAAATCAAAGGCATTTAAAGACACTTACAAGCATGATGATCTCTTCTTGTTGGCGGGTGAAGATTGTGGGCGCCATCTTGCCTCTTGTCTGCAGCAGATAAGTTATGCCCATGCGGTTTCCGGGTTCCGCACGGCCGGACGAACGGCCAGACGCACGTCCGTACGCACACATACGCGTAGCGTGAGACCCTGCCAATCTTATTTAAAGTGTCCTGGACACACAGCTCATTCAGTCCATGAGCAATGGCACCTAAAAAATCTCTTAACAAAACAGCCAAGGAGGTCACCAGCAAACAGCCAGCCAAACGGCAGGAGCCTGCTGAAGGGCCCAAGACTCGGTCACAGATGACCAAAACGAAGTTGCAGCCAACTCGCATTGCCCAGACAAAGGCACCCACCACAACTACCCAAAAAAAGGAAGCCGCTGGAAAAAGGAAGCCACAGGCCAGAAAGCCAACCCCAACGGAGGGGAAAAAAGGGACCAAGAGGGTGCGAAGCCACAGCCCCCCCAAGGTCACCATCACCCCACCCACGTGGCTACCATGGCAAGCCAACAAAAAGGAGACACCGGGAAAGAAGCCCCAGCAGCTCAACCTCTCCATCAACACCACCCGCACGGGGCCACAAGGCTCATGCCAAGAGAGCAAGGCACAGCCCCAGAAGTCAGAGTTCGCCCTCCCCACCCGCACGGGTGTCAAAATCAGTGGCCAAGGGGGCAAGGCACAGGCCCAAGCTCTGGGTCACCCCTGGACCGGCCGTCTACCTCCAAGGGGCATGGGTATTCTAAGGGCCCACAGAGGCACAGGGCCCCAAGCACGACTTCCTCCACAACACCCTCTCCTCCTTGCCCACATTCTCCACCGGCACAGGTGTCAAGGCAGGCTGAATATGCCACATCTACATCTGAGACTTCAGTGGCCACCCATCCACGCTCACTCAGTCCCTTTCCAAGTCCGGTTCAATCTGCAGCCAGCCAGTAGTCAGTAATTTCACACCCACACAGCCAGGCCAGAATGTCCCCTGATTTTGCGCCAAACACTGAGGAGCCAGAACCACAACCAACCAGCCAGTTGAGTGGCAGATTTGGTGAGGCACAAACTCTGGCATTGGCTAGTGGCCTCACCTTGTATTATGATGAGCTATATGGGCGCAGATCCAAAGCTACAAGCAAGCAGCGCAAAGCCGAGATTTTGGAGGAGCTCACCAGATAGGTCAATGCAGCGGGGGAAGAGCTCAAAGATGTGGAGCAGATACAAAGGAAAATATCGGACCTAAAGTATGCAGCACGGAAGATAGAAAATAAATGGCGTCATTACAGGTATATATATACTTTGTGGATTTGTCTTCATCTTGTATTGGCAACATTTAGCTAAATGTGTCCCACTTTCTTTTTCAGCTTACAAACTGGCGGCGGATTCCCCACAAAACTGCAATTTACCCGAGCTGAGGAGATGGTGCTGGGCCTGCTACATCCTGTGGCCTTAGAAGGACACTCGGCACGACAGGACACGGACATTCCAACTATTCCTGCCGGTTAGTAATGTTAGTATGTGAAATGTGATCTACGTGTAAAATGAGGCACAAAGCCATAGATTAACACATGCCCCTAGGGTGTGCCTTGTAGTGGAGGTAACAATTTAAACAGGGTGTGTTATGTGTGACGACTCCTCATTTGCTTTTTTCCTTGGCCATATATGAGTTTGGAGAGTCTGGAGGAACACTATTGAGATTAGCAAAGGACTGCCTGTTATGTATTTGGAGTCAGTTACATACAACACTTCCATCTTTATCTGTAGCCGAATAAAGCGAATAATGAGAGCTATATTGGGAGAGGAACAAGTCCCCCTGGGCACTTTAGACGACTATTCCTGCAAAAGGGTAAGATACTCAGCCGAAAAGGTGAAGCAGTCCCACTCAAACGGGTAGGCCGATTCATTAATAGCGGCAGGTAGCAACAGTTGAGCGACTGTAGCTGTATTTTCACAGCGCCCGCTAGTAGTCGCTGTGCTTGGCCATTGTTCGGTTGTTGATAGCGACTGAGTCGGTGTGCAGTAATGTTGAATACGGGGTGACGAGTCGCTATTTGACAGGTTACGCGATGTATGGGTGCGCATGATAGCGACTGGTCAGAGCGACCGGCTCCCACCATATTCATCAAAAAATCACGCTCATCACGCTGTGAAATGCATGTTTAAACCCCAGAGCGCTGGCGGCGATGGGTTAAAAGTAGTTTTTTAACCCCCAAACCACCATATTTTTGGAAACCAAAAAAAAAAAAATTTTTAAAGCATTTAGTAATATGAATACAATAATATCAGACCTGTAATATCAATTCTGCACATTTTTTTTTTACCTTAAAAAAATTATCTAACATGGCAGAAGTGGTCACAGAATTTTTCACATTTAAAAAAAAAAAAAAAAAACATTAATAACAATGAATTATGAATATTTAAAGATTGTTCCATTGAAATGCATTGGAGAGCGCCAGGTAGCGAGAGGTCATACCTGTCGCTGTTCAAGGTCGGACGCTGGCGCTGTGGGCTGAGGCTGGAATAATGATGAATGAGTGGCTATATGGCGCTATCTCAGTCGCTAAGCAGGATCGGCTTGATAAATGTGTGATTGTGGTGGGGAGCCGGCATTCTCGTGGCGGTGCCCGTCATTACCGGTCGCTCACCAGTCGCTACCTGTCGCTACCTGTCGCTATCCCTTGTTAAATAAGGGCCCAAGTCTCTCTATGCTTGTCTAAATTTCCTTTTAACGAGGCCGTGAGCTCCTCTATCCTGCCAATATTTCTAACCCTGGAGAGCCACATCGCGACTGTTGGGGGATCGGAAGATTTCCAGCAGGCTGGGATGCAGGTCCTGGCCGCGTCCAGGAGTGGGGCCAGCAGGGACTTACCCCTTTTGCGGATAGAGGTAGGAGCGAGATTGAGAAGGTAGCACGCCGGATCGTCCCCCAGATCAACATCCGTCAGGCGTAACTCTATTTTCCTAACACTATCCCAGAATCTGGTGAGGCCCTCGCATTCCCAGAAGATGTGCAACATTGTGCCCCTAGCCCGCGAACATCTCCAGCATAGAGGGGAGGAAGAGGGAAACATTCTCGATAGTCTGGATGGAACTAAGTACCACCATGCTAGGATTTTATAGGAGGCTTCTTGGTAGCTGCAAGACATTGAAGTTTTGTGGGCCAATTGCATCATGGCCTGCTTTTGCTCAACAGAGAATTTCCTCTTCATCTCCCTCTCCCACCCCTCCACGAATATGGGCGTGTATGATTCCGGGGGGGCATATCACCAGGGAATATGCGTAGGACAGCGCACCTCTAAAATGTCCATTCCCAACGCACGTGCGTTCAAAGGGGGTCAGAGGTCTAGAGGACTCCGCCAAGTGGGCAAAAGAGTTATGGAAGTGTGATAGCTGGAGGGACTGCCAAGCGCTAAGAGGTGGCAGTGCGTTCCTTGAGGCCAGGTCCTCCACCCTGAACCAACCAGACCCAGCCCGCAAATGCATGATCCTGAAATGTTTCTGTTTCACCCAAGCCCGGAAGGTAGGATCAGATTGGCCTGCTGGGAAGTCCGGGTGGCCCAGGGCTGGGGTCAGCGGTGATAGGGACGGGGAGATATCCTGTATCGAGAAGGTCTTACCCACCACCCTCCGCGTCGGCCCTATTGTCGGGTGCCTGTTCAGCTCAGGGACTCGGTCCAATGGTATCCAAGGAAGCCCCTCAAGAGGGATAGACGACGCCTTCTGCTCAACAAGCGTCCACTGCTTCAAGTTAGAGTGCCTGCACCAATCAACCACCCGCTCCAAATGGGCAGCCACGTAATAGGATCTCCAATCAGGGAGACCTAGTCCACCCCGACCCTTGGAGAGGGCCAGAAGGGGGGCCGCAAGCCGATGTGCCTTGCCTGCCCAGACAAACCTTGAACATATCCCCGTGAGTCTTTTGAAGAAGGTGTGGGGGACCTCGATTGGGAGAGCCTGAAAAAGATATAACATCCTTGGCAGGATGTTCATTTTAATTATGTTTGCCCTGTCAAACCAAGAGAAGGCACTTTTATTCCACTTCTGCAGATCCTCCTCTACCGTCCGCAGCATCGGGGGAAAGTTCAGGCTGTAGATTTTTTGATGCTGGACAGAAATTTGTGTCCCCAGGTAAGTAACGGCCTCAGGCTCCCACTTAAAAGGGAAGTTCTCGGAGATCTGCTTCAGTCGTTTTGGAGGAATGGTAAGATTCAGGGCAGAGGATTTTTGATAGTTTATTTTGTAGTTGGACACTACTTGGAAAGCTCTAAGTTCAGCCAGCAGAATGGGGAGAGTCGTTTCAGGTTTAGTTCTGAAAAAAATCAGGTCGTCGGCGTAAGCCGCCACCTTATGCTCCCTCATCCCGGCCCGGATACCCGCGATATGTGGATTCTTCCTCACTGTACGCAGGAACGGTTCAACTGTAAGAATGAATATCAGGGGAGAGAGGGGGCAACCCTGACGTGTACCATTTGCTAGGTTGAACGGCTTGGAAGCCAGCCCGTTCACCACAACGGACACAGAGGGGCACGAGTAGGAGGCCATGATCCAGTGGGACATATTATCCCCCAGGCCAATATGTTTGAGGGTAGCGAAGATGAAGTCCCAGCTGACCCTGTCAAAGGCCTCTGTCGAGAGAAGCATTGAGGCCGGACCCCCAAGATGCGCGCGGTGTATCCCGGCCCGGATACCCGCGATATCTGGATTCTTCCTCACTGTACGCAGGAACGGTTCAAGTGTAAGAATGAATATCAGGGGAGAGAGGGGGCAACCCTGACGTGTACCATTTGCTAGGTTGAACGGCTTGGAAGCCAGCCCGTTCACCACAACGGACACAGAGGGGCACGAGTAGGAGGCCATGATCCAGTGGGACATATTATCCCCCAGGCCAATATGTTTGAGGGTAGCGAAGATGAAGTCCCAGCTGACCCTGTCAAAGGCCTCCGTCGAGAGAAGCATTGAGGCCGGACCCCCAAGATGCGGGCGGTGTATCAAATTAATAACCCTGGTGGTATTGTCTCTACCCTCCCTCGTGGGAACAAAGCCCACCTGATCCCAATGGATAAGAGACGGGATCAAGGGGGCTAGTCTGTCCGCAATTATTTTATTAAAGAGTTTTAAGTCGCAATTCAATAGGGAGATGGGCCTGTAACTCCCACATTGGGCTGGCTTACCCGCCTTGGGTATAACTGTTATGTTGGGCCGTAAGGTGTCTCCCCACAAGGGGAGGCCCTCCATCAGGGAACCGAAGGAAGCGATAAACTGAGGGCCAAGAGTTGCCATGAACTCTCTGTAATAATCTAGGCTAAAGCCGCCGGGGCCTGGTGCCCTCCTCGGCTTGGTGTTTTTAATGGCTTTTGCAAATTCATCCATCCCGATTTCCCCTTCAAGGGCGTCCACCACCTCTTGTTTGAGTCTTGGGAGGCCTGACTCTCTAATATAGGCGGCTATGCCAATGTTTGCTTTTTAAATAAACATCATAACATTGCAATTAGCCTGTTGTTGAATAAGTTTATGCCTTTATGTTTTTGGTGAATAAAGATGACTTAAAGTAGGCACTAACAAATTTGGAACAACCAAAAAAGTCTAAAATCAGGTGTGAGGTTCTTTGTAATTAATTCATTACTGTTTGTAAAAGTAAGAAACAAACATACAAACTCAAGGGTCCAAAAACACAATTAACAAAAAATAAAGGGACAAAACAAACAAAGGAACACCAAATTAAGCAAAATGTGCCTCAATTAAATTAGACCGCACGGCTTGGGCAGACGCACTCAGTGGGCCATGATAGTCCTCGTCTGGGTCATCGGTGGGTGGAGAGGGGGGCAAATCCACATACCGGGGGACACGCTGCAATATAGCAAAATTATGCAACACTGCACAGGCCATTATAATATCTATGACCTTTTTTGGGTCATACTGAAGTGCTCCCCCGGTATGGTCCAAGCATCGGAAGCGGGTCTTCAATAGACCAAACCCCCTCTCCACCACAGCCCTGGTCTTCCTGTGTGCCCTATTATATGCCTCCTCGGCTGCATTCTGGGGCCGGAGGATGGGCGTCAACAGCCACGGAAGGAGTGGATAGCCGGAATCGCCTGCAAAAATGTATTATAAAAAACATAAATTACACATCACTCCATAAATGGAATCCCCAAAACGGGCCATCAACATGACTAAGAGGCTAGGTCACATTTCCTACACAGCATGAGCATACATAGTGCACAGGCCAAAAAAAAAGTCCAAAAACATACAATCCAGATCTTTGAAGAATGTAGACATCATGGGATGAGCCTGGGAACCCGGCGAGCAGACTAAGGAACCGCATGTCCGGGGTCACCACTGCTTGGACATTCATTGAGTGGCCCATTTTGCGGTTCCTGGAATAAAAAAACAAACAAAAAACATTAGCAAGGCAAGGAAAACTAGGGAAACACTAACTAATCACACCCTGAGCAAAACCTGTGGCCCAATACAAATAACAATAAACAAGTACATAAGTATTTTGTTTAGCCAAAAAAAAAATATGTATGTTTGAAAAAGGAAAAAGTGTCTATTTCAGGTACACATTAAAATGTTTCGTTGGTGAACATATGTGAAATTTATATGCAACTAAATACTGTCCATGGTTCCACAGGGACTCTTTACAAGGAGGGAATAATAAAAAGGAGGGAATAATTAAAAGGAGGGATCCATTACAAGGAGGTATAAATTACAAGGAGGAAATAATTCCAAGGAGGGATTACTTACAAGGATGGATAACTTACAAGGAGGGAATAATTATAAGGAGGGACATTTTACATGGAGGGACTTTTTGGAATTTTTTTGACATAAAAAAAAAAACTTGAAACAAAATATGACTGATTGTACTTGCCTGTAGATATACTCGTCCGCTGCCGGAGGCACCAGGGAAACGTGGGTGCAGTCAATGGCACCCATGACGTTGGGCATGTTGGCGATGTTATAAAATGCCAGCTTAATCGCGTTTCTGGCTACCATGTCGTCAGGAAAACAAATATATTTCCAAGTAATGGTAGCCATGCCTTCCAAAAACTTGGATAGCGCGCGGCTCAGCGTAGGCTGGGAGATCCCCACGGAGAGGGCACCCAGCCTCTGGAACGAGCCGTTCGCCAAAAATTGCAGGCAGCCAAGCATCTTGGTCATACCTGAAATTGCTTGCCCCTTCCTTGTAGTGCGGGATAACCATGGCCGCAGCTCACTATACAATTTATGGAGGGAAGCGCGATTAAGTCTGGTGAGCTCGGACAGCTCAACATCATGCATGCCATCGATATGCATGCGTCGCCTGTACAATCTGGTCTTAGCCCTACGGACAATTTTTATGCCCATGAGCTGCAGATCCTCATGCTCCTCAAATGCACGTCCATAGCTGCTAGTCTCTAGGTCAAAATGGTCCCGTAAGGGCATCGCAAAGGAAACGGTTTTATAGGGTGGTGGTCCGTCGGCAATTAGCTCTCTGAATGAGACGCAAACCCATAGCAATAATGTAAGTTATCTGAATGAACGAAAAATATCAGATTTGGTTTGGAAAATGACCCGAACTAACGCAAATGTTCCGATTTGCATTCGTTAATCGTAAGCGCATTAACGTATTTGCCCGAACGTTCGTACGAATGAAAAATGGACCAAAAAAAACAAAAAAAAGATAAACGCCCACAAAAACTTTCACAGACAGCTACGGAAGTGCAGACGAATGTGCCTCTGAATCGAGCCTAAGGCGCTCAAGTGTCGCCCGCATCTGTGCACTTATACACGTTGATTATTTAAGAACAGACGTTTTGACTTCCAGTGCCATTCAATGCAATCTTCCAGGAAGATAACAACGCCAAATAAAAAAAAAAAAAAAGAAGCAGCCGCATTAAGGAGGGCGAATTCCAACAACATTACACTAAGTAGCAGAGAAAGAAGTACTTCATAAATCAGGCTTGTAAACTTGCCATAAATTTATAGCACATTAGCTTAATTTGTGCAGGTAAATTGCTCATCCTCATTATTTTTCTTTTTATTGTGTATACTCTGAACATTATTCTATAAGCATAATACTGTTGATACACAGAATTTAAAGAGAACAGACAACTTAAATAACAATCAGAAGCTTATTCACTGCTTACAAGAAAATCGATTCAAGAGTTACTAAAGAAGTTCAATTCAAATAAATTAAAGAAAAATAACAACCACTATGAGGGGGGAGGAGGTAAGGGGGGGAAGTAAAGGAAGGGGTCAAGGAAGAATCAGATGCTCATTAGGTTTACATCAAAATCTGTAGGGAGAAAATTCCGAACCCAAGGTTTCCACACCTCCACGAACAGCCCCAAAGTCCCATTGTGAATGGTGGACATTTTTTCCATGGCCATAATGCATTTAACCATGTTTTTGAAGGCATTGAAGCTCAAGGTGGGGGACCTCCAAGCCCTAGCTATCACCAGCTTTGCCCCTGATAGGATATAGTACATCAACCATTTTTTCAGTCTAGAACTGTGGGGGATTGGCGCGTTGAGAAGAGCTACCCAAGGGTCTCTGATCACAGATCTACCACATACCTTGCTGAAAACTCTAAAACTCTGGACCAAAATTCCCTAACTACTGGGCAATCCTACCACACATGCCGGTACGACCCCGGAGAGAGGCACTGGAACTCAGTGGAAAAGTGTTTCATTCTCACTGGGACCATATACCATCTTGCCATTAGTTTTACGATAGCCTCGATTAAAGTCACAGACGCCGAGCAATCAAAGGAAGCCTTCCACATCCTCAGCCATTTTTCTTGATCCATCTCCCTACCTAGTTCATGGTGCCAATTTTTGGTATAGGATGGGCATGTATCCGTACCCCTTGAGGCCAAGTTATGATATATCTCTGAGATTGCTCCTCCACCTCTAGGATCCCTACAGCAGCACGTATCAAAAAAAAAAAAAATAGTTTTTCAAACTCCTGCCAATTCCCCACCGTGGATCTCACAAAATGGCGAACTTGCAGAAAATGAAAAAGCTCATTAGATGGCAGGTGAAATGTATCTCTCATCTGTTGGAATGTACTGACCTCTGAAGATTGCAGACAATCTGAAACTCGCTGTATGCATGCCTGTATTAAATCTGCCAGGGTCCTCTGCCCCTGGGGGAAACATTGGATTGTTCCACAAAGAAAAGAGAGAGAGGTACGGGGACACTAGTCCGCCCGAGTATTTAACATCGTTCCACACTTGGAGTGAATGTCTAACAATGGGGTTTTGTAATAACCGTCTAAATTTAGACGTGATCCACAAAAGGTTATTCACTGAAATTGGCGAGCATACATCTGATTCAATCTGCACCCAGCTTGGCTCATCTGAAGAGGAATGGAGAGCAAGTAGTGGTGCAATCTGAGCCACTTGGTAATACTTTGCAAAATTTGGCACCCCCAGCCCACCCTCATTCCTAGATCTAAGCATGACCCCCTTGGGGACCCTAGACCTCCTACCACCCCAGACAAAGGACATGAACTTGCTTTGTAATGTTTTAACTGTTGTGGGGGGACTCTAGTTGGGAGAACTCTGGTGACATAAACGTAGGCATCCTCATTATTTGAAAAAATTCTGATTAATGCTGAGATACCATTTTGAGGTATAAGGAATGATTCAACGACATGAAAATTTGAATATTCGAACCCAGTTTTTTTTTGTGAGAGTATGCACTTCCACATGCTAGTCTTTAGTTTTTTCAATTCTGCACCAATTTTTGCTTTGCATTTTTTTTTATATTGTAAATATATTTGCATGCGAAAATGTGCATGCATGTGACTGCATGTTCGGATAATTCGCATGTTACCTGACCTTTCCCATGCGATAAAAAGGCATCAAGGTATTGCTCTCCACCATTTATCTGGCAAGTGTGGCCTTTTTGCATGCAAAAATAGACTTTCCCACACATACTGTATGTTGTGCTAACACACATCTGCAACCATCTTTATTTTTTGTGTGTATATAGTTTTATTTATTGTTATATTTTATTATATTTTATTTATAGTTTATATAATAACCTATGCCCCTCCCCCCGCCCCCCCCACACACACACATACACTTCCGTGGCAGTATGGTTGATATGGTTGATTCAGCATCAGGAATAAAAGTGACCTACTTTTTAGAAGAGAAAACTGCTAGTCACTTGAAAATGACAGTTTTCTCTCCTAAAAAATAACCTGGTGCAGAATCAACCCTATTGCCAGGGAAGTGTGGGGGGGCATAGGTTAGCCCGGCATATTCAAGGGGAAATGTTGAATAAGTTTAGGGGGGATCCTGCGTGAATACAGGAGGAACACAGAGGCGTGAGTATTGCAAAATGTAACACTATCGCATTTTCAAAAGACCACTAGAAAAGCCAAAGGTGAGATGTTGGTACCGCCGGCTGCCATCTGACAGTCTGGGGGGAACATCCAGAATGATGGAGCCCCCCCCCCCACACATATAACCCTCAAGAATGACCGTAAAACTAGCCTTAACTTCGCTCCCCTACCGGGAATACAGCACTGCGATTGGCTGCCTGGTGCTCATGTGGGCAGTGACAGCACAGGGTGCACGTGGGCAGGACATTCAGAAGATGGTATGTCACTGCCTATGTGAGCTCCGGCCAGCTAATCACAGCGCTGCATTCCCTGCAGGGGGGGTGAGTTTAAGGTAAGGTTTATGGGCTTCCTGGTGGGTTATGTGCAGAGGGGAGGATTCCAGCATTCTGAATGCCCCCCCCCAGATTGTCAAATAGCAGCGGCACCAGCGGCTACCAACACCGCCGTGGAGAGTGTTGGTCCGCTTTAGTGAAACTGGAATAGGGAAAGGCAAAGTTTTAAACAGCAGCGCTCTTAAGAAATGCAAATATAGAGATGTTAAAGTGTCTGTCAACATATACAGCCATTAATGGCAAAACAAAATCAACTGTTCTACCGTTCTGTACTGAAGCATAAAGTTCAAACCGAGAAAATAGAGACAATTGTGGATGAAGTGATTGGAGTAAGGTATTTTGTAGCACTCACTTTCAAAGAATGGAAATTGAAAACACTTCATCAGCTAAACCAACTGTGAAAAGTGTTTGTTGAACTTGGTACAGCCAAGAAAAGCTACATAAAGTTTAGCATAGAACCAACGTTTTTAACATTAAACTTCAGCTCATCTCATTTCCTACCTTCACATACCATTCAACTGTCCCTCATTTCAACCCATGTTTATGTTTTGTCCTCATTAATTTTGCTTGAATGCTAACATCCAACCTCCATTTTATTGTATATATGACATTAAAATAGGAGAGGCATCCAGATTGGTGATGAGAGAGATTTCTTCTTACTGGAAAGAAAGAAAGAAAACAAAAATTGACTAAAACAAACTAATAAGGACACAGCACCTGAGACCTGAACTGTAACTAACTAACTTAATACAATGCATGTAATGGACGTCAGATTACGATATACTGGAGGATAACAACACTTAGTGGACATATGCGTCATCAAGCTATGGGGGTTTGAACAAGAGGGGCAAGCTCAATAGGCAGAGTAATCTGGACCCAATGTCCCATGCCACTATAGGGTTGATTCAGCAGCAATTTTTTTAAATCACTTTTTTGTGAGTAAACACTTTTTGTCACCTCACCTTAACCGCAGCACAATTCAGCACCATATTTAACCGTGCAATTGTTTTTTATGATTTTCACAGCTAAATATGCTGCTGAAATTGCACAGAGGGAAAAAATCAAGAGATAAAATATTTATTCACAAAAAAGTGAAAAAATACGGTGCTGCATTAACCCCTATGAGGTAACACTTCTGTTATCCAAGGTTACAGTCATAGCATGCAAACCTGAGTTCTAGAAGGTTTTTGCAGGGATCAAGGGGCTCGAGCACAGGTTTAATTTATAAAACTTGGGGTCAGGTGGCAAGAAGCTCAGATGCAAAAATGGTTAACAAAGCCAAGGATCAAGCAGAAGACAGTGTGGAAAGGTCAACAGGATCCAGAGCACGAGAATATTTCAGGCACAGTCCAGAAGGAACATTTAACATTGTACTGGTGCCTTGGCCCTCCTTTTAAATGCCCTTGCACTAAAGCAGTTTGTGTAAACGCACACTTATTCTTGCTGGCTGCTGGATATTGGGCTTCTACACGTGTCTGGACTAGCGTTCCATATACCTTCCGCTGCTAACAACCCCCACCCCTTCCTAAATAACCATCCGGACAACCACTTCTTTTGTATAATTATACGTAATCGGCCAAAGCCTCAACATAAATAATAATAAGTAACAAGCAAAATTAGCCCCCCCCTCCTTCTTCTCCTGGGTCTGAGACTTTAATCCAAAATGAGCTAGAAAGAAGAGAATGAGGGGAGACAGGCCTGGAGGCTCAAAAATACCTCCCAATCCGGCCATAAAGCAGAAGCTGACCTGAGCTAGCCGCATCCTTCCTAAACCTGGGAGCTCAACTGGACTAACCGCCAGGATCCAAGTAACCCCCTTGGCCCCCCTCCCCCCAAAGTTAGGGCCCCCATTTTGTTGCCATGTTCATAGTATGATCTCTCATCTCACACCACTTCAGCCCTTTAACGCTGGCCCAACCCAGCGTCGCTTGCTCCTCGGGAATGCCAAGCTGTCTGCTGCTCCTCCACAATGATGTTCTCAGCGCCGCCCACAATATAAATATATGTCCAACGAACAGGACCGAACATATCGAATCTAAAACGAAAACAGGATTTGTAACAACACCAAAAAAACCCTGGGTGCATTATCCCAACACAGTTCCCCCGTGCTGTCATGCCTGCCACCAAGCCCAGCCTGGCCACTTCCTTCACTGCTCTTATGCAAAAGGAATGTCGTACTCCCTGCTGAACAATCCCTTTTATGCCAGGCATCTCCTGAAGACTGCCATAAACTGAAAATGTGACAAAAAGGACCCGTCCTCTTGCATAAACAACAGCCCATCTCCTGTTGACCTGACAAACAAAAATTCCCTCAAATTTGGATCCATACCCCTGCTCCTGCAAAAGCAACATCATCTACCTGGAAACCTCCAGGCACGCGCCTGTTGTGGCTAACTCCCCTACTCACCCTCAAAAATGCCAAAGAAAATGCCGCCGTAAATAATTTTGCCTCAAACCCCAACAAGCAAACCTGTGTTAGTCTATCAATGGTCCCACTCAGAATCTCCCGTCCACCTAATATCAACCTTCTTGTGTTCTTTGTGCTACCCCTTCAGTGTTCTGCCCAGAATGTTTCTGTAAAGTCTTTCCATCCCGGTAAGCGGCACAGGAAGGCCAGCGCCACCAGCTTTTTATCTATTAGGGCAAGAGACCGCTGCCAACAGCTAGCCCACGTACCACAAAAACAAATTAAGCCTCCTTGAGACAATTCCCAAACCCTTTCCACCCTGTCGATCCAGAGAAACTTTATAGATGTGGCCGGACCCTCCATTTTATCTTGACTCACCTGTAGGCCAAATGCCTGGAACACCTCGTGCAGGGTTGCCAGGATGAGTTCGCACATCCTTGTCCCTGCCGGCCGCACACACAGGAAATTCTCAAGGTAAAGGGTGATGGACATCACACCCACTCTATCTTTCACCCCACTCCAAACACGAGCTGAAGGCTTCAAAATACGATCATGATATCGAACACCCTATAGGGAGACATTGATCCATGTAATAACCTCCTCAAAAAAACACCCCTACTAGTGCAAACTCCCCAGGTGCACTGGCAGCAACCCCAATGCTGATTCTATATTAGTTCTCCATGAGTGCCCCCGGGCCTGCTTCCCGCACCATTGACAACGCAAAATCAGATGCTGTATCAGGTGAAACTTGCCCTGTTCCCTCTTTAGAACTACTCCTAATGGGGACACCACCAGCCCCTCCAATGGGGGTTGACAAACAACCCTGACATTCGCCCCAAGGACACCTCCTTCTCCAGTTTTTGCCTCACTACTATGCTCCATCCGGAGATTTTTTATTGAACTCACCCTAAGGGGTGCTTTACATGGAATCACAAAACTTACCTCAAAGACCTTAGCCAGAAACTTTGCCACCTGTTGATCCACATACCTACTTAGCCAGGGGCACATCTCCTCTCCTTTTGTCATAGAACCAGGACTGTTCCTCTTATTTCCCCATAGAATGTCCAGTAAGCGTGTGTGCATGTGCTGTCGGCCATAGCAGCACAATCTGTTGTTGCGGCGCGATTATGTGTGCACATATGTGTAGCGTGCGATTCAACAGATTGTGCGATTGCAAACGCACGAAACTGCGCTCGATTATGCGCATGCGCAGGGGCCTTTAAATACTGCCGAGCCCTGACCTGCATTGCCAGCTGGTCTTCTCTCCTGCCTGTTCCTGTGTTCCAGTCCTTCATTCCTGTGTACCGACCTTGATTGATTCTGACTTTGCTCCTGCTCTCCTGACGACCTCGATCCAGTTCTGCCTGCTCACGACCTTCGGCTTGTCTACAACCTCGATCCAGTTCTGCCTGCCCACAACTTTGGCCTGTCCTACGTCTCCAGTCCAGCTCTGGTCTGTCCTCTGCTTAGAACTTGGCAATACCCACTCCTAGGTCGCCTGATCTGGGGCCTTACTGCAGTCCAGCCTATCCTCACCTACGCTCTAGTGAAAACAAGGTTGGTCCTTAGATTCCAGGTTTCCTGGTCAAGAGGTGAGTCTCTGCAATCAGGGTTCATACCCAGTAGTCTGACACCTTTAACCGGTATTGTCCCTTTTTGCAGGCCCTTCTTGATTGCTTCTGTCCCCCCATCCCTATCCGAAGCAGCGCCTAAAGAAATGAAAGAAATGACCTCCTCCACAGGCCGAGCACTCGTGCTGATATTTACACGCTGCCTCCCATTTACATTGGGAATCATGGCCAGCACAATCCCCTTTTTGCTGACTCTGACACCCCTGGACCGAGCTAGAAGCTGGTTGAGGCAGAATACACTACCCCCTGCGAGTTCATCACTTAAAGCAAAAGCTCAATGTGTCTGAGATCCCATCCCCAGATCCGCTGCCGGAATTGCTCGTCGTACCTTAACCAAGCTGATCCCGCATATACCTGGTGGGCTTCCCATATGGCATCCAGGTAACAAAAAGGCAGAGAGCAATTCCTTGGGTTTCTTTGCCCAACTACATTTGCCAATATGGCAAAGGCCTGCAGCCAATCCCCAAACGTCCTCGGGATCAGCCTAAAACACCTTCTATCCTCATCCTCCTTCTTCCAGTGCTCTTTTCCCTTAACCCATTTCTCAATCCCAAAACGCTCGAGGGGAAGCAACTTGACGATATCCATGTATACCCACCACCAAATCCTTTCCTTCACTTCTGGCTTAAGGTACCCCCCAAGGGGCCCTCGAAGCAGATGTACGAGGGCCCCATGGCGAAGTCTGAAATAGGTGTAGGTTTCTCCCCCCTCTTCTCATTTTCCAAATTGGGTTTTGTGTCCCCACCCAAATCTCTTTGTTCCACTGCTGCCACCACTATCTGTTCTGTCACTCAGCTGGATCCGCTTGCCGACAGCCCGGGCACTGCCCCCCCCACCGATGCTGGGTCCCAAACTGCCCCCAGGCCCACTGCCGACCCTATCTCTGTGGCCTCCCATCTATCCAACAATTCCCACACCCCTGTGATGAAACCCGCAATCTTGCAGGGGCCACCCCCATGCGTGTCCAGACCCCCCCAAAAACAATTGCGACACATGATTAGGATTGACGAACAGTTGAGGCTCGCCTTGCCGAATGGCAGCGCCGGATGGATCACCCTCCTGATGATTTTGGCCCCAGTATCCTGCGCCCGGCTGGCCCAGGGACCCACCTCTTGTTGGATGTCCTGACGCTCTCGTTGACCCTGGTGCCAGCCTCGGTGGCTTGGTGAAGATGGGGGAGGGGCCTCTTTCAGGCCCTCTCCTCACCGTGGAAGAGCCTGGGGGGCCTCTGAAGAGGAGACCCGGCAGGAGGGATTGCGCATGAAGGTAAGCAAATGTAATGCTGTAGTTGATGCCGGCGGTGGCTCAAATTTACGTAGCTGGAATTTAACGGTAGGAGAGGCAGCTATGTACATTTTACATGGCTGGAGTTAGTAGGGTTAAAGATACACGGGCCAACACAGGGATGGGCTTATCTTAAACGTTTGTGTCTGGGGGCTTTAATCACAGAAAAATTTTATATAGCGAAATACAATATTGTTGGGATGTAGCCATGGCCTACTCATGCACTGTGAGAGCACAAGCAAACCCACATGGTTTCACACAGAGGAGCATCCTGCCATTGTCTTTCCATGGCATAGGGAATTGTCTGGGAATTGCCCATATGGCCATCCAATTTCTACCCCCTGTGGCATCCCAAATTAGTATGCTAAACCCCATTAAATTGCAGCACCCACTAACCTCATTCCAATGATGTATGCGCAGGCCAGGACTATATACATACCCAGGGAAGCCATTTGTGATAGGCTGGCCTGGGCACGCCCCCAGCTAGAAGTGAGCAGGGATGCAAACAGTGGCATGCTCTGCACCATTCAGCTCACTAGCTGTTATGATGTCACAGCATCTTGCATATCTGAATGGAGCTGAGCGCACTGATTCTGCAGCAGCTGGCTCACGTATGTGTACAGTGGCTTCCTATCTGCTGCACACTCTGCATTGTGTTAAACCGCACCCCTTACTCGCCAAAGTTTGAAGGACCAGCCGTTGAACATCATAAAGACATAACCTGGAATTCTTTCAGGTTATTTATGACGTTGTTGATGGTTTGATGAGGCAAGTTGGCAGTTGAACAAAGAGGAAGACTGAGTAGTAGTTTGCAAAGTCAGATTGCTTTCAGCAAAAGGGTGAACCACCGGGTATTTATCTGTCAACTTAAAGGCTGAACTTGATGCTGTTCTCTAGGTGGTAGCTATCCCAGTTTCCACATTGCCCAGAAAGTAGTGGCTGGGGAGCTCTTGTTGCTGATTTGAGTTTGATGCCAGCTTTTTACTTAAACGGCCAACAGGCAGCTTTATTTAGACTACAGGCTTGATTTGCAAGTCTCTTGACTAAGATTCATTACAAGTTGTCTTTTCCGTCAGCTGGCAGTCTAACAGCTGTGAGAGGTATATTTATACTCACACCTTGTAGATTGCACGTCTTCAGACGAGAGCAGACAGAAAACAGATTTTTCTCTAAAACTAGTTCTGTCTCCCCTTCAGGGTTTATTTCGGTAGTGAGAACATCTGCCCCATAATTTTTTGTATTACATTTAGTCAGTTTGTCACTGAGTGTACATAGGCTACATCGGGTCTTGGATAACGGATAAATACGGTTTCTTGACACAACGGAGGGCAGACATTTCTTTGATTCAACAAGTTTGGTCAAGATTAAAAGAGAGCTTCCAGGGCACAGTTGAATTTGTTCTGCCAATGAATACCAAAGAATACCTTGCGGCTGTCAAATTCATGAATGCATTTTCCACCATTATATAGCTTTATTAATTATAATTACAATTATTCTAATTTTGTGTTTTGATTCCTCTATCAGCAAACAGTGGTGCTAATCAGAATCAGGTATGGCTGAATAAAAAAAAACACTTTATATGGATACCAACACCATTGCGTTAAAATGGCTCTTTTTTAAAGCCAGGGATTTTCACTATCCTGGGTTTTGGTCCCTCCCCCTGGGTCACCCCTGTGTGAAACCCCCCAGATAGCTGAGGAAACTCACCTCTCCTCAAGCCCAAGGTGGAGACGCGGACGCTCATCCAATCAGCTATTCCGGATGCACAAATTATTGTGTGTCACTAAGATGGCTTTATTTTAAAGCCCGGATTTTCCCTATCCTGGGTTTTGGTTCACCCCCCTGGGGCACCCTGTTTTGCCCCATTGTGGGTGGACCAGAGAGTTTTACACCACAGTTCAGTATTCCCCCAGGGGAGGAAAACATCCGGCCCTGGAGTCTTATAGATTCAAGGGCCAGTTTTGGTCCACTTTTACTGCTTTTAAAAATACATTTAGGGGCTTGGATGTAGATTAGTACATGTTAGTTAATAAGAAATCCCTGTATATACAGTTAATATGAGATTAGACCCATGGTTTCGAGCCATGAGAGTGCATAGTAGTAGTAACCTTAGATGGACACAAGATGGAAGCAGTGGAAACAGGCCATAGAGAATCATTAGGCCATAGACTTTAAGGAGGAACATTCTAGAAAAGTAAGGATAAACAGTTAATAAGTAGAGCAGGATGCTTGAAAGAAATGGAGTAGCCATCTAGAGGATAATCACTGCATAGAGAGTTTTGGTGGGAACCAACCAGCACATGTTTGACATGTTGGATCATTTGGAGCAGTGTTAAGAGAAAGAGAGAGCAATGCCTGTAAAGAACATCTCCAGCCAGCGAGTGAGTGTTGGCCCCCACTGGGAATCCAGAGAGGGAGGTTCTGACTGCCCCTGGACATAAGTGACATCAGCGGGCTACTACTTGGCAGTGAAGGAGACAGGATTTGGCTGCACACGTTGGAATGCTGTATTGCTGCTGTGATTGTGCCATCATTGAAGACGTTAATAAAGAGGAACTCTACTTGCATCCATTGGATGGTCATGTCTCAGTTGCACAAGTGAGTACTAACTTCTCTTTTGGTAGAGCCTCCAGCACCCCACCCATACCGACACACTTAAAGCACCCTGGGCCTAGAAGAACCTGTTCCCTGCCATCCTCACCAAACACCAGATGTGTAAGGGCAACATACAGACTGTATTATTTCACTGTTACATGTGATACAAGGGCAGGATATTGAAGCATGTTGTTAATGTGTTCTATTTTGAGGCTAGACGTATGTGATCTCCCAAAGTTGTAGTAGTAGTCAGGATCAGCTCCAGGTTTATGTGGGCCCTTGGGCGGCATGGTCTCAGGGGGCCCCTTTGTGGAGACCGAGGGACGTCCCAAATCTGGATGCCACCTAAGGATCATGCTATTTGGACCAAAACTCTAGTTTTAACTCTAACTCTAGAATCGCCCCAAACCACTTTAAACCTGACCTCAGGGTCTAAACTAATCTAGATCCTCACGATTTTGGATGCGATTCTGTATGTGACCCCTCCCCCTCCTGGAACTGGTGAATACACTGTGGGATTGCCAGTTTGAGTTAACGGCCAAACCAGGGGGTTCTTTCACAAACAGGGGCATCCCAAATTGAGATACCCCTGTAAATGGGACCAAGACTCAGGAGTGGAATTGCTTGCATAGTTGGTATGCCAGCGACCTCAGGGGGGTTTCACACAGTAGGGTATCACAGATTGGGATGCTCCAGGGATAGGAAATCAGCTGGGGTGGGCAACTTAAAAGCAGAACAAAACCCAGCACTTCCTCCCCTGAGTCCGGTCCTGTCAGTGCCCCCCCTCCCCAGGGGAAGAGGATGCCCCACCTTGCCGGGTGCTGACGCCGGCCCTGGTAGTAGTAGTAGTAGTAAATAATTAACTTCATGAGGAAAAAGCCTGAGAATTTCACTGTTGCTTAATCACCAGATAAAAGGACAATGAAGGTAAATGGCACTTTTTTACTACAGGGTAGAAAAGAGTTAAAAGTTCTCTACTTTTCTTAGAAGTAAAAAGTGCCATTGACTTTTATTGTCTTCCTATTTGGTGATTCAACATCAGTGAAATTCTAGTGCTTTTTTCTCATAAAGTGTTTTTTTTTACTACCATGAGAATTCTTTTCAACTCTTACTGAATGAAGGCCTTGGTCTCTAAAAGGTTCTGCGTCACTGTTTTAGGTGATAATAACTCCTGTAACTTTCTTCTTTGTATCATAAAATGTTCCCTGTTTCACGAGGTACTGAATGGAAGCATTTCTTCCATCAAAGCATACAAGTCGCTAAATGTGATTAGCAGATCCTCCGCACAAAGCAAGATGCCTTTTAGGTTTAACCGTTCTTTCAAATTGGACTGATTCCAACTTTCTTATCTGCAGATGACATTTTAGCAGCAGATAAGACAAAAAAAATCCAGCAGCATTCAGCTACTTCACAATAACACTCTCTTGTCGAGGTTTAACACTTACATTTATCACTGCTATAAAATACTTGCACTTTACCCATAAAACATCTCCGATTGTTATACAGGTTTCATGAGGTGAGTTTAGAGAAGCTTATTTCACCACACTATTCCATCTAAAACATGGCACAATGTTCTTATAGTGAAATTTACTGCCAGCTTGTACCTGTTGCCACTGTCTCATATACTTTTAAGTTGTTTTTTTTACTCATATAATTTACTAATCTTAGAACTATTGCTTACTTGCAAAACTGCAACTTCTGGAATTGCCTCGTTTGGGGTTCTGACTGCAGGGTGCCAAGGTAACACTGGCTGTAAGGTGGTCTGATATTAAATGCGGACCAACAGTCAAAAATGACTTAAAGAGGACCAAAACACACCCTGGAGTCTATTACACTCCAGTGCAGGCATACTCGCTCGGTGTGTGAAACCCCTCAGGTCGCCCAAAAACTCACCTTCTTTCCCGGTCCAACAGCACATGTGCGAGCAGCGGCCGCATCCCCATTAGCAGGGCGTGTGCCTGCACCAGGCAGTTGTGAAAGGCCAGTGTGGGCACACTCCCTGTCAGAGGGTAGCGGTTTGTTCAGGCGACCTGGGGGGTTTCACACAGCGGGGAACCCCTGATCCGGGTGCCCCGGGGGCAAGGACCAAAACCCCAAATCCTGGGTTTTGGTCCATTTCAAACCAGACCAACACAACAAACATTGCTCACATACATCCCTCCCCAGGGCAATTTTAGATTACTGCACATAAAAATTAATTTACCTTTTCTAACTCTTGCTATAGTTAATTTTAGAACCAAAATGGCGGCTCATACATTTGCAGGCCACCTGCAAACAGGAAGTGCTGCTGGGCTTCCTGTTACTGTGCATTGCCAGCTTTGGGGGTTATTCATGAAGGGATAGCGCCAGGTAGTGCCTCATAGCCGCAGGCAGCGTCTGTTGAATACTGGGCACTGTACGCAAAACCATGCTTATGAGCGACTCTAACAGCGACATGTAGCGTACGATTCATCATTGCAGGCAGCTCAGCGTATAGCGCTGGCGCTCTAGCTTCCAGAGCGTCAGGTATTACCTGTCGCTACCTGTCGCTCTCCCATACATTTCAATGCCAGTTCATTTGCTTGTGTTTAAACAGCGTGTTTTTTTTTACTTTTTAGATTTTTGTGCAGAATTGTCATTACAGGTCTGGCACTAAAGTGCTAATGTCACAGTGTTAAAACAATGTCATGCCATGTTTTTTCGCTTTGTTACTGGTGGATATGTGTTCAAAAACAGATTTTAATTGAGCTGGCACTACCTTTCACTCCCTGCAACTCTGTACTGTTGTTAGAGCGCCCAACATACATCACATTCATCAATGTCGGCCAGGTTACTAGAGCGACTGAGGTGCTCTTTCACAGCACCCGATACCCGCTTACAGCGTCTACAAGTGGTCGCTCTAAGCGCCGCTATAGGGATACTCATCTGCCGATACCTGGTGTTAGTAATGAATCAGCCTCCACATCTGTTGAATCCAGGCAGCAGCAAGGCTGAGAGGCTGGGAGAGGAAGCTCCAAAATAGCCGCTACCTTTCTTTTCCAACTGTGCCAGGCTGTTGGTCCGGTTTAAGGGCATATTAACATCCACTGGGCAAAAAATCCTCAGGGGAGAACTATGTCATCCTCTGTGGAACTCTAATTTTACAAAACAACATCAACATATAGAGCTGGTAAAAAAGGTTCACCTAACAGTTGAAATTCACTAAATGAAAGATAAAGAGATAGGTGACCTCTGCTACCTTTTGTTACTTGACCTGACTCCAAACAATTCATTAATACATGTTTATTATTATTTAAATTCATTAAAATACTTTTTGCACATCTTTACTATAAGTTTGAAAACATCTATAGTATCTGTAGAGTTCCTCCATATGTCACTTCATAATGCTGCTCGTGTGTTTTATTTGTTCTGGTTGGACTTGTTTCGCTGGTGAGCTTTATCAAACACCCCTTTCCCTATAAACATGTAACAATTAGATAATATATAGAAGTGCACACTATATTGCTAGAGAAAAAAGCCTGAATGTTGTCAAAATAATAATCCATTACTTATAATTTCTTTGATATTTGTTCACAAGTATGTAAGCATTACAAAGCATCATATGCCATGGTCATGGGTAACGCTGAGTCTAGTACTATAGGTTATTAACATAATATTGCTTTAAATGTCTAAATACAAAAGGTGTCCTTTGTGCAATCCCCCTTTTCATAGGTGTTGCTGTGGCTCTGTGTGGACTCTGGTAGTATCATTTTTGAACTTGCTGGCACAGTGTTTCATTGTGTTTAGGTTTCCATATGACCACCTGTTTCATTGTGTTGGATAATGAGATGTAGATATATAGAGGATAAGTTAGCACTTGGCACTTTACACAGTGGTATTAATGTGGCAATAGGGTTTATATTGTTTTTATTGTGTGTTCAGTTTTTCATATCTTTATATTATTCATATATACAGCACATTTAAACTTTGTTACGATTATATATTTTTTCACATTTTTCTATTTGGTACAAAAATTATTTTTTTTTACTTCATTTATATCTTTTTCATATATTGATTGTTGTATAGCACATAGGTGGTGATATTTATTTATTCACTTAATTATTTTTGTATTTATTTATTTATTTATTTTTTCATTGTGCCGGCACAATTACTTGTGGATATGTATGGGTCTGTACAGACACATACAGACCCATGAAAATGAATGATATTGAGAAGATTATTGTCAATATGTTTATTTAATCCATATAGTGGGTACACAGCACACGCACTTTCTAAACTATATTGATTATTTGGATTATGAGATTTAAATTTATTGTTGATAATATGAAGGGGGATTGGCCTTGTTTTTAAATGTCCTGTGTTGTATATTTGTTTTATATGTTTTTTATGATTAGCTACGCATTAATAAAATTGAACATTTTGAGGATATACTTTTGCATAGATATAATATTTTTTGGTGCTCCACATAGGGAGGGAGGTGTGGTCTTTCACGTCCACTCCAAATAGAGCTGCTGTACTTTTAGCGGGTGTGAGCACAAATCATTGGATAGGTAGTGCACCTCATAATTATAATTACAGTACTTTAATTACAAAGCTAATTGTTACACCATTGTGTCAGGCTACATTTGGCGTTGTCCTAAACTGTTTTCTGTTTTTAAATGGAAGCAGAAATGGCCGAGATATCGTGGTTTACAGGCTCAGCCCGTGATATTCTCTTTTTCTTCCCCCCCCCCCCCAATCAGCTCAGCAGAGTGGGACCGGATTGCTGGTCAGTATAGATATAGATATATAGGTGATATAGATAGCAGGTGTTTGGGAATCTGTTTCTGGAGAATATCTTGGCAAGTATGCCCTGTGGGTGTTCTATGTTGCAACTTCTCTGGTGAGGGTGGAAGTGCTTGGCGGCCTGTGGTCCAGAGCTGGAACCGAGACGGAGGGGGTCTTGTGGACAGGCATGTGTGGACTGCCCTTTGCCTACAGTGGGATGCACTGTAAGAGAGGCATTCCTTCTGTCAAAAGCAGGCGAGCCTTGGCCAATAGGCTGCTTGCTGACATTTGCGTTTAATAGACTCTTCCTATCTGGTTTTGAGGGAAGAGGCTTGGGAGGGGGTCATGGAGCTAAACTAATGGCCACACAAAAGGAACATGGACGAGACAAAAATATGGCAGTCTCAGACGCTGACCGCCCCTTTACCATCGGAGGCAGGCAAGCTTTGCTCCAAGTGTGTGCCCAGACCCGCTTTCCTGTGTGGGCTCAGTCCCACCCAGACCTGACAATAACACTGCTAACAGTAAGTTTCCATTTGGAAGGAATCTTATAACAAATTCTTCAATATTTAGACATTTAAAGTCATATTATGTCAATTACCTATAGGTGAACTACTAGACTCAGCGGACCCCATGACCATGGAATTTGATGCTTCATAATGCTTACATATTTACTGGACAAATATTAAAGAAATTGTAAGTAATGGAGTTAGATTTTGGCAACATTGAGGCTTTTTTCTTCATCAATACGGTATATATTATCTCATTGTTATAAGTTTATAGAAAAAAGAGTGTTTGATAAAGCTTAGACCTTACAACGAAAACATGTTTAAAGCAATGAAACATGTCCACTCAGAACAAATAGAACACACAAGCAGTATTATGAAACGGCACTCTTTAGACTTCACTCTTTGAAGTCTTGCCAGATACTATAGATCAGGTGTGCTCAACTGGTGGACCGCAGGCCGAATCCAGACCATGGCCACCAGTTGTACAGACGGCAAAGGAGACGGAGGCAGCTGCAATGTGGCTCAGCCTTTGGGTCCCTGCTGGTGCCGCAGAGTTGACTGACGCTCTGTGCAGCCTGATTTTGTGGCTGACATGCAAGGGGGGGGGGCGGGGGAGAGCCACAGGACTTTGGACTTTGTGTAAGGAGCTGAGTCACCGTCAGATGCTGTAATGGGGCTCAGTATTATCTCTGCTTCCTGACTGGTCACTCCAACTCCCCCCAGAATACATGTCTCCCGCTCACTGATCTCCCTTTGTCTGGCCACTGACTCACTATCGTCACACCTGAGCGTTCCTTCTGCCCTCTCCATTACCCCTGGGAGAAGTGGCTGCTGACATACCTACAATGATGCCCTGTGTATTCTCTAGTAACTTGGTTTATCCTTTATCTTGCACTCTTGTTTCCTGCCACCAAGCTCTGCCCTTCATCTACCCCCTGTCCTCCCAGCTCCCCCCACCAATCCATCATATTCACAGCTCTGCCCCCCTCTATCCCCCAGTCTCCTAGCGTTGCCCCATCCATCCCTCTTCTTCTAACTTTGCCTCATCCATCTTACTTTCAGCCCTGCCCCCATCCATTCCTCTTCCTCTCAGCTCTTCCCCCATCCATCTCTCTCATTCCCAACTCTTCACTCATCCATCCCTCCTATTCCCACTCTGCCCCAGCCATTTCTCTGATTCCCAGGTCTGCCCCATCTCTCCCTTTTATTTCCAGCTCTGCCCCATCTATCCCTCCTATTCCCAGCTCTGCCCCACCCATCCCTCCTATTCCCTGCTCTGCCATGTCCATCCCTTTAATTTCGGGCTCTGCCCCCATCCATCCCTCTTCTTCCAGGACTTCCCCTGTCCATCCCTATTACATGTGTAGGTTCCACAGGGCCAAACTAAAAGAAGCTGCTGTCTGTTTTCTCCCTCAATGCCCAATAAAGATAATGGGGGGGGGGGGCAAGCAGCCATTATTTAGTTACTGCTCATGGAATATATAGCCCCCTGGTAGACCTATTTCACTTATAAACACTCCCGAACCTTCAACTTGCCACAGAACACGATGATTGGCCTTCTACCATCATTGTTGACCCTCCACCGTATTTATCCTATTTGTGCTCATTTGGTATCATTTGGATAAAGGAAGCAGCATTTGTCTCTGCTGTTTTTGGCTTTACTTTTCTGGCTGCTTCCAACTGAGTTACAAAAAAACAGAAAACAAAGGCGCCTTTTAATGTTCGCTTCAGGGTCTCACACATTTAGTTACGCCACTGCTGGTGAAGCCTTGACATTACCTATGCTTTGGGAATTAACCCGATACTACACCCATTTTTCACAAAATTAGTGTCTCCTGAGCGGGGGGGCTCCTAATATTGCGCAATAACCCTCTGCAATAATATATTTCTTGCTTCCCACCAGATACCGAATATTGGACTGCTGACCATGTGACTGCCAGTGGCCAGAGGATAGGAGGGAGTGTTGTTCTTGTTTAAATAGAGTTCTAGCATCCCATGTCTCTATGGTACACTGCACTACAAGGAAGTAAACATGTAGATGGCAGTCATATAGGGCCAGGGTGTTTTCTTAAAGTACAGGGGCCATCTGCAACATGAGATTGGCAGCATAAAGCATAAAGGTGTCCAATAGCTTGATTCTAATAAAAAGTTTGGCACTTAGCAACTGCCTTTGTTCAGTTCTCAAGAGGTCTCAATGATACACAGTATAGCTGGTTTGTCACCCAAGAACCTGAAAGTTGACAGTAGTGGCGCATCCTTGGCGGCTTATTTACGGTACATCTACAGTATATTCCAGGGTTGCTATCCAAAGTTCAGGCCAAGGCCATGGTACGCGCTCTGCCACTATCCCCTGAGTGAGGATTGGAGGGGTTACAGAGATAAAAAAATCCTCACCACGTCTGCAGTCTATCTCCATTATCCAGGTGACCCACCTTAAAGCAACGGGCTTGGGACTATTATCTGGAATTTGGCATTGACCAAAGTAAAGATATTAGGGTTGATTCAGAGCCCCTTTCTCGACATTTTTTTGCGTATAAATTTCGGTTCTCCTCAACTTTTCCCCCTCAACTGATTCAGCGGAGCCTTTTTTTCTGCAAGAACTTTTGTGTGAAATGTTTTCATTTTTGTGTGATTTTTCGTTTGGTTGCATGACCTCCAAAGAAATTGTGAGAAAGGGTCTCTGAATCAACCTTATTGTGTAACCCTGGAGACATATGTAAACAAACATCATGGTCAGAGTCGTATTAGGAAACCCGAGACCTAGACCTATGGCTTGGACGGCCACCTGCAGGGGGCACTAGCATTAATGCTATAGAGGAAAAATATGTTATTGCTGCCATAGAAAGATTCAGACAGTGTGTGTGGAGAGGAGATGGCACACGTGGTAAACACAGTCTGTAGTCGGAGTATTGCTGTGGTTATGTGACTCCTGTGTGTTTCAGGTTTCGTCCCACTGCCAGCTACACACACACACACATTCTACATTGCATTGCACTGCTATGATTATACTCTGCATTTATTCTGATAATGAAAAACATTTCATCTCTAAATCTGTATCTATCCATGTCTCTAGTTTTTGCTCCATTTCCCTATTTGACATTGGAAGTGATTATGTTCAGCACATGTACACGTTTCGCACATAGAAATGTTTTCTGCTGGCTCAGGGAGAGACAGACACCATGTTTTATGTTACTGAACCAGCGTCTCCCAGCTTAGGTTTTATTTTTTCCTCTGCTGTCATGCTCGATAAGCGCGCCAGTCATAAAACACAATAATAAACCTCATGTAGTTGTATCATTGGGATTATTATTACAGTAATAAAACCACACAGTGGCGAGAAAGAGCTGTGTGAAAATACTGTACCTTCAAGCACATTGCTTTTTTCTTACAGAAGAAATGTGTATCTTGCCCCATGACAGACGCCAAGCGCCTTTGGAATTAAAATATTTCAATAATAAGCTGAGAATGATAAATGTGCCTTATTTTGGCAAAGTTGGTTAAAAGTGCGTATTATTCCTCAGCGTACCCCTGATATAGAATCCATCCAAAATACTGATTGAATGGATCTGTGTCACCAACTGCCCGTCCTAGACAGGGATACGACAGAGTGTTTACCAAGCGGTAGATTATAAAGTCAATCCAATAAACTGCAGAGGTCTCCTTAATTCTTAATTTAAAATAATAAAAAAACATACAAAACAGAAAAAGCGATCAAAAATGGCAATTACTGAAAACAATGAATAAATAGTATAAATAACTCAATAGCAAAAGTAAAATACATGGTATATATAATAGATATAAATACTTAGGTGTTCGTCTTGGGTGCTAGTGAGTTCAAAATACAATCACATCAGTTTGTCAGCTGGCACACTCTCCTTAGATGATAATACAGAGCATTCCATCACTGGCTATCCTTATACCCCAAAGAAGGAGGTCTTTTTTCTCCTTCTATGAGGGAGGGCCTGTTTGGTGTCACACAACTTTCTATTGATATTCCAATATTAATTCTATATCTTCTTTAGCAAATTACAGAGGAAGAGTGTTGACCCTTTTTTCTGGAGTACCAATGGTCTATCCAATTACCCTGGCAGGTTATCAGTGGCACGGATAGGCATCGCCCAACTGACTACGAAGTATGTCTCTGTAGTAGGTCAGTTTGTCCTCCCTCTCAGTGGGTGTAAAAATGCCCCCATTTTGTGACGATAGCGAGGGTCTAATAAGGTGGAGAGCCAGAAGTCATCCCGCTGACAAATGGAGACAATTCTGCGGACACCACGCAAGCACGTGAGCATGCATCGTGCCATTTGTGCAAGTGACTCTGAGTGACTTCCTGTCTCCATCTCCACTGTAAACTGCCACAGTGTGTCTGGGTCCTCTGTCTCGCCTTCCTCACAACCCTCTAGCTCCTGTGCCGGTGCAACATATGGAGGGTGGAATTCCAACGGGTGGAAACAACGCAAATCAGACTATGTTGGGGGATACCGTTCTGACGATGAAGCTCAAGAAGGGTGTGCTTGACGGTGTAGGAGTGGCTGAAGTGCATGCAAAGTTTCCTTCCCGTTGTTAGGATGTCGCGCCGATGGGGGGAAGACTTCAGAAAACGCTTGACAACTAGGTTGAACATGTGAGCCATGCAGGGCGCATGGTTTAGGCTTCCTTGTCACAGCGCAGACAAGATGTTCTTCCCATTGTCGGTCACCATGGTTCCTATTTGCAGTTTTCGTGGAGTAAGCCATGATTTGATTTCTTGATTAATTCGTTTTAGGCGCTCCTCCCCTGTGTGACTTAGATCGCCAAGGCAAACCATGTGAAGCACAGCGTGACGCCGCCGTGTCCTGCACACATGGTAGGCTGGAAGGGCAGCGAGACTTGACCGTATAGTGGAGGCTGAGGAGATGGCGGAAGATGAGGTGGCGGAGTCGCGCACTGTCACAGGCACAACGGCCTGGGAGCGCAGAGGCCGAAGCGCGCGACCTGTCCAGTACTTACAACCCCATCCAGCCAGGTTATAGAATCAATACAAACGTTGGCTGGCAAAATTTGGACTTACCATATTGGGCTAGCACATAAGCATAGAATTGAGTAAGCCACTATAACATTTATGGAAATAATACATTGCGTACAATATAATTTTAACATATTTTTGTAAATATTATTGTAATATAATTTAACTATAAAATCATTTAAACTTAAAATACTAAATGTATAATTATGCTCAATGTACAAAAGCTCTAGACATATTAACCCTATGTAAAGAGGGAAATGTCTTATCTTGAATTTGAATCTTTGTGAATCCCGGAATTTATACAACAGGTAGCAAATGTTTGGCCCCATTAAAATGTCTCGAGAACTACTACTTTTTTTCCATAAAGGTGCAAAAGTGACATGATGTGCAGCCCAGGTACTGTACTCTACACTGCTGACATAAGACCACATCGACCATGTTAGTGGTATTACAAATGATCAAAGGTTCTGTCACCAGTGTAGGACACAGAATTCAGGCCCCTGCTGGTAAAGCTGCACATGTTATACCTTACCTCTCACATTGATATAAGCCCTTTGTGGTTATCCAAGTGGTTTGGACCATTAATGGGGATAAAAAAAAAGGCTGAGGCACAGGATGGAGACCAGACTTGGTGCCTCCCCCCAAGCTTAACCTTAACTTCCCCTGTCTAATTGAAATAGAAAGTCTCCCTATTCAGAGCAATTTCTCCAGGCCCTCAGCATTTCGTCTACATGGACTTAAAGAGATCCAATATCCAGAATGTTTATGTTGTCACCTTCTATTCTTAGCCCAGTGCCCCAAAACAGAATGGGATTATTTTTCTACTAAATCATTTGCCCAATATTTATAAAAACACTAACAGGATGCAATATTATGTCCAAATGGCAGCCATGTGTTACTAGTCAAGTTACAACTAAACTATAATGGCTGATATGCTCCCCAGTGCTGAGCTGTGTGTACTGTAACGAAATGTATCATCGCTGGAAAGCAAAAGGGGGTGGGGCTGCATGGCCAGGGAGCAATATGTTCAACTGCATCCAGTTCGTGTTGTTATGTATCCTGGCCAAAGGTTTTAGTAAAAAAAACGAAACACTGGCTTTGGGGCACTGGCTGGGGATACAAGGTGATGACTTAAATTTCCTTTCTGGGTATAGTATCACTGTAATGGTTGGAAATCGTTGGCAACTATTAGCTTGTAAGATGCAGTCACCTGTTGTTGGTTTGTGGTGATAATGTACTTGGCCAAATAAACTGGTTGTGGCACTAGTAAATATTGTACAAATGTGCCCAAACTAGAAGATTTATTATCTTAGAAATGTGACTTGTGTAAATTTATAGTGATTACCACACTTTCATTTTAATTCTGGCCAGGAGGAGACTTAAAACGGATCAACATCCTGTTGGTGTTGGTGGTCGCTGGTGCTGCTGCTGACTGGGGGGGCATCCAAAATGCTGGAGCCCCCCGCACATACCCCCCCCCAGAATGCTCATAATTCTTAGCTTTCTCCCACCCCCCCCACCATGAATCCTGTGTATCCCCTTAAAACCCCAAATCAGAAGGACTGTCATCCCTGTGTATGACCTCATCCAGACCTCACCCAACCTGGTCCCTGGTCCATCTGCCTTCTCCCCGTGAGTCTGCATCCTTTGTGCTATCTAAGTCCTGGGGCTTCCTTGTCCGGTGAGGCATATCCAGCGTCCCATGAAGGGGGGGGGCTTGTCTATAGGCAGAAGCAGCAGCGGAGATTGGTAGGCTCACCTGAAGGCGGGTGTCCCATGGGGCCTGATACAGTGTTCATATGCATCCCTTCTCAGGACAATTTAGATTGCTGCACATAAAAATCAATTTACCTTTTTCTAACTCCTGCTGTGGTAAATTTTAGAAACCAAATGGCGGCTAATGTATCTGCAGGCCGCCTACAAACAGAAATTGCTGCTGGGTTTCCTTTTACTGTGCATTGTCAGCTAGATCAGTTGAATCCAGGCAGCAGCATGGCTGGGATGCTGAGAATTAAAGCTCCAAAATGGGTCTTGGTCCGGTTTAAAGTGGACCAACACCCAGGACTATGCTGGGTCTTGGTCCACTTCGGGGTGCCCCGCTGTGTGAAACCCCCCCGAACCCCCCGAAAAACTCACCTCTCCCCGCTCCCAGCGCCGACGGACAAGCCGCGGACAAGCGGCTCCTCCGCCGCCACCTCCCGCGCGTCACTCTTGACGCGCGCGCGCCCGCGTCACCCATTCACAGACGGCCGGCGCGCGCACGTCTAGAGGGGCGCGAGGGAGGCGGCGGCGGCCGGCCGCTGCCGAAGATAAGGTAAGGTGTTTGGGGGGGTTTCACCCCGTGGGACATCCCGATCTCGGATGTCCCGTGGGGAGGGAGGTGATTGGCCCGGGAATCTTATAGATTCCCGGGCCGATCACCCGTGGGTGTTGGTCCATTTTAACATTTGTCTCAAAGAGCTCCCTCAATCAGGGGACCAGGGAATATCTGCTCACTTTAGAACTTCACAACTCCGATTGAAGGAGGTGCAGCTGCTGCACTCACTTGCCGTCATTGTCCTATTGGACAGCGCTTGACAGCAAGAAGGTAAGTATCTGTTAAAGGGACTCTAAAGTCACCAAACTGTGACTCCAGCAACTCCAACCCCCCCCCCCCCGGCCCCATCCCCTAGCACATAGCCAGTGTGGGGGGGTGTTACAAAAAATGTAACCCCTTCCCAGCATCAGTGCATTC
Source organism: Gastrophryne carolinensis (assembly GCA_027917425.1). Taxonomy (NCBI): domain Eukaryota; kingdom Metazoa; phylum Chordata; class Amphibia; order Anura; family Microhylidae; genus Gastrophryne; species Gastrophryne carolinensis. Next base: position 458,651,475 of record CM051236.1, read on the forward strand.
CCTCTATGCACCTGGCAGGCGCCGGGAGAGCTAGGGGAATGCACTGATGATGGGGCAGGGTCTTTGTAACCCCCTTTCACTGACTGAGTGCCTAGGAAGGGTTTACTAAATTAGAGACTTGGGGGGTTATTTAAGAAGGATAGCGCCAGGTAGTGCTTCGTAGTGGCAGGCAGCGTCTGGTGAACGACTGGCCATGTATACATATCAGCGTCATGTATTATTAGAGGCGGCTCAGCGTATAGCGCCGGCGCTCTAGGTTCATGAGTGCCAGGTATTACCTTTCGCTCAGTATCGCTTTCCCATACATTTCAATTGATTGTGTGTTTGTGTTTAAATAGCGTGTTTGGCAATTAAAATTATTTTTATTTTGCTGAAATCATTGTGTGACCTCTCCTGGCTGCAAACAAACACTTTTATACATTTTGTTGACTTTTTTATATTTTTATGCAGAATTGTTATTACAGGCCTAAAGTGTTATTGTCACAGTGTTAAAACAATGTCATTTCATGTGTTTTCGCTTTGTTACTGGTGGATATATGTTCAAAAACAGACTTTGATCACACATCTGGCGCTCTACGCCCAGCTTTAGAGCGCTGACGCTGTGTGTAGTTTTTTGTTAAATATGGTGTGGAGCGCCGAGTGTCGGACGCACTGTGCTGGCGCTACCTATCACTCGCTGCAGCGTTATACTGTTGTTAGAGCGCCCAACACACATCATATTCATCAATTCCAGCCAGGTTACTACAGCGACCACAACTATAGCGCCACGATACCCGCTTACTGTGTCTACTAGCGGTCACTCGGGGAGGCCGATTCATTAATAGCGGCAGGTAGCGACAGTTGAGCGACTGTAGCGGCATTTTCAGAGTGCCCGCTAGTAGTCACTGTGCTTGGCCGTTGTTCAGTTGTTGATAGCGACTGAGTCGGTGTGCAGTAATGTTGAATACGGGGTGACGAGTCGCTATTTGACAGGTTCCGCGATGTATGGGTGCGCATGATAGCGACTGGTCAGAGCGACCGGCTCCCACCACATTCATCAAAAAATCACGCTCCCAAAATTCTTGCGCTGTGAAATGCATGTTTAAACCCCAGAGCGCTGGCGGCGATGGGTTAAAAGTAGTTTTTTAACCCCCAAACAACCATATTTTTGGAAACCAAAAAAAAAACAAGTTTTTAAAATAATTTGGTAATATGAATACATTAATATCAGACCTGTAATATCAATTCTGTACATTTTTTTTTCCCTTAAAAAAATTATCTAAAATGGCAGAAGTGGTCACAGAATTTTTCACATTTAAAAAAAAAAAAAAAAAAAAACAATAACAATTAATTATGAATATTTAAAGATTGTTCCATTGAAATGCGTCGCTGTTCAAGGTGGAATAATGATGAATGAGTGGCTATATGGCGCTATCTCAGTCGCTAAGCAGGATTGGCTTGATAAATGTGTGATTGTGGTGGGGAGCCGGCGTTCTCGTGGCGGGGCCCGTCACCCGCTCACCAGGCGCTACCTGTTGCTATTCCTTCATAAATAAGGGCCTAAGACTCCTCTTTTATGCAATTCTATATTCTGTTCTGATTTTCTCCGAGTTTTACACCGATTCTATAACAATGAATACACTTTTGTATCTATTTTTGCTCCTTATTTAGTATTCTCCCTCCACAATAGGAAATAGCGCTGGTATAGGAACTGGGTTATTATGTGTTATCTGTTTAAAAAACCCTCGTAACATACCTGAATATACATTGCATAGTTCTCAGCTATTATTCAAAGAAGGAAACAAGAAAATGGAAGGATGTAAAAAAATGAACAAAAAAAAAGTATTTAATAGCAGGGTGTTTATATGCTGATGAAGCTCCACATACACCCCCTGGAATATGTGCAGTGGGGGCAGGACATCATATTAACACAATCCATCTCACCACTGAAACATTCAGGTAAAAGTGCAATGCCAATGTTTTCTAGTATTCACAGAATTAATTCCAGTTCCGAGAAATATATTTAGCTATAGATGTTATGTTAATGGACTCTGAAAGCTGAATGTAATAATTTTATGTTTTTTTTCATATCTGTATAATATATATAATATATAGTAATAATTGAATATGCCCACAATTCTTTGTTCATGGCTACATGTAATAATGTATTCACAATCTGTTAATTCGAATAATGTGGCTGATGCATTATACAGAAATGTTACAGAAAAGGGATTAATAAAGATGTACAAGACATTGTGAAAATTGGGATTTGCCTGAAACCTACTTGTATGATCCACTTTACCAACTGAATTTCAACTGAAAAGGATTCTCACCATGAGAGCGCCACCACTGGCGGTACTTCATATCCTATGTCCTATGAGGTGGTGCGCAGTGATGCTGTACACAGGGTACTCAGACACTTCTTGTAAAGGTGCATTTACAGACATCCGGTGATAGGTGAAGGTCCGGCAGGGGACTGTCACGGGGGGGGGGGGGGGTTGCTTAGTTATAAATCAGTGCACAAGGGGGGCTATAGATTCCACTGGCAAAACTAAAAAAGGCTTCCTGCAACCCACCCCTGCACCCCACAGAACCTACAGCTCTGGCCCTAGGCACGCTGCTTTTAACCCCTGTGCTTTCTGTGCATGCCATGTACAGGGGTGGACTGGATGGGGGGCTGAGGGGACAGGGATGGATGGGGCAGAGCTGAGGGGCCAGGAATGGATGGGGCAGAGCTGAGGGGACAGGGATGGATGGGGCAGAGCTGAGGGGCCAGGGATGGATGGGGCAGAGCTGAGGGGGCAGGGATGGATGGAGCAGAGCTGAAAGGACAGGAATGGATGGGGCAAAGCTGAGAGGACAGGGATGGTTGGGGCTGAGCTGAGAGGACAGGAATGGATAGGGCAGAGCTGAGGGGACAGGGATGGATGGGGCAGAGCTGAAAGGACAGGGATTGATGGGGCTGAGCTGAGGGGACAGTGATGGATGGGGCAGAGCTGAGAGGACAGGGATGAATGGGGCTGAGCTGAGGGGACAGGGATGAATGGGGCTGAGCTGATGGGACAGGGATGGATGGGGCAGAGCTGATGGGACAGGGATGGATGGGGCAGAGCTGAGAGGACAGGAATGGATGGGGCAGAGCTGAGAGGACAGGAATGGATGGGGCAGAGCTGAGGGGACAGTGATGGATGGGGCAGAGCTGAGGGGACAGTGATGGATGGGGCAGAGCTGAGGGGACAGGGATGAATGGGGCTGAGCTGATGGGACAGGGATGGATGGGGCAGAGCTGATGGGACAGGGATGGATGGGGCAGAGCTGAGAGGACAGGAATGGATGGGGCAGAGCTGATGGGACAGGGATGGATGGGGCAGAGCTGAGAGGACAGGAATGGATGGGGCAGAGCTGAGGGGACAGTGATGGATGGGGCAGAGCTGAGAGGAGAGGGATGGATGGGGCAGAGCTGAGGGGACAGGGATCGATGGGGTAGAGCGGAGGGGACAGGGATGGATGGGGCATAGCTAAGGGGACGGGGATGGATGGGGCAGAGCTGAGGGGACAGGGATCGATGGGGCAGAGCTGAGGGGACAGGGATGGATGGGGCATAGCTGAGGGGACAGGGATGGATGGGGCATAGCTGAGGGGACAGTGATGGATGGGGCAGAGCGGAGGGGACAGGGATGGATGGGGCAGAGCTGAGGGGACAGGAATGGATGGGGCAGAGATGAGGGGACAGTAATGGATGGGGCAGAGATGAGGGGACAGGGATGGATGGGGCAGAGATGAGGGGACAGGAATGGATGGGGCAGAGATGAGGGGACAGGGATGGATATGGCAGAGCTGAGGGGACAGGGATGGATGGGGCAGAGATGAGGGGACAGGGATGGATGGGGCAGAGATGAGGGGACAGGGATGGATGGGGCAGAGATGAGGGGACAGGGATGGATGGGGCAGAGATGAGGGGACTGTAATGGATGGGGCAGAGATGAGGGGACAGGGATGAATTGGGGCAGAGGTGAGGGGACAGGGATGGATGGGGCAGAGATGAGGGGACTGTAATGGATGGGGCAGAGATGAGGGGACAGGGATGAATTGGGGCAGAGCTGAGGGGACAGGAATGAATTGGGGCAGAGATGGATGGGGCAGAGTTAGAGGACAGGGATGGATGGGGCAGAGCAGGGGGGGGCAGGATTGGATGGGGACCAAGAAGTGAAGCTTGTATGTACCTTGCAATGCCACTTTCCACCCGTGCAGTACATCATATTGCAACACTAGGCGCCAAGGATCAGAGTCGTGACACTGGCAGGGAGACTAAGCACTACATTGCCGATCAAATAAAGGGGCAGTGCAGAGTATGACAACACAGAAACAACTGATTGCAGGGCTGTCAGGGCAGGGATCCAGAAATCTGGCGTCAAGGCTGCTTTGGGACCCCGGTCCACCAGTGCAGTACGGTTGCTGTAGACTGATCTCCCAACCAGATCTGCTGCCATCTGATCTCATCCAGCCTCATTTGCTCCAAGAGTACAAAATGATTCCAAAAGTTAATGTAGGGGTTTTAGTTATATTGTGCTGACAGCTCATGCGTATCACCCAGGCGGTACTAGAGATATTTCGAAAAAGGGAAATTGGTACAGTACTTGATGAAAAAAGGTTGGGAATCCCTGATCTATAGGATGTGAATGTGAGGCTATTTTCTCACTTTTGTTTCATGTTGAAGGGTTGCAAACAATGTCTTAATTGTGAGTAGTGCTGGCGACCACATCCCTGCTCACCTCTAGCTGTGCCAGCCATTCAGAAATGCCTGCTGCTTGGTTGTGCCCCAGCTAGAGGTATATCAGATATGTGGCCACGACACCAAGACGAGGCTTTAACTGACAGCACAGTGATCAAGCAAAAACACGGGGAGGCCGATTCATTAATAGCGGCAGGTAGCGATAGTTGAGCGACTGTAGCAGTATTTTCACAGCGCCCGCTAGTAGTCGCTGTGCTTGGCCGTTGTTTGGTAGTTGATAGCGACTCAGTCGGTGTGCAGTAATGTTGAATATTGGGTGAGGAGTCGCTATTTGACAGGTTCCGTGCTGTCTGGGAGCGCATGATAGCGACTGGCCATAGCGACCGGCTCCCACCATATTCATTAACAAATCACGCTCAAAAAATTCTTGCGCTGTAAAATGCATGTTTAAACCCCAGAGCGCTGGCGGAGATGGGTTAAAAGTAGTTTTTTAACCCCAAAACAACCATATTTTTGGAAACCAAAAAAAACAGGTTTTTTAAATAATTTAGTAATATGAATACATTAATATCAGACCTGTAATATCAATTCTAGAGATGAGCGAACTTTTGAAAAATTCGATTCGACTGATTCGCCGAATTTTCCGACAAAAATCGTTTCGACCCGAATAAATTCGCGACGAATCGCTATTAAAAACGGCTATTTCTGAGCCTCCTAGAGCCTCAATAGGGTTGTAAACCATTCTGCCTTGCTGTAACACGCACAGGATGCGTGCTGGGTTAGTTAAATAATACTTTGAATAAATATCACATGCAGATCAGAGGCATCGCTAATAGAATCGCAGAGCGGCACAATTGCAGAGAGTTGAAGTGGCATCACTATGAGGGGCAGAAGGAGCCCAAATATACACTGGAGTTGGCCTCAGGAGCCCAAAAATTGGATGAATCACACCCTGGAGTTGGCAGGAGTTGACAGTAGCAGCAGCAGGAGCCCAAATATACACTGGAGTTGGCTTCAGGAGCCCAAAAATTGGATGAATCACACCCTGGAGTTGGCAGAAGTTGGCAGCAGCAGCAGCAGGAGCCCAAATATACACTGGAGTTGGCTTCAGGAGCCCAAAAATTGGATGAATCACACCCTGGAGTTGGCAGAAGTTGGCAGCAGCAGCAGCAGGAGCCCAAATATACACTGGAGTTGGCCTCAGGAGCCCAGAAATTGGATGAATCACACCCTGGAGTTGGCAGGAGTTGACAGTAGCAGCAGCAGGAGCCCAAATATACACTGGAGTTGGCTTCAGTAGCCCAAAAATTGGATGAATCACACCCTGGAGTTGGCAGAAGTTGGCAGCAGCAGCAGCAGCAGGAGCCCAAATATACACTGGAGTTGGCCTCAGGAGCCCAAAAATTGGATGAATCACACCCTGGAGTTGGCAGGAGTTGACAGTAGCAGCAGCAGGAGCCCAAATATACACTGGAGTTGGCTTCAGGAGCCCAAAAATTGGATGAATCACACCCTGGAGTTGGCAGAAGTTGGCAGCAGCAGCAGCAGGAGCCCAAATATACACTGGAGTTGGCTTCAGGAGCCCAAAAATTGGATGAATCACACCCTGGAGTTGGCAGGAGTTGACAGTAGCAGCAGCAGGAGCCCAAATATACACTGGAGTTGGCTTCAGGAGCCCAAAAATTGGATGAATCACACCCTGGAGTTGGCAGGAGTTGACAGTAGCAGCAGCAGCAGGAGCCCAAATATACACTGGAGTTGGCCTCAGGAGCCCAAAAATTGGATGAATCACACCCTGGAGTTGGCAGAAGTTGGCAGCAGCAGCAGCAGGAGCCCAAATATACACTGGAGTTGGCCTCAGGAGCCCAAAAATTGGATGAATCACACCCTGGAGTTGGCAGGAGTTGACAGTAGCAGCAGCAGGAGCCCAAATATACACTGGAGTTGGCCTCAGGAGCCCAAAAATTGGATGAATCACACCCTGGAGTTGGCAGAAGTTGGCAGCAGCAGCAGCAGGAGCCCAAATATACACTGGAGTTGGCCTCAGGAGCCCAAAAATTGGATGAATCACACCCTGGAGTTGGCAGGAGTTGACAGTAGCAGCAGCAGGAGCCCAAATATACACTGGAGTTGGCCTCAGGAGCCCAAAAATTGGATGAATCACACCCTGGAGTTGGCAGAAGTTGGCAGCAGCAGCAGCAGGAGCCCAAATATACACTGGAGTTGGCCTCAGGAGCCCAAAAATTGGATGAATCACACCCTGGAGTTGGCAGGAGTTGACAGTAGCAGCAGCAGGAGCCCAAATATACACTGGAGTTGGCCTCAGGAGCCCAAAAATTGGATGAATCACACCCTGGAGTTGGCAGAAGTTGGCAGCAGCAGCAGCAGGAGCCCAAATATACACTGGAGTTGGCCTCAGGAGCCCAAAAATTGGATGAATCACACCCTGGAGTTGGCAGAAGTTGGCAGCAGCAGCAGCAGGAGCCCAAATATACACTGGAGTTGGCCTCAGGAGCCCAAAAATTGGATGAATCACACCCTGGAGTTGGCAGGAGTTGACAGTAGCAGCAGCAGGAGCCCAAATATACACTGGAGTTGGCCTCAGGAGCCCAAAAATTGGATGAATCACACCCTGGAGTTGGCAGAAGTTGGCAGCAGCAGCAGCAGGAGCCCAAATATACACTGGAGTTGGCTTCAGGAGCCCAAAAATTGGATGAATCACACCCTGGAGTTGGCAGGAGTTGACACCAGCAGCAGCAGGAGCCCGAATATACACTGGAGTTGGCTTCAGGAGCCCAAAAATTGGATGAATCACACCCTGGAGTTGGCAGAAGTTGGCAGCAGCAGCAGCAGGAGCCCAAATATACACTGGAGTTGGCCTCAGGAGCCCAAAAATTGGATGAATCACACCCTGGAGTTGGCAGAAGTTGGCAGCAGCAGCAGCAGGAGCCCAAATATACACTGGAGTTGGCCTCAGGAGCCCAAAAATTGGATGAATCACACCCTGGAGTTGGCAGGAGTTGACAGTAGCAGCAGCAGGAGCCCAAATATACACTGGAGTTGGCCTCAGGAGCCCAAAAATTGGATGAATCACACCCTGGAGTTGGCAGAAGTTGGCAGCAGCAGCAGCAGGAGCCCAAATATACACTGGAGTTGGCCTCAGGAGCCCAAAAATTGGATGAATCACACCCTGGAGTTGGCAGGAGTTGACAGTAGCAGCAGCAGGAGCCCAAATATACACTGGATTTGGCTTCAGGAGCCCAAAAATTGGATGAATCACACCCTGGAGTTGGCAGGAGTTGACACCAGCAGCAGCAGGAGCCCAAATATACACTGGAGTTGGCTTCAGGAGCCCAAAAATTGGATGAATCACACCCTGGAGTTGGCAGAAGTTGGCAGCAGCAGCAGCAGGAGCCCAAATATACACTGGAGTTGGCCTCAGGAGCCCAAAAATTGGATGAATCACACCCTGGAGTTGGCAGAAGTTGGCAGCAGCAGCAGCAGGAGCCCAAATATACACTGGAGTTGGCCTCAGGAGCCCAAAAATTGGATGAATCACACCCTGGAGTTGGCAGAAGTTGGCAGCAGCAGCAGCAGGAGCCCAAATATACACTGGAGTTGGCCTCAGGAGCCCAAAAATTGGATGAATCACACCCTGGAGTTGGCAGGAGTTGACAGTAGCAGCAGCAGGAGCCCAAATATACACTGGAGTTGGCCTCAGGAGCCCAAAAATTGGATGAATCACACCCTGGAGTTGGCAGAAGTTGGCAGCAGCAGCAGCAGGAGCCCAAATATACACTGGAGTTGGCCTCAGGAGCCCAAAAATTGGATGAATCACACCCTGGAGTTGGCAGGAGTTGACAGTAGCAGCAGCAGGAGCCCAAATATACACTGGAGTTGGCCTCAGGAGCCCAAAAATTGGATGAATCACACCCTGGAGTTGGCAGAAGTTGGCAGCAGCAGCAGCAGGAGCCCAAATATACACTGGAGTTGGCTTCAGGAGCCCAAAAATTGGATGAATCACACCCTGGAGTTGGCAGGAGTTGACACCAGCAGCAGCAGGAGCCCGAATATACACTGGAGTTGGCTTCAGGAGCCCAAAAATTGGATGAATCACACCCTGGAGTTGGCAGAAGTTGGCAGCAGCAGCAGCAGGAGCCCAAATATACACTGGAGTTGGCCTCAGGAGCCCAAAAATTGGATGAATCACACCCTGGAGTTGGCAGAAGTTGGCAGCAGCAGCAGCAGGAGCCCAAATATACACTGGAGTTGGCCTCAGGAGCCCAAAAATTGGATGAATCACACCCTGGAGTTGGCAGGAGTTGACAGTAGCAGCAGCAGGAGCCCAAATATACACTGGAGTTGGCCTCAGGAGCCCAAAAATTGGATGAATCACACCCTGGAGTTGGCAGGAGTTGACAGTAGCAGCAGCAGGAGCCCAAATATACACTGGAGTTGGCTTCAGGAGCCCAAAAATTGGATGAATCACACCCTGGAGTTGGCAGAAGTTGGCAGCAGCAGCAGCAGGAGCCCAAATATACACTGGAGTTGGCTTCAGGAGCCCAAAAATTGGATGAATCACACCCTGGAGTTGGCAGGAGTTGACAGTAGCAGCAGCAGGAGCCCAAATATACACTGGAGTTGGCTTCAGGAGCCCAAAAATTGGATGAATCACACCCTGGAGTTGGCAGGAGTTGACCGTAGCAGCAGCAGGAGCCCAAATATACACTGGAGTTGGCTTCAGGAGCCCAAAAATTGGATGAATCACACCCTGGAGTTGGCAGAAGTTGGCAGCAGCAGCAGCAGGAGCCCAAATATACACTGGAGTTGGCTTCAGGAGCCCAAAAATTGGATGAATCACACCCTGGAGTTGGCAGGAGTTGACAGTAGCAGCAGCAGGAGCCCAAATATACACTGGAGTTGGCTTCAGGAGCCCAAAAATTGGATGAATCACACCCTGGAGTTGGCAGAAGTTGGCAGCAGCAGCAGCAGGAGCCCAAATATACACTGGAGTTGGCTTCAGGAGCCCAAAAATTGGATGAATCACACCCTGGAGTTGGCAGGTGTTGACAGTAGCAGCAGCAGGAGCCCAAATATACACTGGAGTTGGCTTCAGGAGCCCAAAAATTGGATGAATCACACCCTGGAGTTGGCAGGAGTTGACAGTAGCAGCAGCAGCAGGAGCCCAAATATACACTGGAGTTGGCCTCAGGAGCCCAAAAATTGGATGAATCACACCCTGGAGTTGGCAGAAGTTGGCAGCAGCAGCAGCAGGAGCCCAAATATACACTGGAGTTGGCCTCAGGAGCCCAAAAATTGGATGAATCACACCCTGGAGTTGGCAGAAGTTGGCAGCAGCAGCAGCAGGAGCCCAAATATACACTGGAGTTGGCCTCAGGAGCCCAAAAATTGGATGAATCACACCCTGGAGTTGGCAGGAGTTGACAGTAGCAGCAGCAGGAGCCCAAATATACACTGGAGTTGGCTTCAGGAGCCCAAAAATTGGATGAATCACACCCTGGAGTTGGCAGGAGTTGACAGTAGCAGCAGCAGGAGCCCAAATATACACTGGAGTTGGCCTCAGGAGCCCAAACATTGGATGAATCACACCCTGGAGTTGGCAGGAGTTGACAGTAGCAGCAGCAGGAGCCCAAATATACACTGGAGTTGGCCTCAGGAGCCCAAAAATTGGATGAATCACACCCTGGAGTTGGCAGGAGTTGACAGCAGCAGCAGCAGGAGCCCAAATATACACTGGAGTTGGCTTCAGGAGCCCAAAAATTGGATGAATCACACCCTGGAGTTGGCAGAAGTTGGCAGCAGCAGCAGCAGGAGCCCAAATATACACTGGAGTTGGCCTCAGGAGCCCAAAAATTGGATGAATCACACCCTGGAGTTGGCAGAAGTTGGCAGCAGCAGCAGCAGGAGCCCAAATATACACTGGAGTTGGCCTCAGGAGCCCAAAAATTGGATGAATCACACCCTGGAGTTGGCAGAAGTTGGCAGCAGCAGCAGCAGGAGCCCAAATATACACTGGAGTTGGCCTCAGGAGCCCAAAAATTGGATGAATCACACCCTGGAGTTGGCAGGAGTTGACAGCAGCAGCAGCAGGAGCCCAAATATACACTGGAGTTGGCTTCAGGAGCCCAAAAATTGGATGAATCACACCCTGGAGTTGGCAGAAGTTGGCAGCAGCAGCAGCAGGAGCCCAAATATACACTGGAGTTGGCCTCAGGAGCCCAAAAATTGGATGAATCACACCCTGGAGTTGGCAGGAGTTGACAGTAGCAGCAGCAGGAGCCCAAATATACACTGGAGTTGGCTTCAGGAGCCCAAAAATTGGATGAATCACACCCTGGAGTTGGCAGGAGTTGACAGTAGCAGCAGCAGCAGGAGCCCAAATATACACTGGAGTTGGCCTCAGGAGCCCAAAAATTGGATGAATCACACCCTGGAGTTGGCAGAAGTTGGCAGCAGCAGCAGCAGGAGCCCAAATATACACTGGAGTTGGCCTCAGGAGCCCAAAAATTGGATGAATCACACCCTGGAGTTGGCAGAAGTTGGCAGCAGCAGCAGCAGGAGCCCAAATATACACTGGAGTTGGCCTCAGGAGCCCAAAAATTGGATGAATCACACCCTGGAGTTGGCAGAAGTTGGCAGCAGCAGCAGCAGCAGGAGCCCAAATATACACTGGAGTTGGCCTCAGGAGCCCAAAAATTGGATGAATCACACCCTGGAGTTGGCAGGAGTTGACAGTAGCAGCAGCAGGAGCCCAAATATACACTGGAGTTGGCTTCAGGAGCCCAAAAATTGGATGAATCACACCCTGGAGTTGGCAGAAGTTGGCAGCAGCAGCAGCAGGAGCCCAAATATACACTGGAGTTGGCTTCAGGAGCCCAAAAATTGGATGAATCACACCCTGGAGTTGGCAGGAGTTGACAGTAGCAGCAGCAGGAGCCCAAATATACACTGGAGTTGGCTTCAGGAGCCCAAAAATTGGATGAATCACACCCTGGAGTTGGCAGGAGTTGACAGTAGCAGCAGCAGGAGCCCAAATATACACTGGAGTTGGCTTCAGGAGCCCAAAAATTGGATGAATCACACCCTGGAGTTGGCAGAAGTTGGCAGCAGCAGCAGCAGGAGCCCAAATATACACTGGAGTTGGCTTCAGGAGCCCAAAAATTGGATGAATCACACCCTGGAGTTGGCAGGAGTTGACAGTAGCAGCAGCAGGAGCCCAAATATACACTGGAGTTGGCTTCAGGAGCCCAAAAATTGGATGAATCACACCCTGGAGTTGGCAGAAGTTGGCAGCAGCAGCAGCAGGAGCCCAAATATACACTGGAGTTGGCTTCAGGAGCCCAAAAATTGGATGAATCACACCCTGGAGTTGGCAGGAGTTGACAGTAGCAGCAGCAGGAGCCCAAATATACACTGGAGTTGGCTTCAGGAGCCCAAAAATTGGATGAATCACACCCTGGAGTTGGCAGGAGTTGACAGTAGCAGCAGCAGCAGGAGCCCAAATATACACTGGAGTTGGCCTCAGGAGCCCAAAAATTGGATGAATCACACCCTGGAGTTGGCAGAAGTTGGCAGCAGCAGCAGCAGGAGCCCAAATATACACTGGAGTTGGCCTCAGGAGCCCAAAAATTGGATGAATCACACCCTGGAGTTGGCAGAAGTTGGCAGCAGCAGCAGCAGGAGCCCAAATATACACTGGAGTTGGCCTCAGGAGCCCAAAAATTGGATGAATCACACCCTGGAGTTGGCAGGAGTTGACAGTAGCAGCAGCAGGAGCCCAAATATACACTGGAGTTGGCTTCAGGAGCCCAAAAATTGGATGAATCACACCCTGGAGTTGGCAGGAGTTGACAGTAGCAGCAGCAGGAGCCCAAATATACACTGGAGTTGGCCTCAGGAGCCCAAACATTGGATGAATCACACCCTGGAGTTGGCAGGAGTTGACAGTAGCAGCAGCAGGAGCCCAAATATACACTGGAGTTGGCCTCAGGAGCCCAAAAATTGGATGAATCACACCCTGGAGTTGGCAGGAGTTGACAGCAGCAGCAGCAGGAGCCCAAATATACACTGGAGTTGGCTTCAGGAGCCCAAAAATTGGATGAATCACACCCTGGAGTTGGCAGAAGTTGGCAGCAGCAGCAGCAGGAGCCCAAATATACACTGGAGTTGGCCTCAGGAGCCCAAAAATTGGATGAATCACACCCTGGAGTTGGCAGAAGTTGGCAGCAGCAGCAGCAGGAGCCCAAATATACACTGGAGTTGGCCTCAGGAGCCCAAAAATTGGATGAATCACACCCTGGAGTTGGCAGAAGTTGGCAGCAGCAGCAGCAGGAGCCCAAATATACACTGGAGTTGGCCTCAGGAGCCCAAAAATTGGATGAATCACACCCTGGAGTTGGCAGGAGTTGACAGCAGCAGCAGCAGGAGCCCAAATATACACTGGAGTTGGCTTCAGGAGCCCAAAAATTGGATGAATCACACCCTGGAGTTGGCAGAAGTTGGCAGCAGCAGCAGCAGGAGCCCAAATATACACTGGAGTTGGCCTCAGGAGCCCAAAAATTGGATGAATCACACCCTGGAGTTGGCAGAAGTTGGCAGCAGCAGCAGCAGGAGCCCAAATATACACTGGAGTTGGCCTCAGGAGCCCAAAAATTGGATGAATCACACCCTGGAGTTGGCAGGAGTTGACAGTAGCAGCAGCAGGAGCCCAAATATACACTGGAGTTGGCTTCAGGAGCCCAAAAATTGGATGAATCACACCCTGGAGTTGGCAGAAGTTGGCAGCAGCAGCAGCAGGAGCCCAAATATACACTGGAGTTGGCTTCAGGAGCCCAAAAATTGGATGAATCACACCCTGGAGTTGGCAGGAGATGACAGTAGCAGCAGCAGGAGCCCAAAAAATGGCCTAAAGACATAAATATGTTTTGCACCATTTGGAAAGTGTAAAACGTGGCACCATGCTGAATCTAGTCGCATGCATCAGGCATTGGTGGGTGGAAATCCTGGCTGATCCATCCCTGATTCATTTTGACAAAGGTGAGTCTCTCCACATTTTTAGTTGACAGACGAGTTCTCCTCGCCGTAACTATGGCCCCCGCCGCACTAAACACCCGCTCAGATGGCACGCTACTTGCCGGGCAGGACAGCTTTTCCAGGGCAAACTCTGCTAGTTGCGGCCACAAATCAAGTTTGGCTGCCCAGAAGTCCAGCGGATCCTCAAGGTGTGTTGGCATGGTCATGTCAAAGTATGACATGACCTGCTGGTTCAGGTCCTGCTCCAGGTCTTCCTGCTGCTCATGAGTAGCCTCACTATGCGGGTGTAGAAAGCTACTCATTAGCGACTGAAGACTGAGGCTGCTGCTGCTGATGGAGCTGCTGCTTCTTCTCCTGCCAACCCCCCCAGCGGCCATGGCAGTGGAAGGTGAGCGCAGAGGTCCCCTCGAGTCAGACCTGCGAGAGTATGGACCATGGCGCAGATAGGCATCGGCCAACTGCCTATGTAGAATGTCTTTGTAGTAGTTGAGTTTGTCCTCCCTCTCGGTGGGTTTAAAAAATGCCCCCATTTTGTGCCGGAAGCGAGGGTCCAATAAGGTGGACAGCCAGAAGTCATCCCGCCGACAGATGGAAACAATTCTGGGGTCACTACGCAAGCACGTGAGCATGCTTCGTGCCATTTGCGCAAGTGACTCGGATGGACTACCTGTCTCCATCTCCACTGCATACTGCCACGGTGTGCCCGGGTCCTCTGTCTCGCCTTCCTCAAAAACCTCTAGCTCCTCTGGCTGCTCCTGCTCCTCCTCTCCTGTCCGCTGACTAGATAAACCAGCCATTTCGCCAAGCCTAAACTGTGTTTCGCTGGGCAACTCCTCCTCCTCCTCTTCCTCCTCCTCCAGTTCAGCTCCAGCGGGGTTCATGTGGCCGTAAGATGTAAACGCCATGTCTCCAGTGCCCTGACCAGCCATGGTTTCCAACATGTGCTGTAGTACATGAAGCAGTGGAATCACGTCGTTCATCCCGTAATCCTGCCGACTGACAAATAAAGTGGCATCCTCAAAGGGCCTGAGCAAACGGCAGGTGTCACGTATGAGCTGCCACTGGTTGACATTGAAGTTACACAGGGGAGTCCCCCTATCTGCTTGGATCATCAGGAAATCCGTGATGGCTTTTCTCTGTTCATATAATCGGTCCAACATGTGAAGGGTGGAATTCCAACGGGTGGAAACATCGCAAATCAGACTATGTTGGGGGATACCATTCTGACGCTGTAGCTCAAGAAGGGTGTGTTTGGCGGTGTAGGAGTGGCTGAAGTGCATGCAAAGTTTCCTTGAAGTTGTTAGGATGTCTTGCAGATGGGGGGAACACTTCAGAAACCGCTTGACAACCAGATTGAAGACGTGAGCCATGCAGGGGGCATGGGTCAGGCTTCCTTGGCGCAGCGCAGACAAAATGTTCTTCCCATTGTCGGTAACCATGATTCCCATTTTAAGTTTTCTCGGAGTAAGCCATGTTTGGATTTCCTGATGAATACATTTAAGCAGTTCCTCCCCTGTGTGACTCCGTTCGCCAAGACAAACCATGTGAAGCACTGCGTGACACCTCCGTGCCCTGCACACATGGTAGACTGGAGGGGCACTGAGACTTGAGCCTACAGTGGAGGGTGAGGAGATGGCGGAGGATGAGGAGGCCGAGTCGCACGGTGTCACAGGCCCAATGGGCAGAGAGCGCGGAGGCCGAAGCGGCGTGACCTGTCCAAGTTGCTGCTGCAAAGGGACCACATTCACCCAGTGGGCCGTAAACGACATGTACTGCCCCTGACCGTAGTTACAGCTCCAGATGTCGGCGCTGCCATGTATTTTGCTACACACCGACAGGCTCAAGGACTGGCCCACCTTCTGTTCAACAAAAGTGTGCAGCGCTGGTACTGCCTTCTTGGCAAAGAAATGACGGCTTGGGACTCTCCACCTCGGCTCGGCACAAGCCATCAGTTCTCTGAAAGGTGCAGATTCCACCACCTGAAAAGGGAGCGACTGCAGCACCAGCAACTTGGACAGGAGCACATTCAGCTTCTGCGCCGTAGGATGAGTGGGCGCATACTGCTGTCTCTTGGACATGGCTTCGCTGATGGATTGCTGGCGGGATGCATGACTTGGAGGAGGAGGAGGAGGAGCAGGAGCGACAGAGGATGGGTATGACGCACAGCTGCCTTCGGCTGAGGTGCTGGAGCCTTGGCTGGCAGAAATTGGGAGCTCACTTGGTGAGGAAGCAGACTGGACCACCCCTTGGGAGCCTCGGTTCTCCCAGGTCGTTTTATGGTGACGCATCATATGTTGACGCAGGGCCGTGGTGCCAACATTTGGACCCTGGCCACGCTTCACCTTTTGCCTACATATCTTGCATGTGGCCATGTTACCCTCCTGCGGATGCCTCAGGAAAAACTGCCACACTGCCGAGTAGCTACTTTTCCCACCCCCTGGCCTCACTGATTCACTGCTGCTGTTGCCAACTCCAGGAACCCCTGCTCCACTACCTCCTGATAAGGTAGACTGCCGCACAGCAGGTGCTCTACCCCGGCCCCGGCCCCGGCCGGCTCCAGCCTTTGGAATTGTGCCCCCATGCTGACTGCTACCACCTTGCTGCCTCAGCTGCTGACTCCGGGGCAACCTGCGCCCCTCTTCTCCTGATGATGACGATGAAGCCCCTTCATCACCCGGCTCCCAAGTGCGATCGGCTTCATCGTCATCATCATCATCATCACCGAGTTGTGGCTGTACGTCACTGATGTTCGTGGATTCGTCAACAGTGTCTGGCGCAGGAGCTGGAACGCTCGCAGCACCCACGACACTGTCCACATCACTATTTGTCTGCCTAGCTAAAGAAGCCACCTCCATTTCTTGGCTGGGCAGTAGCTGCTGACTGTCCTCCTGTATCTGATCGTCCTCCTCACTAAAGAGTGGAGCTGAACCCAAAGCATAGGATACGTCGCTGGGGGAGGGAACGGCGTAGGACAGAGGCAATGGGAGGACAGGGACTGCTCTTGGGGCATGCCAACTCAGGGTTGTGTCAGAGGAACCTACCGACCCTAGACTGGGGGTCTCAGATGTAAGTTGTGATGATGTTGTTGATGAGCGCGTCAGCCAATCTACCACGGCAGATGCGTTACTGGTGGAGACCCGACCGCTAGCAGATACTGGCAGATTAGGTCTCTCAGCGTGACTCCTGCTGCTACTGGCCCCCAGTCTGATGCGAGCTCTGCCTGCGGAATCTTGGCCTCTGCCACTCCTCTTTTCACTTCCAGGCACTTGTCTGCCCGACATAGTCTAACTGGCGTGGTAGTAGGTGATATTTAAAAAAACCCCGGGCAGCGGTGGGTCTATATGAAACAGAATATAATGCACACCAAAAGTGAGCAGTAACACTCAGCCTCCAACAGGCCTGCTTAGTGTAAATAAGAGAGCTGCTTAGTGTAAATAAAGAGGGGTATGCTATGTTACAGAATGGGATGCCTCAACAGAAGTGCACCTGGCAGGCAGCAGTAAGCCTATGCCCAGCAAAAGTGTCTTATAATATAAATATAATAAGAACAAATGCTTATATGGTCTTAAACAGAGGCTGCTGTAGTCACAGAATGGGATGCCCTGGGCAGGAATGGACCTGGCAGGGTCCAGTAGTGCTTTGCCCAGCAAAAGTGTCTTTATCAGGCTAATTTCAAATATGATAAGAGCAAATGCTTATATGGTCTTAAACAGAGGCTGCTTTAGTCACAGAATGGGATGCCCTGGGCAGGAATGGACCTGGCAGGGTACAGTAGTGCTTTGCCCAGCAAAAGTGTCTTTATCAGGCTAATTTCAAATATGATAAGAGCAAATGCTTATATGGTCTTAAACAGAGGCTGCTTTAGTCACAGAATGGGATGCCCTGGGCAGGAATGGACCTGGCAGGGTCCAGTAGTGCTTTCCCCAGCAAAAGTGTCTTTATCAGGCTAATTTCAAATATGATAAGAGCAAATGCTTATATGGTCTTAAACAGAGGCTGCTTTAGTCACAGAATGGGATGCCCTGGGCAGGAATGGACCTGGCAGGGTACAGTAGTGCTTTGCCCAGCAAAAGTGTCTTTATCAGGCCTAATTTCAAATATGATAAGAGCAAATGCTTATATGGTCTTAAACAGAGGCTGCTTTAGTCACAGAATGGGATGCCCCAACAGGAATCGACCTGGCAGGGTCCAGTAGTGCTTTGCCCAGCAAAAGTGTCTTTATCAGGCCTAATTTCAAATATGATAAGAGCAAATGCTTATATGGTCTTAAACAGAGGCTGCTTTAGTCACAGAATGGGATGCCCTGGGCAGGAATGGACCTGGCAGGGTACAGTAGTGCTTTGCCCAGCAAAAGTGTCTTTATCAGGCTAATTTCAAATATGATAAGAGCAAATGCTTATATGGTCTTAAACAGAGGCTGCTGTAGTCACAGAATGGGATGCCCTGGGCAGGAATGGACCTGGCAGGGTCCAGTAGTGCTTTGCCCAGCAAAAGTGTCTTTATCAGGCTAATTTCAAATATGATAAGAGCAAATGCTTATATGGTCTTAAACAGAGGCTGCTTTAGTCACAGAATGGGATGCCCTGGGCAGGAATGGACCTGGCAGGGTACAGTAGTGCTTTGCCCAGCAAAAGTGTCTTTATCAGGCTAATTTCAAATATGATAAGAGCAAATGCTTATATGGTCTTAAACAGAGGCTGCTTTAGTCACAGAATGGGATGCCCTGGGCAGGAATGGACCTGGCAGGGTCCAGTAGTGCTTTGCCCAGCAAAAGTGTCTTTATCAGGCTAATTTCAAATATGATAAGAGCAAATGCTTATATGGTCTTAAACAGAGGCTGCTTTAGTCACAGAATGGGATGCCCTGGGCAGGAATGGACCTGGCAGGGTACAGTAGTGCTTTGCCCAGCAAAAGTGTCTTTATCAGGCTAATTTCAAATATGATAAGAGCAAATGCTTATATGGTCTTAAACAGAGGCTGCTTTAGTCACAGAATGGGATGCCCTGGGCAGGAATGGACCTGGCAGGGTCCAGTAGTGCTTTGCCCAGCAAAAGTGTCTTTATCAGGCTAATTTCAAATATGATAAGAGCAAATGCTTATATGGTCTTAAACAGAGGCTGCTTTAGTCACAGAATGGGATGCCCTGGGCAGGAATGGGCCTGGCAGGGTACAGTAGTGCTTTGCCCAGCAAAAGTGTCTTTATCAGGCTAATTTCAAATATGATAAGAGCAAATGCTTATATGGTCTTAAACAGAGGCTGCTTTAGTCACAGAATGGGATGCCCTGGGCAGGAATGGACCTGGCAGGGTCCAGTAGTGCTTTGCCCAGCAAAAGTGTCTTTATCAGGCTAATTTCAAATATGATAAGAGCAAATGCTTATATGGTCTTAAACAGAGGCTGCTTTAGTCACAGAATGGGATGCCCTGGGCAGGAATGGACCTGGCAGGGTACAGTAGTGCTTTGCCCAGCAAAAGTGTCTTTATCAGGCTAATTTCAAATATGATAAGAGCAAATGCTTATATGGTCTTAAACAGAGGCTGCTTTAGTCACAGAATGGGATGCCCTGGGCAGGAATGGACCTGGCAGGGTACAGTAGTGCTTTGCCCAGCAAAAGTGTCTTTATCAGGCTAATTTCAAATATGATAAGAGCAAATGCTTATATGGTCTTAAACAGAGGCTGCTGTAGTCACAGAATGGGATGCCCTGGGCAGGAATGGACCTGGCAGGGTCCAGTAGTGCTTTGCCCAGCAAAAGTGTCTTTATCAGGCTAATTTCAAATATGATAAGAGCAAATGCTTATATGGTCTTAAACAGAGGCTGCTTTAGTCACAGAATGGGATGCCCTGGGCAGGAATGGACCTGGCAGGGTACAGTAGTGCTTTGCCCAGCAAAAGTGTCTTTATCAGGCTAATTTCAAATATGATAAGAGCAAATGCTTATATGGTCTTAAACAGAGGCTGCTTTAGTCACAGAATGGGATGCCCTGGGCAGGAATGGACCTGGCAGGGTACAGTAGTGCTTTGCCCAGCAAAAGTGTCTTTATCAGGCTAATTTCAAATATGATAAGAGCAAATGCTTATATGGTCTTAAACAGAGGCTGCTGTAGTCACAGAATGGGATGCCCTGGCAGGAATGGACCTGGCAGGGTCCAGTAGTGCTTTGCCCAGCAAAAGTGTCTTTATCAGGCTAATTTCAAATATGATAAGAGCAAATGCTTATATGGTCTTAAACAGAGGCTGCTTTAGTCACAGAATGGGATGCCCTGGGCAGGAATGGACCTGGCAGGGTACAGTAGTGCTTTGCCCAGCAAAAGTGTCTTTATCAGGCTAATTTCAAATATGATAAGAGCAAATGCTTATATGGTCTTAAACAGAGGCTGCTTTAGTCACAGAATGGGATGCCCTGGGCAGGAATGGACCTGGCAGGGTACAGTAGTGCTTTGCCCAGCAAAAGTGTCTTTATCAGGCTAATTTCAAATATGATAAGAGCAAATGCTTATATGGTCTTAAACAGAGGCTGCTGTAGTCACAGAATGGGATGCCCTGGGCAGGAATGGACCTGGCAGGGTCCAGTAGTGCTTTGCCCAGCAAAAGTGTCTTTATCAGGCTAATTTCAAATATGATAAGAGCAAATGCTTATATGGTCTTAAACAGAGGCTGCTTTAGTCACAGAATGGGATGCCCTGGGCAGGAATGGACCTGGCAGGGTCCAGTAGTGCTTTGCCCAGCAAAAGTGTCTTTATCAGGCTAATTTCAAATATGATAAGAGCAAATGCTTATATGGTCTTAAACAGAGGCTGCTTTAGTCACAGAATGGGATGCCCTGGGCAGGAATGGACCTGGCAGGGTACAGTAGTGCTTTGCCCAGCAAAAGTGTCTTTATCAGGCCTAATTTCAAATATGATAAGAGCAAATGCTTATATGGTCTTAAACAGAGGCTGCTTTAGTCACAGAATGGGATGCCCCAACAGGAATCGACCTGGCAGGGTCCAGTAGTGCTTTGCCCAGCAAAAGTGTCTTTATCAGGCCTAATTTCAAATATGATAAGAGCAAATGCTTATATGGTCTTAAACAGAGGCTGCTTTAGTCACAGAATGGGATGCCCTGGGCAGGAATGGACCTGGCAGGGTACAGTAGTGCTTTGCCCAGCAAAAGTGTCTTTATCAGGCTAATTTCAAATATGATAAGAGCAAATGCTTATATGGTCTTAAACAGAGGCTGCTGTAGTCACAGAATGGGATGCCCTGGGCAGGAATGGACCTGGCAGGGTCCAGTAGTGCTTTGCCCAGCAAAAGTGTCTTTATCAGGCTAATTTCAAATATGATAAGAGCAAATGCTTATATGGTCTTAAACAGAGGCTGCTTTAGTCACAGAATGGGATGCCCTGGGCAGGAATGGACCTGGCAGGGTACAGTAGTGCTTTGCCCAGCAAAAGTGTCTTTATCAGGCTAATTTCAAATATGATAAGAGCAAATGCTTATATGGTCTTAAACAGAGGCTGCTTTAGTCACAGAATGGGATGCCCTGGGCAGGAATGGACCTGGCAGGGTCCAGTAGTGCTTTGCCCAGCAAAAGTGTCTTTATCAGGCTAATTTCAAATATGATAAGAGCAAATGCTTATATGGTCTTAAACAGAGGCTGCTTTAGTCACAGAATGGGATGCCCTGGGCAGGAATGGACCTGGCAGGGTACAGTAGTGCTTTGCCCAGCAAAAGTGTCTTTATCAGGCTAATTTCAAATATGATAAGAGCAAATGCTTATATGGTCTTAAACAGAGGCTGCTTTAGTCACAGAATGGGATGCCCTGGGCAGGAATGGACCTGGCAGGGTCCAGTAGTGCTTTGCCCAGCAAAAGTGTCTTTATCAGGCTAATTTCAAATATGATAAGAGCAAATGCTTATATGGTCTTAAACAGAGGCTGCTTTAGTCACAGAATGGGATGCCCTGGGCAGGAATGGACCTGGCAGGGTACAGTAGTGCTTTGCCCAGCAAAAGTGTCTTTATCAGGCTAATTTCAAATATGATAAGAGCAAATGCTTATATGGTCTTAAACAGAGGCTGCTTTAGTCACAGAATGGGATGCCCTGGGCAGGAATGGACCTGGCAGGGTACAGTAGTGCTTTGCCCAGCAAAAGTGTCTTTATCAGGCTAATTTCAAATATGATAAGAGCAAATGCTTATATGGTCTTAAACAGAGGCTGCTTTAGTCACATAATGGGATGCCCTGGGCAGGAATGGACCTGGCAGGGTACAGTAGTGCTTTGCCCAGCAAAAGTGTCTTTATCAGGCTAATTTCAAATATGATAAGAGCAAATGCTTATATGGTCTTAAACAGAGGCTGCTTTAGTCACAGAATGGGATGCCCTGGGCAGGAATGGACCTGGCAGGGTACAGTAGTGCTTTGCCCAGCAAAAGTGTCTTTATCAGGCTAATTTCAAATATGATAAGAGCAAATGCTTATATGGTCTTAAACAGAGGCTGCTGTAGTCACAGAATGGGATGCCCTGGGCAGGAATGGACCTGGCAGGGTCCAGTAGTGCTTTGCCCAGCAAAAGTGTCTTTATCAGGCTAATTTCAAATATGATAAGAGCAAATGCTTATATGGTCTTAAACAGAGGCTGCTTTAGTCACAGAATGGGATGCCCTGGGCAGGAATGGACCTGGCAGGGTACAGTAGTGCTTTGCCCAGCAAAAGTGTCTTTATCAGGCTAATTTCAAATATGATAAGAGCAAATGCTTATATGGTCTTAAACAGAGGCTGCTTTAGTCACAGAATGGGATGCCCTGGGCAGGAGTGGACCTGGCAGGGTACAGTAGTGCTTTGCCCAGCAAAAGTGTCTTTATCAGGCTAATTTCAAATATGATAAGAGCAAATGCTTATATGGTCTTAAACAGAGGCTGCTGTAGTCACAGAATGGGATGCCCTGGGCAGGAATGGACCTGGCAGGGTCCAGTAGTGCTTTGCCCAGCAAAAGTGTCTTTATCAGGCTAATTTCAAATATGATAAGAGCAAATGCTTATATGGTCTTAAACAGAGGCTGCTTTAGTCACAGAATGGGATGCCCTGGGCAGGAATGGACCTGGCAGGGTACAGTAGTGCTTTGCCCAGCAAAAGTGCCTTTATCAGGCTAATTTCAAATATGATAAGAGCAAATGCTTATATGGTCTTAAACAGAGGCTGCTTTAGTCACAGAATGGGATGCCCTGGGCAGGAATGGACCTGGCAGGGTCCAGTAGTGCTTTGCCCAGCAAAAGTGTCTTTATCAGGCTAATTTCAAATATGATAAGAGCAAATGCTTATATGGTCTTAAACAGAGGCTGCTTTAGTCACAGAATGGGATGCCCTGGGCAGGAATGGACCTGGCAGGGTACAGTAGTGCTTTGCCCAGCAAAAGTGTCTTTATCAGGCTAATTTCAAATATGATAAGAGCAAATGCTTATATGGTCTTAAACAGAGGCTGCTTTAGTCACAGAATGGGATGCCCTGGGCAGGAATGGACCTGGCAGGGTACAGTAGTGCTTTGCCCAGCAAAAGTGTCTTTATCAGGCCTAATTTCAAATATGATAAGAGCAAATGCTTATATGGTCTTAAACAGAGGCTGCTTTAGTCACAGAATGGGATGCCCCAACAGGAATCGACCTGGCAGGGTCCAGTAGTGCTTTGCCCAGCAAAAGTGTCTTTATCAGGCCTAATTTCAAATATGATAAGAGCAAATGCTTATATGGTCTTAAACAGAGGCTGCTTTAGTCACAGAATGGGATGCCCTGGGCAGGAATGGACCTGGCAGGGTACAGTAGTGCTTTGCCCAGCAAAAGTGTCTTTATCAGGCTAATTTCAAATATGATAAGAGCAAATGCTTATATGGTCTTAAACAGAGGCTGCTTTAGTCACAGAATGGGATGCCCTGGGCAGGAATGGACCTGGCAGGGTCCAGTAGTGCTTTGCCCAGCAAAAGTGTCTTTATCAGGCTAATTTCAAATATGATAAGAGCAAATGCTTATATGGTCTTAAACAGAGGCTGCTTTAGTCACAGAATGGGATGCCCTGGGCAGGAATGGACCTGGCAGGGTCCAGTAGTGCTTTGCCCAGCAAAAGTGTCTTTATCAGGCTAATTTCAAATATGATAAGAGCAAATGCTTATATGGTCTTAAACAGAGGCTGCTTTAGTCACAGAATGGGATGCCCTGGGCAGGAATGGACCTGGCAGGGTCCAGTAGTGCTTTGCCCAGCAAAAGTGTCTTTATCAGGCTAATTTCAAATATGATAAGAGCAAATGCTTATATGGTCTTAAACAGAGGCTGCTTTAGTCACAGAATGGGATGCCCCAACAGGAATCGACCTGGCAGGGTCCAGTAGTGCTTTGCCCAGCAAAAGTGTCTTTATCAGGCCTAATTTCAAATATGATAAGAGCAAATGCTTATATGGTCTTAAACAGAGGCTGCTTTAGTCACAGAATGGGATGCCCTGGGCAGGAATGGACCTGGCAGGGTACAGTAGTGCTTTGTCCAGCAAAAGTGTCTTTATCAGGCTAATTTCAAATATGATAAGAGCAAATGCTTATATGGTCTTAAACAGAGGCTGCTGTAGTCACAGAATGGGATGCCCTGGGCAGGAATGGACCTGGCAGGGTCCAGTAGTGCTTTGCCCAGCAAAAGTGTCTTTATCAGGCTAATTTCAAATATGATAAGAGCAAATGCTTATATGGTCTTAAACAGAGGCTGCTTTAGTCACAGAATGGGATGCCCTGGGCAGGAATGGACCTGGCAGGGTACAGTAGTGCTTTGCCCAGCAAAAGTGTCTTTATCAGGCTAATTTCAAATATGATAAGAGCAAATGCTTATATGGTCTTAAACAGAGGCTGCTTTAGTCACAGAATGGGATGCCCTGGGCAGGAATGGACCTGGCAGGGTCCAGTAGTGCTTTGCCCAGCAAAAGTGTCTTTATCAGGCTAATTTCAAATATGATAAGAGCAAATGCTTATATGGTCTTAAACAGAGGCTGCTTTAGTCACAGAATGGGATGCCCTGGGCAGGAATGGACCTGGCAGGGTACAGTAGTGCTTTGCCCAGCAAAAGTGTCTTTATCAGGCTAATTTCAAATATGATAAGAGCAAATGCTTATATGGTCTTAAACAGAGGCTGCTTTAGTCACAGAATGGGATGCCCTGGGCAGGAATGGACCTGGCAGGGTCCAGTAGTGCTTTGCCCAGCAAAAGTGTCTTTATCAGGCTAATTTCAAATATGATAAGAGCAAATGCTTATATGGTCTTAAACAGAGGCTGCTTTAGTCACAGAATGGGATGCCCTGGGCAGGAATGGACCTGGCAGGGTACAGTAGTGCTTTGCCCAGCAAAAGTGTCTTTATCAGGCTAATTTCAAATATGATAAGAGCAAATGCTTATATGGTCTTAAACAGAGGCTGCTTTAGTCACAGAATGGGATGCCCTGGGCAGGAATGGACCTGGCAGGGTACAGTAGTGCTTTGCCCAGCAAAAGTGTCTTTATCAGGCTAATTTCAAATATGATAAGAGCAAATGCTTATATGGTCTTAAACAGAGGCTGCTTTAGTCACAGAATGGGATGCCCTGGGCAGGAATGGACCTGGCAGGGTACAGTAGTGCTTTGCCCAGCAAAAGTGTCTTTATCAGGCTAATTTCAAATATGATAAGAGCAAATGCTTATATGGTCTTAAACAGAGGCTGCTGTAGTCACAGAATGGGATGCCCTGGGCAGGAATGGACCTGGCAGGGTCCAGTAGTGCTTTGCCCAGCAAAAGTGTCTTTATCAGGCTAATTTCAAATATGATAAGAGCAAATGCTTATATGGTCTTAAACAGAGGCTGCTTTAGTCACAGAATGGGATGCCCTGGGCAGGAATGGACCTGGCAGGGTCCAGTAGTGCTTTGCCCAGCAAAAGTGTCTTTATCAGGCTAATTTCAAATATGATAAGAGCAAATGCTTATATGGTCTTAAACAGAGGCTGCTTTAGTCACAGAATGGGATGCCCTGGGCAGGAATGGACCTGGCAGGGTACAGTAGTGCTTTGCCCAGCAAAAGTGTCTTTATCAGGCTAATTTCAAATATGATAAGAGCAAATGCTTATATGGTCTTAAACAGAGGCTGCTGTAGTCACAGAATGGGATGCCCTGGGCAGGAATGGACCTGGCAGGGTCCAGTAGTGCTTTGCCCAGCAAAAGTGTCTTTATCAGGCTAATTTCAAATATGATAAGAGCAAATGCTTATATGGTCTTAAACAGAGGCTGCTTTAGTCACAGAATGGGATGCCCTGGGCAGGAATGGACCTGGCAGGGTACAGTAGTGCTTTGCCCAGCAAAAGTGTCTTTATCAGGCTAATTTCAAATATGATAAGAGCAAATGCTTATATGGTCTTAAACAGAGGCTGCTTTAGTCACAGAATGGGATGCCCTGGGCAGGAATGGACCTGGCAGGGTCCAGTAGTGCTTTGCCCAGCAAAAGTGTCTTTATCAGGCTAATTTCAAATATGATAAGAGCAAATGCTTATATGGTCTTAAACAGAGGCTGCTTTAGTCACAGAATGGGATGCCCTGGGCAGGAATGGACCTGGCAGGGTACAGTAGTGCTTTGCCCAGCAAAAGTGTCTTTATCAGGCTAATTTCAAATATGATAAGAGCAAATGCTTATATGGTCTTAAACAGAGGCTGCTTTAGTCACAGAATGGGATGCCCTGGGCAGGAATGGACCTGGCAGGGTCCAGTAGTGCTTTGCCCAGCAAAAGTGTCTTTATCAGGCTAATTTCAAATATGATAAGAGCAAATGCTTATATGGTCTTAAACAGAGGCTGCTTTAGTCACAGAATGGGATGCCCTGGGCAGGAATGGACCTGGCAGGGTACAGTAGTGCTTTGCCCAGCAAAAGTGTCTTTATCAGGCCTAATTTCAAATATGATAAGAGCAAATGCTTATATGGTCTTAAACAGAGGCTGCTTTAGTCACAGAATGGGATGCCCCAACAGGAATCGACCTGGCAGGGTCCAGTAGTGCTTTGCCCAGCAAAAGTGTCTTTATCAGGCCTAATTTCAAATATGATAAGAGCAAATGCTTATATGGTCTTAAACAGAGGCTGCTTTAGTCACAGAATGGGATGCCCTGGGCAGGAATGGACCTGGCAGGGTACAGTAGTGCTTTGCCCAGCAAAAGTGTCTTTATCAGGCTAATTTCAAATATGATAAGAGCAAATGCTTATATGGTCTTAAACAGAGGCTGCTTTAGTCACAGAATGGGATGCCCTGGGCAGGAATGGACCTGGCAGGGTACAGTAGTGCTTTGCCCAGCAAAAGTGTCTTTATCAGGCTAATTTCAAATATGATAAGAGCAAATGCTTATATGGTCTTAAACAGAGGCTGCTTTAGTCACAGAATGGGATGCCCTGGGCAGGAATGGACCTGGCACAGTCCAGTAGTGCTTTGCCCAGCAAAAGTGTCTTTATCAGGCTAATTTCAAATATGATAAGAGCAAATGCTTATATGGTCTTAAACAGAGGCTGCTTTAGTCACAGAATGGGATGCCCTGGGCAGGAATGGACCTGGCAGGGTACAGTAGTGCTTTGCCCAGCAAAAGTGTCTTTATCAGGCTAATTTCAAATATGATAAGAGCAAATGCTTATATGGTCTTAAACAGAGGCTGCTTTAGTCACAGAATGGGATGCCCTGGGCAGGAATGGACCTGGCAGGGTACAGTAGTGCTTTGCCCAGCAAAAGTGTCTTTATCAGGCCTAATTTCAAATATGATAAGAGCAAATGCTTATATGGTCTTAAACAGAGGCTGCTTTAGTCACAGAATGGGATGCCCCAACAGGAATCGACCTGGCAGGGTCCAGTAGTGCTTTGCCCAGCAAAAGTGTCTTCATCAGGCCTAATTTCAAATATGATAAGAGCAAGTGCTTATATGGTCTAAAACAGAGGCTGTTTTAGTCACAGAATGGGATGCCCTGGGCAGGAATGGACCTGGCAGGGTACAGTAGTGCTTTGCCCAGCAAAAGTGTCTTTATCAGGCTAATTTCAAATATGATAAGAGCAAATGCTTATATGGTCTTAAACAGAGGCTGCTGTAGTCACAGAATGGGATGCCCTGGGCAGGAATGGACCTGGCAGGGTCCAGTAGTGCTTTGCCCAGCAAAAGTGTCTTTATCAGGCTAATTTCAAATATGATAAGAGCAAATGCTTATATGGTCTTAAACAGAGGCTGCTTTAGTCACAGAATGGGATGCCCTGGGCAGGAATGGACCTGGCAGGGTCCAGTAGTGCTTTGCCCAGCAAAAGTGTCTTTATCAGGCTAATTTCAAATATGATAAGAGCAAATGCTTATATGGTCTTAAACAGAGGCTGCTTTAGTCACAGAATGGGATGCCCTGGGCAGGAATGGACCTGGCAGGGTCCAGTAGTGCTTTGCCCAGCAAAAGTGTCTTTATCAGGCTAATTTCAAATATGATAAGAGCAAATGCTTATATGGTCTTAAACAGAGGCTGCTTTAGTCACAGAATGGGATGCCCTGGGCAGGAATGGACCTGGCAGGGTACAGTAGTGCTTTGCCCAGCAAAAGTGTCTTTATCAGGCTAATTTCAAATATGATAAGAGCAAATGCTTATATGGGCTTAAACAGAGGCTGCTTTAGTCACAGAATGGGATGCCCTGGGCAGGAATGGACCTGGCAGGGTACAGTAGTGCTTTGCCCAGCAAAAGTGTCTTTATCAGGCCTAATTTCAAATATGATAAGAGCAAATGCTTATATGGTCTTAAACAGAGGCTGCTTTAGTCACAGAATGGGATGCCCCAACAGGAATCGACCTGGCAGGGTCCAGTAGTGCTTTGCCCAGCAAAAGTGTCTTTATCAGGCCTAATTTCAAATATGATAAGAGCAAATGCTTATATGGTCTTAAACAGAGGCTGCTTTAGTCACAGAATGGGATGCCCTGGGCAGGAATGGACCTGGCAGGGTACAGTAGTGCTTTGCCCAGCAAAAGTGTCTTTATCAGGCTAATTTCAAATATGATAAGAGCAAATGCTTATATGGTCTTAAACAGAGGCTGCTGTAGTCACAGAATGGGATGCCCTGGGCAGGAATGGACCTGGCAGGGTCCAGTAGTGCTTTGCCCAGCAAAAGTGTCTTTATCAGGCTAATTTCAAATATGATAAGAGCAAATGCTTATATGGTCTTAAACAGAGGCTGCTTTAGTCACAGAATGGGATGCCCTGGGCAGGAATGGACCTGGCAGGGTACAGTAGTGCTTTGCCCAGCAAAAGTGTCTTTATCAGGCTAATTTCAAATATGATAAGAGCAAATGCTTATATGGTCTTAAACAGAGGCTGCTTTAGTCACAGAATGGGATGCCCTGGGCAGGAATGGACCTGGCAGGGTCCAGTAGTGCTTTGCCCAGCAAAAGTGTCTTTATCAGGCTAATTTCAAATATGATAAGAGCAAATGCTTATATGGTCTTAAACAGAGGCTGCTTTAGTCACAGAATGGGATGCCCTGGGCAGGAATGGACCTGGCAGGGTACAGTAGTGCTTTGCCCAGCAAAAGTGTCTTTATCAGGCTAATTTCAAATATGATAAGAGCAAATGCTTATATGGTCTTAAACAGAGGCTGCTGTAGTCACAGAATGGGATGCCCTGGGCAGGAATGGACCTGGCAGGGTCCAGTAGTGCTTTGCCCAGCAAAAGTGTCTTTATCAGGCTAATTTCAAATATGATAAGAGCAAATGCTTATATGGTCTTAAACAGAGGCAGCTTTAGTCACAGAATGGGATGCCCTGGGCAGGAATGGACCTGGCAGGGTACAGTAGTGCTTTGCCCAGCAAAAGTGTCTTTATCAGGCTAATTTCAAATATGATAAGAGCAAATGCTTATATGGTCTTAAACAGAGGCTGCTTTAGTCACAGAATGGGATGCCCTGGGCAGGAATGGACCTGGCAGGGTACAGTAGTGCTTTGCCCAGCAAAAGTGTCTTTATCAGGCTAATTTCAAATATGATAAGAGCAAATGCTTATATGGTCTTAAACAGAGGCTGCTTTAGTCACAGAATGGGATGCCCTGGGCAGGAATGGACCTGGCAGGGTACAGTAGTGCTTTGCCCAGCAAAAGTGTCTTTATCAGGCCTAATTTCAAATATGATAAGAGCAAATGCTTATATGGTCTTAAACAGAGGCTGCTTTAGTCACAGAATGGGATGCCCTGGGCAGGAATGGACCTGGCAGGGTACAGTAGTGCTTTGCCCAGCAAAAGTGTCTTTATCAGGCTAATTTCAAATATGATAAGAGCAAATGCTTATATGGTCTTAAACAGAGGCTGCTGTAGTCACAGAATGGGATGCCCTGGGCAGGAATGGACCTGGCAGGGTCCAGTAGTGCTTTGCCCAGCAAATGTGTCTTTATCAGGCTAATTTCAAATATGATAAGAGCAAATGCTTATATGGTCTTAAACAGAGGCTGCTTTAGTCACAGAATGGGATGCCCTGGGCAGGAATGGACCTGGCAGGGTCCAGTAGTGCTTTGCCCAGCAAAAGTGTCTTTATCAGGCTAATTTCAAATATGATAAGAGCAAATGCTTATATGGTCTTAAACAGAGGCTGCTGTAGTCACAGAATGGGATGCCCTGGGCAGGAATGGACCTGGCAGGGTCCAGTAGTGCTTTGCCCAGCAAAAGTGTCTTTATCAGGCTAATTTCAAATATGATAAGAGCAAATGCTTATATGGTCTTAAACAGAGGCTGCTTTAGTCACAGAATGGGATGCCCTGGGCAGGAATGGACCTGGCAGGGTACAGTAGTGCTTTGCCCAGCAAAAGTGTCTTTATCAGGCTAATTTCAAATATGATAAGAGCAAATGCTTATATGGTCTTAAACAGAGGCTGCTTTAGTCACAGAATGGGATGCCCTGGGCAGGAATGGACCTGGCAGGGTACAGTAGTGCTTTGCCCAGCAAAAGTGTCTTTATCAGGCTAATTTCAAATATGATAAGAGCAAATGCTTATATGGTCTTAAACAGAGGCTGCTTTAGTCACAGAATGGGATGCCCTGGGCAGGAATGGACCTGGCAGGGTACAGTAGTGCTTTGCCCAGCAAAAGTGTCTTTATCAGGCTAATTTCAAATATGATAAGAGCAAATGCTTATATGGGCTTAAACAGAGGCTGCTTTAGTCACAGAATGGGATGCCCTGGGCAGGAATGGACCTGGCAGGGTACAGTAGTGCTTTGCCCAGCAAAAGTGTCTTTATCAGGCCTAATTTCAAATATGATAAGAGCAAATGCTTATATGGTCTTAAACAGAGGCTGCTTTAGTCACAGAATGGGATGCCCCAACAGGAATCGACCTGGCAGGGTCCAGTAGTGCTTTGCCCAGCAAAAGTGTCTTTATCAGGCCTAATTTCAAATATGATAAGAGCAAATGCTTATATGGTCTTAAACAGAGGCTGCTTTAGTCACAGAATGGGATGCCCTGGGCAGGAATGGACCTGGCAGGGTACAGTAGTGCTTTGCCCAGCAAAAGTGTCTTTATCAGGCTAATTTCAAATATGATAAGAGCAAATGCTTATATGGTCTTAAACAGAGGCTGCTGTAGTCACAGAATGGGATGCCCTGGGCAGGAATGGACCTGGCAGGGTCCAGTAGTGCTTTGCCCAGCAAAAGTGTCTTTATCAGGCTAATTTCAAATATGATAAGAGCAAATGCTTATATGGTCTTAAACAGAGGCTGCTTTAGTCACAGAATGGGATGCCCTGGGCAGGAATGGACCTGGCAGGGTACAGTAGTGCTTTGCCCAGCAAAAGTGTCTTTATCAGGCTAATTTCAAATATGATAAGAGCAAATGCTTATATGGTCTTAAACAGAGGCTGCTTTAGTCACAGAATGGGATGCCCTGGGCAGGAATGGACCTGGCAGGGTCCAGTAGTGCTTTGCCCAGCAAAAGTGTCTTTATCAGGCTAATTTCAAATATGATAAGAGCAAATGCTTATATGGTCTTAAACAGAGGCTGCTTTAGTCACAGAATGGGATGCCCTGGGCAGGAATGGACCTGGCAGGGTACAGTAGTGCTTTGCCCAGCAAAAGTGTCTTTATCAGGCTAATTTCAAATATGATAAGAGCAAATGCTTATATGGTCTTAAACAGAGGCTGCTGTAGTCACAGAATGGGATGCCCTGGGCAGGAATGGACCTGGCAGGGTCCAGTAGTGCTTTGCCCAGCAAAAGTGTCTTTATCAGGCTAATTTCAAATATGATAAGAGCAAATGCTTATATGGTCTTAAACAGAGGCAGCTTTAGTCACAGAATGGGATGCCCTGGGCAGGAATGGACCTGGCAGGGTACAGTAGTGCTTTGCCCAGCAAAAGTGTCTTTATCAGGCTAATTTCAAATATGATAAGAGCAAATGCTTATATGGTCTTAAACAGAGGCTGCTTTAGTCACAGAATGGGATGCCCTGGGCAGGAATGGACCTGGCAGGGTCCAGTAGTGCTTTGCCCAGCAAAAGTGTCTTTATCAGGCTAATTTCAAATATGATAAGAGCAAATGCTTATATGGTCTTAAACAGAGGCTGCTTTAGTCACAGAATGGGATGCCCTGGGCAGGAATGGACCTGGCAGGGTACAGTAGTGCTTTGCCCAGCAAAAGTGTCTTTATCAGGCCTAATTTCAAATATGATAAGAGCAAATGCTTATATGGTCTTAAACAGAGGCTGCTTTAGTCACAGAATGGGATGCCCTGGGCAGGAATGGACCTGGCAGGGTACAGTAGTGCTTTGCCCGGCAAAAGTGTCTTTATCAGGCTAATTTCAAATATGATAAGAGCAAATGCTTATATGGTCTTAAACAGAGGCTGCTGTAGTCACAGAATGGGATGCCCTGGGCAGGAATGGACCTGGCAGGGTCCAGTAGTGCTTTGCCCAGCAAAAGTGTCTTTATCAGGCTAATTTCAAATATGATAAGAGCAAATGCTTATATGGTCTTAAACAGAGGCTGATTTAGTCACAGAATGGGATGCCCTGGGCAGGAATGGACCTGGCAGGGTACAGTAGTGCGTTGCCCAGCAAAAGTGTCTTTATCAGGCTAATTTCAAATATGATAAGAGCAAATGCTTATATGGTCTTAAACAGAGGCTGCTTTAGTCACAGAATGGGATGCCCTGGGCAGGAATGGACCTGGCAGGGTACAGTAGTGCTTTGCCCAGCAAAAGTGTCTTTATCAGGCTAATTTCAAATATGATAAGAGCAAATGCTTATATGGTCCTAAACAGAGGCTGCTTTAGTCACAGAATGGGATGCCCTGGGCAGGAATGGACCTGGCAGGGTACAGTAGTGCTTTGCCCAGCAAAAGTGTCTTTATCAGGCTAATTTCAAATATGATAAGAGCAAATGCTTATATGGTCTTAAACAGAGGCTGCTGTAGTCACAGAATGGGATGCCCTGGGCAGGAATGGACCTGGCAGGGTCCAGTAGTGCTTTGCCCAGCAAAAGTGTCTTTATCAGGCTAATTTCAAATATGATAAGAGCAAATGCTTATATGGTCTTAAACAGAGGCTGCTTTAGTCACAGAATGGGATGCCCTGGGCAGGAATGGACCTGGCAGGGTACAGTAGTGCTTTGCCCAGCAAAAGTGTCTTTATCAGGCTAATTTCAAATATGATAAGAGCAAATGCTTATATGGTCTTAAACAGAGGCTGCTTTAGTCACAGAATGGGATGCCCTGGGCAGGAATGGACCTGGCAGGGTCCAGTAGTGCTTTGCCCAGCAAAAGTGTCTTTATCAGGCTAATTTCAAATATGATAAGAGCAAATGCTTATATGGTCTTAAACAGAGGCTGCTTTAGTCACAGAATGGGATGCCCTGGGCAGGAATGGACCTGGCAGGGTACAGTAGTGCTTTGCCCAGCAAAAGTGTCTTTATCAGGCTAATTTCAAATATGATAAGAGCAAATGCTTATATGGTCTTAAACAGAGGCTGCTTTAGTCACAGAATGGGATGCCCTGGGCAGGAATGGACCTGGCAGGGTCCAGTAGTGCTTTGCCCAGCAAAAGTGTCTTTATCAGGCTAATTTCAAATATGATAAGAGCAAATGCTTATATGGTCTTAAACAGAGGCTGCTTTAGTCACAGAATGGGATGCCCTGGGCAGGAATGGACCTGGCAGGGTACAGTAGTGCTTTGCCCAGCAAAAGTGTCTTTATCAGGCTAATTTCAAATATGATAAGAGCAAATGCTTATATGGTCTTAAACAGAGGCTGCTTTAGTCACAGAATGGGATGCCCTGGACAGGAATGGACCTGGCAGGGTCCAGTAGTGCTTTGCCCAGCAAAAGTGTCTTTATCAGGCTAATTTCAAATATGATAAGAGCAAATGCTTATATGGTCTTAAACAGAGGCTGCTTTAGTCACAGAATGGGATGCCCTGGGCAGGAATGGACCTGGCAGGGTCCAGTAGTGCTTTGCCCAGCAAAAGTGTCTTTATCAGGCTAATTTCAAATATGATAAGAGCAAATGCTTATATGGTCTTAAACAGAGGCTGCTTTAGTCACAGAATGGGATGCCCTGGGCAGGAATGGACCTGGCAGGGTACAGTAGTGCTTTGCCCAGCAAAAGTGTCTTTATCAGGCTAATTTCAAATATGATAAGAGCAAATGCTTATATGGTCTTAAACAGAGGCTGCTTTAGTCACAGAATGGGATGCCCTGGGCAGGAATGGACCTGGCAGGGTACAGTAGTGCTTTGCCCAGCAAAAGTGTCTTTATCAGGCTAATTTCAAATATGATAAGAGCAAATGCTTATATGGTCTTAAACAGAGGCTGCTTTAGTCACAGAATGGGATGCCCTGGGCAGGAATGGACCTGGCAGGGTCCAGTAGTGCTTTGCCCAGCAAAAGTGTCTTTATCAGGCTAATTTCAAATATGATAAGAGCAAATGCTTATATGGTCTTAAACAGAGGCTGCTTTAGTCACAGAATGGGATGCCCTGGGCAGGAATGGACCTGGCAGGTTACAGTAGTGCTTTGCCCAGCAAAAGTGTCTTTATCAGGCTAATTTCAAATATGATAAGAGCAAATGCTTATATGGTCTTAAACAGAGGCTGCTTTAGTCACAGAATGGGATGCCCTGGGCAGGAATGGACCTGGCAGGGTACAGTAGTGCTTTTCCCAGCAAAAGTGTCTTTATCAGGCTAATTTCAAATATGATAAGAGCAAATGCTTATATGGTTTTAAACAGAGGCTGCTTTAGTCACAGAATGGGATGCCCTGGGCAGGAATGGACCTGGCAGGGTACAGTAGTGCTTTGCCCAGCAAAAGTGTCTTTATCAGGCCTAATTTCAAATATGATAAGAGCAAATGCTTATATGGTCTTAAACAGAGGCTGCTTTAGTCACAGAATGGGATGCCCCAACAGGAATCGACCTGGCAGGGTCCAGTAGTGCTTTGCCCAGCAAAAGTGTCTTCATCAGGCCTAATTTCAAATATGATAAGAGCAAATGCTTATATGGTCTTAAACAGAGGCTGCTTTAGTCACAGAATGGGATGCCCTGGGCAGGAATGGACCTGGCAGGGTACAGTAGTGCTTTGCCCAGCAAAAGTGTCTTTATCAGGCTAATTTCAAATATGATAAGAGCAAATGCTTATATGGTCTTAAACAGAGGCTGCTGTAGTCACAGAATGGGATGCCCTGGGCAGGAATGGACCTGGCAGGGTCCAGTAGTGCTTTGCCCAGCAAAAGTGTCTTTATCAGGCTAATTTCAAATATGATAAGAGCAAATGCTTATATGGTCTTAAACAGAGGCTGCTTTAGTCACAGAATGGGATGCCTCACAGCAGACTTAAGATCAGTTCAGTATATATGCACAGTTAGTTACTATAAGCAGCCTGAAAACGCTAACAAAGGCTGGATGAAAAAAAAAAAATCTCCCTGTCACAGCCTCCGTTTTTCCTACCTTTCCCTGGCTTTCTGTCTGTCTCCTGTCTGT
Organism: Gastrophryne carolinensis; assembly: GCA_027917425.1. Classification (NCBI taxonomy): domain Eukaryota; kingdom Metazoa; phylum Chordata; class Amphibia; order Anura; family Microhylidae; genus Gastrophryne; species Gastrophryne carolinensis. The sequence continues at coordinate 458,687,209 of CM051236.1, forward strand.
CTCCTGCCTGTCTCCTGCCTGTCTCCAGCCTGTCCCTGTCTGTCCCTGCCTGTCTAAGTGCCTCAGCTACACAGCGTTCTGTCTGTCACGAATGCAATAGAGAAATGAGGAAAAGCAAGATGGCCGCCGTTAAATACCGCTGTGTGACGTCACCGGGCTTGCTGGCTGCTGATAGGCTGCATGTGACTGCCCCAGCTTGCACTGGCGCGGGATAGATGTCCAGACATGTCCCGTCCGCCATCTTAGAATGCCTGTAAATGTAAATGAATGGATGTTAAAGGAAAACTTCGAGTGATCGAATCGCGGGGAAATTCGGATTCGATCCGAATCGAATTTTTCCTGAAATTCGGATCGAATCCGGGTTCGTCCGGATCGATTCGCTCATCCCTAATCAATTCTGTACATTTTTTTTTCCCTTAAAAAAATATCTAACATGGCAGAAGTGGTCACAGAATTTTTCACATTTAAAAAAAACATTAATAACAATTAATTAGGAATATTTAAAGATTGTTCCATTGAAATGCATTGGAGAGCGCCAGGTAGCGAGAGGTCATACCTGTCGCTGTGGGCTGAGGCTGGAATAATGATGAATGAGTGGCTATATGGTGCTATCTCAGTTGCTAAGCAGGATTGGCTTGATAAATGTGTGATTGTGGTGGGGAGCCGGCGTTCTCATGGCGGTGCCCGTCATTACCAGTCGCTCACCAGTCGCTACCTGTCGCTATTCCTTCATAAATAAGGGCCATATAATGACATTGGGACCATACAAATGAAATGACACATGATTGGCAGGCGTGAAAACGCAAGTTAGCAGTGGTTTACCTAAGTACAATAATGAAGAAAAAACATTCAGAACAGGCCAGGGATCCTGTTACGTGACAGTACAGTACGTGAAGTGAGTACATAAAAATTAAAATATGCTTACCGGAAGTCACCAAGAATAAAAAGGGGCTGGAATGGTTAATCTAAGTCAATGGGAGAAGTACATTGAGCATCTGATGTGATGTAGAGCTGTAAGGAACACAGCACCGGTGCTAACAAAGCACCCGCGCTCTTGATGCATGGAACGCTACATGGCACTAAGAGAGGTGCTAAACATTTTTCAGTGCGAGGAATATAACTTGCTGGTGGCACTCAGGAAAATCACCTGCCGCTACATGTCGCTAAGTGGTGTTAGCATTTCTTAAATAAGGCCCATAATGCATTGGGTCCAGCAGGACTTAAAGAACCTCCGCTATTAAAAATGGTCTAATATTGAAAATATACATAAACTTGTTAGATGGTAAGAGGAGGCTTGCTTACTTACTTATACTATTGCACCAAGCTAATTTTGTCTCTTACTGGAAAAAAAAAGTGGGGTGGTCAGTGGCAGATTTTGAAATGTACCAGTGTACTTTTGTTGTGGATCAGTATAATGGGACAATGAGCCACGAGGTAAAAGCCTCTCCCCACTTTCCAAAGAATAAGAAATAAAAAAAGGTAAAAGTTCACATTCCTAATACAAGATGGCAGGAGAAGAATACTACACGCAAAGATGGCGACGGGAGAGAGCACTTTATCCAGATGTGATGTAACTAACAGCTTACTGCGCCTGTGTGGAATTCGCTACATAGATAAGGACTAACTAATCCGTACGTTTGGATAGAAGATATTGACTTTTATAGATATAGTTATTCTCCATGTAAGACTCTATTTTGTATGTAGTATAAATAAAGCATGCACACAAGAAGGAGTTAAAAGTGCTTCTCCGGAGTTTGGGGTAAATATCAGTTCTGTGTGTTGACTCCTCATTCTGTCTCTTCTGAATTAATTAGGAACTGGCCGAAATGAGAGATCTCTGGGAAGGCACACAGCGTCCACATGACTTTTCCCAGAAAGGACGGTTGGCCTGTGATATGCCAGTCTCCAACGCTAGTCTATACTTTCAAGTTTATGGCGAGGGTACCAGCCTAGGGTGGATGGCTGTGAGGGCGACATTGTTTTTTTGTTTGTTTCCAGCAGCCTTGGCATCAGGGCTGGAAGGCAGTATTGCAGTTTACCCTAACACCACTGGGGGCATTGCAGTGGGCTACCAAAGTCTCCAGGGAGAAACAGACAAGGGCCCTTATTTATGAAGGAATAGCGACAGGTGAGCGGCCGGTAATGACGGGCCCCGCCACGAGAACGCCGGCTCCCCACCACAATCACACATTTATCAAGCCAATCCTGCTTAGCGACTGAGATAGCGCCAGATAGCCACTCATTCATCATTATTCCAGCCTTAGCCCACAGCGCCAGCGTCCGACCTTGAACAGCGACAGGTATGACCTCTCGCTACCTGGCGCTCTCCAATGCATTTCAATGGAACAATCTTTAAATATTAATAATTAATTGTTATTAATTTTTTTTTTTTTTTTAAATGTGAAAAATTCTGTGACCACTTTTTAAGGAAAAAAAAAATAGTACAGAATTGATATTACAGGTCTGATATTAATGTATTCATATTACTAAATTATTTAAAAAACTTGTTTTTTTTTTGGTTTCCAAAAATATGGTTGTTTGGGGGTTAAAAAACTACTTTTAACCCATCGCCGCCAGCGCTCTGGGGTTTAAACATGCATTTCACAGCGCGAGTTTTTGAGCGTGATTTTTTAATAAATATGGGGGGAGCCGGTCGCTAGGGCCAGTCGCTATCATGCGCTCCCATACAGCGCGGAACCTGTCAAATAGCGACTCCTCACCCAATATTCAACATTACGGCAAACCGGCTGAGTCGCTATCAACTACCGAACAACGGCCAAGCACAGCGACTACTAGCGGGCGCTCTGAAAATGCCGCTACAGTCGCTCAACTGTCGCTACCTGCCGCTATTAATGTATCGGCCTCCCCGGTCATCTACGGCTGTGGGCGCTGCTAGTCTCTTTACACTTCGGCAGGAGTACAGGACTCTTTAAGGAAGGTTCACTGCAGAAACAAGTGGCGAGTGCCCCTCTCACTATGACAGATTGACTTTAAAAAGTCTATAAAACATAAAAATATGTACAACTAAGATACATAATCATTTATTATATATATTATGTAGCCTTGCTCTTCAAACTTTATTAAAAAGAGATCAGCATGGTGTGTCTTGATGGTCGCTGGATGCCCATAACCCAGCAGCCAGCACTTTCTGTACCATTATATCAGCAGTAATAGACGAGAAATGTACAGAGCGGTGCTGGGTTTTCCTGACTTCATTCTCCTCCTCACCTTCCCCAAAAAATTAGCGGATAGAGAAAATAAAATGTCAAAAGCAAATGAGTTTTTCCCGTAGTCAGGAGGGCAACCAAGAGGCGCTGCGAAGCTTCGCTGTTCTACACGGCTGAGTCAGGATTAATCGATAGGAAAGATTTGCATTAATCTCAGTTATCTCCAGCAGCTGGAACCGAAATTTGTCATACGAAACTTCAGGATGAGCTGCAGACAGTGCGGATCTATATCTATTTGGATAAACCTGTGATGAAGAGCGGGAGCCTGCTCGGGATGAAGGTGATGATGACAAAGTGACTGGCAGCCAGCGGGAGCCATCAATCACCATTTCATTAGACCTCTCTGGTAATGATTAAAAAAGCAATGGGATGAAAATTCCAGCTCTGCCTTTTATTTCCATCACCACAGTCTCTGGAGCCAAACTGAAATCCAAAACCAAAAATAATGTCATTTTATTAGATATTGTCCCATATAATAATAGCAGCTTTTATTCAAATTATCTGGCCATAATAAGATACAAAAGCAAAAACATTTAAATAAGTTATTGAAGGTAGGACTCAATCCCTGGATAGTTTAGTGGATTTCCAGTTGGCTGAGGGATCGGTATCAGAGCGTTGTTGTAAATGGCGTGCAATCTGAACAAAGGCGAGTTACAAGTGGTGTGCCGCAGGGCTCTGTCCTGGGCCCCATTCTTTTTAATATATTTGTAAGTTACATAGGAGAAGGCTTGGTAGGAAAAGTTTGTCTGTTTGCTGATGATACAAAGGTTAGTAATAGGGTGGATATTCCTGGAGGTGTCTGCAACATGGAAAATGATTTAGCTTTACTGGATAGATGGTCAAAACTGTGGAAACTAGAGTTTAATGTCTCTAAATATAAAATCCTGCACTTGGGTAGAAGGAATCCCTGCTCTGAGTACCGTATGGGCAGCACTGTGTTAGCCAGGACCTCGGGGGAGAGAGATTTAGGGGTACTGATTACTGATAGCTGCAAGATGAGTGGACAGTGTAGCCAGGCAGTGGGAAAAGCAAGCAGGATGCTCGGCTGCATAGCTCGAGGCATCACCAGTAGGAAGAGGGAGGTTGTGATGCCGCTGTATAGAGCCCTGGTGAGGCCACAGCTAGAATACTGTGTGCAGTTCTGGAGACCTTACCTGCAAAAAGACATTATTCAAATAGAACGGGTCCAAAGGTGGGCAACGAAAATGGTGGAAGGACTTAAACTTAAAACTTATCAGGAGAGACTTAAAGAACTTAATTTGTACAGTCTGGAGGAAAGAAGGGAGAGGGGGGACATGATTGAGACCTTTAAATATGTGAAAGAATATGTGAAGAAGATTAATGATAGAACAAGGGGGCACAACCTGAAGCTAGTCGGGGGGGAAGATCAGGAGCAATGTTAGAAAATATTATTTTACAGAAAGAGTAGTAGATGCTTGGAACAAACTTCCAGCAGAGGTAGTTGAAAAATCAACAGTCAGTGAATTTAAACATGCCTGGGATAAGCACACATCTATCCTAAGATAAAGAGAACATCCAGTATACACATAAGGGCAGACTAGATGGACCGTATGGTCTCCTTCTGCCGTCAACCTTCTATGTTTCTATGTAGGACCAAAACTCTGGACTTTCACTATCCTGGGTTTTGGTCTTTCCTCCTGGGGCACCTCGGTTTGGGATCCCCGGCTTGTGAGGCCCCGTTGTATGGCCAGTTATCCTTGATCCAACAGCGCATGTGTGTTCACCATGGGCTCCTCAGACAGGTTAGAATTCCAGCAGAACGACTGGGTTTTTACACAGCGGAGTATCCCAGTTCAGCCCTGGAGTTTCATAGGCTGGTTTTGGTCCACTTCAAGGTAATCTCTGTGTAAAACAGCATGTTACTCCCAGGCCAGTGTCTATGATAAATAGCACTCAGGATGCAAAATACATTCTCCCCCCACCATAGTGGCCAGCACCGCACCAAAAACCCAATAAATAATAAGCAGCCCGCCCAGACCCAATAATGTATATGCAGAATATCACTGGACCCCTCTAAAACATTTGCTTATTTGTTCGGAGGAGGCACAGCACTAACCTGTGCATAGTGCAGGCTGGGAAGCATGCTATTATACTCACTCAGCCCCCGATATCCTTCTCTGTATATCGCGTATCTCAGGTGATATAGACGTTCTATGACAGCTTATGGGGGTTATTCATGAAGGGATAGCGCCAGGTAGTGCCTCGTGAAAGCGAATCTGGTGAGTGACTCTAACAGCACCATGTAGCGTCCGATATATTATTACATATGGTGGCACCTTGAGAAAGTGACGTTTTGTCACGGAACGCGTGGGTGAATTGTGTACCTCGCTCAGCAGGAGGGGATCTATTTTACACGGAGGTGAAGTTTTCTTAGGTAGTTTTTATCTTTTTTTCATATCTAATTGCATATTTGATCCGCATATTCATTTGGCACTTTTTGCACATTGGCACTTTAATAGTTTTTATAGGGTATAAAAATGTGGAATATTTGGAATAATGTGGGTTTAATGGAATTAATAGGGATTGATTAGGTCACTCCTGCTGGGGCTTGGGTTTGTATATGTGTTTTTTAAATGTTTGTAGCAATGTTGTATTGTCCTTAATGTGGTTATCAAGTTGTAATGGTGTTATTGAATTATTATTAGGGTGAGAGTGGTGCCTTCGTGGTGTTAGTCCCTTTTCTGCGGATTGCTGGAACCGCAGAAGCCATTTGGTGTATTGTATCAATTTGGGATGCCGGTAGTGGCACACTCTTAATTTCCCTGTGCATATGTTCTTTGAGGGGTTGTGCTTAACAGGATTTAGTGTGTATGCGATATATTATTACAGGCGGCTCAGCGTATAGCGGCGGCGCTTTAGGTTCAAGGGCGCCAGGTATTACCTTTCGCTCTATGTCGCTCTCCCATATATTTTAATGGCCGTTCATTTGCTTGTGTTTAAACAGTGGGTTTGACAATTTTTTCAAATCATTGTGTGACCTCTCCTGGCTGCAAACAAACACTTTTAGAAACTTTTTTGACTTTTTATATTTTTATGCAGAATTGTCATTACAGGTCTGGCACTAAAGTGTTATTGTCCCAGTGTTAAAACAATGTCATTCCATGTGTTTTCGCTTTGTTACTGCTGGATATTTGTTCAAAAACAGACTTTAATCACACAGCGTCTGGCGCTCTATGCTACAGCGACCAGATCCAGAGCGCCTGTGCTGTGTCTGAGCTGGCGCTACCTTTCGCTCCCTGCAGCGCTGTACTGGTGTTAGAGCGCTTAACATACATCTCATTCATCAATGCCGGCCAGGTTACTACAGCGACTGAGGCGCTCTGTTACAGCACCCGATAGCCAATCACAGCGTATACTAGCAGTCGCTGTAAGCGCTGCCATGCAGACGCTCATCTGTCGATACCTGGCGTTAGTAATGAATCAGCCTGCCCGATAATTTCCTTTGATGAGCTTCCACTCTCCAGTTACATACATCTATATTACAGCAGTCTAACAGGAAGTATAATTGCTATTGCTCAAATTGTGTTTCCAGTTGGGCTTTAAAATGGATCAAAAGTTTAAATAAGCTTTTGCCCCAATTAGAATGTCCTGGACTGTGCTACTTATGGAGTCTTGGGATTCTGTGGCCGTTATTCTGCAGCGTGTTCTGTAGTTGAACTTCCCATTTTCAGTGGTCCAGATAAGTGATGTAAGTTGTTATATGACACTTACCGTATGTCAACTGCCCGGGAGCAGAATGCAGGAGCCAGGGCAGCATAGGAGCACACTTCCCAGCCTGCACTCTGCAGAGGTTAGCGTTATGCCTTCCTTATACCGGACCAACACCCTTACAAGAAACAATACCCATATGCATCCCTCCCCAGAGCAATTCAGATTGTCGTGCATAAATTACAGTGATTCAGCAGGAAAAACAAAAGGGTAATTACCTTTTGTCCATGCCGCTGGTCACTGCAGGTCCTGCGCTCCACAACTCACCTGATTTCTTTATCGGGGGTCCCAGCAGTTAAAGTGCACCTATACCCAGAAAATAAGTTTATGTGATCACCTTCTATCCCCAGCCCAGTGCCCCAAAACAGCCTGTGTTTTCTTTTTTTTTTTACTAAAGACTTTGCACAATATTCATCAAAACACTAACAGGAAGTAGTATGTTGTCCGAATGGCAGCCATATGCTAATTAATTCATGTGACAAGGAAACTGTCACATGATGGCTTAGATTGAAGTGCTTTCAGATTTATTGTAGTTATTATACCTGATAAGGCTGACCCCCATTGCTGAGCTGTGTGTAATGTAAGTAAATGAATCATCATTGGAAGACATCATGAGGCGAGTTGCTCAGTCAGGGAACAATATGGCTGACTGCATCCAGTTCATGTTGTTATAAATATTGGGAAAAGGCTAAGGTAGAAAAAGAAACACAGGCTGTTTTGGGTAGGCGTCTTTCTCGGGTGTGACTGCTGCCGATGCAGTAAAATGCTGTACAAACGCTTCAATGACTGTAAATGTGTTATCTCTCAGCAGCAAAGTGATAGCAGCAATAGAAATGCACTAAAATAAAGCCATTTATTTAAATGATCTTAAGCTGATTTAGTTTAAGACAAATGAGACATGATTCATATTGATCAAGTGTCTTTATATCAGCAGTGACTCCAAATGTTCCATCAATATGTCCTTCCTGTCATGGATCAGTGGATCCTCCAGGTCCTCAGTGTAGAGGAGGCAGAGTCCACATATTACCAGTCAGTGACATGGGCCCTTATTTATGAAGGAATAGCGACAGGTAGCGACTGGTGAGCGGCCGGTAATGACGGGGTCCCGCCACGAGAACGCCGGCTCCCCACCACAATCACACATTTATCAAGCCAATCCTGCTTAGCGACTGAGATAGCGCCAGATAGCCACTCATTCATCATTATTCCAGCCTCAGCCCACAGCGCCAGCGTCCGACCTTGAACAGCGACAGGTATGACCTCTCGCTACCTGGCGCTCTCCAATGCATTTCAATGGAACAATCTTTAAATATTAATAATTAATTGTTATTAATGTTTTTTTTTTTTAAATGTGAAAAATTCTTTGACCACTTCTGCAATGTTAGATAATTTTTTTAAGGTAAAAAAAAAAAAAAAATTGTGCAGAATTGATATTACAGGTCTGATATTATTGTATTCATATTACTAAATACTTAATTTTTTTTTTTTTCTGGTTTCCAAAAATATGGTGGTTTGGGGGTTAAAAAACTACTTTTAACCCATCGCCGCCAGCGTCTGGGGTTTAAACAAGCATTTCACAGCGCGAGAATTTTTTGAGCATGATTTTTTGATGAATATGGTGGGAGCCGGTCGCTCTGACCAGTCGCTATCATGCGCACCCATACATCGCGGAACCTGTCAAATAGCGACTCGTCACCCCGTATTCAGCATTACTGCACACCGACTCAGTCGCTATCAACAACCGAACAACGGCCAAGCACAGCGACTACTAGCGGGCGCTCTGAAAATGCCGCTACAGTCGCTCAACTGTCGCTACCTGCTGCTATTAATGAATCGGCCTCATGGCCTGGATAGCAGGGTGGGGCTGATAGATGAATAGGCCTTCTTGTCTGTTTTGAGTGACATCTCAGCCAGACGTGGTACCTAGAACAGCCGACACAAACACATTTCTTTGTAGTAAAGCTACGTCTGGGTTGCTACTGAATTCCAAAGCCAGGAGACTCCAACCTTGTCCAAAGTGGAACAAAACCTGGGAATTTGACCTTTTTCTGCTCCCTAGGGGCATCCTAATTTGGGATGGATTGGGTGTTACAGGATGCATAGACTACATGGGCCTCATTCAATTTGAATGAATCCTAAAAGCCATATAACCCTTCAAAAATAGGTAACAACTTGAAGCTCTTTCAAATAACAAATGAATCAAACATGACAGTTCAGTGTGTATGCAAATTTGGTGCCCCAAAATACTTGCCCCACACAAGCGATTTGGAATATAATTTAAAAGTGACACTCCCTTTTAATGTCTACCTAGGGAGGCGATTCAGTACCAGGTAGCATTTTTATTTCATTTATCACATAAAGTGCATTTTTTGCTACAAAAACAAAGTGAACCAAATTGGGGTGGCATCCCACAAAACGTGCACCTCACTCTCTCTAGAATTGGTTTAAATAATTTCAGGATAAATGAGTGGTAATTCCCAGAATGGCCACTAGATGGGAGGGGGATAAAAGCTGAGCTTGTCTAGACAAGTTGAGGAGTCTTCCTGGGTTTGCAGTGTTGTGTGGACGTTGGAGGTGGTGAAAAAGCATGGCACAGCTGAGGTAGGGGCTGCTCAAGCCGTGCACCCCGGAGGAAGCGGACCTGGAACCTAATGATAGTTAAGTCCCGGAAGAGAGACATGCGGCATCTTCTGGTGTGTCCCAGGTCCCATCCCGCCCCGCCCCTCCCCTTGTGATCCTGCAGCTGAGGTTCTGGAAGCCACAGGGCAGTGGAAGAGGATTTCTACTGGACCTGGCCAGAAGAGGAAGACCTCCCGGGATTTTTATTTTTGATCCGATGTTCCTCTTTAAAGTGGACCAACACCCAGGGGTGATCGGCCCGGGAATCTATAAGGGTGAAACCCCCCCAAAACCCCCCAAAAACCTTAGCTTATCCTGCCGCCGCCTCCCGTGCGCCCCTCTAGACGTGCGCGCGCCCACGCCGGCCGTTTGTGAATGGCCGGTGCGGGCGCGCGCCCTGTAAAAGTGACGTGCGGGAGGAGGCGGCGGACGTGCTGTCTTGTCCGTCGCTGTCACCCGCTTGTCCGTCGGCGGGGATTGGACGGCGTGGTCACGTGGGAGCGTGGTGAGGTGAGTTTTTGGGGCTTTCTGGGGGGTTTCACACAGCGGGGCACCCCCAATAGGGGTCCCCCCCCCCCCGAAGTGGACCAAAACCCAGGATAGTCAAAATCCTGGGTGTTGGTCCACTTTAACCCCATTCACAACACTGACCACTGCCCCGGGCCATTATGTAATCCTCCGGCCCCAACAATGTCAGGGGTAGCCTGGGCCTTAGCTAGTGGGCTCCTGACTGAGATCTAATGCAATTTTTAATATTTATTGTGTGCCAAAGGGATGTTCTCAATGTGCTGAGCTTATCTAGCAGTTTTTTTAGTGTGTGTTTTATGAAATTGCCATCGTAAAAGGACTCCTTTGTCACATATAAATGTGTTTAAGCTGTAAATGATGTGTTTTCAACTAATAAATAATTTTGTCTGTTGTGTGTGCTGGGTAATGCCATTTGCATGAATAGTAATAATGATGTATTAGCAATATTAGCACACCCTGCCAGAGCTTACTGTATTTAAAGATTGTATGCTGCTCTAGGCAGGACAGCACTTGGCTTCTGTCAGTGGTGAACTGGGGGCAAAAATCAGCCCTGAGTTCTACCCTGGCCGGCCCGAGACATCGTTACTGAGGCCAGGGCTGGCTCCAGGTTTATGTGGGCCCTTGGGCAGCATGGTCTCAATGGGCCCCTTTGTGGTGAAGAGCCGCGCCACATCACCGAAGGACGTCCCAAATCTGGATGCCTACTAAGGATCATGCTATCTGGACCAAAACTCTAGTTTTGGTCTACTTTGAAGTGCACCAAACCCCTTTAAACCTCGGAGTCTAAAAAAAACTAGATTCTCCTGATTTTGGATGCCCCTGTGTGTGACCCCCCCCCCCCTTTGTTCATTTCTTTCCTGGAATTGGTGAGTGCACTGTGGGATCGCTAGTTTGAGTTAATGGCCAAACCGGGGGGTTCTTTCACAAACAGGGGCATCCCACATTGAGATGCCCCTGTAAAGCGGACCAAAACTCAGGGGTGGAATTGCTTGCATAGTGGGTATGCCAGCGATCCCAGGGGGGTTCACACAGTAGGGTATCACAGATTGGGATGCTCCAGGGATAGGAAATCAGCTGGGGTGGGCAACTTAAAAGCAGAACAAAACCCAGCACTTGCTCCCTTGGAATCTAAATTGGAATGCCCCGTTTTGTGGAACCCCACCAATCAAAGAGATCTGGACACCAGCTGTGGCGGTGCCCTCCCAGTCCGCCGTTGGTCAAGCGCAGTCGCACACTCCAAAGGCCTGCCCTGTCAGTGGGCCCCCCAGATAGCGGGGCCCCCGGCAGCTGCCCCTCCTTGCCGGGTGCTGACGCCGGTCCTGACTGAGGCCCCACAATCATGATGCCAGGGCTATACCATTGGGGACTGGGGTTCTTTGACTTGTGGGTACATTGGGTCTATTGTAATTGGGTTGGGTGCACTGCCACTACCAAAGTACCATAACCAAAATGTGCTCACTAGAATAGACAAAAAATAGAGTGGACATGCATATAAGCACACCTATCTCTGAAAAAAGGAGCACCACCACTAAATAAAAAATATATTTATACCAAAATAGTTTTATTGTAAATGTAATACAAAAAGAAGCTAAAAACACATAAATCACAGACAATTAAAAACAACCGATCCTGACCAATATTAACCTATAATTGATGCCCAATGGGTGTATCCAATTGATTAATACCCCAAGGCAATATGGCCCATCATTTGTCACCCTCAAATAAATATTTTGTGCCGGCACAAAACAGCTAATCAATATCCTACATGTAATCGCTACATATGCCGCGTGCGCGGGTGGATTATACCGACCTTGACCCTATGTTTGTATACCCCGGGTGGCCCTGCTATCGTCAGATTTATGTTGCACTTGCTATTGTATATTTATTCTGTTTGTTTCACATGGTTCACACTCAAGACTATTGGATGAGGCTTGTGCAATATTTAGGATAAGGATATGTGGTTATAATCATTATTTGGGTAATATTGATGTGTATATAATATAATTTTTGATAGGTTGATATTTTCACATGTTTTGGTTATCACGTATATTGTGTGTGGTTGGTTTCATGTTGTATCATTAGTTGGGTGTTAATAGGATGTCATACATGTTTAGTAATTTATATGCACTTAGCACTTTATTTTGTTATATGTAGCTATTACATGTAGGATATTGATTAGCTGTTTTGTGCCGGCACAAAATATTTATTTGAGGGTGACAAATGATGGGCCATATTGCCTTGGGGTATTAATCAATTGGATACACCCATTGGGCATCAATTATAGGTTAATATTGGTCAGGATCGGTTGTTTTTAATTGTCTGTGATTTATGTGTTTTTAGCTTCTTTTTGTATTACATTTACAATAAAACTATTTTGGTATAAATATATTTTTTATTTAGTGGTGGTGCTCCTTTTTTCAGAGATAGGTGTGCTTATATGCATGTCCACTCTATTTTTTGTCGGTACATTGGGTCTAGGTACAGGAGGCTGAGGGGGAGACAAAGGGGACAGGGATTAAATGTGGGTTTTAAAAGCATTAGCCTACCTGGCCCCAAAGCACTGCAGCCCACTGGGCATAGTTCCATGTCTCTCTATGGCCAGTCCAACCCTGGCTTCTGTCACTGGGAGGGGTTATAAATAGGTGGAGAGTGAGCTGGCTGGAAAAGCCCTTCATGCCCCTGTAATTTGCAGTGACATCAGAGGATTTTCCCTGCCTATAAATAGCCCCCCCCCCCCAACAGCAGGAGCCCAGTGTGGGTGGAGGGTCTGCGTCTTGCCGAAGATGCCGGGACCCACCGAATGTTGAGGCCATCGTCTGGAGCTGGAGCGTGGTAGGAGGTGAGCTTTTTCCTATTTTTTAACAGCGATCCGAATGAACCTGAATTTCTTGGAAAATTTGGGAAATCATCTGAATCACATTTTTAACACATTTGCTCATCGGTAACATCTAAGATTAGTTATACAATAAAGAATTATCAGCGGATCGCTAATGGTAGGGACTTGCTAGTGCTCAGTCACACATGGCTGGATTAGCCTCTAGAAAAACATTTTCTGCCATTGTTCGAAAGTGAATCTGAAACAACTTTGACTGACCTTCAAGATAATGTTTATTGGGTCTTTCAGAAGCAGCAATTTGGTGTTACTATGACGGACCCTGTAAAAGGCACTGTATGCCACAGTACATGAAGGAAACAAAGCAACGTGAGCAAACTAAAGAGAGATGTATTCCGTAATCATACATGAAAATAAAACATGGCGGATTGAAACATTTATATATATAGAATCTATTTCATATTCTCTATTGTACCATGTGCTTTTAATATAGTCGCTAGAAAACAAACTCCCAATCTTGCATCTTTTTTTCTGGAAAGTTCTGGAGAGGCATAGATGAAGTAAAAACACTAGAAGACAAGATTTTTCTTTTCTCATTCTAAATTGTAAAAGTACAAGAATATAGAGTATTGATTACATGGACAATTCAATCCTGGGCCTCAGGACCTCACATACACACAATCTTACTACAACAAACCCGTTTAAGTGTCTAATATTGTCTGGATTGGTGGTTCATGTAACACTGGATGCTTTGATTTTCGAAATTCATACAATTAAGGACTTGAATCTTAAAGTGTACCTTACATTTAATGCATATGGTTCTTGGGCTATTGCAAAGAGAAAGAGAGTCAGAGCAGAGAACAACATTCTATTGGCTACAGGTGGAGCAAGGAAGGTTGAGAAAAACTTGAGCCATTGCCCAACAAAATCAGGTTTCATAGTCTTCTATTCAAAGACACAGTCTGGGCGTTATTGCGGGAGACCCTCCTATTAGTCTCAATGTAGGAGTCTGGTCAGGTAGCCACTGCCTCCATTCATGTCCCACAATAAGTAGCAGTTCAAAATATTTCTCCAAATCTTATGCCAAGACCTTCATAGTGCCTCTATGGGCTGAGTAATGTGGCTGCTTTTTGCTCATTGTTGAGGTGCTGAGAAACTTCTGTTAAAGTATACCAAAACCCATGGCAATAATCGGCCCAGGAATCTTATAGATCAATTCTCTCTCCCTCGGACATCCAAAATCGAGACGTCCCGCTGTGTGAAGCCCTCCAGGTCGCCCCATACACTTATCTTTTTTCCCAGTCTAACGGTGCAAGGGTGAGCCGTGGCCACATCCCAGCTATCCCCCTAGCAGGACACGTGTCTGTGCCAGGCATTTGTGAATGGCCGGTCCGGGCATGCTTCCTGTTGGAGAGTAGCGGGGGATGTGGCTGTCAGCGTGCTTGGAGCCGCTCACCTTAGAAGAAAGCTTAGACGTTGTGACATCAGCGGATCTGAGCGCGCTGATTGGACAAGCGGCCATGCATGCACCGTAGGACTGGAAAGAGGTGAGTTGACATCGGCGATCTGGGGGGTTTCACACAATGGGCGCCCCCGATCGGGGTGCCCAAACTCTTCCACTCAGTGGAGGCTCAGCTTCTCTTTGTTACCAACAGGTTAGCGCCATAGGCTGCCTTGAGTGGGGTGTTTACTATCACTCCCTTCAAAACAGCCCTACATTAATATTACCAAAGAGCTCTGTTATTCTATTTGGTTTTAAACCACAGCTCAAACCACCACCCCGTCACACCCATTACACTGTAAAGTGGTCAGTTAATACATGGTACCGCCCATGGTTTTGGTGCACTATTGTTATGATAATGAGGAGATCCCTGCAGACACGCCATTGAAGTCTGTTGAAGTATTCTTCTTAGAATAAATAGTTATTATAATACTCTTTATAAATTATGATTGCATACTGTACCTACCATTGCTGCTAGAAAATGTTTAAAAAATGGTAATCTGCTCAGAGCAATTGCTCCACCCTTGCTCCTGTTGCCCTTGTGCTACTCTTGATATGTCTGTTTGAAAAAACTTTGGGAAACCATTTCTTCTCCAGTATATTTGGATGGTGCACTTGTAGCTAATAGTTGCCCTTCTCTGCTCTCTGGATAGGAGCTTCAGATGCCATGTGAACAAACCCTTATACATGCCCATGCACATGCAACACTTTTGAGGATTCTTCTAATCTTCTAATATGCAGTCTGGTAGTGGAGACATACCACAAACTGGCAGGTGCAACAATGGTCCATATCTATATATGGAAGAAAAGCATGCTTGGATTGCCCTTGTTTTCTTTCATATATATGGAAGAAGAGGCAACACATAATTAAATGCCTGCATTGGCTTGTCTTGGAAAAATGAATAGGGATCCTAATACATTGAGTGAGACTGATCAATATTTCCCTATATCAATTTGTAGGTCACTGACACCCACAAACTTTAGTAACATCACATGACTAGGCAGAGAACCATTCACCTACTCCTTGTGAGGTCCTCCAACCTGACACCTGTGTACACTGAATCTGCAAAGGGGCCTGGTTCCAGATAACCCTCTTTATGAAACATGGCTATTTAATAAGAGGAGTTACACAAAACAAGCATTCAGAAACCATCCTCCATTGCTCTTATAGGTCATTGCACTTTGTGCATCGGTTGTGCTCCTGTCTTTGTAGTTACAAGGCAAAGTCAACTAAACTTACTTTCTTGAGTCAGTGGGCAAATCAGCTTAGAAAGGCTGCTGTATATCAATTCAATATGATAGTTTTGAGAGCTTAGCGTTAAATAAAGTTTCCCTTTTTAAATTAAGTTAAATTTAATGTCCTTTCTGTAGAATGTCTCCCATTGTGTAATGTATGCCACAAGGAATTCCTTGTCCATCTCTGATGTACTTGATGTGTTGCCAGGGATCCTCCCACTGTTAATATGACTTTTACTTGGGCATAATAAAACAAAGAAGTAGCAAAACAGTGCAGCCATGCCCCCCAGCAATGCGTTTAGGGTGATATACACCCTGTATTAGGCTGGTGTCACCAGAGCTAAACTGATTAAATCCATTTTTCAGTGGGACAGTCCCACTTTGAGCCATTTTGTAAGCATAAAAACTCTGGTGACTACTAAATGTCCCACTTTAATGGGAAAATTGTCCCATCAAATCCATCCATATCCTGTGGATAACCCACACCTCAAACCAGCTGTCACGCTCCAGGTACCGCAATTAACCACTTGGATAACTTCAGCTCTCTTGGTAAGGACCTCAACCCCCAATCTCCGCAGCCAGCTTCACCTATAGGAGCCCCCGCTTGCCAAGACGCAGAACACGCCTGCTCGGGATCGGTTGCCCCCAGGACTTTATGGCTCAAAGGATGAAGCCTTACTGTACAGAGGACTGGAGAACCCGCAGCTGGAAGTGGAATTGGGTAGCCCGAATTTGAGCGTAAGACGGAAGTCCAAGGACAGGCTGGAGGTTGGCAACAGTAGATCTGAGGAGGCGACAGAACAATAGCAATAGACAGATCGTGGTCTAGGTTCAAGGCAAGGGTCGGCAACAGGAGTGGAGATCGAGGATGGTGTAAGGCAGGCAAGGGTCGGCAACAGGAGTGGAGATCGAGGATGGTCAAAGGCAGGCAAGGGTCGGCAACAGGAGTGGAGATCGAGGATGGTCAAAGGCAGGCAAGGGTCGGCAACAGGAACACAGATCGATATCAAGGTAAGTAACTAACGAGGGTCTAAGCGATATAACAGGCAATGACCAACTGGCTGAAGAGGGGTTATATAGGAAGCAGGTATGATTGGGCCAGGGAAGAGAGCCTGATGATTGGTGCAACTAGAATCTTTAATTTAATTGGATAACACAGGGCGTACCGCCCAGGAGTCTGAAAAGGCTGATAGGAACATACATGATAGCGTCCAGATATCAGAAGGAGATTGGCCAGTAATAATAGGAACACTCCCCTACCCCACAACTGCCACTAATTAACTCTCCTCTGGCGGCCGTGCTGAGAGCAGCGCCGCCGGAGGGTATAAATGAAACGTGCTCGCGCGCATGCGCGAGAACTAGAGCCGGGGCCGCCGGCCGACGCAGGCAGAGGCGCGTGCACGCCGGGCGGAAGAGAGACCGCCGCCCGCCGCGGCCGCCGCACAGACAGCCGTGCGGCGGGACGGGGAGCGCTGCAGGAACGGGACGCAGGTAAGTGGATACTGACACCAGCACACTGTCACAACTATTACACTGTAAAGTGGTCAGTTAATTTAGGGCCTTATTTATGATGTGCACCATTTTGCATCCTTTTTGTGGCTATAGCGCCAGTTCCAGTGCGCCGGAATTTTGGTCTTATCTGGCATTGTCCTGTGTACTATATTGGTGCTAGCAGTCACTGCACAGATCGCTAACTAATTAGCTTGGATTGTTGCACTAGGTATTGGCCGGCCTATGTCAGCGCCTGTTGGACCCGCCTGCTGATTATTCCAGCACCAGTGAGCTCAACTTTGGGCCGCCCTTTTTCCAGTACTCAACAGCATATTGATTTTTTTCCACCTTGAAATCTTTGGCGCTGTATTTTTTACAGCGTGGGTCAGCGTTTCATCATTTTAGTTACAAGAAATCACTGCAAAGGGGACTTTACAGTGCCTTTAGGCTGCATTTTAGTTGTCCGAATTACACATTGTTAAGCAAAAGAAGCCATTAAAATCAATTTTAATAACCCCCCCCCCCAAAAAAATAAATTTTGTCACATCTTGGACCTGTGTTTCAATAATGGACAAGTCAGAATGCAAGTTCTGTGCATATAAATGTGATTAATTATAAGCATTAAACACTTCAATCCTGCTCGGCCTATTGTGCTCTATGGGATCTTGAGCAACAGAGGCAGGTTTCATCTGGCGCTGCTTCACCCAGAATGCACGGCACTGTAACCTTTTCGGCGCTGGTGTCAAAAAAGGCACCAGCTAGCGACCGCGTCAGTGCTGACATTTTTTATTTCCTAAATCGGATGCCGTGTACCGCTGAGGCCAAAAAAGTGTCGCTGTGTGGTGCTGACGCTTTTTAAATAAGGCTCTAAGTGTCCAACTTTGAATCCACCAAAGAATGGTCAGTTTCTGTATCGCTGGGGAACATTACTGCACCATTTTGCTTCTTCTTTTTGGTGATGTTTCCAGCTTCATACTGAGGCCCTTATTTATGAAGGAATAGCGACAGGTAGCGACTGGTGAGCGGCCGGTAATGACGGGCCCCGCCACGAGAACGCCGGCTCCCCACCACAATCACACATTTATCAAGCCAATCCTGCTTAGCGACTGAGATAGCGCCAGATAGCGACTCATTCATCATTATTCCAGCCTCAGCCCACAGCGCCAGCGTCCGACCTTGAACAGCGACAGGTATGACCTCTCGCTACCTGGCGCTCTCCAATGCATTTCAATGGAACAATCTTTAAATATTCATAATTAATTGTTATTGTTTTTTTTTTTTTGTTTTTTTTTTAAATGTGAAAAATTCTGTGACCACTTCTACCATTTTAAATAATTTTTTTAAGGTAAAAAAAAAAAAAAAATTGTACAGAATTGATATTGCAGGTCTGATATTAATGTATTCATATTACCAAATTATTTAAAAAACTTGTTTTTTTTGGTTTCCAAAAATATGGTTGTTTGGCGGTTAAAAAACTACTTTTAACCCATCGCCGCCAGCGCTCTGGGGTTTAAACATGCATTTTACAGCGCGAGAATTTTTTGAGCGTGATTTTTTAATGAATATGGTGGGAGCCGGTCGCTAGGGCCAGTCGCTATCATGCGCTCCCATACAGCGCGGAACCTGTCAAATAGAGACTCCTCACCCAATATTCAACATTATGGCAAACCGACTGAGTCGCTATCAACTACCGAACAACGGCCAAGCACAGCGACTACTAGCGGGCGCTCTGAAAATGCCGCTACAGTCGCTCAACTGTCGCTACCTGCCGCTATTAATGAATCGGCCTCCCCGTGTATATCACATGAAACGCATCGCTGAGGGAATAATTTGCTATTTTTACCTATGGAGTGCCTATGACCTATGGAGTGCCTATGACCATGTAAAGGCTGCTTTAACAGTGGGGGGGGGGCAATGGACAACACAATTAATCTTCAACTGACAGTCTTTCTGAAGCTTGAGCAGCAGTTCCCTTCCAAGCAGACCTTCATCTATTTCTTATCATTAGAGGTAAGCTACCAGGACTCTTTGCACCAAAACGAAGCATTGGTCAACAATTGGCCACATAAATGTTGATATAGCACTGTATTTTTCTACTCATTTACTCTTTTACTCTCTTTTACTTTTTTTTTAGAGTGAAAATGCTTTTTATCAGGATTTTTCCTTCGGTACAATTCAGCTAAATATGGTGCTGAATTGCACAGAGGGAAAAAAAATCATAAGAAAATGCATTCTCTTCCCAATTTGGAACGCCCTTTATCGAAGATTGGTGTAATTTTAATTGAGACACCATTTAGATGGGAGGCAAAATGTCTTCTGAGAGTACACAGTCAATCCAGTTTTGAGTGGTTGCGTGTCACTGTCTGGTACTCTGCCACTGTCTGCCGCAGAGCCCAATAAGTAATGGGACTCTGACCAGAAGAAGCTTTTTCAGGTTCTTTTGTGTTATAAACTGCTTCCCCGACTTTGGGATCAAGTCAGTGCTGGTCAGGTGGGCCTCATTTTTGGTTTTTATCACTTAAATCAGGCTCATCACCAAATGGGGGCAGTTGGCGGTGAGGTACCAGAGTGACTGCATTTCCACTTTACCCTAAGTATGGCTTTGGTCAGCTAAACTAGTGCAAACAGCACAAGCATTCACAATACCCCCTAAAATGGGTTTCTTCTACACTACACAGTGAATAAATTTTGCGGTAATTTGCAGATTTTGACTCAATGCTGCTATTTTGTATTATTTATCACACCTATTTCTTTCCTAGCTTGCACCAGAAGGAAGCCATTTTTCACTTTTGACTGATAACGTATTTTTAGTTTTTAATTGCAGACAATTTCATTGCACAGTTGAGTAATTATAAGCCCTAGTTTCTGCTTACTATGTGATTCAGATATGTATCCGAGTTTCCACAGCTTGCAACTCTTTTGTGTGAAAAAAAAATGAGGACACGTCAGCTCTTGCAGCATCCCCAGTCATCTAATACATTTTACTATTGATCCTTCACCATTCTCAATCCTTTCTTAATCCCTTACTGTTGTGGGATGTCATAATATATAAGCATATTAATCATTGATTACATGTTAACATTAGCTCCTTGAAATGTGAGGTTCAGGTACACTTTAACTTCTAAATCCAGTTGTTCTTTTAATCTGTACAATTTTACTAGTAGTTACATTATTTTATAAATAGGCCTGCAGGTAGCTGGTTACCCATTCCTATAATTATTTTGACTAAACCCTCTGAAAGCTAAACTTGGCCTAAACTGCTACAGAGTCCATGAATCTGTGGAAGAAGTTGTCACACAACGCGTCACTCCCATTCCGGGACACTCATAACACGTGGGAAGCCTCTCGGTGGGGCCCAGGATTCTAGTTGTCAGTAACTTGAAGACATATCTATGTAAAGTTTTCAAAAACTTCAGTCCGGAAGTGTCAGATTCTCTCTTGTTTCCTCTCTTAAGAAGAGTTCTACAGTCTGCAGAGTGAGAATCCAGTATGAGGAGTAAGAATATCTTCTGATAAAGAAAGACTGAGGCACAAAACAGTTGCTCCTACTATGTTCATACATGAAATCCTTTCTCTTGTAAATGCATCATGTGTAATCGTAAAGTCTGTATACTGCTCACTATTCTTCTCTGGTGACCAATGAGCGTTACGCCAATTCTTCTGATGTCACTGGGGATAAAAACAAAAACAGATGAAATAGTGTCTTTCAAATGTGAACGTATTAAAGTGCTCCTTAAAGGTCATACCAATGGTGGTTAATTTAAAGAGGTATCTCAACGTGGCTTTGCAAATATGTGAAAATGTGTGTAATTCAGGAAGAAAAAGAGGATCAGCTGACTCACCTAGTTAAATATTCTATAATAAGTCTGCAGAGCGGTTGGGTGATAGTGTTGCCAACAGTTCCTAAGTATTAGCAATAGAAGAAGTAAGGAAGGTTCAGCGCTCCTGCGGGCAGTGAAATAAATAAAATGTAACCCCTGTTACTAATTAATCTATTGCTTTAAATAGAGTTTAAGAATCCATCTCTTGTAACTCCAGGCATCGTGCAGGACCCTTCGTGGTCACACATTTTGGGTAGACATTACCATGTTTCATGCTAATATCTCCTTTTAAAGCCATTGCCATAATATAGTAGCAAGTAGTTCTGCTGAGCTGCAGCAGAGACGCAGATAGGGAAAAAGTATAAAGCAAAACATGACCAAGGCCCTTATTCATGAAGGGATAGCGTCAGGTAGTGGCTGGTTAATGAGAGGTAGCGACATGTAGCGACTGGTGAGCGCCGGACACGGCACGCAATTACACATTTATCAAGCAGAATCTGTTTAGCGACTGGGATAACGTCATGTAGCGTCTGATTCATCATTTTCACAGCCTCAGCGAACAGCGCCGTCGTTCAGCCTTGCACAGCGCCAGGTATGACCTCTCGCTACCTGACGCTCTCCCATACATTAAAATGGATGATCCTTTCCTTCTCTTTAAACTGGGTTTTTTTTTTTTTTTTTTAAATCTCAAATAATTCTGTGGCCTCTCCTGGCATTGAATTAGCAGTTTTTTCACATTTTTTTTTATTTTTTATATATTTCCTCAGAAATGACATTACAGGTCTGCCATTAAAGTGTTCATGTTACAATGTTGCTACAATGTAATTCCATATGTTTTCGCTTTGTTACTAGTTGATAGATGCTGGAAAACAGACTTTAAACACACCGCCTCCTGCGCTCTGGGCTTCAAACAAGTATTTTTCAGCGCCAGAGATTTGTGAGGCTGTTTTTTTTGCTGAATATGTGTGAGTCGGTCGCTATGACCAGTCGCTAACATGCGCTCCCATACAGCGCTGTACTGGTCAAATAGCGACTCCTCACAATGTATTCAACATTACTGAAGAGCGACTGAGTCGCTATAAACTAGCGACTCACGGCCGAGCACTGCGACTACTAGCGGACGCTCTGAAAATGCCTGCTACAGACGCTCATCTGTCGCTACCTGCCGCTAATGATGAATCAGCTTGCCCGTATCTGATTGGAGGAGGAAGACTAATAGTAGTTAAGCTGGCAGCCGAGCCCTGAACATAAACTCGCCCCTTTGTCATTTAAGCAACTGGTTGTATGGAAGGCGGAGGCTCAAACGGGCGTGGCTGGGGAAACCAGCATGGCCAGGATGAACATACAGCTGCCACCTCAATGGCTAGTGGGCAGAGACGCCAGTAAATGACATATACTAAATACAGTGGCCCCAGTAAAGTTGCCACCTGGTCAATGTTTTTTTTTTTGCTTTACTGGTCACTGGCCTGGTGGTGTCTATTTACTGGTAACTGATGAAAAATATACCTACAATTAAAATTACCAGCAAAAAAAAAAAAAAAAAAAAAAACACCAAGCCAGTGGTCACTAAAGTAAAAAAAAAATACCGGCCATGCCCCAGCATAGATGTGAATAAGAGTTCACATGCTTTTCCATGCATGGGATCTATAACTGCAACACTGCTATGGTGATACACTAAAAATGTTATTCCAAAGTCTAACGTTGCAAACCATAGTAGCAAGTACCAAGAGATGTTAAAGTGGACTAAAACCCACTTTGGAGTCTATGAGGCTTCAGGGCAGGCCTACTCCCTTCCGCGGGGGCATCCCAAACTGGGATGCCCGGCTCTTTGAAATCCCCCTAGGTGCCAGATATTCTTACCTTTTTCTCAAGCCCACAGCACATGCGTGACCGGTGCCGATATTACGCACCACAACTGAATAGCATGTGCGCGGCCGCACACAGCCGAGTAATGCTGCATGCTGGTCGTTAATGTGTCTAGGGTTCTAGCAGGTTGTTCTAGCCGCAGCATGGGCTCAAGAAGAGGTAAGTATGCTCAGTGACCTGGGGGCTTAACACAGTGGGGCAACCCAAGCTGAGGTGCCCCTGGGGCACAGACAAGTCCTGGGATAGTGAAGATCCTGGGTTTTGGTCCACTTTAAAGGTAATGATAATAGAACATCCTAGCTGTGCTAGTTTCTCCAGCCCCCCCCTTTGATACACTACCACCCTCCTTATAAACGCTTATAGTCGCTGTCAGAGACTCACGTCTTGTTTGTTTATTTTTGTGTGATAGTCAATACTAATGGCAGAGGGGCGGGGTTATGCTCAGGACCCGGACAGCAGCTTAACTATTATTGGTCCGCCTACCCCAATCAGATACTTTGCCACGGCTTCCTTTATACCTTTTTCTTACCTGCTCCATGGCTGCAGCTTTGAGTGGAGCAGAACTGCGATGTGACCGACCCGTTCTACTATAAATGTGGCGCTGGGTATGAAAGGCAATATCGGCTTGATACAGGGTAACATCTAGCTGAAATGTGGATCCTGCACGATGCCTAGTCTTAAAGGAAATGGATTTTCAACTCGATTAAACTTTTATTTATTTCACTGTCCATAGGAGCACTGTAACCTTCACTTCTTCTTCTAAAATGTGTGTAATTGAGACCTCTGTTGTTTTGCAGCCATATACAAAGGCAACCACTAAACATATTTCATTAGGGTCAGTCCACTAAGTCATCTGATGTGGACCCTAACCTGCTGTAGGGATAGTGGCAGGGGTACATAGAACCAAGGGGTAAAGGAAGGTAAATAGAGGCTCTGTATGGACAGGAGATAGCAGGACACTGATATAGGAGGGGTTGCATTGGCAAACATAAGTGATAGCAGCGGCTTGGAGTAACATGGTGTCATTGTTTGAACTACCCTAAGAAGGCCAGATAGCTTTAAAGGGAGAAATTCTTTGCACAACATCCTTGGGGCCCCTGGGTGAGATCCCTGATACAATAGCACAGTAATCATTTTCTATATAAATTGTAAGTCTAGCACTGATGGGAGTTTAGATGTGTTAATGATTTGGGATTCAATAGGATTTATAGGATATAATACTGTTGGGGAAGACTTTAAATTTAAGACCCATCTAATCAGAAGACTAAGGAAATCAGCATATACATGGAAAGCATTTTACATATGAATGTGGTAAAAAGGTGGTGGAATAAGGAAATCTCTTAAACCCCCTTACAGTTTTGCTCGATCCATGCTTGGTCAGTAAGAAAAGGAGGTCACAGTTTTGTCCTAGCAAAGAAATGACCCTTATTGCCCTCTGCTCCTGAAAACCATCCTTAGCCTGTGTGCCTGAACCCCAAGTTGTTCTTTCAAAAGCACCAAGATGTTTACCCTGTGCTTGGGTCTATCTCTGCTAATGGAGGAAGATTTTTGTCTTTTAAAATGTTCACAAGGACCATATCAATCATTGTGGACTCAGTTCAGCCCATTTTTGGAAATTGATATTGATACAGCATGTTTCAGTGTAGTGGATATGGATATGTTTGCGGACCAACAGTTACTCAACTTTGATTGGTAAAAGCTTGCCTGTACCTAAATGAAATAAATCTGACAATGCTGATATGATTTTTTCTCTTAAACACTTACTCAAAGCTCATTCTGCAAACCAGGTCCAGTGTTGTGAACCCTGCTGCCATGAAGTTACTGGCATACTGACCCATCTTAATGGAGTCTAGCCATTCCGTGACTGAGACAAAAAAGTGATATTCTGGAGCTTCCCCCGGAGATTCTGGGATTCTGAAAGGTCAAGGACAAAGAGTAATATTTATTTAACTTGGCTGTCATGTACAAAACAGAACATTTACCAGTTTACTGTTTTTTCTATTTTTTTAAACAAATCTTAAGGAAAAAAATGTCCACATCAAATATCTGGTCCCTACTTCATCCAAATTCCCCCCAAATCTACCAAATTATGAAGCAATCTGCTATTAAACCAGACCAAAGTTAGGCTCAAGGGACACAGCCCATAGGCCTAAAGAACAGGAGCACCAAGGAAATTATAAGATCAATAAACCATTTATTAAGGTCAAAACATACAGGACATAACAACAATTACAAAACTAACATGTTAAAACCACTGCGACACCCCCAAAATCCATCCAGTGCTGTTGAACCACAGCATATTGATTACTGGGAAAACTCCATAATATGACCACGTGTAAACATCCTAACAAATTACTCTTTTGTGCCGGCACAAAAATGACAAATCTGGATGCCTAATATAGATGTACCAATGTTAATATTAAAGTGACAGTGCATAAATAATTACATATGTAAACAGCATTCAATAATAAATAACCACAATTAATAACTATTACAACAACTATATAAAGTGCAAACAGGAGAGGTGAGAAAAAGTGACTAAGTGCATGGAAATAAAATCCTAAACTAATTGGTCATGGACACCTGTGAACAAATAAATATTAGGCATAAAAATACAAGGGACAAAAAATTAATGAAAGCGGATCAGCAAATCAAAGCCTGGCAAAGGGTAATTATCGTGAATATAGGAGCTGGGGACTAGCAGGGGGGAAACACCTACGTACGCGGCCGCCCGTGCCGCTATTAAGGTTGGGTTATTAGCCAAAGAAATATATTAAAACACAGTTTTTCTTTTGGGCAGGCCCTAGTGAGTGCAGTGAGTAATAACTTGACCCCCTGTGAGTATGAAAATAACATTCTGGTCATCTGACCTTCCTATGCTCATTCAATTATGAAGGGTCCTTTTGTGACACTTGACATACATATACATACAAGCACAGTGCCCTTTTTACCGTAGCCATAGCCCAGAAGCCACAATCAAGTATTTTTTATTTTCACTAGCCAAAGCGTAGGCTTTATGTCCCTTTTATTACAATTATCCACCCAAAAAAAAAATTTGCAGCTAATTATCCAAAGTTTAGAATTGCTCTGATAAGGATTTATATTGGACAGCACTCATACTTGAATGGGGCGCATTACTCCATGAGTAATTACCATGATATGGTAATGAAGAGATATTTCTGGAAAACAGCATGTCGTTAATGAACAAAAAGCATTGCCACATTGCTCCACTCCAATGACCAGTTTAAAAGTGGAATAAATAATGCTGTCACTAAAACAGAGGGCACGCTTATGCCATTATGCACCGCGGCTTCTCCTAATCATGAGCTGGCTTTATGCATGCAGATTAATAGCAAGCATAATGGTGAAGGCTTTTTTCCCCTATACATTGACTTACTGCTCCGTGCATAGGTCAAAGTAGTTTGAAAATTATGATCTTGATCTTATGATCTGTGTTCTGCTGCCCTTTTAGTTTACACATCCTTCATGTTATTAGGTTGCTGAACCATCAGCTCTCCTTTTATGTACAATGTAAAATGAATATATGAGCATCTCATCAGGAAAACAATCAATGGAACATTGTGGCTGTATTCAATAACAAAGGCCAAAGAACAATGCTAATGTGAACGTGTGGCAGCTCAAAACAACCAATAATATTGACTTACCAATTCAATAATACAGTTATTGAACCTGCTATAGCAAAATTTAGTCCGATTAGTAGGTCCACCCTTTAGTCTGCATCAGATCTATCAACTGGACAACCTCCATTCCTCTAAGCGACTTTACACAGGAACATTAAAGAATAACAATATACTGTAAGAACATGCATTTTCTAAATTCATTGCTTACCCCAGAACATCTTCCACTAGTATGTTTAGGGTGCTGGGGTTGCGGATTAACTTGTCCAAGAAGCTCACAATGTCTGAGAACTTGGGTCGGAGATTTCTGTCCTTCTGCCAACAATGAAGCATTAATTGGTGGAGAGGTACAGGACAGCCCATTGGAGCAGGGAGACGATACCCCTCCTCTATAGACAGGATGACCTAAAGGAAAGTATCACAGAAAGGAAGTATTATTGCCAATGTATATTTAAAGGTAAGCGGTTTGATATGTTACTTGCAAACCATATTAATTGTGAAAATAACTTAGCGAATAACTTATGTCACATAGTCAAAAGATGGCCACTGACAGGTCTGGAGTTCCTCCACAGCTTGAGTTCCCCTGCTATATGCCACTTCACCAGCAGATGGCGCTGTTCTGCAGATTTCCTGGCAATCAGCTTGCACCTGTGACATTACCTGGCCTATATAAGCTGATCCACACATGGCCTTAGCGGATCAGCATTTAATCTGTCTTTTGAACCTGAACCCTGGAACTCTGTAACCTGAACTCTGTTCCCAGGACTCCTGCCTTAGCCTTAACCCTAGCCTTAGCCCCATCCTCAGTCATAACCTTAGCCACAGCCTCAGCCTTTGTGGGACTTTGGACTCCTAAGCACGTATGTTTTCTGACTTCACACGCAATCTGAGTGTGTTTCATGCTTCCCGGTTTATCTATGTGTATATATGTCTAATTCTAGTCATTTACTACTATTGGGATTTCTCCGATGAGAAATCCACGTTTTTTTTAAGATGCAATTTTTTATAAATGTTACCCACCAATACCCATTAAACCCATTACTTAAACCCAAAACGTATTTATTTGACCTTATTTACACCAAGTAATATGAAAAATAAGCAATCCTGATTGGGAACCACAGATGGTAAAGTGTCTCTCCCATCAGATCACAGACAGCAATAAAAAAAAATTGCAGCATGACCCTATACAGTAGTAGCTTTAACCCTCTCCTTGTGAGCCAACAGGCCATGTTTTGTAGATCTCCACACAGACACACAGGTGAAGCAATCAATGCTCAGAGAGCGTTTACGCCACTATGTGGGCATCCACAAAACATGACTTTTTGGTCATGAGGACAGGTTTGAGGAATACCGCTATACAGAGATGTCAACCTGACCCATTCCTGCATGATTGGCGAGTTGCAAGCCACTATGTGAAGAGACACATGTTAGGCTTATTATCGGGGGCTACAGAGACCAAAATACCCTCTACTTTCCTAGGTGCTTTCCTAGAACGGAAATTATTTGCACAGCACCCAACACAAGGAATAATAGAATTACCCATCACTCCTTGTAGTGCATGGACCTATGCAAATCATCCCTTTACGTCTCTGAGCCCTCCAAGGCACCCAGAAGCTGCCGAGTGTGCAATGTCAAGGGCTAGCTTTGAATTTACATACCCTAGTGCACACTAAAGGAATAATAGAATTACCCATCACTCCTTGCAGTGCGCATAGCTATGCAAATCATCCTTTTACACCTCTGAGCCATCCAAGGCACTCAGAAGCCACTGAGTGTGCAATGCCAACAACTAGCTTCACATTTACACAGCCTAGTGGACACTAGCTCGAAACACGTGTCCAATAGTGGATGGTGTTTGGCTGTGTAAATTTAAAGCTGGTCCTTGGCATTGCACACTTTTTTCTATTCACACCTTTTTCTGAACACACCTAGACTTGAGGAGTGTGTTCAGGAAAATGGTCAGTGCTAGGTGCAGGACTGGAAAATCACCATGTGTAAATAGAGCAGGCTGCCTATACCTTCCATAAGGTAACTATAAAAAAATGTTTTTGTCTTGGAACTGAATTAATGAATTAATGAAAGCATAGTTGCTTTTTGAACCTACTCACCGAGATGTACGCGCCACTTGAGATGGACAAACTATGGGGAATTCCTATTGCAGCTACTTAGGTTGCTTTGGCTACAGTCGCCCCCTACAGGTAATACAGCAGCATGCTGACTACACTGCTCTTTATTAGTATTTGAGAAAATAAGAGAGATGAAATAACTGTTACGCATTTGGAATAAGATCATAAGAACTCTCACCAGGATAGTGTGAGTTTAATAAATATTATACCACAACATTTAGGTGTAACAATTGCCCTGAGTAGTGAAACCCAAAGACTCCTGAGTTCATTTACCAAGTGATTCTATTATCTCTTTATATTAACCGCTCATGCTGTGCCACGCTCTCCGGAGGCATTTATTGCAGATTTAACTGCAAAAAAAAGAGCTTTTGATGAATAAATTGAGTAGAAATTGTTACACTTTCTCTTTCCCGTCAGTCTGAACAATGCAGCGACTTTCCCTTTGGATCCGCGCACACTCTTGGGAGACCCAACGTTTGCGAACAGCCCACCATGCTTTTTGTTCAATTTTCTCGGGCAATTATGTCAGCATTGTTTGAAATCCATTAACTGTTCCTTTTTATTCCACTCAGAATTAGTGAGCCCTACAGTGCACATTAATTTATACATTCACTTACAGATCGAAAAACTCTTTTAGAATAGTTCTTTGCAAAAGATGCACTTTGTCTGAACTTATGTTTTCTGCTGAAAAAAAAACCCATTTGAAATGTCTTCTACAAATAACACCTCCGAGAAGAATTTTCTGCTTTATTTCTTCTAACCCTTCCCTTCTAAGTGGCAACAACAGAGCCTTTTAACCTGAAAACCATTTTAAACCATCTACTGAAGTGGTGTTCTCGGTGTCCTGCTTTGTGTTTGCCAACCTGTTATTTAGTAATGGAGCACAAGCTGCCGAACCTATGTGTTCCAGTAGGATGCTGCGGTTTTGTTTCCCTATTCTGTAACAAAATTGCTTCCAAAAATCAAAGTGAGTATGGGCACCATGTTGTCTGTAGTGGGCTAGATCTTCAGGAAGAATTGTCCTTTGTAAATCACATGCTACAGGCTCTAAAAGTTTAATATCCATTTGAAATGAAAGATTTGCAGTCAGCGCTGGCATTAGAGGGTGGCAAACTGGGCAACTGCCCAGGGACCCTCAACACCAAAAGTTTGCTATTGCACAGGTGCGTTGTAAAGCTCAATGATGCCCATATAAAAAAAGAAGTCCACTTTAACAATTGCAGCAGCCATTTTATGGGCATCAGTGATACTCCACACTGCCTCCCCTGCCTTTCTCTCCTGTGTGCTCCCTTCCCTCTTCCTGAGGACAACCCTGTCATATTGAGGAAGACTTGTTTCACCTTTGCCCAGGGACCTGTCTGCACTCATGGACATCCACATAAAACAATGATACCTCCTAGGATATACCTCTTTTTATTACTTTGGGGCTCCTGCATGCGGTTTCCCAGCATCTGCATGGCTCCACAAGAAATGGCCCTGTCTGAGGCCTCGACCATTAGGGGGGAACCTACAATCCTGGGGTCCCAAGCAATTTCCATATTTGCCCCCACAAATTCGGTTGCCAAGTGCTGGGCCCTCACACGCACAGAGAGCCCAGCACTTACCAACCCTTATAGTTTTTTCGGTCTCATGAGATCTTTTGAGTGAGTGTTTGTATGAACTAGGGCAAATTTTCGGGAAAACATGGTGGACTCCACCAAACAGGAGGTTAGACACTATACAGAGTTGTCCAATGCTGCAAGGAGCCTATATATATATATATATATATATATATATATATATATATGTTTTACTACAAGGTCTGCAGAATAACACTCTGTCAGCTCAATCAGGACACAATCAGCCCATACTCCCCCCCCCCCGCTATTCTGCGTAGCCATGCCAGTCATTCACAAAAGACCTGTATTAGAGAGGAGTGGAGATGCTGTAATCATTGGTGTCACACATTGGGGCGTCCCAAATCAAGGTGCCCCACAAAGAAGGAGACCACTGGCCCTGGATATAAGTTTATAACCTCTAGGCTGGTGGTTGCTCCACTTTAAGGAAGATGATATCCCACGTAATTATTTTGCCGCAACAAGAAAATTTCCATACTTTAATTTACAATATTGTTTTCTGTTTGGCAAATAAGACTGCTGGCTAAAACATGGCTCATGCTATGGGGATCATGCTAATTAGTGAAGTAAGTTTAACTCTGAGGGCACATTTGGGTGACAGTTGCAACATACATCTCATGTCTCACTGTTTAACTTTAACACACACAACTGTGAAGGTTCTCATTCATCCAGATCATGGTCAGTGGCGTAACTAAATGTGAGCAGGCCCTGGTGCAAACATGGAATGGGGCCCCGTCATGGCTCATACAGTAACATTTTTCCTGTCATTTTTACTCAATTGGATACAACTAGACAACTGAAACAGGAGAGACAAATGATGCTTCTTTTCTCTGTATATGATGCCATGAGAACACAACAAATAAGGCAGAGAAACAGCAATGATGGTGCCCCCTGACCTTATGAGGCCTAGGTGTGGTCAAAACATCTGCACCCCCTTTAGTTACACCTCTGGCCATGGTATATCTGTAGGAATAAATCAAAGCAACTGGACTTGCAGTGCTACTGGGGTCAATATAGAACCAGGTGAGAAAAACTTGGGGCAGATTCAGCACCAGCGGAAAACTTGTATCAGATTGCTGTATCACTCTCAAAGTAGACAGTGAAAGTGAATGGCAGTTTTCTCCCCTAAAAAGTAGTAGAGTCTCACCTGGCGCAAGATCGACTCTATTATCTAGAAGACGTTTCGTCATCCGGTTGACTTTCTCCATTCACAGTGAATAGAGAGAGTTCAGTCCTCTGACTCAAGCAAGTCAGTTGGATAAATAATGAATGCTGTTTGACCTGATACTGCTATTTGTTTTTACAGGTAAGGTACACAATTTTCCAAATGAGGTAAGGATATTTTTGGAAAGTTTGTAATTCACAGCAAACTGCAAATTCTTTAGCCTACGGGGTGCTGTTGTTTCCAAAATGATGCATCTTATCTGCAAAATGCCCCAGCACAGGTACATGTTTTTTTGGGAAGAAAATGAAACAAACATCTTTGTATTACACCTTCTTGTGGGGTAAAATGAAAAAGCTCACTGAGATATAATTTACATTGCAGGGCTCGCCCAGTGTGCTTTACCAAATACTGTGATTAGCATGACCCTCAATGAAGACATTGTAGAGTAGTAAGACACTGGGGGTCATGCTAAATATTTGATAAGGTCAGGTACAGATGTGCCTTCGGGTGTGAACTGCAACATGCACCCCAGTAAGTATTCTAATTTTACCACACAAGAAAGTTCATTTTAGATTCCTTTGGAAAGAACAGTACCCTATGGGCTATAGAGAAAATGTTGCCATTTTGTATCTACATTCCCCATAGGACCCTGTTATTTGTAAACTCCTAAAAATAAAGGGGAGTATAAACAAGGCCCCACGGATGCCCCCATCAAGGCCAACAGCGCTGGAAGGCAGCATGTTGGTATGAAGATGCCGGCGCAGGACGAAGGAGCTATGGGGGAACACTGGATCTGCAAGGACGAATTGTGGAGGACAAAATGTAAGTATAGACTTGTTTTTTGTTTTTTTCTAGACCATCTGTTTAATAGCAGGACCTTTCTGGTTGCATAGCGGTTCCACCGAACCAAGACAGACATCTGTCTTCACTCCGCAGCTTCAGCAAGCAATACATTAAGTTGAATGGTTAGATTACCAAATGTAACTGGGGATACTCACATCCTGATTGGACATCTCCCAGTATGGCCGCTCTCCATAGGACATCACTTCCCACATGACAATACCATAACTCCAACCATCGCTGGCTGAAGAAAACTTTCTATATGCTATTGCCTCTGGTGCCGTCCATCTGATGGGGATTTTTCCACCCTAAAAAGTAAAAACATTTGTTAAACTCTCTGAATATGTTTGGTCTAAAAATGTACACACAAGTCACACAACCCTTTCACAAACCTTAGATAACAATGTCCCTCCATTTCAAAGAACTCTGAAGTTGGTACAAATATAGGAGTCTTGACCAAACGTAAAGCTCAATCTCCTGGTCAATGTTTATCTAGGAACTGCCATAAAATTCTTCCTCATGACCTCATAAATCACATACCAGTGGCCTTACTAACACAACCCTGCCATCAGTCACAGGCGCACCCGCTCCGTTCACTACAATGTGGGGACATGTGAGGCCTTTGAAGACCTCTTCCATTGCAATATATAGAGAGGGCGTGGCAGCGCTCCTGGGACTGATGGTGGGTTGCAAGCAGACATGCCATCAATTACAACCCCTGTTTGGACTTGGGTCAGCACTGTTTTGGATAAAGCAAGTTGCTGATCTTCAGACTAGCACCAATTAACTGCAGGGAACAAGAGGTAAGTACCCTATTGTTGTTTTGTTTGGCTGTTTAATCAATTTGACTCTTCATCCCTAGGTCTGCTATAAGCTACATACTGCAGACTTCCTCATTAGGATGTCCTTTACTAAAAAATACCTGGAAATGCCAAAGATAGCATAATGACCTGAACCCTCCATGGTCCAGCATCTCATTTGACCACTATGTAACTCACCTGCGACTACTAGTTAATGAGGAACTCATAAATCACCAGACTCCATCTTGAAAGGACCACTATCGTGAAAAAATTAACAATCACGTTCATTATGTGGCAGGTGGTGGATACGCACATGAAATGATTTGCTGCTTCACTTGGAGAATAGAGTATTACTGCGTTTGAACTGGTCCCGCGGAGATCTATACATTTGCATCTGCATTTGTATATGTGTATGAATTATCTCGCCTTGGCCCTTATTAAAAGTACACCCCACCTATCAGGCTTGCAAAGAAAGCTGCTGCACAGTAATGTGCTCGGCCGGTGGCTGCCCTGATACGCTGCTTTTGGTCATGTCGGATGCGCCACCCAGAAGAGTTGAGTATACGGACGACCTGTTCTGTAGTATAGCAGCTCTGATGCACATTGGGACAGCCTGATGAGGGCTGCTGTGCTGCTAGACATTTCCGACCGGATTTTCTTTTTAAATGTCTCTTTATTGTGAGTACTCTCCCCAGCTTACAGTTGGTGTTTAGGGTCACATTTAGAAATGGCATATTAAATATATCAACATTTAAATAAAAATCAAGCTGTCAACATCCTCTAGTCCAGCGATACTCAACTGGTGGACCTGGGTACGAATGCGGACCTTGACGCCAGATTTCCGGACCCCTGCCCTGACAGTCTTGCACTCAGTTGCTTTTGTGTTGCTGTGCTCAGAGACGCCCCCATGATCGCCGATGTAGTGCTTAGTGTCTCTTTGCCCTATCCAATCTTCCCCCCCCCACCCCAACTCAGCTCCATCCATTCCTGCCCCCCCCAGCTGTGCCCCATCCATTCCTGTCCCCTTAGCTGTGCCCCATCCATTCTTGTCCCCTTAGCTGTGCCCCATCCATTCCTGTTCCCTCAGCTGTGCCCCATCCATTCCTGTTCCCTCAGCTGTGCCCCACCCATTCTTGTCCCCTTAGCTGTGCCCCATCCATTCCTGTCCCCTCAGCTGTGCCCCATCCATTCCTGTTCCCTCAGCTGTGCCCCATCCATTCCTGTTCCCTCAGCTCTGCCCCACCCATTCTTGTCCCCTCAGCTGTGCCCCATCCATTCCTGTCCCCCCAGCTGTGCCCCTCCATTCTTGTCCCCTCAGCTGTGCCCCATCCATTCCTGTCCCCCCAGCTGTGCCCCATCCATTCCTGTCCCCCCAGCTGTGCCCCTCCATTCCTGTCCCCTCAGCTCTGCCTCATCCATCACCGTCCCCCCAGCTGTGCCCCATCCATTCCTGTTCCCTCAGCTCTGCCCCACCCATTCTTGTCCCCTTAGCTGTGCCCCATCCATTCCTGTCCCCTCAGCTCTGCCCCATCCATTCCTGTTCCCTCAGCTGTGCCCCATCCATTCCTGTCCCCTCAGCTGTGCCCCACCCATTCTTGTCCCCTCAGCTGTGCCCCATCCATTCCTGTCCCCTCAGCTGTGCCCCACCCATTCTTGTCCCCTCAGCTGTGCCCCATCCATTCCTGTTCCCTCAGCTCTGCCCCACCCATTCTTGTCCCCTCAGCTGTGCCCCATCCATTCCTGTCCCCTCAGCTGTGCCCCATCCATTCTTGTTCCCTCAGCTGTGCCCCATCCATTCCTGTCCCCCCAGCTGTGCCCCATCCATCCCTGTCCCCTCAGGTCTGCCCCATGCAGCCCAGTCTGTCTGCCCCATCCATTCCTGTCCTCCCTTTTTTGCCATCCAATCCGTGGCCTCCCAGCTTTGCCTGTAGGTTCTGTGGGGCCCAATATGATTTTTGGATTGGGGTGGGTGCGCGACAGCCCCCCGGACCTTCACCTCTCATCTGATGCCTTTAAATGGACCTTTACAAGAAGTGGTTGAGTACCCCTGCTCTAGTCTAAGTCCCAGAGAGCCCTCCTATGAAACAGCAGTGGTTCTCTGGCCTAATGTAGGTGCCATCACTACCAACATTACTCAGCCTGCTCCAATGTGTGTACAATGGTTTAGATCTGTCACATTTGTCTCAAGGTTGCCTAAATGTTGTTCTGTTCATAATATGATGTTTGCTTGCCACCTGAATAATCCAAACAATGAAGAGGCTTCATCAAACCTGTCATTTCCCATTCAATAAGCCTTGACTGACAGAAGTTTTTTTTTCTTTTGATGAATGGGTCGGAGGATTTCTGCCCTGCTTGGAACGCTTAAATCAGCCAAGAGAAAAATGCTAATGCGATTCTGTGCAATACGCCGAATTAGCCACGCTATTGAAACGTTTATGAATTAGGCTGTTTAGTGCTTTCTGGCTCATGACAACGTTGAATTAGCCTCATTTGTAATTAAATGACAAATTGCAGTGGCCTGTCAAGTATCCGCACTAATGAAAGAAAAAATGTCACATGTACTAAGCAATGTGTAGTGAAGTTTCCAGAGGACAGCCAGGTGTAACAGGCCAGAATAACCCTGTCCCAGATTAACCCCGGGTATAATTTGGCCTAGGCCAGAGTATACCCCGGGGTGTAAACTGGCCTAGGCCAAACTATACCCAGGTATAAAATGGCCTAGGCCAAACTATACCCCGGGGTGTAAAATAGCCTAGGCCAAACTATACCCCTCCAGGCCAGATTATTGAGGGTATACTCTGGCCTGTTACACCAGGACAGGCCTCCCAACAGCCGTGATGCACAATGTCTTGACATTTAGCTAGAGATACTGTAAGTTAAAATGAAGCATTACTCAAAAGCTGCAAATTCCATGGAGTAAAAAAGCGGTAAGTATAGATTCCTGTCTTCACAGCACTTTCTTGTCTCATTATCTTTTTTGTTATGATCAATTAAGGGGAAGAATGTTGTGGGAGATGCTTGACAAGAAAAAGTACATCATGCTGTTTTAAAATATTAATCTCAGCATTTTTTTAAACTGAAGAAATACTGTATTTCAACTACAGTAAACTGCCATGTGCAAAACAAGTCACAGAACCTAAAAATATGTTTAAATCTGTATTTGCAAGCTTTAGACTAATTACTGTGGCAAAATAGTCCTTTAAAGGGGAGCAAAACCAAAGAATTTATATATGTACTATGCACCCCATCTCCATGCTGCACTCACATATCTACCCTGCTCCATTCTGCATCCCCATCTTTGCCCTATTCCCCACTGCACCCTCATTTCCAGCCTGCTTTATGCTGCACCCCTTCTCTGCTCTATTCCCCACTGCACCCTCATTTCCAGCCTGCTTTATGCGGCACCCCCTCTCTGCTCTATTCCCCACTGCACCCTCATTTCCAGCCTGCTTTATGCTGCACCCCCTCTCTGCTCTATTCCCCACTGCACCCTCATTTCCACCCTGCTTTATGCTGCACCCCCTCTCTGCTCTATTCCCCACTGCACCCTCATTTCCAGCCTGCTTTATGCTGCACCCCCTCTCTGCTCTATTCCCCACTGCACCCTCATTTCCAGCCTGCTTTATGCTGCACCCCCTCTCTGCTCTATTCCCCACTGCACCCTCATTTCCACCCTGCTTTATGCTGCACCCCCTCTCTGCTCTATTCCCCACTGCACCCTCATTTCCACCCTGCTTTATGCTGCACCCACTCTCTGCTCTATTCCCCACTGCACCCTCATTTCCAGCCTGCTTTATTCTGCACCCCCTCTCTGCTCTATTCCCCACTGCACCCTCATTTCCAGCCTGCTTTATGCGGCACCCCCTCTCTGCTCTATTCCCCACTGCACCCTCATTTCCAGCCTGCTTTATGCTGCACCCCTCTCTGCTCTATTCCCCACTGCACCCTCATTTCCAGCCTGCTTTATGCTGCACCCCCTTTCTGCTCTACTCCCCACTGCACCCTCATTTCCACCCTGCCTCATGCTGCACCCCCTCTCTGCTCTATTCCCCACTGCACCCTCATTTCCAGCCTGCTTTATGCTGCATTCTCTCTCTGCTCTATTCCCCACTGCACCCTCATTTCCAGCCTGCTTTATGCTGCACCCCCTCTCTGCTCTATTCCCCACTGCACCCTCATTTCCAGCCTGCTTTATGCTGCACCCCCTTTCTGCTCTATTCCCCACTGCACCCTCATTTCCAGCCTGCTTTATGCGGCACCCCCTCTCTGCTCTATTCCCCACTGCACCCTCATTTCCAGCCTGCTTTATGCTGCACCCCCTTTCTGCTCTATTCCCCACTGCACCCTCATTTCCACCCTGCTTTATGCTGCACCCCCTCTCTGCTCTATTCCCCACTGCACCCTCATTTCCAGCCTGCTTTATGCTGCACCCCCTTTCTGCTCTACTCCCCACTGCACCCTCATTTCCACCCTGCCTCATGCTGCACCCCCTCTCTGCTCTATTCCCCACTGCACCCTCATTTCCAGCCTGCTTTATGCTGCACAGGGACGATTCCCACTCCCTATGGATTCCCAAATTGGGATGCCCAGCTGTGTGAAACCCCTTGGAACTCATCTAGACGCATTCCAAAGGCTCATTTGCAGCCACTCTATACCTTTAGCTAGGTGCGTACCCATGTTAGATATTTGTCAATGGCTGATACCAGTACGTCCCCCAGCAAAAGAGAAGAGGGAGTGTGGTGTGGCAGTGCACTCTGCTCCATTCAGCTCAATTTATTCAAAGCTGAATGGAGCCAGGTGCACTAATTGACTGAGCGCCCAAGCTGTGATCCCGATGGAAAGGTAAGTTTTCTCTGTGAATCATGGTGATACACTTAGGCCCTTATTTATGAAGGAATAGCGACAGGTAGCGACTGGTGAGCAGCCGGTAATGGCAGGCCCCGCCACGAGAACGCCGGCTCCCCACCACAATCACACATTTATCAAGCCAATCCTGCTTAGCGACTGAGATAGCGCCATATAGCCACTCATTTATCATTATTCCAGCCTCAGCCCACAGCACCAGCGTCCGACCTTGAACAGCGACAGGTATGACCTCTCGCTACCTGGCGCTCTCCAATGCATTTCAATGGAACAATCTTTAAATATTCATAATTAATTGTTATTAATTTTTTTTTTTAAATGTGAAAAATGTTGTGACCACTTCACCCATTTTAAATAATTTTTTTAAGGTAAAAAAAAAAAAAAATAAAAATTACAGAATTGATATTACAGGTCTGATATTAATGTATTCATATTACAAAATTATTTTAAAAACTTGTTTTTTTGGGTTTCCAAAAATATGGTTGTTTGGGGGTTAAAAAACTACTTTTAACCCATCGCCGCCAGCGCTCTGGGGTTTAAACATGCATTTTACAGCGTGAGAATTTTTTGAGCGTGATTTGTTAATGAATATGGTGGGAGCCGGTCGCTCTGACCAGTCGCTATCATGCGCTTCCATACAGCGCTGAACCTGTTAAATAGCGACTCCTCACCCAATATTCAACATTACGGCAAACCGACTGAGTCGCTATCAACTACCGAACAACAGCCAAGCAGAGCGACTACTAGCGGGCGCTCTGAAAATGCCGCTACAGTCGCTCAACTGTCGCTACCTGCCGCTGTTAATGAATCGGCCTCCCCGTGGACAATCCCAAATCAGGATGCCCTATCTGAGAGGAACACTCAGGAGTATTGTGCCTCTTTAAATGAGGTGTATCGCAAAACTGTGTAATATTAAAGATACATATAAACACGTCGGCTAATGAGACGAGGGGTCACTTATACACTCAAAATAAATAAAACTGAATTATATCCAGGGGGCCAGAGTCTATCAGAGGTAACACAATCTGTCACTCCTGATTGCTTCCATTAAAAGAAAGAAACAACCCTGGCTCGATATTCCTTGATGCTGGGTGTATAAGTGACCCATCCTCCTGCTATCCAACACATCCAGCACATTTATATGGCTTTTCAATGGATTTCATTGGGACATTTATTTTACTTTATTGTGTGAGTGAGAAAAGCTCAACCTGTCTCTCTAAACACAGCGGCTCCAGATATATCCAAAATCATTTGCATAAACCTTTGCATTAATTTATAGTTTTATTTAGTATTCACTCTAATTTGGTATATATATATATATATATATATATATATATATATATATATATATATATATATTGATTTTAAATATTGAATAGCTGACACTGGCATTGTGTACCAGGACAGCTTTCAGACTCAACAGTGACAAATCTTTATATATAGTAAAGGATCCATTATTGTGGGTCATGGCCTCGACCCATCAATTGTCAACTTGAAGCAAAAGTATTTGTCATATTTTTCTGGCAGCTGCTAAAGACAGGCCATCTTACAATCTTGAACCAGATAATTCAGCTTTATCTTTTGACAAATGTAAGTCCATCACCAAATCCTAAGCTCTCTAAGATGTAAGTTTCAGTTCACACTCAAAAGCGCACCCAAGGTCTACTTTACCAAATAATATGCATAACCCCCAAATGTGAAATAAGTATATTAAACTACATGTCTAACCATAAATTGTATACCAATGTGTATATAACCATTGTCAGTAAAATACAATTATTCATTTAGGACCCTGTTGCGGAGAGCATTATAAAAAGAACACATCTGTGTTAAATAGGCCTAAAACACAACCAAAAACCTAAAACACAGCCTAAAATGCAACCAGTAAAAAAGCAAACCAGTGCTATCACAGAAGTTAGTCAAGTTAACAAAGTCCAAATGTGCAAATGTGAAAGAAGCTGCTCTATAGTGCTATTAATGCATCTAGCTACAATACATGATCTCCTCAGGGATTATTCTGCAACAATGCCATCAACTGGAGATGAGAGAACTCTTTAAAATTTGGTTCGGGCAAACACCAAATTTCCCCAAGAAATATGGTTTCGGCCGAACCGAACTTTTAATGAACTCACTCAAAAAATAAAAAAAAAAGCTTACCTCCATCCCCATTCCAGCATCCTCATTGGAGCGAGTCACTGGGAGCCGGAGAGACCAGCAGGCACCAGGTGCGTGTCTGGCATCTGATGATCTCTCTGGCTCAGTGACAGCAAGTGGTGGACAGCGCAGGACCAGCCTTTGGATTTCTGTGGAGACTGGAGGTGAATAAAATGTAATTATGGGGGGAAAAATAAAAATGTTTTTTTTTTTACATTCAATTTTTTATGAACTGGCAAGGGGTTCATGAGACCCCCATATCAGTTCTCAAGGCTTGAGGGTCTGGCAAGGCATCTGCAGCAAGTAGGTCCCCCGGCCTCATTACCTGCCGTCTCAAAGCCTGTTGGGGTCCCATGTGTGGCCCATGGGCTATGCAGGCTGATAGCCTTGGGCTACCATACCTGCATAGATGGTGCCCTGGTTTTACTGGATAGGGGGGACCCCACACTATTTTGTTTTCAAATTGTAAAGGGTTTAACCCTTAAAAATAAGAAAAAAGGTGTGCCTCTCCCCTGTATTTTCTCTTTTTCTTCCAAGAGTTTGTGATTAGAGTGAAAGGGGGTTAGGCATTTATGCCTCAATTTTATTTTTCCTTATATCTTTGCTTCTCAATTCCCATGTCCAAACTTTGATGGTCTTAATCCCAAACAGCAGCTGTTCCTGTATAAACATGAGAGGCCATTGCAGGGATCAATGGCAGATTCAGAGCTGCTCAGGGCACTGTCTGGGTGGAGAGGGTATCTCTGCTTGGTATCCTCTGGGGACAGCTGTATTGGGTGAGTACGAAGCAGAATACTTTTCCATTTTAACATGTCACTTTGAACTGATTACACCTTTCTAACTAATCAGACCTGTCATCTTTTTAAATGGAGCCATATGTAAAATAAATTCTAGGCAAATAAGTTAAAATGTGATGTTTAAAGGATGCCTAATCTTTAATGTAATTAAAAATGAGAGTAAGCCGTTACAGGTGGTTCTAAACAATTATTAAAACAAAAATGACTTATTCTAATAAAAGCACATTTACAGACTGGATTCTTTTATCACCAAAGAGGCTAATTATGCTAATTGAAATAAGGTTTAAAGCTTTGCCAAAGATCCCCTTACTTTTAATTGAATTTGTGTTGACGTTTGTTACGTGCTAAGTTTTTAAGCTTATTTATTTTTAGTGTGCCAGTTTCATAATGAATGCTTTTGTAGTTGCTTAGTGTAGCAGCACAGCATGCCGCCATATGCTATATTCCTTATCTCCAGGTAACTTGGGAATGAAATTAAGCAGCTCACCTCCAACTTTCATAATACCCGGAACTTTGTATCCTTCTAATGAATTATACATTAGAATGTAAAGTAATCACGGAGGGCTCACAAAGCAAAATGCTACCATGCCAAACATATTTTAAGTAACGCAATTCTGATACTATGCGGGTTGTTATATTCATTTAGATGAGGAGAGCTCCTCAATACATGTGGGAAAGCTCTCCATGCTTTACTGAGTACTGCATTGGGGGTTGCTCTTTGCCTGGGTATTTAGGCCCTTATTTAACAAGGGATAACGCCAGGTAGCGACTGGTGAGCGAACGGTAATGACGGTCACCGCCACGAGAGCGCCGGCTCCCCACCACAATCACACATTTATCATGCCGATCCTGCTTAGCGACTGAGATAGCGCCAGATAGCCACTCATTCATCATTATTCCAGCCTCACCCCACAGCGCCAGCGAGCGACCTTGAACAGCGCCAGGTATGACCTCTCGCTACCTGGCGCTCTCCAATGCATTTCAATGGAACAATCTTTAAATATTAATAATTAATTGTTAATAATTTTTTTTTTTTTTTTATGTGAAA
Source organism: Gastrophryne carolinensis (assembly GCA_027917425.1). Classification (NCBI taxonomy): domain Eukaryota; kingdom Metazoa; phylum Chordata; class Amphibia; order Anura; family Microhylidae; genus Gastrophryne; species Gastrophryne carolinensis. Next base: position 458,729,107 of record CM051236.1, read on the forward strand.
ATTTCTGTTACCACTTCTGCCATGTTAGATATTTTTTTTTAAGGTAAGAAAAAAATTAAAAAAAAATTGTGCAGAATTGATATTACAGGTCTGATATTAATGTATTCATATTACAACATTTTTTTATAAACTTGTTTTTTTGGTTTCCCAAAATATGGTTGTTTGGGGGTTAAAAAACTACTTTTAACCCATCGCCGCCAGCGATCTGGGGTTTAAACATGCATTTCACAGCGCGAGAATTTTTGGAGCGTAATTTGTTAATGAATATGGTGGGAGCCGGTCGCTATGGCCATTCGCTATCATGCGCTCCCATACAGCGCAGAACCTGTCAAATAGCGACTCCTCACCCAATATTCAACATTACTGCACACCGACTGAGTCGCTATCAACAACCGAACAACGGCCAAGCACAGCGACTACTAGCGGGCGCTGTGAAAATACCGCTACAGTCGCTCAACTGTCGCTACCTGGCGCTATTAATAAATCAGCCTCTAAGATTCCAAACAACAAATAGTCAATGGAGGTGGCATTGTTGCACCACCAGAAGCCATTTCGCACTAGTGTGACACAGTACTGTGCTGTGCCTAAGTTTGGGACATTTCTGTGGCGGGGGGCCCATAGTTTGCCCTGTAGTGGCTGTGCAGGAGACAAAAGGAGGAGGAGGAGGCAGCAGGACCTGGAGGAAGAAGAAGGCGGGACCTGGTGGTGGTATTGGATGCCAAAAATTAGGATCCTTAGAGGCACTGGCCAGAAGGGAAGACCCACCAAGAACTGGATGGCAGTGGATAATGTTAGCAATGGACTGGGAGCTAAGCTGCAACACCCCACATCATCCACACTCCCTCCAGCCACATTTTTTGTACTTACTTTAAAAAGCCACTTTAGCAAATGTCTAATTTGGCCATTAAAGTGGCCCGCTGGCTGTTACACTGCTTGGATGTTAAGGAACATGTGAGTCAATCGCTTCCTCGGCAGCAGTGCCTCTTCACGTGGGCTTGGTGACTGACATGTCATGTTCTTTCCTGTGGGCTGGAAATAGAGTATATAGTAATTCACTTCTGGCCCTGATTCACTGTTGAATGTGGTGGGCAGGTGCAGGTCCACCACTAACTATGGGCTAGCAGTGAAGTCCAGAATTCTTCTTCTGTCATTTGAGCAGACATTCCTGAATATACTGTATATTGGTGATGTTGCATTTATATGGGAAATGTTTAAAAAAAAAAAAAAAAAAAAAAAAAAAAAACTTTCTGGAGAATCTCTTTGAAGTGGACCAAAATATAAGTGAGTCCATCCTCTTTTTTGCCCTATGCCCTGCAGCGTGAAACTCCCTCCCTTGCTTTGCTCTACTCTGCAAGACCCAGCAGCATCCATGCTCCCTCCAGCCTGTGCGGCACCACCAGCCGACATTCAAGCCTGCGGGGTGTCGAAAAATGCAGATCAGGAATTGCACCAGAGGCCCCTGCATGCGCTGCGGCATCAAGGAGGATGGAGGAACATCAGATCGAGATGAGCTAGGGTTTTACAGTACATCTCTAAAGCCTTTTTTACAGCTACATCTCTTTTGAAAGACTTCTCTATATCAATACCCAAATCAATCACAAAGCCGCCTTTCTGAAAGCTAGCAGGGGTCTCTGGTCACCCTCGCTCCCCTCTTCGGGCACCCACCTGAACATTGGCAATAGCCCCCAGTTGCCTTTGCTCTTCTTGTCAGGTGTGCCCGTCTGCTTTATGACCTCCAGAAGCTGTGTGAATGAACCCAGACCTTATTGTGGGGTTATTACCCATTATTTTTGGATTGGGCTATTCAGCCCCGGGAATATTGTGGGCCTATAAGATTAGGGTGCTACCAGTCAATGATCTCCTTATTGCCCCTGTAAAGTTTACTCTTGCCTGTTATAGCGAATTCTCGAGTGTGCTATTGTCTTGGCCTTTGTTTCCAGTAGTTTACTCATGTATGACCCTGACCTTCTCCTGACCTCATCCTTTGTTTCTTCCCTGATACTTTGTCTGGTGACATTGTGTGTATGAACATTGGCTCTCCTGTTGGATCTTGAATTCATCCCATCCCTGAACTTTGATGTGACTGACTTCCCATGTATGAACTTTTCTAGCCCCAGGAATACCCGTTTAACCCTCCTTTGAGTTCTCACCCACTTGTTGTCCCAGAAATCAGGGGATATTGCCTGGACCTTTAAGTGTAAGTTCGGTCAGCAATCAGTAACCCCCCTCCCCTGGCCCTGCTTCAGAACTGTGGTTTACAAGAAAAAAGACGTACCCTGCCCGTATTCAGCGCCATTACCAACGCTCCTGCGGCAGCCGCACGGACAGTGCACAAAGCGGAATCCCCCGCTCCTACAATCTCCTGTCAATTCAACTGAATTAACATTAGGGGCCGCACACAGACCGGCCAATGCCACTCTGTGCATACTGTCCAAGATGGCAGCACCCAGGGCCCATAGTGCCGGGAGAACAGTGCATGATCCCAGCTAAGGTAAGCTTTTTTTTTTTTTTTTGTAACTCCAATCCTGCCTCATCGCCAGGGGTGGGGGACGGGAGGGGGAATTGCTAGACTGGATTTCCTTTTTAGACCTTAGGGCAACTGTACTTGGGTATGTGAGTTTAGCATCCCATCAAACAGAGGCCTGTCCACTAAGGGTGAAGCGGCGATAAAGATTGGGCAATATCCCTCTGAACTGGGTTCTGCATACGATAGAGCCTTACAGTAAAATATATATAATTATGCTTCCTTGGACACAGTGTTGCTCCAGGTAGAAAAAGAAATGAAGAAGAAGAAAGTAGAGTGTCTGGGGAGAAGAAAAAAGTCAATTTTATCTACTGTCAGGTTGCCACCACTATTTACTGTATTTAGTATTTCTTTTTTAGCTTGCTCATATTTTATGTTACATTTTACATTAGTTGTCAGCCTGATGGAAATCGCTATTGATTTCTCTGGCCGTTGGAGCAGCCACAAATATGGCCCTTTACATCCAGCAGAACACTTCCACAGAGAAGCCTGACAAGTACAGACATCTTACGATTGTCGTTTTATTAAAGTCAAATGTGGGACTAATTCACGGAATGTCAAGCCGAGTAAAATTAAGCTGAACTGCAAGGGTGATCTGTAATCTCTGCCGGGGATGTGCAATTTACCTGCTAGGCGCACGTTATGGATCCCGGCCAGGGCTTCAGGCGTGTCTTATTAATGATCCTGTGTCTTCCCTCCCTGCACCTGGCACCGAGTAGTGCCAGAAAATCATGATGCCAGTTATTTATTCTTCAGTAAGTCTGCAGCACGTTAATCCCCCAGGAGTAATTAATCCTACTGAATGTATATAATGTTTAGCAGGAAAGGGAAATGTAGGCGAGTTACCCCAGAAACCAGGCTGCCCCTGCACAGAAGAGAAAATTCAATAAGAATTAGTAATATATAAGACGCTGTGTAATTATCCTCCCCAACTCATTTGGCTCTAATTTATTTTTCTGTTGTGATGTATTCTTAGTCTCTGACATGTACTTCCCATTTACTAATGCGCTTCCCTGGAGTGTGATCCACAGGGTTTTTTGTGTTGCTCTGACTTTTTCTGCTTGTTTTTTTTTACTCATTACATTGTATAATGTGAAGCTCTTTATCTTACTCAGGAGCTAGCACTGTGTCGACGACACTCCTATTATTCTAAAGCAAGAAACAGGGATGACTATAAGGCTTGTGTCATAGATTATCCTCAGAGAGCCTCTGTTGCATCATTGGGTTTCATCGGTAATTAAATAAAAGGGTAAAGTTTGGAGCCCTGCTACTGCTTACACCCTGCACTGCAGGAAAGGCACATGGGACAGGCATTATTTTTGCCATTGGGGTTACAATCTGTTTCAATTCCAACTTGAAGGGACTGTCTGGTTCAAAAATAAAAAAATTGATAATGACCAATAGTCCTGTGGAGCTGACCGGCCCTATACCAGGAGTTTGAAACTTGCTTCCGCAGGAGATCCAAACCACACCATCCCTGCTTACAAACCAGGCCTGTGGTCACCTGACTGCCTCCTCACATCACTCACAGTAACTGGCCACAACCACTGCATTCATTTTAGTAAAGGGGGCTGCTGAGGGCTGGCACGTAACCTCCTTGCAGTAAATAGAGTGGGCGCATCCAGTCACCATGACATAAGAAGATGGCTGCTCAGCGCTGAGGTTGCCAGGATGCAGGCACAAGATCACCAATTAACAACAAGGTGAGACGCTCAGCCGTAGCTGTACTTTTTGCCAGTGTATGGAACACGGTGGGGACTATACCACTAACCTAGATCCAACCAAAGCAATAAACAAGATCGCCATCACCAACAAGATGGTGATGTCTGTCGGCAATGCTGCTCTTAGAAAAATGAAATGGCACTTGTGCAAAGCCCACACCCTTGCTCCTCCACCTATTTACACCAGCCATTCTGAAATGTCTGTCATGGATAAGAACCTCAGCTAAAGGTGTATGCAAATACTGAGAAATGGCCAGCAGATATAGTTACAAAAATCAGCAAACCATGTGAGTGCAGGACCATGTGACTATGCAAATAAATGGTCCACCTAAGTTTCGTCAGACTTGTCTAGCAAATTTAGTGTAATTCTTTTCTGCACAAGGCATCTATCTTTTTTTTTTTTTGAAAGTAGAAATCCTTATTAACTTTAAGGGCCCTACTGAGTAAGATCAAGTGATGCTCATATTTAAATGATTCTGTTTTCCACCCGAGGATGGCTAATATCTGCATGACACCCTGTAACATTAATGAGGTCATGTTTTGGGCTTGGAAGGCTACAGTCAAGCAGAGACTTTTGACTACAGTCATTTTCAGGGGTCACAATGCTGAAAATCCTAGTTACATCTGTTACACGTTCCAAATGCATTTAGATCTTCCATTAGTATTGCACAATTGTCTATCGCTTTACTTTGTTCCGACTTAGGTCTATGACCCCTTTCAAGCGTGGTTACTAATGACCTTCCAACAGCTCAAACTTTTTAAATTGTAAAAAGCATTGCAACACTTAAAATATGACACTGACGGATACATGAGTTTGGTCCATTATACTTGTTTACTCTGAACTTGTTTGGCATGCAGTATTTAATAATCTTTTGTACTGCCATTATAATTTGAGGTACTGTGTGGTTGTGCAAATTTAGCTTTTTAAAGCAAATCTAAATTTTTTCGCTTCATCACTGAAATGCCTGTATACAGGGTCTGGTTTGTATAAATAACAACAGTAAACCTCCTTTTTCCGAGTTGGGAACCCCCTTTATTAAGAGTAAATTTGGAGACTATTTTAACTCACAAAACATGTTCAGCCTACTAAAATGGAAATCACTAACTCTCAATATAACTCTTGCGGGTTGATTCAGCACAGAACAGTGTTAGTCTAAGAAGCCTTCCTTGAGAATAGACTACGTTCAGTGTAGATCCTGAATCCCCTGCCATCTGGGACTACTCCCCACAGCCCTGGTCTTCCCATAGTCACCTGAGAAGCCAAGCCAGGTTGCATCCTTACAGTGGGGTGGCACCCACCATTGCTCCTATATGTATAAACCCATGTGGAATTGATGCTGCCCATTTGAGGGGCCCCTGTATTACAACGGAAGTGCTGTGTTTGTTTTGGAATAAATAAGCTGGTACTGACCCCACCTGAGCTACACTTTGAAAACAGTTGTACCTCTGTGTCTGGATCATCTACCATCACAAAACCCTTGGAGAGGTGTCCTTGCCATGGGCAACAAAGGCCTCATGCCCCTGGGGTGGGTTACAATGGCGGAGAGTATTCTCAAAACAATTTCTCACCTTAATAGCCTGTCTTTTAGGTGAATTGTGATCCCTGAATCATGCGAGCGCAACTGCCTTAATTAAAGAATATTCACATGCAGGAAAAGCTAGTGTTCGCATGAGCAAAAAACTCATGCTTGCTGAGATTTGCTTTGAGTTTTTCTCCCCCACACGGTACTGAATTGACCCTTTTATGTACACTATGTATATATATATATATATATATATATATATATATATATATATATATATACCCAATCTCTAGTACATCTTCTGAATCCAGGTCCACTCATCTACCAACATCTTCTCCTTAAATGTTTCAATCTATGCCCCCCCCCAAATCTGGACTCAGGGGGAAGACTGTCAATCCTGATCTAAAAAGGATCTAGCACAGCTGGTCTCTACACACTGCTCACACTGCCCTCTCCCATGCCGATTAATGTACCATCCGTCTAGTCATAAATGTACCATCCATTTAGTCATAAATGTCTACTGTTTGTTGAACAATGAGGGCCCTCAGGATGCTGTGCACCACCTCTGGCTGAAAACAGCTGGAATTTTCCTGCCCCTTTCCATTCCACCTGATCAGCAGAAGATGAAGAGAAGGAGATGTGATGCAGTGTGACGTGACACACTGCAAAAGAGACCGCAAGACTTTCTCAATCACTGTTCCTATGAACCAAAATGTAAGGTTTGCATTTGACTTTTTTCAACCCAAATTACAATGGAAGATTCTCTGACCTTTCATTGTAAATAAAGCCCATAATTAAAGTAGACCTCTAAAATAGAACAAATCTCAGGTCCCCTATTTTTATGAATTTCTAATAAGATATAATAATAGATTTGCCCATGAACTCATATGCCCCTTAATGGGGAACAATACCCACTGTGGCTAGCCCTGGAATCTAAAAGTTTCCAGGGTCTGTCACTGCTCTTCCCCAGGGGCATCCCCAACCTCTGTGAAAACACCCCAGGGCACCACAGAACTCACCTGCTTCTTGGTGCCCTCGGCACCCTCTGTGAAAACATCTGGCAGCCAGAACTTTTGGATGCAAAGTGTTAATCTACATTCCAAATGAAAAATGCCTCAAACTCCAAAACAGAGCATTTGAAGGAATCTTTGATGGATACAGTGACAATGTTAAGGGTTACAGAATCCAAAATCTCAAAACAGGTTTACACTACAAGCTAAGGTTACCAGCAAGTGATGAAAGCATCCTGACTGAGGTTGTGTGGATGCCGACTGGGCCGGAGACACCGGCTACTTGTTTCTTTTATCAGGAGGTGCTATCAGTTGGACTAGCAGGAAGCAGCTCTTTGCTACACTATCATCTACTGAAGCAGAGTAAGTCACAGCAGCACTGGCAAGAAGTTATATGGCTAAGACAACAGAGTAGGGTCAACCACAGTTGGAACCAATGAGAATCTTTGAAGACAATCAAGGATGCCTTGCACTTGCAAATGGAAAGTGTTAGCTCGAGAACCAAGTTTATTAATGTGAAGTTCCACTTTCTGAGGGAACTTCAACAGCAGGGACTTCTTGGGTTACTTAATTTCTCTACTGAAGATATGACAGCAGATATCCTTATTAAGCCCCTGACCCCTGAAAGACACTTGAGATGTACAAAGAAGATGGGTTTAACAGACTAAGCCTCAGCTGTTGAGAGGGGGTGTTGGGTCTGCATCTAAATTCCTGGTTAATGCAGTTTACACTTATGACAGTAGATGTCACTGTTACATACAGCATATCTATGTGTAGTCTCTGTTGTACATTCTTTGCTGCATGTGGTGTTTCCCGTACACTGAGGTGATCTGTATGACATCTTTTTCCTGTCTATGTTATTCACTATGTAAGGTAACCTTCTCTCACTGCACACTGCAGTTCCTGTTACACCACAAATGTCTAGATCTGGACTTGACTCACACTCTGCAACAATATGGACTGGTTGTTGATCAGTAGTATAGTTATATGCCCATTAAAGTATAGGAAACGTTGCTACTGGAGAAACAAAATATGACAGCTTACATTTATCATAATAATTTCATAGGCAGTTATAAGCTCATGGTTCTGCTGTAATATGTAATTCCTCTAAGGATTCATAATTTTGCATATTTTATAGTTGCCTGCAAAACATATTACTTTCTAGTCCATTCACTATAGTGATAAAAAAAAATTGAATAGAGTTGGGCACCCTGTTGCTAACTTTAATCCATTTTGAATGTGTTTTGTTTAAGCCTAACTTTTGTCCTAATTGTTTTTGTCTTTTTTTACCTGTTTTCTTATTCATAAAATAAACATTCACATGAAAAAGAATTCCAGATACCCTCTCTCCTTTTCTTGCTTGCAGCCACTTAAGTTGATGTTGAGGAACCAATTTCAAGCTGTTCAGCTGCTTCTGCTGGCAACGCTTTAACGCACTTCCTGAAAATGGAGTTACCCAGGTCCTACAGAGGATCTTGCTGATGACCACTGCAGCATGCTGAAATAAACCCTCACTCCCATCCCCCATTACTGGAAGCTTAATTTTTATATTTTTTTGACTTATCCACTGTCCCTTGTCCTTTTACATCTGTGCTGCGTTGCGCAATGGATTACAAAATCGTTGCAGACACCTTTTTCAGCGCAACTTTAATTGAAGGCATGTAGAAGAAGAAGAAGAAGCGCAAGGCATGTATAACGCAACAAAACAGAAAAGCCCCCCCAGTAGTAGTTCCAAATCATATATTGAATAATCCACAGAATTAATAATATTCCAAAAATGTGCTGTTCATATTATCCAACATTCAATCAAGAATGAAACAAGCAGATTGGGCCACCCAGTGAGGGTTAAATACCTGCACATCTCTGCAAAGCCCACCTGACGTCATCAATGATGTCAGCGGGTCAAATGGTAGCCAATAGGATGTAAATAATATAATTAAAGCGGACCTTCATTTTATATGTTTCCCACACCCTGTACATACAGATTGCCCACATTAAAAATCATCCTACCTCCATCTACTGCATATTATGAGACTTTAAACATCCAAGATGGCGGCTCATGGATTCTCAGGCAGCCTTGCAAACAGGAAGTGTCTTCTAACTGTGTCACTCGGCATTCTGGCATTGCTGTCCTTTCCCTGACCCCAGCTCTGCTCTGTCTGTGCAAAGCACAGTTATAACCCCGCCCCTTGTACTTTATCCCGCTCTCCTCTCCTCAGTATGTGATGCTTCTGATGCAAGATGGCGGCGCCTGTATCCTAGAGTCCTGAACAGAGTTGGAGCCTGGTGGGGGAAAGAATAAGTAAGTGGTTAAGAACTTATTAAAATATATTAATTGTAATTGCATGGGAATAGTTTTTTAAGGGTTTGGGCTTTTCATTAAATCAATGCTGAAGGTCTGGTTTAAACCTTACTCAAAGCTAACATCAAAGCCACCAAGAGCTAACTGCTGTGCTACCCCCTTGGTGTCGCTTGGCCACCATGTCATGGTGTTTGTTTTGATATATTACCCCTCTGCCATATTTACACATTGAACAGAGCCTTATAAGCATCCATATGGTTATAAGACATGAAAATGAACCAGGAATTATACAGGGCCCTACAAGGATGTGTGCTGTCATCCCAGCTCTTCTCGCTCTATACAAATGACTGCATAAGCAGTGAGGTCTCTGTCAAGCCTGTAAAATTTTCAAAAAACACCACAATGACTGGGCTCTTCATTAATTGATTCTCAGATGTGCTGCAGGGTAGCAGGAGAATTAAGATTGCGAGTGCAGGAAGATCAACCTGATCATAATCGTGGAGACAACAATGAGATAGTGTTGAACTATTGCCATTCCTATTGACAGGTCCAATATTTATTAAAGGAGAATTAGTATCAAGGGTGGAGAACCTTAAATTCCCTAGTACAATTGTTTCAAGAGACTTGTAAATGGTTTATGCACGTAAATATGGTAGTAAAAAATGCCCAGCCGTTCCTAAGGCTACCGAGCTACTGAGGAAACATGGATTGTTAAAAAACAATGTCCTACAGAGCTTTTGCTGAATCAATCTTATGCACGTCATTGATGGTCTGGTATGGTGGTGCTGCGTAAGATCAGAAAAAAAATAATTGGAGACACAATTACAGTACATTGTTGGATGATCTTTATGAGAAATGACTCAAAACCAAAGAAAACAAGATTGTGGGAGACTACATCCCGCTGGGACACACCATTTTCAGCATCCTACGATCAGGAAGACGGCACAGACAACCATCAATGAGAATCGAAAGGCATCAAATAGCTTCTATCATCTGGCCATTAGGAGTCTAGCAAATGGTTCGATGTGGATTTTTTTCTTCTCTCTTTAGGGTTGTTGTTGTAGTATTCCTATAAACTCTCTACCTTGTATACAGTTTCCTGCTTTTGCCTCTCTTGCCATATATAATTCCTGGTATATGAGTAAGCCAATACTGATTGTGGCTTCTGCATTGTCCCGGAAGTGGTATGCTTCCGGGTGCATGCATTAAAATCCTATCCTTGTGCTAATCCCTGTAATGGTTTTTAGGGAGAGGCACAAATGACAGAATTACATTCTATCCTTTTCTCGCTTACCTTTCTTTTCTTTTTTTCCCCTCAGATTTAGGCTCCTTATCTGCATTTATACCCTATACGGCTAAATTGGAGTAGAGAAAATGTTTTTTGCCTCGTCATAGGGAATTTGCTGATTTTCTTTCCATAATAAATGTCCTAATTTTAATCCCCATCCCACCCTATTCCCTGTAAATTTCCCCAAATGGCTGGATTTCCTAGAAAAGAGGGGTTATACATCCCTATGTTAATCATAATTAGGGTTATCTAGGAAGTCTATAGCTTTACTGCAGAGGGTAGTTGGTAAGGTGTTAGTATAGATATAGTGGCCATTTCCATTTCTATATACTTTTTTAGCTGAAGTTTGAAAGTTTTAGAATCGGGGGGTTGGTGTCCTTCCATTTATTGGAAATAATTTTGTTAGTTGCACAAGTTAGGATATTTGTTAAGATATTCTCCTCTCTTTTACGGGTAGAGTGATAGAGCTTGGGTTATTGTTAGTGGAATATCTATTATATTTAAATCTTTCATCAAGTTTTCTAGTGCTTTCCATATGGGCTGCACCTTGACACATTCCCACCATAGATGTTTTAAAGTAGCAGACTCTGTTGAGCACCACCAGCATGCAAATGGTTGTATTCTCCTGTTATAATATGATGTTATAAAAAATCTGCATATGAGTTGAAATGGCCTGTCCCAGGTCTTGTTCCCATTTATAGTTTAAAGTGGACCAACACCCAGGATTTTGACTATCCTGGGTTTTGGTCCACTTCGGCGGGGCACCCCGATCGGGGGTGCCCCGCTGTGTGAAACCCCCCAGAAACCCCAAAAAACTCACCTCTCAACGCTTCCACGTGAACGCCGCAGCCAATCCCCGCCAACGTCCAGGCGGGGATCAGGAACGTCCAAGCTGCTTCCGCCGCCGCCGCCTCCCGCGCGTCACTCTCGGCGCGCACGCGCCCCCGTCGGCCATTCACAGAGGGCCGGCGTGGGCGCGCGCACGTCTGGAGGGGCGCGCGGGAGGCGGCGGCGGAAGCGGCGGCGGATCAGGTAAGATGTTTTTGGGGTTTCTGGGGGTTTCACCCCGCGGGACATCCCGATCTCGGATGTCCCGCGGGGTGGGAGGTGATCGGCCCGGGAATCTTATAGATTTCCGGGCCGATCACCCCTGGGTGTTGGTCCTCTTTAAGGCGGGGTGGAGGTCTGGATGTTTAATTTTCCCCAAAAGTTCATGCAACTTTTTGAGAGAAATGGGAGTTTTCCTAGGTATAGTTAGTGCTTCATGGAGTTCAGATAGGCTAGTTGGAATAGAAGGTAAGTTAAGTGTTCAGAAATAACACTTCTTGATTTCCTTGCCCTTCAAAAGGTAAGATGGCCATGTGTGGTGGTTGCCACATAGGTCAGAAACGCTCAGGTGTAGGCCTGCTTGTGGGTTGTGAAACCTCTTGATTTGGTTGCCTGCTGGAAAATCGGGTTATGTATTATTGATTTCAACCTGTCAGCATACGGATTATACTTCGAATTCTTTAAGATGCGTTTTAGGGTATTATAAATTGCTTTTACAATAGGAATTAATATGCTTGACAGCTTATCTTTAATGAGTCTGGGATTCATTGTTAGTAAATAACTCTTAGTTAATGGGTACATCTCTAGTTTCGGACAGAAACTTGTGTCTGTCTTGGACCAGCTTTCTAGGCGGTGCAAACGGTTGGCTCTGTGGTATTGATGAAAATCGCGGATGCCCCATCCTCCACAGGCTAAAGGCCTTTGCATTCATTTATAAGAAATTTTATGTTTCTGGTTATTCCAGTAGAATGTTGCTAGTAGTTTAATTATGATTTGGAAGTAGGAGCCTGGAACTTTAATTTGAATGTTTTGTGATATATATATAAATTGTGGGAGAAGAAACATTTTAATAGCATTTATGCAGCCCAAAATATGAAGCTGTAATTTTCTCCAATTCTCAACATGTTGCTTCAAGCGTTCAATCAGAGGAAGGTAATTCAGGTTAATTAGTTGGTTGAGATTTTGCGGGATACTTATCCCAAGGTAGTTCAGCTAAGAGTAGCACAATCTTTGCAATGTTTTAGTTGATTGGTAAAGTGACGGGTTATCATTGTCAAACTGCATAAACTTGCACAGCCTCACTGCATGTTCATGAGAGCTGCTGGCCATCACAAAAAGCCTAGACTGTAGGCTGATTTTATCCCCACATCCAGGGCACCCTGATTAGGATTGCTCCTTTGGTTAAGACTACTTACCCTATCGTGTACCACTTACTGCACAATCTGCTCTGCGAGCAACCAATTAAGTTAGTCTAGTGGGTACGCCCTCGCCATACGAAGTGTCACATGTCCTCATAATGGGCTTCCAGCTGGTGGGCCCAACTCAGGATGCTCATAGGGTGGAGGATGCAGTTGCTCCAAGGGAAGTCAAACTGAGGGTCTGCCTTTAAAATGAATCACAGAGGCAAGATAATGTTTTGTTGTGTAAACTAATCTTTTTCATTACAACTTACTTTTTAAAGTCATGTTGAAGAGACAAATAAGGACAACAAAGTTTAAATGAACGAGAAGTTCTTTCATCCAGCACATTATACTGTACAACGCAGAACAAAAAAGGGCGCAGGAGGAGTTAAACTTGAGCCTTGGACCTAATAGGGCCCTGTGCTGGTTGCTACCTCTGAAAAACAATGAAGATAATCTCTCTCCTCCTGTGTGCTGTTATCCAGAAAGGTGTGCAGCATGTAAGCAGAATGTACTTCTTCCTAAATGACAGCTTACATGTCTGTACACCCACACAATGTTCTAAGCACTTAGACTCTCCATTGTGTTTTTCTCTGTTAGCTGCTAGTGTTTTTTTCTTTATTAATTTCCAAATTCTCCACCTGAATCATTTTTTTGTTTAAACACCCTGATCAATTAAAATATTTTTCAGATTGTGCACTTTTTCCGGTTGCATTTAGAATATAGAAATATGTGATCTGTGACCTAAAGCTCCGCCCACTCCCCAGCGCCATCTGCAACATATTTGACTGGCATCTATGAAAGTGCCACATTGTTTGGTGACTTACATCATCATTCTTGCTGCCACAAGTGGTGGTGGTGTTAGAACAAGTGGTGTTTAATATTGTATTTACAATGTATTGGATGGGTGTGGCTTTCTATGGGCGTGCCCTGTCCCTTTCCTGTTGTGTATGCTCCTGTGTCTGCTCTGTGGGTTTGGCAATGAGAGTGCTATTTATTTTGGAGAGAAGAGGTTGCGTTCCCAGCATGGTGCCATCAGTGGTACCTGAGATACTTTCCTGTGCTCATCAGCTCATCTAGAAGCAGCAAAGGAGCACTGCTCATTTAGAAAGGCTAGGAAGCCCAAGATAAAAAAAATGTGTAGCCAGAGCCCCTGTGTAAAAGTTATGGTGGCTTTTGGTATGATTTAACTAAAAAAAGTTACCCAGGCTGGAGGATTGGCTAAATGCCAGTCCTTTTCATCAATTGGCCAAGCAGTGTAGACCTGAAACTGATCCATTTTTCCTGTCCTCTCTTATAACTGTTATACAAAAACAGCAACCCTTAACTGAGAAATCACAGATCAACTAATTGGATTATCTCAGCCATACCTCCCAACATTACAAAATGCTAAAGAGGAACAAGTGCAGCGTAAATAAATAGTATTTAAAAGTAAATAAGACAAAAATAATACAGGCAAGCTCCCTCACACACACATGCAAACACACCTACACAAGCCCCTCCACACACACAGGCAAGCAAGACAGACAGATACACACACTTCAGCAGCACCATGCTTCTTTTTAACTACGCCCCCGCACGAGCTGGCTTCCTCCTATTACAGGAGTGGCGCCAGCCGATGGCATGGTGCCGGCTCAGGTGCCCTGCCCTGATCCTTCCAATGGAACAACAATTAAAAGCAAAAAGCAACATCAGCCCGGAAGATTTATGTACGCTGAACCGAACACTGGAGACCAGCGGCGGGCAGCTGACAGCAGGGGACAGGCAGAGACGGCGAGATGACCGCAGGGGACTGGCGGACTGGTGGAGGCGGTGATATGACAGTGGGGGACCGGCGTACTGGTGGAGACTACCAGTGCAGGACAACGGGGCAAGAGCCCAAAAGCGTGATTGTCCGGGGACACTTGGGGGTTATCTCTCAGCACAAAAGCAATTGAAAAGCATTAAAGATTTCAAGATAACACAATGCACAGTGCAATAAGTTGACTGCTAAAGAAAGCTGCATCTATACCTTACCTATACCTGGTCTTTAAATTACAGAACAATATGTCAAGATTTTTGTCAGCTGCTGCCCACAGTATTTCTGTTGGACCAAGTAGGCTTCATACTTCTTATTATATAAAGCTATCAATTGTGCCACATGTCAGGCCTTTTGACAAAGTGTCATGATCAGCTAACAAGGTTCAACTATGACCTTGACAAAAGGATAAGGAACTTAGAATTGTCATTTTATCCTGACTCCACAGCTAGAGTTGCAGCAAATAGGATTATGTCCAATGTTTTTCAGATTAAGAGTGGCATTTGCCAAGAATGTCAACCACCTGCCCCCAATCTAATTTCTCTCTCTCATTTATAAAAAAAAAACATGGAGCCTGATTTTTTAAGTGTCAGTGCCTGTTAATACCACGTAGCGCCAATATTTTTGCCTCAGCAGCACGTGTAATATATCACTAGCGCCATATAGTTTGCAATTACCCTACGTCTACCCCGGGAGCATCATGTACCAGAAGCCCCGCTGTGTGAGGCCCCCCCGGGGCACGAGTAATTTTACCTCATCCCTGCTGCTCCCCCGCGACACGGTGTTCGCCGGTGGTCACATCCACAGGTGGGCCTGGGATGCGCTCACTGTTGGCCTATGTCTGGCGCGAAGTCAGCAGCTTTCTGTGGCGCTGATTGGATGAGCACCCACGCATGCACGACGTGAGAACTTTGGAAAGGTGAGTGGCGCTGGGCGATCTGGGGGAGTTTCACACAGGGGGGCCTCCTACATAGGGATGTCCCTGGGCCAAGGACCAATGTACATTTTAGATACCACATGATATGGAAAATTCTTTGTTAGACTATTCCACTGTAATATGTTTTAGGTTACAAAAGTGAGATTGTTGTAAATCTGTTTTGACTGTTTACACCAATTCCTTGTGTTTTGTTCTCCTCTAGCTGTATTTAACCTACAAGACATCCATTAATATGAATAGCTGCATCCCTCATCACCATCATGCTCCCTGGATGAAGCATTAAGAGCACTGGCTGACATAAAGGTGAATGCAGGTTAAAACGGAAAGTGAAAATCAATGCACAGAGCTCCAATGGAAGTAGCTTGGAACATACAGGGAATTAGAGATGGACAGGCAGAGGATTATGGTAATATGGTTCTGGGAATTCCAGCATATCTTATATGAGTATACTAAATGCTACTCTAGCGCTAGATTTAGACTTGGATTATTACTATAACAGGTATGTAGGGCAGATGGGTTCCCTGCAGATTTCAAACTGTATTTTATTAAATCAGCCAGGCAGGCAGGCAAAAAAAGTGTTATTAGAAACCTAAACCTCTCTTCTGCACAAATATGAAGACAGATTTGTGAGGAAACATTTGTAAGCACTTTAGCCTGGCACTGGAATTTTAGTAATGTGACACAGTGCCCTGCAAAGTACATTTAAATGATGCTGCTGGAGGTGGACTGGCCGTGTAAAGTTTTCCACTATATGCTGCAGACCTTAGGAACGAGCCCCCCAGACCCATTCTTTAAAAAAAACAAAAACATTGATGTCAAAGAGATCAGAGGAGTGTCACTGTCACCAGCACCATGATCCAGAGGTGGAAACTGGGAAATGATCTCCTGGCCAGGTCAGCCTTTACAGGGGCCACGTGAAGGAGTGATAATGGACAATGGAGTATGAGCCAGGTAAAATGTATTAAACAGGAGGAACACCTATTTTACACGGGAAGCATCTTGATTGTGAGCTCCTCCCCCGTTTCACCCAGTAAAACACAGAATCTAACATTAAATTGCTCCCCCATCAAAGTCGAATCCCACAATTGTGCAACATGGTCATGTGGTAGGCGGTGGGCGAATACTCAGGAGAGACCTGTGGAACAGGCAGCCGCAGTGGTCATGTTGTCGCTCAGCACTGGTCCGTCCGACCAAACCTGATCAAATGATGGCGGTGATGTAATCTCTGAAATCTTTGCATATCGGAACGCCCAAAGCCTGTGATAAGAAGCAGGACATTCCTATTTGGGATGCCATAAGCTGCTAGTGTTAGGACTGAATAGAGGAAGTCCTCTTTACTGTGGACCAACAGTCAAAAACGACTTAAACTTTTTCAAACTCCTGATGTGGTAAATTTTAAAAACAAAATGGTAGCTCATGGATCTGCAAGCCGCCTGCAAACAGGAAGTGCTGCTGGGTTTCCTGTTACTGTGCATTATCAGCATGGCTGAGATGCCGAGAATAGAAGCTCCAAAATGGCCACTACCACTAGAAAATTGTTGAGGAGGTGTTTCAGCTTTGAGTGGATGCAGGAGCAAATGTAAGTGCTGACAATGCTATAGTATCATGCATGTAGATAGGGCAAGTGAGTTTCAGGAAGTTGTCTTTTCCATCTGTGCCAGGCTGTTGGCCCGGTTTAAGACATTGGAGTTAAGGGTGGGACACTTTGTAGCAGTAGCTATCTGCATATAGTAGAGAGCTATTAAAGGGGCCGTTTGCGGGAGTCACTGTTCCAAGAAAATGAATAGAGGATCAAAGTACTAAGAGGGATCAAGCCTGTGGGCTGGCAGGTAAGTGATGATTGTTATTTTCTTTCATGGCCGCGCCATGTAGTTCAGAACCATATAATTTTCCTGCTATTCTATCTGCATGGGGTTAAGCCCTCTCTAATAGCTAAGGTCATTGATTGCTGGGAGGGGGCAGCTTTGATTTCTTTTTACTAAAAGTCCACTTAAAATAAAATCTTTTGTGATCCAACACCTTGGTGTCACGAAAGCCTGATTTATGTTTTACTTATCCCTTATTTGTTTATTTTAGACATCCCCTGCCCAGCTTCTTTAAAAGAACTCTCTGAAGAAAATGCTGCATTCAGAATCTATAGCACAGATGTGGTATTCCTAAGAATGATCTTTTAACTGCAATAGCACAATGGGCAAATCACTCACACATCATAGAAAGCTGTGAGTCAGCTATGATTACATTGTAATGGCTTCTATAAATTGATAAAGCCAGCATCCAATAAAAACCATGGGTCTATTTCATCACGTTAAAATCAGGCTTCCAGGAACATCTAGAGACAAACAGATACAAAAGACTCACATCTGGTCAACCCACTCCGGTCAACATTTAAGGGGGGCCCTACAGAGAAAGCAGAGGGCGGCGGAAGGGTTATATGAGTACGATTGATATTCCCACTACACTATGTTATATTTTTAACTGCAAAAGCCTCCTCATATAACCAATGTTTTTTTTTTTTAATTATGTAACAATAACATGATTAAAGAACTATTAAGCACAGGAAAAGGGTCAGCAGCTTCATTATTTGCTTACATCATGTATTGCACAGACCCGTCATGTATGAATTGATTAATATTTAATTATTCTATAAGAACAAAATTTAAATCAGACTCTATATGCTTCACATGATTCTCATTCCAACCTACATTGGTGTATAAAGCGATATCCCATTTGTCATTAACACCCATGGGAATCCTTGTTCTCATTTAAAAAATCCAACTGGCCTCACGGGAGAGCAAATTTTTAATAATATCCCATCCCTTGGGGCCTAAGGCAACCCGTTCTAATACTTTAATAGTCAAACTTTCCATCAATCCCCGGTGTATTTCCTTGAAATATTTTGATACGTTGGAAATATTTCTACCGGTAATGTTTATTCTGGCCCCATATATATGTTCAGACATTCTAGTTCTAAGGGCCCTTGATGTGTACCTCACATTCTGACACTTACAGATATTAAATGGCTGCTATAAAATGTACCAGAGCAGGGAGCTGCCCAACATGTCCAACATAGCAGGGGGCTAATTAGCTTGTTGCAATATGTTTCTGTCTCTGCTTGTTACACAGCACAGTGTAAGGTGAGAGGCAGCAGCGCTTTTTAGAACTCCCAGCCTGAGTTTCATTGCAATGAGTGCTTTATCTGTATGCAACTACTTAGGGACTGACTTGATTAGGCCTAATTAGTTGGACTGTGGTTAAGCCTGGGTAACTGGGACAATTAGGGTTTCTTCATAAAAGGTGTGTGGTACACCATTAGAGGAGAATGATTTTGGTGAAGGTGGGTTTAGTACAGTTATTTGGAGTGGTTTTATTGCAGTTATGGCTCCGTGCTGAATGAGGTGCCAAACAAAAAAGGTTTTTGGTGTTCTGCCTTGTTGTTTTCCTCTTCTGGAATGCATAATAAACATATGTGTTAGGATTGTGACCTCATACATGTGATTTACTTCAGCATGTTATATTCAGGTTTCTTAAATTGCTGTTGACATCGGAGTTAAGGGTGGAACATTTTGTAGCAGTAGCTATCTGCATATAGCAAAGAGCTATTAAAGGGGCTGTTTGCGGGAGTCACTGTTCCAAGAAAATGAATAGAGGGTCAAAGCACTAAGAGAAATCAAGTCTATAACACCTGCATGGGGTTAAGCCCTCTCTAATAGCTTGGGTCACTGATGCTGGGGGGGGGGGGGGCAATTTACTAAGCTTTGATTTTTTTTTTACTAAAAATCCACTTTAAATAAAATCTTTTGTGACCTAACACATTGGAGTCACAAAAGGCCCATTTATGTTTTACTTATCCCTATAGTTGTTTATTTTAGACATCCCCTGTCCAACTTCTTTAAAAATACTCTCTGAAGAAAATGCTGCACTCAGAATCCATAGTACAGATGTGACATTGCTAAGAATGATCTTTTAACTGCAATAGCACGATGGGCAGATCACTCACACATCATCTATGAGTTGATTACATTAAATTGTAATGGCTGCTGTGTGGCTGCTATGAATTGATGAAGCCAGCATCCAATAAAATCCATTGGTTTATTTCATCACATTAAAATCAGGCTTCCAGGGATCATGACGGAAGAAAAATATTTGGTGTGAGGTTGGGCTTTCAAAGTTAATTTATACAAATAATATATCCTACAGTTGCTCTTTATTACATCTACTTACGCTGATGTATTTGTGACAGTTTTACAATCATATATTGAATCAGAAAAATGCAATAAAGCGACACCAAGGCAATTCATACTGATTGATATTAGTATGAATGACACGGTGCCAGAAGAACAACAAGGCGCCGTTCAGCTTTCTTTAGATTTCTAATAATATGATTGCTCACAATCCTAGCAATGAATGAGTAAATGAAATGAGTCTGGGTGAGCAGACTAATGAATAAATCAGTGGCAGTAATTAGATGTGAAAATGAATAAACATCTGAATAAGTTAATTTACGAGCTTGTTTAAATTGCGAAGGACCATATAAACATGGCAGAGTGCCATATCGGAGCTGTTAACATAATCAATAGCAGGAAGACAGGAATGATATAGTCCACAGTACAGACAGAACTGCCTGCCTTGTCTCAGGAGACATGACTACAGAGGCAAGGCCATGGTCAAGGACAGTAGAAGGCAGTGCACAGCTTAGTGAGTTCACCCCATAGCACACATTTTGCAAGTCGGTACATTGGCGCATAATTTAAGGCCTAGGTGCCCAACCCTCTCCTCAAGGACCACCAAGTCAGCTTTTGTGGATTTCCATACAGTTGTCTCCATAGCTCTGAGCACAAATTACTTCACCTGTGTGTCTGTGTGGAGATCTGCAAATCCTGGCTTGTTGGTGGCCCTTGAGTTGTAGGGTTGAGTATTTGTGAACTAGAAAAATGTAATAATCACTGTTAACCAACCTAGACTGCTAGTCCCAACATGCATGTCACCCAGGAAAAAAGGTGGGTCCTGTACAGTTACTGTGCTTAAGACATTCATCAGGTCCCATTAGACCATGGATTTTCTACTAGAAGGTCTTGTTTGGTCAGCGAGTACCTCACACACTACTGGGATAGAGCAGCAAGTTTCAGGGGACTAAATAAATAAACAGGTTCTGTTGACTGCCTTGCTGATTTGCAGTTTACATGCATTTTATGGAGGTCTAGCTTCAATAACATATGCAACAAAGCCACACAAACGTAAAACGGAATAACTACAGCCTAGCTTTATACAGCGAGACAGTTACATATGTTCCTGGGCTTTCAACAGTGATTTGTTGGCTATGATATAGCATAGTTCCTACAGAGGTTTCACACTGTAGCATCTGGGCCTTTGACGTCAATACTATAGCACTGATCTACCTTGGTTTCTTGCAAGTCCTATGTCTGCTTCCTGTACACACATAGGGCTGGGGGCTGGGGCACCTTTTTAGGGGAAAGTGTGCAGGGATTGGTTGGGGCAACTTTGGGTTCACTGACCCAGCAACAACAGCCCGATGGCCCATTCAAACTAGCCTCCAGTGGCTGCCCTGCCTGCAGCGTCGCCAGAGGGCATAAAGTGAGTGTGCACACACGAGCTGAAATGCCGGGGATGTGGGAGGAGGGATCAGCACACTGCACTGCTTAAGCCGATTCCGCCCGAGCCGGCGCCTGAGACTGGCGTGCCACCCGGGTGAGGAGCAGGTGAGTGACCCATCCTGACATGCAGCACTTATGCTTCTGTTGGAAAAATGCAGGTTTTTTTTCAGCAATATTTTTATTAAAGGTATAAAGGAGATACATCAATTTGCGACATACTGTAGGGTTTGTGATACAGAGAATAAACATCCATCCAAATGTATACCTGTGCACATCATATCGCTTTTATCTTCATACACGAATGAAGAAAATATGGGGCAGGAGGAAGGGAAAGAGTGGATGGGTTAGAAAGGGGAAGAGAATAGGGGGAGAGACTAGAAAAGGGGAGGGGAGAGGAAAGAAAAAAAGGTGGGTGTCCAAGCTCCGTCTAACTCACAGTGAGCATAATGAGAGGTTATATTGTAAGGAAGTAACTATTCTATTTTTGTGGTTGAAAATGGGTTATCCAACTCTCCCACGTAGCCAAGAAGGGGGTAAGATCTTCCTGCATTGAGGCAGCCATCTTTTCAAAAAACATTACCTCGTTGATGCGGGGTATCAGACTAGCGCTAGAGATGGACCTGGTCTTCCATGATCGTGCTATGATCAGTTTAGCAGCTGTGAGAATATGCCTAATAAGCTCAAATTTTGTTCTGGTGCATCCAGGGGTTTTAGATTAAGAAGGGCCATTTGGGGTGAGGGGGTCAGATACAAGCCTGTAGCCTTCTTTATAATGTAAAAGACCTTGGCCCAGAATTGGCTGACTACCCTACATTCCCACCAGATGTGGATATAAGTTCCTGGGTTACGACAGTCTCTAAAACAATCCGATGGTTAAGATGGGCAGAACTTATGGATTCTTTCTGGGACCAGATACCAGCGGATCCTTCGTGTTAACCTCTTGGGCACCTGTGTGCAAGAACTTAGTAAATGAGTTCTTCCACACTGCTCTCCAGTCCTCGTCCGAAAGATTAATACCAAGGTCATCTGCCCACCTAGCCATGTAGGACAGAAGGGGTGCCCCCTCTGCCTCACTCAATAGCCTATATACCGCAGCCACCGTTCCTTTTCCAAGAGGCTGCAATTCACAAAGGATCTCGAAGGGCGAGGAGGGCCTCGGTACAAACCCCTTTCGGGATTTTAGTGCCTACATAATGGGTGATTTGCAAAAAGCGGAGGAATTCCCCATTTGGAGTACCCCTGAGGGACTGAAGCTCAGAGAAGGATGGTGTACCTCTATGTGTAGCGAAGTCTTTAACCCTTATTAAGTTTTGTGCCTTCCACCAGGAGATGGCCACCGGTTCCTGATAGGCCGGTGGGTTGCCCAGTATAGAGAGCAGGCAATTGTAACAGGTTGGTCCTGAATCATGCCTAGTACTATGAGGAACCGACCTTGGGGGGTCTCTTATTGTCTGCTCCAGAGAGAAGGGAAGAGATTGCTTGACTGCAATAAGGACCCCTCTCTGCTTGGTATTCGCGGTAGCCGTGTAAAAAGGGGAAATCATTGCTTAGGAATTTGGGAGTATTCTTCTTGGGGCCTCTTGGATGCAGACAATATCAGCATGTAAGGCTCTCATCTGACGGAAGGCCTTAACTCTTTTCTGGGGGGAATTTAGGCCCTGTACATGAGCGACACAAGTTTAACTGACAAGTTTAACTGTTTAACCTGGGCCACCGGCCTGCAATACAAAATAGCAAAACATTTAGCAACATTGAATATAGAACTCAACAATCTATGCAATGAGAATGGGGATACGCTACTAAAAACGTCGAGCGAAGAAGATGGCATTTGCTAACGATACAAGGGGGTTGCGTAAAAAGGGGAATTGTTCAAGTAACATTAAACGTCCCATGAAACATAGAACTAAAGCTAAAGTCCCAAGAACATTAAACTAGGACCATCAGGGAAGAACCCTGTGTTATCGCAGTGGTAATAAGGTAAGGTTCAAGAACCCTATCCCTCACCAAGCGCCGGCTTACCGAACCTGTGGGATATAGCGTTCACTGACTTGCTCGTTGATGGAGTACTCCGCCATAGGCCTCGTTTATCTTTAGGCACCGGCGAGAATGAAAGTTCCCTTTTCTTTTGCGGGGGGGGGGGGGGGTGGGGGGGGGAGTTGGAACCGGAGCAGTTGTGATTGTCTTCAAACCCGACGAGACTAGCGCTGCCTCCAGCTCTTGCGGTGTGGTAGCCTCGAAATGCTGGTCAGAATAGGAGATTTTAAAGGGGAACCCCCATTTGCATCTGATCCCTTTAGCTTGTAGAATTTCAAGTGAGGGTTTCATGGCTCGCCGCCTCGTGATGGTCTGGGGGGAGATGTCAGCAAAAAGTTGGTAGTCAAAGTTCTGGAATTTAAGTGTGCCTTGATCTTGTGCGGTCACCACGAGCTGCTCTTTAGTAATAAATAAAGCTTCACAAGCATGTCCCGCGGGAGGCCATCTGCTCTCTTCTTCTGTAGGGTGCGGTGAATCCTATCAAATTCCAGTCTCTCGATTGGAATGGCAGGGTCATGCTCTTGGAAGGGGCAGTTACTATGGATTGTAGGTCGAGGACTGTTTCAGGTATACCTCTGATTCTGATAGCCCTGTATGATCGGTTCTCTATGTCCTCAAGCTTATGATGCAGGGTAAGGTTTTCCTCTCTCAAGGCCTCTATATCCGTCCCAAAGGAGGACAGCTCCGAACTGTGTGCCGCCTGCTGTTGTTCGAGAACATCAATTCTTTGGCCCAGTTCCTTTATTTCCGCTGAGAGGTTGACGGTAATCTGGGACGTAATGTTTAGGGCCCATCGCTCAAGGGCTTTCTCCAGCATAACTTCATACCTATCGAGCGGTAGGGGCTGGGATTTCTGTGGCGAACCGTGGAGGGAGTCATTCATCCAGGACTCATCCTCTGGCAGTAAATCGGAAGGAATTTGAGGATCACTTTGGGAGGGAGTGGAAGCCTCCATCCTGGTAGGGTCAGGTGAGGCAGGTCAATAAGGCCACGGGGGGTGAGGGTTACCCCACAGTAGGGGTGCGTTAGTAGTTTGGACAGGCACACAAGTCGGAAGATATAGGATACGCTTAAGGGGGGGGCCAGCGTGAGTCCGAAACTCATCAGGTTACAAATAGAAGCGTTTCCCCTTTAAGAAGGCCCTTGGGTTGAATAAGAGGCAGTTTATAGTAAGCAATATCAGTAGGCAAAGTTGAAAGTAGAAACTACTACTTGCCGGTTGGTCGAATGTTGTCTGGTGTGCAGGGCCCGGTGGTGAGGAGCTGCCAGAGAGCCAGGGCAGAGGAGTCCAAGAAATGAACCCGGATAGCCAGCCGTGGGTGGTATGGGCCGGAGCAGCCCTCCAAGGCTGGTGCTGGAAGCTGCTGAGAGACCCTGCGGCTTGGCTCTTTTCTGTGTGGGGTGATCTGATGGGACCAGGGGGTGCTGGGTCCCCTGCGGTGCACGGTCAAGCGCCAGGAGGTTGAGATGGATCCGCAGGGAGGACGCTAGCAGAGTGCGCATGGTGCGCCTATATACAAGATGGCGCCTCCGCCTGCTGTTCTCAATGGCGGTTTTGGGACCGTCACGGATCGGCCCCAAAATTGCTAGGGAGGGTCCTGGGGCCCGCCCGAGGCTCTGGGGCCAAATACCACACGTTGCTGTGGGCTGTAGGGGGCCAGGGAAGCCGGTTCTTGCAGAGCGTGGGGTCAGGCGTTCATCCTCACTCCTCGCGCATGCGCACTCTCCATATGCAGATTTTAAACGTGGACCAATGGGGGGAGTTTTTTTTTTTCACTGCATTGAATGATTTCTCAGCCAGATTCCCATACAATTCAATCTGAATTAAGTAACTAGTCGGATGACTAGCGAAACTTCTTTAAGAAAATAAAACAAGTCCAGTTGCCTTGATTTTTTCCTACAGATATTTTTCCAATAGAAGCATATGGGCTGCAACTGCTGATCATCTTCAGAACAAGATAGCTGCCTGGGTGCAGTGGTAAATATCTAGCTCCACTATATACATTGTCATTAACATCTTACCAAGGTAAGTGCTCCTAATCTGCATACTTTCTCATGGCTACTCATACACTAAGTATTACATTTTAAATAATTACTATAGATGGTATACAGTCTCCTATGCCATGCAGCTATATATTGCAGATGTTCACATATAAAATTACTGGTGGTACTTGAGTTTACAGAAAATTATAGCAGGCCACAATAGTGTACCTTTAGAAACACGTAGTGTTAGGTAAATGTTGGGTTTTAAATGTATGATATTTACTTACTGTTGTTGTGTAAGCTGCTTCTGGATCATCTTCTAATACCCGTGAAAGTCCAAAATCAGAAACTTTGCACACCAGATTGCTGTTGACTAGAATGTTTCTAGCTGCCAGGTCACGATGGACATAACCCATATCAGAGAGATAATTCATCCCTGAGGCAATTCCTCGTAGCATCCCTACCAGCTGGATGACTGTAAAGTGACCATCGTGCTTCTGTAGGAAAGAGATGCAAACAATTTTTCAAAATATAATATATCCCAGTTTAAACATTTTAGAAAAAAAGTTATTCATCTTAACTATAGTTTTTAGAAAATATATTTTGTTTAGGTGAGTACTGTTTTTTTTATTTTTAGCTGTCAGATCTGGACAGGGGGGCTTCTGTATGCCTGAGTCTGGGAGACTGGACTTAACCTTGAAACATTTTTATTATGTCCACCATTCCATACATTCCCCCTGACTGTGTATGGTAAGCTCCTCCAGTGTCGCCTGAAATATAATTCCTTAGACCAATTTGACCATTACAAAGTGTCTTTACCACTTCTGCTTTCTCCAATGCTCTGGCCTCCTTTCTCCTTTATGGTCCTGTCTCTCCATTGTTGCCATTGGCTGTCATGAAGTGGGTGAACTTGGAGAGCTGGCCGAACCATTACAGCTCGTCCATGTTCGCCATGCGTGGTTCTAGTCATGAACAGCCAATGGCCAACAATGCTCACTTGGGACGTGGGATGCGTTACAGAAATGCTGTGTCAGTTTTTATTAGCCTGATTTTGGGCTTTACTTTACTGTTTAGCTGACAGAGCATTTCAAATTTGGGTGCCCCAAAGGTGGGGGTGTGAGTGGACCTCCAGTCTGCTTTAGGTGATTGAAACATTTAAAATATTTAAAGCTTCCAAAAAAAAAAAAATGGCTAGTGTCAAGTATTTACCCACCCTGAACTCCATTCAAGTGTGTCACATGATAAGGAGGCTCAAACGTGAGCACGAGCTCCTCCTCAATATTAAATATTCCTTCTGTAATCATCCAGGAGTCCCCCTAAACTCATCCAACATTCCTGCTGGTACGTGCCCAGCTAAGCTATGTCCCCTCACATGTCTCTGTCAGTAGGGCTGATTCTACAACAGGTGAAAAAGTGCGCTACTTTTTAGAAGAGAAAATAGTCAATTTCTTTCAAGTAAACCACTCTGTGCCATTTTACTGGCCTCAGCAGCACTCAGCGTGCGATTTAAGAACAAAAACACAGGCAGCGTGGAGGCGGCCACTATCTAGCATTTAATTGAACACTAACGCTGCACAGGCCGCAGGGCGAACTGATGTAAGTTCTCATAGAGCGCAATGAGCAGAACTGTATTGAAGTGTTTTATAAGTAATTTTACATGCTTTATTTTTTTTTTTACAGAACATGCATCGTGACTTGTCAGTAATGTAAATGCAGGACCTAGATGCCACCAAGTACCTTTATTTTCATTTTTCAATGCATCAGTTGTTTAACTAAAATGCAGCCTAAACGCACTGTAAAGTTTGTCCCCTTCGTCCCCAGCAATGATATCTTGTAACTGTAATGATGAAACGCTGACCAGTGCCAATCTTTTCAGGGTACCAAAAAGTAATATGTACGCTGTGCCGCACTGAAAATATGGAGGAACAAACTGGTGCTCACTGGCGCTGGTTTAATCGTTAGTCGGGTCCAACAGACGCTGACACAGGCCGTCCAATATCTAATGCAACAATTAAAGCTAATTAGTTACATTGAGCGATGTGACTTCCAGGGCCGTTGTAGACATAATAGCAGCGCAAAAAAAAAAAAAAAAGATCCCGGCACTCCAAAACTGGCACTATAGCCAACATAAAGATAATAAATGGCGCAATTCATAATTAAGGCTCAAAATATAAGAGTAAACACAACTATATACACACAAAAAAGGTGGTTGCAGATATGTGTTTGCATGTTAGCACGTCTTTGGGTAAATAGTGTCCTTGCTAGCAATGCGTGCCTAAGTACATTAGGTTGTCATTTTGACAGTTGCTTTCCCATAGCTAATTACCTATTAGGTCACTTGACAGTGGCAGCGCAACATATGAGTGAAAGTGGCTATTTTTGCCTAAGAAAAGGCTACACTCACCAAATTGATGGCAAGTCATTTCAGCATACCTTGGTGCCTTTTTATCGCATGAGGTCAGGTGACTCTTGAATTATGCGATACACCTTTTGCACCAGAACCTGACATTCACCTGACATTCATCTGGCACTACATGGCTTTAGCATTTCTTAAATTAAGGAATGGGAAGAGGGTAGGTTTGTTTAGGCAACCTAATTTCTATCTCTAATTTCTACCTTCAAGGTTAAAAGGTTTGTTCAGGGCAAGTGCTCTGCTGCATAGCTCGGGGCATCACCAGTAGGAAGAGGGAGGATGTGATGCCGCTGTATAGAGCCCTGGTAAGGCCACAGCTAGAATACTGTGTGCAGTTCTGGAGACCTTACCTGCAAAAAGACATTATTCAAATAGAACGGGTCCAAAGGCGGGCAACAAAAAATGGTGGAAGGGCTTAAACTTAAAACTTATCAGGAGAGACTTAATGAACTTAATTTGTACAGTCTGGAGGAAAGAAGGGAGAGGGGGACATGGTTGAAATATGTGAAAGGATTGAATAAGGTTCAGGAGGGAAGTGTTTTTAAGAAGAAGCTTAATGATAGAACAAGGGGGCACAACCTGAAGCTAGTTGGGGGGAAGATCAGGAGCAATGTTAGAAAATATTATTTTACAGAAAGAGTAGTAGATGCTTGCAACAAACTTCCAGCAGTTGAAAAATCAACAGTCACTGAATTTAAACATGCCTGGGATAAGCACCTAAGAGTACATACAGTATACACATAAGGGCAGACTAGATGGACCGCATGGTCTCCTTCTGCCGTCATTGTTTCTAAGTGTGCTGCATTTAGGTGCAGGGTATACAGATATGGGACCGGAACTGTATTGCATTTTTTTATCCAGGTTTCCGACAAGATATCTGATTTAACAGAAGGACAACAAAGAAGTGTCTCATGGCAGTGTGCAGGAGGCAGGTACTCTTTAAAAGACACACAGAAGTCAGAAAAGAGTTTCTCCTTGAATAGTTTGGGCTAATCAGTTAAGCGCAGCACCTGTCTCCAGCACTGTGCCGCTAAAGATGGGAGCAGGAAAGAGCTCTGATATAAACAGCCCAGAATAATGTATTGGCAGTGTTCATTTACATGACAAATGCTGGCATTATCCGAGTCTGTCGCAGATGCAAGAACACCTCAGGCATCAGGGATCCCAGATATGGGCATGTAAATGAGCACTCTGACAAGTTTTCCACTGCGCCAGCCAGCATCTACGGTAATAAAGGGTTTAATGTTCTTTTTTGCTTATTGTAAAGGAGAATTTTCTGACAGCGGGAGCTATTTTTCTAACAAATACAATTTTTCTTACAAAATTAAAACTAGTACTGGACAACTTGGGATTTTAAATGATCCAGGCTTAATTATACATTAAGTTTTTATGTGAAACATACAAACACGGGAGGAGGAATATTCGAGGCATAAGGCTCTACATACAGCTGTGTTGTCTGATAACATAGACATGACATTGCTGAGCTATGGAGGGTTCTTCTTATGCCATCTGTGAAATGTGTTGTACATGAGCCTCTTGGTAACTCAGTTCTTGGCTAATAAAACTTGAGCACTGTTGGGGCTTAGAAAATAGGCATTTGGTACAGGGGAATAAACAGAGAGGCGAGTGGAAATGTACGGTATATGTTAGCTAGTCATCTCTCTATGGCTGTTAATATTCGTTTGGATGTCTGTCATCCAGGTGGCTGGAGAGAAAGCATGTCTACTAAAAAAGCCATATAACTGGGCAGCACCCTACCTATACAATCGTGTTCTACAATAGGGTCGATTCAGCATTGGTCAAGATCTTTTCGGCTCTGTGCAAGACCCATCTTGCATGTGTGAATTCTCCCTGATTCAGGGACACATGCGAGAAGCATCTGAGAAAGCCATGAGAGATTTCTCACCCCCATGTGTGAGAACTTGCATAACAGTTTACTTTCGCTATATGCTGTAATTGCTTTCATTGAAAATTACAGGTGGTATTTCTTGTTCCTTTTTTATTTTAACACAGTCCTCCCCCCGGGCAACCCTTATACCAGTTCAGAGGGTCAGGGGCTGCCATGCCACCTGTCAGTACTGGGGGTGAGATGGAGGTACCCCGCCACATTGCCAACACCCCCATTTGGGGGCCACAGCATCTTAGAAAGAGCAGAGGACCCATCTCGAAGGGCATAGGGGCTGTTATAATGGCAGGAGCCGGCCAGGGGGTCACTAAGCCCTGGGTTACCACACCCGTTGACTGGTCCCTAAGCTGGTTGGCTCTAGGGCTGAGTGGACACTTTGTGGTAACGAATAAAAAAAGAATAATTTAAAAATTAGATTTTCATTTATAAAAACATGCCGGCACTTGTGGCATGGCTATTTTCAATTAAAAAGCATGTCAGTTAGTGAAGCCGGCACACAAAAAAACAATCTCGAACAAAAGTTCCTGTTATAAATAC
This sequence comes from Gastrophryne carolinensis, assembly GCA_027917425.1. Lineage (NCBI taxonomy): Eukaryota > Metazoa > Chordata > Amphibia > Anura > Microhylidae > Gastrophryne > Gastrophryne carolinensis. Next base: position 458,758,923 of record CM051236.1, read on the forward strand.
TGGGACTTACTTACTGGGAAATACTTTTTTAAAAAAAAAATCTTGCACCAAAAAATATCTGCTGAATCAAGAGAGGAAGATTGTTGAGAAAACATGTGAGAATGTATTTTTGTTAATAATATTATTGATGCTCCTAAGAGCCTGGAGGGACTTCTTGATGGTCCTTAGGAACAAAAAAAAAAAAAGAAAGAGATGTTATCGCTCAAAAACTGGCACTATAGCAAGAAATGGGCCTCTAATTTCACTAAGCTCCAATCTTATACACAGTACGTTAATAGATTTTGATTTGGGGACCAAGGGTGGCCATAAGCATGGGACATGGGACATTCAAGAAAGTTCATGCTATAAAAGAGGACCTACACAAAAAAAAGGTTAAGGGGTTTATTTAAGAAATGCTAAGGCCACATAGTGCTACATAGTGCCAGATGAATGTCAGGTGAATATCAGGTCCCAGTGAAAAAGATGTATTTATCAAGTCACAAATCCAGAGCACCTCTGCCAGGTACTGTCCCATCTATCATCAGTGCCGGCGATTGGATGAGCACCGGCACTGAGTTCTCTACAGTGCCAGATGAGACCAGGCGCTCACCCTGTTTGCCATTATTTTTGGATGCATTTTTTGCACTTTTGTTTTGTGACGCAAACTTGTGATTCAGGCAGAGAGAAAGCTGTGTCATGTCTTTCAAGTCGTCCCAATGTAAATCCCATTTTGAAAAAAAAAAGCTTCCCTGACCCTAATAAAAAAACAAGGAATTACAACAGGTGTGGTGTGCCTGGAAAGCCATTCTTGGAGCACTCCTGCAAGCGCTATGTAATTTTTTTTTTTTAGGAGTTGCTAGCGCATAGGCATATGCATGCCATGCGCTGTAAACACTGCCTGCCTGGGAGCATTGGCAGGCTGAAGCCGGTGTTGTGGTGCGGGTGCTGCCGAGCTCTCAGTCGATACACTCAAGTGCCACCAGCACCTTTTTTTATTAAATTACCTTCTTACAGAGTTAGCAGCTGAAGTTTCTAGCAAGTAGTACATGGAGCACACAGATTCCTCTGCCTGCCATCATACAGAGCCTCATGCAAATCATTGATACTCCTGCACAAAATAGGACATGGCCCTGCATGCAGAAAAAATGTAAAACCTACACACACATTCATGCCACCAATACAGGTACCAGGTATACAGCAAGATTAAAGAGGACATTACATGGTACCTTCTCCTGCAAAGCCTTGAATGTAGTATACATAACTTCTTATTAGCGTTATGTATCATTAATCCCACTATGCATCCCCTCATCTCTCAACTTTTCATGTTTGTCAGTGGAAAATCACAATAAATGTATTACTTTTTTCTGCCTGTATCAATGGCTAACACAGTACAATGTACTCATACTCCAATACTCCTTCAAAAGAAAACTGGTTGCTCAACTATTGGATAAGCGTGAACACACTAGTGATCCTCTATGCAAAGGATAAAGTATCTGCTCCTTGTTCATTCCCCAGAACTGCAGCTGGTAATTAGCTGGGGCATGGAGAGGCATCAGAGGTGTAATATAACTAAAAAATATTAGTGAACACTGTAATACATTTAGCAGCAGAATATAGAATCCTTGTAGAATTTAGTTAACAAAGATAAAGTTAATAAGTTAAATATTACACATCTACAGGGCCGGATTATTAGGGGGGTGCAAGGGGCACACGCCCCGGGGATGCCACCACTTGTCCTGTAAAGGGGGTCTCCACCAACCTTTGGGTTATGGTCTGGTCCAGGAGGCTTTTCAGGCCAGCAACGAAACTATCGATGGGAGTGGGGCCCCCGCCGTGCCTGTGCAAGCTTGCAGCCGAAGCCACCACAGGGCAGGACGGAGAGCCTAGAGCATCAAAGCCACCATCAGCAACGCTACAGTGATGGGTGGCTGCAAAGCTGTCAATCGGCAGCCACCAAGCACAGCCGCTGGCAGCTCAATGCAGGGAAGCTGTTTTTTGCTGGACCAGCTGGGCGACTACACTACCTCCACCCAGAATGGCAAAGCAGGAGTTCCCGAGCATCACGCACCCGCACAAGGGACCTAACATTCCAGTCAGTGGGTGGGGGCCAGATAACCACCAGTTACTTGGTTGGACTATTATTTTATGGAAAAAAAATACTGTATCTGGGGCCTCCACCAGATTTTGTGCCCAGGGGCCTCCACCACACTTAATCCGGCCCTGCACATATACAGTATATATACTTGGCTGGACTATTATTTTAAAGGAAAAAAAAATACTGTATCTGGGGCCTCCACCAGATTTTGTGCCCAGGGGCCTCCACCACATTTAATCCGGCCCTGCACATATACAGTATGTAGGCATAGATTGGCCATTACATTTATAGGTGTTGTTTTCTGTTTCAATAAGAAAGAAAAACACAGTAAACACAAGAATGCATCATTAAAAAAGGATTTGATTGGAACCGTTGTTTTTTGCTACATATGGTCAGGTTTACAGACATCTGAGATGTCATCAGAAAGGTAATGAACATTGATAGATCTATTGTTAAATGTTATGAATGTCTGAGGGAAAAAAGCAGATCGGTGTTTGGAGTGACAAATCATTCTATTGTAGTGCAGACAGGGCTGAGCTGCTCATGATTAATGGTTCTGTACCTGCACATTCACAGAAGAACTGTGGTCACAATAATCGCTGCCATTTACACAGCATAATAACTTTCATGCCAGCATAGCTAAATAGGGCCCATTCTCCTGAATTTATATATACCTGGGACATTATATCAGTTTTTTTTCAGTGTTTTTTTCTCTCTCAAATCACTGAGGCCTAGTACGGATCTAGCCTTAAAGGAGCACTGTCATGAACATGTCATCCAATAATATTAATACACATATATGCAAGATAGCAAATGGAGGGGTTATATCTACACCCTAATTCAAAAATCCAGCCAAGCTTGTTTCCTTAGCGGGTTTGAATGGATCATTCTGCTTTTACAGGAGAGATCTGCTCAGCTCCAGTGGCTAGTTCCCTGACCCTGCCAGTGTTGAAATAACCATGCTTTTGTATTACTTCTGATGTGTGTAGATACTTTTACCCATTATGCAATGCTTGGGACAGATATTAAAGCGGAAAGAAAACCCATTCAAGGCACTGGCCTTCCCATGTTCGCTGTGTGACCACTACACTTTAAGGCATCTCAAAATCTCAGATTATATGTAAAAATTGTCTGTATGCTAAAGGATAAGAGGTGCTTTCCTAGAACAGAAAGTACTCACACAGCACCCAACTTAAGGAATAATAGAATTGCCCATCACTCCTTGCAATAGGTGGAGCCATGCAAGTCATTGCTTTACGCCTTCATGCCATCCAAGGCACTGTACACAGCCAAACATCTACCACCGTGTGTTTAGCTTGTGGTCCTCATCTTTACAAGGCTGTATTTGGCTGTATGGGGGGTGAGATTTGGTGAATACCAAAAGTCGCAAGCCACCATGTGGGGAGACCCATGTTAGGCTTAAAGTGGAGCATCACTCGTTTGCCCACTAACGAATATTGGTCTGAATCTGGCTGCAATAAGTCAGGCCTGGGGGGGGGGCATCTAGAATGCTGGAGCCCCCCTGCACATAATCCCCCAGAATGCTGCATTTCTTACTTATCCTTAGATCCTCAGCTTAAAATACAGCCCTGCTGTCACGTGAGTCAGGGTCGCATCCCCGGAACACCTTTGGCCAATCGTGGGGCTGCATTCCTGGCCGAGGATCGAAGGACAGGTAAAAATTGTGGGCATTCTGGGGGGTGATGTGAAGAGGGGCTCCAACATTCTGGATGGCCCCCCTGAGTCTGCCTCATTTCAGCCAGGTGCAGACCAAGGGGCAATTGAGGGCACTTGAGTGTTGGTTGAAATCTGAGTTCAGCGGAGAGGCAGGCCTTTTAGTTATATTGAGAGTTTTGGAGACCATAGAGAGTCAGTGAATCCTGTAATGTGGAGAAGACAATATAGCTGATTCAGAGCCTCTCCCCTATGCCTTTACTGCATACGGGAATGGGGTAAAAGTCCTGTTTTTTTGTCATTTTTCAGGCTCATGCGATTCAGGGCCGTGTTTTTTTGTCCAAGTTGCTTTTTTTTTGCGGGACTTTTTCAGTTCGCGTATACCAAAGCGAATATTTACTGTATTAATATGGGTTAAGCCAAATCCTCGCATTTTCATCTGCATACGTTCACAGGCTTTGCCTGTGCTTCCACGTGACTCTGAGCCCTGATTTGAATGTTCAGGCCTTTAAAAAATGCCTAACTTTTTCCATCAGAAAATGACAAAAGCAATTACGATAGAGCCCCTTGACGAGTTCAGCGAAGAGGACGAGCATCTGCAGCAGCGGTTGCTGTTAATCATGTACCTTCCAGAGCTTAGGCATACCTGCCGTTGCCTGGACATCAATCGGATGCCTGATCAACAGGTGTTCAAATTCACCCAACTAAATCGCCTTTCTCTTACTCACGCTGCGGCCATGGTTGGACCCTGCGACAATAATTGCCATGCAATTTGGGGTATGACCAAATTGGTAGGCTGCCTCCAACTTTTGGCGTATGGCTCTTCCAGAGGCTTGGCGCACTGCCTGTTGGCCTTCACTGAGCCACGCCCTCATTTATTTTTCAGACAGCATGGCAGCTTGGAACGCGGGGAGGTTGGGTTTTTTCAACACTGCAAATATACCAAGTGTCATGGACGCCCTTGATTGTACGTATGCGGTGCTGGTCCCCCCTGTGGCTCAGGAGTTATATGTTTTGGTATGTTTAGGTGCCAATTTGTCCTCCTTCTTGGCCACTCTCCTGGGTTATTACTAGCCTTTGTTCAGCTCCCCTAAACTTGCTAAACCTTGTTGTTCATTGTGCCCTGATCTCTGCGTCCCTGTTGGCCATGTATCTGCTTTATCGTTGCCTGTTCCTGTTTTGTTACTAGTATATTAACCTTTTCTTTTTTCCTTTTGCTCCAGCAACCTCCAGATGGGCCCACTCGCAATGCACACTGGGATCGGATTTGCGTTTCTTCAACGTCTTGGACAGATTTCCATGATCGTCCTATGACACATTCGCAGTTCCAGCTTGTACACACGTTTTAAGATGAGTGGTGGTTCTAATTATCACCCGGGCCCTCTAGTTTTTTGCTTGTAGTTTCTTGTTGTTGCCTATTTGTCTCCCTGGCCTCCCTCTGTGCTAGTGTGCCCATGTGAATATTCAAGCCCCATTCTCTGTGTTCCTAGCTTAAAGCGGTCCTTCACTCTCAATAAGAGTCTATCTTATATGTTTCCCACACCCTGCACATACAGATTGCTCACATTAAAAATCATCCTACCTGCATCTACTACATGTTATAAGCCTTTAAACATCCAAGATGGCAGCTCATGTAACATCAGGCAGCGTGCAAACAGGAAGTGCCTTCTGACTGTGCTGCTCTGCATTTTGGGACTGCTGACCTTTTCCTGACTCCAGCTCTGCTCTCTCTGAGCAAAGCACAGCTATAACCTGCCCCCTTGTACTGAGTCAAGATGGCGGCACCCGTATCCTAAAGTCCTGAACAGAGTTGCAGCCCAGTGGGGGAAAGAATAATAAGTAAGTGACTAAAAACTTAAAATATATTAACTTTAGATGCTGGGGAATCGTTTTTCTAAGGGTTTAGGCTTTTCAATAAATTATGGTGAAGGTCCGGCTTAACTCCTTGGTCCTTGCATTGCGCCTTAGCTTTATTTTTAATTCAAAATTGTCTTTGTTATGCCCATGCAAATCTGTTCCTCCTTACAACTGCGGGCCCCATCTCCTCATGTTTCCTTTTATTGGTGTGGGTGGTGTTTAGAGCCCCTGGTTTCACTTACTAGTAGCTCTCGTTTGTATTTTTTGTATGTTAATTTAGTTTTTAATTCCTTTTGATTCTGGGTACTCACTGCTGCCCTGGCTCCTCACGCCCTTTTTAGGACAATAGACGCCCCCTGGCCCAAGAACAGTCAGGTAGGACGACAGACACAAAACACACTGGTTGTAGAATGGAAATAACAAATGACATAAGTGCTAGTGCATCTCTTCCCCTACATAGAAACATAGAAGGTTGATGGCAGAAGGAGACCATACGGTCCATCTAGTCTGCCCTTATGTGTATACTGTATGTACTCTTTATCTTAGGATAGATGTGTGCTTATCCCAGGCATGTTTAAATTCAGTGACTGTTGATTTTTCAACTACCTCTGCTGAAAGTTTGTTCCAAGCATCTACTACTCTTTCTGTACAATAATATTTTCTAACATTGCTCCTGATCTTTCCCCCGACTAGCTTCAGGTTGTGCCCCCTTGTTCTATCATTTTCTTCCTAAAAACACTTCCCTCCTGAACCTTATTCAATCTTTTCATGTATTTAAAGGTCTCAATCATGTCCCCCCTCTCCCTTCATTCCTCCAGACTGTACAAATTTAGTTCTTTAAGTCTCTCCTGATCTTATCTTAAGCCGCCATCTTATCAGGCAGCCTGCAAACAGGAAATGCCCCCTGACTGTGTTGCTCTGCGTTCTGGGACTGCTGACCCACTCTCCTCTCCTCAGTAAGTGTGATGCTTCTGAGTCAAGATGGCGGCGCCCGTATCCTAAATTCCTGAACAGAGTTGCAGCCCAGTGGGGAAAAGAATAATAAGTTAGTGACTAAAAATGTAAAATATATTAATTTTAGATGCTGGGGAACCGTTTTTAAGGGGTTTGGGCTTTCCAATAAATCATGGTGAAGGTCCGGTTTAAGTCCACCAGACCCATACGAACCAAGTGAATATTCCGCAATAGGGCCACCCCAGACAGGAAGCGCACCAGCCTCAAGCACCACTACACAAGCAGAACACACATCACCCATGTGCCGACTTTTAACATTTGTTTGCATGTCATTACAAAGCCAAAAGAAGGGATGGCCCCAAGGCGGATGGTGGACCCTAAAATCACAAATGGCAGTTTTGTGGGAAATAGTGAGCATTTGGGGGTCTTAAAAAGTTGACATGCATTTCTTTTGTCTTTACAGGTACCATGTTGTTACACCATGACTCCATAGCCCGAGGGGTAGTTTTGTATTTTTTTTTTTTATATTTTATAATCAAAACTGATTTTATTGAGAAAAAAAACTTTAGATTATTAATTGTTTTTTTTTTTTAAATAGGTTTTACCAGTAATATGCTGCGTGGTGTCCTTCATTAGAGCAACATGCTTAAGGTAGGATGCAACAGGTCAAGCAGAGGTGGGTGAGGGAAAAGAGGAGGTTGGAAGAAGGTAAAAGCACAGAAAAAGAAGTGAAAAAGTTAAGTCACATTACACACATGCACACTACATGAGACGCCCCCCAGGTGGTGGCCAGCCAGGTTTTTAAAAAAAAAAGAAACATCATCGACGTATGCCGGGATGCCAGTGATGGCCACAGAACATTGAGAATTAATGGCTTCCAACCATTTAGCATATTTTTTGTAGCTATAGCGCCAGTTCAGGAGCGCTGGCATTTTGCTCTTATCCAGCACTGTGCTGTGGACTACATTGGTGCTAGCAGTTGCTGCGCAGCAACACAACGCCAATTAGCTTTATTCTTGCACTAGGTATTGGTCAGCAAATGTCAGCGGCTGTTGTATCCGGCTGCCGATTATCCTAGCGCCATTGAGTGCCACTTTGGATCGCTGTTTTTCCAGCGCTCAAATGCATATATATGATTTTTTCCCACCTAGAAATCTTTGACGCTGGTCAGCGTTTCATCATTACAGTTACAATAAATCACTGCTGGGGACAAAGCAGACAAACTTTACAGCGCATTTAGGCTGGGTTTTAGTTGTCCAAATTACTCATTGTTAAGCAGAAAAAAGCCATTAAAATAAATGTTAATTACCTGCAAAATAAATAATTTTGTGACATCTTGGACCAGCGTTTTCAATTATTGACAAGTCACAATACAAGTTCTGTACAATTAAATGTGTTAAATATTATTACGAGAATGAAAAACTTCAATCCAGCTCTGCTCATTGTACTCTATGGGATCTTGATCTACAGTGCCAGGCTTCTGGTGCTAGTGTTAAATAAGATGCTAGCTGGCGGCCGCGTCGACACTTCTGTTATTGGATTTCTTAAATCGGACACTGAGTGCCGCCAAGGCCAAAAAAGTGCCGTTGTGTGCCGCTGACACTTCTTAAATAAGGCTCAGTGTAACCTTCCCCTGAATGTGTCTCCTGAACTGTTACCAAACTGTGAATAATACGAATATACGAATATTTTATTGGTCGCCAAGTAGGTACAGAATACATACAAGGAATACTTTTTGGAAGGGAGGTTCACCCATAGAGCTTAACAATTGCTAGTCATGGATATTACACACACCATTGGAGCTTAAACGTTTGCTAGTCATACATATTATACACTTGGGCCTTAGTTACATACTACATTCTACTAACTGGTGATACGCCGGGGACCGAAAGTTCTTGCAGGATTCTTAGAATTGATTATTAAGCACTTTAACTGCTAGAGGGAAAAAACTGTTTTTGTATCGAGAGGTCCTGGACGAGATAGCCCGGTGTCTCCGTCCAGAGGGTAGGAGTTTGAGGAAGGTGTGGCCTGGGTGAGTGGGGTCCTCAACTATTCTTTTTGCTTTTGAATAGATCCTTCCCCTGAATTGTTCCTATAGGTCAGGTAGGGGACATCCTATGATCCGTTCAGCAGTCCTGGTGATCCTCTTCAGCCTGCTCTTGTCTTTGGCTGTGATCCCACAGTACCAGGCAGTGAAGGAGGAGGTTAGGAGTGAGCCTACTGCACCGATGTAGAAGGTCTTCAGGATCCTTTTAGACATTCCATATTTTTCAAGTTGTCTTAGGAAATATAGTCTCTGTTGGGCCTTCTTTAGAACAACAGTGGCTTGCCTACTCCACTTCAAGTCATCTGTTATCACCGTGCCGAGGAATTTTGCGCTGGTAACGATGATAACCTCATCCTTACCCATGGAGATGGAACGGTGCGCTGGGTGGGACCGCCTGAAGTCGACAATCATCTCGACCGTTTTCTGGGTGTTCAGGATGAGGTTGTTCTCTTCGCACCAGGTTACCAGGTTTTTTACTTGTGTACGGTAGGGAGACTCGTCAGTGTTGTTGATGAGGCCTACCAGAGTGGTATCATCCGCAAACTTGATGATTTTGATTGATGGGTCTGTGGACTTGAAGTTGTTTGTGTATATGAAGAAGAGGAGGGGGGACAGAACACAACCTTGTGGTGCGCCTATATTGGTAGATCTGGATGAGGAGGTAAAGGGGCCCAATTTGACTCTCTGGGTTCTATTTGTGAGGAAGTTGGTGATCCAGCCAGAAAGACCCCTTGAGATGCCCAGTGAGAGCAGTTTCCCACGCAGAAATGGATGAGAAGTCCACGAATAGGAGTCTGGCGTATGAGCTGGGTCGATCCACATGGTCTAATGTTAGTTGTATTGTAAGGTTGACCGCGTCTTCTGCAGATCTGTTACCTTTATATGCGAACTGCAGTGGATCCCACTGTGAGCCGATAGCTTCATTGAGGAATGGAATTACCAGTCGCTCAAAGACCTTCATCACCACTGGGGTCAGAGCGATGGGTCTGTAGTCGTTCAAGGCTGTAGCAGATGACGACTTAGGGACTGGAATGATGACTGAGTTCTTCAGACAGTCGGGGACTATACCCGTCTCTAGTGAACCCTTGAAGATTCCAGTAAGGACTGGGGCCATTTGTTCCGCACAAACTTTAAGGCATGTTGGGGAGATCCCATCGGGACCAGAAGCTTTCCTGGTGTTGAGCGACAGTAGGATCTTCTTGACGTCTGACACTTCAAGGCTCAGTGTGGATGTAGCCATTGTGTGGGATGTACTGCTTACCATTGGAGGGGTGCTCACAGGACCTATAAACTATAAGAACTAGCATGCTCTTTTATCCAAATCATGTACCTATAACTGAAGTGAGGATTGGAAATAAGAATCTGCTGGCGTGGCAGTAAACTAGCATGGGCACATTAGTGAACAGTTCATCTGTATCTGTTGCAGCCCAGGCCACAAAATGAATGACCTAAAATTCCTAGTCTTTTAGAGAGGCTTATAGAAACACATTAAAAAATACAAGGCTGGAGTGGGAATGTAAATTGCCAGGAAAGTAATACGCTGCACTGTGGAATAAACAGGGATAATTATTGTATGTGTTATTATGATGGGAATCTGTGTCTGACTTGACTGTTGCATCTGAAAACAAAGATACCAGATTCACTCACTAGTCCGCACCTTGTCAGCAAGCGATTAATTCTCATTACTATCTGCTTGTCCTAAAGGTTAAAACCATCAGTATTACTCATATGTGTCAGCTGCATACATTTGTATGTCTTTGTTGTTTTGTGTCATTTTGGCCTCTTTTAGTTCACAACATTAAGACTAAAATGCGTCTCTCCTCAAGTGGCTTGTCCCCTTTTTCACGGTGGTCCAAAGTCCTACCCTCTATTTAGCCATCACTTTAACCCTTGTTCTGATAGAAACATAGTAGGCTGATGGCAAAAGGAGACCGAATGTTCTATCAATTCTGCCCTTAGGTGTTCTCATTATCATTGTATGTTTATTCCAAGCATGTTTAAATTTACTTAGTGAAATTATGGTTGTGTAAATATTAGAAGATATACACAGGCACTGAGATATCACAAAGATGAAAAGAGATTTTAATGCATGACTCTACCCACTGCTAAAGATCATGGGTAAATCCCATTGTTCTTGGTCTGTATGTGCCATGTAAATACTTTTTGTTTTAAGAATGCGCTTTGGATTTTTTAGCTAATATTGAGTGAAACTTCGGATTCAACTGATTCAGAATACAGATTTGCTTCCATCTAATACATTGTGTTTGAAATAAAATATGCTCCAAATCTTCCTGCTAAAGGTGTGTATGGCACTCTGTCTGCCTCTGAATAATTTTATTATTTTTTTTTTAGGAAAAAATTCAGGGTTGAGGTGACTGGATTCCTTCAGGGTGATATCTACCACAAAATCAATACTTTGCAGGGGCCCATGCCTTAGGCCAGGGTATTCAACTACTTTCTGTGAAGGTCCACTTACCAGAGCCTGGAATAAGGTGAAGGTCCGAGCTGAACATTAACGGTAACATGCGCCGTTGGATTGGTGGATATGTAACTTTTAGTAGGGATATGAGGTATTTCACAATGCAGGGCATCCCAAATCAAGATGCCTTTGGGAAATGGAAACAGGCAGTCCTGGAGTCTTACAGACTTCAGTGCTGCTTTTGGTTCACCTTAAAGCTGAACAAAATGCGTGAATTTGACCTTCCTGGGTCTTGTGTTTTGCCCCCAGGGTATCCCAAATGTGCATAATCAGCTTTGTGAAACCCCCCAGAAAGCCCAATAAAACTCACCTCTCCTGTCTCCAAGAGCGTATGCATGGGCTCTCGTCCATTAGAGCCCTTTGCTGAAAGGAAGTAAACATTGCTAAGGGCTCTGATTGAAATAAATTTGTAGGGGTGGGAGTGCGCACAAGCCTCCTGGGATATGGCAGCTCACACTCCCCATTGTAAACAATTAGATTGGACGAGTATGCCAAGTTGGAGCTGGGAAATGTGAGTTTTTACTGGTGCCCCTGGGGGGGGGGGGTGTTGGGCCTCCATGCCCCAGGTCATAAGGAAATAGACTTACTATATTTGTATTAAAAAGGCTTCTATATCTGATGATATGGAGACACCTCGTTACACGCAGGGCTTTGTGGTTTGAGAAATGTGGGGGTGTCCTGTGGCAGAGAGCCCGGTTGTTGTAACTTCATACCGGGATGGCCCCCAAATGCAGCGCTCACAGGGGATAAGAAGGAGAAAGATGAAGACCAGAGTCAGAGCGGGACATTGAGAGTGACTGTACTGGCCCACCTCCCCATCCAAATTGTCTATTGGCGCACTTGCCGGCTGGGGGTTGGGGAGGGGCCCTCAGGCCATCCTATCACATTGTCTCTTCCCCCTCCTCCGCTGCCTCCCACTGATTGGATTAGAGGCACCCAAGCTGTCAATCATTTATGGTACTGACACATACTATGGTGCATCATTTGTTTTTTTTGCTAGTGCGTCGCTCAGCCGACTGCCCCACACTGTGGGGTCCGAGTGCCCTTGGCCCAATTACCAAAACCCAGCATAGTCAAAATCCTGGGTTTTGGTCCACTTTAAAGCCTTTTAAAAACAGGTTCATGTCAGCGACCCTTAGCTGTAAGAATGGGTAACAATCTGGATCATGTCTCTACAATATAAGGGGAGTATAGCTTCTTACACTTTACAATAATCTTTTTATATTTTAATACGTTGATTTAAAATACAATTCTCTAAATGTTAACACAGCTTAGAGGGAGAATCAATTTTAATCCTAAGTGTTTTATATTAGCAAGACATATTTTAATGCTTCATCATAGCAGAGTAATACAGCCTCAGGGATTGAATGTATAAAAAATTTCTATGAAGTATATATCTTAAAAAATCGAATAAAACATTTTAAATCTGAGATGTGAATTGTTTGTTATTCAAATTCCCCCAGAAAATGACACCTTACCCGCAAGAATGAGTCCAAGGATCCATTTTCCATGTATTCAACCACGATCATTACCGGGCGACCTGCAAGCAGAGCAGAGAAATTCATTAGGAAGATTAAAGATGTATTAGTGGTTGGTGAGACCTCTCTAGCTGCTATGGAGGGATTATTTGTAATGCAGTTTATATGTCTTAGGCTGCAGGGAGAAGAAAGATCTTTCAGTAAATGATTTGTTTTGATGGTTCTGAGCCCCATCACTGAGCATTAGTGGCAGTGTGGGCTGCTGATTTTTTATTTATTTTTTAATACCTGTTTATCGGCGCACATCAGACGCAGAGCAGCGGATAATGCCTTGTGTCAGGGGAATCCATCAAGGCGATTATGTGTATCTTTGTTAAGCATTTACAACCAGGGAGAAGAATACATCACAAAAGTCATTATGACAACAGCAGGTCCAGCACTACATATGCTCATGTTTTTAAACATCATTTCAAATGTGTAGAAACCGTTCTATTGAAATGCAATCTGGATGATTGATTGTCCGCCTTTAAAGAAAAATAATGCAAAAAAAATCTTGTGCTTTCATTATTTTCTATGTTTGTATTGAATTGTTTTCTGTTATTTCACCATTCAATACACAATAAAGAAAATAAGACATGATGTGCTGAAAATTGTCACAAGTCAGTAGTAGATTGGCTGCCAAAACAAAAAAGATCTATTGCAGTTAGATGATGTGTCATTTCATCTGCTAGGCCAACATAAAATGAGAGTATTTGTTACATAGGGGTTTGGGATCTGTCAAGGTGTGTAGATGACGCACTCCACATTCACCCCCTACCCCCTTTCTTATAGGGAAGAAGGTACAGACACTACCCCGGTACATTACCTGACCAACCTCTCTAGGAGCTGTCAAGCTACAATTTGACTGCCAGTGCTGATAGAAATTAAGGTTATGGGTGGTTAGGCAAGTATTGCTATTTTGGCAAGATGGCACATGAGAAATAATTTAGCACTGAATATTAATGCCATTTGAGACCTATTTTATACAAAATGGGTGTAAATCACACCCTATGCAAGGCATCACCAGGTTTTCTTCTACCTGCAGTTCACTCCAGGTGTAAAACTATCAGGTTCACTGGGTGTGCAGAGTAGAGGGAGCAAGGGATGCCACAAGACATGGGATCCTGCAACTACACTAGGACAGGCTTTCTTGTGCGGGGAATCACAAATTGGAATGCCCTCTTGGAATTATTGTTAAGGAAACCTTGTGATCTTAAAGTCCATTTTGACTTTTGGAAAACTTCAACCACTAAGATCTGTTTAAATCATGATGGGTAAAATCAACTATGTACTGAAAAATGTCAGTAGCAATAGGACCTTGTGAGGAATATATCAGAAAATATTTAATCACCTCTCTAGCCTGCTGATCTGTTAACCAACTCATCTAAAATGCCATATCATAACTCAGCTGTAAAGTAAATGTCACCAATTGCAGATGGACGGCTTATAAATAGGTTGGTAAATACAGTGCCCCACAGGGGGCCTCCTCTTCAAAAGACCTTGCTAGTACCGCTCACACCACTACTAGCCTGATCGACCACAAGCCTTAGTCGGCAGGAAACTCCTATCATGAGGCTATGCTGGCAGGCTGGCAGGCTTCAAAGCATAATCCAGACACAATGGGCCCAGCAGTTCATAAAGTATTATGACGTTCATCAGAAGCTTTCTAAGAATCTGGAAGTCCTAACGCATACATCCGTGGGTCTCCCATCTGTCCCAGATGTTTAGGGTCAGAGATCTGCAGAAGTCAGGCTAGAAGCCATATATAACAGTAGTGTTTGGATTTAAGAACCCAGTTAGACCCCTTGACACCAGCACTGATGTCCTATGACTCTCCGACAGACAGGACCCATATTAGTTTTAGAAGCTCACACAAGGAAACCTCTAGTGAGAGGGACACAACTCATCTGGGGGGGGGGGTGCCTGGCCAGGAGTTTAAATGTAGATGGCAAACAGTCCTCTGTGTAGAGAGGTCATGCCTTAATCGCAGCTAATGGTAACTGACATTTATTGTACCTGCTAATTCTGTTTGTAACTTACCCACTTTTAATTGCCCTTCTGACCTGTATTGTATCTATTTATTATGTGTATAGCTTGTCTAGTATGCTCCTAAAGTAGTTAACAACTTAATCTTAGGTTGCTCTATAACCTTCATCCACAAACTCTCATTTGTCCATGTCTCTTGCTTATATTACAGGCTATTGGGCTGGTTTCTGGCCTGAAATAATCCCGCTAACAGACAAGGGTGTATCAAACCGAAGCTGGTGGAAATACTGTGGACTGGCAGGGCTCTGTTCACTGGTGGTAGTGAAGGAGTCCTACAGCCAGTCAAGGTATTGAAGGACTGTATTAACAAAAACGTACCACATGATCTCGGTGACAGTGACGTCAGCCGGGACCACGAGGTATGGTATTTCATCACAACCCTTATTCCTGCACAGGAGCGTTCAGGAGAACGCCGAAGCCAAAGTGATCAACGTGGGGCACAGTGCTCTGGGATGGATGGGAGGTAAGTATTAAAAAAGCATAATAAAATATTTTTTCTCTGTGTCTTTTTTTTACATTTAACCATTTGTGAACTGGTAAGGAATCTATGAGACCCCTATACCAGTTCACAAGGCTCTGGGTCTGGCAAGTCACCTGCGGCTAGTGGGTGACTTGCCATTAACCCCGACACCCCCCATTACCTGCCTCCCCAAAGCCCGGGGGGGGCAGAAGAGTCCATGGCTATTAGGCTTTGGGTCTTGTAGCTGGTAGGGCGGGGGGCCATCAAAGCTGGCCCTGCACCCTGTTCTACAAGCCCCATAGCTGGTGCCTGGGCTGGTTATGCTGGGTAGGGGGGACCTCACTGCATATTTTCTTGGAGAATTTTAAGGGTTTTTAACCCTTAATTCCCCCAAGAAATGCCCCCCCCCCGGGAAGGAGGACCCCACACCAATTTCTTTTTATTTAACCCTTTATAGTGTGGATAGTAGATGTATTTTATTTGTAAATGTTATAAAGTGCTCTTTTCAGTTCAGGGGATCTCCTGGACAGGAACGGGGGGCTACCGATACATATGTAGTAGCATTGTAATCAGGAGAAATGGGGCTTTCACATGCAATATGGTTTTCTTTAATAAAATAAATGTTTTAGTTAAAATAAAGGAGACAATTTCATAATATATATATATATATATTATATATATTATTTTACATATTTACTTAAAAATATATAAAAAAGTAGAAAAAATACAAACAAGACATTTCATGTTAAAGCCTAAACTCTGCCGCAAAAAGAAAATTTGCCATTTTCTCTGAAATTCCTGCAAAAATCTCAGTTAAACATCACGCAAAATGGTGAAAAATATCCTGTCAGCCGAGGGTGACAAAATCTCAAGTAGGCGGGTAGTTAAAAGGTTACAGGTACCTATGCATGTTGGGTATTGTTCTGCTCGGGGGACCTTGCGCTTTCAGATTTAGCTTGTTTTTTCTTATTTGCATATTGATATTTTAGGAAAAGGTGTTTTTTATTCTGCTTTTTTATACATTTTTTAGTGAAACCCTGTGCAACCTACGAATTCTTCGAGGGATTACATCCAGAAAGATGAGCCCACTACAAAAATCTGGATACGCTTAGAAAGCTTAACATGTGTACTTTCAGGGAATATATGGTTTATGCGGAGTATTCCAAATGTAAAGGGTTGAAAAAGGGTAGAAAATGCACACAAAAGGTGCGCACTTTGTCTGCAGAGCTGAAATTTTGAAGTAAAATTACCGTTACGGAAATGCTTTACTTTGGGGTGTTTGCCAACTCTTCCCTTGACAGCAGCTATGCATGCTGGGCATTGTTCTGTTCGGGGATGTTGCTTTTTTAGAGTTTTTTCTTGTTTTTTAGGAAAATGTGGTTTTGATTCTGCTTTTTTATTATTTTTTTAGGGAAACCCTGTGCAACCAAAGAATACATTGAGGGATTACTTCCAGAAAACTGCATCCATGTCAACAAGCCTGGTGCGCCTAGAAAGCTTGAGGTGTGTACTTCCAGAGAATATATAGTTTGTGGGGGGTATTTTAAATGTAAAGGGTTGTTTTACTTGAAAAACTGCAAGGTGCGCATAGCATAGTTGTATTTTATCTGAAAATCCCCTAAAGCGCTATTTCAGTTTGGGGGAGTCTCCTGGGCAGGAAAGGGTGTCTACCTATACATATGTGCTACCGCTGTAACCGGGAGAAATTGGGATTTCACACGCAATAAGATTTTATTGACAAACGTACATTTTTTATTACAAAAAAAAAACACTACAAATTGTAAACAATTTTTTTTCATTTTTTTGCACATACTTCACCCCAAAATATTGAGAATACACCTAAAAAATTACAAACAAGACATTTCATGTTAAAGTCCAGACTTTATATATCAATATATCACTTTCCTGGGAAATCCCTGGAAATCCCTTCAAAAATCACAGTTGAACATGGGGAGCGCAAAATAGTGCAAAATTGTCTGGCAACAAAGGGTGACAAAATTTCAAGGTAGGCTGGCGGTTAAAGGGTTAAAAAAACAATGGTATATTAACAAGCATGTCACCCTTGATTCTCCTTTCTCTCAATAACACAATCAGATGTGTAATCAGATGTGTTTTACAGGGACCCATAGCAGCCATATTGGGACTCTCCCAGGAGCAGCTCTCCCAACAGATATTTAAATTTAAACACACCCTGTCCCCAAACAACATTAAAGACATTAAAGACATCCAGCAGTAAGTTTCTTACAGTGAAGTGCAGGGTCTGCACCTTGGGTTGTGAGCAGCTCAATCTAGGTTTCTAGGCAGTGTCGGTACAGTTTCAAGCCTGGGTCAATGATTGTGGGGCTCTGTGGGGAAAGTTTCTACCAGGTAGCGCAACAGTATTGTAGTGTCAACAATGGAGCCGGGGGAGGTCTGTTTCTTCCTTATCATGTCCCCAAAGTATGCAGTGTCAGAACTGAGAGAACAGTATTGTTTCTCCCAAGTGCTCTATACACACACTCACAGGGGGGAAACAATGTGCTGGTGTCATAGTTCTGCCCTGTGTAACCTACATCTCTGGTCTCTGATGCTCCATGTAAACATTTCACCGGGCAGCAAGCTTACACCTCCCCCTTCTGCCACAGGCCCGGTAGCAGTTGCCTCCCCTGCCTCTATTGTATGCTATCTAGCATATGTATGCAGATTTTTAAAATGCATTCATTTTTCGCAATAGAACTTTATTATGAAATCTTTTTTGTGTTAGATCTCCTTTAACATCCTCTGGATTCCCTTTTTAAAAAAACGAGCTTCACTGCATTCAAATAGTTAAACTAGGAAGAATAACAAAATAAAATGACCTTGTCAAGAAGCACTATTGAGAAAGAATCTAAAGGACAGCAAATTAAAATATTTATGATAAAGAGGCTTTCACCTTGTGACATTTTTTAAGTAGTTCCTCTCTAGTTTAAAGGGAGTAAAATCAGCCGTACCGAAACTGCCGGCAATCTCGCCACTCAGAGACCCTCGCTGTGAAAGTAATACATGGAGGGGAGAACCACAGAGGCTTGTCAACAATCTCCAGGCCTTGCCTCGGGGTTACCAATTTAACAGCTAAGGTGTCTGGAAACATTTTATCTGAAGTATTGCAAATAGGTGTTAAAACCCCAAAGCCAGGCTTCCGACCAACAGGCAATTAAAGGAACGGCTTCTGCAGGGGTCACACCGACTTGTAATGATTGCCGCCTCTCTGTAATTTGTGGCCATTTAGATACTTCAAAGACCAAAGAAATGACTAACCGCTATGTTGAAGTGAAAATGTGATGCAATGTCGGACTTAAAGACTCCAAACTCCATGTTGCCTGCTAGCAGGGTCTGCCTTTATAGATAACGCACTATTTTCTCCATCGGCCATATGTACTGAACATGAAGGTGTTTAGCTGGCATACACATAGACACCCGGCGTTTACATGTAATTATGATGTTCCAAAGGAAAAGCTTAAAAGGCATTCTGTGTGAAGTGAGAATTAATGTGTATGGCGAGCAAATTAGTAACTTATTTCACACTCTTTAAAGGCAAATCCAGATTTGATGCTCTGTAATGTACAGTATTAAAGCGTGATTATAAACATGTTAGGATGAGGAAATAGAAGGGGGGGGGGGGGAGTTATGGAGAAAATATTAATTTAAATGGCAATTTATGGAAACATTTTCTTTTTTCCTGGGTTCCAAGATGTAAATCCATTAGAATGGATTCTAGTTTTCTATACTGTACATTTATTTTATTTACTTGTATGGTGCTGAAACCAAAAAACAATCCATAAAACATCCTGGAAGCCTATCACCCACATACAGGTGACCAGGTGACCACATGGACGATAAACCCCCTGCCCCCCAAAACAGTATGTTTTATTTTCTAATTCGGTTTAGGGGGTCTCACTTTCTTAGCAAAACCCACACTATTATATATCTTCGTACTGTCCATCTTATATATCTAGAGCTAGAAAGTACATTACAGTCTGTTTGTGATTTAGCCCCCCCGATTCCTCCTTGGAACTTGCACCTGCCACTTTCAGGAAGAATACATGATTACGTCTATTATGTTTACATGTAATTATGATGTTCCAAAGGAAAAGCTTAAAAGGCATTCTGTGTGAAGTGAGAATTAATGTGTATGGCGAGCAAATTAGTAACTTATTTTACACTCTTTATGCTATCTCCTTAGAAGCAGCACCCCTGCTAATGATGTGATTGGTTGACGAGAACCCTATGCAACTTGGCAAACAGAAGTCGCTTGAGCTTTAGCGATGAGCTACTGGCATGGGAGCAAGTAAAAAGCCGGGACAAGGTGGGTTTTTTTATGCTCATAGATAGTTCAGGAAGGGATGGGTGCAGGGATGGATTCCTGGGGATAAGGGTTAAAAGGCAGCTAAAATATTTTTTTTACTTCCTCTCTACGTGCCCCAACCTTGTTTACATTAAACATTTTTTGATAATCTACTTTTAATGACAAACCAACCCGCAAGACCACAGGTAGCGTTGTATGCAATAATACAAAATAAGGACAGAATTAGTTTAGGCGATGTTAGCTGTTGGTGGTCGTAGCTTTCCATTTATTTTTTTTGAATGTTCCCGTTGTCATGTTGTTCCCATATTAAAGCATTGTGTACTTTATACAAATAATTTCCACCTCTTACTGCTAATTATGGAACAAATCCATTTAATTTATTACAACTTTCACATTTCTATAAATTTGTGGACGGTGGGTCATGGAAATTATTGTCACCAGTCAAATGTAAAACAGGACATTATTATTTCTGACACTTTTAGTGCTGGAAGAAAGTCATGAAGCTTTCTGCCTGCAAACCCTCTAATTAGACTAATTTACATAAACCCTGTGTGGCCTTTAACAACTTGACATAATAACTTCCAGCCATTGTTCAGCTTTGCAGTGCATCTAGAAATGTTTGCACATTATGTCCATCAGCTTATTAAAAGGCACAATAAATGTAAATGTAAAGCCCAGCTCCTTCCAAAAAATATTATTTTAGATTTTGATGGATAAGAATAGATTTTTATGGTCTTTGGTCATATTCCTAAAGTCAGCTAAATGGCTGAATAGACTTTTGGGCCAGTCACAATGGTTCCTAGATTTGGGATGCCCCACAGTAAGCCCCAACCTGTGCTATATACCCTAGTTCTGGGATCCCATGGCAGTAAAATGCTGCATTCAGCAAAGTGTGCTGCAGAGTTGTATGCATTTGACTGCTGCAAGAACATGGAACTAAATAAGTATATTGCAGAGGGACGCCCCCCTAGGGATCATTGTAAGCCTTTGATCCAATCAAAAAAGTCCTCTGAGCTCCACAGCTCGAACGTATCACAGTTGGGATGCTCTGCTTGGCATAAACTTCCTGCAAGCCTAAGTTGGTGCAGGGCTTGCCTTCTACTTTCACTCCCTGCATGTCCATCCGGGGAACCTGACTGATCAATAGCGTTCATGTCATTATTGGCTGGAGGTTCACTTCAAAAGGGGACTTACTGTACTCTTCAAAATATTTAGATAGAGGAGATCTCTAGCAATTTATACAGTTGTTTACATCAGGCCAACACCCATTTTCTGTGCCCCACACATTAACCTCCTACAAGCTGAGATATCTTACCCTTTGTTCTTGTGTATGAATGTCCACAAGCCAGGGATGGACAGTACAAATCATGTGACCACCGGCATCCAATTAGGGGTATTGGTTTGGCTGTGGAGGCAAGGTGAAAAAGTTAAAATATCTCAGCTTGACTGAGGGTTAAAGAGTACCCATTTTGCATAATGGGTGTTGATTTGGTTTGAAGGAGTAAATAGATTTCCATATAACTGGAAAGTATTCAACTTGCAGATGCCTGCAGGGAACAATCCGAATGGCATAAAACAGAACATATTCCAGCCATGCTAATTGTAAAATTGTAATGTTGGTTTATAGAGAGACAAATAAGCTGTGACTGAACAGTTAGAGACACAGAAAACTGTACATGCTGATTACCAGCTCCAACTAATGTGTTCTATAAAAGATTCAGCCCCACAGAGAGGTGCTGTCAGTAAGCCGCACAAATGCTGTATGTCTTGTCTAGAAAGTGCTCCCTGCACCAAGTGTGCCACACCACTGGGCATAATAATTCACCAGACCTCCATAAGCATGGCGAGACAAGAAAACACTCTTTGGCAAACCTTTAAACTCTATATATATATATATATATATATATATATATATATATATATATATAGTTTAAAGGTTTGCCAAAGAGAGTTTTCTTGTATATATATATATATATATATATTATATATATATATATATATATATATATATGCTTAGTTTAATAATATCCCCTAACTGTGGCAGCATGGGGGCCCTGCTGTACACACACCCCCCCCCCCAGGAAACATAAAATAATGTAGTAGCTACTTATCTCGTTTCAGCATAGTTTGCTGCCCCCACCCAACATCATAAGAACCCCATAGCCTAGACTGTTGCAGAGTGTGGATGCTGGGTGCTGCAGAGTCATAATCCAAATAGACATTAGTGGTATAACAGGAACTTGCTTTAATGGAACATGAATGCAGTAAGAGAATGTCACCTTACATGGTGGCTGGAACACACAGAGAAAAATAAGGACGTACCAGTCATAAGAAATCGCAGCTCGGTATACAGGAAATACAACACAGCAGTAAAATGCTTAGAAACTCTACAGCCGAGCATTGTTTACAACGCCATCTAGTGTCATAACCTGCCATAGCTGCAAACTACAGTATATCTAGCAAAAGTCACTAGTTACATTTAAAGACAAGCTGTACGCTGTTGCAGAATTATTATATCTCCAACATGGGCTGTGTAAGTAGTGTTTTTTTCCATTTAACACCCATCTGAAGCATGACCCAGACACAAATACCATTAGCAGTAGAATGTGAACACAAAAATCTGGTTTAAATGATCAGGGCTTTGAATGGTTAATAATTCTTAGCACATTTGTATCTTTTTTGTGCCCATGGGGAGACAGAATGACGGTATATTTAGTAGTTTCATTTAAGCATGCCGAACTCCTGTAAGAGCTGAAATACAAGGGAATATATTGGCAAAATTGTTTAGTTTCCTGGGATATATGAAAGAAGCAATGCATTCTGTTGCATATCCTATACAACAAGCTACAAAAAGGTATTGACTAGAGGTGAGCGAACCCATGGGACTTCAGGGTGGGGTGCAGGGGACCTCTTTACGCTGCTGTGGGTGGGGTGGGTTTTTTTATTTTGTGTAATTAAAAAAAAAAGTTCGGCCCATTGGACCTCTTAGCAGTTCACAGGTAAGGTGTAAACAAAACCCAGCACTGACCCAAATCAGGATGCCCTGCTGTGTGAAATCACCCAGTTCACCTGTAACCACTTACTTTTCTCAACTGCACATGCATAGGCTCTCGTCCAGTCAGAGCCCTTGGCCATGCCTATGTCATTTGGCAAAGGGCTCTGATGTTCTGCAACACCGAGTGTAAGCAGCTGCATCCCCAGCAGTGCACGTTCTCCCTTCCTAGCCTGTCTGAATGACTGGGGTGAGAGAGCACGCACAGCCCAAAGATGTGGGGATGTGGCTGCTCTTGCTCCTCATAGCAGAGCATCAGAGTCATTTGCCAAATGACATAGGCATGGCAAATGGCTCTGATTGAACGAGAGCCCGCGTATGAGCCATTGGACCAGTAAGTGATCAATTTTACTAGGTGAACTTGGGCGCTTTATACAATAGGGCATCCCAAATCGGCATGGAACAAAACTTGGGACAGTAAAAATCATGGGTTTTGTTCCACTTTAAATAAATAAGAGGCCACACCCCAAAAAATCTGTAATATTCGCATTTTAACCTATACTTACCGGTACCTTTAGTGGCAAGTTCCCTTGCTGCTTCTGCCAGCATGTGAAACAAAGGAGAGACAATAATGTATTGTGGCTGCCCCGCTTATATGATTATATGCTCAGAGTATGTGCGTCATATACCTGCCCCTAGCAATCCTTCCATAGCCATGCCATCTTCTGCCCATGTTGTGCGCGGGCCCGGCTTCTCTACCTCTGTCAGGGGCTGACTCCGTTGGCCCGAGCAGGTGAGTGTCCACGATGGGGGGGTCAGCTGATGATGGCCCCATCAGGGCTATGTACGCCGCTGCCTCTATGCCCTGCCCTCCATTGACGCACATGCATACATACACACATACTTTATAGGTTGGGTTTGCTCTTCCCTAGGTATGAAAGGTATCAAAACAACCAATTTGATTTCAGCTGTCATTTTAGACCTCGGTTACTGATATAATAAACAACACTTTCTTTTTTATAAGGTATATATATATATATATATATATCAGCCCTATATTTTAGTGAGTTCAGAGTTCTGAGCACGATTGCTACAGGAAGCCTGTTACGTTACCTGCTCTTTGTCAGAACTCATGTAAATATATTCAATGTTATGCCGCCTGCTAATGTACAAAAGTTTTGTTCATATTATGATATTAAGCAAAATGTAAATGTGCAGATGAAGTGTATTTATAAGTGGGAGAATGTACAGCACAGTGCAATGAAAGTCATCCATCATGCTCCTTTGGAAAATTACGCTGTTGAGGTTCTGCAGAACGCAGCGAATCTTTAAATGATTTAGTTTTCCCTTCTTGTGCAGAAAAAGAGCCGATTTGTTGCCTAATTTGGTTCAGGCTAAAGAAATGGTCCTCATATGTTCTGAGCTAATGCAGATGTCTTGGTATAATTGCATCAAATGGTTGGAATTCTAAAAGACCGAATAATGTACTATATGTTTGGAGCAGAACTCCAGTTTAATTTCAGATGACATGAGTAAGGGTTAATCTACCTGTCAGGTCTTCATTTTCCAACTGTTAGGTGGCATGGATATCATATCTTAATAGGAGTTTAGGTTAAAGCAGAGCCATGGACGTCACCAGGACCGAAGTTGGGAGTAAATATTCCAATGGGGCTGTTAATATGTTTCCTCAGTGTTTGCCCCTTGGCATGGTCAAAGATTTCACCAGACTGAAATAGAAACATAACTATCCCACTTTATTCTAACATTTTGGGCTGAGCTTATACTTAGGCTTTACTCTTTAGTTAGTTTAGTTGCCCTAAACTTTAGAAAAGAACCATGAGGACACAGTGTTTCCGAATTCTAACATTTTTTTTTTGTTTTTTTGTTTTTTGGTGTCATAAGGCGGCGCAACAGCCTGCAACCACTACCAGTTAGTAACAATTAATATGAAGAACATAAAAAAGTTCCTTTTAGCATGCTGTCTCAAATAAGGGAGATACCTGCATCATCCACAACAGCAGAAGAAACAACCTTTACAGTAAGTACTAAAACTTCTTTTCGCTTCATGTCAAGGACAGATGGCTTCAGAATCTTCAATGCCAATGTTGTGATGTCCCAAAGCAGTTAGGAACAGGATGGGAATCAATACTTGTAATTGTAACATGACTGCAATTAGATTATATGTGTAAACATATTAAGACTAAACTAAAGCAGCCCAAAGCAGCGTTGGCTTATGAAAAACAAGAAAAGAACCTTGATGGATACCTCCAGTTCTCTTCTTGGTGATAGCAATAAGAAAGACCACCTTTTGAGTTATGTGTGAATAATGAGTAGACCATTAGAGTATAATGGTTAAAGAGGTGCATGCTGTAAGACGGGGAGGCCAATTCAGTAATAGCGCCAGGTAGCGACAGATGAGCGCAAGTAGCGTGATTTTCACAGCGCCCGCTAGTATTCTCTGTGCTCGGCCGTTGTTCGGTTGTTGACAGCGACTCAGTCGGTGTGCGGTAATGTTGAATACGGGGTTAGGAGTCACTGTTTGACAGGTTCCGCGCTGTATGGGAGCGCCTGACAGCGAATGGTCATAGCGAACGGCTCCCAGCATATTCATTTACAAATCACGCTCAAAAAATTCTCGCGCTGTGAAAAGCTTGTTTAAACCCCAGAGCGCTGGCGGCGATGGCTTAAAAGTAGTTTTTAACCCCCAAACATCCATATTTTTTGATTAAAAAATTAAACAAGTTTTTCTAAACATTTTGTAATATGAATACATTAATATCAGACCTGTAATATCAATTCTGCACATTTTTTTTTCCTTAAAAAAAATATCTAACATTGCCGAAGTGGTCACAGAATTTTTGACATTTAAAAAAAAAAAAAAAAATTAATATCAATTAAATATGAAGATTTAAAGATTGCTCCATTGAAATGCATTGGAGAGCGCCAGGGAGCGACAGGTCATACCTGGCGCTGTGATGGGATTAGCAGCGGCGCTGTTCGTTGCAGTCCGCTACATGATGAATCCCGCGCTAGCTGAAGCTCTCGCCGGCGCTAGCCTCATTTAGCGTGATAAATGCGTGATTGTGTCCACCGCCTGGCGTTCTGGAGTTGGTAGCCGCCGATAGCTGGCGATACCTGGCGCTAGTGAGACACTACCTGGCGCTATCCCTTGATAAATAAGGCCCTAAATCAACTACGTTTAGGTTCCATGATACCATAAATTTATTTATTTATTATTTACTTAAATAGTGGACAAACTTGAGCTTCTCCCTTGCAGAAAAGTCTTTACTAGTCACTGGCCAAAGTTTTCTGAAAGAGAATAGTTAAGGCAGAAATGCCAGAACATGCTGTTAAAGCTAGTGACTGGATGTTGTGGTGAATTACTGGACACTGATAGAGAAGGTTTGACAAAGCAGAGATATGCCATTGACTGCCCACGGCTAGGTTTACATCTATGTTTGGGGCTACTAGAACCATGCATCAATATACAATACTCCTGCCATTCGTCGCCTGGCTTCTCAAGGGTGAAAGCACGTAAACAAAGAAAGGGCAGCCAAAAGCAGAGGAAGGATGACTGTGTGGAGAAAGCCATGTAACTCTATAGGTCAGCTGCGGCACTGTATTGAACAAAGTTTCTAAGAGCCTTCTCGGCAATTATGGGTCAGGGCTCTCGGATAGCAGCTTCCAAGCAGTTCAGGAGTGCAGCATCTGCATGCTATTCCACAACATCTGCACAGAGTTAAGCTCTCTCAAATAGTTAACCTTACACTTTCTAACACATAAATGGATGTCTTGGAGAAATGTCTGATTCACCACAGAATAAACATAATCTGTTTAAACATCTAAAATATTTAAACAACAAAGACTAAGTCCAGCTAATTAGCTGAGTTTCACACTGCTGAGAAGAAGTAAACACAAGAATAATTTTTGTCGGCTGTAATTAAATTCAAATGGTCACATAACATATGGAAATGAGGGTGATACTCCCAGAATTAATTAGACACAATTAACTTTGTTGATAGGGAAGGTACACTGCAGTTAGCAGTATTAGCAGGAGGAGGGCCATTGATGATGTAAGAGGCACAGAATCAACAAGGTGGAAGATGTTTTCTAATTTGTTAGAAAATGTTTAGTGACCATTGCTCATACTCTAATTATCTTCTTCTACATTCTAAGCAGCTATACAAATGTACTACACTGCCACAATTATCTACACTGAACCACAAATCGCATAAGTGCCTACTAACCAGGAACAGGTTTTAGCCCAAGGGCCTTGACAACAGCCTCAACAGCAGCATCCTAATAGAGGAGCTTCCCCTGCACAAGCATTCTATTGGAGGATTACTGGTTCTTGGATGTGATGATGAGCCAGAGGCAAAGAGATAGAAGCAGTATATTACCCACTTCGCGCCACAGTAAGATTTAGGATTGTGTTAGTTAGAATAACTCTTAGGGGACTATAGCGTCGATTCAGAGCCAGCGGAGAAAACTCACTTGTTCGAGCAATGAGAGGTCACTCCTTCTGTGTACTCAATGGCCTATTTCTGTTTCCACATGCCAACGGTCATGAGGCAAACTAAAAATGTTATATCAGCCAAAATGATACCACGTTCGACCAACAAATGGTGATTGATTTTTCGTTTTTTTTGTTTGTAAAATCAATCAGTGAAAAGTAACTTAACTGGGTTCTGAATATCATTGGGGTTACAGGTATCAAAAAATTAGCCCTAACACAAAACCGAAACAAATACATTGTTAGCTGGAGCAAGGCTTTAAAACACATTGATGTAAACCAGAATTAGCAGTGGCAGATCCTCTGTAATTCATGGCAGATGATGGTCATTTGGATATTTAGGTGAAGATCTGTTGATTCTAAGTGTTACTAATGTCTGTAATGCACACTTGCTTGTTGAAGAGATTACAGAGCCATTATGCATGGTTATAGGTTGTGTTTATCAGCTTTTCCTGTACCTCCAATGCTAACAATGGTGTAATAACAAGAACAGCTGTAATGAGAACATTTATACATCATTTAGAATAACAGCTGCTACCAGGAAGCCCATGATTTTTTAATGAAGTTTAATGGGTAGGGCTACTGTGATTTTCAAGCCCCCACAATTTCTCATGAAATGGAAACAATATCTATGTTGATCCGTTTATAAAGATGTCAACAACTTTTCACCCAAACATTTGTTCTTTTTATTAAAAGCCACCTTTTGTACAGTCCTCTAAGAGACTGCAGATCAGAACCCCCTCCATTCACAACTTTTCCACCCACTGGCTGTAGGAGCTTCTCCAACCTGCCCGGGAACTGCCTGTACATTTCATAAAACCAGATGAAGCTTTTAGGCATAGGGATCAAGCTTAATGGAGAGAGAACTGCCATGTACTTTTATTGTCTACCTTGGGGGAGATTTAGCATGATACATAAATAGAACATTTTATTCTTACTTGCTGAAGGTAGACAATGAAAGTAAATGGCAGTTCTCTCCTGAAATGTAGCGCCCTTCTTACACCTGGTTCTGAATCAACCCCAGTCTTCATAGGCAATAATGCAGCAAAGATAACCCAACACTATTGTCAGAAGCCAAACAAAACCGAAATCATGACAATCCAAAAACACCACAACAGTCGCTCGCTACTTCCCTTTACCATAAATCCACCGCAGGTAATATGATTCTACATGCATCCAGCTTTCACCCCAACCCTGTCATATAAAGTATTGCTGTAGGACAATTTAACTGCATGTCATAATATTTTTAGTTGTGCATGTGACAAATAAACCTTGACTTGTGTCTGTGTGGAGATATTACATGCTTCCAGGGTGGCTTCTGGCCCGATATAATCCATAAAAAGGACTGGGGTGTATCTAACAAAGCTGGTGGCATATCTACTGGCTTGGCAGTGCACTGTTCACTGGTGCCAGTGAAGTGGAGCTCCTGCTTGGAACATTGCAAACACATCTGGAATGGCCCACCTGAGGCAGGCTGCTACTTTTATCCTGCTGTTTGTATTCATGATGAGCTTACCCATAATATCCAGCCAACCAGGTGAGGAGGGCCGCAAATCCAAAACACGTGTCCTGGGCCCTTGAGGTATCACAAAGATGTACATGCATGGTAATTCTGTGGTTCTTGGTCCCTATGTCCCTATGTGCCATGTATATATTCATTTTAAGCAACCATGTACCTTTGAATGGAAGAGGGTACTAGGTAAATTAAGCCTTGCATGGGTCTCTTGCTAAAGTGGCTTGCTTTTTTGTTATGGCTCCAAAAAATCAGTGTCCCAGTACAATTCAGTAGGTGAAAATTTCTAGATGCAAGTAATGGTGAAGATTTTATTTCACAGGTCCAATGGTCTTTGGGCCGTCCACTTTACATAAACTAAGCCTTATTCACATATCCAAGATACAAATAATACATCTGTGGCAGATGTAAAATGCTAATGTGTCTGAAAAAAACATTTCTGAATCAAAGCCTCAGAAGGATATAGACGGCACCAAGTAATAAGTTATTTAGTATACAGGTGCCCTGCTCTGGTATAACCCAATGGATAGAAGGCAATACAAACACAAAGGGGTGCCCCAACCCCCAAAGAAGAGGAATATGACCAGAGACTGACAATGGCACTCTACTGAATGTGATTCATAATAAGTTCATTCAATAATCCACATCACATACTAAGACACATTAAAAAGGTTTAGTTTAAAAACATATAACACACATATATATACACTTCCATCAAAATGGAGGGAGGGGGGTATTTATCTCAATGTATCCCAGTGGGGGACACTACTATCTATAGAATAATTAATAATACTATATATATATAAATAAATACATAAAGTGTCAAGTGAAGCAAAAGAGGCGTATACCTGCACAGCACTAGGGGTCAGAAATAAAATATAAGTGAACAAAGGGTGTGTCTGGATGCTGGTCCGGGTGGGTCCAAAAGCCCGGTAAACCGGACAATACCAAGAGAAGAAAAATGGAGCTGCCAGCACAGACCCCAGGGCCCACCAACGTAACCGCTCAACAGATACACCAAAATATAATCAATGAACAAAACTTTATTTAAGTAGCCTGCGCATACATTAAAAACAATTAAAAACACAGGGAATCATGGGGCTGTGCATCAGACTATACACATAATCTCTGGTACACCAAGTGAATACAATCATAGCGTGTATGCCAGCATATAATTGATAAGTACATAAAACATGTTAATACATGCATAGATATGTAGCAATAAATAATTGATTAATCGATCAAAAATAAATACATAAATGGTAATAAACTACTGCTACATTTGTGCATGCCAAAGGAGCGCTCCAAAGGAAAGTGCAGTGAAAAAGTGCTCAAAAAGACCTCAGAATTATAGTGAGTGTGTAAAGGTGACTAAACAAGAGATGATTAATAATAACAAAGGCAAAATAAGAGGGGTCACAGAGAGCGTGACCTAAGGAGTGCCAAGTGCAGAAGGTGTCAGTGCTCGCAATGATGGAAGGCTCCAGGGCAAGCACAAAAGACAATAATGCTGATCGATAAACAGTAATTGTATCTAAGGTGTATCAAGTAAAGATCTACATTACCACATATATCATGGTCCTGCTAAACCACCATGTCCCATATACCGATAGCACTGACGCGTTGCGTGGCGATGGCTATCTGCCACTTCATCAGAGTGTTTTGCCTTTGTTATTATTAATCATCTCTTGTTTAGTCACCTTTACACACTCACTATAATTCTGAGGTCTTTTTGAGCACTTTTTCACTGCACTTTCCTTTGGAGCGCTCCTTTGGCATGCACAAATGTAGCAGTAGTTTATTACCATTTATGTATTTATTTTTGATCGATTAATCAATTATTTATTGCTACATATCTATGCATGTATTAACATGTTTTATGTACTCATCAATTATATGCTGGCATACACGCTATGATTGTATTCACTTGGTGTACCAGAGATTATGTGTATAGTCTGATGCACAGCCCCATGATTCCCTGTGTTTTTAATTGTTTTTAATGTATGCGCAGGCTACTTAAATAAAGTTTTGTTCATTGATTATATTTTGGTGTATCTGTTGAGCGGTTAAAGTGCCAAGTGCTTTCAAAGTGCATCAGAATCAAGTATGGGGGTCCCAGTGGTGGCATGCACTTAGCACCTTATGGACAAGTAAGCCATTTATTTGTGTATTTTATTTTGTGATTTGCACCTACCTCATTTTCCAGTGTTTTTTACACGGAAATAATAAACTTATTATGAATCACATTCAATAGAGTGCCATTCTCAGTCTCTGGTCATATCCCTCTTCTTTGGGGGTTGGGGCACCCCTTTGTGTTTGTATTGCCTTAAATCAAAGCCTCTGCGTGAGCTTGCCTTAAAATCTGCCTTTAAATTTAAGCTTGCCTTTAAATTTAAGGCCATAATCAGCCATTGTAGGCACACCTGTCTTCATTCTGCAGCATGTGCAGCTCCCTCATTTCCCAGGTTTAACTTGTTTTTGTGTAACAAGGTAAGTGTGTTATCATAAAATGATATGTATTCTCCTGACAGAGGGTAACAAAAACAAATTATTGCTTATTGTTACTTCCACAAAACAGCCATTTATCACATTCAGGGGAGCAGTCGCTCACACATATCCCTCCATCACTCTGACATAAACTCGTACAAAGGAAACGGCAAATGCCGGGCAGCCATAAGCAGCGCTTGCCTCCGCACACAAGCGATAAAATGAACGGCTTAGGGTTTATCCCATACTAAGGCACAACAGACAAGAGCGTTTACTTTCATTTAGTTGATTATGACATTCTTCCCCTCTCTGTATCTTTTGAAATGTATCAATGGAGTAAATTACACTAACAGCATTTTCCACTTCACTGTGCTGCATGCTGTATACAAAGAAAATTACCAGCAAATCGTGCGCTAGCTGTATTTTGCAGACCAGTAAACCTCACAAGCTGTTTAGACATCATTTCTATTTATGAATGGGGCCGGTGTACATGTTCACGTGGACTTGTTGCCGCTACATTGGTGTTTGCGGGACATACAGATGAACAGGACCTATTTAATTCATAAACAGGTTTCCTTATGGTTTCAACATCACCCAATATTCAAAAAGTAACACTTTATTCCCCTGAGTTAGATCATGTATAAGGGCCCTTTTACACTATACATTTCCACTAGAGATGAGCGAACCGGTTCGGACGAACCGGAATTCGCTCCGAATTTCAGGAAATATTCGATTCGGCACGAACCCGAATATTTTGTGGTTCGTGCCGATCGAATTTTTCCTGAAATAAAAAAAAAAAAATGCCGGCATGGTGGGAGCGGAGCCCTCTGATGACGCGCCCTCAGATGACAGCTGAGAGCGGCGCCGGCCTCCACGCTCCGGACCTGCAGGTAAGTGTTTGCTTTCTTTTTAAATGTCGGCATGGTGGGAGCGGGCCGGCCCGCTCCCACCATGCCGGCAAAAATGCTTTTTTTTTTTTTTTTTTAAATGCCGGCATGGTGGGAGCGTGGGAGCGGAGCCCTCTGATGACGCGCCCTCAGATGACAGCCGAGAGTGGCGCCGGCCTCCACGCTCCGGACCTGCAGGTAAGTGTTTGCTTTTTTTTTAAATGCCGGCATGGTGGGAGCGGGCCGGCCGGTTCCGCTGACAGCGGAACCGGCCGGCCCGCTCCCACCATGCCGGCATTTATGATGGGGAACTTCGTAAAAGTTCGATTCGCCGAACCCGAATTTCTGTGTGAAATTCGGCGAATCGGCCAAATCGAACTTTTCAAAAGTTCGCTCATCTCTAATTTCCACTGTATTGTAGTACAGTAATGCAACCCAGCACTGTACGCTATCCTGTAATGCCCTTTACTAGCTTTACGGTAGACTCCCACCTGGTGGTGCAAGGGACTGTTGTATTTCTGATTGAGAAAAGCAATAAACCACTGGTATGTTAAACAGACATGTCTGTACCAGTTATCAACCCTTTATAAGGAAGCCTCTGGCAGCAATATGGAACCAGAAGATTCCTTTGGTTGCACTTCATATGCCATTCCTGTGTCCTGAGATCTGTGAAGCTGTGTATGAACTTGGATTTGATTGACTGTGCTTCCTGGATAAACTCTTTGAACTGTTGTCGGTGTATGACGCCAGATCTGCCTGTACCTTCCCTCTCTGTGTACGACATTGGCTTCTATTTGGACTCTGCATCTTTATCTGTGACACCTACCTTCTGCTATATTCTGGTTTCTGCTGCCTCTGACCCTTGACTTGCTTCTATGCATTGCCTTCTATCTTGCAGGGTGACCACTGCTTCTTACCCAGTCCCTTGACTCCCAGTGGCACAATCTGGGGCTTCCCAAGCAGCCCAGTCTATCCTAGTGAAGATCAAGCTTGCCCTTATATTCTGGGGCACCACATGGAGGCAGGATTTGTGAGCAGTCTTCAGTGTCTGCCTAGTAATCAGTGGGTAACTCAGTTTCTCCACGACTGGTGATTGCCTTTCCAAATTCTGTGACACCAGGTGAGTTGTCAAAGGAGGGCTTAGCAAAGGAGGACAGGGAGGGTCTTACAAAAGCTTGAACTTCCTGTTTAAGTAAAATTTCTCTCTATATATAAAATTATAAGCAATACAATAAATATAAGCAATACATACCAATATACCTATATAATTAAGTAATTATGCCAGCTGTTAAGGCTAGGTGAAAAAACAAATCACTGTTTGCATACCTGCCGTGCAATAGATTCATCCTGGTGATCTGCTGAATAAAGCTGTTGTTGCTGAAATCTAGACCCTTTTCTGCAGCCCAGCCACTGCAATTTGATTATTTATGACACCTTTTATTAACTGAAAGGTGGACCTATTTGAAGAAGCTCAAAAAAAGAAAAATAAACAAAGCAGGGTTCAGTTATCCTCCCCTGCTTACACCAACATAGAAGTGCCTCACAATTAAATATACTCACTAGTAGTCCCACGCAGCTACTTTGCCCTATACCAGTAGTCTGAAACTTACTGGCAACTGCAATCTCATACACGCATCTCAGCAGCCCAGACTTGAAAAGCTGGGCCCTTGTGTCAGTTGATTGCACATGCTCTTTCACTACAATGCCACCTCCATGGAAATGAATGAATGGATGTGACCAGTGACCTTGAGTGATACAAGAAGGCAACCACAGGCCGCGGCCGTGAGTGACAACAGCACGGTCTGGATTCCCAGCGGAGGAAAGTTCTGAACTCTGGACATAGGGCCAATCAGTTGCATTTTTATTTTTGTCTAGACAGTCCCTTTCATTAAAGAGATACAGAAGGCAAAGGTAATTGTTAGACCATTGTGTCGGGCTATCCCTGTAAGCTCCAGCTAGTGTCAGCCAGTCATCCTCTGTCCAGGATGGAGGAGTTCATGTGGCTGAGAAGCCTAGTCCACCCCTGTTCAAACAGATATAGCATTCTTCATTGTAAACTCAAAATCACTGGAAAAACATTCACACATGGCAGAAAGTTGTGAGTCAAGCTGTGACCTGTTTAAACTTTAATAGCAGGCTCATGACTGCTATAATATTATTACACACATAAGCCTGGCTGTTACAATGTGTTACACAGCAGGGCGGCAGGCAGGAGGAAGAGATGCTGAAGCAAGAGGTACAAACCTCCCAGCCTGAGATAAAGTGCAATTAGTGATGCTGCATCTGTATGTCATTTCACCATCTTCTATTCCTTTCTAAATGAGTTAATAGAGAAGGTAGAAGAAGAAGGGGATAGGAAGCCTTAGCAGCCTTAAGAGTGACTAGGTCTGAGGATGAAAGGCTGACATCTTTGGGTAG
This sequence comes from Gastrophryne carolinensis, assembly GCA_027917425.1. Classification (NCBI taxonomy): domain Eukaryota; kingdom Metazoa; phylum Chordata; class Amphibia; order Anura; family Microhylidae; genus Gastrophryne; species Gastrophryne carolinensis. The sequence continues at coordinate 458,793,165 of CM051236.1, forward strand.
CAGAAAATGGTGCCATTAAATACACAGAACGCAGATATTGACAAAAAATTCATTTATATTGGTAAAAAAGGTTGTTCAGGAGGGTCCTGGTTCTCAGAGACACTAAACTAGCATAACCTACCCCCTATGTCATCAGTGAATGGTACCATGGGCGATCATGCCATGTGGCAGATATGCATTCAATTTAGCCACAATGAGTTATATACCCAGAGCTTCACTAACCTAGCCTACTCTATGCACCCTGCATTACTGAGAAAGTCACCTTTTCCTAACAGAGCTCCATCTGACGGGAGACAGGAAACAGCTAAACACCCATGCGCCAGATGTGCCTCCTCCAATAGAAGACATGCCTCATTGCAGATCACAGCTGTGTTCTGCTCACCATGTTTCATGTCTGATTCTGACTTCATTAAGATCTTTAACACTAGGGACATCCCAAGTCAGGATTCTCCAGGGACAGTTGTTTAAAGGTCCCTAAAATAATTTATGATTGGAGGTCTGGTTTAAATGGGTTGATTGTGCGATGATAATCTCAATAATGGCCAGACTTTTTTTTTTTTAACTCAACCCAGCAAGAGAGGAATCTACAATTCCAACTTTGAAAGGTCCATCAATAACAATGGTACTCTTGTGTAGGAAAGTATCCTATGCCTGCAGTTTTATGTTGCTGATATAATCAGGAAGTACAGCAGCCATAGATAAAATGTAGGACAGGCTAACAACCTGCTGGTCCCTGAACTGTCTGATCCCCTTGGCTGAGGCCTTATCAATCAGCTGTGCCTGCAGCAGGCCTGTCTCCTTGTTTATTAACACCTATCTAGTGACTGGCTGCAGAAAGTGGTGATGCTATCTTACCCAGCCAGCGGCAACAACATCATTCTTTCAACAGACTTTTGCAAGACTTAGAGTAACACTCCCTTTGTAACTATACAGGAATCGTTTCCTGTTGAAAATTTATAAGAAAAAATGTTTTGCCAAGCAAAGTAATCAATTTTTCGGAGCAGCACAAACCTCGAGCAAACATGCTTGAGTTTCTTGATTTTCTGTCTGCCTTGTTTTTTTCTACTATTAACTACCTTAATGAAGTGCCTTAAGCCTTAGTCCATGAACAGCGTCCAGACATATTAACGGGGGGCTGACCAGTAGTTCCTAACCCCAGGGCTTCATTTGTGTTGAGAAAAACGAATCTTTAAACCAGTGAACCCAGCTTATTCTCGCTGGTGTGTTAACAGTCGGTTTCAAAAACCATAGCACTGGAGAGAGCCACAATAAAGGCAAGCCTAATAAAATGATTGCTCAAGTAGAATGCGGAACACTGAGGCACTGAAAGTTATTTTGCAGGCTACCTCCTAAGCAGGACAGAACCAGTTCCCTGAAGGTCACCACTCCACCATTTGCCTGTAACACGCTGTGTGTACACCGCCACCCCTGCCCCATGTGTTGTTGATCTGCAAAATGCAAATGTCAACAAATGAGCACTTTTCTCATGTTTACAAGGAAACTGCTTATTGGTTATTATTGGTCCCACATGTGGGAGGGGCTAGGGGCGGGGCCAGTGCCGGACAGAGAGGATGGTGAGGGCCCGTTTCTGGGTCCTCACCCGAAGAGTGGTAAGTCCAGGGGGGGGGGATCGGAGGCCCCCCTGGTGATGCTTTCAGATGCCATGGGGGGGCTATTCCAGGCCCCCTCCTGAAGATCAGAGGCCCAGGGGTGAAAAGCAAACAGCTGATTCTTGAAGAGAATCGCTGGCACTATCAAACAAGGGGTCAGGTAAGTCTGTATCTTTTATAGGTTTTTTTTATGGGGATTTAAATTCAGCTACGTGAGTCTCATGTAGCTGGCACTTAACGGTTGGAGAGGCAGCTATGTGAGACTCACGTAGCTGGCACTAAAAGGGTTAAAATTAAAATGTATTACTGCTTTATGGGCATCCCAAAGAATTACTGCTGAGCTTATAGGTTCCTTTTTTACATTAATGTATTCTTCTAATGCTTGAGATATGTTTTGCTTGATATTTGGTTTAGATAGCAAGGATTCATTCAGTTTCCAGATATGTTCAGTAGGTCTACATTGAATGGACTGTAGAGAGATTGATACTAAAGAATGGTCAGATCATGAAATTGAAACATCTGTGACTGGTGGCATTGAGTGTTGCGGTAAGAATATATATTCTATTCAGGTAAACACTTGATGTCGAGCAGAGTAATGTGTATATTCTCTCCCAGATGGGTGCATATCTCTCCACGTGTCTATTAGGGGATATCTGTCAGGACGCAATAGATTTTTTGCAGATGTTTCCCCAAGGAGTAAGTTATAGAGTGCCCGTCAATATAGGGGTGTCGCCACATATTTGTGTGCCCTGTGTGTTATTGGAGATTACCATTACCATTACTAGTTTAAAAAATGCCGTTGTGTGTCCAGTGTTTGGTGCGTAGTAATTTGCAATAGTAACAGGGTTACCTTGTATATTTCCTATTATGATAATATAATGACCTTCCTGGTCTTAAATTATTTTTTCTTGTGGAAACTGTAAAGTTATTTTGAAGGCAACTAAGGCTCCTCTCTGTTTAGTTTCTGCCGAGGCAGTAAAAAGCAAATGGGTGTCTCTATTTAATAATTTAGGGGTCTGTGATTTTCTAAAATGCATCTCTTGCAAACATATGATGTCTGTATGCTTTAGTTCTCTTTTGCAGGACATTCAATCCTTGTACATTTAGAGAAATAATGTTTATCGGTTTGCTCTTGGTTATGACTAGATGTGTTTTTCAGTTGTTCGATAAGGGGAAGAAGATAAGTGGGGAATGGGGTTGTATAGATTTCAGTTACAATTTATGTAAGTTATTTCCTAAACAAAACTAAGTAAATGTGTTTGAAAACAATATTAGCTTTACGGTCTAATAAATCTATTGCCTGTAAGGAGAGGGAAAAAATCCCCTACTGTAGTCTTCCTTTAACTAACCAAAGATGAGGTAGGTGAAAGCTGAGTCAGCATTTTGAGGACACCCGTGCCTCTACCTCTTGTAAGAATTACTGGAGAATTGAGGTATTGTCTTAAAGTGGACCAACACCCAGGATTTTCACTATCCTGAGTGTTGGTCCACTTCCGAGGGGCACCCCGATCGGGTGAAACCCCCCAGAAAGCCCCTAAAATCTTACCTTATCGGCGACGAACAAGCGCAGGATAAGCCGCTGCTGCCGCCGCCTCTCGCACGTCCCTCTTACAGGGCGCGCGACCCTAAAAAGAGTTAGAGATTACCAAACACAACAGGAAATCCCTGCAAACACAATGGGGTTGATTCATAGCCAGGCAAGAAAACCCACCCCCAGGAGAGACAACCTCCACACACCCTGCTGCCGACCCAACAACCTGATGCAAATCTTCATCCGGTGATGAATCAACCTCAAGACATACAATGAAAGCAAACTGCAGCCCACCCCAAATTAGAAGTGGGGCCCTTCACCCAGCTCCGAGCCAACCCAAAAGATCATTACAATATTCTATATATGTATGTATTCCAAGAAACATTATAAGACTAGAATAGCTTTTCAATGCACATGCAAAAAGTATGTTAACTATTACTAAAGAATCTCAACCTGTGAAGAAAAAATGCTTAGAACTTAAAAAATAAGAAAGCTACTATACAATTTAAATTACTTATTATAAGTTACTATAAAGGAAATAGCTTGTGAGAGATGCTAGAGTCTCACTTATTCCTAGAGAAAAAAGATCCTCTTCTACGTTGGGCTTTGTAAGTTCTCATCAACTTGATAGGGGATCCTTTATGCCTTGGGCTGTTTTGTTGCTGTGGTAGTGGTAGTGGTTGTATGAGGTAAAAAACTCAAGTTCTGAAAAAAGTTATTCTGTATCCTTTATAGTGGTAGAAGTATGTATATCACCTTTGAAATTGAAGATAAGTCTGAATGGAAGGCCCCATCTATATCAAATGAGTTTACATTGGAGGATTTCTAGAAAAGGTTTTAGTTCTTTGTGTCTCATAATAGTTTGTGGAGCCAAATGGGTGACTATTTGATAGTGCTGTTGTTAGAAGATAGAGTTTTTTTTGTCTCTTGCTGCTTGTGTAAGTCTTATTTTGGTTTTGTAGTAATGCATCTTTACCATAATGTCCCTAAGGGGACATCCTCTATTTTTTTATGGTTAAGGCTAATGAATTTGCTCCATTTCAAGGCATTCCAAGGGGATTTCAGGGGCCAGCTCTTGGGAATTATGATGTGATTGTAGGCCTGTTTTTGGATTCCTCTAATGTGTATGTTTGATCTGTGTGATCTGTTTTCTAAGTCTTCCATTTATAAGTTTAAGGCGAGTTTGTTATCTTTAATACTTTAAATTTCTTTCTTTTTTTGTATTACCATAATTTGGTCCCTCCCAGTTTTGGGGTGCTTTGTTAAGCATTTAGTCAAATTTAGTGAATATCTGGTCAGAATCAAGTGGAGATTAATGCTGATATTTTCTTCTTCCTCTATATTAGATATTCCCTATTAGATAATTGTATGTGAGGCCTTCTGCTGCCAAATCGTGGAAAGTATGGTGCACTGATAATAATATGAGCATTCTATAACTATTAATGCCTTTTTTATAGCTATTAATAGCCATTCTATAGCTATTAATGCCTTTTTTAGCTGTGGTTGTTGTATAAACAAAGTACAAAAGGTGCTAATAATTGCAGTCCCTTATTTTAAACATGAATAAATGGTCTGCTATTCACAGCTTTCACACTTAGTCTTTTGATGAAAAGTCAGGTTACATTGCCGTATGGTACTACTAAGCAGAGGAAATTATGCTGCTTTATTATATGATTCAAGTACAGTATTTCCACAATTGAGGGGTTTGCTAATATTCTTCTCACATCAAAGTAAGGGCTCTTTACCTCAGGAAGATGATGCAGTCCCACTGTGTGCTTCAGCAGTATCTTTACAGACTTCTGCTGGTAATAGTTTGTTGTTTTCCCTTTGTTGGCATTCCTGAATTATTATATATTGAAGAACTGCCATGGCCCTACTTGAAAAGAAGAACCTGGGAGGTTTTGAGAAGCGGGTGTCTGTCGAACCGGCTTAAAGCGGACCAAGACCCACTGAACTTAGTATAATACAGTTGGCCAAAGCCCCTGTCGATACGCCCTTCTAAGATATTTTTACTCTTTGAATCGCTGTCCCTCTCTGTAAGATGGCAGAGGATCAGTTATTGCATAGGTGTGGCAATGACATAATTGCCACTTACAACAGTGACAATGAATGGTGGAGGCGGAGCTTTACAGTTTAAACGGGTAACATTATCTGGGATTAGAGTGAAGCAAGATTAGTGAAAATTGGCAAAACGTGCTCTTCGTACAGGGAGCAAGTCAGGGGATGTTAGTTAAAAATGTGGGTTTTGGTTCCCTTTAAGCTGCTGCCATCTCCGGACCCGCATGCATGCGCAATCGGGTTTTGAATATTTTTAATATGAAAGAAATAAGAAGACACAGCCTACCCAAGGCGACTGAGCAGCAGCATCCATTAAGCAAATCATATACATGCACCGAATATGAAAACCTCAATACGTTTCTTATATAAAATTCAGAGAAACATTTTGTGCACAGCTTCATTCTAAGCTCTAAAATCCATCAAAATGTGGCTGATTTATACTTACCAAAATAACTGTAATAAATGTCCCTTTATCATGTACGAGCCCCAGCTAGCACAGGCACAGAGCCTTATAAATAAAATCATTTATTATTAAAAAGAAAGTATTATTGTGCCCATTCGCTTTGCGGCACCAAGGGAGAGAGTCTATGCACTGAAAATTGGCAGCTGAGCCTATGACTCACTCATTTTCCTTACTGTTGTGTCCACAAAGTTACCTGAATGCCAGTGTCTTGAAAAGTAAAACGTATTCATACGCCTTGACTTTTTTCACATTTTTAAACAGTACAGCCACAAACATAAATGTATTCATTTGAAATTTTATGTGATAGAGCAGCATAAAACAGTGAGCTATTTTGAAGTGTAAAGAAAATTTTACATGCTGTTCCAAATTTTAAAAAAATAGAAAAACTACCTACTCTGATATCCCTAAATAACGACCACCTGTATGTAACTATAGCTGTTCTGTGAAGGCCTCTGATGCTTGTTAGAAAATTAAAGCGGGCCAACGTTTGTTTCCTGGCTAACGGGTGTTGGTCTGGGTTCGTAGGCCTGTCCACGTGACCAATGTGGTAAAACTATATATATATCAAAGTGTGTGTGTGTGTACATATATATATATTTTTCTTTTCAACTTGTTCTATGACCTCCCCCTATAATAGGTAGTGTGACAGAGTCCCCCCAATCCCCTGTAACGAGCAGTATGCAGAACCCCTTATCCCAATATAATAGACAGTGTGCTGCCATGCAGAAGCAATTAAAAAAAGAAATTCCTTACCTCACCCACCAATACAGCAATGCCGGCAGAGCGCATGTGTGCAGAGTGGCTTCCGCCTGCTCTGTGCTCGTACCCACCCGTTCAAGTCAATTGGTGGTCTGCGATCAAAGGGGGGGAAGATGCTTCCAGCAGCAGCATGGCTGCGTTTCCAGTGCCGGCAGTGCCGCCGGATGCTGTGCAAGGTAAGGAGTTTTTTTTCAACTCCCCCGTCCTGACCACGGCACCGCTGCAACAAAAGGCAGTATATATTCCAACTGCGGCTTTCTGCCAGTACTCCCTACTGCCAGCCCACCCCTGCCACCCCTGCCACCCACCTTCCTGGCACTCCTGCACTGCTTCTGATCTTCCTCCTGCAGCCTGTGGGAGGAGAATTAGATGCAGGAGGACAATCATTGGCACGGGAGTGCTGGGAAGGTAAATGGACTACATTTGCTCCATAAGAAGCACAGGCCACCAACTATTGGGGGAAAACAATGTGTCTTATGGAGCGAAAAATACAGTACTTTTGTTTTGCTACAATACTGAAACAGTAACCCTGTGTGTTTCAGAAATAACACTTACTGATAATACATATTTAGAATACAACACTGGGATTATGCTGATGTCAGGTTACATTAGAGGTGCCGTCCAACCAATTTGACTCATTTATTTTTTTAACTAATATAAATGTCACACTTCACATATTTTTCTACACATTGCTCTAAAGGAACCCTGATTACCTTTCCCGACAAGCTTTAGATTAATGAGTGTAATATTTTTGCTTTCCCTCCAAGGAAGGATAACCTAAGATTTTCAAGAGTTGCATATTTTAATGGCTGTAGGAATATGAATAGGCATTGCATGGAGGATGGTAAATATGTAATAATGAGAATGCCCAGTGTAACAGTGGGGCTGCCACTGCTCTTCACATGCATTCATTTTAACTTTCTAATTACACTGCTTTTCAGGATCTACAGTTCAGCAGGAATTCTTCTAAATATTTAGCCACAATTCTAATTCTTTAAAACAGATGCACAGTGTTTAGTAAGGTGTCCCCCTGACCTCTATGGCACAATGCGGCATTGTCTATCAGCATTTTCAGCCCAGGGGTTGAGAGGACACATGGGGCAAGAGCACACACAGAGCCGGGCAGTGCAGCCTACCTGTGGCTGCCACTTAAAAGAATGCTGATGACAGCATTTGATTCTGGGCAAGGTAAGATGTTTTCTTTACCCCCCCCCCCCCCCATCCTGCTGAACTAAATTTATTTTTTTAAATTCTTTCTATTTAGTGCAACTTCAGTTTAACTGGGGCCCTCACTACCAGCCCTCATGTCTCTTCTGATGCCCCAGGGCGCACTGGCAAAAGTAGAAGAGTCAGACCCTTTATTCCCCCTCACCACCACACCAACCCAGTGGGGGACAAGATGGACGTGTCACTTTTCTAAAAATGTACCATTGACTATGTGAATATATGTTACTTCTTTGTCTCTATGAAAACATTGTTTATTTTGTGGAACTATGAGAAAAGAGAGAACATTTTGTTTTGTCCAGCTTCCAGGGTGTTGTTGTTGTGTTTACATGACACTGGTAATCTCACTAAAGTACTAGCTAAAATAATCTTTTTGCAGTTGTATCCCTACTGTACACAACATATTGTATACAAGATAATACCTTTAAAGTAGCTAGCTGAGACCCCCCATGGAGCTGGATGTTTATGTTGCCTGGGACACCTTCCTGGCTGTTACGGGGAGGCCGATTCATTAATAGCGCCAGGTAGCGACAGATGAGCGACTGTAGCGTGATTCTTTCAGCGCCAGCCAGTATTCGCTGTGCTTGGCCGGCGTTAGCTTGATGACAGCGACTTAGTCGGTGTGCGGTAATGTTGAATACGGGCTGGGGGGTCGCTGTTTCACAGGTCCAGCGTTGTATGTGAGCGCCTGACAACGAATGGCCAGAGCGAACGGCTAGCTTCATATTCATTAACAAATCACGCTCCGAATGTGCTGTCGCTGTCCATTCCTTGTTTAAACCCCAGAAGCGCTGGCGGCGATGTGTATTAACTAGTTTTTAACTCCTAAACAACCATATTTTTTGAATGTAACATTATACATGTTTTTAGAATCATTTTGTAATATGAATACATTAATCTCAGACCTGTTAGATCAATTCTGCACAAATTTTTTTAAAATTTTTTTTTTACTTAAAAATAAATCCTAACATTGCAGAAGTGGTCTCCGATTTTTTGACATTAAAAAAAAAAAAAAAAAAATTAATACCAATTAATTATGAATAATTATAGATTGCTCCATTGAAATGCATTGGACATCGCCAGGGAGCGACAGCTCATACCTGGCGCTGTGAGGGAATTTGCAGCGGCGCTGTTCGGTCCAGGCGGCTTCATGATGAATGCCGCGCTAGCCGTCGCTCTCGCCGGCGCTAGCCTCATTTTGCTTGATAAATGCGTCATTGTGACCGCCGCCGGGCGTACTTGAGTCGGTAGTCGCCGTTAGCTGCTGCTACCTGGCGCTCGTCAGACACTACCTGGCGCTATCGCTTGATGAATAAGGGCCATAGTATCTCCCAACCAGGAAGTTGATATGTGTGATAGAAGAAAAGTTGTATTTATGTTTATTGTTTAATCAATGTATTCATTGTTTATTTGGTTAATGTATTGTTTAATACATTTATATACTATATTTATATTTAAAGTGCTGGTGGTTTATTTAGTATGTGCTTCAATTAGAAAAACAATGCCCTATCGGTTAACCCTAATGATTCATGCAGCCACTTTTCCCTGCCACCACAGGGCTGAGTAAAATCAATCTCAACTATTTTTTCGGAGTTTATTGCAGAATTTAATATGGGGTGAAGGGGTAGCTAGAAAAGTATGCAAAAGAAAATTGCTTATGCTGTTTAGCTAAACTTAATTTTGCACAGTAGAGGACATTTACTGCATTACAATTATGTAAATATCTATTTGCTTTCACCCATATATGTACCCACTTTTGAATAATCAAATGAATAATTTTTATTAGGGACGGGAAAGTACTCAAAATAATAACAGAAAACAAAAATTAATAAACATAATACATTTTTTACAGGTGTTAGAGGTCGGGGGGGGGGGGTGGAGGTGGCAGTGTACACAAAAAAAAAAAGAGGAGGTGGATGTGGCAGAAGCAGGGGAGAAGGAGGTAGCAAACACATTAACCACTCCTTCTGGTGCTGGCACAGCCAAGTCCCATGGGATCCACAACTTGTTTATCTTAAAAAATGTAAGAATGTCCATGTTGGCTGTGAATAGGGGGATTCTCCTGTCGGTGATGACACCCCCTGCGGTGATAAACACACGTTCTGATAGGGCACTTGCCGCAGGGCAGGTCAGCACCTCCAAGGCACAGAGGCCAAGCTCTGGCTACCGTAATTGCACGAGGAGGAGCCTTTGCTCAGTACCAGTAGTTGTGTAGACAGGTAGTCATCCACCATACAAAGTCTGACTATTGGTACTATGGGTCATATCCGATGGTGGTGGATGTGGCAGACAATGGAATAAGTTGTTCCACATTTTGGCCATGTTCACCCTCCCCTGTGAGGTGGTGCCGGTACCCCCTGCTGCCTTGACGACTTGCTGTGCCTCCTCCTCGGCCTTGTGATACCACTGAGCCCTCAAATTCACCTGGGAACTCCACCAATAATGCATTTACCAGAGTGTATATGTACTCATTCTCATTTTGCAATCACGCTCCAGTGCTGGTATCAAGGAGGTGATGTTATCCTTATAGGATCCAGCAGAGTGGCAACTTAGAAATTAGCACATGTGACTATGCAGACAAATGTGTGGTCGTTGCATGGGCACTGAAGCATGTAGTGGCTCATGTGAGCCAGGCTGCACTGAGTCAAGGAGAAGCTGTCCTCAGTGTCAGGTGTCGTCTCCTCCTGCTGCTCCTCCCTCCACGCCCATGAGCTGAACTGTGTGCCACCCTGCTGTGAGAGAAAAGGAAGCTCTGCACCACCAAGCTGAATGCATGCGCCAGGCAAGAGATGTACATCAACCCGGCTCGTCCCAATGCTACTACAAGGTTATGCCCATTGTTGCACACCACCTCGCCAGGCTTCAGGTGCAAAGACAGCAGCCACTCTTCTGTCTGCATCTGGATGCCGATACACAGCTCCTGGGTGGTGTGGGGTCTTGAGTTTTCACACTGCATGCTTCCTTTTCGGCATGGCAGTACTCATATTGGTTGTGCAGGGGCTGCTCTGACTGCTTGAGGAGGAAGCAGAGGAGGAAGCAGAGAAGGAGGAGGAGGAAGAGGCAACAGGAGGCACCGACTGATTTCCAACAATGCTGGGAAGGATATGTGCCACAGTTCTTCCCGCCTTAGTCCCAGCCACCACTACATTGACCCAGTGGGCAGTTTGAGAGATGTAATGTCCCTGTATATACTTATTTCTCCATGTGTCAGTGGTGAGGTGGGCACTGGAACTAAATGCATTGCCCTTTGCACATCTAATTTTTTCCACAACCTGTTGGTGCAGAGCAGGGATGACCTGGCAAGAAAAGTAGTAGCAACTGGGAACAGTGTATTGTGGAACATCCGCCTCCATCAGATCTTTAAAACTGTCTGTCTAAACCAGGTGGAATGGGAGCATTTCAAAGGCCGCAACTGGATGTCAGGATTGATTTATCCCATACGGGAAAAACCGCCTGACTATTGAGGTGACCCGTCCTTTTATATGAAGAGGGGGTTTGGTATTCACTGGTCCGTTATAAACTGCATAACCAAAAATTTTTTCAGGACTAGGTCTGGTCCTGACTTATAGTAATCAGACCCAGCATACCCACCACACCTCTATATGGTTTAGGTTATTGGTTAACCACTCTTTATTTTGAAAATTGTTTTAACATTTCATAAGTACAAAAAACATATAGCATACATTTACTTTTTACAATTGCCCCAACATTACATGTACCAGACTATTTACACCATATACATTTTTTAAGTACTGACTTCTCAGAATAATTAATTAAAATTTATCTACAACACTGATGACATAATACAATATCTAAAAACCATAGTGGCTATTTTTGTCTTACTGGTCCGGTGATTGGCCAGACAGGGCAGACATGTTTCGCCTTATAGGCTTCCTCAGTGCCCTGGTTTTTGGCTGTTGTCAGAGAGTGTCGGTCTCAATGGAGATGGAGAGTTCCCTCCTATCCTTCCTATTGTATCACGTTCTAATATATAGATGTTTAAGTCTTAATCGCCATGTGCAGTGCAGCCAGCGCGGTCTCAGCATCTTAAGATGTGTGTAGTAGTATGCACACCGGGTCCTCCCGCTGTTTAGTCCCCGCCCGCTCCGTATATGGCTCTCAGAAGTGGTTCAGTTGGGGGAGAAATAATCCCCTCTACACGCGCGGTCAGCCAGCGCGTGTAGAGGGGATTATTTCTCCCCCAACTGAACCACTTCTGAGAGCCATATACGGAGCGGGCGGGGACTAAACAGAGGGAGGACCCGGTGTGCATACTACTACACACATCTTAAGATGCTGAGACCGCGCTGGCTGCACTGCATTTTCCACTGAATGGGATCTGTGTGATATTTCATGGAGATCACCAAAGGCCCCTAGAGCACTGTACCATAAGGAAAAAGGACATCCATAGTGCCGCAAGCACATGGCGATTAAGACTTAAACATCTATATATTAGAACGTGATACAATAGGAGGGATAGGAGGGAACTCTCCATCTCCATTGAGACCGACACTCTCTGACAACAGCCAAAAACCAGGGCACTGAGGAAGCCTATAAGGCGAAACATGTCTGCCCTGTCTGGCCAATCACCGGACAAGTAAGACAAAAATAGCCACTATGGTTTTTAGATATTGTATTATGTCATCAGTGTTGTAGATAAATTTTAATTAATTATTCTGAGAAGTCAGTACTTAAAAAATGTATATGGTGTAAATAGTCTGGTACATGTAATGTTGGGGCAATTGTAAAAAGTAAATGTATGCTATATGTTTTTTGTACTTATGAAATGTTAAAACAATTTTCAAAATAAAGAGTGGTTAACCAATAATCTAAACCATATAGAGGTGTGGTGGGTACGCTGGGTCTGATTACTATAAGTCAGGACCAGACCTAGTCCTGAAAAAATTTTTGGTTATGCATTTCAAAGGCCAGCAATGTGGAAATGCTTGCATTCAGGTCCAGGGCCTCTCTAAAGTTTACAGTATGGAAAGTAGAAGGCATCCATAAGATGGTGTGGACTGGCTTGGTGATGGAGGTGCTGCTGGTGCTGGAGGTGGTGATGGAGGTGGTAGTGGTCCCACATCCTCCCTTTGAGAGGAAATAGGCGGCCTTGTCATTGGGCAGGCGATGGTAGAGGATGAGTCAACCAAAGCAGAAGAGGGGTATGAAAGTGCACACCCAAGTGCCCTGAACTATTGGTATGAAAGAGCACTGACAAACAAGTGGCCTGAACTTTTGGTATGAAACAGGATTGACACAGAAGTGCCCTGAACTATTGGTATGAAAATCACTGCCGCACAAGTGTCCAGAATTATTGGTATTAAAGATTTCTGCTCCCCAAGTCACCTGGACTATTGGCATGAAAGAGCACTGACAAAAAAGTTACCTGAACTATTGGTATGAAAGAGCACTGACACACAAGTACCCTGAACTATTGTTATGAATGATCACTGACGCACAAGTGCCCTGAACTATTAGTATGAAAGAGCACTGACACACAAGTGCTTGGAGTAAGTGCTATTACAGAGTAGTGACACCCAAGCGCTGCTGCAGATTACTGACACTTAGGTACTATTACACTGAGTGTACTAACACTCAAGTGCTATTACCGTGTTCCCCCAAAAAGAAGTTTTATATTAATTTTTGCTCCAAAATGAGGTGCTAGGACTTATTTTCAGGGGATATCTTATAGCCATCTGGCAGCTGGCAAGATTGTGGCAGCAGTACAACAGCTCCAGTACAGTGCATGCACAGAGCTGGCTGGCAGTGGGGGGATTCGGCCATGTGCCTGGCATAGTGGAAGGCTGGGGGAGAACCATCAAGGTCAGACAATTCACTCCTGACAGACAAGCTGTGTGACTTGATGTGTCCTCATCCTTCTTGACAAGCGCTCCCATCCCATAGCAGGGCCCCATCTGCAAATCAGTGGGGAGTCTTACCTATAAAAAGGCCCCCGAGAAAAACCTGCTCTTGCACCTATTCCCCTCTTTCCTGAATCAGCAGACCCTTTTGCTGGAGCAAAATTTTTTTTGATAGAATTCTCCTTGATACAAGAACTTGTGTTTAACGGGGACTTTAGGGTGAGATTGGGTTTTTCTGTGCCGACCCTCAAATCAGACAAAAAAATACATGTTCCACTCACTGACACTGACACAATATTGCAAAAAATTACATGGCACCCCTAGATGAGCCCTGGAAGGGCCGTCCAGTCCAGCCTCTGAGTCCTGGGTTACCAGCCCTTATGTTTGGGGCCCTGGCTAGTTGGCTATTGGGGGGGTCCTCTAATTTTAATAGTATAGTAAAAACAAAAACACACACAAATGCTGGCTGTCATTTTTCATTGATAAAAACCAAGCTGGCTATAGTGGTATTGCTTTTATCAATTAAAATCTTATAGGTAGACTGAACTTTCAAAAGCTCACCGCGATGCAGGTTGCAATTCACACCCAGAGTTAAACATGCTTTACTAAATAATTACCATGACCCCCTATGTAGGCTTTGCCCAGTTTGCTATATTGAGGCACATGGGTTGATTCAGCACCACCTGAAAAACTACATAGAAATGCACTTTTTGCACCCTGTGCAATCACCCCTTCTATTTAAAACCAGGTGCAAAAAGTGCCCTTCTAATTTATATTTCAGCTAAAGTGCAATTTTTACTCCAAATTGCAATTTTTTAACCTGTTCCCGAATCAACCCCATAATGTTTGTACAAAGACAGAGCATCCATAAACATATTAAATGCTCTAGGAAACAGTGCTACCTGCTGCTTAAAGGAAAATTTAGCCTTGGGCCCTTATTTATGAAGGAATAGCGCCAGGTAGCGACTGGTGAGCGGCCGGTAATGACGGGCCCCGCCACGAGAACGCCGGCTCCCCACCACAATCACACATTTATTAAGCCAATCCTGCTTAGCGACTGAGATAGCACCATATAGCGACTCATTCATCATTATTCCAGCCTCAGCCCACAGCGCCAGCGTCCGACCTTGAACAGCGACAGGTATGACCTCTCGCTACCTGGCGCGCTCCAATGCATTTCAATGGAACAAATTTTAAATATTAATAATTAATTGTTATAAATTTTTTTTTTTTTTTAAATGTGAAAAATTCTGTGACCACTTCTGCCATTTTAGAAAATTTTTTTAAGGGAAAAAAAAATAAAAAAAAAAATTGTACAGAATTGATATTACAGGTCTGATATTAATGCATTCATATTACTAAATTATTTAAAATACTTTTTTGGGGGGGTTTACAAAAATATGGTGGTTTGGGGGTTAAAAAACTACTTTTAACACATCGCCTCCAGCGCTCTGAGGTTTAAACATGCATTTCACAGCGCTTGAATTTTTTGAGCGTGATTTTTTGATGAATATGGTGGAAGCCGGTCGTTCAGACCAGTCGCTATCATGCGCACCCATACATCGCAGAACCTGTCAAATAGCGACTCGTAACCTTGTATTCAACATTACGCCACACCGACTGAGTCGCTGTCAACAACCGAACAACGGCCAAGCACAGCGACTACTAGCGGGCGCTGTGAAAATACCGCTACAGTCGCTCAACTGTCGCTACATGTCGCTATTAATAAATCAGCCTCTAAGTTTGAAACTGTGGTTCAGTGATGCTTAGGTGTTGCAGTTATTTACAAGCAAAGGCAAAAGAGGGTATGCCATAAGTAGGACCAGAGGAATGGGACTCACTAGGGGACCAATTCCTATGCTTCAGAAGAAGGCTAAAACTTGCCTTGGGGTGCAGAGCAGTGGTGAAAATTCTTCTATGGCCACACCTAATGGCTCCTTGAGGCCCTGCAGAGTGGTGGTCCACAGACTGGGCCTTGCATTGGAAGGTGTCCTGTGCAAGGGTGCAGGATGGTGGAGGTGAATAATGGAGGTTCAACCCCTTATAATGCGGCAAAACACATCTGCCGGCTGATGAAAACAACTTACCCCCTAAAAAGCAATCTTACAGAACCTGAGCATTGCCTCCTTCCCTTTTGCCCCCACATGGCACCGCTCCGTTAAAAAAAATAGCTAATAAGAAAGAAGTCTGCTACATATCTTCACCTCTAGGATGACAGCATATGTATGTATGTATAGCCCCCTCATTTAAACACCACAAAAACAGTCATGGTGGTGCAAGTGTCTCTTTTGACAGCATGGAGTTCCATAATACAGATTATGCTTAACTGATATCTTATTCTGTATCCTTGCTGGAGGACTGACGCAGAGGAGGGGATAGATAATCTCTTGGATCTACATATAACGTTCCACTTCTATCAAAGATGAAATGTGAGCAGCAGCTACTAAACATAAAATATTGCTGTAATAGGCACATTAACTGGTTTACTAAGAATACAAGTCTGCAGTGTGAGCAATATGGAGCAATATTAATTCAATGCTGCCAGCAGACAGCCTGTTATTGTAATTACATCCGCTCAAGTTTTGTGTCGCTGAATTAGGCGACCTTTCCTCCAGAAATCTAGTAAAATTTGGGGTAGCAGTAAAATATTAAAACTCGATATGTAGTGACAATGTTATGAATAGAAATGTCTGTAAATGACTTCGCCATGCACTAGTAATAGCTTCTAGCTGATAAGTAATGGCTCCTATTGGGAAAGGATGTGATGAGACTATAGTTACTGCTCTATTAATCA
Source organism: Gastrophryne carolinensis (assembly GCA_027917425.1). Classification (NCBI taxonomy): domain Eukaryota; kingdom Metazoa; phylum Chordata; class Amphibia; order Anura; family Microhylidae; genus Gastrophryne; species Gastrophryne carolinensis. The sequence continues at coordinate 458,809,465 of CM051236.1, forward strand.
AACTTTTTCTCTGTACCTACAGTTCTACATTCACGGTGCACTGATACTGATCTAATAAATAGCTGAAACTCTTATCACGGGGCATGTGTAGCACAGTAATCATCCCACTGTAGACTCTATATATCCAGAAATGGAGGCAGCGCAGAAGCAATTCTATAACGATATATATGAATGAAACTAGAAACCAAAAGCGTAATAAAAAAAATCTATGATGTACAATACTTAGACACAGACATGCCAGATTGTAATGCTTTAATATAAAGTTGATCTTGTAACCCTAATTTGCTATAACCTTTATACTTTCGTTTTCCTTCACACTTGGACAGGAATAAGGTGATTTGCCTTTGTGCATTCACACAAGCTTTAGAGACATCAAGCCTCAAGGAGAGCAAAGGAGTTAATATTCACCCCAAAGTGACTTGCTTCTTACTTCATCGTAAAGCCTTGTGCCAACTGGGGCCACTGGCCAGAGACACATGCCCGCAAGTAAGAAGTGATGGCTGTGTAAATATTAGAAGATATACTCAAACACTGCATGCTCAGCCGGGACTTTCTGAGTGATTGTAATATCACACAGACAAACAAAGAGAGATGATTTGTAAGTCTTTACCTACGGCTAAGAACTATAGGTAGATCCTGTTATTCTTAGCCGGTATGTGCCATGTAAATACTTTCCATTTTAAGCAAGCACTTTTTACCCTGTACCTAACATGAGTCTGTAAGATTCCCGGGTTCGGATGATGCCCCGACTGGTGGCTGGCATTATTTATCACCCTGTCTGCAGTTCCATCAGCCACCAGCGGGTGTCAGCAGAGTCCGGGCTGCTCTTTCTCCCCTCTACTGCTGCACCTGGTGTGAGGCCTATTTAAGTGGTTCCGCCCTTCACTTGGGTTGGAATCTGTTTGTGGCTGTTCATGCTGGAGCTCTGAACCTGAACCTGAGTCTGTACCTGTACATTCGTGGAGTCTAGAGGCAAGCAGGCCTCTCCCTGGCTTCCCTGGGGCTGCTTGGTCATTTGCAATCCTTGCAGCTGGAGACTGCTGGCCTCTATCCTGTGCCCTTGGGTGAGTGCGCCAGCACCTAAGAATTTCCGTTGTTTTCCTTATTAGTTATTTTGTTAGTTAGCTTTGTTTCCTGTCCCTTTGTTTTTGTATCCGAATCGAAGATCTTTTTGTTTCCTTTGTCTTTATTAATAAAACCCTTGTCAACATTTTCCATTGTTCCTGTGTCTTTGCTCTGGCCAAACAATCTGTTCCCCTGGTGGAGAGTTCATACTGGAGAACTCTCCGGCCTGACAGAGTCTCCACCTAAAGTGGCTAGCGTCTCTCTGTGTAGAGTGGTAAATGTAGTGGTCTTTCCATGCAGTCTGGGGGCATTTGGCCACAGAACTGCACTAGAACCTAACTCCATAGGTGTATATGGTAGTGGGTAGGGCACCTGAATCTTCTGGTACACACAACCGGGCAGATCATGCTCATGTTGCAGACTCAAGTAAATGTAACCAAAAAATGATGGTTGAGTTAAAGTGGATGAAAACACACCAGGGCATCCTACAGTATGTGAAACCACCAGCGGCTCTCATGACACTGCAAACGCGGCAGGTGCATCTCAGGCTTCCCTGTAGCCTATGAGTACTCCCGTGTCCTGCCTATCTGAATGGCTGGGTGCAAGAGTGGGTGAGCCCGGCATGAAAGCAGGAGATGTGGCCAGTTGGCTGGAGCACATCACCCGACACCTTTGAGATCAGCCAATTGGCGATGGGTAATGTAAAAACCTGGTTTTATTTGAAAACTGCCGAGCCAGCCACACTGCCACAGGTACTAGGCCGATGAGGGCGGGTTGGGGGCCTGATGGGGCAAATTTCGAGTTTCTATCCTCTTTAAATGTTCATGAGATAGCCATTGCCTCTACCAGTTAGCATTTCTAGGATGAGCCACAAAACAACGAGTTTTGCTGTTTTTGGCCCTGTTGTTTTCAACAATAAGGACACAAAGTAAATGAAGAGAATATTTTCAGTAGCTGGAAATCACTAACTTTATGTCCTAAATAATGGTAACATTTGCCGGCGTGTGTGTAATTGAAAAAGGTCAGACGGCTCCCTTCACATTAGATGGAAACAATACTTACCGACACAAACATCAGTGAGTACGGCAAATAACTGGAAACTCTTGTTTTAGTTCATACAGCTAAATTATCCTGACTTTTTTGTCTTCCAAGAATAGACAAATTGCATGCAGTTAAAAGTACTTAAATTATAAGATAAGAGCATCTCTAGCGAGCGAACATTAACTATTCATATAGTTTCTGGGTTTCGTCAGAAAACTATTTAGCCTTTCTTATAAACCAATTTCAGCAGCAGGCCCACTGAGATTTTATTTTCTGTATGCATTTCATTTTAAAAGCGCATCAGTATTGTGTGTACACTGTGTCCAAGGCATTTTAACACAAGATGCTACATTTTTAAACTAATCTGATGGCAACCTAGCATTTTTTTCCATATTTTGTCAATTGATGTCAACTGAATATTTGTATGCATGTTATTTTTTCCTTGTTCTTCATTTCTTTTAATAGTCGTAATTAGACAAAAATGTCTCTATTCTGTTTATGGCCAGTTCTGCCAAAACATTTGCCGCATTTAGAGCTGGATGAAATGTGGTGAAGGCCCCTGAGCAGAAAGCCTGGTGGAGGCTCCCCCATCAGGGTCAGACTGGAGCACCTTAGGCCCACCAGAGAAGATCATTCTAGGGGATCACCAGAAAAAATTGTCAGCGGGGCACACATCTTTAGCTAAAACTGTTACAATTAAATTAAAATATTATCTGATGGGTTTAGACCAAATAACAAATGTATCTTACTGAAGAAATATCAAACCTTAAAGAACATTTCTGGTAAACCCAAACATGATTTTAACCTTGGATTTCTTGTGCTGCCCTAATAATAGCGCTAGGTCGGTGCCCGGGGCCCACTGGAGGATCTTCTGGTGCTCTGGTGGCCAGGCCGACACTGCCCCTTTAGTAATTTTTTTAATTCAATGGCCTTGATTCAATGGCCTTTCAAGAGTTGAAAAAAAATTCTCATGGTAGTAAAAAATTCATTTCATGGGAAAAAGGCCTTCGTGTTGATGAATCATCAGATTTGAAGACAATGAAAGTCAATGACACTTTTTACTACAGTGTAAAAAGGAGTAAAATGTTCACTATTTTTTTCTCAAGAGTAAAAAAATGCCATTGACTTTCATTGTCTTCCTAACTAGTTAGTCATCATGTGACATTCTCAGGCTTTATTTTCATGAAATTTATTCTTTACTATCATGAGAATCTTTTTCAACTCTTGATGAATCGAGGCCAAGATGCCCAAAATGGCCAGTCCTGTAGGGATACAAGGATGCAACATGCCTGTTCCTTCCTGTTTGCCAGGCACACCTTAGGGAAGCAGGGATGCCGCTTCACTGCAGCGGGCTGCTTAAAGTGGACCAACAGTCAAAAATGACTTAAACCAGGCAACACAACAAACAGTGCTCATATGCACCCCCCCCCCCCCAGGTCAATTTAGATTGCTGCACATAAATATTAATTTAGCTTTTTCTAAGACCTGTTGTGGTAAATATTGAAAACAAAATGGATGTGCAAGATGCCTGCAAAAGTGCTGCCGGGCTTCCTGTTACTGTGCATTGTCAGTGATGTCAGTTGAATCCAGGCAGCAGCATGGCTAAGATGCTGGAAGAGGAAGCTCCAGAATGGCTGCTACCTTTCTTTTCCAACTGTGCCAGACTGTTGGTCTGGTTCAATGCCACATTATACAGTCTTCTGCAGCACCCGCGGCAGTGACTCCTGTTTCTTTTGTGTTGCAGCACTTCCATGTGTTCTCTGTAAGTGCTGGAGGCAAAGAGGCAGGAGGCCATGCTTTAATCCAGCCTCGTCTGCATCACTTGGATATGAATCCTGGGGAAATTCAGGATACGTTTTTGGGTCTCTGGAAAGCAACCAAAGCAGCCAAAATGCCCTCACATTGCATATAAAACACCATTTGGGAAACACTGTTCAATATATGTACCCCCCCCCCCCCCCAAGAACCCACTGCAGTGAAAACTCACAAACAAAGCACAGTACACAAATGTGTGCTGCACTTTTGTTGCCAGATGGGATTAATCTTTAATAATGATTTACAAGGTATCTGTGGATATATATATTTGTATTATACATCATTTTGGTATGTATGTCCATTTTTATGGGTACTGCCCATATTCCTTACTCTATGAGGCCGATTCATTAATAGCGCCAGGTAGCGACAGTTGAGCGACTGTAGCAGTATTTTCACAGCGCCCGCTAGTAGTCGCTGTGCTTGGCCGCTGTTCGGTTGTTGACAGCGACTCAGTCGGTGTGCAGTAATGTTGAATATTGGGTGAGGAGTCGCTATTTGACAGGTTCCGCGCTGTATAGGAGCGCATGATAGCGACTGGCCATAGCGACCGGCTCCCACCATGTTCATTAACAAATCACGGTCAAAAAATTCTCGTGATGTGAAATGCATGTCGGCGGCGATGGGTTAAAAGTAGTTTTTTAACCCCCAAACAACCATATTTTTGGAAACCAAAAAAAAACAAGTTTTTAATTACATTTTGTAATATGAATACATTAATATCAGACCTGTAATATCAATTCTGCACAAAGTTTTTTTTTTTTTTTTTACCTTAAAAAAATTATTTAAAATGGGAGAAGTGGTCACAAAATTTTTCACATTTAAAAAAAAAATAAAAAAAAATGAATAACAATTAATTATGAATATTTAAAGATTGTTCCATTGAAATGCATTGGAGAGCGGCAGGTAGCGAGAGGTCATACCTGTCGCTGTTCAAGGTCGTACGCTGGCGCTGTGGGGTGAGGCTGGAATAATGATGAATGAGTGGCTATATGGCGCTATCTCAGTCGCTAAGCAGGATTGGCTTGATAAATGTGTGATTGTGGTGGGGAGCCGGCGTTCTCGTGGCGGTGCCCGTCATTACCGGTCGCTCACCATGTGCTACCTGTCGCTATCCCTTGTTAAATAAGTGCCCAAGTGTTTTCATGTATGATCTTGATTATGTCCTCACATATGGAGTTTTACCATGAAATTCCTTTTGTGCATCATTACATTCCAATGCCTCCGTTTATGGTAATGGCCAGCTAGGCAGCTCCTCCTGGTATAAGGATTTCTATGATTAGCCATAAAATGAGTCCCAGACTGGTACAGGGAAGCAATAAATACTTATCTTAAACTAGACCTTCACCCTGAATAAGAGCATATCTGTATGTTTCCCCCACCCTGTACATACAGATTGATCACATTAATAATCATCCTACCTGCACCTAGTGCCTTTCTGAGCCTTTAAACATCCAGGATGGCTGCCCATGGAGTCTCAGGCTGCCTGCAAAAAGGAAGTGTCTTCTGACTGTGCCGCTCTGAATTCTGGGATTGCTGTCCTTTTCCTGACCTCGGATCTGCTCTGTCTGTGTAAAGCACAGCTATAGCCCCGCCCCTGCACTTTTCCCCACTCTTATCTACTCAGTATGTGATCTTTCTGAGGCAAGATGGCCGTGGCTATATCTTGTTGCAGCCCAGTGGGGGAAAGAATAATAAGTGACTAAAAACATAAAATATTTTAATTTTAGATGCTGGGGAATTGTTTTTTTTAAGGGTTTGTTCATTAAATTCATTAAATTCATTAAGTTCATTAAATTATGCTGAAGATCCGATTTACTACTCCTGACTACATGGCACCCTGCACTGCACTGTTGTTCTCTGCCCTTCTCCCCCCCCCCCCCCCCCCCCCGGAGCAGGGGCAGCAAAGGCACGGGAGCAGGCAGTGATAACAGGTGCAGGAAGGCACTCCAGACTCCTCAAATTGAGCCGGTACTGGCATCTTCCCCCAGTGTGTCACTTGCATAATCCACCTTCTTGGGGTCATTCAGTCCTCTGCTCCAGCAAGGACCTAGTAAAAGGACCAGAAGAAAGTGGATGCACCAGGCTCCAGACTGGAGGCCTGTGACAGCAGCAGGGAACTGGTGTCAGGGGAATGGGAGATGGTAACGATTTTACTGCACTGCAATGCAGGTAAAGTGCAATACACTATACAATTACCTCTGTTGCACATAGACTTCTATGGGTTGTTTTGCAATTAAAGCACTGCAGGCAGTGTTAAGCAAAATGCAGTGCACAAGTGTAAAATGGCCCATTTACTGTCATGGGCTGTTTTTTCTTCCCATTTGTGACAGCTTGAAGTATTTCTAGTCCAACATGATGCAAATGAAAAGATGTGAACAAGATTGGCTCCCCTCCAGTCTATTCTAAACTCTGCTGCTCACCTCATCCATCTCTCCTCTCGCTTCTCCAGTGCTACTCCCCTCTGTCAATCCCTCCACTGGTTACCTGTCTCCCATAGAGTTCAGTTCAAACTTCTAGTGCTAACCTACAAAGCTCTCTCTAACCAGGCCCCTTCCTACATTTCATCTCTGATCCAGCATTACCAACCAAAGCGCAACCTCCGCTCTGCCTGTGACATTCTCCTGTCCTCTTCCTTGGTTACTTCCTTTCACTCCCGCCTTCAAGACTTCTCCTGTGCCTCCCCACTTCTCTGGAATGCACTCCCCCGCTCGATCCGCCACTCTCCATCACTCCAAGCCTTTAAAAGCGCCCTCAAAACTCACTTCTTCCGACAAGCATATGACCTGGCGTAAGCAACTCCTATAACCTTCAATGGCACATGCAGCCATACTCAAGCTCTACCACTTGTGACCCCGCCCCCTTTGTCTCCACCCCCATCCTTTAGACTGTAAGCTCGCAAGGGCAGAGTTCTCCTCCCTATTGTCTCCTGTGCTCACAACACTTGGTTTTAACCTGTGGCATTTAATTTTGTATTGTTCTCTGTGCTATATGTTTTACCTTGTCTGTATTCTTACCTTGTAAAGCGCTATGGAAGTTGATGGCGCTATATAAATAAACATTATTATTAATAATAATAATAATAATAATAATAATAATGTGAAAGGGGCCTTACTGGTTTGTATTCTTAGGTGATACATTACTTGGTTAAACGGGACCTCTTGCATTAATTCAGCAGGTCACTTACAAATTGCTGATATTAAAGGGCAAATAACACCAAAAAACTTTGTCTTGGCCGAACTAAATCGACGTGGCAAAATTTGGGCAACATTTAACTTTGACCCAAATCTGAAGCTCAGTACTACAGGAAACAGAGTGTTAAATCTAGATAAATCTAGAGACGCCTTCTGATTTATTCACAGCATCAATAACCTGTTGCAAGCACTCATTCAAACGCTATCCTTTTCCTTTATCTGCTCCATGACAGGAAGGATGCTGCTCCGTGAAAGAGTGGAAGGCAGGTAGAAAAAGTGCAAATTATTGAAGATAATGCTGGCAACAGCCGCTGGACCAGGGCCGGATTATGAGGGGGGTGTGGGGCCTCCATAACTTGCCCTGCAAAGGGGGGCCTCCACCAACCTTTGGGTTATGGTCTGGTCCAGTAGGCTTTTCAGTCTTTGGTCTGACGGGCCGCGGGGCCAGCAACAAAGCTATCGGCAGCAGTGGGCCCCCCCCCGTTCCTGTGCAAGCCTTTGTTTTTGCAAACCTGCAGCCAAACAGGGCAGGAAGGAGAGTCTAGAGCAGCAAAGCTGGCGTCAGCAATGCTACAGTGATGGGTGCGTGCAGAGCTGTCACTGCACATAAGCCACCAAGCACAGCCGCTGGCAGCTCAATGCAGGGAACTGTTTTCTGCTGGACCAGCCGGACGACTACACTACCCCCCACCCAGAATGGCAAAGCAGGAGTTCCCAAGCAGCACACACCCGCACAAGGGTGGCACAAGGGACTCAATCTGATGATCCAGTAAGTAGGCGGGTGCCAGACAACCACCAATCAGTTACTTGGCTGGACTATAATTTTAAAAGGAAATATATCTGGGCCTCCACCAGATTTTGTGCTCAGGAGCCTCCACCACACTTAATCTGGCCCTGCGCTGGATGCAGCACTCACATCGGCAGACATGCATGCAGCGTAGATGAACATGTCCATCCGGCTATCTCATTTGGCTTCCAAAGGTAATTTAGGATGAGAGGGTGGAGTGTAGACCTGTTGACTGCTTTAGTGCATTTTTGGACTTTTTACTTGTAGCAGCATGTTCTAGAGATGTGTAAAGTAGGACATGAGGTAGACTGTCAGTTAGTTTTGACTGTAGATTCACTTCAAATCCCTGCCCAGGCAACTAAAAAAAAACTGCTTACCTACCTGCCAGCCTGCAAGTTCGGCTGCAGCCTCCCATTTTCAGTGTCATCTTAAGTGCCGACAGCATGGTTGTCAGCCAGCCTCAGTGTGCATCCCTACTGTCAGTCACAAGGGAGCAGGGGTCCCTAATTGGCAGCAGGAGGCCAGTTAGAAGCATGTTCTCAACTTTGGACATGATAACCCTGAAATCAGCAGAATCAGCCTGCAAGACTACGTGGTATCCAGTGTGTGTACTGGCCAGTTAGGGAGTTTTGTTTTGTCTAATTTCATGGACTGTCCCATTATTTCTTGTAGAGTAAGTAAGAGAGCAGCAGCATAATTGTACTAATTATACCCCTCGGCTAGCGGCTGCAGTGATTGGGTGACAAACGTCTGTGCAGGCAGAACCAAGGCTGCCATCACTGAGATTACTGCTGCTGCATTGCCAACCATGTAAATGGATGAGGGGGAGGATTGGAGAGGCACATTTTTGATTGACTTTCTGGTTTGACATTATAGGACAATGTTAACTGGCTGGATCTGAACCTACATTCCGTCTATGATCATCCTAATAGAAACTCGCTCTTCACACAATATAATATGTAAGTTCATCTTATGATGGCTCAGTACCACAGTATAGTGTACAAACACAAGTGACACATACAATCAACTCATATCAAGCTGGAGCTTGTCTTGGATGCCAGCAAATACAGCCTAATAAAATTAATCCATCAGTCTTTTGTGCGCCCATCATTTCTGGTCATATAACTGAAGAAACATGAATATGTGTATGATTACAGAATGTAATAGTTTTATTTCAACACCTCGGCTTTCCATTACTCAGTGCTAAAACACATCTCCTCAGCAAAGCTCCCTCTATCAGGAAAGGAAGAAAAGCACCTCCATAGCAAGAGATAACGCGAATGGGATATAAGAATTTGGGGGTACTCTCCAAACTAAGAAAAGACAAACTCATTGAGTTCACCGCAAAAAAAATAAGCCAAACCAACCCCAATTTAGCCGATCTATCCGGGGGTTCAAGTAAACCCAGACATGGATTGCATTATAGTCTAAGAGGGGAAAAGCTGATGGTCTCTTAAAAGCACAGAAAGCAAGTACCCCAAAATGGCATGGAGATGCCTCCAAAAGATGGGAAACTGCATCTCTGAGGTAACAGTCCTCCCCTGCAATCTTACATTTTTTTTTTAAATGGAATGGGAAGCAGACAAAGAAACAGTGCAGTGTCATAGCAAAGTTGGACTGTTTTTTCTTTATTGGGTGGTCTTCTGCAGTCCATTGCCCATCCTGGGGGGAGGCCTGGATATATGTTCGGCTCTCTGAGGTCTAACAGCGCCCCCCATGCAGTCTTCTCATTTTTATTTTAATGGAATGTAGTAGGTAGCAAAATAACATTGTGACGTAGAATTCCAAAATTGGACCCATGTTTTCTATGGGGTGGTGTTTGGGTTGTCCCTTGCACATACAGGGGGGAGACCCACTGTTGGTAACTTTTGGTCTAACAGACCCCACCATCAGTGGTCAATGATTAAAGTCAGTCAACAGGCAAAAAAAAACCTCACCTTTATCCGGCACAGCTGATCCGGGTGCTAATCCGGTGATCAGTAACTCATTAATCAGTGATCAGTAACCTGATCGCTAGATCTGAGCCTGTGCCGCATCCCTCTCTTCCCCTGTTGTCCCAGGGTCTGAACTTCATTCACTGGTGCTTATGGGCCAGGTCCTGTCCCCTGCCATCAGTCACAGGGGAATGGCCACATTACAATGAGTGAAAAAAATGCTTCCAACCCAGTTGGCCCCTGTCTTTTTTCTCATGTAGTCTTCTGTAATTCCCGGCCCTGGACTAGACTGGAAAAGACTGGAAAATCAATGGTACGGACTATCCATTTCCATCAATTAGCCAGACGCTATGCTAGAGGCAGAAGGCTATTACAGAAAGGCCATTACCACCTTTAAGAAATTAAATAAATACATATTTTTTTAACCCTCTGGTACACTAGACCCCAGCCCTGAAGGCTTCTAGCCCACATATGGGCCGCATGATCTCCTGCATCCCCCTGGGCTTTGGGGATGCAGGTACTGTGGTGTATGGCAAGTTCCCCGCTTGCCACAGGTGACTTGCCAGCCCCTCCTGTCTGTGAATTGGTATAGGGATCTCAAGGACCCCCTACCAGTTCACATAAGGGTTAAATGTAAAAAAAACACAATCACACAGAAAGAAAATTCTGTCACCAATCGCTATGTCCCGTACCGCTGCCTGACAGGTGGAAGTAAGCGGCGGAAGCCGGGCATGGACCAGGGGATAGGAGATTCACTACCTGCAATCTGTTGCTATTGGAGACCATACACCAAGTCTGTACACCAGGAAGAGAGAAGTGATCCCTGTATGCACAGAACACTGCTGCTATGGCCGCTGCTGAGGTCCTGAGGTCCTGAGGTGAGGGAGCTGACTCTACTTTATGCTAGTGGGGAAAAATGGCAGGCATATGCTTGGCACTTAACGGTAGGGGAATCAAACTCATTGTGCTGTCATTTAAAGGGTAAACGATATTTTTTGCAGACTTGTGTTTTCTAACTCTAGGTATGTAGAGGTAAATGGTCATTGTGGGAATGGGTCAGGTTGACATCATATATATATATATATATATATATATATATATATATATATATATATATATTTCCCACAAATCTTGATTTACACTTCTTGTTCTTTTCCTGTAAGACTCACATATATCCTTCGCATCCCAGCACAACTTTCACACCTCTACCCTTGCGGGTGCTGTATAAATTCTATGACGTCTTAACATTTCATCAATTCTCGCTCCTGGTCCTCCCACTCCATTTTCTGTTCTATTACACTTCTCAATATGCTCCCTTGAATTTTTTGTTTCTATCATATCCAAATATAGATTACGGTATATACTTTTTCATTTTTTAAATTATGTCAAGTACCATCCAGGCAAGGGCGTACATACCGTAGAGGCAGGATGGCAGCTGCTACCAGGCCCATGACAGAAGGGGACCCTATGCAAGCTGTGTCCCCCCGCAGCACATGAACCTTTGGTCCCTGACCCCTGGCAGTGCCAGAATCAGTGGACCCAAGTTGGCTGCAGCAGGGAATGGTACCCCAGACACTTCATACTGCCCCTTCATACATCAGCACAGAGCACCAGAGCCCACGAATGTTGGTTCCACAGGGTGGAACAAAGATGCCAACAGCTTGTTCCCTTCATTATAAAACACTGGGAAACAATAATTCTCTTTTTGGGGGCCCCACTATGATTTTTGTTATGGGCCCATGTGAAACCTTTGTATGCCCTTGCAATTGGATGGCATGTTGTGTGAGGTTGTTGTGAGGTCACCTAAAATGTTTCATATTGTACTATGCCTATGCAACTACAACGTTCAGCAGGACAGCGTATGTTTGGATTTTTGGACATATATGGCCATTGCATGGTTGAACACTTAGGCCCTTATTCATCAAGCGAGGTAGTGTCTCACTAGCGCAAAGTAGCGCCAGCTATCGGCGGCTACCGACTCCAGAACGCCAGGCGGCGGACACAATCACGCATTTATCACGCTAAATGAGGCTAGCGCCGGCGAGAGCGTCACCTGGCGCGGGATTCATCATGTAGCGGACTGCAAGGAACAGCGCCGCTGCTAATCCCATCACAGCGCCAGGTATGACCTCTCGCTACCTGGCGCTCTCCAATGCATTTCAATGGAGCAATCTGTAAATATTCATAATTCATTGATATGAATGTTTTTTTTTATTTTTTTAAATGTCAAAAATTCTGTGACCACTTCGGCAATGTTAGTTTTTTTTTTTAAGGTAAAAAAAAAAGAAAAATTAATTTGTGCAGAATTGATATTACAGGTCTGAAATTAATGTATTCATATTACAAAATGTTTACAAAAACTTGTTTAATTTTATAATCAAAAAATATGGTTGTTTGGGGGTTAAAAACTACTTTTAAGCTATCGCCGCCAGCGCTCAGGGGTTTAAACAAGCATTTCACAGCGCGAGAATTTTTGGAGCATGATTTGTTAATGAATATGCTGGGAGCCGTTCGCTCTGGCCATTCGCTGTCAGGCGCACCCATACAGCGCGGAACCTCCGAAACAGCGACTCCTAACCCCGTATTCAACATTACCGCACACCGACTGAGTCGTTGTCAACAAGCGAACAACGGCCAAGCACAGCGAATACTAGCGGGCGCAGTGAAAATCACGCTACTGGCGCTCATCTGTCGCTACCTGGCGCTATTAATGAATCGGCCTCATAGGAGTTTCCGCCCGCATTTAACCCATCTGTGCAGTGAGACAAACACAAGCAGGGAGTGCACACATGCCCGGAGTGGTGCGTTACCCTAGCAAATACAATTGAGGAGCAGTTAAAAGGTTAAGTGCCTTGTTTAAGAGCACTTCAGTCATGTCTCGGCTTGGAACCTGCAACCCTTCGGTCACAAAGCCGCTTCCTTAACCACTGACTGGCCAAGGGGTAAACTCTTTGTTATTCTAGCCAACAGAATAGTGAAAAATGATCATAGGCCAGTTTTAACCCAATCTCCTTAAGAATCCTTAATTGGGAGTTCAAGTAAAACCCATCCAAAGCAGAATACTCACTAATCTGTGTTTCCTCCTCTGTGCATTCACTGCTCTGATGATAACCAAGTGTTCGCTGTGAGCAGTCATGTGGGATGTTCACTTGTGGCACTGGTGCAGGTACTGGGTGAGTATGCCAGGTACTGAGCAGTGGACAAGCATCCCAATTTGATATGGCCGCCACAGTGGAAAGGGGGGACCTTCTGGCATAAGGTCCCCTTAAAAATAAACAAAACCATCCATCTCTCCTCCCAGCTCATTAAATCCATCCTTCCCTCATGCCCAGTGGTTAACCACTATGCATACCATGCAAATGCATGGGCCCTCCACCTGCCACGGGGGCCGCCAGAGTCAGGGTCAGATCAGTGGCAACTTTTTGTTTAAAAAAATAGATAAATATCGGCACTAAACAGGCAGGCGTAAGGGATGCTGTTGTAAAACAATGCAGAGTGTGCAGCAGATAGGAACTGTACACTTACGTGAGCCACCTACTGTAGAATCAATGCACTCAGCTCAATTCAGTGATTCAAGAAGCTGTGACATCACAACAGCTAGCGAGCTGAATGGTGCAGATCGGGCCACTGATTGCATCCCTACTCACCTCTAGCGGGGGGGTGTGCCAGGCTGGCCAATCACAAATGTCTGCCCCGGGTATGCGTCTAGCTAAAGGTATAGCAAGGCTGGGACCTGCGCATGCATCATTGGAATGAGGTTAGGTGAGTGGATGTGGCGAGTTAATGGGGCTTCACACATTATGGCATCCAAGTTTGGGAGTAGAAATTGGACAGAAATATGGGCAATTCCTGGATAATTCCCTATGCCATGGACAGACAATGCCAGGATGCCCCTCTGTGCAAAATCCGCTGGGTTTGCTTGTGCTCCCACGCACATGAGCAGACCACGGCTACATCCCCGATAAGGTGAGTTAATATTGTATTTCGCTATACCAAATTTGTCTTTGATTATGTCCCCCAGACAAAACTTTGCATGAGGCCCCAAGAATGATAAGCCCGCCCCTGCTCATGCCCTCTCCCCAGCTCATCCCATCCATTCCTCCTATCCCCCCCCATCCCATCCCTCTTTCCCTCCCACTCCTCCCTGTTAATCCCATCGCCAATGGGCAGGGCATTTTGCATGGGGTGTGCAATTGGTGTGGTAAGGGGGTATGGCTAAATTAAAAAGAAATTGTCCCTTTTTCCCACTATGAAAAGTTGGAAGGTATGCCTATACTATAGATTAGTCATTGTAATTTTATAGGCCTGCGTCTGTCTCTGGAAATTCTTCAGCTGGCAGGCTAAGGCATCAGTAAATATACTGTCTGTGTGCATGTGTTATACCCGTATTCCCCGCATCCGGAAGGATGTGTTAACACATCACAGCTATTTCCTTTTATTTCCTTACATAAATAATGTCGGGATGATCCAAATGTCATTTGCGATAGCAGACTTTGATTACGCTGAACAATAGCTTTTGCCATTTCGGGAAGCATAATGTAAAATCTGTCGCTGTCTTCCATGCATAATTAAGATAGTCTAATTAGTTTAGGTATGCTTCAGCACTGTGTTTTGGCCTAATTAAAATAAACACCGCTTTGAGAGGGGAATCAACAAAAAGTTCAATCACAATTCTGTGTCTTTGTAATTTGATGGAGAAATAATTAATATGTTTGACTGTACCGAAACTCAGCACAGCTTTCCACAGAAGCCGGTTTGGTGGATAGGAAAATATTTATTACAATGCCGCTTCGGCTCTGCTGATGTGAAATCATTTACATATGGAAAAACACCTTAGGATATGTTTAAGAATTTAATTGCCGTTCTCAGTTTTTAAAGATGCAACATTTTTCAGCTCCCCAGAAACTACTGTGACACTCAGCAGGGGATGTATTCCAAACTGAGATCTAGAAGGAGCATCATGTTCAGAAGAGGTTTGGCTGGACGCCGAGCTGCCTCTCTGTTATATAAATCCTGCTGAAAAAAGATGCTCTGCAAATGAAGAACTATACACTTAAAGGAGACCTACAGTAAAAATGTGATTCAACAGCCAGCTAAAAAAACAAAAGGGTGCTTACCGTTCGTCCTCCGCAGATGATAGGTTCTAGACCGGCAGTCAGCAACTCACCCGATCACTGGATACGATCTCATGCCTCAGCCTGCGTCTGAACATAGGATCGGCAATCTGTCGAAGAAGTGCTGCCCCACCCTCTCCATTCATTGCAATGTCAGGTCTTAGCACATCCTCTATATAGCAATGAATGGAGAGGGTGTAGCAGCACTCTGGAGATGGTGGGGGTGGTCGGATCTGGCATGGGCTCAGATGGTGCGGGGTGCACGGCCTCGGATCACGGTTCTGGTGAGTTGCTGATCGCTGCAGGGTATAAAAGGGGTATAAAAGGTAAGTACACTTTAGTTATTTTTTTAGCTGGCTGTTGAATCACTTCAAGAGTTAAAGCGGACCTTCAGCATCATTTAATAAAAAGCCCGAACCCTTACAAAACTATTCCCCAGCATCTAAAATTAATATATTTAAAGTTTTTAATCACTTACGTTTTATTCTTTCCTTCACTGGCCCCCAACTCTGTTCAGCACTTTAGGATACGGGCGCCGCCATCTTGGCTCAGTAGCATCACATACTGAGGAGAGGAGAGGGGTCATAAGTGCAGGGGAGCAGGGTTATAGCTGGGACAGAGCAGAGCTGGGGGTCAGGAAAATGTCAGCAATCCCAGAATGCAGAGCGACACAGTCAAAAGACACTTCTTGTTTGCAGGCTGCCTGCATCTCCATGGGCCGCCATCTTGGATGTTTAAAGTCTCAAAAAATGCAATAGATGCAGGTAGGAAGACTTTTAATGTGGGCAATCTTTATGTACAGCGTGGGGGAAACATATACGATAGACTCTTATTTAGGGTGAAGGTCCGCTTTAAAAAGCCTGAAATCGGGCTAATACTCCTCTGATGCAGCAACTGTAGTCTGCTTGTTCCCTTCTCCTCCACCAACCAACCAGGTTGCACACACACGCATAGCTAACCCAACTGCCCATAAGCAAGGAGGAAAGAGATTGGATATTCTTAAGGTTTGTCCAATCATCCAATCAGAGGAAGTCCAATCATTTATAACACTCCAGCTGTGCTAAACACAATTTGGGCAAAGCATGAACAACTCACTGGGCGGCGTGCAATTTGCAAGAAAGCTGAAGATGAGACCTTAAACCGGACCAACACCCATTTAGCAAAACATGGCTGCTGGTTTGCTGTGGGGGGCACCCTTCCACAAATGCCGCTAAAGCCTGTAAATCTTACCTGACACCTCGCTCCCTCTGGGAAATGCAGCCCCATGATTGGCCAGCAGCTGTCACATGTCCCGTTCTCAGACATGTGACCATCAACGGCCAATCGCGAGGCTGTATTCGCCTGAGGGAGCGAGGTGTCAGGTATGATTTACCGGCGCTCGATTGAGGGGGGTACCCTGGTATTTAGGGTGTCCCCTGCAGCGGGCCAACATCCATGTTTCTTTAAATAGGAGTTGATCCGGTTTAAGTCCCAGGTCAGTCATTCAATCCCATGTAGCAGTGTGATTGTACTGGTCCATCACTCAAGTCTAACTGTCACTCAAGTCTATGGTTGTATTTTAATTCCTGATCTGGCTTAACACAGCGGGATGGAAGGTTGGCTGAGGGGTTAAAAAAGACGTAGGTATTTTCGGGGCATCCCATAGATTTTCCAGAGGAATGGGTTTAAAGCTGGAAAGACGTTAGGATTATTTACTAAAGTGTCTAGGGGGCATACCAATTTGGGATGTTTTATGATTAATGCTATAAAAAACCTGAGGTCAGGTTAAACACCTGCTTCCAGGTTTCCCTGCAGGGTATAAAATGGCAAAAGAAGGGCCATGCAAATTGAAATGCAAAAAAGGAGCATCCCAGTTCCCTCAGCTGTGTATGACTCCACTGGCAGACCAGGTTTGCGGGGTATTTGGGCAGCATAGTTGATGCGTCTATGCAGCACATGGCTCTATTCCACATACGAACACAAAGAAAAAGGTCAAAGCCTTTTCCCTACTTCCCATGCTGATGATTCATCATGGAGCATAACACTGTTAATACAGCTTTCTAGCATCTTTTTTATTCTCAACCCCCCAGCTTTTTTCTAGGGGACTTATCTCCACCTCTTTCTGCCTCTGTGTGAGACATTTGCATGTGTGTGTGTGTGTGTGTGTGTGTGTGTGTGTGTGTGTGTGTGTGTGTCTGGGGGGAGGGGTAGCTATTCTCTTATTCTCTTTTTTTTTTTTAGTTTACAGGCAAAAAAAATCCAGATGTCAAACTGGAAGTATAATGCAAAAAAGACTGGAGATAATAGCCAGGCAGACAGAGCCGCCCCACTCTCCTTACAGACTGAACGTAACAATCCCAGTATTTCATTCCCAAAAACTACAGAGAAAACTGGAAGCCATTGCTTAGATCAGGATATAATTAATCACCAAGAAGACATAGCACTGTACTTGAAAAATGTGTGATTATGTGTATTATGAATATCAGTCAAATGTTATTTTTTTAATATCCTATCATATATAAGAATTTAGGAAGTGAAAGCTTAGTCTGGGCAGGAAGCAGACACAGACCTGTGGAGGGGGAAACTAAAATGGCCCAGGTACAGCTAGACTGTAATTTTGAGAGGCTCCAGTGACGTACAGTAATAATTCAACTGCAAGTCAAGTTATGTTTGAGCTTAAAGTGGACCAACACCCAAGATTTTGACTATCCTGGGTTTTGGTCCACTTCGCTGGGGCACCCCGATCGGGGGTGCCCCGCTGTGTGAAACCCCCCAGAAAGCCCTGAAAACTCACCTCTCCCCGCTCCCACATGACCGCTGCAGCCAATCCCCGCTGGCGGACAAGCAAGAGGCAGCGCCGGACAAGCAGAGCGCGTCCTCCGCCGCCTCCCGCGCGTCCCTCTTACAGGGAGCGCACCCGCGCCGGTCATTCACAAATGGCCGGCGCGGGAGCGCGCCCTGCTAGAGGGACGCGCGGGAGGTGGCGGCGGACGCGCATGCGCCGCTGGAACGTGGAAAAGGTAGGATTGTGGGCTTCCTGGGGGGTTTCACCCCACGGGACATCCCGATTTCAGATGCCCCGCGGGGAGGGATCTGATCGGCCCGGGAATCTTATAGATTCCCGGGCCGATCCCCCCTGGGTGTTGGTCCGCTTTAAATGTGTTGCAGAAGCTGGTCCTCTATAATATAATGGAAACTGCAAATTACCGAGTCCTGTTAATCGTTGTTACGCTAGGAGAGAGTGAATGGAGAAAGTGCTTAACCTCATGGCCCAGAAGAATCCACTATTGGGACCCTGCTGCTGACTCCTGGTGGTGTGCTAAGTGAGTGTGTAACAAGTGTATTTTGAAGTGAAGAACCAAATCCATTTTAAGCAGTCAAAGATCAACCTTCTAACAGTTCTTGAATTACAGTCTTAACCTATGATAGGATCTGTGCAGTGACATAAATTTAGAATAGGATAAGCTGATATTATTTTTTAGTTGCCTCATTCTTAGTTATGAGCATAGCAGGAATATTGATCAATCAAAATAAAGAATAACAATGCCATAAAGCCCCTCCACAAAGTGCTACCTTCAGTCTGGTGTTGAGAAATGTACAGCCTGTGTGCAATGTATGAGACCTTCCATGCCTTCTGGAATGTAGGTGACATGTACATTTATCACACGACTATTCATTCCAGTGTATGTAATTGGAGTTTTAATTCCGACATCCTTAATACCACACTGGTCTGCTGTATTCAATAAAACATTGCTTTTCTTGAGTTAGTCTAATAATTGAATTCAATATAAAGGATGGCGGTAATTTTTCTTGCTTATAACTTGTCACATTCATCATACCGAGCTTAACTATTGGGCCACTTTAATCATTTCTTTCCTGTCACATTTTGGAAATAGTGTAACTAAAATTGTTTTTTGCCCTTGAGAGCTGTCAATCTCTCAGTCTGAGTTTTCAAGAGAATTGCTTCCCCAAGTTGCAAACAGTTAAATTATTTACACCTTAAGTAGGCATTTATAGTAAGGCCTTCTTAAAGAGGACCTACCAAGTTTTTGATGACAAGGAGTCTAAAGGACTCCAGGTCCCGTCAATTAAGCACCTTGGGGTTTCCCAATGCGATGATGTGAAATGCGACAATGTGAAAGGGGACCCCTGGCCACGATCTCCCCACAAACACTTCCGGTGATCCCAGGCTGCAGCTACATCCCAGGCATCTGTGTAGCTGAGGCACACTGCCATGTTATGTTCACCCTTTTATTATTAAATGAAGAGACCTTAATAATGTGGTGCACTGCCCCTACACAGTTCTCCCAAACAACACTGAAATCCCAACGTTGGGGGTTACCTCCACCCCCCGTGAGAAGCCCCGGGGACTAACAATTGCACTCACCACATAAGTAATATCAATATATAATTTTTATTTTCAATGCAGCAAAATCTTTGGGTCGCCATTCTTTTAATAGTAAGGAAAGATTTTGTGTTGTTTTGTGACTGTACTTTTGCTGCACTTTATGCCGATACTTCAGACTTTTTATATTTTGCACATTGTATTGGATACCGATGCACTATTTACTAGGCACATGCACTTTAAAAAATTGAGGAATTAATTAAGGAGGGTTAATAGGATTGATTATAATATATATGATAATATAAATGTATAGAATGGCTCCCCCTTGTGGCGCATTTTGTAAGTAAGAAATTATTTTATGTGTTTTTAACCAAAGATTTTGCTGCATTGAAAATAAAAATTATATATTGATATTACTTATGTGGTGAGTGCTTTAATTATTAAACACATTCGTTTTTGGGGGGATATTTGGGGATGTAGTATGACATATGGCCCTTTTACATGTAGAGATTATCGAGCGAGAAAACGCTAAAGTGACTGTAATTTTGCGATAATTGCTCTGTGGAAATGGCCACTGCGATCAAGTGATGATCGTTAATTGGTTAATCAGTAGGCCATTGTATAGTTTTAACTGACCAAAAATTTCTCGTTCATCACTTCATTGTTGGACTGTGCAAACAGAATTCGCCTTCAAAAAATGTGTTTAGCTATAAGAACGAGCAATCGCATTACTGATCACTCTAGCAACCGACTGACCAACAAATCTTTGGTGTCTGAACACAGTCGCTCAGTCGCAGAAGAATGGACGGTCACTTGCTGAGCCAACAGCCAATTGATCTGCAAATGTAAACCTAGCAATAAAGTATTACCTTTTTGTCATGAGGCCACCAGAATTGCGCAGATTGTTGCATGCATGACATATGCACAAACTTCCAAACGCTATGTGTGTATGAGAAGGGACCTTTAAATAGGAAGCTAAGGTGACAAAATGACACCGATTTCTGACTATGCTTCTTAACATCTGCCTATGACCTTTGCTCCAGATTCTCGTTTCTGAATCTTTGATGCCAGCCCACTTATGAGTTCTTCAAGCATCACACAGTTTGCCATTTGCCCATAATCTTTGGCTTATGTCTAACCTTGTCTCCGCCATCTAGCTATGGCCAGTCCATCAGTGCCAGGTACTCACTGTGTAATGGTAGTTATTGGGGTTAACCAGCAATAATCACAGTCAGCTTTAATTGCAAACCCCAGTATGTCACAGTGTCGACTTATCTCAAGCAATGTCACATAACACAAGTTTGTTAGCTGAGGGTAAGGGTTTATGGGACCGCAGCATGGGGAGCTGACAAGATGGTATCACAGCAGATAGTCACTCAATGGCAAGCAGGATGGGTGAAAGCATCAGCTTGTTTAATTGTTGCAGATTCATGAAAAGAAAGGTTTAATGCTTTAATCGATGTCAAATTCGCATTTCACCGGCCTAATAAACTTGCGTAGAAAACAAACACCGTCACACTTGCTTCTTAAGAATGTTTCAGTGTAAGGGTTAAATATTCTTGTGTCCTTCAGGCAAAAGGACACATGCTTATCAGCAAGTTTTAGCATAGGAGCTACGCAGTATTGTATTTCCAAATTAAATGTAGGCCTTTTTTTCAGAGGGGTATTCTGGCGGCCACCACCCCACTTCCAGCTGATACTACAACTGTTTGCCTGACCAGAACCTTGATACCCTGCAGGAACAACCTCAGGCCTCCCACACAGCCGGCCTATATTCTCTTGCTGGGGGCTCTAGTAAGGTTCAGGGCAGCACATAGGTTACAGGTCGAGTCTTGGGTTCTGTGTACTACTCTTCAGAATCAATAGCACACATTAATAAAAGCTAGATTTGCAAGGAAAAACGTATTTTGACATTTTGTCTTTGGTTGTAAAATACTAAAATTAAGTAAAAAGTCAAAATACATTATTTATTGTGTCATAAAGAGCGGGGGGCGGGGGGTAGATGCAGGTTTTTAATTGCAGCCCACAGCTGTACTGTAGTTATCAGATTTGTTGGTGGCCTGGAGATGCTGCTGATGACAGCCTCATCCAATACCTTTCTCCCTAGCCTACATACAAGCCCTTCTGTACTTGCTCTACTGTACCCACCCCCCTTCAAGAAAACCTAGCCCATGTCCTGGCCCTTGTATTCTATAACCTAAGCATTATGGTTGTGGTGGGTAGAGGATAATGCAAAGGGGCAAAGATTCAAAATTCTGCCCCCTACCTGTACTCAGGCCCCCTTTGGCGCCCCATGACCTGCTGCACCCAGGGCTTCACCTCTGGTGGGGGGGTTGGAACCACCCCAGCAATATTATCTGCCCCTACTAAAGCTGTGCCATCACAGTAAGAGTGGCTATATCCCACATAATCCATACCTTTCAGGTTTTCATGATGGAAAAGAGGGACACTGTGGATCTGCATATTAAATCTCAAATGGGGCATGAACGCAAATGAGGGACAGTTGGGAGGTATGCATAATCTGTACTTGCAATGTTATTTCATCAGCGGATAGGAAGCACATGGGGGGGCAGTGATTGGTTAAAGGCTGAAAAAATCCTTGTACTGACTTTTGGCCTAAACCTCTGCTTCAATCAACAAGTGATTCTTTTTCATTGCACCAGAAAGTGTCAGCATATACATGGGGGTAACATACTCCAAAAAAGGTTGAAAGAATGAAGATGAAGGCCAAAGTAGATCTAGGTACTCCAACCTCCAACAGAATAGGCTGAGACAGACTGCAAACCCAGCACTCACTGATGCCAAAGAAATGGTGTCAGCTGGAACAGGACCACAACGTTTTTTGAGTAAGAATTGCTGGTAAGTTAGGTGAAGATTAAATGATCTCTAAAATGCATAAAGTTAAAGATGACAAAAAATATTAAAGAACATTTTCAGGCAAATAAAAAAAGCTATACCCTACCTCTCTATTCACTGCAATAATTACCACATCGGAGCAAGTAAGGAAGAGAAGCCCGACTAGAGAGCGGGTGCTGTGCCAGCAGCAATACACACCAAGTTGAGAGATATATGTCTCAGAAACAAGGAAAAGCTTGCCTGTCATTTTTCACACACACAAACACTGAATAAACAGCTAATGTAGAAAAAGCAATCTGTGAGGGGAGCTGCCACAATGTATCTCTATGGCGGCGGCTGCCGCAAAAGCAGTCACTCAGGGGATACAATGTATGCAGTCTATTTTATTCAATGAGGAATTATTCCAGCTGAAGGCTTACTACTTCTGGCTAGAAATAAGAGATGATTGCACAGAGCTATGAGGCAAATTTGACTGAGAGACTCTGTTTTTCGGAATCAGCTTCTTCATGTGCATGGCAAGATGGCCACTGCCAAGCGTGTTTAAGAGTCCTGAATCTGCCTGCGATTCCAAACATCTGCATGGTGTTAATACCTCTCAATAAGCTTTTGGGGGTTATTTAAGAACGGATAGTGCTAGGTAGTGCCTCGCAGGCCGTGTCTGGTGAACACCAGACACTGTACGCAAAACCACATTTAAGAAAGCAAATCTGGTGAGCAACTCTAACAGCGACATGTAGCGCCACATGTATTATTACAGGCAGCTTAGTGTATATCGCCGGCGCTCTAGGCTTGGGAGAGCCATGTAGTTCTGTCGCTCTGTAGCAAACTCCAATTATTTTTGCTTAAATCATTGTGTGACCTCTCCTGACTGCAAACAAACACTTTTAATAATATATATATTTTTAAAATATTTGTATGTACAGGTCTGGCGCTAATTGTGTCATTGTCTCGGTGTTAAAACAAACAAACTGATCACACAGCATCTGACGCTCTATGCTATAGCGACCATATTTAGAGCGCCAACGCTGTGTGTGCGTAACTTTTTTCTGGAATATGGTGTGGAGCGCTCAGTGCCGGACGCACTAAGCTGGCGCTACCTCTCACTCGCTGCAGTGCTGTACAGTTGTTAGAGCACCCAACACACATTACATTTATCAATGCCGGCCAGGTTCCTACAGCGGCCGAGGCGCTGGTCGCTCTAAGCACCGCTATACAAGCGCTCATCTGCCGATACCTGGCGCTAGTAGTGAATCAGCCTCCACATCACTGAATGCCACAGAGGGGCTTTAGGGGAGCTATTTACTAAGCTTTGATTTTTTTGACTGGAGGTCCGCTTTAAGCTTGCAGGCAGCGTCCGGTGAACACTGGTAGAAATGAGCGAACTTCTTGAAAGTTCGATTCGGGCGATTCGCCGAATTTCCCCAAGAAATTCGGGTTCGCCCGAATCGAACTTTCACGAATCGCTCATCTGAAAAAAAAAATGCCGGCATGGTGGGAGCGGGCAGGCCGGCTACGCCTGTCAGCGTGGAGCGTGGAGGCCGGCGCCGCTCTCAGGCGCCCTCTGATGACGCGTCCTCTGATGTGTCATCAGAGGACGCGTCATCAGAGGACGCGTCATCAGAGGGCGCCTGGGAGCGGCGCCGGCCTCCACGCTCCCACCATGCCGGCATTTTTTTTTTTTATTTCAGGGAAAATTCGATCGGCACGAACCAAAAAAAATTTGGGTTCGTGCCGTATCGAATTTTCCCTGAAATTCGGAGCGAATTCCGGTTCGTCCGAACCGGTTCGCTCATCCCTAAACACCGGGCGCTGTACGCAAAACCACATTTAAAGCAAATCTGGTTAGCACCTCTAACAGCGACATACAATACTATATACAATTACTTTGTAAAGCGCTACGGAAGATGATGGCGCTATATAAATAAACAATAATAATAATAATACAATATATATATCTAGGCAGAATTGTCTGCTTTGAGACAATCCAACAATTGAAGTGATTAGTGCAGGAAAAGTGCTCTGCTTGTAGCTCAGATCAGACTATAAGAAAAGGCTGCTGTTTCAGAGGTAATTAAGAGATGATTTTGGTCAAGAGAGCAGTTAAACACATAGTAAAATTGTTTTAGGGCATCATTAGCTATGAGACAAGTGAAAGGCCACAGTAGATACGGTTAAAAATGAGGCACAGAAGCAGAGTCAAAGGAGAGAAAGGCGAAGGCAGCTTTTACATATTTCTTTATCACTCATACAATACCGGCATTTAATAGTGCCCATGAATCGATAATAGGAGCCAGGGCTTCAGCGAGCAATGATGCTGCTGATATACTGTATTCATAGTAATATATGCAATTCACAGTTATGGAGCATAATCAGTTTACAGTTCATTCAGAATTCAAAAAGGATACATATTATTCAATAGTTTAGTATCTCACAGAATAGGGTGATTATGTTTAATATAAAGGCCCACAAAGATTACAATTAGGTACTTCGGGCTGTTCTACTGTTTTAGAACCTTTAAATCTTATCAAGTCACTGCCTTAAAAAATCATGCAGCCACTAAAGGCAGAACAAATGTACATATGCAAATCAGGAGCCCAAGAACAACATTTTGGTGGCCCCCTTTTCGGCATAATCATATTTTTAGTAAAGCTCTCATTAGTTTACTTGGCAGAATAAAGATGATGGAAAATGTATTGTAACCTGGACCAGCTTTAATTTACAAAAATTGGCATCCTCCTCTTGAGTGCCCCTGTGTGCAATACAGAGTGCTGCAGGAGAAGTGCCCTGGGCAGAAGCAGTGGTGCCTGTTTTTTGTGACTGCCAAGCAGCTCCCCTGTGACAAAGCTAAGGGGGGATCCAAGCAATGTCGCTGCACCTTGAACAGCAGAGGCCCAGATCTGTGGCCAAGTTAAGTATACATAGGCAGCATTTGTTAGTGATGAAACTTATGGTATGAGTTTTTATCCCTTGCCCTGTTGTACAATATAATAAGTGAGACTGTGTCCCACTCAGTGGCGTTGCTAGGGCTGGTGTCACCCGGGGCGGTAGGAAATGGTGTCACCCCCCCCCCCCCCAATGGTGTCACCCCCCCCCCCAAAGGTGTCACCCCCCCCCCCAATGGTGTCACCCCCACCCCCCCCCCAATGGTGTCAACCCCACCCCCCCCCCAATGGTGTCAACCCCCCCCCCCCCCAAAGAAAACAAACAAAAAAAAAAGCATTTTTGCCGGCATGGTGGGAGCGGGCCGGCCGGTTCCGCGCTGACAGCGGAACCGGCCGGCCCGCTCTGCTGTCAGCGGAACCGGCCGGCCCGCTCTGCTGTCAGCGGAACCGGCCGGCCCGCTCTGCTGTCAGCGGAACCGGCCGGCCCGCTCCCACCATGCCGGCATTTTTAAAAAAAGCAAACACTTACCTGCAGGTCCGGAGCGTGGAGGCCGGCGCCGCTCTCAGCTGTCATCTGAGGGCGCGTCATCAGAGGCGCCCTCTGATGACGCGCCCTCAGATGACAGCTGAGAGCGGCGCCGGCCTCCACGCTCCGGACCTGCAGGTAAGTGTCTCTATACCGAGGGGTGACCGGCCGAGAGGTGTCACCCTCTAGGTCTGGTGTCACCCGGGGCGGTCCGCCCCCCCCGCCCCCGGGTCGCTACGCCACTGGTCCCACTGATACAATATAACAAGCTGGTGGATGTCCCCCTGTACCTCTTGATACAGCACTGGTGCAGTCCCATCTGGAATATACAGTTTAGTACTGGGCACCAGTTCATAAGAAGGATGCCCTGATTCACTGCTGGGGACAAACTTTACAATACATTTAGGCTATGTTTTAGTTGTTGATAAATGATTTTTTTCTAAAAAAAATATGTAATTTGGCGACATTTAGGTCATGCGTTTCCATTATTGACAAGTCCCAATGCAAGTCCTGTACAAATAAGTAAGCATTGAACACTATAATCCAGTTCTGGCCATTGTGCTCTATGGGATCCTGACCTACAGTACCAAATGATTTTTTTTCAATACGAACTATAAACCTTTGAATAGCCTCTCATAAAAGCTTGTTACAGACAACTTAAAAATTAATAAGAACCTTTTTTTTCCTTAAAGAAAAAAATAACATTAACAAATACTGTTAGCTGTAAAAAAAAAGAAAAAAACCTACCCTCAACCCAATTCCTTGTTGAACTTGGTGGACATACTCTATTAACAATGTAACTATGAAACTAAATTGCCCTAATTATGCTGGGACTGGGACTGACTTAAGGTCAGTGTAGTCTAAAATCAAAGCCAAGAGATGTGTTTTTCTTTTTAGGAGGTTTCTAAATGCTCCAACCTGTGTTCATCTCAATAGTTACTCATATGAGATAATGGAATGTGCTATGTTGCTAAATCCTTACTGTTTTAAGTATCTCTTATCCAAGGTCTCATATGATAAAATGCTCACATGATGCCACTAAAAGAATTGGTGGTGTGGTTTATTTTAGCAAAAATCTGTGCACATAATTTGCCCCATTAGGATCCTCCATGTAATTTAGCAGAGCTCTGGATTTGGTCGGTATCAATGGCAGTGGAGGGCCACCTGCTAATAAAATAAATAGAACCCGACATGCAGGAACACTCACTGTAGCAGAGAGGAATCCTGCTAAATATGTGCCAGCTGTGTTGTTACAGGATAAGGGAACAGGATTCTGCCCCAGCACATTCTGCAGAGCCCATCTTCATGCCATCTTTATGGAGACTTCATACAGTAACAATCGGGTTTAGAGATCCACTGGAGAGACTGACGTGATAACAAAAGAGCTGCTAAAGAACACTGGATGATTTTAGATGGAGCAAAAAGTGGATTTGCTAATATACTGCTTTTTTAAAGCTCAGGGTGGTGAAGCCAGGAATTTAAAAGATTCCGCCACCGGTTACTGGCCTGTCCTCAGTTTAACTGTGCATGCACAGGCTCTCATCCAATCAGAGCCATATGCCATGCCAATGTAATTCGGCAAATGGCTCTCAGTAGTTCGGCCGCATCCACTGCATCTTGCTGTGTACACGCTTTTGCCCCAGCGATTTGGAGGCCATGCACTGCTGGGCATGTGGCCACTTGCACTCCCCATTAAAAAACATCAAATACATTTGCCAAATGACATAGTCACGACAAATAGCTCTGATTGGACAAGAGCCTGAGCATGCGCTGCTGGTCCAGGAAGAGGTGAGTTTTACAGGACGTTCTGTAGAGTTTCCCATAGCATGCATTTCCAAATCAGGATTCTTACTGAGGGACGGAGCAATACCTGGGATAGTCAAAATTCTGGGTTTTGGCAGAGGTATATGTGGATTTTTTGGCACTAAACATTATTTTATTTACATCAGCCACGGACGCATGTTTAATTTCAGATCCTATATAAAATCTTGTCTTAAATTAAATGTCAAGGGGATTGAGAAATCAGCTTGTGATTGGAAGGTTGCTGGTTGGATTCCAAGTTGGTACATGACAAAGTGCAATTGAGCAAGGCACCTCCCTGGGCACTGTGGATAGGTCAGCCCTGCTCCAGACATGTGTGCAGTCACTACCCCCTAGTGTGTTCACTGGTGCATTTCACTAGTGTGTTCACTGGTGCATTTCACTAGTGTGTTCACTGGTGCATTTCACTAGTGTGTTCACTGGTGCATTTCACTTGTGTGTTCACTGGTGCATTTCACTTGTGTGTTCACCGGTACATTTCACTTGTGTGTTCACTGGTTTGTAGTTTGTCTTACTGCACGCATGGGTGCAAAGCAGAGCAATTCCTTTGTGTGCACAAGCATATATTGGTCATATATGCACATTATACATTATTATACATTTTTTTTATTATACACTTGAATCAAAAGAAATCATTGTTTCACTGGTCACATGAACAGCGCTAGTGTAGTGGCTGTAGTGGTTTTTTACTACATTTTCATAGTATATTGGGATAGTGTGTTTATGTGTTACATGTTTAATAACGTAAGGATTGGGCACCATGGCCACACTACATAAAACAGAGTCTTGTCAACAAGTCCAAGAAAAAGACAGTAATACTTACTTTTGGTAACAACACCTTCGAGCCTGATAATATTTGGATGATCAAACTGTCCCATGATACTGGCTTCCCGGAGAAAATCTCTGCGCTGCCTGTCCATGTAACCTCCTTTTAAAGTTTTAATGGCCACAGGGATTTCCTTCTTTGCAGGAGTCTTCAATCTTCCACTGCATACCTCGCCGAATTCCCCTAAAATGATAACTTAGCTTCAATATAAAGAACACACACAAAACATCAATATCAATAACTTGTGGTGTGTTGAGGAAGAGGGAGGGAGGAAGGAAAAATGTGAGCTAACAAGAAGGAAGGTGAAAGAAATCTCTATCATTTTTAAATAATCATGAGAGGTCATATCACTAACACCCTTTGTAACTCCCTTTTACTCCCATGTTACTGAACATACCATCACTTTCAATTGACCATGATGTCTCTAGACACAGGAATGGACTGGAATTCATTCAAACCTGGCCCCATTGCCCACCTCAGCCAAGACCCTAGCACATGTTTTGCCCCTGCAATGCTAGCAGACTTAGCATCATTTCTGTGGCAGCCATAACCACTCTTGCCACAATATCTGCCCCTACAACACTTGATTGCCATAGCTTTAAAGTGAACAAAAACCCAACATCAATGACTCCAGGGCTGCCTGATTCCCTGCTCCCAGGGCACCCCGATTTACCAATGACACCATGACCCATTTACTTCCATGTCATTGGATATACCTGATATACCACCACCACAGCCACCGGACGCAAGAAGAGCGAGGAGGAGCGGCAGGCAGGCGGACGGGCAGGGCAACTGATCTCTGTCCGCTACCTCTTCCACTTGCGTTGTCCCCGGCGTCCTTGTTGTATCTGCTACCGCTTCTTTTCCATCGCGCCTGCACGCACAGAGCAACACCCGACTCGGTACACCTGCATTTTCTGGCCTCCCGTGGCTGTGGCGACCTGACCAGCACAGGAATGAAGGAAAGGTGAGTTTACCTTTTTTTCTTTTGCCTATGGGGAATGGAAGGGGGGTGCCACACTGCCTATGGGAATGGGAGGGGGGATTGCCACACTGCCTCTGGGAATGGGAGGGGGGAATGCCTCACTGCCTATGGGAATGGGAGGAAGGAATGTGACACTGCCCATGGGGAATGGGGGGGGGGGGGGAGAATGCCACTCTGCCTGTAATGGGGGAATTCTGCACCTTGCCTATAATTTGGTTCTTGGGAGGTCGTGTTTTAGCACAATATTTCCTTCAGAATATTTATTTTTTTATTTTCCACCTCCAAATCCTAGGGCGAAAATGAAGTGTGAAAATGGCCAAAAAGAGATTTACTGTCCATTTTAAACGTATGTTTCATAAAGCAGAGAAGAATAATACATTAGTTTAGCATGTTTTTTTTTCTTTATAGAAAAATCTTGTTATTTATATTCTGAGTTTTTTCTTTTGTTTATATTTATTTTAAACTTCAAAGTCAAGCCATCAAGAAACAACCATGCATCATAGTGCCAATGTTAAAAACCGGGTCACAACTTTCCCTTTGTGTACTGAATGCCCAAATAACTGATGGGATTATGGGAACAGCCACAGCCAACAGGTCAGTATTGGGAAACAATCACTCCAGTATTTCTTTGCTACACACATACGGTCTGTATCTTTAGAGGGCAGTTGCATCACAGGCCTTTCAAAGTCCAATTCTTTCATATCGCGGTTTGAGATGGGAAGGGTTTCATTCGGCAAATAATCAGGGGATAAAAGGAGACTTTTAGGTCCGGCTCAAGGGGCGATAGTCTTCCACTTCATATGGCATCTCAGATTGGGATGCCATGCTTCTTGGATTGCCACAAACTTACCTCTTTGCAGGAGCCTTGCCACATCTTGGCTCCGCGGCCACATCCCCAGCATACCTTTATCTGGGGCGTGTTCGCTCCAGATATACTCGTACCAGGCCTAGCTGTGGGCTCTGGCCAGTGCTGGCCCTGAAATCTCATAGGCTTATCAACATCGAGGTGCAGCGGGAGAGCCCAGGCTTTACTGCTTCGCTGCTGTACAGTAAAGAGGGACTATGGTCATTTCTGACCATAGTTCCTGTCGGTGGCATAACTAGATGTGAAGGGGGCCCCAGTGCAAACATTAAATGTGGCCTTCACGGCTCATACAATAAGGACCCTGGCTCCTTTTTAAATTTAATATTTCACCAGGGAGCCTCAGATTGTCAGTTGGAGGCTTCCGTGCATGCAGCAACAGCTAGGCGCCTTATTAGAATCAATTTGTTTTTTTTTCCAGAAAATGTTGGAACATTTGTAATGGGGGTAGAGCCTCATTTGAATAACAATAATAATAATAATAATAATTATAGAAACTTTTAAAGGTACAAAGCCTTTTATAATAAGAGATTTAGCAGAATGCATATACGAGATGTTGTTTATGTTGCATATAATTTTACTGAACCAGTCCAAGAAAAATGTATAATATAAACCTAAAAATGCAAAATCATTGTCTGGAATCATGTTCCTTTAGATTCATGTAATTTCTCTTTATATAAATCTGTAAAGGTTCTCTTTGTTATATCTAGGGTAATAAATCTGGTCCAGGGGCCTTGATTTATTATTACAGTTATATCTTCTAGATATACCCAGGCTTACATTCATGTATCACTGCTTTTCCCCAGTCCGGTTGCCTTGATTTATTGCTACGGGTATATGTTTAGATATAGTCAGGTTTGCATTCATGTATCACTGCATGTCGTTGTTGTACAACCCAGTTGAACGTCTTGTCTGTTTATTTCTAATCTAATTTCTAATCTAAACCTGATCTGGCTTTAAACCGGACCTTCAGCATCATTTAGTGAAAAGCCCAAAACCATAAAAAACTATTCCCCAGCATCTAAAATTCTATATTTTACATTTTAGTCACTTACTTTATATTCTTTACCCCACTGGGCTGTAATTCTGTTCAGGACACAGACGCCACCCATCTTGCCTCAGAAGCATCGAGGAAAGGGGCAATAGTGCAGAGAGAGCGGGGTGATAGGAAAAGGACAGCAATCCCAGACTGCAGAGGCGCACAGCATCAGAAGACACTTCCTGTTTGCAGGCAGCCTGAGGATCCATGTGCCGCCATTTTGGATGTTTAAAGGCTCAGAAAATGCAATAGGTGCAGATAGGATGATTTTTACTTTGGCTAATCTGTATGTACAGGGTGGAGGAAACACATAAGATGGCTCTTATTCAGGGTGAAGACCCGGTTTAAACACTGCCAATTGTATTATTAGTCTGAGACAAAAAAAGGCGTATGTATTTTCAGAATCTTAGCTGTAATACTTCCAAACTAGTTTCCTGTACCAAAATGGGCAAAAGCTATGGTACCAATCAAACAGAGAACACCTGCAATTATTCAGGATGTGTTTAATATATGCTGTGACACTGCCGCAACTCACAGAAAATGTTCTGGTAACACACACTGTACCCACAAACCAAGGAACCCCAGCCCCCAATACTATAGCCCCCAGCATCAAGTTTGGGGGCCACAGCAGGGATGTCTCAGGACGGGCCAGGGGAAAAAATCCAGGGCTGATTTTTGGCCCCAGTCCGCCACTGCCACACACTGTAACCGTACACCAAGAGCCAGGAAACATCATTTCAGAAAGTGTCCATTCCCAGGTTTATCATAATGTAGCCAGTGATCTATGTGGCTGGAATATGTGCCCTCCTCAGTATTATTGTGCCCTTTTCACTTGGTAAGCCCCAGATTGTGGTCCTGGCATCAGCACCCCTCTTACATTTCTGTGTACTGTAAGCACGCAATTGATAAAAGGCATCGAAATAAGGATAGCAAAATGGCAGATAATGTATCCTGAGATTCCGTTCCTGCTCAGCATGACATGCATTACAATTAGTGCCGGGGAAAACGCTAGACATTTCTCCAGTGGGCCTAAACCCACCAGAACGGTAAGTTGGGTATCCCGTGTGCTACCTGCTTATGGATTTGGGTTGGATTTTCTGTCCATTGTATGCTTGCGCATGGGATTTTTTCCCCTCTTCATTTAACTCAACTGTGCAATCACAAGCAGTGGCTGCCCAAAACACAGTGTCTAGGAAGCAGTCGGGGGGGTTAGGTGTCCCTTGCTCAAATAGCACTTCAGTTATGTCCCAACTGGGAATTAAACCTGCAACCCACTTCCTTACCACAAGGCCACTCTACTGCCCCTTTATGGTTGGTCCCAGGACCAGAGGACAATCAGCAGCAATAGAAAAGGTGGTGAGAAATGTGCAATTAGCAGCAATCTTGGAATCTTCAGCAGCAGAAGTGAAAGTGGCAAAACCAAGACAATTGGCAGTAATGCTCAGTGGTGGATTGGGGCAGAAAACCAGCCCTGGATTTTATTAGCCACTGGTCAGCCCAAGACGTCCCTGCTGAGGCCCCCTCAATCATAATGTGTGTGTTAAAAGCAGCAACCCAACTGGCCCCAAAGCAGTGCGGCCCACCGGCATTGTCCTGGGTCTCCCTAAGGCCAGTCCGCCCCTGGTAATGGTGGACTCTTCAGTGATTGGATGATGACCAACAGCGGCAGAGTAAACAGTAAGGACTGGAGGCCAATCAGCGCCAGCAGTTATGGTGGCAAGGCCTAGAGGACAAAGGCTGGCAATGAAGAAGCTAATGGGGATGGAGGGCTTTTAGCAGCAGAGGTGGTTCCATAAGGGGCAGAGTAGCTGGAGGATGGTGTGACGTGGCATGTGGTGTGACACAAAAAGTACTTTGCCCAGGACCCTTTCCTCTACAAACGTATGCAAGGCAGCGTGACCCCATACCCCACTTTTATTTGCAATTGAACCATTGGAAGATTATGGGATGGAGAATATGGAATTTAGATTAGGAATCTATATATTTAGTATAGACCTTTGGCTTCTCGTTTGGTCCATGTTGTTCCCTCTTAACCATTTAGCTTCCACACCCAACAATTGAAGTATTTTGTTTTCATTGGAAATAAAAATATTGGCTATTATATACCACTACATTTCAAGCTAATGATGGCCTAAATGTAAATAAATACAGCTTGTGATGAGCGAACCTGAAGAAGCTTTGGTTCGTCAAGTTCGGCTGAACTTGTTGCAAAAGTTCTATTTGGGTTCCCCAAACCCAAACCCCATTGCAGTCAATGGGGACTCGAACTTGGTTTTTAAATGGCTGTAAAATGCGGGTAGCAACAAGGGCTAGAGGGCTGCAAATGGGGGGGGGGGGGGGGGGGGGGGGGGGGGAATGCACCAGGTCGATTTCCCTGCACAAAGTGGGGTAGGGAAAGGACTCAACATAACAACAGAAAACAAAAAATAAATACATAAATAAATTAATTAAAAACAAAGGGTTTTCCCCGTGTTTAACTCGTTCCCACTGCGGGTAACTGCCTGCAGGTTTATTTTTTATTTTTTTGCCAATTTTTGGGGCATTTTATGTTTATCTAACAAAAAATAGCCTAGCTTTTTATTTTTAGTTGTTTTTTTTCAGTTTTCAGTGTTGCATTCTATTTAACATTGAAACTGACCATGGGATAATTTTTTTATATTTTTTGGGGGCATTTTTTACTGGATACAATTTTTATCTAATGGAGAATAGCCTTTATTTTTTTTTATTGTATTTTTTCAGTTTCAGTGTTGCATTCAATTTAACATTGAAACTGTCTGCGCGTTTATTTTTTAAATGTTTTTTGGAAATTATTTTGGCAATTTTTGTTGGATACAATTTTTATCTAATGACGAGTAGCCTGCCTTTTTATTGTATTTTTTAAGTTTTCAGTGTTTTACACCAATGCTTTTACTGGCATGCAATTTAGCATTGAAACTGTTTGACTGATTTTTTTTGTTCTCTCTTTTCATTTTTAATTTCATTTTTCTGTTTCTCACTTTTAAAAAAAGAACATAGGGTTCCCTCCCAAAGGCTACCAGCCTGGGTACCAAGCATAAGGACTAATAACCCAGGGCTCAGAGGTCACGCTATCGGTGGCCCCTGTCTTTGCAAGTTACCAGCCTTTTTGCCCTTTGGTATGGGCTCGGGGCTCTTCCAGGGATGCCTTCGGTACTCCTGGAAGAACCCCATGCCCACACCCATGGGCACCGAGCTCTTCCACATCCCTGATGCCCCAGATGGTGGTGCATGTAAAGTGTCATATTACCAGCATAGCATCCGTTGAGCCTGGCATGAACTGACCATAGTAAACTGGTATAGGGGTCCCCTGGATAGAAGCTCAGCAGCCCATCAACTAGCTTTTCCAGGTTTGAGCCAAACACCAAACTCCAGCATGGGGCTGAAGTCCCATGATCACATTCAGGGGCCCAAGCTCGCAAAGTTCTGTACGAACCCAAACCTTGCAGCTTGGGCTTGTATTAATCTTTCCTGGCAACATCTCAGCTTAAACTGCTGTACAAGTTTTGTTGACTTTCGTGGACTTACCCAACAAGACTGATCCGGGGTGTCCTCTGGCAAGACACACCCCAGTTACTTTCCACTCACTCCCACGCTGTATATCCCACAGCACCATCAGGTGGACTTGGCCTCAGTCCCATTAATCTCAATAGGAACATGCTATACTGAGGCCACACCCACCCACTGTACTGGTGCCATGGGTGACAGATGTGCAGCACAGAAGCAGAAGATAAGTGGGGTGTCTTATGCCCAAGGACACCCTGAACTGCTGGTCTGATGGGTCTACAAAAGTGGACTTTCCCTTGGAAGAGAATTTAAAGCCATACTGAAAATCACATCTAGTCTATTACCCCTCATTAAAAGTCCTATGTGTAAAAAAATCAGATTCATTTTCTACTTGTCCAAGCCGATTAGATGTTTGCTAATGAATTAATTGTTTTAAGTTTTCATGAATGATAGCCCTGAATAATCATTTGTGTGGAAAATTGTCTGCCTCTGTCGTAAACCTTTTTATTTCCAGCAGCCAGGCACATTCCAATAATAATATGTAAGCCGCAATCACAGTGTGCTCTATGATGAGGAATACGTGTGCATCTTTACAAGTATGGTACAGCGGGAGAAGGAATTGCGCATTAGTACCATGCATAGCAGAGAGCCGGATTGGGCACATCATCAGCATTTGATGTAGACAGGGTATTGTGAATAAAAATTAAGTAATGCTCATAAAATTATCTAGCATCTAAAATACATTTGGCTTAATAGATTTTTAGATGAGCTAACACATTAGCGTGGCCACTTCACTGCGGTGGTGTGGCCGGGGTACCGAGTCTGATTACCGTTACAGTTATTATTACAAATGAATATGAACCGAACATATTCCGCAGAGCTGTGGCTACAAGTGCACCATTTCACTGCTGATCCCAGTCACAGACACCACTGAGTGGCTGGAAAAGGCTGTGTTTGCTGAGAAGCATGATATGATGGTGGCTGATGCATTTGCCTTGGGTGCTGCCATTGTTCCGACCAAATGTTTCCCATCTGAAATGATTGCAAGGAAAAAAAGGAAACAAAACTGCTGAAATAGCTGAGAAGCTTGAGTGACAGATCAGTTACCCAATCACAGTTGCTGCTGCATCACTGTTGCTGCAGGGATTGAATGATTGATTGTCACTCTAGCAATCTAGGTCTTAGTGCTATGGCAGCTGTGAAAGAATACCCATCGTTCCCTGCGACTGGAGGAGGATCATAGAAATCAGGTAAGTATTTTCATATTTTACAGCCCAAATAGGGATTAGCTTACAGTGGTGGTGGTGGTGGGTTAAAAAAATATATAGACGACTGTGTTCTTCATTCCTAGTGGAAACCACTGCCTGCAGGACACCTACACATGTGTCAGATGGAGATGAGGGAAGTATCTCTCCACTAAGGGGCCTGTTGTGCGTAGCAGGAGAGTGGGGGAGGGGTACAGCTGGACAGGTTAATCCTTGAAGTAGGGTTTGGGTTTCGGGCCACTTTAAAATTTGGAAAGGCTTTTATTACTACATTTGTAACGAGAATCCCTAACTGTGAAACATCATTATATCATGGGTAGAACTTCTCCCTTCACATTTGGGGTAAAGTGCGTCTTATTTTGTGAAAAATACTGTACTTGATTCTTGGGGAGGATGACTGGTTCATAACCACAGGGAATTAATTATCTCGTGGATGTGAAAAATCGTGAAAAACTAATAAAACCTATGAAAACTTCCTTAAGTATATAAACACAGTCAAAAACCACTCAGCATAGACTACTTTGTATACTTAATGTCTGCTGGGTTATGAGGCACACATGCTCATCAAAAAGGTCATCACTTTAATTTCAGTCGTTTGCATAAAGCTTGACTTGTAGAAAGGAAAATGTCATTCCTATCTAAAAACTTCAATATCAGATCAGTGTTTTGGAATAATTGTGCGATGCCTCCTCCCTCGACATACCAGCTATGATGATAGGGGGCTAGAATAGGGATAGGCAATTGTTGGAACTGAGAGAACTTGGTTTTCACTCCAGTAGATCGCTATGCACCTAAGCCAAGATGTCAGCACTGTTTAAGCCCATGGCCGGTATCCAAACCCGGTAAACTGCTGCATGTACAGGAACATCTTGCAGAGACTAAAAAGGTTCCATATGAACAAGAATGTTCCTGGACTGAAGCTGGGTGACAGATGTAGAGAAATTTGCTGTGGGCAGTTTAGCAGCCTAATGTAAAGTTTGTTCTGAGAGAGTACATTGTCCAAAATTCTTTAAAAAATCATCCTCCTTTAGAACCAATATTATGAATTTATTAAAGTAAGCCAAAAGCCGTTGCCAGTCTCCCCTCTATGTAGCGTGTTGAGATGCTGAACTGCACAAAGTCAACATTTCTGTTGAGATACAAAAAAATGTTGAGCATTTTAAAGTGGAACAAAACCCTTGGCTGCTGGCCCTCCCCATGGGCATCCCAGGCTGGAATGCCCTGCTGTGTGAAACCCCCCTGAGGCACAGCAAAACTCACCTGCTTCCTGGCACCCCCATCGATGTCAACATCCTGCGGCCGCATGTTCAGGCTGTGAGATCACTCCTGCTCCCAGCCATTCAGAAGGGCTGGAAGAGCATGCAATGCAAGGGATGTGCCCGCTTTTGCTCCTACTGGCGAAGCCCTGCTTGTAAACAGACCTGTTTGCCAATTATATATGGATGGCAAACAGCTCAAATTGGAAGAGCCCACGTATGTGCTGTTAGACCGGGGGAAGGTGAGTATGTATGGGCTTTCTGGGGGGGTTTACATAGGAGGGCATCCTAATTCAAGATGCTCCCGAGGTACGGAACAAGACCCGGGATTGTCAAAATCATGGGGTTTGTCCTGCTTTAAGAGCCTCCATCTGTTTTTGCATTCCATCCCACGTACTATCAAGATAGTGAATATAGGCCCACTATATCAGCCCTAACTATTCTGAAGTTATTAAAGATGTTTTATTGTGTGCTGCTAACGCTTAATCCTATTAGGAAGGCCTAAACCATATTACACTGGTGTCCTAATCTATCGATCATGCTACACACACACCTTACACTTGGCTCTATGTAGACATGTATAGCCAGTAGGGTTTGGGAAACTGAGGGGGGTATTTAGTTTAGTGCTAAAGGAGGTAACCTGTTTCCCCAAAAACAAGACAGGCCTTATATTCATTTTTTGCTCAAAAAAGGCAGAAGGGCTTAATAAAGTGAGCCAAAAGCCATTGCCAGTCCATCCTCTATGTAGCGCGTTGAGAAGTCAACATTTCTGTTGAGATACAAAAAAATGTTGAACATCTTAAAGTGGAACCAAACCCTTGGCCATGTTCGTTAGCTATGCTATAATACAATCAGTCACTGCCTCATGAAATAGGCAGAAGGGCTTATTCTCAGGGGATGCCCTAATATAAATACAAATTGTAATATAATTGTGGCCATGTTCGATCCCAGCATCTACCTCGAGAGTATATGGGTGGGCAAAAAGGGTGAATCCAGTAAAGGGTGGCCAATCACCGGAGAGACCACTCCCTTCTTCTCAGTGCTGTATGAGTGGCTTGAATTATAAAATAGGTCACAAAGACAGCCCACACC
The DNA here is from genome assembly GCA_027917425.1 of Gastrophryne carolinensis. NCBI lineage: Eukaryota > Metazoa > Chordata > Amphibia > Anura > Microhylidae > Gastrophryne > Gastrophryne carolinensis. The sequence goes on from CM051236.1 coordinate 458,847,668, forward strand.
CTGTAACCCATCTTCAGTACCTTCATTAATTTTGGATCACCCCAGACCCTCCTGCCCTTCCCCCTCTAAGCTTACCTTTCCCAGGCCAAGATTCCCTGACATTCCCCGTTGTTTCAGGTGCTGTGCACAGCCGTCTTGCACAGAGCTGCATTCACAGCTCTATGCATGCTCCTGCCCACCCATTGAATTGAATAGGCGTGCATAGCACTGAGGAAAGATAAGACAACAGTATTATCTAAATAGTGAGATCATCAGTGGGGTTCCGGATTTTGGTATGCATGAGAAAAGTGAAATCAGACTGGACTAGCCAGTGAGAAAAGTATCCTTATATACAAGTAATTTTGTGTGTTGTGTGGGGGTGATTTTGTGTGTAGCGCGGGCTGGGGATAATTTTGTGCAGGTGTGAAGGGGCAATTTTGTGCGGGGTGGTGGTAATTTTGTGTGTAGTGCGGGGCAAGTTGGGTGGTTTTGTGTGGGGGTAATTTTGTGCGAGGGTGCAAGGTCATTTTGTGCAGGGACAGTGGGGTAAATTTGTGCAGGGATGGGGGTAATTTTGTGTGGGATGGGGGGTAACTTTGTATGAGGGAGAGGGGTAATTTTGTGCGGGGTGGGGGAAGTAATTTTGTATGGTGGTGGGGGCAATATTGTGCAGGGGTGGGGGGCAATATTGTGCAGGGGTGGGGGAGGTAGTTTTGTGTGAAATGACAACATAAAATAGCTGCCCACAAGCTGTCACAAAATGGCGGGGACACAAGATGACTGTCATCACAAAATGGCCGCTGTTATAGAATGGCTGCCCCAGTGCCATCACAAAATGTCCGCTTCTGCTGTCACAAAATGGCTGCTGGGAATTGCATTCTGGTTCTATGTAATAGAGAATAATAGAAGAGCCCCACACTGAGCAACCGATCACAATGATAAGCAGTTGGGGCAATGTTTGGTAACATTGTAATGTGATTGTATGGTCACAAGGTGTGTGATATGGGGCTCTAAGCCCCTCCCCCTCCCCCTGCTATATAGGCACAGGTCACATGACACATTGTCTACTCCTTGTGCTGCCAGTACAGGAAGGATCTCTCTTGCCCTCCTCTGCATTTGTGTGTAAAGGAAGCTAAGTGTGTTTCTTCTCTCTCTAGATTGTCTCCTCCACCATCATCTGAGTGGGAAAGCGGCCTAGCGGACCAGTGACCAGGGATCCCGGGCATCCCAAACATGAGCCAGAGGGAGCTGCGCCAGCTGCTGCTCTACAACCAGGCCATTGGAGCTCGAGGTAAGTGGCACATAACAGGTTTTATCCAATTAGTTTTTCTAAAATGTGAGGAATGTGCATCCAGCTGCTATTGTATGGTCACTGCTTGTGCTTTATTACTAAAGCTCCACTCACATAATGTCTCACAATGATGTCCCCCAGCCTTCCTTCCAACTGCCACTCACCTACCAACTGCCACTCACCTTCCAACTGCCACTTACCCCACTATGCCCAATAAGGCCAAATGTGTGAGAAATAATCCCCAAACCAAGCCAATAATGTTACTGAAGATACAATGAAAGCTATTTCCAGCCATCTTTCCTCCTATTCCCAGCGATAAGGACACATAGGCTGTAACTGTCACCCTAAGCTCTGCAATGGGCCTCAGCATTGCCCAGTGTTACAGCTACAGAGACACCATAGGGCTCATCATGTGACCACTATCATATCTAATAGATGGTGTAACAAAGATCTACTTTCATTTATTCATTTATTAAATGTTACAGGAAGGGAGCGTGAAATGCAGTCACATTATTTCTATTGCAATATTGCTGTTGTGTTTACATGCTTCTACCCATCATGCAATGCTTTCTGGAAAAAGTAGTTCTTTATTTTCCTGTTTCCCATAGAATTTTCCAGGAGAAACAGGCACCTACAGTTCAACAGGCCTTGAAAAAAAAAAAAAAAAAAAAAAAAATATATATATATATATATATATATATATATATATATATATATATATATATGTATTACAGTTTCCTGTGGAAAGGTCTGCTAAACATGCTTCAAAAACCATATATATATATATATATATACATAATTAAATATATATATATATATATATATATATATATATATATATATATATATATAAAAACATTTTTTAAAACATTACAAGAATGACAATTGAAAATAATACATCGGTTCATTAAATAATATTAATAATAATAATAATAATAATAATAATAATGTTGATAATAATGATTGGAAACATGATTTTCATGCCGGGCCAGTGCTCTAACCACTATATTAAAACACAAGAGACAGTAGGTGACTTTATAGCTGTTACAGCATTTTTTTAAGTTGCTAAATTGTCTGATTTGATTCAGATCTGAAGCAAATCTCACAATCAGGTTCCAGGGAATGATCATGAAAGGCATGATGACAGATTTCCTTATCTCTAATAGTTATTCATAATGCTCAGTATGTGTAAATTTCGACATGTTACTATTTCATTCTAACACTCTCTTTCTCTTTACAGTGCGTCCAACCTCGCTGCGATCCAGTAAGACTCGTGTGCCCGTACAGCGGTATGTTGTCGGGGGTACCCACACGCGCTGTAACATTTGTTTTTCAGACTATCGGAAGGACAGACGCACAGGCCTGTTGTTGTGCTGTCATGTGTTCCATCAGCTCTGCCTTGACGACTGGCTGCAGCAGAATCGCACTTGCCCCCTGTGCCGCCGCCCGGTATGGTTCTATGTTGTGAGTCATCTCACAGGGGATGTACTAACCCTGCACAGAACCAGTTAAAAAAAAGACCAGACCTCATCCATTGCTTTCTAGTTTTCTCTTCCAGATGCCGTTTTGTCCACCTCGGCTAAAGGTGGCTGTGATGTCCCGAATCCACCTCCAGGGGAACGTCTCCACCACCCTGCTGTCTCCAGATCCATCCGGATGACGAAATTGTATCGTTACTTAAAATATATTGTATTAATATTAATGGTTATTTATTTTATGCATTTATAGTATATTGTATTAGATGTATAATGTATTTATTATAGTTATATCATTTTTTTTGCGTCGTCTGGGTTAGATTAGGTTTCCATTAGCGCCATATCCTAAGTTTTCCTCCAGCCATCATCTGCCTCCAGCTGCCTCCATGTCATCTGCCATCAAAATCTCCTCCTGCCCGGTCATCGTATCCTAAGTCTTCCTCCAGCCAACATCTGCCTCCAGCCAACATCTGCCTCCAGCTGCCTCCATGTCATCTGCCATCAAAATCTCCTCCTGCCCGGTCATCGGCATCCATCACCCGCCGGCACCCAGCCACCGGTGTCTATGTGTTTGTCTTTGTCCTGTGTTGTTTTTGTGTTTATACTGCCACTGACACACACTCACTAACAAGTATACACTGACACCACCCAGACACACCCTGACATACCTACCGCCATTTGTAGAGTGACGTCCATGCGAGTAGCTGTAGAGTAGATGGCACACACCTAGGCTAGAACATCTAGTAGTAGATTAGGAAAACTACACCTGCATCCAGCACTAGAATAGGGCTCATGATGACTAGCATCAGTTAGGACAGGCCAGCGTAGTGTAGTGTAGGACCTGCCCGAAAAAGAGTCTACCTTGGCGTTGGTGGGCAGGCTTATAATCGGTTGGCAAAAAAAAATATAGGCACTTGCATCACACTTTATGCCCCTATAGTAGATGTAATTTCACCTTAACTGACTTCCCAACCAAGAAACCTATTAAAGGGACAGTCCAGTCTAAATAACTCTTATGGTTCATGGGAGCACCCATGATGGGATTACCTGTGGCTGCCACCCACTTTCTTTTTTTGAGCTGTATGAGACATAGCACTGCCCCCTCCTCTCAATAGAAGTCAATATGGCGGCAACTGCAGTAATCCCATCATTTTAGACTAGACTGTCCCAAAGGAAACTTGCACTCCTGAGGGAAGATCTGTCCCCTTAGTAGCATTTGTTTCTGCTCCTCGCAGTCCCTCCCCTCTCTATTTCTTGCTTACCTATTTCAGTGGCACTTTCCCTTAGCTGGGGGATGGGAAGCTAAAGCAGCACAATGTTACATGTTAAATCTAGGCCTCCAGCAGAGGGAAGTTGTGGCACTGAAGCAGGTAAGTCAGTGAGCAGTAGGTCTTCCCCTCTGGCAGTTTGAATGTGCTCTAAAGAGCAATGAGTTGCCTATAGGAATAATAGCTGATACCACTGAGCTGCTGCTTGCCATTAATTCACACTATTTTATCATGTGTGGTTTTTTTGCCGATTTGATTATACTAAGAGACTCTTTGTTGAACATAAGTAAAGTGCACAGGTAAATACATGACACATAACCCATGTATTGTGTGTGTTTAGAAATAGATTTCATATACTTCACAATAAAAGGTCTTGTGCTCACAAAGGACTTGTGCTAAGCAATCTCACCTGTGCAAGAAACATGCGAGAAAGCCATGGGAGAATTTTCCCTTTCATGTGAGGTTTCTCTAATCGCATGACAGTTGTTTCCTGTGCTCTTTGATACTATTGCTCTTTCAGAGGTACGATGGATACTCAGCTCTTCTGCACCTTAAAGGGCGCGCTTGTATTAGGTGGGGGTAGCAGCATGTCACCCGCCAGTGCCGGCAAGTGACATGCTGGTCCCTTTACCCTTGGAACCCCTTTCCAGTTCCCCCAAAGTTGTTAAAAAAAGAAGAAAAAATAAAGTTTAATGTTCTAAATGTAACTACTTACCAATCTGTGTCTTCTTTGTCCCGCCGTCTACTATTGACCATTTTCAGTGTAACCTCACATCTCTTTGGACTACTTGAATATTTTGGATAGAGACATCAGCCACATGGCTAATACACAGTGTTTCATCCCCACCAACCTGATTAGGAGTTCTAGTAATGATGACTTCAGCCAGAAGTCCGTGTTCAAGTTTGGCGTATGGCCCCAATACGGAAAAGCTGGTTAATGGGCAGTCCCTCAACCAGCTTTACCTAAAGCACTGAGGATGCACTGATTCCGGGGAGGTATACTTTTTCTTTTTAATGCAAAACTGATAATGAGGTGAGGGCAGCACAGCCACCCCTGTCCCACTTCAGCAACTGTCAAAGATGAGGGGGGGGGGGGGCAGCGGCAGCCCAGCCACCCCCATCCCTCCCCGACTGATTGTTTTGAGAATAGAATAGAGCATTATTGCTGGCCAAAAGTCTAGTTTTATCTATTTTTTTTATTTTATATTAAAACTTAAAAAAAGGAAAGATCATTAATAAGCATGCAAACCGCCTACTCACCACGCTGCTAGCTCCCAGACCGCTCACTCCCCCACCGCCATTTTGCCACAATCCTCCCGGGTGTAGCCTTTGCCCTCACGTCTGCACCAGCCCCTCACAGAGAGCGGCCAGCTTTCTCTTCTAATTTCAGTGAGCGATGGCAGTGGCAGCATGGTAAGCAGGAGGTGGGGGGAGTGAGTGGTGGCAACGTGCTTCTGCACAGTCGGCTGTGTGCTGCGGGGACATTCGGACCGGAAACGTAAGTCCTATTGAATGTATTTTGAATGTATGGGAAGAGGTTAAAAAATGTTGAATTTCTTCAGTAAATGATTAAGTGTTAAAAACTCGCTTCAGTGGTGAGTATTTGCTAGGAGGAGGTGTACATTGCAGCAGGGGGTCTGAATCCCAATGAGGGATGCCCTACTGTACATACTGGAGATGGAAGCCTGGTACAGTGCAGTAATACTTACTTCATCAATGTGTGCCCACACCCCACTTGTTGTCAGCAGTCACATGGGGCTGCAATTCTATGGCTGGGAAGCGAACCTGGAGTCCTGAAGTTTTGGTTCTCAACTGATATTTGGGAATATTGTTCATATTGTATTTTCCACTCCATAAGACACAATTTGTTTGCGTCTCATTGAGCAAATGGCCATTTACCATACCAGAAATTCCATGCTACATATTGTCCTCCTGATCATCCTCCCACAGCCCTGGTTCCAGTGGGCTAGACAATCAGATGCAGAACACATCAGTGCCAGGACACCGTTAAGGTGAGTGGATAAGGCCAGGGGTTACATTTAAAAAAATGCCTTCCCTCGGCCAGGGCCCAGGATCCAACAATGTCATCAGTGCATGGGCTCTGCGCATGGCCCCATCGGCCCATTTACTATTAGAAGGTTTATGTCCCTTATTATTCAAACAATTGCAATGCCTCTATAGATAGTTGCATCTTCACTGTGTTCCCGGTTTCTGAGAATGGTGCTCCCTGCGCGTCACGTCAGTCACTCAAAGGAGTCCATTCATTGCAATGAAGGGGTGGGCAAGGCACACCTCTCTCTCAATTGCAATCAATGTATGGTGCACCGACACCAGTGCAATGGGCAGAAACTGTGGGGCTCATTCCAACAGCTGTTGGTCATGGAGCAGCCAGCATCCCCCCCATTCCCGTCGCGACCCCCAGCTCTCATTCTCGGAAACCAGGAGGTCTCCGAATGGTGAACAGGGCTGGAGCAGCTGCATGGGAAAGAAGCTTAGTACCTGTTTGTTTTTTTGGGGTTAGTAACCTTTTAATCATAATTACTTTAAGTGATGGCAGCTGTGTACTGACTACTAATTGAAAGTGGACCAAAACCAGACCTACCGTCTATAAGGCTAGGTCAAGTTTGACATCCACCCTGCAGGGCATCCTGCTTTGGGATGTTCCACTATGTGAAACACCACCAGACAAGGTACGTATTACAGCCAATCGGCAGGGTGTCACGCACGGGGGCATCCCAAATCAGGATGTTCCAAGGAGACGGACCAAAAACATGGCATACATGTATATATGTGTGTGCTGTTACCTGCTCCAATCACTCTTTCAATACGAATTCTAGATGGGTCAATCTCTTTTGCAAACTCATGGACGGCTAAAGAGGGATCTTCATACGTGTCCGGATCAATGTAAGTTTTTGTTCCAGGAATCCTTACTGTTGATAAAAAAGAATATCAATGGCTATAAAACACGTACATACATTTGCATTGTATTCAGGTTTGCCATAGCACCATATAACTATCTGATCTGTCCTCTGACTTCTTTTTGGACACGGCAAACATATGGCTACAGTATTTCCAGCTGTCACATATAAGTAGGTCACCTGTAGGCAAAAATGAGAATCCTGCATTTGAAAAGCCCTTCTCAAATGCTCCTGTATAACTCAATAATTAAATGTACAGTATTTGTTTTTCTTATTTAGTTTGCTTTTTACTTGCTGTTTTGCAGAACAGATTGTCTTCTACCCCAAATGAAAAATTATACATAGAAAAGTTAATTTGGTATGAGAATAAAAACAAAAATAAAAAAGGACAAGCTAAAAACAAGAGTGTACATTCACCCTCCCCAGTGGTTGCTAATAATAATGATTTACATACAGCATTGAATAAACAGTAAAAGACTATATAATAAAATATTATAATGGGGGGGCAGCAGACCCTAATATATCAGGCTTTTTACAAATAACACCTAACAACATAAAGAGAGCATAAGATAAAAAACTAAAAAACTAAATAATCAAGACTATATGATATAAAAAATATATATTTATATAGTATAGTTTCTGGTTCTGTTTTGGCTAATGCTCTTGATTTGTATTAATATAAAAGCTCTCTACATAGGTAAAGAGAGCTGTAAGCCATGGTTTGTTTTCTATTCAAAGTTAGAAAAAAAACAAAGCTAAAGAAAAAAAATGAATTTTGTTATTAATTTGAGCCTAGATACCATCACATTTCTTTTACATTTAAAATATTTTATTAGCTTTCCAGCAAGTCGGATGAACATAATTTGTTTGAACTATTAAAAGTCCCAACTTCAATAGGGAAAATGAAGGTCAAGGGAGCAAGGATTTTCTCCTGTTAAAGAAACTAAAAATGTATAGTCTGAGAAGGAATCAGAAACGTCAAAGGCAGGAAAGAATTACTGGGCCTAACATGGGTATAATGGGTTTAAATGAGCATTAGATATGCATAGGATTATTTTTATCCAAGGGAAAACGTTTATACATTGCACTGAAACGCCACAAGGAATGTGGAAAACATCTCTATCTCAAATAAAAAAGTCTGCACCTCACCCATGACACCAAAACCAAATTAGGTGCAAGGGACTGTGTTCTAGGTGGCGAGCCCTTTATACCAGGGGTACTCCACCACTTCTTGTAAAGGTCCATTTACAGGCATTTGGTGAGAGCTGAAGGTCCGGGCAGGGGGTGGATAGTTAGAAATCATTGGACTGGGGGGGAGGAGGGCAGGCTATAGATTCCACAGGCACCCCCCAAGAATCCTGTTGGACACTGGGAAAAACAGGAGTTATTTTGAGGGGGGGGGCACAGAACCTACAGCTCCACTGCTTTTAACCCCTCATGCATTCTGTGCAGGCTGTGTACAGGGGTGGACTGGGGGTCAAAATGTTAGAGGCAATAAGGTCGGATAACAATGAGGAATAAATAGAGCTCAAGGGAGAGGGATACATGGGGGAGGAGCTATAAGGAAGAGGGATGGATAGACAGAAAGGGAGGGATAGAGAGAGCTGAGAGAAGGCATGGATGAGGCAGAGAGACTGGACTGGATGGGGTAGAGATGAGAGGACAGGGGTGGATGGGGTGAAGCTGAGGGGACAACACGCCTTCCCCCAGCCATAGCAGAGAACCTTAGCCATTTACGGATTACCTTGGACTCTCTGTGCTGTACTTAGATGATGATGATATAAATCAAACTGGCTGTTCTAGACAACATGAATCATAAACTAAATATTCTGTTATATCTATCAAATATGCTACAAAAGCAAAAAAAGATTTTCCACATGTGCTCAGCTGTAGAAAATTGGGGTTTTGTTTTTCATTTGGTTTTTCTTCATTGAGTATTAATGTTTACTAAAAACTCACGATGCTTTCAAGAAATCTGCAAATGTACAAAAGTCCCAAAAATAGACAAAATAGTCAAGAATTCGAAGAGCAAGAAGGGTCTGTAGATAATAACAAGGCAGGGAAAGCTGCAGCCCTGAGGATGCTGCACCCTAGTGATATAATAGATGACTTCCAGGCAGGAGGGACATGGACTGCATTTATTAATATAGATAGATCAGGAGGCTAAGTCATTTTCCAGTCAATTGTGCATGTATGAATAAAATAGGCAATTTGACTGTTATGAGGTTTAAACAGAGAGAACCAGAAAAGTCTAACCCAAGTCTATTTTCAAAGGCAGCATATCATTTATATGGCTGATCTAACTAAATGGTATCAAAGCATTCTTTTCCACACACATAGTCAGTCTAGCTTCTTTTGAGGCAAGGTTACTCTTTATAACAATGGAGAGGTTAGAGCACCTTTTTCTGTTTAGAGTCTTTTAAACTGACCAAAACCCTTGATGACCCACTCTGGAATCTAAAAGACTCCAGGGCCAGCCACTACCTGGCCCTGTGGCATCCTATAGCTGCGTGAAATCCCCAGGGTCATCAGTAAACTCACTCTTACCGGCAGCTCCTGTGGCACTGTGATCACCGGCCAGCACATCCCTGTAGCTGCATGTCCTCCCTTGCCTATTGCCATTCAGATAGGCTGGGCTCGGTAGTGCATACTCGAGAAGCCAGGGATGCTGCCAGCTTATGTGTCGACGTCACTTGGCACCATTGAGATTAGGCAATCGGTGATCTCAAAAGTGCCAGGAGGCATGGCTTCGGTGGTGAAAAACCCCCCTTTTTTTTAAACCAGGGCAATGGCAAGCCAGTAGCAAAGGTACTCGGGTGGGGAGGCCCGAGGACCACATTAAAGAGTAAATTATTGTAGTGATCCTGTTTTCACTGATGTATGGCAGAAGTTGACCCATCATGTGACCATTAGACATTGTGCTACTGTTCTTTAAATGTACACTCAAATAGATTTCAATTACAAATAGGTTTTAAAAAAATGCAGAACAAACATGCTCAATAATTGAAAACAAAAAGTGATAAGAACACTCACAGTTTCCATTTTGCAAATGTGCCCGTCTCTTCTCTTCAGATTTCATTTTTGCTTTAATATACCACTGGCACCTTGGAGAGAAAATACAGTCATAACTATGAGATTGCTTATAATTCAGCTTTTTAAGTATAAGGAAACTCAATAATGATACAAGCCTCCTGGAAACATATTTCTTGTTGTTTGTGGAAACTTGATTGCTTTCTTTGAACGAGGGAAAGGTAATTAGAATTTGGCTGCTAGGGGCAACATGTTTTTCAGCAAACTATTGGTAAGTCATGCCATGAGAACACTGGTTACCTTTTTGTCAGTTACTCTTGTATACTCATTTTAAAAGACACCAAATGCACTGTAACTAGAGCTCAGTAAAAAGCTGGAAGAAATCATTTTGGTTCATAAAAAGATAATGTCACAATTGCAAGACTATCACAGAGCATCACGGAGGGGGATACAGTAGACCTACTGTGAAGAGCGAAGTGGTTCAGTGCAAATTACGACCAGTGTGAGTGAGAGAAAGCGAAGCAGAGCAGCGCTGAATGCCATCTAGCCTGGACATGGAGTAGTGTAGATGATTTACCTATGGGAAAGAGGGGTTGGGCTGAAAGCCAGTGTAGAGAGAAGCAGTACACCAAGTGCAACAGTGGAGAGAGACGTTGAGTGACACCAACAAGAGGGTAAAAGATTAAGAAAGATTCTACCTCCAGCAAAGAGAAGCAGGGTGATAAAAATGACAGCAATGTGTGCGGAAAAGTAGACAGGTATAGGTAACGGCCTAGTGGAGAAAGCTAACAACACGTTCAACCAGAGCAACTGTGTATTTTGTGTGTGACCATAGTACCATATTATGTATAAATACTCAAACTCAAATTGTAATAAAATCAAACCCATGTATTGAGTCGTGCCTTTCTGCTTAGGATCTTTTTTTTAAGAAAAGTAGATGTGACCCCTATTAAATTGGGTTCCCTAGCTTCGAAAAAAACAGTCATAGCAAGATGGAGACAGAGGTGGATAAGTGGGAGAGTAAGAAGCAAATAACAGTGTTGCATGGTTGCCAGCTAGAGAGTGCTAGGGGGCCACCAAGCCCAGATAAAATCTAGTGTAGCAATATATAATAGCCACACGCCTGACTCCTTGCAATATAACACAGTAGAGAGCTGGCTGGCTTTTTACAGTGTAAGACTGAGACGCATTCCTGCATCTTACACTGCACAGCAAGAGGGAGATGTGTTTTAAAACTACCAGTCTGCAAAAAAAGTCTTCTTATAGTACAGCTCTACAGATGAGGTACAGAATACACCCGAGGAGTAAAACACGGTTTTAAATTTGTAAGTAACAGCATCCTAGAGTATTTAGAAAGAAAAGGAAAGGTCTGGAGATTATATTGAGGATAGGCTTGGAAAGGCCAGTGAGGCTCTTTCTTTTAGGATTAAGAGGCTTTGAGAGGCTGGGCAAATTTCCCTGGATACCCCACTTTAGCTTTAGTTGACTGAGAAAAGCTCTCCAAACCTGCATAGGCATTAACAAAATAATGAAGAGGGGCTCCCAGTGAGCCTTGTCTCTCCAAATCATTTGAATTACCCCAATGACTGGGGGGGGTCATTGGCTTGCAAACTAGAAATTACAGGATTAAAACTTGCAAGATCCTGAATTCCTTATTCAAATACATTGAACTCAGTTTTGGTGTTTTGAGTTGGTAATACTGTAATACTGTATTGTGTGTTCCTTAACGTCAGCTAGAGAGCATTAATAAATCATTGGGTATATTGTACTGTAAATACATAGAAACACTGGGATGAACAGAAAAAGCAATAGTTATAAAAATAAACTGTGGTGAAATCTGTAGGAGCTATTAGGAACCCTATATTATATATGTCTACTTAAAATGCACTTGAAGGGGTGGATCGTAGCATAGCTCATTTGAATTATACAAACAAGCAGAAGCTGGTGGTCATTACCATGTTCGATGTGCTCAGAGCCATAACTGCAACATAATTAAAGTGGAGTTCTTTCATGGAAGGGTGATTAGAATTTACATACTGTAGCTTTAAAGACCAAAGACCAAACAATACCTCCCTTGACACCCAACTGGTGCGTCTCTAGAAAATGGACACTCAATTGCTTTACCTAGACCCAGGATGCAAGCAATAGGATGTGCTGGGTCGCTAAGCCTACTTGCACTCAGGGAAGTCTGTATTGGGTGGTACTGGTGTGGATATACCATGGCCTAGATGAATTAGAGCCTTCACAGAACAAATTTGACTATATGGGTTTTTTTTTTTTAAAACACTAGCGCCAGGTAGTGCCACGTAGCGACAGGTAGCGGTGGGTGAACACTGGGTGTTGTATGTGAAAACCACATTTAAGAAAGCGAATCTGGTGAGCGCCTCTAACAGCGCCATGTAGTGTCACTAGGGATGAGCGAATCGATCCGGACGAACCCGGATTCGATCCGAATTTCAGGAAATATTCGATTCGGCCCGAACCCGAATATTTTGTGGTTCGTGCCGATCGAATTTTTCCTGAAATTAAAAAAAAAAAAATGCCGGAATGGTGGGAGCGGGCCGGCCGGTTCCGCTGTCAGCGGGCCGGCAAAGCCGGGCCGCTGACAGCGGAGCCGGCCGGCGGGCCGGTAAAGCCGGCCGGCCCGCTCCCACCATGCCGGCATTTAAAAAACAAACAAAAAAAAAAAAAAGCATTTTCGCCGGCATGGTGGGAGCGGGCCGGCCGGTTCCGCGCTGACAGCGGAAACGGCCGGCCCGCTCCGCTGTCAGCGGAACCGGCCGGCCCGCTCCCACCATGCCGGCATTTTTAAAAAAAGCAAACACTTACCTGCAGGTCCGGAGCGTGGAGGCCGGCGCCGCTCTCAGCTGTCATCTGAGGGCGCGTCATCAGAGGGCGCCTCTGATGACGCGCCCTCAGATGACAGCTGAGAGCGGCGCCGGCCTCCACGCTCCGGACCTGCAGGTAAGTGTTTGCTTTTTTTTTAAATGCCGGCATGGTGGGAGCGGGCCGGCCGGTTCCGCTGTCAGCGCGGAACCGGCCGGCCCGCTCCCACCATGCCGGCGAAAATGCTTTTTTTTTTTTGTTTTGTTTTTTAAATGCCGGCATGGTGGGAGCGGGCCGGCCGGCTTTACCGGCCCGCCGCCCGGTTCCGCTGTCAGCGCGGAACCGGCCGGCCCGCTCCCACCATGCCGGCAAAAATGCTTTTTTTTTTTTTTTTTTTTTTTAAATGCCGGCATGGTGGGAGCGGGCCGGCCGGCTTTACCGGCCCGCCGGCTGGCTTTACCGGCCCGCCGGCCGGCTTTACTGGCCTGCCGGCTCCCACCCGCTCCCACCATGCCGGCATTTTTGATGGGGAACTTCGTAAAAGTTCGATTCGGCCGAACCCGAATTTCTTTGTGAAATTCGGCGAATCGGCCGAATCGAACTTTTCAAAAGTTCGCTCATCTCTAAGTGTCACATGTATTACTAGAGATGGCTCAGAGTATAGCGCCGGCGCTCTAGCAGCAGCAGAAGCTGGTGGTCATTACCATGTTCGATGTGCTCAGAGCCATAACCGCAACATAATTAAAGTGGAGTTCTTTTATGGAAGGGTGATTAGAATTTACAGGACTTCCCCTAAATGTATCAGCACTGTACACACAACCAGTAACAAGCAAGCCCAGGTAGCTCAATTTCCTCCATTTATCTTTCTATTTTGTTTGTGACACAGGGTACATGGGATGCCTGTGTTCCCTCATTAATTGGCAGCAGGGGCTGTCTGATGGCTGGAAAATAAAATATATGTATAAACAGCACTTGATCAAAAAAACTGACTCATGAGAGAGTACCTGGTCATGCTCTCAGAACCAACCCCATCAAAATAATACTATAAATGTCATGCTACCTGCCACTGCCTTACTTCTTATTGTGTTAATGTTTTGCTTTATACTGTATATGCTTACATCTAGGTTTATCAGCATAAAGCAGCCTGGCACTTTCAGCAGCAAAGCGTTGTTGGCTCTGGTGTTCTGGAAAAACCCTTCCTGAGAGACACAAGAAGCCATTGGAATTCAGTCTCTGGGGTGGCAGACACAATTGTACTAAATCCCTGAGCCTTTCAAGGCATTTTACCAAATTTAATGCAGCTAGAGCGACACTTCCTAATAGATTAATATTACTTCTGTTTGCTGACTGATAACACTTGTTCTGAATTTCCACCCTGCATTATGAAAGAACCCTTTGCTTATATTAATTATGCTGAATGGTTTGCTAAGCTCCCAAACCAATACTGAGTGTATAATAAACGGTCGCAGCATTACTAGCGCTCAACAAAAAGCATGTTAGGCGGAATTTGCTCCTCAAGTGTGCAATAACGTCTGTCAGGAGCACCATTGAAAATGTGTAATTTTTACTTTAATTACAGAGTTTTCAGGTAAATTACTGACTATCCACACAAAGAATGTGCTGGTGTCAGCCTTGGGATACATGTCCCCCAAAGTCTGGTGAGAAATGAAGATGCAAGTGACTTTTACTATTATTTTTTTACATGTGTTGCCATACACTGTTGCCCATTAAGCCCGGGATACTTACCGTAGGTCTTCTGCATTCACACGGTAGGCGTTTACATGACCCCAGACAGCCTGTAGGGTTTACCAGGCAAATATAATGGCTGCTCCTGGTCACAAGGGTTGTGGAAAGCAGAAGAGGTAAGTATTGGCACCCCTAATGCTGCATTTATTAGAGTAATTCCTCTTTAATAAATCAAGGCAGCAGGACTTTCCTGAAGGCATTTCACTACTCATCCAACTGGCTGTCCTATGGCCCATTTCCATGGAATGTTTTGCGAACAAGAAATTGCTAAAGTAAATGCAGGATATAACTGATCCTTGTAAATGCCCAATGCGATCAACTGTTTATCTGTTCATGGAAATTAGCCATTAATTATCCTGAAATGAGAAAGCCAATTAAATGACTAGATAACATGTTCAAGAAAAAGTCCAGCTGTCTTGATTTATTATTATATTGTATACAGGGTCAGACTGGAGCACCTGGTGCCCACCAGAGGCAATCATCCTTGGGGCCCAGCAGAGATAATTATCCTTGGGGCCCACCCTTCTCTTTATTGACCAAATAACAAACTATAAGAGCACTCCAGGTATAAACACTGCTTTAGGCTTCGATCTCTTGTACTACCCGCATTGTGGCCCTAGGTCAGCACCTGGGGCTCACCGCAGGTGGTAGTATACTTGTATACTAGTACCACTGGTGGTACTTAAATTTCCCTCTGGTGCTACTTAACACCACAAGTGGATAAAAAGTGTGTGTGTGTAGGGGGGGGGCATGAAGAGCTGTAGACAAGTTGCTGCATTGAGGGGCTCAGGGAAGGGCTCTTCTTCCCAGGTATAGTAACCATGCAGTTTACTGTAGACATACTGTAGCTTTAAAGAGCAAAGACCAAACAATACCTCCCTTGACACCCAACTGGTGCGTCTGTAGAAACTGGACACTCTATTGCTTTACCTAGACCCAGGATGCAAGCAATAGGATTTGCTGGGTCGCTAAGCCTACTTGCACTCAGGGAAGTCTGTATTGGGTGGTACTGGTGTGGATATACCATGGCCTAGATGAATTAGAGCCTTCACAGAACAAATTTGACTATATGGGATTTTATTTTTAAAAAAACGCTAGCGCCAGGTAGTGCCACGTAGCGACAGGTAGCGGCGGGTGAACACTGGGTGTTGTATGTGAAAACCACATTTAAGAAAGCGAATCTGGTGAGCGCCTCTAACAGTGCCATGTAGTGCCACATGTATTACTAGAGACGGCTCAGCATATAGCGCCGGCGCTCTAGGTTCAGGAGCGTCATGTATTATCTTTCGCTCAGTAGCGCTCTCCGATACATTTCAATGAGGTTTCATTTGCTTGTGTATAAATAGCGTGTTGGGCAATTAAAATGTAAAATTCTGGGCTCAAATCATTGTGTGACCTCGCCTGGATTGCAAACAAACACTTTTACATATATATATATATATATATATATATATATATATATATATATTATATTTTTATGCAGAATTGTCATTACAGGTTTGGCACTAAAGTGTCATTGCCAAAGTGTTAAAAAAATTGTCACTCCATGTGTGTTCGCGTTGTTACTGGTGTATATGTGTTCAAAAACACACTTTGATCACACAACGCCTGGTGCTCTATGCTAGAGCGCCAATGCTGGATGTGTGTAGTTTTTCTTAAATATGGTGTGGAGCGCTGAGTGCCGGACACACTGAGCTGGCGCTACCTATCGCTCGCTGCAACGTTGTCCTCTTGTTAGCTGTAGCGTAGCCTTGGGCGCTATGACCTTGGAACACCACCTAGCGTTCGTGATTGGCTCTGCAGTGAATCAGGGAGAGCGCTTCTACAGCGCCCACCAGACACCACATTCATCAATGCTGGAGGGGATAGTACAGCGCCACCTGGCCACCTGCAAAGCTAGGTTATAGCACTCGACACTCGCTTACAGCGTCTACAGCGTCGCTATACAGGCGCTCACATGGCGATACGTGGTGCTAGTATTAAATCAGCCTCCATGTAGCGCCTCACCGCATATTGAGTGAATGCTCTAGAAATCAATATGACAAGCCAAGGGTAAGCAATCATAGGCATTATTTATGATGTGCACCAATTAGCATTTTTCTGGTGGCTATAGCGCCATTTTTTTCTTTTCTGGTGCTGCGCTAGAAGTTGCAGTGCTGGATGATAACTAATTTGCTTTGATTGTTGCACTAGGTATTGGGTGGCCTGTGTCAGTGCCTGTTGGACCCAACTGACAATTATCCCAGCGCCAGTGAGTGCCACTTTATATTGGCGTCTTTTCCTCATTGCACAGCATATTTATGATATTTTTCCTTCTTGAAAAGTTTGGCGCTGTATTTTTTAGCCGCTGTCATAAATAAGGCCCCCAACTGTTTACCATATACAGTACTAATTATTCCGACAGCCAAGCTGCTAGGCTTCCTCGAGGTACCCAAGAGTGGCGACCTGTGGCAATGTACGGCAGTGTGCAGCTATCAAGGTGGAAGTTTGGAATTACAGTAGTAGTAAGAGGTTGAGCTTTGCTTTTCTGTCAAAGTTAATTTCATTCTGAATTTTACCAATTCAATTTGGATCTGCCAAATCATTTTTTTGGCAAATTTTGGCAAAATTTGGGTCAGATTAGACGATTTCTGTTTTTAAAAGTTAGTTCTTTGTTGATGGCACAAGTCACCTTTATGGCAAATATGGCTCTATTCTGTTCTGGGACAGTACTGCTGACTAATTTGCAAAATCTGGAAAAATTCAGGATGTGTTTTTAGGTCTGTGGAAAGCAACCAAAGCAGTCAGGTGCCTAGGAAACATGTAGATACCAAGACAATCTGTACATCTGGAGAAGTTTGTTCTAACTACATTTAGACTGCATTTTATTAGAGAGTTCCAGGCTTTAATTACATATGTTTTGCTATAATAAAAAGGGCCATTTGTCCAAAATAACATTATTCTGTTAAAGCGGCTGAAAACCCCCCTGCCAGGCCAGGCCGCTAGCCTACCCCCGAGGCATCCTACACCGAATGTCTCACTGTGTGAAACCCTCTGGTGATGTTACTTGATCCTGGCGGGTCCCACAACATGATCTCCGCTGCATCCTGGGTTTCTCTGTGGCCATTCTTGCTCCCGCACCCAGCCTTCCTGAATGGCTAGGCACAGGAGCGCGCATACTCCTGAACAGAGCATCCGGCCTCCCAGCTGCACCTCAGCACATCAGCCAATAGGCTGTCTCAAAAGTGCCTTTGATAGTGGAAAAGCCCAATGCTTGATGTGGGGGACCCGAAGGAAGTGGTTGACCCAGAAATGGGTTTCCATTCGCTTTAAGGGTGAGTTTTTAACAGCTATAGCTACAAGGAAGCTGCTGAGTGGAGGAAAGGTAAGTATATTTTTTTTCTTTTATTTTTACCTAGACATTCCCTAAGTAACTAGAGACAAAACACAGTTTCATTTTTCTGTTTTTCTAGAGGAACCCTGATTTTTTTTTTGAAAAGTAGGTCACACAATAAAAAGAATAACTTCTTTTCTGAATATTCATCACAAATTCCTGCATATATTGGTCACACCGTCCCTATTTCACAAAGCAGGGAAGGAAAAAGCTGTACACAATCGCTCAGTAACTGGCATGCCTGTGACCTGCCGTGACTCCGCCATACATTTCTTTCTAGCGGATCCATGACTGATGTATCTGGGCCTCCCTACTAGTACTCATCCTTCAGACGGTCTGTGTTGGGTCTAACCCCGTCTTGTCAGAGCTAACAATTAGGATCCACCTTGAAGGTCTTCTATCAAACTTGAAGGCACAAATGACACAATGGGGCCCACTTTCTTCGGAATGACTACAACCGATTTGGCCTATCTTTGGCATTACACCTTTCAACGTGTTATTTTCGACGGATGTGAAATGAATTCTGTTTGCTTCTGCCGGATAATCACTCGCCGGATAAACCAGCAGGTGCTTATCTTGCCCGGCCTCTCCACTCCGAATAGACTCATCAGAAAACTTGTGAAGCGACAGTTCATCAAATTGCTAATTCCAAAGAGTGAAGCAGAACACATCTGCGAGGAACCAATCCAAGACCTTTAAAGTGAAATTTGTTTTAAAGCTTGCCAGCAAATGGAGTATTTATTCACAATTTCCCTGCCTAGTGTTCTCGAAATCATTTCCCATGAATGCCCCCTCATCACATCAGACTGAATTTAGATCCAGCACAACACATGATGGATTCCTATAAATTCCACACATCAGGTCTGTTAATGTCCAATAATCACCCTGCAAATAGGGGGCATGACCGGGACCGAAATCTATGACATATATTAAAACGCCATTTTTTACATGGATTGAGTCGGAAGGACGTGGGGCTGGTGGAATGTATTGATTAGTGCTGATTTACAAAAGTCCTATTTACTTTATTTATTTGAAGACAATGTGGAGGTACTTGTATACTATTTGAGCCTCATTTTAATTTACTGCTGTGATGCTTTTGGATTTAATGGGTAATTCCACCCAAATGGCATATTTAAAAGCTTCCATTAAAATGTGCCAGTATGATGTGCTCAAGGTCCTGAGCATATCCTTTTTTTTCTTTCTATTTTTTCGCAACTCCATGTTATAAAAGAAAACATTTTCCCCTAAAAACAATGTGTTTACCCTAGCAATGTACATCAAAGTGATGTTCAGATGTACAGATCAAAAACTTCTTGATTCTGGCTTGCTGATCATCTGATTGGCTGGGGCAGGTATGAAAAGTTTAACCCCATCTGCATATTTTAACCTCTTTAGCTAGGGGGAACACAGTCTTGTGTTCCAGTAGTTAAAAAGTTACTGGCAACGTTCTCATCTGGGGTGGTAATTGCTACTGCTTTGTTTAGCCAAAGCTGCTAATAAGCTCACAGGTTACATAATTTGGTAGTCTTCTGGGAGTTGTATTTAGAAAGTATACTAAGAGCTTTATAAAAGGGCATGAAAGCCACTCCTACTTTACCAAGACAGAGCCACAGGATATAAGGAACTTGGAAACAGCATGCTGAAAACGTCTGGGGGGCACAATCCTAACACACAGGTTTTTTCATCCCAGTAGAGAAAAACAAGGAGGGGCACCGAAAAACAAAAATTAATTTTCCTTGGCAAGTCAAAACTTAAAAAATAAATCTCATTAGCTTACCTTTCATTGATTGTCTACAGCGCATTGCGTCCTCCTCTGTCTGTCTCCTTAGTGAACAAATCTCTAACTTATTCAGCTTTCAGTCCCCACCCAGCTGACCTGGTCCATCAATCAACCGTCAGTGGACCAAGAACGGAAACACCTTCCACTCCCTGCCCAGACTTCCTGATTGGCTGCCTCTGTCTGCAGCTCTGAGACCCCTTCCTCCTTTTTCCTCTCACACTCACCACAGTGTGCTTACATCACATCGCTGTTGCCACACCCATTGTTTCTTCATTTTGTTCTGCATATCCAATGCTATAATAATTTTACAATTAACTTAGGAACTACAGAGTCTACAGATTGAAGTTTAGGAGAGTGCAACACATGGCCTGAGACAATGGGATAACAATCAGGCTTGCCTTTAGTATAACTTTAAATTACAGTTGGTGGACCTTTCAGATTTGCTTGTGCTAAGGTTTTGCATTGAATAAGTTTTAATTCCTGGCCGCCAAGGTAATTGACAAGACAATGTGAATAAAGATGCACTATCACAAAAAGAGTCTACTATTAAAACATACCATAATAAGCTTCATGGGGGAAATGTTTTTTAAGAAGAAACTTAATGATAGAACAAGGGGGCACAACCTGAAGCTAGTCGGGGGGGGGGGGGGGGGGAGATCAGGAGCAATGTTAGAAAATATTATTTAACAGAAAGAGTAGTGGATGCTTGGAACAAACTTCCAGCAGAGGTAGTTGATAAATCGTCAGTCACTGAATTTAAACATGCCTGGGATAAGCCTCCATCTATCTTAAGATAAAAAGCACATACAGTATATACATAAGGGCAGACTAGATGGACCGTATGGTCTCCTTCCGCCGTCAACTTTCTATGTTTCTATGTTTCTATACCATTTCACTTTTACAGGGGCAACTGCTCACCTCTGTCAGTGTCTGGGGGGACAGCCTTAACCATTCTAACCATTCTAACGTGTCCCCAAATCATTCTACAATGGGTAAGAGTCAAGGAGCTTGTCGGGAGGTCACATAATGGGGCATCCCAATTCAGGATATCCCAGGGCATGGAATTTGAAAGGCTTCCGATGTTCTCCTTTAACAGAATAGTTGAAATTTATATGATACCCTTATCTTTCTATCTTGCATAATTATGAAGATTCTTTTAATATTAGACCTTCCATATTAATGCATACAGCTCTACGTCAGAAAAAGTGGAGCAGCCGCATCCGCGGCTTCCTTCCTATCTGAATGGCTGGGCACTGGAGCACACCCCACGAGATACCAGGGGTATGGTTGGGTGTTTCCATGTGATTGCTGGAAAGATGAGTTTTGCAGACATCCAGTTGGGTTTCACACATCCCAAATCAAGATGCCCCAAGGGTAGGTAATCAGCCGGCCGTAGAGTCTTTAAGAATCCAGTTCTGGTCATTACGGTGATTGGTCCACTTTATGTAGCTGTCACGGAGAGACCCAGAGCCAGGGCTCACCACTACAGAAATGTTGACAATCAGGTACAAGCAACTTGGGGTAGAAACAAGACAGAGACAGTACACATATTCTCTGGGCTGAACTTCCCAGTAGACAGGACAATACTCCCTGTCCACAGATACATGGAGGGGAACTTCCCAGTCAAAAGGATCCACACTGGTAATCCACGGGACTTGGAAGTAGATTATTTAGCATGCAGGAGCAGAGACAGGTTAACAACTCATGGGAGAGTAATGGATTCAAGCAATGGATGCCTGAAAATATCCTGCTGACACTTGGCTTCTGGTGTGGTTTTTATTTAAAGCCCAGATGCAAGTATCACAGGTGGAGGCAAATTTGCCTGCTGGTGGAGCAGCGCTGCAGAACACCTGCTGCTGTCAGCAGGACTACTTGACCATGACAGTGGACACCTTTGGTAGCAGGTATGTATACTGTACATGCATACACATTTACTTAGTTGTACAAGGAGAAACACATACATCGTGCATGTCCTTGCAAAGGGGATAGAAATGTATCTTGCCATTTGATTAATACACTAGCACGGTATTGTTTGCAATTTTATCAGAAAGATTCCCCTTCATTGGACTAAGGGGGCCTAACCCTAAACATGAACTGCTGGCCTTGGAAAACATTGATAGCTGCTTAAACCGGACCTTCACCATGATTTACTGAAAAGCCCAAACTCTTAAAAAACGATTCCCCAGCATCTAAAATTAATATATTTTACATTTTTAGTCACTAACTTATTATTCTTTCCCCCACTGGGCTGCAACTCTGTTCGGGAATTTAGGATACGGGCGCCGCCATCTTGACTCAGAAGCATCACACTTACTGAGCAGAGGAGAGTGGGATAAGGTACAGGGGGGACGGGTTATAGCTGTGCTTTGCTCAGACAGAGTAGAGCTGGGGTCAGGGAAAGGTCAGCAATCCCAGAATGCAGAGCAGCACAGTCACTTCCTGTTTGCAGGCACTTCCTGTTTGCAGGCTGCCTGATAAAATGGCGGCTTCCATAAGCCGCAATCTTGGATGTTTAAAGGCTCATAACATGCAGTAGATGCAGGTAGGATGATTTTTAATGTGAGCAATCTGTATGTACAGGGTGTGGGAAACATATAAGATAGACTCTTAGTCAGAGTGTAGGTCCGCTTTAAGAAGTATATGGTTCACCAGCACCATGCAGGGGTGAACTGCTGACTGTAGAGAGCACAGGGAGTGTTCCCGGTGGGCTGAACTGATTTAGTGTCAAATGGGCTAGCACCTTACCCACACCCTTCCCCATACCCACCTACCACACATTATCTGCCCCTACAATACTAAAACTTCAGTAGCATCACTATAATCGTTCTCATTTAAACACCCCACCCATGATCTCTAACCCTTGATGAATCACTCAACCTACACCATAGGTAGGACATATCTCTATAGTAAGGCCAGACTCTACAGTACACTATAACAGCCACTGTGCCTACAGATCATGCTTTGTGGATCTTCGCAGGAGAGCTGAAGTTAATTTAGCTAGACAGAATTTCTTCGCCAGGAATCCATTTACAAAAATCTGAAAACATGTAGTTGCATCGAACGCCAATGAAACTGTGCTTGTAAAATAATATGGTTCAAGAAATCTGGGAGGATCAGACCTTTTGGGGTAATTCTTTAGTAAAGTTGTTGAAAACGTGCTGCTGAAAATAAGGTAACAAACTCAAGAAGAAATGAGGACTTGGAATGTACCTCTGTGGGTTAATTGTTGGTAAAATGTTCCCTCTACTGCTGTGCAATGAACTGCAGCATCTCCTGATGATGTGTGTTTCCATTCTCTGAGGAATGCAAGGCAGAATCACAAGTAAAGGATGCTTAATGTACCCTCATCACATGAGATTAGCCAAGGCATGCTACAGGTCCTTCAATCAGCATGAGCAGGAAGATGAAGACATAATACTCTTCCCGGATCACTATAAATATTGAAGGAGTTATAGCTAATTGGATTCTGAGGAAATGGAAATGAAACATGGGATGTTATCTGCGCCATTAAAGGTGCATTGGCTCCTGAAAACAACTGCTAAAATTCTCTACTTACCCCTGAATTACCCATAAGTATCTTCATCATTATTATATGCAATAAATTCAGCGTGCTTGGATTTGAAGCAACCTGTGGACTATAGACTGGATAACATCTCAAGACAGTCACAAAAAATGGAAAAGCTTATACTGCAAATCATTTTGCAGTATAACTAGCATTGAGAAAAGTTAGCGACATCTGTATTTTCACAGACTGTAAACTATTGCTTTATTGAGCTTGCTTTGTTTCCATACTAAAAAAGTTTCATCCATGCAGTAACTTAAAATGCCCGAACAATGTAACAAGAAAGTATATAAAAAATAATAAAACCTATTTATAGAGTGCCAACATATTCCACAGCACTACATTCAGTGATTATTTATTGGGTCAATCCCAGCTTTTAAAGATAGATTAAAACCAATATTATTCAATGCCAGCTAGGCTCACACTATGCAGTAGCAGGTAGTATTCACCTTCTAACATTGAAATGGGGAGGCCGATTCATTAATAGCGGCAGGTAGCGACAGTTGAGCGACTGTAGCGGCATTTTCAGAGCGCCCGCTAGTAGTCGCTGTGCTTGCCCGTTGTTCGGTAGTTGATAGCGACTCAGTCGGTTTGCTGTAATGTTGAATATTGGGTGAGGAGTCGCTATTTGACAGGTTCTGCGCTGTATGGGAGCGCATGATAGCGACTGGCCCTAGCGACCGGCTCCCACCATATTCATTAAAAAATCACGCTCAAAAAATTATCGCGCTGTAAAATGCATGTTTAAACCCCAGAGCGCTGGAGGCGATGGGTTAAAGTAGTTTTTTAACCCTCAAACCACCATATTTTTGGAAACCAAATCTAGTAATATGAATACATTAATATCAGACCTATAATATCAATTCTGTACAATTTTTTTTTTAATTATTTTATCTAAAATGGCAGAAGTGGTCACAGAATTTTTCACATTTAAAAAAAAAAAAAAAAAAAAAAACATTAATAATTAATTATTAATATTTAAAGATTGTTCCATTGAAATGCATTGGAGAGCGCCAGGTAGCGAGAGGTCATACCTGCGCTGTGGGCTGAGGCTGGAATAATAATGAATGAGTCGCTATATGGCGCTATCTCAGTCGCTAAGCAGGATTGGCTTGATAAATGTGTGATTGTGTTGGGGAGCCGGCGTTATCGTGGCGGGGCCCGTCATTACCGGCCGCTCACCAGTCGCTACCTGTCGCTATTCCTTCATAAAAAAGGGCCAGATTCCTCCATTATGCTGCCATATTGCAAACTAGTGATTTGTCACTGAAGTCTATGTGCTCTGGAATTCAAAGGCAGCTTGAACCACTCTAGTGGAATAGCAAATGATGATCCTAGGTTGGTGCATAGCTCCCCATCAATACAGAACTAGTAGATGAAGTCAAAGGCAAAATGTTTGCCTGTAGTCATTTTTTCCATAGGCTGGAGGATGATGGAAAATGATGCAGACAAGCTCCAACTGTACTAGGCATCTGGCATCCTATCATAGTGTCATGGCTGCATGCTTGATTGTATGCACCAATAAACTAGCGAGTGTTGCGATATGACATTCATCAGTTAGGGGGTGGCTAAGGGCTGCTGTCAGCAGCCCGTGGATACCCCCTAACTGATGAAGTAGGAACTTGTGTGCACATAGTTTACTTGGCTTTGCAAGTTATGTTACCTAGAGAAGCATCTACTCCTAATTTAATAATGGACCAACACTCATGTTACGTAAAATTGGTTTTGCAGTTGGGGTTAACCTGCACACTGATTACAGGGTGGATCAATGCCCGCTTTATGTGAAACGGGTGTTCGTCTGGTTTCAAATTTCCCACATTTAATTGCATTGTGACGGGGCTTTACAGCTGAAACTGGTGACATTAGTGAAGAGCAGAGTGAAGCAGAAACAGAGAACATTTCCTGAGAATAAGAATACTTTATTTGCCAAGTACACACTGAGCACAAGGGATTTCTATTTGCACTCTTTGTGGTACTGTAAAAATGTGGGTTTTGATCTGCTTTAATGCCAACTTCAAATTCACAGCAAACTGTCCTAGAAGTGCAATCCAATTCACTATCTTTCTAGTTGAACTCTCAATATCACATTAATTATACAACCAGAGCTTGTTCCCCTCCAACAGCTCCAAATTGGAAAAGCACAAAATGATCCACAGTACCTAGACCCTAGCTTTCTCCACAGGTTCCAGTGGTGGATTGTTCCCTTCTGTACAGTATACTCTCTACTTTAACTCCCAGAGCAATTTAGTATATAGTCCTAACTGGATCTGATTTAAAAATGCATCTGGCCCCACCCTAGTGTTGCCACATTCCCATGGTGCAGATGCGGACCCCTGCCCCCCGCCAATCAGCACAATTGATTTCACTCACCTGCATTCGCCTTTGCAAGCCACTGTGACATTCGAGCTCTCTGCATCCCCACTCTCCACTATCTGTGGGCGCCTGCCATTCAGAAAGGTCTGGCACGAATATGCACTCCAGATGGAGGTACTGTATACTGGGGGTGCGGACGCTCCACTGAGATGCAGGGAGGGCTCCAGGAGGAGGTAAGGAAATCTGCCGACCGGGGGGTTTTCACACAGTGGGGCATTCCAAACTGGGAGGAAGTGGGATTTGGACAGCCCTGCAGTATTTTAGACTCCAGTACCTCCTATGTTTACCTCCTTTTTAAACCGGCCCTTCAGCATCATTTAATGAAAAGCCCAAACCTAAAACTATTCCCCAGCATCTAATATTATCAAAATTGTCATAAACATTTGAAATGCATGCTTACAAATGCTAGAAGCTTGACTAATAAAATGGATGAACTAGAACTGATAATAACAGAAGAACAATATGATATAGTGGGGGTAACAGAGACCTGGCTGGATGAAAGCTATGACTGGGCAGTAAATTTACAGGGATACTGTGTGTTTAGGAGGGACCGTAACAAACGCAAAGGGGGTGGAGTCTGCTTAATTGTAAAATCCTCTCTACAACCCACTATGCGGGAGGATATATGTGAGGGGAATGACCATGTGGAGTCTGTATGGGTAGAAATACATGGAGGGAGAAACAAAAATAAAATACTGATGGGGGGTTTGCTATAAACCTCCAGATATATCCGAATCCATAGAAAATATGATGCTAAGGCAAATAGATATAGCCGCTAAACTAAATGAGGTAGTGATTATGGGGAACTTTAACTACCCAGATATAGACTGGGATGCTGAAACGTGTTTCGCATAAAAGTAATAGTTTTTTATCTAAAACAAAAGATGGCTACCTTTCCCAACAAGTACAAGCTCCAACAAGGGGGAAAGCCATATTGGACCTAATACTAACCAATGTACCAGACAAAGTAATAAAGGTACAGGTTGGGGGACACCTTGGAAGCAGTGATCATAATATCATTAATTTCCACTTAGCAGTCACTAGGGTGCATTATCAAGGAGCCACAAAAACGCGGGACTTCAAAAAGGCAAAGTTTGACCAACTTAGAAATGCCCTACACTGCATTGACTGGGAAAATGTCCTTAAAAACAAAAGCATGGACGCTAAATGGGATACTTTTAATTTTCATTGTGACAGATATATACCTTACAGGAATAAAACTATTAGACACACATGTAAACCAATGTGGCTAATTAAAAAGGTTAAGGGGGCAATAAACAACAAAAAAAAGGCATTTAAACGTTTAAAGCAGGAAGGGACAGCAGAAGCGTTAAAAAACTACAAAGAAGAAAATAGCCAATGTAAACAACAGATAAGGGCAGCTAAGCTGGAGACAGAAAGAATGGTCGCAAATGAGAGTAAAACTAACCCCAAATTATTCATTTATACATAAACCGTAAAAGGTACAAACCTGAGGGTGTGGGCCCCCTGAAAAGCAAGGAGGGGACCCCTATAGAGGGAAATGAGGAGAAAGCTAATTTGCTTAACAACTTCTTTGCTTCTATATTCACAAAAGAATTTGACATGTCAAGTGAAATGCAGGGGAATAACCGAAACCCTCCATTAAATGTCACTGGTCTAACCAAGGAAGAAGTCCAGCACCGTTTCAAGCAGATAAAAATCGATAAATCACCGGGACCAGATGACATACATCCTCGTGTTTTAAGGGAGTTATGTACAGTAATAGACAAGCCATTATTTCTAATATTTGTGGATTCCATAGCTACAGGGTCTGTTCCGAGGGATTGGCGCTTGGCAAATGTGGTGCCAATATTCAAAATGGGATCTAGGGGGGAACCTGGGAACTACAGACCGGTAAGCTTAACATCTGTGGTGGGCAAGCTGTTTGAAGGTTTCTTAAGGGATACTATCCTGGAGCACCTTGGGGAAAATGACCTTATCACTTCATATTAGCATGGATTTATGAGGAATCGCTCCTGCCAGACAAACCAAATCAGCTTTTATGAGGAGGTAGGTTCAAGATTGGATCAGGGGGAGTCATTGGATATCATATATCTTGACTTTTCTAAAGCATTTGATACTGTGCCACATAAAAGGCTGGTACAAAAGATGAGAATGCTTGGACTGGGGGAAAACGTGTGCAGATGGGTGGGAAATTGGCTTAATGATCGGAAGTAGAGGGTGGTTATCAATGGTACACACTCAGATTGGGTCACTGTTACTAGTGGAGTACCACAAGGGTCAGTTCTGGGACCAATTCTCTTCAATATATATATATATATATATATATATATATATATATATATATATATATATAAATGACATTGGGTATGGATTAAACAGTAAAGTCTCAATCTTTGCAGATGATACTAAGCTGAGTAAAGTAATTAAAACAAAAGAGGACAGCAGGCAGCTACAAACAGATTTAGATAAATTGGAAGCATGGGCAGTTAAATGGCAAATGAAGTTTAACACAGATAAATGTAAGGTTATGCACATGGGAAGGAGAAATCTGTGTCATGATTACACACTAAATAAAGAAACACTTGGTAAAACAACAATGGAAAAGGACCTAGGGGTTTTAGTTGACAATAAGCTCAACTGTAGTAATCAATGCCAGACAGCTGCTGCCAAGGCAAATAGGATCATGGGGTGCATCAGGAGGGGCATAGGTGCTCATGACCAGAGCATCATTTTACCCCTGTACAAGTCACTGGTCAGACCCCATATGGAATACTGTGTACAGTTCTGGGCACCTGTGCTTAAAGTGGACCAACACCCAGGATTTTGACTATCCTGGGTGTTGGTCCACTTAGGTGGGGCACCCCGATCGGGGGTGCCCCGCTGTCTGAAACCCCCCCGATCGCCGCAAAAACTCACCTCTCCCCGCTCCCACGTGACCTCGTCCGGCCAATGACAGCGCTCAGAGCAGCTCTGGTATGCGCGTCCAAAGCTGCTTGGACGCGCATACCAGAGCGCTGTCATTGGCCATTCACAAAACGGCCGGCACGGGAGCGCGCCCTGCTAGAGGGAAGCGAGAGACGCGGCCGCGTCTCGCGCATGCGCCGTTGGATCGCCGGTAAGGTGAGGATTGTGGGCCTCCTGGGGGGTTCCTCCCCGCGGGACATCCCGATTTCGGATGCCCCGCGGGGAGGGATCTGATCGGTCCGGGAATCTTATAGATTTCCGGGCCGATCCCCCCTGGGTGTTGGTCCACTTTAAGAAGGACATATCAGAACTGGAGCACGTTCAAAGAAGGGCAACAAAGTTAATAAAAGGAGTGCGGGGACTAGAGTACCCTGAAAGATTGTCCAAGTTAGGTTTATTTAGTCTAGAAAAAAGATGATTGAGGGGTGATCTAATAATTATGTATAAATATATTCGGGGTCAATACAAAGATCTGTCCCACAATCTATTTATACCCCGGAGTGTAACCATAACCCGGGGGCATCCACTAAGGTTAGAGGAAAGGTGCTTTCTCCACCGACATAGGAGGGGATTCTTCTCTGTAAGAGCAGTGAGACTATGGAATTCGCTGCCAGAGAAGGTAGTAATGATGGATACAGTAAAAACGTTCAAAAGTGGCCTTGATGCCTTCCTGGCATGTAATAACATTTCCAGCTATGGTTACTAGACCACTGGAAGGAGTTAAACAGGCTGAACTGGATGGACTAAAGTCTTTATTCAGCCTTACATACTGTGTTACTATGTTACTATAATATTAATATACCGTATATACTCGAGTATAAGCCGAGTTTTTCAGCCCACTTTTTGGGCTGAAAAAAGCCGCCTCGGCTTATACTCGAGTCAGAAGGACTCAGCTGTCTCATACACACTAACACACACACACACATTCATGCTTACTTTCATGCCGCCACCGCCGCCGCTCTCATACGCTCTCATACACACAAACACACACACACATTCATTCTTACCGGCACTTCCTGGCTGTTGCGCGCTGGTCGACGGTGGGCGTGCCCCAGATGGCCGGCGTCCATTGTTTTCATTGGACGGCGGCCATCTGGGACACGCCCACCGACGACCAGCGCTCAACAGCCAGGAAGTGCCGGTAAGAATGAATGTGTGTGTGTGTGTGTGTGTTTGTGTGTATGAGAGCGTATGAGAGCGGCGGTTGCGGCGACGGCGACAGGAACAGCAGGGCCCTCCGACCATCGGTAAGTGTACATGTTACTGGCAGTAAGGCCCGGGCGGGGTGGGACGCAATCTGCCGATTATCTACAGTGCCACACTTGTATCGATCATCAGGGATAAAAGGTGGGTATAGAGTTTTGTTTTCCTGAACAATGACTTTAACATGCTAGAACTCATCACACAATCAGGATGCTAATTTTGTCATGTTAAGGCATGGGCAGGATATTTGCCCAGGTTTGACATTTAGACAAGTTCAGCCATATGAAAATCCAAGCAGCACTACTTATGGCAACCAGGGAACGTGGGAAAATCTATGGGTTTAAATAGACAATCTTTGTGATAACAGAAACATGACTTTCTGTGTTTTCTCTTGTCAATGTTCATTGATATGAATTTAAAGCAGCTATTTGGATGCTCTTTTAATCTAAAAGATTACAGGGCTGGCTGCTGGCCTTCTGCTTGGGCATCCTGATTATTGGTATCTATTTTTTATTTTTGAAATTTACCGGTAGCTGCTGCATTTCCCACCCTAGGCTTATACTCGAGTCAATAACTTTTCCAGTTTTTTTGTGGTAAAATTAGGTGCCTCGGCTTATATTCGGGTCGACCTATACTCGAGTATATACGGTATTTTACCATTTTAGTCACTTACTTATAATTCTTTCCTTCACTGGGCTGCAACTCTGTTTAGGACTCTAGGATACAGATGCAACCATCTTGCCTCAGAAGCATCACATACAGAGGAGAGGGTGCCCCTCTCCTCTGTATGTGATGCTTCTGAGGCAAGTACCAGGGGCGGGGTTACAGCTCTGCTTTGTACAGACAGAGCAGAGCTGAGGTCAGGAAAAGGACGGCAATCCCAGAATGCAGAGCGAGAAAACACTTCCTGTCTGCAGGCAGCCTGAGACTCCATGGGTCGCCATCTTGGATATTTAAAGGCTCATAAAATGCAGTAGATGCAGGTAGGATGTGTATGTACACAGTGGGGGAAATATATAAAGCTTTTATTTAGGGTGAAGGTCCAGTTTAACAGGAGAGATGCATATCTCTGTCATGTGTGGAGTGTGTCATTGTCCTTCAGAATAGCTACCCATAAAGGTACTGCTAAACTAGGAGTCCCCACTAACCAATTCTACCCTAGGCCCATGGGCACTGTAATTGGTTTCAAAGACGGAGAGGCAGTGGGACCTTGCATTGCCTGTCTCTAAATAGAACTGTACATTTTTACAGCAGTAAGTATGTCACACACCCCGCTTCAAGAAATTCATAACGTGTGGGTAATACTGACCTGTAGAGGGCGATATGCAGAGATGCCAGGAAAAAAGAGAGCCCCTCCCAGTCCACAAATACCTGGGACCTCCCACTCATTACCCAGTCTTCATCTCTGCAGTCGGCGAGCAAGTCAGAAGATGTGGTCTCCTCATTGCACAGGGGGATTTCAGGTAGCCGGGATGACTCCCGGCCCTTTAGTTATCTATTTCCGCCTGGATCTTTTTTTTCTGTTACCTCATGCCTCCCAGCCTAGGCTGACGGTCCGGGTGAGGGTAGAAAAGCACCCTTGGTGCTTAAGAGCAAATGCTCTCCCGTGAGACCCTAAATAAGAGGGTAGGCGGTCATCCGGGACGGTGACCCCGGTTTGGGATGCCCCGTCCCTTGGCCTTACACTTTGGGTGGTCCCCCCCTTTGGGTAATGCCCCTCTCTCTAGCGGGATAGCGGAGGGTAGGAGCAGGGCGCCTTATTCGGTGTTAGGTCCAAATTTTGTAATCATTAATTCTTAATAATGTTTTAATGTATTAATTTATTATCCTCCCAATAGTTATTAACTTATTTATTACTTCATAACAGCGTGTATTTCTCTGTCAAAACGGCGCTGTGGCCGCCATTTTTATGCAGGCTTTCTCCCTGAGGTAAAAGGGGCGGGCCCGGGCGTCAGGGTCAAAGCCACGGCCCGCTCCCCTCCTTCTGTCTCTTCTGAGACCGGCGCCGCGGCCGCACATGGCTGCGGTGCCGGCCTTTTTGCATTGTCATGGCGGAGGGGAGCTTCTCCCCTCACGCTTTCACTCTTGGGGGCGGGGCCGGGCTTTCCAGCGCTGCGGCCCGCCCCTGTGTCACAGGCACCGCTGAGGTGCTTTTCTCTGTGCCTGTTTCCTCAGAAGGAGCTGGCCACGCCCCCCTTCTCTCCTCAGAGCTGCTCTTTACCTGCTGTCTTCAGGACCACAGTGAGTGGCCCGGTGGGCCCCCCTTCTGTCCCATCACCTATAATTATATATTTTTATGTCATATATATATATATATATATATATATATATATATATATATATATATTATACTCCGCTTTTCTTATTAGCCTTTTTTATTATGTCTTTCAGATATAACCTACAGTGGTGTTAGGGGGTTTCTCCCAGTCCTAGGGTCCCTGGGTTCTTAATTGGCTTATTGCAAATCCTTCCACTTGGGACATTAAAGGGGCATTCCGGGTTGCTTATATGCGTAATTCCCTCGGTCATTGCGACCAACTATAAGTTCACCTTATGGAGGCATCCCCGGATACTGGGCTCGGGCTCCCCTCGGGGCAATCCTGGAAGTGTATGGGGTGTGGGGCATCCCTTACTGGCGATGATGTATATCTGTGTATACCATGCGCACAGTAGACTATTACGCGGAAGTCCGGACCACAGGCGTCTGGTTCAGCGCCGCCGGTCTCTCCTCCCCCCCTCCCAGTTTGATCCGTGCCCAGTCTGACGTTGTCATGGGCGGGCAGTTGCAATCGGAGATGTGTGCCCGATTGGCCAATCTTGAAAAATTATTCTCCAGCACGGTCACCAGAAAGGCTCCAGCTAAGAGAAAGCACTTGTCGCCGTCTTCACCGGCGGCCAACTTGGATGATCTTGATAATCTGGACTGGTCTGATTACTCCCAACTTGAGGAAGGGGAGGTATATGAAGAATCAGATAATTCAGACGATCAGCAGTTTGTGGGTGTTGATACCGAGCGTGGCTTGGGGAGGTCTTCGGATACTCCTAATGTTCTGGCTCAGATGTTTGAGGTTTTGGCTATTTCTCCTCCTGAGGTAGTTCCACAGCAAAAGGGGGAATTTTTCGAAGAATCCAGGCCGCGCTTGGAATTTCCTAACCAAAAGCATTTTGATGGGATTATTGCTAAGGAATGGGAGAGGCCTGCCCGGCTCCCAGGTGTCCCTCAGGGTTGGGACAAAAAATATCCCTTTCCCTTGGATACGGTTAAGCGTTGGGCGTCCCCTCCCGAGGTGGATGCACAGATTCTGGGTTTATCCAACACTACTGTTTTAAATTCTCCTGATTGCTCCACGCTTAAAGATGGTGAGGATAAACGCATTGACCAAATGGCTTGTCATGGTTTTGCCAGTGTTGGGTCAGCCATGAGGCCGGTTTGTGCTTCAGCGCTGCTGGTGGTGGCTACCAGGTCGGTGGTCAGGGACCTGTTGACTTCTTCCGGGTTAGATCCGGATAGTGACGAGTTCCTTGGCCTTAAAAGGTGTGAATTGTTTTTGTCATTTGTACTAGCCGCCTTGGATTACACACTGATGATGTGTGGCATAACGTCGGCTCTCTTGGTGACTATTCGGCGTTCAGTTTGGTTGCGCCAGTGGGCGGCTGATTTTGTGTCTAAAAAGTCGCTGACCGCTCTTCCCTTTGTGGGATTACGGCTCTTTGGTGAGAAGTTGGATTCAGTTGCCAAGGGTGGTAAGTTACCTCAACGCAAAAAACAGCGTCGTCCCTTTCGGGGGGCGGGTTCCTTTGCTCCTTTCTTTCGTGGGGCTAGAGCTGGCAGAGGAATTGTTTTCCCCGCAGCCAGAGTAGATTCCTGGAACAGGGGCAGAGGACGTGCCCGCCCAGGATACAGCTGGGGCTCTAAGCACAAACCCGCTGCCAAGCCAGCTCAGCAATGAGGGAGCGCCCTCACCCATGTGGGTGGGGGGACGGCTGCAACACTTCTCCCAGGTCTGGGACTGGGAGGTCTCGGACAGATGGATCCGGGAAGTGGTGACTTCTGGCTACAAACTGGAGTTCGAGCTCTGGCCCCCTCCCAGATTCCTCAGGTCTCCGGTGCCTTCGGACCTTCTGGCCGCGCAGGAGCTCCAGGCGGCAGTAAAGAGTCTGTTGGATATGGCAGTTATTTGCCCAGTGCCCCCCTCAGACAGGGGTCGGGGCTTTTATTCCAATCTGTTCACGGTGCCCAAGAAGGACGGCTCGGTTCGACCCATTCTGGATCTAAAGATCCTCAACAGGTTCGTCCGTCCGCGGAAATTTCGCATGGAAACGCTGTGTTCAGCTATCCATTCTCTTCGGCAGGGGGACTTTCTGACGTCCGTAGACATCAAGGACGCCTATCTGCATGTGCCGATTTTTCCAGCGCACCAGAGATTTCTCAGGTTTGTGATGGAGGATCGGCATTTTCAGTTTGTGGCACTTCCTTTCGGTCTTACCTCGGCTCCAAGGGTTTTCACCAAGGTGCTGGCCGGGGTGATGGCTCTCCTCAGAGCCCAGGGTATTCGCATTGTCCCTTATCTGGATGACCTTCTCATTATGGCATCTTCCTTCAGCCAAGCGGTATTGGACACCAGAACTGTGGTGTCCACTCTGGAGAGATTCGGGTGGGTGATAAACTACCCCAAGTCCTCCCTTTCTCCGTCCAGGTTAGTGTCTTTTCTGGGAATGTCCCTGGATACTTCCCAGGCCAGGGTGTTTCTTCCTCAGTCCAAGGTTCTCTTGATTCAGGAGTTGGTTCGACTCCTCCTGCCTATCCCTCGTCCGGCCATCAGACTGGGGATGAGGTTGGTGGGATTGATGGTAGCCTCCTTCAAAGCGGTTCCCTTTGCTCAGTTCCACACAAGGACATTCTAGCTCCATCTGTTGGTGGCCTGGGACGGGTCGCCACTGTCGTTGGATCAGTCCTTCCTGATGACCCCCCGAGTTCGGTGCTCCCTTCAGTGGTGGCTGGATCCAATCAATCTGTCGAGGGGCAGATCCTTTCTGGCCCCTTGTTGGGAGACGGTCACCATGGATGCCAGTCTATCAGGATGGGGGGGGGAGTTCTGGAAGGATCGTCAGTTTCAGGGACTGTGGGGGCCTCAGGAGGCTCACGAGTCCATCAATGTTGTGGAATTGAGGGCCATCAGGATGGTTCTGTTTCGCTTGACTCATCAGTTGCAAGGATTGCCGGTTCAAGTCCGGTCGGACAATCGGACGGCAGTCGCCTACATCAATCACCAGGGAGGGACTCGCAGCAGGAGTGCCCTCAAGGAAGTGTCTTTGATTCTGGCCTGGGCGGAGACCCACGTCCCGTGCATTTCAGCAGTTTACATTCCGGGAGCGGAGAACACGGAGGCGGACTCTCTGAGCAGGTTCTCAGCTCGCCGGGGGGAATGGTCTCTCAGCCCCAAAGTGTTTCGCTTGATTTGTCTCAGGTGGGGGTCCCCGGTGGTGGACCTCTTTGCCTCTCATCACAATCACAAACTTCCGACATTTGTGTCTCTCTCACGGGATCCACTGGCTCTGGCAGTGGATGCCATGTCTCTGAACTGGAGGGATCTGGAGTTTCTGTATCTGTTCCCTCCGTTTCCCTTGGTGGCCAGAGTGGTGCGCAAGCTGGCCCTGGAGGGTGCGTCAGCAATTCTGGTGGCTCCAAGGTGGCCAAGACAGGTTTGGTTCGCAGATGTGGTAAGGTTAGCAGAGGATCAGTTTGTTTTGCCCCTGCTGCCGGATCTGCTCACCCAGGGTCAACTACGTTATCCCAATTTACCAACGCTGGCTTTGACGGCGTGGCTGCTGAAACCTCCATCTTGAAGGAGGAAGGTCTTTCCGATGCTGTGATTCGAACTCTCAGTGCTAGGAAGCGGTCTTCCTCTAATATCTACTATAGGACTTGGAGGTCTTATATTGATTGGTGTGAGATCAGGACGTTGCCTTGTAGGGAATTTTCCATCTCCAGAATCCTGGAGTTTCTTCAACATGGTCTGGACCTGGGGCTCCAGCTTAGTACTCTGAAGGGGCCTTTTGTATTCTGGATCCTTTATATGGTGAACTTTGCGTTGTTATGCTTTTTGTTGGGCTCTTCCTGGTCCCTTACCTTACTGCTGTTCTTATACTGGGTAATGAGTGGGAGGTCCCAGGTATTTGTGGACTGGGAGGGGCTCTCTTTTTTCCTGGCATCTCTGCATGTCGCCCTCTACAGGTCAGTATTACCCACACGTTATGAATTTCTTGAAGCGGGGTGTGTGACATACTTATAATACCCATTTTACAGGTGAGTATTCACAAAATGGTTTTTTTTGATGGTTGAGGTAAACATACCACATTATCACTCTCAATGAGACCCCCCTCCCTTTGACTGCTAGTGTTGGTCATTGTATTTAATATTCCATGGCAAGATTCCATTTAAATTGCACTGGCCAGCGAGTGTATCACTACTAAAGCTGCAACTTTTCATTTTTAATGAGACTTCTGTATGTAGCATACATTAAAAAAAGAGAAAAAGAGAGAAAATGAATATTAAGGCTCGTCAAAAGTCCCCGCAGGAAATCAGGTTAATTAGCATGATTAAAACCAACACATCATCCTTTTCCTCTACCTTAAACTTATGGAGCTGACTTTAGCGAGAGAAAGGGACGCATTGGCTGTCCTTCTACGGTCCATTTGCACACAATATGTTGTTCTCCCACTATCAATGGCTGACATTTCATAAAAGAGAAATATTCCTTCTTGTAAATGAGTTCCTTGCTAATCATTTGAGGCACTTATATATGGAAATTAGTATGCTATGCAAGAAATAACAGTCTGCTAATTAAATCATCTAGAAAGCACTTCACCTTTGACAAAGGCAGAATGAAATCACATAAATATGGAAGGAAACAAAGGATAGAGCATGGTATCTTTGGAAAATAATTCTGAGAGATTACAATGATATACTACTAATGAAACAAAATGCACTTTAAGTCATGCATGCTTCCACATGCATCCAGCAACCTGCTTTCTAGGTCATTTATGGTGAAGGTGTGAAGTTTTAGTTCGGGTACATGGCTTGTGATCTTTATTGTTTCAAGTGAACCTTTTGGAAACTTTGGAGGTCCTTCTATTTCAGAAAGGTTTAGCAACCATACTCAGCTTGTGGAGTTGGGAGTTGCACTTTGGGAGTGAAGGTTACGAGAGTGAGGGTCTAGAATGCTTACCCAAAATCATCAGAAAATGACATCTACCCCTGGGTTAGAAAGGAAGGCAAGATCCAGACATCCAGGAAAGGCATCAGAGCTGTGCTGTAGCCACCCTTGAGCCTTCTAAAGAGGTCAGAATCAAAATCCAATACACACTAGCTCGAGCTGTATTAAGGGTCTATGGGTAGGTTACCACCATGACATGCCTTATGGTATTCATCTGGCTTATTTAAGCCATTAATTTTTTTGTTGGTTCTTTAATGTCCAATAAAGGTCAACAAGTGGAAGTGGAAACAGGGGCTGCAACTACTGGTCTTTTTCTCAAAATATTTCCCCAAATATACTTTCATGTTTCTTTCTAAATAGGGTATGAGTAGCCACCAGCTGCTGATGTATCATGAACTTAACAGGTTCCCTACTCTGAACACGGACTTTCGTCCATACTAGTGTTTGGCTTTCGGCCGGAACCTGAAAAAGCTGGTTGATGGGCTGCTGAGCCCCTCATAGGGATGATGGGGGTTGTTCTGCAACACAGCCAACTATGGGATGGTGAGGGATTCCTTCACAGTCTGCTATGAGATCATGGGGGTTGTTCTGCCACACAGTCTGCTATGTGGATGGTGGGGGTTGTTCTGCCACACAGTATGATATAGGGAAAATGGGGGCTCTGGCACAGTTTGCTATGGGGTGATGGGGGGTTCTGTCACACAGACTGTAAAGAGTTTTTTTATTTTTTTTTAAATGATGCAACATATTTGGTGCAGGGTGCAATCACCCTGGTGTTACCCCCAATTTGCCCCCTGACACCTGTAAAAATATTAATATTTTATTTGTTTAATTTATTTTTAATGTATTTTTTTCTGTGATTATTCAGAGTACTTTTCCTACCCCATTTTGGTCTTTTCCCGCCTGATTTTCGACACCCGTAAAAAATAATATTTTAATTTATTATTAAAATGTATTTTTTATTTATTTATGTGTTTATTTTTTTCCCTGTAATTATTTGGAGTCATTTCCCTACCCCTTTTTTACAGGGATCTGGTGTTACAATAGAAGTTGTGGGTATCTTGCAACCCACTCGTGAAACGACCCTCCCAATGGGTATGGGTAATGGCACAGGTACATCGATGATATTATTTTAATCTGGACAGGCACTCAAAAGCCTTTGTTGGGGAATTAAACAAGAATGACATGAATTTAAAATTTACAGTAGAATTTAGTCAGGAAGCAATTAACTTTCTAGATTTGTCAGTCATGTTGAGCCGTGAAAGCCTGGTGACCACTAAATTCTACCGCAAACCGACAGCTGTGAATACGATGTTACGAGCCTCCAGTGCTCATCCTAAACCCCTTCTCAAAAGTATTCCATACAGTGAATATGTGAGAGCCCAACGTAACTGCACCTCTGAAGGAGACTTCAAAGAGGCAGCAGATAATATCTTTAATAGATTAACGGATAGGGGATACAGTGCACCAGTCTTGAAACAGGCCTTTAAACGTGCCAAAAGTAGACAGAGAGATGAATTACTATATAAACCTAAGATTAAGGAAGGCGATCCCCCTATGTCTATGATCTTGACTTTTTTAACCCATCATAACATGATAAAAAAACATTGTACAGAGACATTGGCATGTTTTGCAAAACGATGTGGGCCTGAACAAGATTTTCCCAAATAAACCTAAATTTGTGTATCGGAGGTCACATAACATTAAAGATCGGTTAGTTCGCAGCCACTATACTCAAGTCAAACGAGCAACCTGCTGCAAGACGGTAGGAACATATAAATGTCATTCATGCAATATGTGTAAATATATCAAAGAAACAAAAACGATTATATTGGGGGACCGTCCAATTCATAGACTCAAGCATTTCATTAATTGCAAGAGTACCCATATCATGTATGCCTTAATCTGTACATGTAAGAGATTTTACATTGGTAAAACCAATAGGGAGTTCCGTAGGAGAATGTATGAACACTCCTATGACATTAGGGTAGGAAATAGTAAGACCCCAGTGGGCAGACACTTTCTTGAGTGCCATGGACAAAATCCAAGAGATATGATCTTTGTGGGACTGGATAGATTACATCCCAACCCACGAGAGGGGGACACTGAGAAAGTCACCTTACAGCGGGAGACACAGTGGATTTACCACTTCAAGGCCCACTGCTACCCGGGACTAAATGAATCAATAAGTTATGCCCCCTATCTTTGATGGGGACATAATTGAATTTTTTTTTTTTTTTCTTTCTTTTGCAAGTTGTCTGTTTTTTTTTTTTTTTTTATGTTTTTATGTTAATTTTATCTCTGTACATGATGGATGCATTTGGTGATAGCCGGTGGGTAAATACCTGCAGTACTACAGACCGTTAAGGCCATCTTGATATAGTTTCAAACATATATTTTCTACAAATGTCAGGTGCTGACCAGACCGGGAGGCATGCAGTAACACTCATGTGTCTCGGGCGACAGTTGGGAAGCCATACACATTTAGGTCGTCACATGGGGTCAGTATGACCAATAGGCATTGAGCCTAAATAAGGAGATTTTGTGCTAGTACAGCATGTCAGATGAAATGGCCCCATGCACATGATGTGCTAGTTAATTTTAGATGGGGTTTTAGGCTATGAGCTAGTTTGAATTAAGCACAGCCATAAGACTGAGTATTTGACCTAGCTTTAGGTCAGCCCATGTGGTGTTGGACGGGGAAGAGGTGAGTGTAAATGGGCAATCTGGGGGGTTTGACACAGCGGGGCATGTAGCAAAACCCCGGAAAGTCAAAATCACAGATTTTGTTCCGCTATAATGTTTTATTTATGCTTTTTAAAATGAATACAATAAGTTGTCGCTTATTTTTTTAAGCAGGACAAAACCCTGAATGGCCGGCCCTAAAATCTAAAAGATTCCAGGGCTGGCTGCTCACCTTCTCCCAGGTTATCCTGCTTTGGCATGCACCTCTGTTTAAAACCCCCCAGGCTACCCATAATACCTCTTCCCGGTACAATGGTGCATATGTGAGCTCTTGTTTAATCAGGGCTGTTTGCTGTGACTATGTCGTTTGGCAAACGGCTTTGACTGTTTACAACAGGGTGCACAAATGGCCACATTCCATGCATTCTGATAGGCTGGGACAGGAGCACATGCGCCGCTAGAGATCGGCCCGCTTACGATCCCCCATTGAAGCAAATCAGAGCAGTTTAACGAATGACATAGTCACGGCAAATGGCTCTGATTGGACGAGAGACCACGCATACACCGTTGGACTGGGAAGAGTTGAGTTATTATGGGTGACCTGCGGGATTTCACACAGTGGAGCAAGGAACAAAACTCAGGTTAGTCCACCTTAAAGTGGACCAACACCCAGGATTTTGACTATCCTGGGTTTCGGTCCACTTCGGTGGGGCACCCCGATCGGGGGTGCCCCACTGTGTGAAACCCCCCAGAAAGCGCCAAAAACTCACCTCTCCCCGCTCCCACGTGACCGCTGCTGCCAATCCCCGCCGACGGACAAGCGGGAGGCAGCGACGGACAAGAGAGCAGGCCCGCCGCCACCTCCCGCGCGTCACTCTTACAGGGCGCGCGCCGGCCATTCACAAACGGCCGGCGCGGGTGCGCGTTCTGCTAGAGGGACGCGCGGGAGGTGGCAGTGGGCGCCGCTGGATCGAGGAGCAGGTAGGGATTTAGGGGTTTCTGGGGGGTTTCACACAGCAGTCAGGGGACTGATCGGTCCGGGAATCTTATAGATTCCCCGGCCGATCAGTGGAGGGTGTTGGTCCACTTTAAGAAATGTATATTGATGCATGGGCAGATGAAACTACTAGTTTTACTAGTGGCAGTTAGAAACAAACAGGTAGAAATGAAATATATGCAAGTTATTTTCTGGAGCACTAAAGCTGCCTATTGGCATGTAGTGAATATAAAAGGCATCAGAGATTTTGGTAAAGCAAAGAGTGTTTGGCTTACTGACTTCTTAAGAGGACATTTATTTACCTGCCAGTAATAAGGAAGAACAACGTGAGTATAACCAGCAGAGTGAATCCCCCAACAGCTGCTGTGGCAATGACCAGGATCTGCCCTTGCTCTGCTGCCAGATCAGAAGCTGAAACAGAAAACACAAAAACAACTTTAATAATAGAATACCCATATACAAGCAATATGCAAATCAGCTTGAAGGGCTACGCAAATGATTTTTAGAGCCTCTGCAGTTTTTAATGAGTTTACAACTAAACGCACTTTTTAAAAAAGCAGCAATGAAAGACAAAGAGACAAAGAGACAGATGCAGTCAAGATGCAGAAAAACAGACTGAAGGAAAAAAAGAAAAATCAGAGTGAATAGTTTAAATAAAGCAGCAGCTTTGTTTGACTAATGCCGAGTAAGAATAGCCACCAGTGAATTCATATGGCTGCTGCCACCTACAGGTTGTGTTGAGGAAAAACACATTACTATTTACTTATTCCCTTCACTTCTCAAGAATCATTCAGTATCGTCTCAGGCCCTACACTAAACACTTCAAAGGAACAAGTACAGGGGAATATTTTAGTTTGCAGTCTCTCTGGAGAGGACACAGTATGTTATCTGCTCTCACATAGAACGGGTCATATCGGAGAGGTGTTCAGTAAGTTATCTACCTGAATATGAGAGGGACATTTCTCCATGTCCCGTCCTTCCGGTGGCATCATTGGTCACATGAGGGGGATTCCACAGAGGCTCCTCCACTGGGGTGTAACAGAATATGTGCCCCTGCGTGTTGGAATTAGCTTGACCGAATGCCAAGGAAGGAGGAGGGGGGTTCTGTGCCCCCCATACAAAAGCCGACGGGGTAGCTGCAATAGCGGCTCTGCACCAGCAGCAGACCAGCCTCCGCTGACTTTCTCCCACACCCCAAAGACCAGCCATTAAATCAAGCTTTGGCCTGAACCCAAAAGCCCAGATAACTTATAAATAACCCCTTGTACAGCTCTGACTGGGTGACTGGGTAGGCAAGGTTAACCCTTTAAGTGCCAGCCTACCTGGAGTTTTTGTTACGCTTTGTTGCCAGACCATTTTTCACTATTTTGCACTATGCATGTTCAACTGTGATTTTTGAAGGGATTTCCAGGGATTTCCCAGAAAAATTGTATGTTGTTTTTTTCAGCAGAGTCTGGGCTTTAACATGAAATGTCTTGTTTGTCATTTTTTAAGTGTATTCTTAATATTTTGGGGTGAGATATGTGCAAAAAAATAAAAAAAAAATCTATTTTTTACAATTTGTAGTGTTTTTTGTAATAAAAAATGTAAGTTTGTCAATAAAATCTTATTGCGTGTGAAATCCCAATTTCTCCCGGTTACAACGGCACCACATATGTATTGGTAGATGCCCTTTCCTGCCCAGGAGACTCCCCCAAACTGAAACAGCGCTTTAGGGGATTTTCAGATCAAATACAGCTATGCTAAGCACTATGTGCACCTTGCAGTTTTTCAATAAAAACAACCCTTTACATTTGAAATACCCCCCACTATATATTCTCTGGAAGTACACACCTCAAGCTTTTTAGGCATACCAGGCTTGTTGATGTTGCCACAGTTTTCTGGAAGTTCTCCCTCAATGTATTCTTTGGTTACACAGAACTTCCTTAAAAAAGGATAAAAAAGCAGAATCAAAGCCACATTTTTCTAAAGAAAACTATAAGCAAACAAGAAAAAACAGGTTAATCTAAAAAAGCAACATCCCCCGAACAGAACGATACCCAACATGCATAGCTACTGTCAGTGGAAGAGTTGCCAAACACCCCAAAGTAAAGCTTGGGGAGACGGTAATTTTGCTTGAAAATTTCAGCTCTGCAGACAAAGTGGCACCTTGCGCTTTTTCTACCAAAACAACCCTTTACATTTGGAATACCCGCCACAAACCATATATTTTCTGAAAGTACATATGATAAGCTTTCTAAGCATACCCAGCATGTTGTAGTGGGCCCATCTTTCTGGAAGTAATCCCTCAAAGAATTCGTTGGTCGCACAGGGTTTCCTTAAAAAAAATGTATAATAAAGCAGAATAAAAAATGAGTTTTCCTAAAATATCAATATGCAAACAAAAAAAAACAAGCTAAATCTGAAAGCGCAAAATCCCCCGAGCAGAACGATACCCA
The DNA here is from genome assembly GCA_027917425.1 of Gastrophryne carolinensis. Classification (NCBI taxonomy): domain Eukaryota; kingdom Metazoa; phylum Chordata; class Amphibia; order Anura; family Microhylidae; genus Gastrophryne; species Gastrophryne carolinensis. The sequence goes on from CM051236.1 coordinate 458,890,778, forward strand.
ACATGCATAGGTACTACTAACCCTTTTAACTGCCAGCCTACTTGAGGTTTTGTCACCCTCTCTTGACAGGTAATTTTTCACCATTTTGCGCTATGCTTAACTGTGATTTTTGCAGGAATTTCCAGGAAAATCATATATTTTTTTTTTTTGCGGCAGAGTTTAGGCTTTAACATGAAATGTCTTGTTTGTAATTTTTTTACTGTTTTTTTTAAATATTTTTGAGTAAATTAAACAAAACAAAAATTTTTTTTTTAGAAAATTATCTCCTTTATTTCAAATAAAACATTTGTTTTATTAAAGAAAACCATATTGCATGTGAAAGCCCCATTTCTTCCGATTACAACGGTACCACATATGTATCGGTAGCCCCCTGTTACTGTTCAGAAGACCCCCCAAACTGAAAAAACATTTTATAACATGTAAAAATAAAATACAACTACAATCCACACTATAAAGGGTTAAATCAAGAAAAAGAATTGGTGGGGGGTTCCCCTTCCTGGGGGGGAGGTAACCCCCATTTTTTTTATTTTAAGGGTTAAAAACCCTTAATAATTCCCATAAAAATGACATGGGGTCCCCCCTATCCAGCATAAGTAGCCCAGGGATCAGCTATGCAGGGATTGTAGAACAGGGCGCAGGGTCCAGCTTTGGTGGCCCCCCGCCCTGCCAAGTACAAGCCAGCACCGCCTAAATCAGCCCGGGCCCTTCTGCCCCCCCTGGGCTTCGGGGAGGCAGGTAATAGGGGGGCCGGGGTTAATGGCAAGTCACCCGCTAGCCGCAGGTCACTTGACAGCCCTCGAGCCTTGTGAACTGGTACAGGGGTCTCATGGACTCCTTACAAGTTCACAATGGGTTAAAGTGGACCAACAACCAGGGCTGATCGGCCCCGGAATCTATAAGATTCCTGGACCGTTCTATTCCCTCCCCCTGGGGCATCCAAAATCGGGATGCCCCCCCTGTGTGAAACCCCCCGGAACACCTGCTACCACTTACTTGAATCCGGTCCTACGGCGCATGCGCGGGCCGTATCCCCGCTATCCCTCTAGCAGGACGCGTGCCCAGGCCGGCTATTTATGAATGGCTGCCGCGGGCACGCTCCCTGTTAGAGGGAAGTGGGGAATGCGGCCGCCAGCGCGCTCAGAGCGGCTGAGCTTAGATGTCTCTTAGACGTCCATAACTCAGCCGCTCTGAGCGCGCTGATTGGACGAGCGGCCGCGCATGCGCCGTAGGACCCGGGTAAGGTGAGTTATTGTGGGTGATCGGGGGGGTTTCACGCAGTGGGGCATCCCCAATCGGGATGCCCCAGGGGAAAGGACCAATACCCAGGAAAGTTAAAATCCTGGGTGTTGGTCCACTTAAAATGTAAAAAAAAAAAAACACACCACACCACAAAATGCTGGAAGCATTTATTACCAGCTGGGTGACAGGACATAAGGGGTTAATTAAAAAAAAAATTGACATAGGGTCCCCCCTCCCAGGGTGGGGGACCCCTTTTTTTTGGAATTTTAAGGGTTAAAAACCCTTAAAAATCCAAAAAAAAAATGACGTAGGGTCCCCCCTACCCAGCGTTACCGACCCGGGCCAGCTATGGGGGCTTGTAGAACAGGCCCACATAGCCATAGTGGCCCGGGCCCTTCTGCCCCCCCCTGGCCTTTGGGGAGGCAGGTAATGGGGGGCTGGGGGTTAATGGCAAGTCACCCGCTAGCCCGCAGGTGACTTGCCAGACCCAGAGCCTTGTGAGCTGGTACAGGGGTCTGACAGACCCCTTGCCAGCTCACAAAGGGTTAACTGTAAAAAAAAAAAACACACACACAAAATGATTTTATTAAAAAAAAAAAAAAAAATTTTTACTGTACTTACCTCCGATTGCAAGCTCTTGTCCCTCGCCACTCTGATGACAGATGCCGGTGATCGGCATCCAGAGAAGGGGGGGCAGGAGATCAGAGGATCTCCTGTGGCCTCCTTCCAGTGCACCAATCACCGGCATCTGACAGCTGAAACAGCTGAAGCCAGTGATCGGGACCGGGATGATGTCATAGCCCCGCCCCCAAAAGGGGTGGGGCTTGACGGGAGACGGAACGGGATGACGTCATAGTCATAGCGGGGCTTAGCGGCAAGATGGCGGCCGCCATCGAGAAGAAGAGAGGAGAGAGCCTCCCGGGCTCTCTCCTGAAGATCGGCAAGCCCTGGGGGGGGGATCGGAGGCCCCCCAGGTGAAGAGGAGGGTCGACGGGAGCCAGCGCACATGCAGGTAGGTAAATGTCATTTTTATTTTATTTTTTTTTTTACAGGAAAGCCAGTGGCAGCTAAAACGGGGGGGGGGGGGGGGTCACCCTATTCCGGGCCCTCCCCTGCAGCCGCAGGAGGTCCCACAGACGATCGGAGCACACCATCTTAAAGGGGAGACCCGGCCGAATCAAACGAGGGGTCAGGTGAGTGTCTTTTTATTTTTTTTGGCCAGTTAGCAGGGGGCCAAGCCAGGTACGTAAAATTTACGTAGCTGGCGTTTAATGACAGGAGAGGAAGCTACGTGAATTTTACGTAGCTGGCGTTTAAAGGGTTAAAGGTGACTCCTGAGAAAACGGGGTAAGCTGACATGCCTGGAAATGGTAAGCCCGCTTTATGCTTTGGGTAACTGAGATGACTGGATTTCCTAGTGGAAAGTGGGTTACATCAGATTATCCAATTATATGTTCCTCTAGAAATAGTAATAATCCAAGTTGATTTGATGCAGTGCAGTGTAGCTGTTATTTACAAGGCTGTGTCTATACATATTGGTCCCTATAGAGCCATTAGGCATTTGCATACAAGCTTTATGAACCGCTTCCTCCAGCAGAATAGAAACTTTAAAAGAGAAAAAATGGTGAATTGTGTGATTGATTTAAAATACCTTGGCAGCGATCAGGGTCAGTCATTCCTGCCTCTGCTCTGTAACTTACTATTAATAATCACTTAAAAATGAGAATGGCTTCCCATATCTGGCTTTCTCCAGTAATGGTGCATCCGATTCTATTGTAAATTATTGAGGCGGCACAAATTGTGTTCCAGAAAAAAAAATAAAAGCCTTGAGTACCAGTCCTCTCCACTCTGTTTTGCTGAAGTGCTCCTCTTTTAATGAGACCTATATTTTATATAGGCAATGCGAGAGGCAATTCTGCAACGGTTAACAGATTAATCTTTCAAATGTATATTTATTTTGCGAGGTCCTATTGTGTGCGCAGACAATAAGCACGCTGAATTTGTTTTACAATATTCCATTTCTACTTTCTCTCACCTAAATGCGCAGCACATATCTACAGTAACATTCACAGGCTGTTATGTCTGCCCAGCTTTTATTGTAAAGCCGGCTATATTTAATACTTTGAATATTTAAAACTTCTTCCATAAAGCAGTTCTAATAAAGCATATTGGTGTTTATCCATAAATGATGTTACACATACAGGAGTGGGAGAATGTGTTACAAGGGGGTGGGTGTGTTGATAGGATAACAGTGGGACATAATGCTATATTAAAGGGTCATTCAGGCAAAGGGTCAAATTAGCCTGCTTCCTGCTATCACCATGCTGTCAGGGGCTGCATCTTTTAATCAGCCAGTATCAGCCTGCTTTATATTTTTAAAAGGGACGTTCAAGGCAAAGGGTTAACTAAGGGTGCTATCTTGTTATCTCATGTTTATGTCAGGCTTTGTGTTTATAATCAATCATTATCTCGCCATTTTAAATTGAGAAGTTCTGAACAGCACTGCTCTCAAGTCCTTCACTGAAATGCCTTTGTCTTAATGAGCTTCAATGAGTGTCATTCAGCATCCCCATCCACAGCGTTGTTGATGATATGATATGGTGTGAGTCGGTCGCACTGTGTCCCTGCTCTGCTGCCTAATAATGTGTCTGCGCACTGATCAGTGTCTTCCTACCTCCTGTGGACCACAAATTATTCAACCATGATGTGCCATATAAAGCAATGAAAGGAACAGCAAGAGGGGGACTCACACGATCGCCGCAGTGACATTGGACAGGGCATTATTAAAGCTACACTTTATTCAAGCACCAGAATTGTAGACCAAGGCCCTTATTTAAGAAGGGATAGAGTCAGGTAGTGGCTGGTTAATGAGAGGTAGCGACTGGTGAACGCCGGACACGGCACGCAATTACACATTTATCAAGCAGAATCTGTTTAGCGAGATAGCGCCATGTAGAGTCTGATTCATCATTTTCACAGCCTCAGTGAACAGCGCCAGTGTTCAGCCTTGCACAGCGCCAGGTATGACCTCTCCCTACCTGACGCTCTCCCATACATTTCAATGGATGAACCTTTTCTTCTCTTTAAATGGGGTATTTGTTTTTTTTTTTCCAAAAAATCAAATAATTATGTGACCTCTTCTGGCATTGAAAAAGCAGTTTTTTCATAATTTTTTAATTTTTTATATATTTCCTCAGAAATGACATTACAGATCTGGCATTAAAGTGTTCATGTTATAATGTTGTTACAATGTAATTCCATATGTTTTCGCTTTGTTACTAGTTGATAGATGCTTGAAAACACACTTTAAACACACCGCCTCCTGCGCTCTGGGCTTCAAACAAATATTTTTCAGCGCCAGAGATTTGGGAGGCTGTTTTTTGGCTGAATATGGTGTGAGTCGGTCACTATGAGCAGTCGCTAACATGCGCTTCCATACAGCGCTCTACTGGTCAAATAGCGACTCCTCACAATGTATTCAACATTACTGAAGCGACTGAGTCGCTATAAAGTAGCGACTCACGGCCGAGCACTGCGACTACTAGCGGGCGTTCTGAAAATGCCTGCTACAGACGCTCATCTGTCGCTACCTGCCGCTAATGATGAATCAGCCTCTTAGTTAAAATCATACCTTAGTAAAAAAACAACACTATACTCACCTTTCATACAGAGCAGGCTAGTGTAAAGACACTGGATCACCCGCTGTCTGTCCTGCGCCGGGCATAAGATTGACAGCAGGTGATCTGGTAAGTATCTTTACACCGCACCAGCAGCGATAGCCTGTGCTGGATGAAAGGTGAGTATAGTGTTTTTTTTGTTTTTTTACTAAAGTATGACTTTAACCCTTTGTCTGGCCAATCCCTTTAAAGTCCTAGGGCGCTCTCTTCCTTCTGCTGGGCCTCCTCAGCAATATAGGATGATCCATTAATGCATGTTTAAATGTGACATTCCCTTCAGAAGTCAATTCATTTTGGGGACGGAGTAAGATGAGTCAGCAGAAGGGAGCACGTTCTATAATGTTTGTCAGGGAATACAAGCTGACATGCTTTGTTTTTTTCAGCCTTAACATCTCGTGGGGGGGGGGGGGGGGGTATGAAGTGCCATGGATCAAGACACACTTAAATGAGCCCAATAAAGGGCCTTATTTATCAAGGGATAGCGCCAGGTAGTGTCTCACTAGCGCCAGGTATCGCCAGCTATCGGCGGCTACCGACTCCAGAACGCCGGGCGGCGGACACAATCACGCATTTATCACGCTAAATGAGGCTAGCGCTGGCGAGAGCGTCAGCTAGCGCGGGATTCATCATGTAGCGGACTGCAACGAACAGCGCCGCTGCTAATCCCATCACAGCGCCAGGTATGACCTCTCGCTACCTGGCGCTCTCCAATGCATTTCAATGGAGCAATCTTTAAATCTTCATATTTAATTGTTATTAATGTTTTTTTTTTTTTTTTTTAAATGTCAAAAATTCTTTGACCACTTCGGCAATGTTAGTTTTTGTTTTTAAGGTAAAAAAATAAAAAAAAAAAAAATATGTGCAGAATTGATATTACAGGTCTGATATTAATGTATTCATATTACAAAATGTTTAGAAAAACTTGTTTAATTTTTTAATCAAAAAATATGGATGTTTGGGGGTTAAAAACTACTTTTAAGCCATCGCCGCCAGCGCTCTGGGGTTTAAACAAGCTTTTCACAGCACGAGAATTTTTTGAGCGTGATTTGTTAATGAATATGCTGGGAGCCGTTCGCTATGACCATTCGCTGTCAGGCACTCCCATACAGCGTGGAACCTGTCAAACAGCGACTCCTAACCCCGTATTCAACATTACCGCACACCGACTGAGTCGCTGTCAACAAGCGAACAACGGCCAAGCACAGCGAATACTAGCGGGCGCTGTGAAAATCATGCTACTGGCGCTCATCTGTCGCTACCTGGCGCTATTACTGAATCGGCCTCCCCGTGTTACATATTAGGGGGTGGGTATGTGTGACAGCCAGTGGTGTAACTGAATGTGACAGGGTCCTGGTGCAAACAAAAATACAGGGTCCCATCATCGGTCAAAGAGTAATAGTTTTAATTTTAACTGAATTGTATACTATTACACTATTAAAGAGTGCTATAGCAGACACAGCTTGTGCTTGCTTTATACAATTCCATGTGAGATCAAATCCGATAGTGAGAAGGTAGAGCAGCAACAATGATGGAGTCCCCTGTCCTAATGGGCTCCAATCTATTTGCTACGTCTGCACTCTATAGTTACACTGGTGACAGCATTATGCATTGTTGCAAAGCAGTGGGTCACATTAATGGACAGCCTCTAACTTTTAACCCTTTAACTGCTAGTCTACCTAGAGATTTCTATTGCCAAGCTATTTTAACCATTTTGCACTATAGGTGTTTAGCTGTGATTTTTACAGGAATTTTCAGGAATTTCCAGGAAAATTATATTGTTTTTTAATTTGTTGTTTTTTAGCAGAGTTTAGGCTTTAACATGAAATGTCCTGTTTGTATTTTTGTCTGCGCTTTGGGTAAAATGTGTGGAAAACAAATGCCATATTTTTAATTTTGTAGCTGTTTTTCAAATAAAAAAATGTAAATGTAAATTGGTTGACTGTTAACAGACAGATTTGCAGCCATGTAAATTTCACATGCTTGGGGTTATTACAAGGTAGTGCTGCTGTAGTGTAGTGAACATCATTACCTTGCTGCACTGAGATTTTATTTTTCAATTCTATCAACATCATCTCCCCCTTGGCTGTCCTCAGAAGTTAGGCTTAGGCCCTTATTCATCAAGCGATAGCGCCAGGTAGTGTCTGACGAGCGCCAGGTAGCGGCAGCTAACGGCGACTACCGACTCAAGTACGCCCGGCGGCGGTCACAATGACGCATTTATCAAGCAAAATGAGGCTAGCGCCGGCGAGAGCGACGGCTAGCGCGGCATTCATCATGAAGCCGCCTGGACCGAACAGCGCCGCTGCAAATTCCCTCACAGCGCCAGGTATGAGCCGTCGCTCCCTGGCGATGTCCAATGCATTTCAATGGAGCAATCTATAATAATTCATGATTAATTGTTAATATTTTTTTTTTAAATTTTTTTAATGTCAAAAAATCGGAGAACACTTCTGCAATGTTAGGATTTATTTTTAAGTAAAAAAAAAAAAAAATGTGCAGAATTGATCTAACAGGTCTGAGATTAATGTATTCATATAACAAAATGATTCTAAAAACATGTATAATGTTACATTCAAAAAATATGGTTGTTTAGGGGTTAAAAACTAGTTAATACAGATCGCCGCCAGCGCTCTGGGGTTTAAACAAGGAATGGACAGCGACAGCACATTCGGAGCGTGATTTTTTGATGAATATGAAGCTAGCCGTTCGCTCTGGCCATTCGTTGTCAGGCGCTCACATACAACGCTGGACCTGTGAAACAGCGACCCCCCAGCCCGTATTCAACATTACCGCACACCGACTGAGTCGCTGTCATCAAGCTAATGCCGGCCAAGCACAGCGAATATTGGCTGGCGCTGAAAAAATCACGCTACAGTCGCTCATCTGTCGCTACCTGGCGCTATTGATGAATCGGCCTCCCCATATCTGCATGCAGCAAACAAACTAGTGAAGTAACATTCGGGGACTCCATGACAAAAAGGGATCCGGAGATTCTTGTAGATCAGATTAACACTGCAGTGTGTAATGGCACAGAAAACACTGAGCCCATGCTACTTACTCAACTAGATTCAGGAGCCCATGGTGCTGGGGTAATGACTACATCAGGACACATGAGGTTAGGGGGCCCAAAAGTTTTACTCGGTCACCATATTTTTACAATATGTGCTCTGTCATCTTATAGAGAGTAGGCATTTGTCTCAGTGTTTAATCATCTCTAGACTAGGGACTGAGTGGGACAGGAAGTAACATAGAACCCCCTATTTAATGTTTACACAGGGCCCGGTCACATTTAGTTACTCTACTTAGCAGAGAGCTGTAGAGTAGCAACATCCCTACTCTCTGATCTGTGCGCTGTTGCTGTGCTCCTAAATTAGAGTAAGGATGCTACATAGGCAGTAAGTGTCCAACAGATGTCTGATCGAGAAATCCCCTCCAGTGATGCATCCTGTACTTTTTTAGATTGACACAACCCAATGTATCCCTTTGAGAAAGTACGCCAATCTGAAAACTTACTAATAATGGTAAACAGATTGCACATTTGGTATGCATGGAGCTTCAGCAGCCTAAACTAAGAAAAGTTACCTGGTGTGAGGCAATGCTAGGTTTTGTTTCTACATAAACGTTGACTCCATACCTTACAATCTATTGCAGTATAAGATAAAAAAGAGGAAAAATGAGGAAGAGGCCCCCCCCCCGACTGGAACCAACGCGTTTCGAGTCCCGAATGGACTCTTGCTCACGGCCAGTATTTGCTGCTCCTAAAGGCCAGCCTTTAGAAGCAGCAAATACTGGCCATGAGCAAGAGTCCATTCGGGACTCGAAACGCGTTGGTTCCAGTCGGGGGGGCGGCCCTCTTCCTCATTGGTAAACAGTAAGCACTTTTTTGTTATGTGTTGTTTCTGTCTACTCTCCTACCTCGAGTGGATTTGAATACTTTTTGCACAGATTCTAATTGGGATGGAAGCACTGACACTTTATTAGGTATAGGTTAGGGTTAATCAATAGATATATTAATTCATATGTTGGGTAGGTTGTGTATAGTTGTGTATATAATATGTATTTTTAATTTTTATAAAATCACTATAGAATATATTTGAATTACACTGTATTCATTGTGAGGAGGCTCACCCCCTGGTGGTTAATCATGCATATGGCTCAGTAATATTGTTTTTAATCTGGTTTTAATGGATATCATAATAAAATGTATTTGTAAATTTACTCTTTGAGTGCAATAGTCAGTCTCTATGTGGGTAAATGATTAGAGGTCACCCTACACTATAAATTGGGTTTGATTGGGTAATAGCCCACAGAGTAGTGCACCTCACACACATCGCGTCGGTGCCGCCCACACTTTTTTGCCCGTTGCCACTCTATAGCTAAGATAAAAAAGGCAGAAGAGTTTTCAAACTATGAATATGCTGAAGTGAGGACAGAGCTCGCAAACTGGGTATTCAGGAGACAGTAGATGGTGAAGTCGATTTTAATCTATCAGGGTACTTACTTCAAGGACTTACTAGACTGGTGGCTGTACCCTTGTCTCAGGTCCCCAGAATACAGGGGATACAGTTATTACTAGGTTGGACTGACCATAGGCAGACCTATGAGAATTTATGGTAGCCCGTACTGCTTAAAGTGGACCAAAATACAGGTTTTTGACTATCCCTGGTTTGGTCCTCTCCCCAGGGGCATCCTGATTTGGAAACATCCCAGGTCGCCCAGTCAAACTCACATTTACCTGGTCCTGTGGCACATGTGCGGGCTCTCGTCCAATCATCGTGTTCAGATCCGCTCATGTCAGCTCATCTAAGACTTGTCTAGGACTCAGTTCTTATAGATTCCAGAGCCGTCGGCCATGGTTTTTGGTCCACTTTAAGGGCTGGCTGGGATGCTGATTCTAACACCCACATTTAATCTACACCTCTCTGTCCTCTCCCCTAGTCCCTGTTTGACAGGTCAGACTATATCCCCCAGCCCATGTTCTGTCCCAAATGCTATAGCCTCAGCATCAAGGCTGTAGGGGCCATGTCCAACCCTAACATATTACTGGCCCCTACATTACTAAAGTTTTCGTTTTAAGCATGGCCATATACACTACTATAGCCTCAGCCTTTGAGAACTCTCAATTGATTGACGGGACTCAGCAATTAAGGCACATATTGGTCATGGGTTGGTAGGGGGCAGTAAAAAACTGGCCTGTTTCTTATGCTCCTATGTATTTATTACTAACAGGCTGATTCATTATTAGCGGCAGGTAGCGACAGATGAGCGTCTGTAGCAGGCATTTCAGAGCGCCCGCTAGTAGTCGCTGTGCTCGGCCGTGGTTCTCTGGGTCAGAGCGACTCAGTCGCTGTGCAGCATTGATGAATACATTGTGGGGAGTCGCTATATGAGCAGTACAGCGCTGTAGGGGAGCGAATGTTAGCCACTGGTCAGTGCGACCGGCTCACACCATATTCATAAAAAAAAAAAAAACAACCTCACACACCACTGGTGCTCAAAAATGCTTCTCTGAAGCCCAGAGCGCTGGAGGCAGTGTGTTTAAAGGCTGTTTTTTAACATGTATCCACCAGTAACAAAGCGAAAACATATGAAATTACATTGTTATAACATTGTAACATGAACACATTAATGCCAGACCTGTAATTACAGACCTGTAATGTCAATTCTGCATAAATATATAAAATTAAAAAAAAAATGAAAAAATGGCTATTTCAAGGCCAGGAAAGATCCCAACATTATTTGAGAATAAAAAAAAATTTAAAACAAAAAACCCTGTTTAAAGAGAAATAAAAGAACATCCATTGAAATGTATGGGAGAGCGACAGGTAGCGAGAGGTAATACGTGGCGCTCAGCAAGGCAGAACGCCTGCGCTGTACGCTGAATCTGAGATAATGATAAATCGGACGCTACATGGCGTTATCCCAGTCGCTCAACAGATTCTGCTTGATAAATGTGTAATTGTGTGCCGTGTCCGGCGTTCACATGACGCTACCTGTGGCTACCTGTCATTTACAAGGCACTACCATCCCTTCATAATTAAGGCCCTAAATATATTTTTAAACTACAATGCAAATAATAAATGAAAAGCTGACACATTTGCATGTTTGATTGGTGAGAAGTCACATAAAAGGCAGCATGTTCCACTCTGATGCTTTAGATGAACCGCACTGCAGTTAATTATACTTACTTTCATCTCCGGTTTCAAATTCAAACTTGTGACTATAGCCGCTGTATCCAGCAGCGGTCCTGACACGGATGTGAAATATATACTTGGTGGATGGCTTCAGGCCGGTGATAATAACGCTGGGCGCCTTGGATCTGGTGGAGGAATAGCTGAGCTGCTCGTGTTCCTGGAGGAAAAGGAAATCAAATTAGGAATATAAATGATTATAATCGTATTTCCAATGTGGTCACCCTGCTCACACCACTAGTACAGTGCTCAGTGTCCTTATTTAACGGATAGTCTTTGTGTCTGAGATGCTTTTCTCTTTGAAAGTTGAGCCTTTGATTTGCTGAAGATGAAGTGATGCGGCAATGAGCTTATCTTGGGGATAAACTCAGCTTTGTGCTCACTATGAAAGCATATTTTCATACTAGATAAAATCTAACCTTGCCCCTGCCAGGAGAATGATGCTGGAATATGTCAGGCTTCAAGCAGGCCTACACCTAGAATTGGAAGCCTCCAGTGGAAATCCCTTCAAACTTTAGATGAGACACAGAGCTATCTATGTGAGCCTGAGAGCTCTTTCACATTAATCTCTTTTTAAATCAACTAGACTCTTTAAATGAATACCCTGGCTACCCCCCCCCCCCCCCCCAACAGAACTCTGGGGACTCCGATACGAGGTGCTAGCTGCTAAGTATTCCCCAGCTTTTCGTGTCTATCGCAGAGAGGAGATTCTGAAATTTTTTTAGGGGGGTGCCAGAAATGTCCTAGGAAATCCAGGTGATAAGCCTGTCCTTGATGATAAAGAGGCTACTTATTACATAAAACTAAAATACAAATAAATTGCTTAAATCCCTACCCCTTGGAAAACCCGACAATTTAGGAAGCTTACTCAATAAACAGGCCGAGGAGATCTGAAAAGCATTGGACAACAAAATGTCACCAATGGTTTTAGCAGCACTGGGGACTACTTGTGATTTTGATTTTTTATTCAGCTGAACAAGAATCATTATAATTGCTTATACAGTATAGAGCCATGATTCTCCATGGACGTAGACAGATAGCAATATACAAATAATGTAATAATAATAAGGGTACAGTCTTTCAAATTTACAAACTATAGAATAAAAGGTCGAGTTAGAGACAAGAGTGTGGGTATAGTATGTACTGAGTAAGGAAGTGTGTGCCCTGTAGGGTGGAGATATACAGTAGGAGCAGAGTAGGTAACTTGGTAATATGCTGGACTGACTGGCCATAGAGAGCACAAGGAGAATGCCATATCTCTTTTAATGCCACCTGTCTGTTCCTTGCCCCCAACTCTCCACCATACCTGACCCCAGTGTCCCTCCCAGCTAAGATACCCCATTCCATGCTTTGCCTTTGAAATGCTTATAGCTCCAGCATCATGGCCGTGGGGACCAACCAACTCCTGCCACAGTATCTACCTCCACAATACTACAGCTTCAACACTCTCTTTAGGAGTGGCCATATCCCTGCCCAAAAATCTGCCATTCAAGAGCTACAACCTGACAAACACACTTGTTGGCTAGTTTTAAATCACCCTGCGGTTGTGGTTCAGCAGCTAAGTGGATGGCTAATAATACATTCCCGGGCTGATATTTGGTCCCAATCCGCTCCTGGATGAGCATTACCGTATCCCCCCAGCCCCCAAAAATAAATAAGCAGAGTGCAAATGGATTCTAGCATACGCATAAACACAATCTACGAAAATGTATCATTTTTCAATCCTCAAATAAGATCCCCTATCCACCAAGAATACACAGAAAATGTGCAGAAATGAGGGAGCTTGGCAAGTATAACACGGCTCATTTGTACTCTGCAGTTTAACCCTTACCCCCAATAACCTGTTATTTGCACCTACAACCAGTATGCTGATCCTGGAAAAGAAATTCCCTAAACGCATAGTGGGCTTTCCCTGGTTTTGTCAGATACCGAGGCAGTAGGGAGGGAATCATGAAGCTATGCAGACATCACACATGCCTCTCCACATTCTATTAGATTCAATGGACATTTTAATATGATTGGATATGCAATAAAAATGTTATGGTAAAGGTCTCTAGACAGCAACAGAATAACTCAATGAGAATCAAGTGAGGAAGGAACATGCTGAAGCTAGTCATGTGGATAGGAGGGGATTTCAGCACCGCTCACTGGATAAGATGTCAGGAAAGGTGAGTAAATATCCTATTTAAAATCATAAAGATGTTCTCTTGCTTGTCTAGAGTAAAGGTTATTTTGTATTGTCATATATAGTATCATAAAACATTCATTGATTTTATTGAATTAAATATTCTTCTTATGTGGGAATAAAAACTAACTTATATAGTGAGCAACTGCTGTATTTTAGAAGTAAGGTAAGTCTTTTCTGCCTGTTCTTAACAGGAAACTAAATTTGAAGGAGCTAGAAATTTCAAGATGGAGCGTGGAATGCCTCACAGAACATAAATTGTGAAAGTAATAAAAAGAGAAACTGCTCCCTGAGGACAAAATTCACAGTCCCTGAAAGTGTTAGTAAATTTTCACATGGTTAAAATAGCACTGTGTCCCTGCTCTGCTGCCTAATAATGTGTCTGCGCACTGATCAGTGTCTTCCTACCTCCCGTGGACCACAAATTATTCAACCATGATGTGCCATATAAAGCAACGAAAGGAACAGCAACAGGGGGACTCACCCGATCGCCGCAGTGACATTGGACAGGGCATTATTAAAGCTACACTTTATTCAAGCACCAGAATTGTAGATCAAGGCCCATATTTAAGAAGGGATAGCGTCAGGTAGTGGCTGGTTAATGACAGGTAGCGACAGGTAGCAACTGGTGAACGCCGGACACGGCACGCAATTACACATTTATCATGCAGAATCTGTTTAGCGACTGGGATAGCGCCATGTAGCGTCTGATTCATCATTTTCACAGCCTCAGTGAACAGCGCCGGCGTTCAGCCTTGCACAGCGCCAGGTATGGCCTCTCGCTACCTGTCGCTCTCCCATACATTTCAATGGATGAACCTTTTCTTCTCTTTAAACGGGGTATTTTTTTTTTTTTTCCAAAAAATCACAAATAACCAAATGACCTCTTCTGGCATTGAAAAAGCTGTTTTTTCATATTTTTTTCATTTTTTATATATTTCTTCAGAAATGACATTACAGGTCTGCCATTAAAGTGTTCATGTTACAATTTTGCTCGCTTTGTTACTAGTTGATAGATGCTTGAAAACACACTTTAAACACACCGCCTCCTGCGCTCTGGGTTTCAAAGTATATTTCAGCGCCAGAGATTTGTGAGGCAGTTTTTTTGCTGAATATGTTGTGAGTCGGTCGTTATGAGCAGTCGCTAACATGCGCTCCCATACAGCGCTGTACTGGTCAAATAGCGACTCCTCACAATGTATTCAACATTACTGAACAGCGACTGAGTCGCTATAAAGTAGCGACCCACGGCTGAGCACAGTGACTACTAGCGGGCGCTCTGAAAATGCCTGCTACAGACGCTCATCTGTCGCTACCTGCCGCTAATGATGAATCAGCCTGCAATGGGTCCAAGTGGCATCTGCTTCAAAGCCCAATTCAACACGACATTAGTTTTAGTTTTGAGAAAGTTGAAGATAACTTTTGTAATTTTTGAGTTTTCAGAACGTTTGCAACTTACATAGGCATTGATTCAGAAAACTAAATCCATAAAATTGCTCTAGAAATAAAGGGGTATTTAATTATTTATTTTAAAATTATTTTTTTTTAATCAGAAAAACATTTTACATCAATTTATACATGCTTAAGTGATGGTTATAAATCCCTAAACTTTCACTTTGGGGCAGTACAGAAATTCACTGTATAGCATTAGCAAGCAACAGTCCTAATTTTTACAAGGTTACTGGATCAAGGCCATATGGTGGAAAAACATATTTGAAACAATTGCCTATAAAACCTTTTTCATTGGAAATATTTTGTTCCTCATTTGTAAAAATGAAGATCTGCAGTGGGGCATCTCTACGAATACGGGGCAGAATATATCCCGAAACATTTTTTTTTACATAAATAACAGCAGCCTATGGGGAATTCAAACCAATTTGGAGATGCTCATGTTTAATGGGTTACATACAATATCTACCCCATCAGGCAAATCTGAAGCAGGAGGATGGCTTGCCACCCTCCCTCAAACTAGTATGGAGTCCTTACCAGTTCATAAATAGTGTAAAAATAAAATTGATTGAGCCAGTGTTTATGCCATGCTCTGGTGTTGACTGCAGGCTTCTGGGTTCTCCCCACTCCAGGAGTGATGCTTGAAGTCCTCCAGCATCTTAGGATTCGCCTGTCCTAGAACTACTAGACCTATGACGAAGGGCATGGGGCTGGTATGCCATCACAGCCAGAGTCTCCCACAGACCCCAAAGGCTCAAATTGTTTAGACGGATTGTCCCCCATAGACTTTACACTGTGTTCCAACTTATTATGCAAATGATATTTCTCTCTGGTTTTCTTAAATGGCTGATGCAAATGACAATCAGTGTGATTTTCGCTACAGCACAAACCACCTTTTATTGAACAAACCTCCCAATAATTACAAATGAAAATACTCAAAATGAACTGTTCTAAATTATTTTTCACAACAAAAAAATGGTAATTTGTTGATTTTAACAGGCCAAAATTTTTGTTAACGTAGGGGCCCTTCTATAATATCATCTTCAAAATTCTTATGTTCATTGAACGTGTGAGTTCTTTGGTGCTTTCATTCCTTTGCAGGATGTCAGAATAGTCCCCAGATTTGCTGTTTTGATGTGAACTGCCTCTCATTCTGCTTGGGAATACTCCAAAGTTTCCCAATAAGGTTGAGCTCAGGGGAGGAGTGTGGCCACACAGTGAGTTTTTCTCCTTTTATGCCCATAGAAGCCGATGACTCAGAGGTATTCTTTATAGCATGAGATTGATATTGTCATGCATGAAGATGATTTTGATTCATAAGACATGGTTCTTATTTTTGTAAAGAAAGAAGAGAAGGATCCGCACTCCTAAAATCTTGAAAATTTATTTGAAAAAGGATAAAAACAGAATCTCCATAGTATCCACGGCAGTGGTCCCTATGACTAAGGACCAAGTATGTGCGTCCGAAACGCGTTAGCGAGCGTGGCATAACTTTATGTGCCAGGGTCCTTCACTGTTTTTACACTGCTGTGGATACTATGGAGATTCTGTTTTTATCCTTTTTCAAATAAATTTTCAAGATTTTAGGAGTGCGGATCCTTCTCTTCTTTCTTCTCATCGTATGTGTATGGGGTAAGGACAGCCCCGGATCCTGCACCCGTTTCCAGTGTGCCTTGTATTTCCCCCCTCTTTTTTGCTATTGGTTCTTATTTTTGTACCATGGAAGAAAGTGGTCAGACAGAGACCCTGTATACTTTGCCAAGGTCATGTTCACAGCTTCATGGACCCTAAAGGGCCTACCAGCTATCTCCCCATGATTCTGGTCCCAAACATGACTCCACCACCTCTTTGCTGATGTTGCAGCCTTGTTAGGAAATGGTGGCTGTCCACCAACTATAAACTACTCCATCCAGCTGGACCATACAGGGTTGCAGAGTACTCATCGGTGAACAAAACTGTTTGAAAATCTTAATGTCTGTCTGGGTCCACTT
This sequence comes from Gastrophryne carolinensis, assembly GCA_027917425.1. Lineage (NCBI taxonomy): Eukaryota > Metazoa > Chordata > Amphibia > Anura > Microhylidae > Gastrophryne > Gastrophryne carolinensis. The sequence continues at coordinate 458,907,510 of CM051236.1, forward strand.
TAACCACTGGAGGATACCACACCTTCTGTACCAGCAGCTTGCCTTGTAATGCTCTGTACTGGCATTTTAGCAGCTGCTCTCTTAATCCTATGAATTTTTTGGGGGGCAGAAACATTTTCTGACTATGCCTTTATCTGCACAGACTAACCCATGCCTTAAATCAGCCACAAATATTTTCACAGTATGGTGATCATACTTCATGAAATATCTCATGTTTTTATATCCTGTCCAAGGAATTGCACTATTTTGGAGCTTTTTAGCAGCAGAGAGATCCTTTTTCTTGCCCATATTGCTTAATCATGTGGAACGACCTTCAATTTGGCTCACCTCCCAAACTAACTGTAAAAGCTGTTTGAGATTGATATCAGTGAAATCAGTGATCCAAAAAGCCCTGAGACACAATACAATCCATAAGGCTGGTTCCACACCAGGGCGATCGCGGGGCATTTGCAGGTTCAGCAGGAAACAGGGGATTCTAGCAGTTCACACTCAAAAAAAAGTTAAATGAAACACAAGCTGCTGAAAGGCTAGGGTCCCACACATACACCGTGGAATGGTGCGTTTACCTGTGACTCTAAACAGTGTGGCATCCCAAATCAGGATGCCCCAAGAAGGAACTACAAATCCCAAGATTGTGAAAGTCCCAGTTTTTTTCCTCTTCAACTTAGGCCCTTATTTAACAAGGGATAGCGACAGGTAGCAACTGGTGAGCGGCGGGTAATGACGGGCCCCGCCACGAGAACGCCGGCTCCCCACCACAATCACACATTTATCAAGCCAATCCTGCTTAGCGACTGAGATAGCGCCATATAGCGACTCATTCATCATTATTCCAGCCTCAGCCCACAGCGCCAGCGTCCGACCTTCAACAGCAACAGGTATGACCTCTCGCTACCTGGCGCTCTCCAATGCATTTCAATGGAACAATCTTTAAATATTCATAATTAATTGTTATTAATGTTTTTTTTTTTTTTAAATGTGATAAATTCTGTGACCACTTCTGCCATGTTATATTTTTTTTTTAAGCTAAAAAAAAAAAAAAAAACTGTGCAGAATTAATATTACAGGTCTGATATTAATGTATTCATATTACAAAATTATTTGTAAAACTTGTTTTTTTTTTGTTTCCAAAAATATGGTTGTTTGGGGGTTAAAAAACTACTTTTAACACATCGCCGCCAGCGCTCTGGGGTTTAAACATGAATTTCACAGCGCGAGAATTTTTTGAGCGTGATTTTTTGATGAATGTGGTGGGAGCCGGTCGCTCTGACCAGTCTCTATCATGCGCTCCCATACAGCGTGGAACCTGTCAAATAGCGACTCGTCACCCCGTATTCAACATTACTGCACACCGACACACCGGCAATACCTGCCGCTATTGATGAATCGGCCTCCCAGATAGCGCCAGATAGCCACTCATTCATCATTATTCCAGCCTCAGCCCACAGCGCCAGTGTCCGACCTTGAACAGCGACAGGTATGACCAATCGCTACCTGGCGCTCTCCAATGCATTTCAATGGAACAATCTTTAAATATTCATAATTAATTGTTATTAATGTTTTTTTGTGACCACTTCTGCTATTTTAAATAATTTTTTTAAAGTGGACCAACACCCAGGATTTTGACTATCCTGGGTCTTGGTCCACTTCGGTGGGGCACCCTGCTGTGTGAAACCCCCCAAACCCCCCAAAAAACTCACCTCTCCCCGCTCCCAGCGCTGACGGACAAGCCTTTTGACAGCCGCGGACAAGCGGCTCCTCTGCTGCCGCCTCCCGCGCGTCACTCTTGACGAGCGCGTGCCCGCGCCGGCCATTCACAGACGGTAAGGGGATTTGGGGTGTTTGGGGGGGTTTCACCCCGCGGGACATCCCGATCTCGGATGTCCCGCGGGGAGGGAGGTGATCGGCCCGGGAATCTTATAGATTCCTGGGCCGATCACGGGAGGGTGACGGTCCACTTTAAGGTAAAAAAAAAAAAAAAATTGTACAGAACAGCGTGGAACCTGTCAAATAGCGACTCCTCACCCAATATTCAACATTACGGCAAACTGACTGAGTCGCTATCAACTACCGAACAACGGCCAAGCACAGCGACTACTAGCGGGCGCTCTGAAAATGCCACTACAGTTGCTCAACTGTTGCTACCTGCCGCTATTAATGAATCGGCCTCCCAGTATTTAGTGGACCCAGTTCTTCCACCAGGCACTTCCTGGTCATGTGGTAATGAAGCCCTCCACGGCCACACACAAATGGTTGCAGGGCTGCCCTTGACACTTGTAGCTCCTAGCATGACTGAGCTGGGCAAGTCAAAGCAGGACTGGGGTAGCAGCGTGGCCATGGAAATATGGAAAAAAAAATCAGGGCAAATTTTAGAGACCTGATACATGGGACAGGCTTTATTTGAGCCTCCTTGCAACCTTATTATTGCCATTGTCTGGACTTTCCCTTTAACAGAATGGCTAGGTTGCATTTCTTGAGCCATTATCAAAGCTTTTATCGGAAATAACAGGCAGTCATAAATGAAAGCATAAAAAGTAAGAATCACCTACGAACTTGCAGAAGAGCAGCTTAACTGGTTAGCTTTAAAGAGGAAGTCCAAGCTTTTTGCAGATTCCCAGCCTGTCTCCCTGTCCCTTTGTGCTTAGCCCGAAATGGGTGATAAAATAATTAGAACATATATCTAAGACCAAAAGTTCATCAGGAGACACTCCAGTATGTTATTTAATTTAAATATAATCCTTATTCAAAACTCAGATGATAAAGCATAACACATAACATGTTAAAAACCGCTTAAATATACAAGTACAAAAACACACAAAACAGACCAACATAAAATGAAGAGTATGCGGAAGGGAGAGAAAATAATCTACAAATAGATAACCTGCAAATAGTCAATATATATAAAGTGCGTGTGCAAACCTATAAATCTATAATCTATTGTGGATTGTATGTGTCATGGGGTATTATTTGGAGCGATTTATTTAATACCCTCATTTATGCCCTTATTCATCAAGCGATAGCGCCAGGTAGTGTCTGACGAGCGCCAGGTACCGCCAGCTAACGGCGGCTACCGACTCAAGTACGCCCGGCGTCGGCCACAATGATGCATTTATCAAGCTAAATGAGGCTAGCGCCGGCGAGAGCGTCAGCTAGCGCGGGATTCATCATGTAGCCGACTGCAACGAACAGCGCCGCTGCTAATCCCATCACAGCGACAGGTATGACCTGGCGCTCCCTGGCGTTGTCCAATGCATTTCAATGGAGCAATCTTTAAATAATCATAATTAATTGCTATTAATGTTTTTTTTTTTTTTTAATGTCAAAAATTCTGTGACCACTTCTGCAATGTTAGGATTTTTTTTTAAGGTAAAAAAAAAAAAATGATTTTGTGCAGAATTGATATTACAGGTCTGATATTAATGTATTCATATTACAAAATGTTTATAAAAACTTGTATAATTTTACAATCAAAAAATATGGTTGTTTGGGGGTTAAAAACTATTTTAAATCCATCGCCGCCAGCGCTCTGGGGTTTAAACAAGGAATTCACAGCGCGAGAAATTTTTGAGCGTGATTTGTTAATGAATCTGCAGCAAGCCGTTCGCTCTGGCCATTCGCTGTCAGGCGCACCCATACAACGCGGAACCTGTGAAACAGCGACCCCTAAGCCCGTATTCAACATTACCGCACACCGACTGAGTCGCTGTCAACAAGCAAACCCCGGCCAAGCACAGCGAATACTAGCGGGCGCTGAGAAAATCACGCTACTGGCGCTCATCTGTCGCTACCTGGCGCTATTAATGAATCGGCCTCCTAGGTTTATTACAAACTGAGTGCACTATTAGGATCTGGATCATAGGCAGGAATTAGGTTGATATATTCAGATTTATGGGTTGGTATATGAAAATATTAGTGACATTGATTAAATAATATGTAGTATATTTATAAATTATTTTCTCTCCCTTCCGTCTACTTCTTATTTTATGTTGGTCTGACTTGTCTGTTTTTGTATTTGTGTATTTTACTGGTTTTTAACATGTTATCATCTGAGTTTTGAATAAAGATTATATTTAAATTAAACATAGTGGAGTGCCTCCCTATGAACTTTTGGTCTTAGATATATGTTCTTATGGATTTGAGAGGGGCACCTTGAATTTTGGAGCATAGGATTTAGTGGGTTTGGTGCTGGTTGGGGATGTGCAGTATTAAACTAATTTGAAAACTCACCTGATTGCTGCGATAGGCATAGGGGCTGGGCTATGCATGGCTACGGTCAGCTTGATTGACAATTGGCCTTGATTTTGAGGTCCCAGCTTCTGCTTCCATGCAGGATGCCTTCTCCCACAGTAAGTTGCCCATATTGTAGTTAGCGGGGGGGGGGGGGGATTGGTGGAATCATACTAAATGCTTGAAGTATAGGAGTATAGGCAGCCTTGTTCATTAAACACTCACCATTTCCAGCTTAAGGCTCCCATAGGCACCTATGGGAGCCTTAAGAACTAAATCCAAATGCCTCTATTAGATTAACATGAAGTCCGGCCCCTACAATTTAATTAAATAATTGAATAGGTTTGTCTGTAAGTATTTCTTATCTTAACTTATCAGCTTATAAAAACCTTTTTTTTACATTTTGTATAAAAAAGAATTATGGTGCATTTGATTTTTCTCCTCTTTTCTGTATATTCAATTACCCATTAATCAGCTCCACTATAAAAGCAACTTTAGGTAACTAAGAGCAACCTTAGTGCGGCTCTCAAAGAATAATTAGACTTTAATTATTCTAGCCTGTCTGCTATTATAACTTTATTATATATCTCTGCCCAAAGCCTAAACAATTAGACATTTTGCTTTGGTTATTGCATTTGAATATGCAATTAGCATAATAACAGTCTAAATGTTAAAGTCGTGGCCTGAGGGATCTCTAATTACCATGCCGCTGCACAGAGAGCGTCTTGTGACATTGCTAGTTTGAAATGTTTTAAAATCTTAGGACAGTTTGTTAGGTATTATCAAGAACACATTGAAATGCAAATATTAATGTGCATATTAGAGTTATTGTCCTTTCGAAGCCTAGGGAATTTCTGTTATGAAACGACCACTGCTTGTCTATAAAGGGGACACTGGAGGGAGGTCTGTTCCACATGAGGCCAAAACACCTACAGAAAGTGGATAAGCGTTTCCGTGTCAAAGTCACTTAAAGAGGAAGACTTAGGGGGTTATTCATAAAGGGATAGCGCCAGGAAGTGCCTCGCAGCGGCAGGTAGCGTCTGGTGAACGCCGGGTGCTGAACGCAAAACCACATTTATGAAAGCGAATCTGGTCTCTAACCGCACCATGGAGCATCCAATGTTATTACAGGTGGCTCAGCGTATTACCTTTCGCTCAGTGTCGCTCTCCCATACATTTCAATGGACGTTCATTTGCTTGTGTTTAAACAGCATGTTTGAGTATTTTTGGGGGGTTTTTTGTTACTCATATCTTTGTGTGACCTCTCCTGGCTGCAAACAAGCACTTTCAGAAACTTTTTTGACTTTTTGTATGTTCATGCAGAATTGTCATTACAGGTTTGGCACTAAAGTGTTAATGTCACAGTGTTAAAACAATGTCATTACATGTGTTTTTGCTGTATTACTGCTGGATATGTGCTCAAAAACAGACTTTAATCACACAGCGTCTGACGCTCTATGCTACAGCGTCCAGCTTTAGAGTGCCGACACTCTGTGTGTGTGTGTGTGTGAGAGTCGGTCGCACTGGGCTGGCGTTACCTCTCGCTGGCTGCAGGGCTGGACTGGTGTTAGAGCGCCCAACATACATCACATTTATCAATGCCGGCCAGGTTACTACAGCGACTGAGGCGCTCTGTTACAGTGCCCGATACCCGCTTACAGCGTCTACTAGCGGTCGCTCTAAGCACCGCTATACAGACGCTCATCTGTTGATACCTGACGTTAGTAATGAATCAGCCTCCACAAAAACTGCAGCTGGGACCTTGAGTAACGGGTCAGTTACCCAATCCGTGCAGCACTGTGAATGTACTGATCTGTGGCTAATGTTTAACTGTCATGAAGTGCTCCATCCTTTACCATTAGGGGAGGATTGTGGTGATCAGGTAAGATTGTTATTTTAAACCCAAATGAGGCTTAGCATATGGGAGGGAGGGTGAGTGGGGGATTAAAATATGTCCAATAATAACAATCTGCATAAGTATGCTATATAGCAAGATAACAATCTGCATAAGTATGCTATATAGCAAGATAACAATCTGCATAAGTATGCTATATAGCAACAGAATAATCTGTGGTGACACCGGTTTTGAATGCACTGTTATGATTTTCTGGAGAGATCTGCTCAAATCTGTCCACTGACTGTCCAGTGAGGCACCCCGTGCTAAGAATAGCAGCTTGCTGCTATTGCAATTCTATCCCCTCGATTCAAAGAGCCAAAGTTAATTGATTTCGTATCGAGAATCGTAAGTTTGGGTGGGTGTTTGTCATTTTTTCTTGTTTTTTTGGCCATTTACGACTCGCACGAGCCTACGTACGAATGCGTATATGCTCTTACGATCAGCGGAAGTTCGTTCCTAAATTTTAGGATCAAAACGTAAAACTTAGGATCAAATCCTAAAACTTACGATCAAAACGTAAAACTTAGGTTAATTGGATGTGTTTAGGTGTGATTCAGAGAAACCTCTAAACGCGTTTTAAAAGAAAGCCACAGCCGACACCTTTTAGCAGTCGGATTGCTGTTCTTGAACAGGTTTTTTGGCTATGTGGAGGAGTCTGCGCGTCTTGAGCTCCAATGAACTGCATGTATCAGCATGGCCGAGGCCATAAATTGTATGGCAATGCATACCTGATTCATGTATGCCTTATAAAAGCATTTTAATGTGGACCTTAATTAGTCCTTTGCATGTAAACCTTTATTTAGCAATATATTTGCGTTAATTAAAGAAACTTATGTCCTTTGTTATTTATTTTAAAATTGAGGTACTAGAAAAATATTTTGAGATTGCATTTATTGGTGTAGTTGTTTACCTTTGCTTTGTTTAATTATTTAAGCACATCTTTGGTCAGATGCATCACACTTACTGAGGAGAGGAGAGCGGGATAAAGTGCAGGATGTGGGTTACTGCTGTATTTTGCACAGACACAGCAGAGCTGGGGGCATGGAAAGGTCAGAAATCAAAGAATGCAGAGCAACACAGTCACAAGGCCCTTTCTGTTTGCAGGCTGCCCGAGAATACCTGAGCCGCCATCTTGGCTGTTTCTAGGCTCATAACATGCAGAAGTTGCTGGTTGATTTTTAATATTTGTGAGCAATCTGTATGTAGAGGGTGTGGGTAACCACACAAAAAATTTAAAGTTGTACCATTTGAAGCATAAATATTAAAATTAAATGCACAAGTAAAAAATGCAAGTTAACTAAAAATTAAACAAAGTAAGATTTACTTATGCAAATGCATTCATTAATGGTTGGTTACTACAAAATGAATGAAATAAAGAAAAATAAAAGACCAAATATTTAGAATGCACTTTAATGAGGTAAGTTTGTAGTGCGGAGCCGCAAGATCAGAAGGATTTACGTCCAGACAAAAAAGGAAAAAGGGCAAAACCAATGTTGCAACCTGAGAAATGAAACGGAAAATTCAGGATGGAAACTGACATAGGTCTGATTCCCGAACTGCCATACGAACGGACGTATATTTTAGGATAGAAACGTATTTGCTTATTGAATCACTCGCAAGTTCATACGAACGCACGAGCGGACGTGAAAAATAGGATGATCGTGAGCCAAATCCAAGCTGTTACATGTTTCTTTGAATCAACCCATATGTCTAGATAGTTTTACCCATTATGCTTTGGATATATTTAGAGTGCTTAATGCTGCTGCTCCCCACAGGTTGGTTTAGGGGAAAGGCATTGGAATGAAGCAGATCACTCCTGTGAAAGTGGGATTAAATGCTCAAAGACCTGTCACCCCAGGATTTTATTCTTACCAGGGGAAGAAAACCATAGACTTACAGCTGTGTATATGAATTTCTAATATTCAGAGATTTCACGACACAGCTCCTTTGAAGTAAACATGTACTGTATTATGAAAGGAAATAGTAGTTTGTGAAGAGTGCTGGAGGTGGTGGTGAGCTGCTGCCACTCGTAGGGGGTCACTTCCCTACTTGTAATATTGGTGTTATAGATCTAAACTTACAACCAAGTTGGTGGGCGGTTGGAGGGGGAGGAGGGTTTCTTCGTCGGGGGATAAGTCCAGGGGGATTAGTGATATACCCCTCCCTGGGGTGATTCCCGGGTTAGGGGTGTTTTTTTGCTCTGTGCTGCAAAGATATAAGGTAACTGTATTGTGAAAAACAGTCCTTATTGGTATACAGCAAAAATTCTTAACTGGTATACATACAGTCAGTAACTGGCCAACTTAATGTAGTATGCTAGCTCCGGGGACGCCGCTCCAACTGATCCCCTTTCAACAAATGGACTTTTGATGAATATATGATTTTATTTGAAGAGGACTTTAATACTTCAAAGACAGCGCGGACTATTGCTGCAACGGACTCCTTCCCCCTTCCCTCCAAACACACCGATCCTATCCTCACCCAACCACCGCCCTCCGCCCGATCCCTGACGCAACTATTTGTATCCAAATAAATTTGTGTTTTATCTTAAGCACAAGTTGTCAGATCGTTCTTGACCGAGAGCAACCAATTCATCGTTGGACTTTGGTTCTTCACAAAGGAAAGCCACACAGATGTGATCTAACCATAGACCTGGAAGACGTCGTTCTTACGCCGATCGGAGTGTCTCAACCTCATAGGCCCTGGGCAGGTCAAGTACCCCCGGGCCGCGGCGGTAAGTGTTTTAGCACATCATTTCCAGCATACTACATTAAGTTGGCCAGTTACTGATTGTATGTATACCAGTTAAGAATTTTTGCTGTATACCAATAAGGACTGTTTTTCACAATACAGTTACCTTATATCTTTGCAGCACAGAGCAAAAAAACACCCCTAACCCAGGAATCACCCCAGGGAGGGGTATATCACTAATCCCCCTGGACTTATCCTTCGACGAGGAAACCCTCCTCCCCCTCCCAGCGCGCCACGACAGATAGCTTTTCTTCCAACCGCCCACCAACTTGGTTGTAAGTTTAGATCTATAACACCGATGTACCGTATTATATCTATTTTCTGTACACTGATTTGGGGGAGCCTTTCTCACTCACCATAAAGGAAAATGCAAAAACATAATAATTAAATTATATATTAAAATAATAATGATTTCCCAAATCTAATTCCCCTGAAGACCACTTGGACTGTTTGTGAAAAGCAATTATAGGACCCACTACCAAGCACAGCATACAGTATCTATAAGGTATATGGTGCTAGCACATGGGGGAGGTCCTAAAACAATGCCTTACGGTGTACCCAGATTGGACCCACAGTGTGGCCCCCACAATCATTGTAGCACTATTAAATAAAAATCATTTAACTTTTTTAAATGCATCAGTATATAGCACACTAAAAACTGGTGGGGAGCCATGTTCATAGCTGGCAGGAGGGGGGGGGGGAGCATTGTCTTCATGCCCACCTGGGGAACCCAATTGGTCGCAAGTAGTCATGTCACATGGTGTGGCAGACTGATAGCCTGCTCCAATGGAATGCAGAAGGGATAAGTACAGACTTGCTCCCATCTTGTCCTATCTGCACGCGTGATGATCTGAAATGCCTCCTCACCAATTTTCTAGTGATAGCAGCTATTTTGGAGCTACCTCTCCCAGCATCTCAGCCATGCTGCTGCCTGGATTCAACTGACAGAAAACTGACAATGCACAGTGACAGGAAACCCAGCAGCACTTCCTGTTTGCAGGCAGCCTGCAGATGCATGAGCTGCCATTTTGTTTTTAAAATTTACCACAGCAGGAGTAAGGGTAAATAAACCTTTATGTGCGTCGAAATCGACCTGGGGAGGGATGCGTTTGAGCACTGTTTGTTGTGTTGAGCCAGTTTAAGTCATTTTTGACTGCAGCCGCCAGTAAACCTCACCTTTAACAGTGGTTTCAATGGCACTGTCTTTGCCACTGGTCACATCTCCAGGTTCCATGTAGCTGTTGCGGCGTCCCATATGCAGCCATTTAGATGGGGGTGGGAGACTTTTGAGTTTACAGGAAAGCTGGAGTCATGTTATAAATGCCAGGAAAAAAAAGGCCAACGCCAAGTCAACAACATTGCCCAAGGATGTTGAGTGGGTGAGGGGCCGTAGGGGGAACCAAAAAGGGTTTGGCGTCTCTTTAAATTAATTGCCCCACATTAATGAATTCCCTAAGCCTCAAAGAGGTGTCATGTGGTGTCATGTGGTGTCATGTGGAGGGAGCACTGCCTGCTGCTAAAGTAGAGGTACAGTATGGCACATGTATGGGATAGCAGCATCATAGCATGGATATTTTTTCCCTTTCTGCACTGAGCGCTATTTTGTCTAGAAACTGCCCTGCATAGAGCCAACATTGCCCAGCCCTGGGGGGCAGTCCCCAGCCTCAGTAATGTACTACACTACCACTGCTCTTTGGATCTAGCAGCCATACCACAAGGGGCCATGAGCTGCATATGTCTCCCAAGCTACAGTTTGGGGACCCCCACATTTTGTAAAGCAAATGAGCAAATGTTGTGCTAAATGCTTAATGCTAAATTGCCTTTGAAATGTACAAACTTGTGAAAGAAAATGAGGCATAAGTCCAAATAAAGAGAAAAAAGTAATGCTGGGATATACAACGTGCCTGAATATATGAGCAATAACAAACCACACAGGAGGGACAGTAAGGCCCTTATTTATCAAGGGCTAGCGCCAGGTAGTGTCTGACGAGCGCCAGGTACCGCCAGCTAACGGCGGCTACCGACTCAAGTACGCCCGGCGGCGGTCACAATGACGCATTTATCACGCTAAATGAGGCTAGCGCCGGCGAGAGCGACAGCTAGCGCGGGATTCATCATGTAGCCGACTGCAACGAACAGCACCGCTGCTAATCCCATCACAGCGACAGGTATGACCTGTTGCTCCCTGGCGATGTCCAATGCATTTCAATGGAGCAATCTTTAATTAATCATAATTAATTCCTATTAATGTTTTTTTTTTTTTAATGTCAAAAATTCTGTGACTACTTCTGCAATGTTAGGATTTTTTTTTAAGGTAAAAAAAAAAAAAAAAAAAAAAAATTGTGCAGAATTGATATTACAGGTCTGATATTAATGTATTCATATTACAAAATGTTTATAAAAACTTGTATAATTTTACAATTAAAAAATATGGTTGTTTGGGGGTTAAAAACTATTTTACACCCATCGCCGCCAGCGCTCTGGGGTTTAAACAAGGAATTCACAGCGCGAATAAATTCGGAGCGTGATTTGTTAATGAATCTGCAGCAAGCCGTTCGCTCTGGCCATTCGTTGTCAGGCGCACCCATACAACGCTGAACCTGTGAAACAGCGACCCCCCAGCCCGTATTCAACATTACCGCACACCGACTGAGTCGCTGTCAACAAGCAAACCCCGGCCAAGCACAGCGAATACTAGCTGGCGCTGAGAAAATTACGCTACTGGCGCTCATCTGTCGCTACCTGGCGCTATTAATGAATCGGCCTCCCCGTATTACCTGATACCAGTCACTAGAGTCACATACAGTGGATGCAACAAGTGATGAGCATGTCACCAATTAAATCTATTTCTAGAGGTGCTATTGCCATGAAATTCACGCCAGGTAATGATAAAAATCTATCCAATCCACATATACAAAGCAATTAATCCATAAATTAAGTTGTGTGTAATAATGGGAAATGACACAAGGAAAAAGTACTGAATACATGAAGAAAGTGAGGTGTAGAAAGCTATGAACAGTCATGGCACCAAATGAAATCTAACAGTAATTAGAAAGCAACCCCACTACTTGAAGCATGGGTAAAACCATTGAGCTCTTCAAAGTCCTTTGTGACATTTTTGTTGCTATACTGTATTGGTTACAGAAGAATTTCTCAACTATTGAAGGTTCCAGTGAGCACTCTTGGGGCCATAATCCAGAAGTCGAAAGAATATATTTTCCCCATAAACGGGCCACATCCAGTTGCCCTCTACAATATTTCAGACAGAATGAGATGTGAAAGCAATTATCAAAAGAGTTGCCCAAGAGACCGCCTGTGGAGAGCTACAGAAAAACCTGGAATCAGCAGGTATAATAAACATAGAAACATAGAAGGGTGACGGCAGAAGGAGACCATATGATCCATCTAGTCTGTCCTTATGTGTATACTGTATCTATGTATGTACTCTTTGTCTTAGGATAGATGTATGCTTATCCCAGACATGTTTATATTCACTTACCGTCAATTTTACAACTATCTTTGCTGTAACATTGCTCCTGATCTTTACTCTGACAAGCTTCAGGTTGTGCCCTCTTGTGCTATCATTTTTTCTTAAACACCCTTTCTCCCTCCTGAACCTTATTCAATCCTTTCACATATTTAAAGGTCTCAATCATGTGTCCTCTCTCCCATCTTTCTTCTAGACTGTACAAATTAAGTTCTTTAAGTCTCTCCTGAGTTTTAAGTTTAAGTCCTTCCACCATTTTTGTTTCCCGTCTTTTTGCAGGTAAGGTCTCCAGAACTGCACACAGTCTTCTAGCTGTGGCCTCACCAGTATCCCCAAATCTCCCTCCTCCAAAGTCCTGGCTAACACAGTGCTGCCCATACAGTACTCAGAGCAGGGATTCCTTCTACCCAAGTGAATGATTTTATATTTAGAGACATTAAACTCCGGTGTCTAAAGTTTTGACCATTTACCCAGTAAGACACCTCCAGAAGTACACAACTTCCATGGCCCGTGAAATACTGGTAGAATATCGTCTGGTCAAATGAGACAAAAATGTAACTCCTGGAATACCATATTACACACATTTGTAGATGAAAAGGCACTGCAAACCCACCATACCAACTGCAAATACACCATGCCAATAGTGAAGGTTGGAGGTGGGAAGATCATGGTGTGGGGCTGGATTTCAGCCAACAGCACTGGCATGCTTCATACAATTGAAAGAAGGTTAAATGGACAAATAAACCAAAGGCATTCTTGATAAAAAGCTGCTGCCATCAACCAGGATAATGAAAGGTGTACATTTCAGCAAGACAATGATCCCAAACACACAGCCAAGGAAACACTCATCTGGTTTCAGAGAAAGAAAATGGGGAGGCTGATTCATCATTAGCGGCAGGTAGCGACAGATGAGCGTCTGTAGCAGGCATTTTCAGAGCGCCCGCTAGTAGTCGCAGTGCTCGGCCGTGGGTCGCTACTTTATAGCGACTCAGTCGCTGTTCAGTAATGTTGAATACATTGTGAGGAGTCGCTATTTGACCAGTACAGCACTGTATGGGAGCGCACGTTAGCGACTGCTCATAGCGACCGACTCACACCATATTCAGCAAAAAAACAGCCTCACAAATCTCTGGTGCTGAAAAATATTTGTTTGAAGCCCAGAGCGCAGGAGGCGGTGTGTTTAAAGTGTGTTTTTCAGCATCTATCAACTAGTAACAAAGCAAAAACATATGGAATTACATTGTAACAACATTGTAACATGAACACTTTAATGGCAGACCTGTAATGTCATTTCTGAGGAAATATATAAAAAATGAAAAAATTATGAAAAAACTGCTATTTCAATGCCAGAAGAGGTCAAATAATTATTTATGATTTTTTTGAAAAAAAAACCCGGTTTAAAGAGAAGAAAAGGATCGTCCATTGAAATGTATGGGAGAGCGACAGGTAGTGAGAGGTCATACCTGGCGCTGTGGAAGGCTGAACGCTGGCGCTGTTCGCTGAGGCTGTGAAAATGATGAATCAGACGCTACATGGCGCTATCCCAGTCGCTAAACAGATTCTGCTTGATAAATGTGTAATTGCGTGCCGTGTCCGGTGTTCACCAGTCGCTATCAGTCGCTACCTGTCATTAACCAGCCACTACCTGATGCAATCCCTTCTTAAATAAGGGACAAAGCTGCTAGAATGGCACAGCCAGTCACCTGACCTGAATCCAATTGAAAATCTAAGGGAGGAACTAAAGCCCAGAGCTTACAGAAAAAGCCCATGGGACCTTAAAGTGAACCAAAACTCATATTTTTTATTAGCATCCTCTGAATTGCTCACTCCATGCGGAGTACCTTTTGCCAATTTTCGCCTCTCCGGCTTCACTCTAATCCCAGATAATAGCACCTGTTTCTGCTGAAAAGCTTTTCCTCCTCCACTCATTGCCACACTTATGTGATGACTGATCATCTCTCATCTCACACAGAGGGACAGCAAATAAATCAGTGTTCCAGAACAATTAAAAAAGTAAAAATATCCATTTCTAAATCTACACTCTAATAAGAGCGTATTGGCAAGGGCTTTCTTCTTCATATAGGATACATTTTGAAGCTGGGTTTTTATACAAAGTATTAAATACATTTCAGTAAGTGTGTTCAATACTATTTCCCTGTGTCATTTCTCACTCTTACACATAACTTTTATGGGCATGGCTTGATTTATTTGCATATGTTGATTTGATAGGTTGTTACCGGCATCAGGTGAAATATATATATATATATATATATATATATATATATATATATATATATATATTGTGGAGATTAGCTCTGGTAGGCGACCGGGTGTCAGCAGTATAGAGGCGGAGGCAAACAGTTCAAAGTAAAGTCTGTGTTTATTTCACACAAAAATCCACAAAAGCATATGTCCATACAGGTTACATCACCTTTTCAGGAAACTGCAGCATAAATGATTCAATCAGGCAAACAGCTTTTAGTCCTTGAGCAAAGGTTCTGTTCACAGTCAAATATGTCTCAGGTCCGCATGAAACAGCTTCCACAGGAGATTTCAGCCAGGCTCACAGAGTCTCACTCCCATGTGAGCTCTAGACAAAGGACCCAGCACAGCTGATTCCCCAGGCTATTTAAACAGCCCGCAAAACCCGGACCTGGGTAGTGGGATGGAGTCCCACCCTGCTCTACTCCATCCCAGTAAAGCCGTCCCAGGTTAGCCTTTCGGCTATTCTAAAGCAACAGCAGCAAACTGCCACCAGCAGCTGATGCTGGAAATCAGACTACACGGCTTTACTGCACCAATGCCAGGTACATTGGTGCTACATACCTGCCGTCAATAACGGCCCCTTGCACCTTACCACAATATATATATATTTATTCAAAAAATTGGTGACATGCTTATTGTACCTGGTGTAATTTTATTAACTGTTGCTCCTCTGGTGTTTGTTTAATTTTTAAATGGAGTGATTTTTTTTACTGTGGCATATATATTATATTACAATTACTCAACATACCCCAGGTCAGGTAATTCTCTGTTATCAGCTATATTATTTGTTTTATTTTGAACCATTCCCCCACTAGTCCTCACACCTCAGATCAACACGAATTCTATAAGTGCACTCGGCATGACCAGTCTAGGCGTGACTATCTGCCCCAAAATAGTGACAGAGCTTGCTTCCTCGTGGCTGAGCAGGGGCATGCAGCCCAGGCAGTCCCTGCTGTCAGCCATCATGTAGAAAAGGGAGTGCTAGATCAGCATGTCTGGGGTTAAGGTGAATAGATTTTTCATTTTTAGGCTCTCTGTAAAAAAAAATGTGTCAGTTCCACAAAACTGTATAAATTAAAACTAAAAGCACCTTCATACTGCTTATACCAAAAAGGAGCCTTGTCTGTCAGATCTTGCCTTGTATAGAAGGCTGCCAAATGATATTCTTCTTTTAACCATCGTACCTTTTTACAATGCAAATGTGCATTCATTCAATGGTTAATTTTATTGCTTTGCATTTTATTTTATCATCACCATATGTTATCAGCATCTCTTTTTTTTAAGAACAGCCTTTTTTCGGTGGTACTTTAATGGATGTAAATGTTTATTTTTTTTCCCCGATAGGTTGTTTGTGTTCTGTTTTGCTTTTTTGCCTTTCTAATGTGTTTTATTGACCCATCAATTGTGATTAGTTGATGAAAGAAACTGTGAACAAGAAAGCATGGCATCTGAGAGAAGCATTGTGTTTTCATTATCACCTCTTTTATCTTCCCTCTTATGCTTCACATATACATTTGGAACCCTTTAGTGCTCTACAGGGCTGCAATAATCTTCCCTACACAAACTTTTATAACTATTACTTCTTGCTTTTGAACTGGATTAGCGCAGCAGTTTGAATTGATTGCGGCTTCTAGCCAAAGGAACAGCAGTACACTGTTGCATCAGCCAACCATATTGGACATATGTAGACTTTTGCGGATGATAATGATCTTAACGTTAGAATTATATATTGGATCCTGTCATTTTGAGCTTGTTAAAAATGGACGGCTGGCGGCTGAGCTGCCGTAAAAGTGACAAAAGAAGGAGTTACATATGGTGCATGTTTTTTCACAACCAAGCAATCAGGCAATATGGAGCGACATTATTAGAACAAATCCCTTCTGTGACTCTCTTAGCAATAGTGGCAGCAGACTCATGTATGTCTTGCAGAGCTAAATCAAATTTTAGAAAAGAATAGTCATGTCATTGCAAGGAATGCTTCGATGGCACCTGTCTCTCCGACCCTATCAATTCTAAGTAGACGTAGCATGCAGGGCTGTTTCCAGGGAAGGGCGAGCAGGGCAATTGCACTGAGCAGTAAGGCCATTGAGGGCGCCTTTATCCCAGCCATTCAGTTTTTTTCAGAAGAGTCAGGGCCACTTTTAGTGGTGCAGACCATAAGACATGGAGGGGGACGCTGCATGCTGGTAATGAAGGGGCAGAGCATGGCACACATGTGTATGGTACAGCAGCAGCCACATGGGATGGATGAGAAGGGGGCAGAATTTTTCTGCCCCGGTAGAAAGAGGAGATTATGGGTCAGATGTGACAGAAGAGCCAAAAATACTCATTGATATTGGCGTATATAAGTAATGAGGGCCCTACATTTGTTATCTTACACTCTAAAGGATTAGACAAAAAGTTGGGTCAAAATGATATACTAAACATGGTGGCAAGATTTTAAAGTGGGTTGCTTAACATACCCTATAAAAATAAAGGCAGTGAGGTAATGAACACCATAAACAAAGTTATGCATGATAGCTCATGATTTTAATGCTTATGAAACGTGAAATACAAACGTGTAGGCTATATACAATGAAAAGTATAGGTTCTATAACAACCGAGTATATCTGCAGCATGAGGAAGGCACTTTCCTCTTGACAAAGGTCTCATAGCAGACCGAAACGTTGAGGGATTCTTACGACCTGCGGTCAGCCTGTAAGCACTTGAACTTACTTTCTTGTTTATTCTGTTGTGCATATTATGCTCTGATACTTTGTTGCTTTGTGTCTGAAGGACAGCACCAACAGGGCTTCTTCTACCTATACGATTGTCTGTTGTTATATTCAGTTCTGTCTTCTGTTATTTGCCCTATGTGTATGGTGCCTTCCTCATGCTGCAGATATACTTGGTTGTTATAGAACCTATACTTTTCATTGTATATAGCCTACACGTTTGTATTTCACGTTTCATAAGCATTAAAATCATGAGCTATCATGCATAACTTTGTTTATGGTGTTCATTACCTCACTGCCTTTATTTTTATTCCATGTACCAGTGTCCAATAAGCGGAGGGCACTATTGAGGTGGTTGAACCCAGATCTCTATGGTTTTTGCTCTCTCTCTTATTCTTTTTTAAGCTATTCATTATAGTGTGCTACAACCGAACCTATATGTTGCTTAACATACCCCCCAGTTATCCACCATGGGAACAGTGTACAATGAACTATTTCTCCACTGTGTTTGATTTTGTTCCTGGGAGTGGCTGAGCTGGGAAAGAAGGTTTTCTTCAGCAACTTTAGGAGTCATTCACATGCTCTGCACTGTTGCTGTACTTGCTTGCTCTGGGAGAACCATGGGAAAGGGGTGTCTTTGGAGTGTGGGCCAGGCGGAATCGATAGGACCATAGGAGTGAATCATGGAGCCCTGCTACCGGTTCTAACCAATACTGCAGGAAATGGAGGAGAGGCACATGAAGCAGACACCACATGAGCTGCTTGCTCCCCTGCCATCTATCAAAGATCTCCTCAATTACAGACTCAAAACAAGGGTGAATAAGATCATTCAGAATGCAGCCCATCCAGTTTCTTTCTTCCTCCAGCAGCTCCCATCAGGCTTCACAAAACCTCATGGTACAAAAAGCTTTTTTTTTCAAGGCAATTGCAAAGCTGAACACCTGGGGTATAGTCTCCAAGGCCCACTAAGAATCCAACATAATCAATTCTATGACTGACTATAAAAGGAACAGCATTACTTTAGCGAATTGTTATGTGTGTAGCTGATGCAAGATTATAATGTGCTACTCTGAAAGGAATTCCTTGTATATATGTCTGTATATACTTGGCGAGTAAAGAACTATTCTATTATATTCTATTATTATTGCCATTGCCTGGACTACCTTTTTAAGCCAGAACATAGGCTTTTCCAAATAGATGAGTTCTGAGGGGCTTTTTGAAGGTTTGTCAAGCAGCTAATATTACGAAGCAGAGCATTTCAGAGGAGTGGATCAGTTGTGAAGTGAGCATGGGAGGAGGTGATCAAGGTTTATAGAAGGAGGCCCTGGGCAGAGAGAGCAGAGTTTACTTCTGGGCAAGTTTTCGAAAAGCAACAAAATGTATGGTGGGGCTTGGCTAGAAAGAGCTTGAGTTAAGGTTAGATATTTCTGCGGAATTATTTCAGATATTGGCAAGCACTGAAGAAACAAGATGAGAGGTGGACAAGCGGCAGAGAGTTTAGAATAAATTGGAGGGGTTGCTGATCCATTTGAATATGATCAGGACATGCACTGGAATTGTAATGGTGTTTTGTGTGAGGAAAGGAATGTTTGGAAATAGGGATGATAGAAGGTGGCTTGTGAGTGAATCTAAGTTATCAATGAGAGAAAAGAATCGATATATGATTTACTCCCATACTTGCCATACTTACACTAATTACATTTGAGTATTATGCAACAAGGGCAGCTTTGATGGGATGAGACAACCTGAAGTTAGTAAATTAGGAGAGTGATGTGTAAGGAATAACTTATCAATTCTAAAATATACTGAATACTAAAAAAAATAAAGATCTCAGCAGACAAGGAGTGTAAACCAGGGATTCTCAAGCTTTTTAAAGCATAAGGAGGAGTTTAATTACTACTGTTAGCAACATAAGTAGGTAATGGGGCTTGTAGCAATTTTTCAATCAAGAAAGGATTATGTATTGATGTTAAAATTATATACCAGACCTCTCAGACCCCCCTTGTTGGTGCAGCCTTGAATCTTGGCGAGTACCACAGATTGAGAAACAGTGCTATAAACAACAAAAGAAAAGAGGCAGAGAAGCTTCCAATAGAGCTGCTCCTGTTCCTCTACATCCTACATTCTGTCGTCATAAAGAGGAAGTCCTGACATACTGTATTACATTATTGTATGCCAACCTCTCCACAGCAGACTGAAGAGTTCTGCACGTCATAAATAAAATACAGAAAATGACTAGGCTCGTTTTTTCAAAGAGCCTCTACGGACTGCTGGAAAATGTCCAGAGCAGATGACCTTAAGATTAAGGGATAAAATCCTGGGTTTTTAAAAATTGGTGCTTTTCATCAATATGAACAGATTAACACCTTCACTACTGCCTGCTATATCTACTAAATCTGAGACATGGCTCTCTTGTAGAGGAATGTTTTTAGGCCTTGATTCACTAAGAGTTAAAAAAAAAATCATGGTAGTAATAAATTCAATTGATGGGAAAAAAGTCTGAGAATCATTTTTAGTGAATCACCAGATAGTAGGACAAGGAAAGCCAATGGCACTTTTTACTCTTCCAAAAAAGAACCTGTAGTAAAAAGTGCCATTGATTTTCATTGTTTTCCTATCTGGTGATTCACAGTGAAATTCTCAGGCTTTTTTCTCATGAATTTTTTACTACCATGAGAATCTTTCTCAACTCTTATTGAATCGAGGCCTTTGTGGTGAAAGTCGCTGTTCATGCTGTCACCTTGTACAGAATGGTGACACTGTGAAATCTTGTGCAAATGATAAGCTCTATAAAATCAGAGTTTTTTTATTTAACTCCAATTCCAAGGGGGTCATTTACTCGCAAGCTTAAAGCAGACCAACAGTCAAAAATGAATTAAATCAGACCAAAACAACAACAGTGTTCATATGAATCCCTTCACAGAGCAATTTAGATTGCTACACATAGAAAATATTTTAACTTTTTCTAACGCCTACTGGGATAAATTTTAAAAACTAGATGGCCGCTCATGGGCTTGCAGGCCACCTGCAAACAGGAAGTCATACTGGGCTTCCTGTTACTGTGCATTTCAGTTATGTCAGTTGGGAGAGGAAGCTCCAAAATGGCCGCTACCTTTCTTTTCCGACTGTCCCAGGCTGTTGGTCTGGTTAAAGTGTCAATTATGGTAGCATGTCATTGAAGCACGTAATGAGTTCCCACATTCCAATGTTGCCCGTCACTGTTGGTCATGTCATGGGGGGGAGTACTGATGCATTGCAAACAAGTGTTTTGGAAAAGTTGACTTTAGGTCCATGGTGAGGCGATTTCAAAAAGAAATTATTGGCAAGAGAAGCAAGGTTTATCCTTTTCTTTCAAACTCAGATACCAGATGGCCTAAACAATAGGTTTGATTTGATTTGTCAAACGACTCTTTAAATCTCTTTCGAATATAGGTTAACACCACATGTGATAAGTGTTTACTGTGGTACAATGCCCATTAAATTAATGTCTCTCTGGTTATGCTGGGCTTGAATGGTGACTGCCTTTATACTCTGTTGATGGTGCTGTTTGACAATTTAATGCTGTGGCAGTGCGGTGGCCCAACATGTAGTGAAAGGTTTTTGTTATCTGGTACTGAACAGGTTAATTAATGGCCTGGATTTACTGGGGCAGTGTCTGACCCTTTGTACATTACCACTGCATAAGTGTCCCCATGCCGCATCCCTCCTGGCCAATGTACCAATGAACTAGTCGCTGATAGCTGTCTTGACACAACTTTGCCAGAGACGGGGCAACATTACTGCCTTTCTGGCAATGGTCCTGGACAAAAGTCAATCCCAGGCTTGTTATGGCACTGCCTTAACCTATCACTTGAGCGCCTGTTGAAACAGATGCTATCATTGGCACAGAATGTAACTTCAGCTCCGACTAGCTAGGGCGGGGTGTGGCTTTAATCGCACCATCTCTGAACAGATTCATACTTAATAGGGGCACGAGGCAGGTGAGCGAACACTGCTTGACAAAGGGGGATCCCCCCGAAATGCGTTGCTGTGACAAGGTATGGGAATGGGGACATCTGTCCGATGTAAGCACACTATTGCTTTTAAAATGACTATAGTAAAAACTAAGTTTTAAACTTTTTTCTGCTGCGGGGAAGCTGTGCTGGATACTTCTTTGGATTTAATTTATCTACGTTTGGAATGACAGCATTCTTTCTGTGCATAGCTGAAATCCTGTTTAATATGGTCAAGCATTGGAGCTGCATGGATTTACACAGTCTGGTTTTGAAGTGATGTCCTATAATAATTATATGTTACACAGTGAGAATCTATTTGTCTCAGGTAAGAGGAGGAAGAGTGACTTATGTGAAGGGCTAAGTGTCCCCTTGGCTGTACATAGGGCAATGGACAAGAGACACAGCCCTACAAGTCCCAAAACGTAATATTTGGAACTGTGACACAAAGGGGTTTATTTACGAGACATAGGACCCCTGGCCTTTTCAGAATTTTTTTTCGTTCATTATGGTACTTGGGTTACCTGCTGCCAACTTGCGTTTCAATGCCTGCCAATCATGTATCATGTCATTTGTATGTTCCCAATGTCATTCCATGTGTTTTCGATTGGTCACTGTGATGACAACCCCAGTTAAAGACCTTTTTTTGCATTGTACCTGGCACTGTATGCCTGAATATTGTGTTTTCACAGTGCCTGCACAGGCGCTGTTTATTTACATGCTAAATACAAAGTACACCCCCCATGACATGACCAACAGTGACGGGCAACATTGGAACGTTGGAACTCATTACGTGCTTCATTGCCATGCTACCATAATCGATGCTTCAGCTTGCAAGTAGTGCATCCAACGTATTGGATGTTACATGCAGGACATGTGACAATGTAAATGACTCCCTTGGAATTGCAGTTAAAAAAACTGATTTATTAGAGCTTGTCAGCTACACAAGATTTCACAGTGTCACCTTTCTGGCGCTGTTCATTTATATGCTAAATACAAATTATTTCTGGCCATCCCCACTGGCACTACATGTCACTATGTCCACTGAAAGAAATACAAACAAGACACAGCGCCACGGGTAGCCTACAGCACCAAACAATAACAGCGTCGCCTGCCTGTGACAGCTGGTTGGGGGGTGGCTATTCAAAAACCACCTCCAGGAGCAGCAACGACTGTACTATTAGTCTACTTTACTGTTCCAGCCCAGTCCCTGCATCAGCTTTTCAATAGACTGTGATCACTAGCCCTACAACCGCAAAACTGCAGCCTGCAGCTGTGGTCAGTTGCGGTCACTATATGCCCATGTGAAAGGTCCATTAGGTTTTTCAGAGCAATTGCAGGGCTTTCACAAGTTAATCGCGATTGTTCCATTTCGTGCTGGTGGAAAGCCAGCCTAAGTGATTTAATCTTATTATTGTTTGTTAGCAGTATTTTTTAAACACTGTATATTGTATATACTGTGGTGGCTTAGCATGTTTTTAATTTATGAAGTCTGTTTGTTCTATTAAACTTGCTGGTGTGTCATTCATTTTGTAGCACAATCCCAATGAGCTCTGTATTTCTAAATATGTCTTTGCACATCGGGCAGCGACAGTAGGTGGGTTAGGGTCCCTGTGAACCTAATGTCTTCAGAGACGTAGAGTTACCAGGAAGGGCTCCACTTTAAAACTTTTAAAAGATGAGATGTGTTGTGAGGTACTTGAGATAATTAGAGAATAGCAAATGCACTTTCCTTAAAAAAAAAGGTTGGGAAACGGAGAGGCAGGCATTTACAATAGCTGCATTAAAAGGTTTCAGTAGGGCTCGCCCAAGATAAATGCCTTTGTAGTTTTCTAGCTGAAAGAAATCAACAGGCACGAAAATAACAAAAACATTGGCAACCAAGGGTTAGACAGATTAAATTGCAAGAAATTCATCATATTGCTCAGAGAATAAAATCATATTCAAGCTCCTAGTAAACATAACTTATTGTCAATGGCAGCAATTATCAAGAACAATCAGTACAAACTATGGAGTTTGGAAGCAGCTGCCACCACAATGTACAAAACGAAACAAAATCTGAAGAGCTTATTCAGCTCTGGATAAAAATATATTTTTCCTACAAAAAACAGAGCTTATCTGAAATGATTTTATGCAAAGTGACGCACATTAGAAATAAATGCGTGAAATGGAGCTTGTTGCTTTCGCAGTCGGTTAACAGATGCAGTGCTTTTTGGAGACACTATCTATGGGCTCATTATTGCCATTGTCATGGAGATGAGCAAAGTTTGCGCAAGGTCATCCCAAAACACAACCTGAAGCCATTTTCGAAGCCGTCAAAATGCTTTTACGATCAGCAGGTGCTTTTCCACTGAAGACGATGGAGCTATTAACGCAACAGTGAGGGTTTACAATAACAGGTTAGCGACAAGAGGTGAGGACACTAGGAAACTGTTTAATAATAAATTATGCTAATTTTACAGAGAGATAATGAAAAAAGGATATTGTTTTGGCAAATCTATGCTAGTGTAAATGACATTAGTATCGTTCTACTGGTTTCCAGCCATATTAGCAAATTCTGTATTTCCTGTTTTAGGTATCCCTATTTTTTAAAGTAGAAGTCTAGTCTTTAGGTGATGCACCCATCCCTCTTTAAAGTAACACCATACCTGGCCCGGAACCCAGCATTGTCAATCAGCACCTTAAGGCAGTGGTCGCAGGGAGGTTGTGCGAAGAGCGATGAATGAAGTCTTTGGAATTTAGATTTGGCCTCGATTCAATAAAGGTAGAAAAAAATTCTCATGGTAGTAACTAGTAAAATATTCAATTCATGAGAAAAAAGCCTGAGAATGTCACTGTTACTGAATCACTAGATAAAAAAACAATGAAAGTCAATGGCAGCTTTTACTACAGCGTAGAAAGGAGTAAACAGTTCTCTACTTTTCTTTAAAAAGTGCCATTGACTTTCATTGTTTTCTTAGCTGGTGATTCAGCTACAGTGAAATTCTCAGGCTTTTTTTTCATGAATTGAATCTTTTACTACCATGAGAATTTTTTTCTAAAAAAATGGGGAGGCCGATTCATTAATAGCGCCAGGTAGCGCCAGATGAGCGACTGTAGCGTGATTTTTTCAGCGCCAGCCAGTATTCGCTGTGCTTGGCCGGCGTTAGCTTGATGACAGCGACTCAGTCGGTGTGCGGTAATGTTGAATACGGGCTGGGGGGTCGCTGTTTCACAGGTTCAGCGTTGTATGTGAGCGCCTGACAACGAATGGCCAGAGCGAACGGCTAGCTTCATATTCATTAACAAATCACGCTCCGAATGTGCTGTCGCTGTCCATTCCTTGTTTAAACCCCAGAGCGCTGGCGGCGATGGGTATTAACTAGTTTTTAACCCCTAAACAACCATATTTTTTGAATGTAACATTATACATGTTTTTAGATTCATTTTGTAATATGAATACATTAATCTCAGACCTGTTAGATCAATTCTGCACAATTTTTTTTTACTTAAAAATAAATCCTAACACTGCAGAAGTGGTCTCCGAATTTTTGACATTAAAAAAAAAAAAAAAAAAAAATTAATACCAATTAATTATGATTAATTATAGATTGCTCCATTCAAATGCATTGGACATCGCCAGGGAGCGACAGCTCATACCTGGCGCTGTGAGGGAATTTGCAGTGGCGCTGTTCGGTCCAGGCGGCTTCATGATGAATGCCGCGCTAGCCGTCGCTTTCGCCGGCGCTAGCCTCATTTTGCTTGATAAATGCGTCATTGTGACCGCCGCCGGGCGTACTTGAGTCGGTAGTCGCCGCTAGCTGCCGCTACCTGGCGCTCGTCAGACACTACCTGGCGCTATCGCTTGATGAATAAGGGCATAACAAATTTCCTCACTCTGCCAAAGGGCTGAATGTACTCTTGCTGAGATGTGGTGCTGAGTTGATTCCCTCAGCCTTCAAGTTGTAAAGATTGGTTTGCAACAAGATTATAAAATTATATTTATAACAGAGGAGACAACCTTTAGTGAGTCTTTCCGATTCCACAGCATGATGCACACATCACATCGCACTGTGAGCTATGTGAATTCCAATAAAAGGCTCATGGCTGCTTTAGAAAATATCACAGCTGATTACAATAGAAACAATTAAGATAAATTAATTGCTAGTGTCTATAATTTGAGCTATTTACAAAACCAAAAAGTAAAAATTGCATCCTGCTGGAAATGTTTTTTGGTACATAAGGGATGCAGAAGAACTGGAAATGTCAAACTTGAACCCACAAGTTTAGGGACCCCGCTGGAACCAATCATCTGGTCACCAAATGTAGTTCGGATGACCCCACAAAACAATGCACCCTGACCAAAAGTTAAGCTAGTTGGCAGTGAATAGATTGCCTGCCCCTTGGTGTGACAAGGGAGGATTCAGGCTTTACACTCCCTTGGTGAGCCCTACATAAGAGGGGTAGGCAACTAACCAAGCAGCACTCACTCTTTGTCCATCAACCCAGCTAAAGCCCTCATATGACTATCATTCAGCCCTCACTATGACTCAATAGAACCATCATCCAACTGCTGGCAAGATAATGTCCTTTAATGGATGCCCTCTCTCATCGTATGCACCTTTTTTATTGAATCGGACTTTTGGCCAGACATTTTTATCTGTTTAGCTCAAAAAAAGGACTTTTTATTTTCGTTGTTGCTATGTGTCCTGTTTATAGATTTGTTTAATAAAATCTGATTACTTGGGAGGAGAGGGTGTTCTGTTTCTTCTCCTCGTCAGGGAGTTGAGCATACTGACACATCTGAACTTTGTCTATATCTATAGTCTATAGTAGGAAGAGGGAGGTTGTGATGCCGCTGTATAGAGCCCTGGTGAGGCCACAGCTAGAATACTGTGTGCAGTTCTGGAGACCTTACCTGCAAAAAGACATTATTCAAATAGAACGTGTCCAAAGGCGGGCAACGAAAATGGTGGAAGGACTTAAACTTAAAACTCAGGAGAGACTTAAAGAACTTAATTTGTACAGTCTGGAGGAAAGAAGGGAGAGGGGGGACATGATTGAGACCTTTAAATATGTGAAAGGATTGAATAAGATTCAGGAGGGAAGTGTTTTTAAGAAGAAGCTTAATGATAGAACAAGGGGGCACAACCTGAAGCTAGTCGGGGGGAAGATCAGGAGCAATGTTAGAAAATATTATTTTACAGAAAGAGTAGTAGATGCTTGGAACAAACTTCCAGCAGAGGTAGTTGAAAAATCAACAGTCACTGAATTTAAACATGCCTGGGATAAGCACACATCTATCCTAAGATAAAGAATACATACAGTATACACATAAGGGCAGACTAGATGGACCGTATGGTCTCCTTCTGCCGTCAACCTTCTATGTTTTTTTCTATATCGGTATAATCTAGACCATAGATGAGCCATATCATTCAATTAGGAACCTAGTGGGTACAGACACATACATGTTATTTGACGTAGATATACCCGTCCAATCAGCTCGCTCTTAGCCGCTGACGTCACATCGTCTAAGCCTTTGTCTTAGGCCAGCGGCTCCGAGCATGCTGGCGGCCGCACCCCCCCTTCCCTCTAACAGGGAGCATGCCCGCACCATCCATTCACAAATGCCTGGCGTGGGTCTGCGCCCTGCTAGAGGGACAGTGAGGATATGCCTGCGGCTCGTGCATGCACCGTTGGACCGGGAAACAAGGTAAGTGTATGGGGCGACCTGGGGGGTTTCACACAGCAGGACATCCCGATTTAGGATGCCCCGGGGGAGGGAATCGATCAGCTTGGGAATCTTACAGATTCCTGGGCCGATCAGCGTGGGTTTTGGTCCACTTTAAATCTTTCCTCAGTCCAGGGCACAGCTGAGCCCCAGTTTAAGATGCTGTCTGATTAGGGTCAGCTGGGGATGATTTGATGCTTTCCAAAAGTGCTTCGAAGTGCCTAATCATCAGATAACATGTGAGGACATTAAAGAGCTATTTTACCTGCTATTTAGCTTTTATTCAGATGTATCTAATGGATTAATGAATTTATAAGAGATAATTAACAGACATCATCACTTCAGTAAAACCCACATTGTGCAAATACTTCATATATTGTGATAGTTGTCAGGAAAATGCTCCTAAGTTAGTATACTGAATTATGTACACTTTCCTAGCCTAACATTAGTGTATGCATTCCCCATTTGGCAGCTTTAAGTTGTGAGCAGATCCCTGACCCTACAATTAATAATCAGAACCCCAAATGTCAGTCAACCAATGCGAATGCAACGTGAAAGCTGCACAGTAATTGGCTGGCTAAGCAGTCTGCAAGCCTGAATGTGAGGGAAGGTTGGGCCCAATAATCACGTGTGAACCCCATTTCTCTGCTGCCTGAGACAAACTAAGCAAAAAACTAAAAAAAATCGAGCTTGCATGCGTAGTATGCATAAGGACATCATCATCGGAATTCTCCCTGCACTGTGATCAACACATAGGCCTCGATTCAATAAAGGTAGAAAAAAATTGTCATGGTAGTAAAAGATTCAATTCATGAGAAAAAAGCTTGAGAATGTTACTGTTACTGAATCACCAGCTAAGAAAACAATGAAAGTCAATGGCACTTTTTACTCCTAAGAAACGTAAACATTAGGGTCGATTCAAAGAAACATGTAACAGCTTGGATTTTGGTGCCGATCATCCTATTTTTCCCGAACGCTCGTGCACTCGTATGAACTTGCGAGTGATTCTATAAGCAAATACGTTTCTATCCTAAAATGTACGTCCGTTCGTATGGCAGTTCGGGAATCAGACCTATGTCAGTTTCCATCCTGAATTTTCCGTTTCATTTCTCAGGTTGCAACATTGGTTTTGCCCTTTTTCCTTTTTTGTCTGGACGTAAATCCTTCTGATCTTGCGCCTGCGCACTACAAACTTACCTCATTAAAGTGCATTCTAAATATTTGGTCTTATTTTTCTTTATTTCATTCATTTTGTAGTAACCAACCATTAATGAATGCATTTGCATAAGTAAATCTTACTTTGTTTAATTTTTAGTTAACTTGCATTTTTTACTTGTGGATTTAATTTTAATATTTTGGCTTCAAATGGTACAACTTAAAATTTTGTGTGTGGTTACCCACACCCTCTACATACAGATTGCTCTCAAATATAAAAAAACACCCAGCAACTTCTGCATGTTATGAGCCTAGAAACAGCCAAGATGGCGGGTCAGGTATTATCGGGCAGCCTGCAAACAGAAAGGGCCTTGTGACTGTGTTGCTCTGGATTCTTTGATTTCTGACCTTTCCGTGCCCCCAGCTCTGCTGTGTCTGTGCAAAATACAGCAGTAACCCACATTCTGCACTTTATCCCGCTCTCCTCTCCTCAGTAAGTGTGATGCATCTGACCAAAGATGTGCTTAAATAATTAAACAAAGCAAAGGTAAACAACTACACCAATAAATGCAATCTAAAAATATTATTCTAGTACATCAATTTTAAAATAAATACCAAAGGACATAAGTTTCTTTAATTAACGCAAATAGATTGCAAAATAAAGGTTTACATGCAAAGGACTAATTAAGGTCCACATTAAAATGCTTTTATAAGGCATACATGAATCAGGTATGCATTGCCATACAATTTATGGCCTCGGCCATGCTGATACATGCAGTTCATTGGAGCTCAAGACGCGCAGACTCCTCCACATAGCCAAAAAACCTGTTCAAGAACAGCAATCCGACTGCTAAAAGGTGTCGGCAGTGGCTTTCTTTTAAAACGTCTTTAGAGGTTTGAAAACTGTTCTCTGAATCACACCTAAACACATCCGATTATCCTAAGTTTTACGTTTTGATCCTAAGTTTTACGTTTTGATCCTAAGTTTTAGGATTTGATCCTAAGTTTTACGTTTTGATCCTAAAATTTAGGAACGAACTTGCGATGAGCATATACGCATTCGAACGTAGGCTCGTGCGAGTCGTAAATGACCAAAAAAACAGAAAAAAATGACTAACACCCACCCAAACTTACGATTCTCGATCCGAAATCAATTAACTTTTGCTCTTTGAATCGAGGGGATTGACTTTCATTGTCTTTTTATCTAGAGATTCAGTGACATTCTCAGGCTTTTTTCTCATGAATTAAATTTTTTCCTACCATGAGAATTTTTTTCTACCTTTATTGAATCGAGGCCATAATCTTTATAAAAAGGGTACTGGTTTAATTTAAGCCCCCATGCAGTTTGATGGGCTTAGTCACTAGCTGGTGATTGCTGCCTGTCCTAGGCCCTTATTCATGAAGGGATAGCGTCAGGTAGTGGCTGGTTAATGACAGGTAGCGACTGGTGAACGCTGGACACGGCACGCAATTACACATTTATCAAGCAGAATCTGTTTAGCGACTGGGATAGCGCCATGTAGCGTCTGATTCATCATTTTCACAGCCTCAGCGAACAGCGCCGGCGTTCAGCCTTGCACATCGCCAAGTATGACCTCTCGCTACCTGACGCTCTCCCATACATTTCAATGGATGAATCTTTTCTTCTCTTTAAACTGTGGTTTTGTTTTTATTTTTTTGTTTTTAAATCTCAAATAATTCTGTGACCTCTTCTGGCATTGAAAAGCAGTTTTTTTCACATTTTTTTTTATTTTTTATATATTTCTTCAGAAATGACATTACAGGTCTGCCATTAAAGTGTTCATGTTACAATGTTGTTACAATGTAATTCCATATATTTTCGCTTTGTTACTAGTTGATAGATGCTGGAAAACAGATTTTAAACACACCGCCTCCTGCGCTCTGGGCTTCAAACAAGTATTTTTCAGCGCCAGAGATTTGTGAGGCTGTTTTTTTGCTGAATATGATGTGAGTCGGACGCTATGAGCAGTTGCTAACATGCGCTCCCATACAGCGCTGTACTGGTCAAATAGCGACTCCTCACAATGTATTCACCATTACTGAACAGCAACTGAGTCGCTATAAACTAGCAACTCACGGCCGAGCACTGCGACTACTAGCGGGCGCTCTGAAAATGCCTGCTACAGACGCTCATCTGTCGCTACCTGCCGCTAATGATGAATCAGCCTGCTAGTTACCATCTATATTATGGTTTAGTATACTATCTTTATCTAATAAAGAATATGATTAACATCTCTTGGCTGAATCATAAGCTAATAGAATATCAGAAGCTTTATCTTTTAATTGGCTTACATATGATTGTGACCCACATGCTGGGCCTTGACTGCTTCCTTTTTTAGTTAGTGAAGCGATAAGTGACTAAGCAATTGCACATTCTTCCAGAAGGCTAGGAAATTATTGTGGGTTATATAACAGGAACATCTATTGTTTGGAACTGTTTGCTAAGGTTCTAATGTTCCTTTATGGAACAGCAAACTCAACAGCAGATTATTCAAATGACAGCATAAGGCCAATATCTGCATGTACATTCCGTGTGACCAGTCTACCAAACTGATATGATGATTTTTATTTTCAGGGACTTAGAGGCCGATTCATTAATAGCGGCAGGTAGCGACAGTTGAGCGACTGTAGCAGTATTTTCACAGCGGCCGCTAGTAGTCGCTGTGCTTGGCCGTTGTTCGGTTGTTGACAGCGACTCAGTCTGTGTGCAGTAATGTCGAATATTGGGTGAGGAGTCACTATTTGACAGGTTCCGCGCTGTATGGGAGCGCATGATAACGACTGGCCCTAGCGACCGGCTACCACCATATTCATTAACAAATCACGCTCAAAAAATTCTCGCGCTGTGAAATGTATGTTTAAACCCAAGAGCGCTGGCGGCGATGGGTTAAAAGTAGTTTTTTAACCCCCAGACAACCATATTTTTGGAAACCAAAAAAAACAAGTTTTTAATAACATTTTGTAATATTAATACATTAATATCAGACCTGTAATATCAATTCTGCACAATGTTTTTTTTTTTTTTTTTTTTTACCTTAAAAAAAAAATATAACATGGCAGAAGTGGTCACAGAATTTGTCACATTTAAAAAAAAAAAAAAAAAACATTAATATGAATTAATTATGAATATTTAAAGATTGTTCCATTGAAATGCATTGGAGAGCGCCAGGTAGCGAGAGGTCATACCTGTCGCTGTTCAAGGTCGGACGCTGGCGCTGTGGGCTGAGGCTGGAATAATGATGAATAAGTGGCTATCTGGCGCTATCTCAGTCGCTAAGCAGGATTGGCTTGATAAATGTGTGATTGAGGTGGGGAGCCGGCGTTCTCGTGGCGGGGCCCATCATTACCGGCCGCTCACCAGGCGCTACCTGTCACTATCCCTTGTTAAATAAGGGCCTAAGAATGTGAGCCAGCTTTAGGACAGCCTTTAACATCTCCAAGACTGTAAGACTCGCAACACTGAAACCAACAACCCAAAATCCTCATCTGCTACAATGCCAATCAAAATGTACTATTTGACAATAGGAGAATCACTTTCATTTTTCCAATTCAATTTTAATTACAGTATTATAAATGTAGCAACCTTAGTTCTAATATAAGCAACCACTGCAGATATCACCTACAAGTGAGCCAACTGCCAGGAATTTTCAAAAGTCTCCCCTACAAATGCGAGCATAAATGTGTAGGGGGGGTGAGTAATTTTGCCTATCCTGAAATATGCACTACCATTTAATACTCAGTAAATCAGCAGTATTGAAATAATTAAGCTAGAACTGTAGTAGCATGTATTTGAGAGGATATCAGTGTTTACCAGGAAATAGGGAAATGTTTATTTAGGCCCTTATTTATGAAGGAATAGCGACAGGTAGCGACTGGTGAGCGGCCGGAAATGACGGGCTCCGCCACGAGAATGCCGGCTCCCCACCACAATCACACATTTATCAAGCCAATCCTGCTTAGCGACTGAGATAGCGCCATATAGCGACTCATTCATCATTATTCCAGCCTCAGCCCACAGCGCCAGCGTCCGACCTTGAACAGCGACAGGTATGACCTCTCGCTACCTGGCGCTCTCCAATGCATTTCAATGGAACAATCTTTAAATATTCATAATTAATTGTTATTAATGTTTTTTTTTTTTAAATGTGAAAAATTCTGTGACCACTTCTGCCATGTTAGTTAATTTTTTTTATGGCTAAAAAATAATGTGTGCAGAATTGATATTACAGGTCTGATATTATTGTATTCATATAACTAAATCCCAATTTTTTTTCTTTTTGGTTTCCAAAAATATGGTGGTTTGGGGGTTAAAAAACTACTTTTAACACATCGCCGCCAGCGCTCTGGGGTTTAAACATGCATTTCACAGCGCGAGAATTTTTTTGAGCGGGATTTTTTGATGAATGTGGTGGGAGCCAGTCGCTATCATGCGCTCCCATACAGCGCGGAACCTGTCAAATAGCGACTCGTCACCCCGTATTCAACATTACTGCACACCGACTCAGTTGCTATCAACTACCGAACAATGGCCAAGCACAGCGACTACTAGCGGGCGCTGTGAAAATACTGCTACAGTCGCTCAACTGTCGCTACCTGCCGCTATTAATGAAACGGCCTCCCCGAATGGTTGCTTCAGAAAAGTATAGACCTTCACAGGGGTGCAAAGTTCTAGCAGGTTCTATAATTTGGTATATTCCTTTGTTCTAGGTTAGAATATGCAGAGACCTGGTCAGGAGAGGACCTCCCTCAGAAGATGAATTAGGGCCATGGGTGTGCACTTTTCTTCAGTGGAGTATTTAAGGGAAAGAGGTCTCCTCAGCAGCTAACCTTGAGAGCAGGAATAGAATAGAATAGAGCTTTATTCATTAAGTGCACAATTTGCAAAGAGTGCAGAGGGAAATATTTTGGCAGTTTACACCATTACAGTCATATCCATAACTGAGAAGCAGGCGAGGGATACAATGCATTATACAATGCAAGTAAACAAGTAGGTAATCAAAGCAGGGGATGCAAGCATGTTAACAAGTATGTAATGGGCAGGCTGATTCATCACTAACGCCAGGTAGCGACAGATGAGCGTCTGTAGCAGGCATTTTCAGAGCGCCCGCTAGTAGTCACTGTGCTCGGCCGTGGGTCGCTACTTCATAGCGACTCAGTCGCTGTTCAGTAATGTTGAATACATTGTGACCAGTACATTTGACCAGTACAGCGCTGTATGGGAGCGCATGGTAGTGACTGCTCATAGCGACCGACTCACAACATATTCAGCAAAAAAACAGCCTCACAAATCTCTGGCGCTGAAAAATACTTGTTTGAAGCCCAGAGCGCAGGAGGCGGTGTGTTTAAAGTCTGTTTTTCAGCATCTATCCACTAGTAACAAAGCAAAAACATATGGAATTACATTGTAGCAACATTGTAACATGAACACTTTAATGGCAGACCTGTAATGTCATTTCAGAGGAAATATATAAAAAATTAAAAAAATGGGAAAAAACTGCTTATTCAATGCCAGAAGAGGTCACAGAATTATTTGAGATTTAAAAAAACAAAAACAAAAACAAAAAAACAGTTTAAAGTGAAGGAAAGGATCGTCCATTAAAATGTATGGGAGAGCGTCAGGTAGCGAGAGGTCATACCTGGCGCTGTGCAAGGCTGAACGCCAGCGCTGTTCGCTGAGGCTGTGAAAATGATGAATCAGACGCTACATGGCGTTATCCCAGTCGCTAAACAGATTCTGCTTGATAAATGTGTAATTGCGTGCCGTGTCCGGATTTCACCAGTCGCTACCTGTCGCTACCTCTCATTAACCAGCCACTACCTGATACTATCCCTTCATGAATAAGGGCCCAAGTCTCAAGTCAACAAGTGGGTTGTTAAGTGGTGGTCACGGAACTGGCGCTATTCACCAGGCGGATTGAAGAAAGACTAAAGGGGTACTAAAGAGAGAGAAGATATATGAATGTTATGTTGCACTCCCTAATAATGAAAGATGGAGAAAGTTTGCAATCTGTTTGATATTCCTGCTTTGAACTATTAAGAGAAGAGGACATGTTTCCTAATAAAGCTTGACTTCGTTACCAAAATAACTGGTGCCCAACACGTCTTTTTGAGCCCTGGACGAACCCAAAAACTGTGTAGGAGTATAGTATAGCACACCTTAAACCGGACCTTCACCATGATTTAATGAAAAGCCCAAACTCTTAAAAAACAATTCCTCAGCATCTAAAATTAATATATTTTACATGTTTAGTCACTAATTTATTATACTTTCCCCCACTGGGCTGCAACTCTGTTCGGGAATTTAGGATACGGGCGCCGCCATCTTGACTCAGAAGCATCACACTTACTGAGGAGAGGAGAGTGGGATAAGGTACAGGGGGGTGGGTTATAGCTGTGCTTTGCTCAGACAGAGCAGAGCTGGGGTCAGGGAAAGGTCAGCAGTCCCAGAATGCAGAGCAGCACAGTCACTTCCTGTTTGCAGGCACTTCCTGTTTGCAGGCTGCCTGCAAAAATGGCAGCTTCCATAAGCCGCCATCTTGGATGTTTAAAGGCTTATAAAATGCAGTAGATGCAGGTAGGATGATTTTTAATGTGAGCAATCTGTATGTACAGGGTGTGGGAAACATATAAGATAGACTCTTATTTAGAGTGAAGGTCCGCTTTAAAGCGAGGCAGTGTGACTATAAGGCCCTTATTTATCAAGGGATAGCGCCAGGTAGTGTCTCACTAGCGCCAGGTAGCGCCAGCTATCGGCGGCTACCGACTCCAGAACGCCAGGCTGCGAACACAATCACGCATTTATCACGCTAAATGAGGCTAGCGCCGGCGAGAGCGTCAGCTAGCGCGGGATTCATCATGTTGCAGACTTCAGCGGACAGCGCCGCTGCTAATCCCATCACAGCGCCAGGTATGACCTCTCGCTACCTGGCGCTCTCCAATGCATTTCAATGGAGCAATCTTTAAATATTCATAATAAATTGATATTAATGTTTTTTTTTTTTTTTTTTTAAATGTCAAAAATTCGGTGACCACTTCTGCAAAGTTATATCTTTTTTTTAAGGTCAAAAAAAAAAAAAAATTGTGCAGAATTGATATTAGAGGTCTGATATTAATGTATTCATATTACAAAATGTTTTAAAAAACTTGTTTATTATTGTTTTCCAAAAATAAGGTTGTTTGGGAGTTAAAAAACTACTTTTAACACATCGCCGCCAGCGCTCTGGGGTTTAAACAAGTATTTCACAGAGCGAGAATTTTTTGAGCGTGATTTGTTAATGAATATGCTGGAAGCCGTTCGCTATGACCATTCGTTGTCATGCGCTCCCATACAGCGCGGAACCTGTGAAACAGCGACTCCTAACCCCGTATTCAACATTACCGCACACCAACTGAGTCGCTGTCAACAACCGAACATTGGCCAAGCACAGCGAATACTAGCCGGCGCTGTGAAAATCACGCTACTGTCGCTCATCTGTCGTTACCTGGCGCTATTAATAAATCGGCCTCCCCGTCTACAGATACATCAGACTTCATGTAACTCGGGTTTACACTTCATACATTTTCCTTAGTGCAAGTAAATCTGTTGTCATAGATGATACACTATTTACAGGTAACTCTATAGTCACATTTTATTGTCTTCTATAAAGCAATGGAGTCTGCCACTAGGAAAAAGGGTCAAGGCGAACAATCTGGTTTTACTAACTGGCTACCAAAATAGGGAAGAAGTGGAAACTTGCAGCTTGGGAAGTGTACGCCAACTGGCTTACAGTTACAGGCCTTGATTCAAGAGTTGAAAAAAAAATTCATGGTAGTAAAAATTTCATTTCATAAGAAAAAAGCCAGAGAATGTCACTTTTAGTGAATCATCAGATAGGAAGACAATGAAAGTCAACTGCAGTTTTTACTATAGTTTAAAAAAGGATTAAAAAGTCCTCTACTTTTCTTATGAGAAAAAAGTACCATTGACTTTCATTGTCTTCCTAACTAGCGATTAATCAACATTCTCAGGATTTTTTCTCGTGAAATAAATGGTTTATTACCATGAGAATTGTTTTCAACTCTTGTTGAATCAAGGCCATAGGGCTTGATTCATTAAAGTGGACCAAAATTCACTGAACTTGTGAAATATATTTGGCCAAAGTCCCTGTGGATACTCTCTTCTTAGGGTGTAGAACTTTTGCTTTTTAAATGTCCTGGAACACTTTCTTGCTGTCTCTCAGTGTGAGATGGCAGGAGACCAGTCATTGCCAAAGTGTGGCAATGACATCATTACCACACACAACAGAGGCACTGAATGGAGGAGGTGGAGCTTTACAGCTAAAACAGGCGCCATTATCTGGGTTTATAGTGAAATTATCCGGGATTATAGTGAAGCAGGAGCAGTGAAAATTGGCAAAAGGTACTCTTCATTGGGGGAACAAGTCAGGAGATGCTAGTTAAAAATATGGGTTTTGGTCTGCTTTAAAGCTCCAAAATGAAATATTGTGTGTTTTTTTTTCTTAAAAAGATGTGTTTTTTTGCAAACGATTTCTATGCATGATTCATCAACACTAAAGGCTGTGTTTTTTCGATTTCTGCTGATTAAATCCAAGCACAAGAAGATGCACCCGAAAAAAACTTGTTAATCTAATTTATTTTGTGTGGAATTTGGGAGCGAAAAATATTTCAAGTGATTCATGTGCTCTAGTTGCCTCCTCACATGAATTAAATTGTAGGGTTTTTACACGAATATTTTTATGCTGCTTGCAGGAGGAGATAATGCTGTTTTACAGGAGAAAACTCTATTTGCTGTCTTCAACCATGGAGCTGTTCTCTGCTTGCCTCTGGATGCTGGTGTGCCCTGGAGGAGGTGCAGAATTGAATGTGGGCAGTGACTGGCAGTGTCCAGGGGAGAGCCCAGTTGGGGTGAGAGGGTGTGGTGGCCTGGAAGGGGCATGGCACCTCATGAGAGCCATGCCTCTAAAATTTGAAAATGAGAAGTGTGGGGGGGAGAGGATAAGCATGTGTAGTGCGGTGAAATCCTAGTGGCGTAATTAAATGTGCCCAGGGCCTTGGTGCGAACATTAAATGGGGCACTTTCAGGGCTCATATAGTAAATTTTTTTCTGTCTTTTTACGACTTTTAACTTTTTAATTGCATAAATGGTGCTTCATTTCTCTAATTAATGTCAAGTGAGCATTTTGCCCTCAAAACATAAACACTGCCCTCTAAACAGTTTTGCACTTGCAGAGAATTTCAGGGGCCGCATTGGCACATGCTTATGCGCAAATTTCCGCTTTAAACAATTGCTGCAAATTTTAACGACCATAAATCAGGAGGAAGCCCGAGTGCGACATGGGGCACCAAAAAACGTGCGCAAATGCATAGGCATGACCATGAATTGACCCTATTTCTACCAATGCTACAACAGAAATAGTGTTGGACTAGCCCATAAGATTACTAGAAGATCCTCCACTGGGCCTCAGGCTCTGGCTTCATCAGGGCAGTGCAGGCAATCCAAGTTTCACACAGTGTTTCTGGTTAGCCTGGACTGTTTGTGGGTGTGTTTATAATTAAGTTACATTAGTTATTTGGTTGATAAACATGGTTAATAAACATGACATTATGCAACATTCTAACCATATTCTACTACATCATTAGGAGTGGTCTTTATTTTTATATAACTGATGGGTGGACCCCAAAAATGAACCCAGCGCACTCCAGTTTTACACAGCCTATAAATTAAATACAAATTCACTAGTTAATTTACCATGCTTAACTTACTTAAAGCAGAACAAAACCCACTTTATGTACAAGGTCCCCAATGTGTTACCCCCCCCTTCAGAGTACCTTTGGTGTGGCTGCTGCGGGCTAGTTTTTAATAAACCAGACTTTCTTCACCATAGCCACACCCACAATGCAAATTTGAGATCACCAATGGTTTGAATTTAAATTTGCCAAATGACATGCGCCATCTTGGTGGTGGCATGTCTGGGATGCCTCATCACAGACCAGCTAGGCTCCGTTGATTACATCGCCATGGGGGCCACTGGCAAAGGAGAGCTTTGCAGAGGGGGAATGCCAGTGGCTGTCCCTTGGGTGTTTTAGACTCCAGCCACACATAGTTTTTTCAGCTACAAAGACATTGCCCAGACTAAAATAGAAAAAAGCTATATATTCACTTTTGACCCCACAGATCATCACTTCTAGTCAGATGCTGGGTGCCTTTCCTGATCAGTAGATTTAGGTCCCGCACCTCCATCGTTCATTACTTCCTCCTTCAGTCACAGTTATGCTGGCACGCCTCCCCCATCACAGTCAACTGTGAATAATAGCGTTGAGAAGAAGGAAGTACCAGGGCATGGTCACAGTAACTGGATCTGCCAATCAGGTTAAGATACCCAGCGCTGGACTAGGCACGATCATCTGCGGGGGACAAAAGGTGCATATAAAGCAGTTTTATTTTATCCTGTATATTGTCTTTAATTAGAATGATCCTTTCTTTATTAGGGATATTGACTTTGAGATACTGAAGACACATTGTTTAGAGCTAGAGGTGATGCTGATAATTAGACATAACTATGTCTAAAGACATACATTAGATTGTATGCTCTGCCATGATGCATCTAGCTAGAAGTTATAAGCCGTTACCAGTGAAGCAGTTAATCTCCATCTTTATAATGATTGCAGCCCTGCTAAAGCTAAAGGCCAGAAAAGCTGCCCTTTATTTCTTTCTTCCCTAATACAACACAGAAACGTGTTCGATTCTACCTCAAAGGATTATTCTGGCTCATTACTCAAGTCTTAATATCTGCGTCCTTAATCTTTCTGCTACAAGCAATGTACTGTAATACCCAGAGCTTTTTTTAGTTCAGATATTCTGAGACCCTGGAATTATTGCTTGGAGCTTATGTGAAGAGAAGGAAAAATATGTTCCCCCTGCGAATGGGTAGACGTGCTCACCCCTGAGGGGTCATACGCAGGTTTAAATAGTTGCCTATAATGAATGGAACCAAAATTCATTTTAAATAGAAAATTGTCAAACTACCCTGAAGCTTCCTGTAGAAGCCTTACATTTTATCCTTCTTCTGAGTTAAAACAGTATTCAAACAAAAGCCAGGTTACAGGGCAAGAAATTAAGTCTGCTACTCAGGTATGTAATGTCGGAGACTTATGAGCCCATGTGTGATGTATCCAGGACTTAGATGGAAATCACTGGCTGATAATACATCATTTTGCAGAGTTCCTTGGTATTTCCTGTAGGCTTTTCTGCCAGATCATCTTCCTTGAGTTTTGACTTCCAAAGATAAAAGTTGCTTATTTAGAAAGTTAAGGAGTTTGGAAGAAGTGAAATAAACACCAATTGCTGAAAATAAGAAACTTTCAGAGCTTAGTAATGTGGTTTAAAATCTCTTCTTAATCATAATGTTTTGTATGAAAAAATATTCGTTTCTCAGTCAATTTTCTTGTCACTGAATGTATTTAATGTTCTTGAAAATATGTTCTCAGAATTACACATTACTCATTTTAAATAAAAGATAAAAAAGTGGCATAATGGTTAAAAATGTAAGTGAAAATTACATATTAAAATATGCAGCGACTTTACGGGTAAAGATTTAAACATTATGGATATGATTCCACAGATTACATTAAAAAAGTAAAGTGCTTAAATCTAGAACTTAAAGTGGAACTAAACCCCAGAATTCGATTTACCAAGGTTTTGTTCATTGCCTCAGGGGCATCCCAAATCAGGATGTCCTGCTGTGTAAAATGACTGTGCCTACTGGCACATGCATGGGCTCTCGCCCAATGAGAGCCTCCTGCTGTGACTACGTCATTTGGCAGATGGCTCTCGCTGAGTTGAATGTGGAGCACATGCTGCCTCTTCCCATGCGGTGCATTCTCCATTGTAAACAATGTACACAATGAGAGCTGCCTGCCGAATGATGTAGTCTGGGTGCTCTTGAATATGCCTGTATGGGCCAGCCACAAGCTGATTTCGTGCTTTTGGGTACAAAGCGTGTGGCGCATAGAGTTTGATAATGGATCAGGTTCTGAGAGGTAATAATAGTGGCAGCATAAGAAAAGATAGATGAGCTGGGCTGCTGCATTCAGGATGGATTGGAGAGGAGAGAGTTAGTAAGGGGGAGACCGGTATAGTGAGTTACGGTAATTAAAACAAGAATGGATTAGGGCAACAATGAGAGTTTATACAGGAAAGCCTTTTTAGGGGGTGAATGACAGATCATAGTCAAGTGTGACACCTAGACAGCAGGCATGAAAGAGAAACGTCAGGTTTAGGTAGGTTAGTAGAAAACACAAATAGTCCTGTTTGAAAGGTTTGGTTTCGAATAAAGAGGGGACATGATCTTAGAGACAGTGGACAGAATGTCACTGGTTTTCTGCAGTATGGCTGGGGTAAGGTCATGGGCTAAAGTATATAGTTTGGTGTCATCAGCATATAGATGGTACTGAAAACCAAATCTACTGATAGTCTGTCCGATAGGGGCTGTGTAGAGAGAAAATAGGAGAGGCCCCAGGACTGAACTATGAGAAATTCCAACAGTAAGATGGAAAGTAGAGGAGGTAGAGCCAGCAAAAGATATATTCAAGGAGCATCCAGAAAGGTAAGAAGAAAACCAAGAGAGAGCAGTGTCTTTAAAGCCAATAGGTTGGAGCATGCCGAGTAGGACTTTTTGGTCTCTTTAGCCCCCCTATACTAAGCCTAACATGGGTCTCTCCACATACTGGCTTGCGACTATGTTTTGGTACTCACCAAGTCTCACTCCCCATACAGCCAGAAACATCCGCCCTAGTGCTGATGAGAGCCTAAAGCTCGAAACACATGACCACTAGTTGGTTGTGTATGGCTGTGTAAAATTTAAAGCTAATCCTTGGCATTGCACCCTTATAGTTTCTAAGGGCCTTGGATGGCACAGAGACATAAAGAGATGATTTGCATAGCTCCGCCTACTGCAAAGATAGATGGGTAATGCTGTCTGTCCTTGGACTAGGTATTGTGCAAATACTTTCCGTTCTAGGAAAGCTCCTCTTTTCTTTTACCTAAGCAGAGGGTTTTTTGGTCTCTTTAGCCCCCCTATATTAAGCCTAACATGGGTCTCTCCACATACTTGCTTGTGACTATGTTTTGGTTTACTGTGTCAAATGCTGCTGAGAGATCAAGCAGAGAGAGTTGTGAGTAGTCATCATTGCATTTGGCAGTCATTTGTCACTTTGGCGTGTCTTATAAGCTTTGGTGAGGGCAGTTTCTGTTGAGTGCGGAATCCAGATTGCAATGTGTGGAGAAGAGAGTTGTCTGAGAGGTAGCAGGATAAGCCAAAGGTAGACCAGGCATTTCAGGAGTTTAGAGATAAAGGGAATGTTAGAGACAGGTCTGTAGTTGGTTGTGCTGGATGGGTCAAGTAAAGCTTTTTTTAGTAGAGGAATTATGACAGAATTATGTTTGGAAGTGGAAGGGAAGACACCAGAAGAGAGGGGGAAGTAAAAAATTCTTGTAAGGTGGGTAGAGACAGTGGGGGAGAGAGACTGGAGAAGGTGTGAGATAACAGAATCAAAGAGGCAAGTGGGCGAGAGGAAGAGAAGAATGTGGATACTTCATCGGTGACGGGGTTGAATATGGAATGTGAGCAAATTCAAGTGTAATAGCCATACCCTGTTTACCCCAAAAATAAAACAGGGTCTCAAATTACCTTTAAAAGGTGTGTTAGCGTATCAATCACTTTAATACACAAATATGCGTCCAAGCTGCATGGACTGGGTAGGTGCGTGCTCCGGCTCGAGAAGCAGAGGCGGTGCCGAGAGCGGCCAGAGCGGGGACAGTGGGCGGGGTTCAGTTACCCTGCCCTCTCCCTGCCAC
Organism: Gastrophryne carolinensis; assembly: GCA_027917425.1. Taxonomy (NCBI): domain Eukaryota; kingdom Metazoa; phylum Chordata; class Amphibia; order Anura; family Microhylidae; genus Gastrophryne; species Gastrophryne carolinensis. Next base: position 458,949,584 of record CM051236.1, read on the forward strand.
TGCTCTTTCATCGACTGCCAGCGTAAGGCCGATAAAAGAGCGGTGAGCAGGGAGAGGGCAGGTTACCTGAACCCTGCCCACTGTCCCCGCTCTGGCCACTGCCAACACCCAGTCCATGCAGCTGGGACGTGGACGCAGGAGGGGGGAATGCCACACTGCCTATGGGAATAGGATGGGGGAAATGCCACACTACACATGGGAATAGGATGGGGGAAATGCCACACTGCCTATGGGAATAGGATGAGGGAATGCCACACTGTGCAATGGGGTGTTTTAGCGCACCATTTGGTTTAGAATATTTTTTTCTTATTTTCCTCCTCCAAATCCTAGGCGTGTCTTATAAGCTGGTGCGTCTTATAGGGTGAAAATTACGGTAAATATTATAAAGGTGCTAGAATATGACCATGCAAGACAAATATGATCTAACATGTATTTTATTGTGAAGCTCTTATGGAAAATTCTGCTGATTACCTTGATGAATGACAAAGCAGTCTGAGGAAGCCATTTGGCGAAATGCATCAGGGTCCATTCTCAACTGCCCAGCACTGTTAGCCAAGTACATGACTTATTCCCAGTGGAAGTAAGCGAACAGAACTCTACCTGGACTGCGGTACTAGGAACAATATCCTAAATTTAAACGCTGTAATACACATATATGTGTTATATTAATCCCATGTTAAAGTGGACCAAAACCCAGGATTTTGACTATCCTGGGCTTTGGTCCTTTCCCCAGATCACCGAGCGCCACTCACCTCTTTCCGGTCCTATGGCGCATGCGCGACCACTCGTCCAATCAGCGCGCTTGAAGCCTCTGACATCACGCCGTCTAAGCCAGTGTCTAAGGCAGCGGCACAGAGTGCACTGGTGGCCGCTTCCCTCACTTCCCTCTAACAGGGAGTGTGCCGTGTCCATGTCGCCCATTCACAAATGCCTGGACTAGTGGGGACACGTCCATGGCTTGTGCATGCGCTGTTGGACTGGGCAGCAAGTAAGTGTGCTTGGGGGGATTCACACAGTGAGGCATCCTAATATTGGATGCCCCGGGGGGGAGGGAGTCAATCGGCCTGGGAACCTTATAGATCGTGCTGGGTTTTATTTCACTTTAACTATGTGAAATGATGAAATGTTCAAGAAAACAATTTTTAGAACCTAATACCTCTGTTGTATCTAACATGCATTTTGGGGATCTGGACCAGATCTGATTCACCTGGGTTTAAGTTCAGTATAGCTTCAGACTAGGACTACATAAAATGTTACAACAATTGTGCCTTATTATTATTATTAATTCATTTTAATGATGTAAATTTGTGGATTGGATAGATTTCTGTAATGAGATAACATGTACCCATTAGGAGTGCAAACGAGTCAGTCAACCTAGTAGGTACAGTATTAGCATAAACATGATGTGAGCTTCTTTACATGTCATCGTGCAAGCCCTAACAGAACATGGCCAAATGGAAGCTTCCAAGCGGAACAGTATAAGTAGTCCTTCGAGAAATCTACTACTGAGAAGAATGAATGGAAAACACAAGGATACCTTTCTTCTAAGCTTTGTAGTGTCTTAGTCTCAATGCACAAACACTGATAATTATTTTGCAAGAAAAGACACCCACGGGCCAAAACACTGTTGAAACAGATGCTAAAGCCAAGGAGATAATTAACATATATTTACTGCAAATAATAGCTTTTAATTCTGTTTTCTGTAAAATGAGACAGAAATGTAAATTAGACATTGATATGAAACATAATGCATGGCATGACCCTATAGGCACCTATATTGGAAGTCATGATCAGGTTTGGCCCTTTAGTGAGACATTAAAAATATCACTTGGGAAATGTATTAGTTCCCCTATTGTGTTTTGTATTATACAGTAGGTCTCGTTCCTTCAAGTTTAGTAAATCCCCACTGTTAGATTATTATGCTTTTCCACTTTTTATTAGCAACTTTAAAGTGGAAGTCAGTGACTGGGAACCCATGGCACTGAGCCAGGATGGGGGGGGGGGGGGATTACAATAAAAACTCCTTACCTCACCTCATGCGTGGCCCCACCCACCCAATGGGCAGACGGGAACATACACAGAGCAGAGGAGGCCTCTATGTTCACAGTCCGTGCAGCCGTCCCATGGGACTTTGCTAAATTCCACTTCCACTAACAATTCCAGCACTTTATAACAAAAACTACAGTTGATGAGGGTGAGAATGCATAAGCAATCTCTTAGGTGTAGCCATGCATTCTGTGGGCTCTGGAGAAGTGTCTCTTAGTTAAGGAATGTGTGAATGGATCCGCTGATATCCAGCTTAATTTTAAAAGTCTAATATGTGTTAGTTTTTATGTACTGAGCTAATAAATCAAGTTATTTATCAATAAGCAGAGTGGCTTAATTGACTAGTGTTTCCCGGACCTACTGGGGTTCCATGTGCATGGCTTCCCTAGTGGGGCCTAATCTTGAATTTCGTGAATAGACATTAAGCAGGAAATCCAAGGTTAAGGTAATAGCAGTCATAAAATCGTAAGCTGTGAGATAGGAATCAGGGGGATTATGACAATTAATGGTGGGCTAATAAGAATGAGAGGGGGAGAGAGAGTGTGTGGAATTTTTATTGCCCTCACACCTGCTCAGACAGTCTGTTTAATATGAGACCTAGTTATGAGTCCAGTCTATTCAATCCATGTCATAATGACACATAAAATTATTGGCCCTGTTTAGCCCACAGTCCATCGCTTTAAAGATTTGGATGCCTGGTATGAAGAAATGGGCTGCAACAAGCACATCAGTTTTTTTTATTTTTTTTATTTTTAATTGTGAACCTGTGCAGATTTAGGCGCTTAATAGACAATGAATAGACATTTAAATACTACGGTACTGTTTGAAGTCATAAAGCCATGCAAATACTGATAACATGTCTGAGGTCACATTTCACTAGTTCACAATAAATGGGAAAACGCATTGTCATGGACAAAGCTTGGACATACAGTATGTTAAAATGTGAAGTTCTGAATGGGCTCTAGGTTTCCTGTGCCTACTGGCACCTCAAATAAGACTTCTGTGTTGCAGTCACTGAATGGGTGGATATTCCTGCAACAAACATCACTTGGAATGCTGTAGGGTTACATCACAATCTCAAAAGTCATCTGAATTACAGAGGCAAGGTGGAACCTTTCTCATTGGGCAAAGTAGAATATAAATCACAAGTTATGCTTATGGATGCTTGGATATAGTTGGTTGTCACATTGGGATAAGAATATAGGATCTGATGAGGGCCAACCTTGGGTTGATTGTCGTCCTGTGCATTTTAGAACAGTGCCCATAAACACCCTCTTTCCAAATTTGAGACAGATGTAGCGAAAGTTGAGGAAGCAAAAGGACATCAGGAGAGGGAAAAAATAAGTGGAATTTTACAAACAGAGAGGAAAGACAAAAAAGAGAAAACACGATGGAAGGAATGCAGGAAAAATAGGGAACACTGAAAAGAAAAAGAGAAAACACGATGAAATAAATGCAGGAAAAATAGGGAACACTGAAAAGGAGACAAAGAGCATTGAAAAGATGTACAAAAACGGTGGAAGCATTGAACACTAGAGAAAGAGGAAAAGTAAAAAAGAGAGAGAGAAAAAAAGGAGGAAAGACTAAAAGAGAAGATGATATAGCGAACCGGATAAGAGAGGGAGATAGAAAAAAATAAAGGAGCAAAGGATGTGATCATAAAATGTGGAAACGCGGAGGGAATGTGGAATTGAGAATCAGAAAATGAGAATCTGAAAAAGAGATGAAAAGTAGGGATAAGGAAAGAAATATAGGTGGGGGAAGGGTATGTAAAAGAGAGGAAGACACAGACTAGGAAACACAAGAAAAGTCCTGCTGAGCTAGCTGAGGGCCTTCTAAAGGGGTGTCAGCCAGGCCCTGTATTACCACACAAGTTGCACACCCCAAAAGTTTGCCCTGGATTTGATTTATTTAAATAAACGCTAAATAGCAGAAGCTATGCTCACAGTTAACCTACAGTATCTGGTATTCAGGGCCATTTCTTTTTTCTAGTAATGTGTGTAATATTTTATGATCATAAAATGTTTTGGTAAGAGAAGAACTATGTTCTGCTACTCACTGTCATATACAGCCATAAAAAAAGTAAATGTGTGGCATGCATTTGGTAGCAAGTTACTAACCTCATCATTTGGACCATCAGTCAAAAATGACTTAAACCAGACCAACACAACAAACAGTGCTTTTATGCATCCCTCCCCAGGGAAATTCAGATTGCTGCACATAAGTTCATATACCTATTCTTACTTCTGCAGGGGTACATTTTAAAAACATAATGGCGGCTGGATTTCCTGGTAATGTGCATTGTCAGTAATGTCAGTTGAATCCAAGCAGCAGCATGGCTGAGATGCTGGGAAAGGAAGCTCCAAAATGGCTGCTACCACTAGAAAATTGGTGAGGCAGCGTTTTAGCTTTAGGTGGATACACAAGCAAATGTAAGTACTGACAATGCTTTAGTATCATTTATTTTCCAACTGTGTCAGGTCTGGTTTAAGCTAAAAGACCAGATTTATGAACACAGAGCTGGCCTGCAGCATTGGGCTTTCAAATTTACTGGTCTCACAATGTTCAGTTGACGAATTTTGCCTGGCTTAAAACCGCACAGGGGTGAGCGGATACTTGAGTCCCACAAAACACAATAAGAAGAAAAATGTGTTGACACATGTAAAGTGTATTATGGTGGTAATGCAACAAGTTCAAATTGTTTAAAAATGCGTAATAAAGTGTTTGCTAATACAGTGCGCCAAACACCACCATCTGTTAAAAATGAGAAAATGCAGCTTATAGCATGATGATCCTGGTGGCACACATTACTAAAAAGCCATTTTGTTGTGCTTTGGGGTGCGTTGCACCCGTGAAAGGCAATATTATTACATACCAAAATGAATTTGGGAGAAGTACGGTATCTGTGTACACTGGAGCCAAGGCTATATTTACTATTGATAGGAAATCACTTGGGGCAATGGTGGGTGTTTGGTTCTCAGTGCACACTGTAATAACATTTTTAGAAACTTAGAGCATGGTTAAAAGATTTATTCATTCAAATATATTTTGCGCATTATAAATATCACAATAGTGTGCATGCACAGTTTACATACAAACGGACATATGTATAGCAAAAAGGCAGTACATTAACTTAAATGTAGCTCCTTTGTGACCTGATGAAGTCACGAAATGCATTGGGACATAATGAAATGCACATATGAGCTGCATTTAAGGATATGCTTAGCATGAATCTTTCATTTTGTTTCCCGGGGTTAATGTACTGCCTTTTTGCTATACAGATGTCCGTTTGTATGTAAACTGTGCATGTACTTGCACGTAAACTATTTTCGATGTTTAAAATGCACAAAATATATTTGAATTAATAAATCTTTTAACCATGCTCAAAGTTTGTAAAAATCTTATTGTGATATTAAAATGCCAGCCCGTCACATGGCGGCCCCCATAGCACTGCAAAATGGTGCTGGATGGCACATATTGTAAATCAGCCCCCAAAATGTTAAGGTTTATAAAAAAGCTGAATGTGACAATAGGACACAGAAAGAATAACATTGTGTAACATAGTCAGAAAGAAAGCACTACTTGCATCTTAAGCGTTTTTCCAGGAATGCTGAGCAAGACCTACTTTCTCATAGTATTTGATCTCGTAGTCCAAAATCACCCCATTAGGATAGTCTGGCTCCTGCCATGAGAGAGCAATGCTGTTTTGAGATGCCCAGTCTTTCCTCACCATGCCAATTAGTGAAGGCGCTGAAAAAGGAAAACAACACTGTCAATTTAGCCATAAATCAATTACAAGACTATTTGAATATCAATGCTGATTAAATGATAACTACACATACTATTGTCTTCTATCTGCACATCATCAAATCTAGTAACACCATCTAATCACTTTTTGTGTATGGTTAATTTGAAAGGGCGAGTGTGCATTCGCATATATCTGGACACATGACCTTTTTTAAAAAATATCCTAGAAAACTCAAGAGAGAAAACTGCCATTCACTTTATCTATCGTAGGGGTGATTCAGCAACTGAATGTAAATGGAACATTATTATCCACCAGATGCTGAATCACTCCCAATGTAGACAATAACATAGAACAGCAGTTTTCTCTTCTTAAATGGAGCACACTTTTCCTCCTGGTACTGAATCGACCCTGTGAGAAATAGAAAAAAAAACATAATTTAACACATGGCCTCCTCATGTCTGGCCAGTAAACACTAGGCCCTATATAAACCGCTGCAACTCAGAAAAGACCTGTTGATGAAAGACTATACTGATTAAGTTCACACCTCTCGCGGCCAGGCCAGAGCTTAGCCTAAATAGCAAGGAGCCCCTCCGGCTAATAAAGACTGACTAGGTCCCTTTAAAGAATTTATTTTATGCTGGAGCCAGGGTTTAATACATAATAATAAGACATTTGACACAGTTGTGAACATTAATCATAAATTGATTACATCTTTGGAATCTGGAAATCATCATCACACCTGTGAATGTGGGTCATTTCTGGGCATTCAGGGACTTTCTGATGAACTCAGTTTAGGATCCATATGAAATGTCTCATAGCTTGTGCAGAGCACACCTTGGTCCGATGGTGCCAGAATCAGATCTCTAGGACCTTCCACCAAAAAGTTATGCCACATATTCATTTTTAGAAGTTTTAGCTAGAGAAGGAGCCAGGGGCACATCCCTGAGGGGAGTCTCGCACCTGGGCATCTTAAACCCTCACTCGTCCAGGTTTCTTGATTATATGACATGCTACCAGACTGGCTTTGGGCCCGATGTACAGAGGAGACAATCTGTACAGAGTCTTACCATCTCACAGCATGATGCACACATTTCATTGAACTATGAACTATCTACATTCCATTAACAGGCTCTGCTTTAGAAAGTATCAAATATTTGGTATATTAATATAATTACTTAAATAAGTGATATTTCATGCATTACCAGTTGTTAGACCATTTTGTCTGGCTACTTTCGGCACTGTTTTCGATTTTTAAATTGAAGAAGAAATAGACAAGATATCAAGGTTTACAGTTTTACCCCATGATCATGTGGGTGTGGCCCTTGGAGCTGTGATGCTGCATAATAATCAGCATAATGGGTGCGGCAGTGCTGGGAGCAAGGGTGGGGAGAAAGGATTAGCCACATTTGAATGGAAGCTCTGAGAGTGCCATTCAAGCTATCAAAACAAAAAGGGGCATGGTCTCGACTATGTCCTCAAGCTAGTATTGGTGGCCCAAATCAACAGGGGGGGGGGTGCTGGAGGGGCAGATAAGGAAGTATATTTCCTCATTCAGAGTGCAGACCTAAGAGGAGGCACAGCACTGGAGGAATGTTTATTTTTTTAACCTTTGCCTGAAAAAATCCTTTAAATAATGTAACACAATGGACCTCTAAGTTGGGAGCAGTCGGGCTTTTCAGAATGACTCATTTTGTTCGTCACAGCAGGAGGGAGAGATAGCCCATCTCAAGATTTTATCTCCCATCCCAATATAAGGCTCCCTGAGTTTTGTCACCCCTGAGGTCCCGTGAAGACCGAGGCTGTGTCATACTAGAGCTGGTGGCATTATTTGGAGGCTGGCAGGGCTTGGTTCACTGGTAGTAGTGAATTGATCCCACAGCCTGTCAGGGTTGTGATGACCAGTATCATAGTGTGATCTCAGTGGCAGTGACGCCAGTCAAGGCCATGGGGTATGGGTTTCATCAAAGACCCTTTTGTCCTAGAATCTTCTGTTTCTAACCTAAAATGATCATACATATATGACATATGTTGCTCTTCCTTCTTTTCCTATACATCTCAGTAATCTCTCTTAAACAGAGAGAAGAAAGGAAAAGTGTGCTCCTGCTACCATGTTCTGGCTAAGCTGTTTATGCTTATCAGGATTCTAGTTTATTACCGTGCATTTATATGGCGTTATAACAGACAAGATAAACTATGCAGTATAGAGACAATTACTAACAAGATGCAAGCAGGATCAAAGCAAACTCTATGAAAGCATCATACATGAAAAGAGAGAGCCCTGTCCTTATGAGCATACAGTCTAAAGCAGCAGTACTCAACTGATGGACCGGGGTCTGAATGCGGACCTCGACGCCAGATTTCTGGACCCCAGCCCCCTTTACTTGATTGGCGTAGTAGTGCTTAGTCTCCCTGCTAGTGTCATGAATCTGCTCTGTGGCACCTAGCATTGCAATATGAAATACAGCATGGGCGGGAAGTGGCATTGCAGGGTACACAAAAACGTTGTTTCTCAGCTTCCTTGCCCCATCCAATCCTCCCCCCCCCCCCCCGCCCAGCTCAGCCCCATCCATCCCTGTCCCACCATCTCTTCCCCATCCTTCCTCATCCTCCCAGCTCAGCCCTATCTATTCTCGCCCCCTCAGCTCTGCCACATCCATCCCTGTCTCCTCATCTCTGTTCCATCCATCCCTGTCCCCTCATCTCTGTTCCATCCATCCCTGTCCCCTCATCTCTGTTCCATCCATCCCTGTCCCCTCATCTCTGCTCCATCCATTCCTGTCCTCCAAGCATTGCCCATCAAAACCCTTTCCCCTCAGCTCTTCCCCATCCAGACCAGTCTCCCTGCCCTATCTAGTCCTGTCCTCCCAGCATTGCCCATCCAAACCCTTTCCCCTCAGCTCTTCCCCGTCCAGCCCAGTCTCTCTGTCGCATCCATTCCTGTCCTCCCAGTTTTGCTCATCCAGTCCCTGGCTTCCCATATTTGCCAATCCATTACTCTTTCTTTCAGCTCTGGCCATCTTGTGGGTAAACATGAATTTGTGCTCCAGCAGTGTAAAAGAGCTGTGTGTGTCCTGTTGGTTATACTTAAAGCAGAACAAAACCTGGGTTTTTGACTATACCTGGTTTTGTTCCTTGCCTCCACAGCATCCCAATTTGGGCTGCCCCCTGTATGAAACCCCCAAATCGCACAAAAAAACTAAGTTTTGCCCAGTCCTGCATCCGTGACTCTTGTTCAAACCGAGCCATTTTCCATGCAAAACAGCAGCCTTAGCTGCTTAAGTTAGTTTATATGCTTGTCTGTAGAGGTGAGTTGAGAGCACCTTTAAAAGTTTGGAGTGTTGGGAAGTGTCAAACTGAGTGGGGGAATGCATTTCAGTGGAGAAGCACATGTGAAGTCCTGAAGGTGGGAGTGAGAGGAGGTGACCAGCGAGGAGGACAGGTAAATGTCAGAGGCAGAGCATAGGTTGCAACTGGGTTGATCTTGCTGGATTAGAGAAGTAACATGGGGAGAAGCCTGGCTTGATTTTAAAGTGTTCTGCGAAATTCTGGCACTAGCGGAGTCCTAGAATATCCCTAGCTACCTCTTCCCTCAAAATTACATGGCATTGATGTATGATTTGTTCTTGACCTATTCTGTGTGTGCACAAACCCCTGTCTATGTTGATACTTGGAACAGCTACATTATCAGGGTCAGTACATGTTCTTCATGGCACATCAGTTAAAAACAGATACGTTTAAACCAGCAGAAGAGCATCCAGAGCTCATGGCAACACCACAAAAAAAGCCATCAAACTGGGCACTTTGCCTTTTCCTCCTTCCTGTCTCCTCATCCTCCCAAGCTCTCCTCCAAAGTCAAATGTATCCTATTTAGAAAAACTGGAAAAAGCTCATGGCTGATGACAGGGGCAGACTGGCCATAGGGAGACCTGGGTGAATTTCCAGTGGTCGGCAGCACTTTGGGGCCAGCTGGGCTGCTGCTTTTGACACCTCCTTTTAATCCCTGCCTCCCTAGTTCCGCCACAGCCCCCTTGTACCGAGACCCACTATACTCCCCTATTCCCCTGTACCCAGCCCCTCTATACACCGCTAGCCTATGTTCTGCCTATGCAATGCTATAGCCTCAGCCTCATAATTGGGGGGGGGGGGGGGTTATACATTCCCCTACCACAGTATCTGCCCCACCATACTAAGGTGGCCGTATTCACCCCATGATCTATCCATGAAAAGCTATAGCATCAGCTTTGGAGCACAATTGAATGTACACACACTGAATGATGCCCCCCCCCCCCCCACTATAATCTTTTGAAAGTCTATCTATACCTGACCTTTCCCTCTCCTAACCTGATGACAATGCTGTATAGGGGAGGGGGGTTGTAGAGGAAAATCCTTTGCCCATGTCCATTGCCCATGTGCCCAATTTGGGGATGCAGATAGTTTTGAAGTTTTAAACAGATGGTTAAAAATCTAGCGACAACATTCAACTGATTTAAGCAAAGCAGTTTAAACAGACAAATGAAAATGACGGATAGTGCTTGCTTGTGTTTTAGTAATTTCTTTTTCTGAGTAATGGCATCTGCATGCTCCCAAACACACATTTTGCATGTTGCATCAGTGATTTGTGGGGAAGGTTTAAGCATTCACTGATATCAGCCGGCTTATGAGCCATTTTAGTGCCAGTCTCCCTCTGTCCTTAATAAATGACCTCAGGAAAGAGACATTTATTTTCCCTTTCTCGGATAAAATAATTTATTGCATGAGTGAAAAAAAACATTATTTATATACAAGATAAAACAAAGCAGCAGTCGTCTCCTTTCGTATACATAAGGGGCTTTTCCTCTGAAGGCTTTTCAACATCAATAGCCAATTAGTGTCAGAAATTATTTGCTGCTAAATAGGTGTTAAGGGGGGAATGTCCCACTAAATGAGGTGAAGAAGCTCTCAAAGTGAGAAGCAGAAGCCTTTCAGGCATTTCAGAGATATTTTTAACCACACTACCCAATCAGTTGCAAAAGAGCTTTTTCTTTCCTACTCAGGTACTGAGGTGATAATTCTTTATCTGTTATAGATTGATTTACAATTGGGGATAAATTACAAACCATGGAGATACTGTGATTAGGGTCCGATTATCATTGGTGCAATGGAGTACTTTCATTGGGCATCTGCTTCCCACTGATCTTGGACAGATTTTTAGATTTCCCTACTCACATGTTTAAGCAACTCTGGGCACCGTGTTAACCCAGGCAAGTGTTCTGGCAATTCCCTGGATTTACAAGCTGAACCTTCCCTGTAGCTTAGCCTGCCTTCTCCTACGGGGACTTTAGTGAAGACAAGGTGTGAGGAAGAGGGCAAATATATTTCATTTTATTGCTGATGCCCGGCTTCCCCCCTTTAAGATTCTCTGTTCTTAGCAATTGTCACCCTTTATTTTCCCCTGTAGCATTATGGCTTTCTAGCCATAAACATGCACCAGACCTAATCTCTTCAGGAAGGCGAATTAGCATAAGCCTGGTTCAGATCACAGACTCCCCGCTGATTCTCTCACACCTCTGGGCCAAGAAAGCCCTGCTGAGTCTAAAGCAGAGGTGACCCCCTAGAGATAGTTCCCTTGCATCAAACACCTTGGTCAGACAGCCAGGAGCCAGCATCCTTCTTTGCTGGGGAGGTGTGATAGCCTATCGGGCTTCAAAAGAATTCCACAGGACCTGTGTCTGGGAGGGTGAAGGGGCAGAGATCAAGGCAAAAACGGGGGTGACTCTGGGCCAGCAGCTGTCATTCTCTGGAGGGAGGTCACGCTGCATGTGTGCTGGAGGTGTCCGAACCATCTATAAGCTCTTGACATACCCCCTTGTGGGAGCTCATCATCATCACTACTCTACATCTGCATTTTCAGGTAACGCTGACTGTTGTATCTCTGTGCGTAACTCACTTTAACCTGTAACCCACTTCTCAGAATTGCATTTATATTCATTCATTAACTTGCCCCCCCCCCCCCTGCCAGGAATCTAGTGCTGCGTTTGACTACCCGTTGCTCACGTGGGCAGGACATTGGGCGGCCAAAACATCACTGCCCACGTGAGCACCCGGCAGCCAATGACAACACTGGATTCCCGGCAGGGGAGCGAGGTTAGGGTAAGTTTTACAGGTGCCCTGGGGGGTTATATGTGGGGGGGAGCATTCTGGATGCCCCCCAGACTGTCATTTTAGCGGCGGTGCCGGAGGCCACCAGCACCCTCACCGCTGAAGGTGTTGGTCCGCTTTAATCCATTTTGAGAATCTGTGGTCAGACCTGAAGAAACCACCTAACCTGGAGGTGCTGGAGCAGTTTTGCCTTAAGGAATGGGCAAAAAATCCAGTGGCAACCTCAGAAAGACTTATTCAAAGCAAATTGCAGCTGTAATTGCCGCAAAAAGTGTCTATACAAAGTACTGACTTTAGTGGGTGAATAGTTATGCCCACTGAAATTTTCTGCTTATTGACTATTTGACTACTTCACAATAAAAAGAAGAACTTTGTAGGCAAGTTCTTTGTATAATTCCCTGCAATTCCCCTTTAACTGAAAGGTAAAGTACAGCACCACATAATCATCCCAAAGTTTTCTGCCCTTCGCTTCACTCCACTTTCTGTGTACAGTTTTTCATCATATCAAAGTGATCCTCCATTAGAACTTTCCGTTTCCGAACTTCAAAGGACTGAGACAGGTTCAGAGAAGGATACACATTTCCTTCCCTCATAATAATCTTGACAACTACATTCTAGCGCAGTCATGAGAAATAAATGAACAAGAAAAAATAACATCTGTTGTATTCAAAGAAATACTGTTCAGCACAGAGCAAGCTGGATTTATCCAATCCAGTAACACAGCCACCCGGATAAATTCCCAAGCTTTATTCTACAGCAGGTGGAGGTGGCTTTCGTCTGCGTATTTATCTCCAGCAACTCACCTTTTATTAGTTTAACTTTTCCACAAATAACTTGAAAAACAGGGCTTTTTCCATGATATATACCAACGCCTACGAAAAACAGGGTGGCAGCTTTGTTATATTCCGCTGTGTGTCACCATACAAATCCTGTGAGTAGCGCTAAATCTCTTCCCACTCAAATATAGGTCACACAAATGCTGGCAGTGGCATTTCACTTTGCCTTTTATTGGCCACCTCAAGCATACAAAGACCCAGAGCAGGGAGTGATTAGTGAACTAAAAACAGCCCCATCCAAAATTTGCTTTTAATCGAAATTAGAAAAAAAAAAGGAACTGGAATACTGCAGAGATAATCTGATATTGTGTGCGGCTGCCGGGTCAACAGGTTGGTAATAAAAACTTTGCTGAGAGAAAGCTTTCTTTCACTACAATCATTTAAAATCCAGCTATATTTTTTTCATGCTGCTTTGTTTTTTTTTCAGAAGGTGAGTAAAATGCAGATTCACAACGTGAAGAGAGGGAATTATTTCTAATTTGGGCTGCTTTGCCTCCCTGGGCACATTGTGTAGTGGGAGTATTCAAATGGATATTTCTTAGGTTATTAGCACCGCTTTCTAATGCAAATGCAATTCCGAGGTTTAAATGGTACTATGTACTTAAGTATATATCTCCCCCTATACTAATGTGAGCTTTCTAATAGTCCAATTAGATTAGTAGGCTTATTTTAGAATATTTTACAAAAAGATGGAACTTGGCAAATATAAAAGTGCTTAAAGGAAAGTGTTGTTCTAGCAACAAACTTTTACTTAAAGTGGACCAAAACCCAGCACGATCGGCCCGAGAAGCTATAAGAATTCTGGGCCGATCGATTCCCTCCTGCCTGATGTGTGAAACCCCCCAGGTCGCCTCATACACTTACCTTCCTGGTCCAACGCGGCCGCATGCCCTCTATTTCTCTAGCAGGACGTGTGCTTGCGCCAGCCATTTGTGAATGCCGCCGCAGACACGCTCCCTGTTAGAGTGTAAATGGGGGATGCGGCCCCAGCATGCTCGGAACCGCGGCCCTAGACGCCGTATTAGATGGCGTGACATCAGTGGCTCCGAGCGCGCTGATTGGATGAGCTGCCGTGCATGTGCCGTAGGACCGGGAAGAGGTGAGTGAGTTTGGGCGATCTGTGGGGTTTCACACAGCGGGGCACCCCCCAAAGGACCAAAATCTTGGTAAAAAACCCTATCCTTTCTATACCCCCTTGATCTAACCCCCCAAGTAACTGGTGACCCTTTTCCCTCTTTTTATTTGTGAATATATGAGGCTTATAGTCATGCTCACCTGGAAATTTCGAGATCACCGAAATTTCTGACATACGCCGGCCTCAGACTACATACCCTATTTCTCTGCAGCCTGAGACATGCTCCCACACCCAGCCTATATGAATAGCTTGACACTGGAGCTTGCCTCAACCCAGAGGTGCTGAGGATATGGCCTTGGCTGGTGGAAGCGTCATGAGGTATACCTGCAATCCTAGAAGTGGGTAGGGGAACACTATTCTACAGCATCTACAGCATGTTGCAGGAAATGGAGGAGAGGTATATGGGAAAGGTTTCAGGTGAGTTCTGTGCAGCCTTATTATTGCCAGTGCCTGGACTGTCCCTATAATGCATTTCTACAAAAAACATACTCCCCAAAATCCCACTCAACAATAAACCATACTTGGTTGCTCAAATTGTTTTTTTATTGGCTATGCCCCCACTGTATGAGCAGTATTTCCTACAAAAAGTATAGGTGTGCCATAGAACATTGAACCACCATTAATTAGTAGAAAAATACTTTTGGATTACAAATTTAAGAAAAATTCCAAAGAATTAGTTTTACCCTATGAGTTAAAATAACACTTGGGCATCATCTTCACCATGAAGACAAATAAATGGTCCAAGAATTGGAGTTGAGGGAACATTAGTGGAACATTCCAAGGGGGAGAGATCAATGAATAAGAACTAGAAACACTTGGAACAGATGTAAATATATGAAGACCACCAAAAAGTACTGTAAACTTTTGTGTAAAAAGAAGCCTAGTGTGGAAGTGTGGACACCAAAAGACACCAATGAAATGCATATCAGTTGCTGATATTGGAGAGACTATGCACGTGACAGCTTTAACCAGGTGCTTCTATGTTATGAAAAAGTGACAAAAATGGTCAATGTTACATACGAGTAGCATGACATTACATCTACAATTTACAGGGAGACATTCATGTATGGACTCTAAAGTCAGCTGAAAAGCCTCTAAAGTCAGATTTAAACTTGCTAGCCACAGACTAGCTAGAGTGTACAGGGTGCATGCACTATTTTGAGATTTGATATGAGACATAGGGGGTTATTTAAGAAGGGATAGCGTCAGGTAGTGCCTTGTTAATGAGAGGTAGCGACAGGTGAACGCCGGACAAGGCACGCAATTACACATTTATCAAGTAGAATCTGTTGAGCGACTGGGATAACGCCATGTAGCGTCTGATTCATCATTATCCCAGCCTCAGCGAACAGCGGCGGCGTTCAGCCTTGCACAGCGCCAGGTATTACCTCTCGCTACCTGTCGCTCTCCCATACATTTCAATGGACGGTCCTTTTCTTCTCTTTAAACTGGGTTTGTTTTTTTTTTAGAAAAAAGCAAGCAGCATCTTGACACAAGCAAGGTGCATCTTGGATTTGCCTGTTGCTGCACAACCCACCAGATGACTTGCTTCTAGAGTGAAACAAAATAAGTATTCCTGACAGCTACACAACATAACCATTTTACGAGTCTGGGAATATCTGTGCTATTTAGAAGAGTAAGAGATCACATTAAGCATTAAGTTGCCAAAAATCTGTACTTCTGGGTATAAGTTAGGGTGTAGCGCTTCATATTGTAATGCTAGGTATGATACTAATTCAGCTTAAATATGCTATGTCTTAACTTATTATACCTGTTGTATCTACATTATGTTTAGACTGGAATTCCCAGAGATGAGACACATTTACATTTAGGGGCCTCCAAGAGCTTCAATCAGAACACTTGTTAGAGCATAAGAAGCGCCTAAAGTCTCTTTGCTTCTGTGTCTGTATCTGATTCTGATGCATTATGTATTATGCAAATGTGTGTTGTTATCTAGCCGCAGAGGTTCACGTACCATTAGCATCTGGTTCAAAATACTGCCTTGAGGATTTCAATATCCAGTTTTCTAGATGATGCTAGAAAAAAAATCAGCTGCTCTCCTCCGAAAAGGGAACCAATAAAACAGTATGCGTGTCTCTTAAAAGTGCTATTTTTTTAAGTAATGGACAGATTTGTACCTGGTCGATCTCCAGGGTATCTCTTCTCATTTTTGCCTCATTGAGAACTTCTGCTAAGTGCTCTTTGAACGCTCAGAGGAAACTTCTGTTTGCTCTACAATTCTCCTTGACTGTGAAACCATTTTCTCAGTAAATGAAAAGCAAGTTTATTTCTTTCCTAGCTGCAACTGTACTTTTTATTAATTGATCTAAAAAGTTGTTTTTCACACTAAATGAAAAACTGTGTAATGTCTTCTCATGACAACATGGACAAAAACTGATTTTTTTATTGCTTTATTGCTATTATTACTGGAATATGTTCTCTGCATTTCACTCGCATGACAACTGTGGCACATTAGCTTTGGATTTGGGGAAAGGAATTGAGGGTAGGGGTGTCGAGGCTTCTTCATGGGTGGTTCTATACCAGCGTCCCCAACCCTCTTCTCATGAGCCACCGTTCTACACTAAGCATTAGATGCACATATGTAATAAAAGATGAGAATATCTAAAAATGCAATAGCTCAGTTTCACTAGTGGGGACAGCCAATGCTTTATTTGTAGATGTCCATGGTGTTCCCCCAGGGCCTGATGTATATCTATTTCATGAAAGTCTCTTTTAAGGGAACATTAATGATTCAAGCTCATATTTACTCAACCTGTTTAAAACTAACAATGCTTCTAAAGATGTGACTGTACAAAATGGTGTTGCCCATTGCTACCCCAAATCAGTTGTGGAGTGTATCAAGCCACTTTAGGAAAAGACCCATGGTGGGCTTAATGTAGTGGGCTGAAAGAGGCCAAATAAAAACAATATTTACACGGTATATATATATATATATATATATATATATATATATTCTTATTTGTTAAAGTGGATAAAAAAAAAACATTTTAAACATCCTCTATGAATTGCTCCCTCCATGAAGAGTAACCTTTGGCAATTTTAGATGCTCCAGTTTCACTTTGCTCCACACTAATGGCGCCTGTTATAGCTGGACACCCTGCCTCCTTGAATCATTGTGGCTGTTGTGAGTGGCAGTGATGTTATCTCACGGTTGCTTGCCATTTCATGTAGAGGGACACCTAAAAAAAAGTGTTCCAGGACAATTTGGTAGGTGAAAATTTCCATTTCTGCATCCTAGAAGAGAGCATTGACAGGGACTTGCCAAATTAATTTCACAAGTTCAGTGGGGTTTGGTTCCGCTTTAAAGTATAGAGAGAGTTAAAGGGACTCTCCAGGCAACATCAATAATAAGGCAGCAAGCTGCTTACTTGATGCCATGTAACAGGTGTCCCTCACCAACACCGTGACGCGTTTCAGGCTTCAAGAGCCCTTAGTCAATGGTATGACTAAGGGCTCTTGAAGCCTGAAACGCGTCACGGTGTTGGTGAGGGACGGGGGTGATACCTTTTTTGCCTGGATACTTTGTTTTCATTTTGAATTTTTCTATGGACTATATTTTATATTTTACTAGTAAAAGTTCAGTTTTATCCCTGGAGCTGGATTTATCCTCTGTATCTGTTGTTGGAAATCCTCAAGAGTTTTTTCCCTGAATCCGTGCTGGAGGAATTTTTTTTACTGGATGAGCTGGTTATCTGCAATCAACCATGACATGCCCTTCCCAGCTCAACCACACCCAGAAATGGAAGCAAAGGCAAAAGCTTTACCTAAAGTATAGTAGGCATTCAAGTATAATCTGAGATTTTAAGATGATTTAAAATGGTTTCTTTTACATGATTCCCAATGTGGAATACGGCGGGAGAAAGTCTGTGGTGTCTGGACTAGGACTGCAATGACTGCTATGAAAGTCGGCATCTCTTCTTGGCACAGCTGTCAAATTTGTTACTCTTGCTCAGCCCTGTATCCCCTGTATACGTCTTTGCCTACCCTCTCTGTGTGTTACTGCAGGTAAATGAATAGGCACTAAGGGCATACGTAGAGGTATCAAATTTTACAGCTGTTGCTGGAGTGAGAAGGAAATATTTGAATGATTTCTTTGCTTCCTAAATCAGCTTTTTTAGACTTTGGGTCTAGTTGGAAGCTTTATCCAAGCATTGTAAATGTAGAGGTTCTAAAGACGCCAGACTGCCGAGATGGATCCAAGATGGATCAGTTGCAGAGTGTCAGGGAGGCCCTTTAAAGCAGCTCTAAAGCCAATGCTGGGTTTGTGGTGGAAAAGCATAACGTGAAAGGACCCATACTGTCCTCATAAGGAAGTAAAGCTTTGTAGCAGCAAGTAGAGGTAATTGGCATTAAACGTTGAGCTGGCCAAAAACATAGGATCTGATTGCTCCTCCTCTGAATTATCAGAAAAAATGACTGAGATTAAAATCCACCAACAATACGATCAGCACTAGAGGACATGTTGGAAGATCGTAGTATAGGCAGAGTGTGGGAACAGTAAAAGCCACTATTGTTCTCCATTGTTATCAATAAGACTTGGCAGCTTGGCAGTATACATCGCATCTGTATCTATGTAAAATATACAGTCAGTGTTTATATAGATATATTAAAGCTAAAAGAGATGTTGACATAAATTTTCACAATTGTTGTCAATACAGAAAAGAATAGAGCAACAGGAAACCTCGTTTTATAGAAAAGATTTGATGGATTGAATAATAAATAGCATGAAGCGTATTTTTTATGTGTGAAAATGGCACGGCTAACTTAATAAAACAATGAGCAATATGGAAGCTGTTTCGTCTGATGATTCTCATCTGAAAATACATTGAGGCTGAGAAAATGACGATGTGCACATACCCTAAAGTGGGCCTTTCCTTGCACCCAATCCATGTAGGTAACTTATTCATTACCGTTTATCGCTAGCAGGGCCGGCTCCAAGGTTTTGTGTGCCCCTGAGTGACGGGGAGGCTCATTTAACACTAGCGCCACGTAGCACCATGTGAGCGTCTGTATTGTGGCGCTTAGAGCGACCGCTAGTAGAAGCTGCAAGTGGGTGTCAGGCGCTCTAACCTAGCTTAGCGGCTGGACGAGTGGCGCTACACTATGTCCAACATTGAGAAATGTGATGTCTGCAGGGCGCTGTAGAAGCGCTCTCTCCCTGATTCACTGCAGAGCCAATCGAGAACGCTAGGTGGTGTCCTGGGGTCAAAGCGCCCAAGACTACGCTAATCTAACAACTGGACAACGCGGAAGCGAGTGATATGTAGCGCCAGTTAAATGTGTACGGCACTCTGCACTGAAGCCCGTATTCAAGAAAAAACTACACACAAGCAGCACCAGCGCTCTAAAACTGGGTGCTCTAGCATGTATAGCGTCAGACGCTGTGTGATAAAAGTCTGCTTCTTAACACATATACACCAGCACCAGAGTGAAAATATATGTTTTAACACTGTGACAATGACACTGCAATGGCAGATCTGCACATACAATTCTGTATAAAAATACACAATAAAAGTGTTTGTTTGCTGGGCAGGAGAGGACACACAATGATTTGAGACAAAAAATGTAAAGTTTACTTTGGCAACGCGCTATATAAACACAACCAAGTGAAACACCATTGAAATGTATGAGAGAGCGCTACTGAGCGACAGGTACTACATGGCGCTGCTGAACTTAGAACCTCTTTACACTGAGCCGCCGTTAGTAATACATATGGTGCTACATGACGCTAATAGAGTCGCTCACCAGATTTGCTTTCTTAAATGTGGTTTTCACATACAGCGCCCAGCGCTCACCGACACTACGTGCCGCTACGTGGCACTACCTGGCGTTATGGGTTCTTGAATAACCACCAAAGTGTCAGTGGGCCCCTTGTGTCACCACACACTCCACTATATGAAAGCCCCTGGGATTGCTGATATACTCACCTCACATATTGAAATGGACCAAAACCCGAGTTTGGACAATCCTGGATTTTGGTTCTTGCCCCCAGGGAATCCTGAAGTGGGAAACCCTGCTATGTAAACCCCCCTGTTCCACCTGTAACACTTACTTGACCACCAACTCAACAGCGCACGTGCGGGCATGCAGTCATTAAGTGCGTTTGGCTCTATTCGGCTTCTCTTAGCCAATGAAAGATCTTGTTGGCTAATGGTGGTCGACGGCAGATGTGCTGGTGCTGTCCATTCAGAAATGTTTAGCACAGACATGCACATGGTTAAAGTGATAGTGGAGTGCGGCCATGGCCTGTGCATGCACTGTTGAATCGGCAGAGAGGTCTGCTTTACTGGCAATCCAAGGGGTTTCACACAGCAGGGCATCCCAAATCGGGATGCCCCAAGGAGGATGAATCAGGTATCCCTGGAGTCTGCATTTGGTCTACTTTTAGGTCCAGTATAAAACTCTGTTTGCTCATAGAGAGCGGAGAGAAGACGGCATCCACGGTTTCCCTCTGGCTGGCATGTGCTCTTACACATAGCACCCGAGCATGCACCAATCGAGGTAAGCATCCACGGCCCGAACAAGTACTGTATAATCACAGGCAAGGTGAGTATACAGGCGATCCCTGAGGGTGTTACACAGTGGTATGCCCAAGGCTTAGGGAATCGGCACAGTGGTGATTGTGCCACATGATGATTATATGCAGAGCACCTGTAAATCCCATCCCTGACACATATATTATTATGCAGAGCATCAGCGGAACCTTCCCTAAGGGACTAACGACCCTGTAAAGATGCTTCGGGGGATAGGGAAGCACTTTCTGTGGGATGCCCTGTCTGGATACTTTGGATATTTGGGGGGAAGGGAACATTTTTTGGGAGCCCTGTTTGGATACATAGAGGGGTTAGGTGAGCTCCCTTTGTGGGGGGGGGCTTTCTTGCATGCTTGAGGGGGTTAGGGGAGTACGTTCTGTGGGGGACCTGTCTAGATACTTGAAGAGGGGTCAGAGAAGCATGTCTGGATACTTGGGGGGTTAGTGGTGTGCTTTCTGTGGGGGGAGCCTGTTTGAATAATTAGGGGGTTAGGGTTGGGCGTTCTGTGGGAGCCCCTGTCTGGATACTTGGGGGGTTATTGCTATGCTTTCTGTGGGGGACCCTACTTGGATACTTGGGGTGTTAGGGTGTGCTTTCTGTGGGATGGCTCTGCCTGGATTATTGGGGGTTAGGGGTCTGCTTTCTGTCGGGACCACCCTGCCTGTACTGGCACTGTGTCAGTACAGAACACGAGGCACGAAGTCCCAACCTGCCACCCCGATACTCCTGGATGGATTCCGGGAACTTAAAAAAACTAACATTTTCTATGGCCATGGTGGGGGCGGTGCGGGACGCCGATAAGGACTGCAGAGAGGACAAGCAAAAGGCGCATTGTATCCTCAGAGCCTGTCTGGCTCCTGACTGTACAAATCGAGCTGGCCTCAGCACGACTTTGCACAATGACATAGGCTCAGTCATGTGACACAGGCCAGGGAGATTCTTAAAGGGGGAATCTGGGAAGGCTTTCAGGATACAGTGCACCTTTTGATAGCGATCTCTGCATTATTTATCAGCACCCCGCCCCCCCTGCGACTATAGAATAGAAACAGCCCTGTACACGAACACTGCTATGCCGCGGCAGGTGACAGCGTGACCTTTTAAGGTGCTGGGGCCTCCGGAACTTGACTGACTTTGCCAGGTCCTGGCACCGGCGCTGATCATTGGAGTGGCAGAAGCCGCTGCACACACTACCAGAGATTGATGTTCCTTCAGAAGGATGTGTTGACTAAAGCAGCGTGGTTCCCCACTGAACATAATATCATTCTAGTGGAAGGGGATACTTTTAACAGCCAAGTGAAGGCCTGTCCAGCATAGCTCACATCAGACAATGTAAAAGACGCATCAGGGATTAGTGTCTAGATCCTTAAAATCTACCAACACATATTTTAAATCATGAGTGTTGGTTCATGAGAGGGGGGTAATGGCGATCACCGATACCCCCACCATACACAGAAAATCCTGGGCTTGTGGGTGTGTTTGCCCAGGAGGCATAAGTAATCGAGGGGGGGCCTGCACATGAACCACCACATTTGGGTACTTTTTAAATTAAATATTAATATCCAGTAATCACTAGACTAATCACAGATGGCTACATAGGCCGTTCAGTCAACAGTTTACTTGACAATGCTTTCCTGAACATCGGGAAGGCTATCTGGACAAGGATGGTAAGGGGTGGATAATGCCGGCATTAAGGTTGGAAGGTGCCCTGAGCAAGACAAATACACTGTGCACCCCCAAATGGACCCCCAAAAAATATTCTTGCAGAAGTCATGGTCGACATCCCCCCGGATTAAACACGCTGTTGTGGGTGCATACTGTATTTTTTCCAGTGGGGGAGGGGGGGCACCTGCTCACTTGCTCACTTCATTGCTACTGTACACCCTCCAAATAACCCCCCCAAAAAATAATTTGGTGATAGTGAGCAGTCAAAGCCTATTGCCTGCCCTCCAATGACCATTCGTCAACCCCCAATAGACATTCTGGCCAAGCCCCCGACCAAACAAAACAGTCTTTGCCCCCTATGGCACCACAGCTAACCTCCATACCGCATAATAGAGACCACCACAGACACAAACAGACTCATGTAGAGGATCCAAACAAGGTCAGCTTCTAAAGTTTTAGGCATCGACCCTTTAAGTTCCCTGGCAACGGTGAGCCAAGTGAGCTGCTGTAGTCTCATCCTTGTTACTGCTGCACTGTGAACAGTATACACAGTGCAGCTTCTTTTCACTGCTAGGGACAACACATACAACACTTCTGATAGAGGATCTGTGAAGTGCCACCTAGTGTGGAAGAACAGGGTACATGCAGGTGCACTTCATATTCTCCGTTGTCCAGATCAGCTGGCGCAGCAGAGGAGCACCACATGCAAGTGGCACCAGCAAAAGGACCGAGCCAGACAGGAGTAGCACCGGAACATTAAAAAAAAAGGCCAAATCTATGACGACAGCACCCTGTTCATGTGCTCCATCTGCATAGCCCAAAGATCTGCCCTGGGGGTGGATATAGCATTTTGGCAAGTTTCAGTGTTTTTCAAATCAATTGATTTGCCACATGGCAGAAATTATCGATGAAATAAAAGGGTGGTTCAGGTTCATGATGTGGAGGAAAGTGGTTGCAATGGTTGTGAGCATTTTCAAAGGCAGCTTTCAGGGCTTGGGTTATAGGCAAGTAAACTGAAACAGACATGCATAAACTTCTGCTTAACTAGTTTATAAAATATAGGCAAATGTTCATGATAAATGACCTGATTTATGAAGCGGTAATGTTATTTACACAATAAATCACGTTTCTAGTCTAGACGCTTTAGGTACAACTGTTTTTTCCAGAGATTAATTTATAAAAGAATGAAGGCCCTGAAATTAAAGCATGGTTGGGAAAAGATGAACGATGCACTTTGAGAGTGGTAGCTATTAACTCTGTGCCATGTGCAGCAGTAAATATTAAACTAACAGCACCAAATTTGGCATTCTCCAATACAAGATATTCATTTGTTATGCCAGTGCAGCCCCAACTCTTATCTAGGCCTGTCATAAAATATGTCTTTTAACTGAAGAGATGGATTTCTTTGTTGGGGATTAAAATGCTGAACAAAAATGAACAGAGCTTTACAGAATACTGCACATTTGAAGGAGAAAAATGGCTCTTTTGGGATCGCTACCTTTTTGAGTTAGACACCATATTTATTTCATGTTTTATCACTACTATACAGTGAAAAACATATAAAATTGGTGATATATAGAGAGGGCGTTTATTTCCCATCTCAGCCATTTTCCTTTTTACGGCTTTATTTACTACCAAGTTTTAAAAAAAGACGTACAGTTTATAGGGTGACATTTCCTATTCTTTACATGGCAGTACTATCGGCACCATCGGGCAGTCACCCTTAACCTTGTCATGTCAAAGTAAAAGGTCACTGACATAACCCAAATGACTGAGGAGATGAAGATGGCCGATGTGAAAGGCAAGCTATTGTGTTTGCTCCCCTGTGCATTCATTTTGCTATCAATCAAACTGGTATATAGATCACCCAAACACTAATTTACATTTCATTATTTAATATAAAATAATTCATTTTTCTTTAGCACGGGATACCATACAAAAAAAAAATGGAACAACATATGTATGGAATTGCTTCTTCATTCCACTGTAATTATATATTTTCCAGTACACATTGAATATATAAAGGGTTATCCAAAACATTTTGCTGGAGAGGTAGTCAGAGCTTTTCTCACCCCCAATGAAGTAAAATAAAAAAATAGTTTTCTTCTGTTTATAAATTCAAAATCCCATGCTCAGGTGAGGTGCAAATTATTTTTAAAGTGGATGGAAACCCATTTGGGCTTCCTATGCTGATCCCCTGGGGGGGGAGCCAATAGCAGCACCCGGCTGCTGGGGCGGAGGGTCCAGCCTGCCCCAGCAGCCGGGCACTGCTATTGGTTCGGCGGTGGCCCGGTTTTCCCGGTTTGCACCGCCTAGGCCAAGGGTACTCAACCACTTCTTGTAACGGTCCGTATACAGGCATCCGGTGAGAGTCGAAGGTCCGAGCAGGGGGCTGGATAGTTAGAAATCCTTTCACTAATGGGGGGGGGTATAGATTCCACAGGCAAAACTTAAAAAGGCTGAGATAGTTGGGGCAGAGCTGGGGGGGCCGGAATGGATGGAGATAGGATTGATGGGGCACAGCTGGGGGGATAGGAATGGATGGGGATGGGATTGATGGGGCAAAGCTGGGGGGACAGGAATGGATGGGACAGAGATGGCGGGACAATGAGGGATGGGGCTGAGCTGGGGGGACGGGATGGCGGGACAGGGATGGGTGGGAATGAGCTGGGGCAGTGGGACAGGATTGGATGGGGCAAAGAGACCAAGAAACAAACAAAGTTTGTGTGAACCTTGCAATGCCACTTACCCGTGCAGTACGTCGTATTGCAATGCTAGGTGCCAGGCAGTCATGACACTGGCAGGGAGACACTACACTACAGCTCTACACCGCCAATCAAGTAAAGGGGGCAGCGCTGAGCATGGAAACACAGAAGCATGGCTGTCAAGGCTGTCAAGGAAGGGGTTCGGAAATTTTGCACAGAGGTCCTCATTCTGACCCCGGTCTTCCAGTTGAGTACCGCTGTAACCTGTGGGCTGATCTCCAAAGTGCTGCAGTGACGCCCTCTAGTCGAGTGGCTGCATTCCCGACTCTCTGCTCTCCCACGCCCAGCCATTCAGAAAGGGCCGCAGGGAAGCTGGGGATGGTGAGTTTACACAGCAGGGCATCCTGGTATAGGATGTCCCGGGGGCAGGCTAGCGCCCAGCCCTGGAGTCTTTTAGATTCCAAGGCCGTGCCAAGCAGGTTTTTACCCACTTTAATGGGGTATATATTTTATTTTAGAAGTTCCGAAACAATAGCAGCCTATGGGAAATCCAGACAGATTAAAAATGAGCCTCTCCAAATGTGCTTACATTTCCCATGGGCTGCTGTCATTGTGTAATATCTAACATTGACATATTATTTTTCATACAAAATATGACTTTGAGTACATTTTTTTTGAGGGGGGGGGGTTGAATCTCTATCTTCTATTTATAGAATAAGAAAATTATCTTCGAGGGGTGTCTAAGTTACAAAGGGAGTAAAAGATAAGAACTGAAGCAGATGAACCATATAGGCTGAGCCATGGTATCTAAGTTTAGAATTTAGGGATGAACCCTTTAAGGAAAAATCTGTTATTTGTTTTGGGTGACTTCTTGTTGGCTTCTTTTTTCTTGTGCTCAATCAATTGACAAGGTATCCATAGCCTGTTCGAAATGTATTTTTTTCTTCATTTATTTTACTTAGGTTATCCACTGCAAACTTGTGTTTTCATGCCTGACAAGCATGTGACATGTCATTTATGTGTAATTCCATGTGTTTTCGCTTTATCACTGTGCTGCCATCCTTTTTAAAAGCCTTTTCTACCATTGCACCTGGCGCTATATTCCTGAGAGTCACAGTTGTAGAGTGCCACCAGCGCTGTCGCAATCTCCATTGCAAACGGTCAAACAAAGGTACTAATAGTGTCTTTCAGCAGATGCTCAAGTGGCACTAGTAATACATTGGGCTTTAAATTGCAGTTGAATATACAGTTATCTAAGCCTAAATCAGCTGTTTTTAGGTGTAACAAAAGAAACATGAATGAGACAGGAATCGGTTCAGTTTACAAATTAAGGAATCTACTGGGAATAAAAGGGTGGGGCGAACAAATAATTTTGAGAGCCTCTTCACTTGCTCCACACTCAATAAAGTGGAATAAATCATTTCTGTCTTCTTTCTTTAAAAAAGTGGTGGGGCAGTTATACAGGTGAGGCACAACTTATTTCCAATGATGTAAATATTTTATTTTACAACAGCAGCTTATGGGGAACGTAAACACAGTAAAATGACCCTCTTCAAATATGTTTAAATTCGAAAGGTAAAAAAAAAGCTAAAAATGAGAAATAATCTGCACCTTACCTGTAGAAAATCTCAGATACTGTTTTTTTCTACATTATTGTGTGCTGAGTAAGTGAAGCTCTCCAAGGTGAACCACTTATCTGCCCCCGCCACCACTAGAAGAGCACTAGTCCTAAGGTTTAAGAGCTGGCATTCCCAGAAATAGAGGTACCTGGGCTCCGTGGTGATTCAAAAAGTATAACTCAAATCAAAACCTTCTGCTTCAATTTCTGTTTACAGTAACTGAAAATTAATTCATATAAAAATCAGGGCTGAATGGTGATGACCATAACTGAAACATATCCAGGTGTTACCAATATTTTATTTATTTTAACTGGATATGCTTCCTTCTTGGTCACCACACAGGAGAAGTTGAGCTTTAAAGGGGTGCTTCAAACATAAAGAGTCACCTGTTCATACATATTTTCAGAGTATTCTTTGTAATGTACCATACTGCTCTACCCTCCTAGATGTTACAGAACAATTAAGGTCCTACAAAACCACATTTGTCTTTGTTTGGAATGCAAATGGCAGGTAAGAAGGTCATCTCTACACAGGGTAGCTTGCCGCTTTCAACTCAAACAGCATTATTAGCATAGATCAGGAAAGTCCAACAGTCTGTGAATAGATCTGAGCAAAATCTAAGCAGAAACCGAGAATGGTGAGTTATCCTTTACCTAGTGACACGTTTGTAAATATGCATGAAACAGCATTAAAATATTGGTGCGAGTGCAAAAAATGATGGACCTCCTTCATTGCAAATGGAAATTAACCTAACAACGCAGTTTCTTTTTTTACAGCAGCTCGTTAAAGCCATTCTGTGTTTATTAGATACTATTATTGCCTGGATTGTGAGCAGAACACAAGGGTTTGGCACCTATTAGAAATTCTCTAATGTAAAATAAAGAGAGGTGCTTATGTAGAAATATAAGGAGGGAAGAGATTAGAGTAAGCGTGGCAAACTGTTGGAGAGGACAAATTAAAATGAGTAAAATAACTAGACAACACAATTGTTGGGTTGCAAGATTCTACTCAAGAAACGTCACAAATATTACATATATACCGGTATATATATATATATATATATATATATATATATATATATATATATATATCCCAAGTAGTCAGAAACACAAATGAACCTGCACCGCTATATATAAGAAAGATGGGTGCTGGCAGCGGGCTGGTTATATGCACTACAAGTAAATATGTCTGTGGGTTACCAGATGACCACAGAAACCAATTCTGCCCGAATAGAGTATGCCGCACACCTTATATTCTAAATAAAATATAGTAATTTATTTAATCAAAGTCAAGTCCTACATACAAAAAAGTACATACATCTAAAAAACACAGTTAAAAAAACCCAAACATTTGGGGTAGGATGGCTATCAGGTGGTTAATATTAGTCCCTATTTAATGTCAAGTTCCTTCACAAATATTAATCATGCGATTTGATAATAAAATACAAAACAATGTGAAATACATGTATATAAACTAATTATCTGAGAAAATAAGTGACTAGTGCAAAGTGACAAGTGCTATTTGGCTATTAGAGCCCCAAAGTGCTACAAACAATACATAGCTAACTATTAGTGGTGGGTTGTAAAAAGCAGCATGAATATTCAAGGTATACCAGGAACTAATAGTCTAATATAACATCCAGTATTTAGTACATCACCGTATGGTAGACACCATCCGACAGAACACACACGACGCGTTGCGTGGTGATGAAGTGGTGAGGGGATCACCACGCAACGCGTCGTGTGTATTGCCTGGTAAGCTTGGCCAGACAATGTTGCAAAATGTATTATCACCATCTGGACACAAGGAAAATGCCACACAAATGACACAATATCCATCCTTGAGAATATGTTTATTGGTCACAATGGGCCTAAAATGAGGGATCAGTGACAGTGTGGCAACTGGCGAGTTGCTGCCATGGGAACCTAATTGTGTAGCTGAATCCCAGATCCAGCCCTTCTATCAGATGGATCTACATAGGCAAAGAAAGATCTTAACTGTTGGCCACACCTGCAGTCTACACATCTGATCAACAAATAAGGCCACACTTTGTATTTAAAGAGGAGTAGCCCGGAGTCTATAGGGTTGATTCATGCCCATGCACCATGCACAGCTGCACCCGCATGTGGAAACATGTTATTCAGCACGCGATTCAGGGGTTGTGTGCAAGGTTCACTCACATGCACATTGCATCAAAAGGCATGTGTGAAGTGCGACCACAAGTTTCTAAATCATGCGCATCAAATGCAGCTCTAATTATGTGCAAGATCCCATCCTCTGTGCACATTGTGCAGGCTAAAGCAGTCAACGTTCCCCAAGACCCCCATGTTTCACCCCTGCATTTCTCCAGCTACTGTGTTATTGGCGAATTTTTATTCTCTGAACTGTAGCGTTTTCTCTGTGGCGTGTGTGTTCTCCTTGTTTGTATATGCAGTGTTTTTGTGGGCTAAATACTGATTCCAGCTGACCTACAGTGTTGTGTTTTCCGATGTTTTGTCCTAGATGTTCTCTATATCCTCCTCTGGTTGGTTTAGTGTATTACTGCTTATTAATTGAGCTACTCACGTATATTTGAATCTTGTCTTTTTTAATTATAACATTTGTGGGCAAATGTCCACCTTTTTGGAGTTGTAGCCTAAAACAATATAAAATTTGTCAACTCTCAGCTGGCATGTGTTTTATGAATGAAATAAGCATGTCAGTTAGTGAAGTCTGCTTTTTCCTCCTGCTTTTTGCTGGAGGAAAATACTGCATGAAAAAAAGACATTTGCACACACTTTTCAACCCTCCAAACACTCCCTGAATCACACGCAAATATACTCTTTGAGTAAATTTGCGCATGAAATATCACTCCATGCACAAATTTACTTGCAAAAAAGGTGCACAAAAAAGGTATGCTGAATCAGAAGAAATGTGAGTAAACCAAAGTATGCATACATTTACTCATGGGCAACAATCGACCCTAATACAACAGCAGTGGTCAACTGTCTTCAGGCCATTCCCTGGCCCCTGGTTTTGCAAGGAATCTTACTTTTTACAAACCCACAGTTCATTGGGGTATCCCCTGCATCCCTTCGGCATCTCACACCTGGTCTATCTGAATGGCTGCTGTGGGTACAACAGCTTGGAGGAGGGAGGCCACAGAATAGTTAATATCATCACCTTAAAAAATACAATTCTGTGAAATACTCACCTGTAGAATTGGTATTATATGCATACAGCACGTCCTGCTCCAGATGTAGTAATTACATGTGGGTAATCCTCCGCCTGAGGCGCTGTTCACTGCAGACATGTAGAAAACAGGCTCCTCCTGACCCTACATATACCGAGGGACCTCCCACAAATCCCCAGCATTGAAAAGCAGTGAAAGGAGAAGCCAGGAGAAACCAACCACCCAAAAACTGGCAATAATAACAATGATAACAATCACCAAACAGGGGATCCAGAACAACGTGAAACCAGGGTGGGTTGGAGCAGGACGTGCTGTATGCATATAATAACAATTCGACAGGTGAGTATTTCACAGTTTTGTATTATTCTAAGCATACAGCACGTCCTGCTCCAGATGTAGTAATTACATGTGGGACATCCAATAGCAGTGTCCGTAAAGTAGGGTGGGATCCCCAACAGAAAAGGCAACAGCAAGCAGTTTAAACTACTGCCGCCTGCAAAACCTTGCGGCCAAACACAGCATCAGCTGAGGCCCTAACATCAACCTTGTAAAACTTAGTAAAGGTATGAACGGAAGACCAAGTAGCGGCCTTGCAAACTTGTTCCACAGAGGCCTGGTGCTGAAAAGCCCAAGAAGCCCCAACAGCTCGAGTAGAATGAGCAGTAAGACGGAAGGGGGGAGACTTCCCCTTAGTAGAATAGGCTTGAACCACAGCCTGACAAATCCATTTACTGATGGTAGACTTGGCGGGAGCCAAACCCTTCCTAGGCCCTTGAGGCACAACGAAGAGAGCATCAGTCTTCCTGAAGGCCTTAGTGATAACTAGGTAATACTTGACGCACCTAACCACATCCAAGGAATGCAAAACCCTTTCCTTAGGGTTACTAGGATTAGGGCACAGAGAAGGAAGCACAATATCTTGATTCAAATGAAAAGCAGACACCACTTTAGGTAGAAAGTCTGGTTTGAAGCGGAACACCACCTTATCCTGGTTTCTCTCATAGTAGGGAGGCTGAATAGATAAGGCAGCCAACTCAGACACATGCCTAACAGAGGTGATAGCGACTAAGAAGACAACCTTGAGCGTGAGAACAGCGAGAGCAGCCTCCTGAATGGGCTCAAAAGGAGCACCCTGCAGGGCCGATAAAACCAAATTTAAATCCCAAACAGGTACCATAGGCTTGCGGGGGGGGGCGCACATGAGTGACCCCCTGAAAGAAGGTCTTGATAAGAGGATGCTGAGCAAAGGTCTTCTGAAAGAAGATAGACAGGGCCGAAACCTGGCCCTTCAGAGTACTAAGCTTAAGACCTAAGTCTAGACCATGTTGTAAAAACTCCAGCACCCTAGAGACTAAAAATTCCCGGCAGGGAAGAGACCTGGACTCACACCAGTCAATGTAAGAACGCCAGACTCGATAGCAGAGGAAGTCTTTTTCCTGGTTTGCACCATAGTAGCCACTACAGATGCAGACAAACCCTTTTCCATCAGGATGGAGGTTTCAGCAGCCAAGCCGTCAAAGCCAGAGTTAGTAAATTGGGATGGCGTAGAGACCCCTGAGTTAGAAGATCTGGCAACCTTGGCAGATCGTATTGATCTACTGCCATTTGAACCACGTCTGCGAACCACACTCTTCTTGGCCACCTTGGGGCCACCAGAATCGCAGGTACCCCTTCCAGAGCAATCTTGCGCAGAACTCTGCCCAGAAGGGGAATTGGTGGAAACACATACAGGAGCCGGAACTGCCTCCAAGACATGGACAGGGCATCCGTGGCCAGAGCCAGAGGATCCTGAGACAGGGATACAAAGCTCGGGAGCTTGTGATTGTGACGGGACGCAAACAGATCCACATCTGGCACACCCCAATGGTGACACAGGAACTGAAATACCCTGTTGTAGAGGGACCATTCCTCCTGACGGGACGACCCCCTGCTCAGAGCATCTGCCAGCAGGCTCTCCGCCCCCGGAATGTAGGCAGCCGAGATGCATTGGACATTGGCCTCCGCCCATGTTAGAATCAGAGAAACTTCCTGAAGAGCCCCCTTGCTCCGGGTCCCTCACTGATGGTTGATGTAGGCAACCGCCGTTCTGTTGTCTGAGCGTACCTGAACCGCCAGACCCCTCAGGTGATGGATCAATTGTTCCAGCACCAATCTGACTGCCCTGAGTTCCAAGACATTGATAGGCAGATGGGCCTCCTGAGGGCCCCACCTCCCCTGGAAGCGCAGGGACTTCCAGAATCCCCCCCAACCCGACAGACTGGCATCCGTTGTGACCGTCTCCCAGGAGGGAGCCAGGAAGGATCTGCCCCTTGTCAAGTTCTTGTGGTCCAACCACCACGCAAGGGATTGTCTGACCGAGGGGGGAACCACCCATATCCCGTCCAAGGATGCTGGGTTTTTGTTCCAAACTGACAGAAGGTGAAGCTGTAGGGTTCTCAAATGAAACTGGGCAAAGGGCACCGCTTCGAAGCTTGCCACCATCGAGCCCACCAACTGCATTCCCTGCCGGATGGAGGGATGAGGGCTCGAAAGCAGGGACATCGCCTGCGTTGTCAGAGCTTCCACCTTCTGCTGAGGAAGGAATATCCTTGACTGAACTGTATCCAGAATCATTCCCAGGAACGGGGTCACTGAGGAGGGGGACAGAGAGGACTTGGGGTAATTGATCACCCAGCCGAATGACTCCAGGGTGGACACTACTAACTGAGTGTCCAGCTCTGCCTGTCGCAGAGACCGAGAGGTGATGAGTATGTCATTCAGGTAGGGCAACACGCCTATGCCCTTTAGTCTTAACAGGGACATCACCCCTGCCAGCAACTTGGTGAACACCCTGGGTGCCGACGTGAGGCCGAATGGCCACGAACTGGTAATGCTGATCCAGCAGTGCAAATCTGAGAAACCTTTGGTGTCCTGGAAACACCGGAACGTGCAGGTAAGCATCCTTGATGTCCACAGATGTCATGAAGTCCCCTGGGCGCAGCGAGGCGATGGCCGAGCGCAAAGTTTCCATACGAAAGTGCTTGTTTCTGACAAATCTGTTGAGGATCTTTAAATCCAGAATGGGTCTGACTGACCCGTCCTTTTTGGGTACCGTGAAAAAGTTGGAATAGAATCCCCTGCCCCTGTCTCTTAAGGGGACCTTGCAAATGACCCCTAGATCCAGCACTCAACTTAATAGCATTGTCCGATGCAGATAGGATATAGTTCACAAAAGTTTCACAGGTGGCCAGAGCATTGGCAGCATCAGAGGGCAAGTCATCCGCCCCTTCAAGAGCAGTCTTAACCACGGTCCTGAGCGCCACCGCCATGATGGCCAAGGCGCACACTGGGCGGAGCGACGCTCCCCCAAAATCATGACATGACATGCCAGTTGGTCAACACGCCGATCCTCCGAATCCTGCAGCGTAGTAGTGTCGGGGGAGTGCATAATAGAGGTGTTGGACAGACTTAGGATTGGGGCATCAACCTCTGGTGGCGATGTTCAACACTTGACCAGGTCAGCAGGAAAGGGATATTTGTTATCCACACTTTTAGGAACCCCATGAAGTTTGCTGGGGTGTTCCCATTCTTTCAGAGGCTATTAAAATGGGTTTGTTCGGGAAACTCCAACCGCGCCCTAGCGGTGTGGAACAGATCACCCCTTTGCCGGGGAGCCGCGGCAGGGGGAGAGAGGGACAATACGTCAAAGATCTGGGTCAACAGTCTATCAATGTCATCCGAGGACCAATGATCAGAACCAGATTCTTCCTGTCCCCTGGACTCGTCGTTGTATAACCCTGAGTCAGAGAGCAGTTCCCTGAGCATAGGAAAGAAGCAAATCATCAGATTCTATAGGAAATATAGTAGATTCAGGATTCAAATGTCGCCTCTTGGTGGTGGCCTTGCGCGCCAAGGAGCCAGCAATTAAGTTTTCCACACTAGCCAGCCTAGTGGCCAAATCAGAATGAGAATCCCCACTGGTATTGGGGGTTAGGCTCAGACTTGGGGGAGTAGGTGAAGCGTGGCGAGGTGCGGGCCCAGCCTCAGAAGAGGTGGGAAGACCGGCTGGTGCCTGCTGTGCACAAGGGACGCAGACCCGTGCATTGTCACCGCTGCTAGGTAAGACCCCACAAGCTACACACAGACGGGCTTGTCCCGAGGGAACCCCGTTCGCAATATCCTGAGATGCCTCCATATGGTGATTATTATGTGCAATACGCCAGTAGGGATTGACGCTATAAAGCAACCCTGGATGCCCCAATGACCCGCTGGGAAGTGGGAGTGATTTCTTAAAAGTCTGGACCGGGCGTTACGCCGGGCCGGGAGAAGCCACCGAAGCTCACGGTCTGAAAGACACAAGGGGAAGAGGGATGTCAGAGCCAAGCAAGGAGAAGCAAAAGCGTCGCCCGTGAGGGCACTTACAGAACAGCGAGGGGAGGACAGTCTTCACCACGCGCACATGAGAAGGAAATGGCGCCAGCGAACCTCGAAGGGCGGGCCAGAGCTGAACAGACCACGCCCCCCCCGGAGAGCACGAAGCTCGGAGCACATAGCCAATCAGAAAAAAAGGTAGTTAGAACTGAGCCCCGACCGAGTGAATCACCTCAGGGACTGACATGACAGGAAAGAATAGAGAAATCAACCCGTAGCGTCCGCGATCAGAGCCGCCGCACGCGCCAAGTAAACTACATTAAGGGCATTAAGGGCGCTGCGGCTAAAGTTAAGATCAATGTTGAAATGCGGCTCTGACACCCAGTAACCGTCAAGGCTATAACGGCATAAAGTGTAATGGGGCAAGGTTAGGCCGTCTGTACACACAACCTCCCCCCTCTTTTCCCCCCAATAGCGGGGGGAACTAGGAAGGAAGGTGACCCAATACTAAGGGTTCACCGCTACACGGGGTGTGGGGTGCTGATGCGGGAGGGGCATCCTCTGAAGGCTCACCATTAGCCTTAACCGCCTACCCTATGGTGGGGGATTGCGGTGGAGCCTAGCTCCGTAAGCACACAAGGTGCTGCCTACCTTCACCCGACCAACGCAGCCCAGGCTGGGAGGCATATTCTTTCATAAAGAGGACGGGTGGAAATAGTCCCGCAGGCTGTAAAGCCCCTGCTCGCCTGCGAGAGCGTGATACTTCATGTCTTCGCAGTGAGCACTGCAGAGAAATCTGTGGATTTGTGGGACGTCCCTCGGTATATGTAGGGCCGGGAGGAGCTTGTTTTCTACATGTCTGCAGTGAACAGCGCCTCAGGCGAAGGATTACCCACATGTAGTTACTACATCTGGAGCAGGACGTGCTGTATGCTTAGAATAATAAAATTTACAATTGGCAAGCCCATAAACTGCAAATTTTTATGGTGCAAAGACCACTACCTTGGCCTTTGTTCAGTTATCAGTTTCCTTGTCAGGGGGTTTATATGTGGCAGTCAACACACTTAGCCATACACAGATAGAAAGTTTGCATGGATATTAATAATAATACTGCCCACTTATGTCAGGTAACCGACATTGGAAGACCTACCCACTCATTTTCAGGTCATGTAGAATTATTTTTAAACAACTCATCTTCCTTTTGCCTGAGATTTATTGTATTGAACTTGAGCTTACATTATTAATAAATAAGCAAACATGATCATTGCATTCATAGCAAACAACCACTGTTATATGTATGGCCTTGCTACTGAGTAGTTTATATTGCAGACAATGTAAAAAAACACACAGGCGGGAAGAGAGACAATCACAATGCAGTATGCTGGCACTTAACTTTAGTGTTTCGGTAACAGCAGTGGGAGCCAGACAACAGATCTCGCGGCTTAGAAGATTAGCTGTGACAACCAGCTGAGATAAATAGCTGAAGCCAACAGAAAAATTCTGATGTGACAAAAGAAAGTCTCATAAAAGTATTCAGTAATAGGGCATGGGCTAAACAATTTTACTTAGACACATCAAATAAGTTTGGAGAGACTTTTTTCTTTATTTGGCTACTTTTCAAGAATTGGCAGGGACGCAGCTAAAATTTAATTGTCTTCTTTGGTCACATCTACAAATTGAGCAATACCACTGTGTGTTCCTTGGCTGACACTTTTCTCTATTGATAGGTACTGAATGGCCGGGGTGCTTTCAATTAAGGATGGTGACATAAGGTTGTCTTTATTATTTTATGAAACGTAGCCATGTAAAAAATAGAAAATACTATAAATATCATCAATTTATATAACAAAACTGATTTGGGACCCTCAAGGTGTAAACATTTTTAAAAATCATCATTAGGACGGGTCTCATCCTTCCTGACAACACACGGATTGTGTGTATTTGTGTGGGGTGGGGTGGTTGACACATGGACTGTGTGTGTGTGTGTGTGTGTGTTTGTCAGGCTGTGGCTGGAAGATTGATATGTGTGTGCCTGGTAGACTGAGGTTTTTGCTTGGGGGCATTTTGTTGGCAGATTGATGTGTTCATGCATGGGTGTGGTGGCTGGAGGATTGGTGTATGTTTGTGTGTGTGCAGGGCAGGGGGTGGTGGCTGGTGCATTGGTGTCATTGCTCCCACAAGCCCTATACCGCTGGTTAATTCTTACCATTTCTAGGATCCCTTGCTTTTGGCACCCAGGAGCTGAGCCCATGGGACCGAAACCTGATTGTCTGCTCTCTGTCAAATGGGGTCAGCCTTTGCCTCCCATCTGCCAAAGGTGGAGGTGCTGAAACTAGTTGGTATTAACCAGCAGTATTGAGCGTGCAGGGGAACTATGCACAGAAGAGCCTATTGCTTTTGTTTTTCTAAACTAAAACCTCAGTATTCATATTAAATTGCCATGTTGGCACTTTGTGATAAATAAGTAGCTTTTGGCCTGCAGTTTGAGCACTCGGTCTTTAAATGGTTCTCCATCACTGGCTTAGGCAATATAGACTGTGTTTTTTTGGCAAAGTGTGAAATATCCTATTTCTTTAAAATTATATATGCTTTATGTCATGCTTGGGTAAGTTCTGTCAATTTACAAAGATCTATATATTGCCTAGGCCAGTGGCATAACTGAAGGTGGCCCTGGTGCAACATTAAACATTACTTAGGAAATGCTAAGGCCACATAGTGTCAGATGAACGTCAAGTGAATGTCAAGTCCCATTGCAAAAGGTGAAGTTATCAAGTCAAAAATCCAGAGTGCCTGTGATAGTGCCAGGTAGTGTCCTATGACCAGTTTCAAGCTAAGGTATGGATGGAGAAAAATTCTGACATTATTCTACTTGTAGTCAATAGCAAATCTCAACACCAACTGGAGCCAGGTCGACAGTTAAGTCCAATAACCAAAATGTATCAAGGTAAGGATGGTAACATCTGTATGTCTAAAGCTTGCCAGGTGGTATTCCATCCATTACTGTCTTGTGAACTGGTATTGCGGTCCTTTTCGGTCACTTACCAGTTCACTGACAAAGAAAAGAAAATACAATTCACCAGTGCCTATCCTTCCTTCATCTGTCCCCCTCCGGGTGGCTCCCTCTCTGCAGGTCCGCCTGGTCAGCAGGGAGCCGGCAGGCTTTTCAGAATGACTCATCATGTTGTCACAGTAGAAAGGAGAGCTAGCCCATCCCAAAGTTTTAACATCACATTACTATATATGGCCTACTGATGCCGGGGAGCTGCTATTGCAGCTGCCCCACTGGCTTCTGAAGTGAGGGGCAATATGGGTCCCCCTTCTACCTTTGTGTCTCACCAATCTAATGCCGGCCTGCCGGACCAGGAGGGAGCCTCCCACCCAGCGGACCTGTATAGAGGACACTGCCCTGCTAGGGAGAGATAAAGAAAGAGGTAAAGGTGAGTTATTTTTTAACTGTTGGTAAACTGGTAGGGTGGTGGCCAGAGCTATTGCATCCGGCATACTGGGGCCAATGGGGCCGGAGGGCTTCTGAAATGGATTGCTTGATCACTAATAAAGAGGGGTACAAAGAAGACTTTTTTCTTAGCAATCTGTTAAAAATAGTTTAGCAGCACGTTACACTTCTAATCCTAGTTATCTCGTAACTCGAAAATTGCACCGCAGGTAAGTATATAAGTGACGCCGACGGCACAATGCTTTGGGCGTCCTTTCAGGGCGTGTCACTGTAGCTCCTTTAAATTAAACTCCTGAGTTACCTACAGTGCCAAGTGCAGCCTTATCCCATACATTTCAATGGGTTGAGATGGTTGTAATTATTTTTCCATTTTTTGGGCTGTTTTTGGGATTGGTTTTGTCTGCATTTTAGGCACTTTTGTGTTGCTCTGCAAACTTCTGATTTGGGCCGTAAAAAAAAACTGTGTCACGTCTCCACTGCCCCCTATGCAATTCCAATTTTTTTTATTTGCTGCCCTGACTCTAAAAAAATAAAAACGGGGATTACAACAGGCGCTTTGTATTTCTGTCTTGCGGTGCCCCCGGCCAGCACTAGGTGTCGCTAGCACATAGGCATATACAAGCCATGCGCAGCAAACACTGACTGGCTGGGAAAGCTACAGCTGGCAGTGCCATCAGGCTGAAGCCAGCGTTGCGGTGCAGGAGCTTCCGGGTGTCTCAGGCGAGGCACTCAAGTGCCACCCACACCATTCCTAATAAATTAACCTCCCAATATAGAAACAGCAAATGAATGGTGCTTCCTTTTTTTAAATGATGCCAAGTAAGCACAAATATCATAAATAAGGTGGAGAAGCAAAAATGAAGGCCCCCCTCGAGCTCCTTGGCCCCGGTGTGGTTTCATACCCTGCATCCCTATAGTTACGCCCCTGGGCATCCTATACTGCACCTGATTCAATACAATGGCCTTGATTCACTAAGAGTTGAAAAAAACTCTCATGGTAGTAAAAAATTCAATTCATGAGAAAAAAGCCTGAGAATGTCACTATTAGTGAATCACCAGATAGGAAGACAATAAAAGTCAATGGCACGTTTTACTACAGGTAAAAAGGGGAAAAAAGTTCAATATTTATTCCAGGAGTAAAAAAGTGCCATTGACTTTCATTGTCTTTTTATCTGGTGATTCACTAACAGTGACATTCTCAGGCTTTTTTCTCATGAATTGAATCTTTTACTACCATGAGAATTTTTTTCAACTCTTGATGAATCAAGGCCTGTAACATATACGGTACATGCATAAGTTAAATGTAATAATGTATACTGTAGATGTGTGTCCTTTTCTCCCTTTGTACTGTGTATTTGATCATGAATACTGAATAAGATTTTAATGATCAAGATTTGTAAGGTTTTAAAAGAACAGAGCATATAAAAGTATATTATGCTAATTTATTTTTTACAGCATATCATCTCTCCAGGGTAAACCATCCCAGCTCAGATACGCTGATATTTTAGTCGCTGCTGCCTTTTTTTGTCTGTGTTAAATTTAGGCTTCTGATGCACAAAGGTTCTCTATCTTTTGTGTGTTCTTTAAAAAATCAATGAAAGAAAGCAAGCAGGTAATTTTGACAGTGTTTCATAAAATCCCCCACAGGTCTGAAGGCAGATGAAAACTGGACACAAAAAGCTTCATATCGGCAATGGCTGTTTTTACATTGGATGTCAGCATTTCCATTTTAAAGCTAAGTTAATGCAGAAGACCAGTCATCTAAATACACCTAAAAATACAGTTCTGTGATTACTCACCTGTAGAATTGGTATTATGAGAATACAGTACGTCCTGCTTCAGATAAAATACTTACACTTGGGTACTACTCCGCCAGATGGCGCTGGACTGCAGATACATCGAAAATAGGCTCCTCCCGGACCCTCAAATACCCAGGGACCTCCCACAATCCCCAGCACTGAAAACCAGTTAACGAGAAGCCGGGAGAATTAAAACAACCCAAACTAGTAACAATAACAATGAGAACAATCACCATACAGGGGATCCAAGATAATGCAAAACCAAGGGTGGGGTGGAGCAGGACGTACTGTATACTCATAATACCAATTCTACAGGTGAGTAATCACAGAATTGTATTATTCTTAGTATACAGTACGTCCTGCTCCAGAGAATACTTACACTCGGGACATCCAATAGCAGTGTCCATAAAGTAGGGTGGGATCCCCAAGTTAACATCAGACAGTTTAAACCCCTCCCGCCTGCAGAACCTTTCGGCCAAAAGAAGCGTCAGCTGAGGCCCTAACATCAACCTTGTAAAACTTTGAAAAGGTATGAACAGAAGACCAAGTAGCGGCCTTGCAAACTTGTTCAACAGAAGCCTGGTGCTGAAAAGCCCAAGAAGCACCAATAGCACAAGTAGAATGAGCAGTAAGGCGGAAGGGAGGACTCTTCCCCTTAGAAGATTAGGCCTGAATCACAGCCTGCCGGATCCATTTGCTGATAGTAGACTTGGCAGGAGCCAAACCCTTCCTAGGACCAGAAGGGACCACAAAAAGAGCATCAGTTTTTCTGAAAGGTGCAGTAGCCACCAGATAGTACTTCAGACACCTAACCACGTCCAAAGAATGCAAAACCCTCTCTTTAGCATTACTAGGATTAGGGCACAATGAAGGGAGAACAATGTCCTGATTCAAATGAAAGGCAGACACTACCTTAGGCAGAAAATCTGTCTTGAAGCGAAACACCACATTGTCCTGGTGTCTCTCATAGTAGGGGGGCTGAATGGAAAGCGCCGCCAACTCAGACACACGCAGAGGTGATAGTAACCAAAAAGACAACTTTGAGAGTAAGAATGGCCAGGGCAGCATCCTGCACAGGTTCAAAGGGAGCACCATGCAAAGCTGACAAAACCAAGTTCAAATCCCAAACAGGCACCATAGGCTTATGTGGGGGATGCACATGAGTCACCCCCTGGAAAAAAGTCCTAATCAGAGAATGCTGAGCAAAGGACTTCTGGAAGAAAACAGCCAGGGCAGAACCCTGACCTTTCAGAGTACTAAGTTGGAGCCCCATCTCCAACCCATGCTGTAGAAACTCCAGAATCCTGGGAATAGAGAACACACGACAGGGAAGAGACTTAGACTCACACCAGTCAATGTAGGCACGCCAAAGCCTGTAATAAATAGAAGAAGAAGACTTCTTCCTAGCCTTTATCAAGGTATCCACAACCGAGGGAGACAGCCCCTTCTCCATCAAGATGGAGGTTTTAGCAGCCAGGCCGTCAAAGCCAGAGTTTGTAAATTGGGATGGTGTAGTGACCCCTGAGTGTGCAGATCTGGCACCATGGGCAGAGCGTACTGATCTACTGCCAGCTGCACCACGTCTGCGAACCAAACTCTTCTTGGCCACCTGGGGGCCACCAGAACTGCTGGCACCCCTTCCATAGCAATCTTGCGCAGAACCCTGCCCAGCAGGGAGAATGGAGGGAAGACATTCAGAAACTGAAAGTCCTGCCATGACATTGCTAGAGCATCCGTGGTCAAGGCAAGAGGATCCTGGGACAGGGAGACAAAGGCCGGGAGCTTGTGAATGTGACGGGACGCAAACAGATCCACATCTGGTTGGCCCCAACGGTGACACAGAGATTGGAACACCCTGCTGCATAGGGACCATTCTCCCTGGTGAGAGGTCCCCCTGCTCAGAGAGTCTGCCAGGAGGTTTTCCACCCCCGGGATGTACACAGCCGATATGCAGGGAACATTGGTCTCAGTTCCAAGACATTGATAGGTGTGTGGGCCTCCTGAGGGCCCCACCTCCCCTGGAACCGCAGGGACTTCCAGAAACCCCTTAACCTGACAGACTGGCATCCGTTGTGACCGTCTCCCAGAAAGGGGTAAGAAAGGATCTGCCCCCCAACAGGTTCCTTGAGTCCGTCCACCACAAAAGGGACCTTCTGACCAGGGGGGAGAGCACACAGGCCCTGTCCAGTGATGCTGGATCCTTGTCCCACACTGACAAGAGGTGGAGTTGCAGAGGCCTCAAGTGGAACTGAGCATAAGGGACCGCCTCGAAGCACGCCACCATCAGGCCCACCAGCTGCATCCCCTGCCTGATGGAGGGATCATGACAAGATAGCAGGAACTGAACTTGTGCAATCAGACTGTCCACCTTCTGTTGAGGAAGGAAAATCCTTGGCTGAACCATATCCAGGTTCATTCCTAGGAATGGAGTCACCAAGGAAGGGGGCAGTGAGGACTTGGGGTGGTTGATCACCCAACCAAATGACTCCAGGGTGGACACCACCAGCTGAGTATCCAATTCTGCCTGATGTAGAGATTGGGAGGTGATGAGAATGTCGTCCAGATGAGGAAGCACGCGGACGCCCTGATACCTGAGCAGACATCACGCCTGCCAGCACCTTGGTGAACACCCTGGGAGCTGAGGTGAGACCAAAGGGCAATGCCACAAACTGGTAGTGTTGATCCTCCAGAGCGAACCTGAGGAACCTTTGATGACCTGGAAATACAGGAATATGAAGGTAAGCATCCTTGATGTCCACAGAAGTCATGAAATCCGCTTGGCGCAGGGAACTGATGGCAGAGCGCAGAGTTTCCATGCGAAAGCGCCTGCTCCTGACAAATTTGTGGAGGAATTTTAAGTCCAGGATAGGCCTGGCTGAACCATCTTTTTTGGGGACTGTGAATAGGTTGGAATAGAAACCCTTGCCCCTTTCTCTTAAAGGGACCTTGCAGATGAGCCCC
Organism: Gastrophryne carolinensis; assembly: GCA_027917425.1. Classification (NCBI taxonomy): domain Eukaryota; kingdom Metazoa; phylum Chordata; class Amphibia; order Anura; family Microhylidae; genus Gastrophryne; species Gastrophryne carolinensis. The sequence goes on from CM051236.1 coordinate 458,991,763, forward strand.
AGCTCCAGGAGGCCTTGCACTGCCTGCATCAGCTCCTGAGCTAACCAGGGTCTTGAGGAATCCGGGATCTGATGAATCTTGGGGGCGACCAGGCAGCAAACTCTATCTTGTAACCGGAGGACACTACCTCCTTAATCCACCGGTCTGAGACATGAAGTCTCCAGACGTGAGCGAAGTTCATGAAGCCGTCCCCCCACCCGGATGGGTGAGGGCACCCCATCATGCCTGAGGGGGCTTGGGAGAGGATTTTGCCTTGGGGCCCCAGGAGGAGCCAGGACGCCCACGTCCTCTGCCCCTGCCCCAGAAATCTCCCTGGGCCCCAGTAAAGGAAACCCCCCTCCCTTGTCTAGCACCACGGTAGGAGGAGGAGAATGAGCCCTGACCCCGAAAGGGCAGAGACGGCCGCCTGCGCTGGGGCAACCTGCCTCCCTTAGCAAAAAGGTCCAGGCGCTCCCCAAACAGGCGTAGTCCTTTGAATGGAAACCCAGTGAGGGCCTTCTTGGCAGCATTGTCAGCAGCCCCCTGGCGTAGCCAAACTGAGCGGCATATAGCCACCACAAGGGCAGATGTCCTGGCACACATTCTAATGGTGTCATCCAAGGCAGAGAGGACAACATTTACAAAAACATCACAACTGGAGAGCGCATTAAACACCTCACAAGGCAAATCATCTGGGGCACTATCAAGCATATTTCTGATAAGGGTTCTAGTGGCCCAGCGGTAATGGCAGAAGCACAGACCGGGCGCAGTGCCGTCCCCCCACATGCAAAGGCATGGGACGCCAGCTGGTCAATGCACCAGTCCTCGGCATCCCGCAGGGTAGTAGAGTCAGGGGAATGCATGACAGAGGTGTTGGATAGTCCTAGGACCGGGGCATCCACCTCGGGAGGGGATGACAAACAATTTACCACATCAGCAGGAAAGGGATACTTCCTATCCCAACTTTTAGGTACCCCGGGAAGTCTACTGGGGCTCTCCCATTCCTTGAGCACAAGGTTATTGAAATGTGCTTGCTCGGGAAATTCCAAACGTGATTTAGCTGTATGGAAGAGTTCCCCCCTTTGCCTGGAAGCCGCAACAGGGGGAGAAATGGACAGAATCTCAAAAATCTGGGTCAGCAATCTGTCAGTGTCATCCGAGGTCCAGGAGTCAGAGCCAGAATCGTCATGACCCCTTGGCCTCTCATCAGATGACCCTGTGTCAGAGAAAAGCTCCCCTTCATCCGAGGGGGTATAACCACAAAGATTCCAAAACTCCTCAGTTTCCATAGGGAAAAACAGTGACATTAGGCGTTAAGTGCCGCTTTTTTGCAGGGGCCTTACGCGCCAAGGTATTAGTAATCAACTTCTCAACAGTAGCCAGTCTAGAAGACACACCAGGCTGAGAATCCCCACTTGTATGCAACTCAGTAGAAGTGAGATTTAAGCTTGTGGGGGTAGGTGAAGTGATACGAAGTGCAGGCCCAGCCACTGGAAGGCCAGATTGCAGTGCAAGCACCTGCTCAGCACAGGGTACACAGACCCGCGCCTTGTCAGCGTCAGCATGAGGCTGCCCAGACGCTACACACAGCCGGGCTTGTCCAGAAGGAACCCCCGGTCACATTATCCTGAGATGCCTCCATATGGTGATTATAGCGACACTATAGGCCGATAGGGATTAATGCTATAAAGCAACCCTGGATGCCCCAATAACCCGCTAGGGAGTGGGAGTAATTACACTAGGCCTAACAAGTTAGCAACTAACAGAGGGCTGGGAGAAGCCAATGGATTTGCCCGCCTGAAAGACATAATAAAAGGGGGCCGTAAGCAGACTGTAATAGAAAGGCGATAATAAAGCCGCCCGCGAGGGCACTTACGGACCGCGGTAGGTAGAGGACCCTCGCGCATAAGCCGACCAGGCAGACAAAGATGGCATTGGTATACCTCGAGGGGCGGGCCGGTATCAGCAATGATGCGGAACGCGCCATAGACGGGCCCCGCCCCCCGCCGCCCGAAGAGCGCGTAGCCAGCACATGACAAGCAGCCAATGACGGCGCGCCGGCGCCTGAGGTAATGCCGCCGCCAAGGGCGGAACATAGTGACAGAAAAGGCACGCGGCGGTAATTTTAAATGCAGTCATAGTAAAGCAAGACAGCGCGGCGGCTGACACAAGGCAATGAAATAAAGTATAAGTCTAACACACGTAAATGCATAGCATACACCGACCCCCCCCTCTTTTCCCCCCGAAGGCTACAAGGAGAATGAGGGAGGACAGCGGCCACTTAAATAGGGCCCACCGATAGGCAGGGGCAAGGGGCAATAGTGCGGGACGGGCATCCCATAGAGGCTCACCATAAGCCTGAACCTCCTACCCTTTGGTGGGGGATTGTGGTGGAGCAGCGCTCCTAAGCACCTAACAGCGGTGCTGCCTACCATCACCTGACCAGCGCAGCCAAGGCTGGGAGGCATATTACTAATGGAACGGATGGGAATAGTCCTACAGGGCCGCAGGCTAATAGCCCCGCTCACCTGCGAGTAGAGAGAGCCATTTCTCGTCCTTAGCAGTCCAGACTGCAGAGAAAATCTGGGGATTGTGGGAGGTCCCTGGGTATTTGAGGGGCTGGGAGGAGCCTATTTTCGATGTCTCTGCAGTCCAGTGCCATCTGGCGGAGTAGTACCCGAGTGTAAGTATTCTATCTGGAGCAGGACGTACTGTATACTAAGAATAAATTAAACATCTTACCTGGCCTCTCTATCGAGTGGGGGGAGGCCGGGTGAGTCTCATCTAAACACTGGACTTTAGACTGGACTGCTTTAAAGATGAACTCCAGGTACAACAAAAATACTGAACAAGATCACAAGGTTTATTTGTCTGAGTGGAATTGTCCTGGTAAATGTTTCATCGGTCAGCCGGTAACTGGAATGAAGTCACTTTTTGCCACAATAAGAACTGTGTTGGACCTGTCTTTTGAGAAAATATAGTCGCATGATGGTCAAAACCCCTCCCCTTTTTCTAATCTGGCTCTGTGCATTATGCAAGTGATTCTGCTTTGTAACTGTCATCTCTAGCTCAGTAATTTTGCACAGCTCAATGTCACCTGACTAGCGCCACGTATCGCCATGTGAGCATCTGTGTAGCGGCGCTTAGAGCGACCGCTAGTAGACGCTGCAAGCAGGTGTCGGGCACTGTGACTTAGCGGGTGGACAAGTGGCGCTGTACTATCCTGTCCAACATTGATGAATGTGATGTCTGGCATATGAATGTGAGCATATAAATGTATATTATGCTAATTTATTTTTACAGCATATCAACTCTCCAGGGTAAACCATCCCAGCTTAGATACGCTGATATTTAGCGGGTGTCGGGCGCTATGACCTAGCTTAGCGGGCGGACAAGTGGCGCTGTACTACACTGTCCAACATTGATGAATGTGATGTCTAGTGGGCGCTGTAGAAGCTCTCTCCCTGACTCACTGCAGAGCCAACCACGACCGCAAGGTTGCGTCCCGAGGCTAAAGCACCCAAGACATCTAACAGCAGGACAGAGCTGCAGCCAACGATAGGTAATGACAGTTAAGTGCATCCAGCACTCGGCGCTGAAGCCCATATTCAAGAACTACACATAACCAGCATCGGTGCTCTAAAACTCGGCGCTCTAGAGTTCAGTGCCAGAAGCTATGTGATAAAAGTCTATTTCTCAACACAAACACCAGAGAGGAGCTCACCAGATTGACTTTCTTAGATGTGGTTTACACATACAGCGCCCGGCATTCACCCGGCGCTACGTGGCACAACCTGGCGTTATTGTTTCTTAAATAACCCCCACAATAAGGTAGCTTCAGCAACAGGTGCAAAATGTGCACTTTGGAGTAGACTTTAGGTGAAGAATGCAATAAAAGTGCACTTTTTACACCTGGTCCTGAATCAACCCCTAGGTAATGAAAGCCTGGTGCACTATTTGCACATTGTCCTAAATCGACCCGTCAACCCTTTGGCACCATGGGGTCAAGTTAGCACCAGGTATAAAAAGTAGAATTCTATTTCAGTTTTCAATGTTTCAGTTTTTGCACATAATGCTGAATTAACCCCTGCAAGCATGTTTTTAGCATTTAAAGCCAAATAGTATTATGCAGACTCTTCTACTACATAGGTAGTGTTAGAGGCATATCTAGATGTGACTGGGCCCTGGTGCAGAATTTAAATAGGGACCAGGTGGTACTCTTTCTCCTGCTACATTCAGGATAGGAATAGGATTGCCCCACCATTGCTGCCCCCTAACCTCATGTGCCAAAATGCGGTCACCGCCTCTGCATCCCTTGCAGTTATGCCACTGGGCAGTGTTAAAGTCTAGCCCTTAGACAAGACTGCGTAAACCAAAATTGAGCCCCACGACTGGCCAGCAGCGATCATATGGTCCGCAGGCCTCCATGTGACTGTGGCAGCCAATGGCGGGGCTTGATTTTGCCAGGGGTGTGAGGCATAAGGCAAGAATAGTTGGTTTTCCAGGGGTTAATGCGCAGAGGGTTACTGTCAATCAGGATGCCCCCCTTTACAGGGAACAGCAGCCAAAAAATACAATTCTGTGAGTACTCACCTGTAGAATTGTTTTTGTAGTATACAGCATGTCCTGTTTCACTTATTCCTTATGTCTGGGTTATCCGCCACAAGGTGGCGCAGTGGACTGCAGAAAGACTTCTCCCGGCCCTATAAAAAGCCAGGAACCTCCCACAAATTCCCAGTGTTACAAAGCAGTTAGAAACCGGGAGAACAATAATGAAAGAAATCCCAAAATGAACAGTTGAACAAATCACCATACAGAGGTGACTAAGAATAATATTAATAACAAGGGAGGGATGAAACAGGACGTGCTGTATACTACAAAAACAATTCTACAGGTGAGTACTCACAGAATTGTATTCTTCCAAGTATACAGCACGTCCTGTTTCACTTATTTCTTACGTCTGGGACATCCAAAAGCAGTGTCCGTGAGGTAGGGTGGGATCCCCAAAAAGCAACGGCGGGCAGTTAAAACCACTGCCGCCTGAAGAACCTTGCGGCCAAAAGCAGCATCAGCTGAGGCCCTAACATCAACCTTGTAAAACTTGGAAAAAGTATGAACAGAAGACCAAGTTGCGCCCTTACAAACTTGTTCAACAGAAGCCGCCCAATCGCATGAGCGGAATGAGCAGTAAGACGGAAGGGAGGATCCTTCCCCTTAGCAGAATAGGCCTGCACCACCGCCTGACAGATCCACTTGCTGATAGTGGATTTACCTGGAGGCAAACCCTTCCTAGACCCAGAAGTGTGAACAAACAGAGCATCAGACTTCCTAAAAGTCTCAGTAGCAACCAAAGAGAACTTCAGAGCCCTGACCACATCCAGAGAATACAGAGTCCGCTCCTTGGAATTAGCAGAATTAGGACACAATGAAGGCAAGACAATTTCCTGATTGAGATGAAAGGTAGACACAACCTTAGGCAAGAAATCTGGCTTAAGCCGAAACACCACCTTATCCTGATGCCGCTCAAAATAAGGAGGTTTGAATGAAAGCGCAGCTAGCTCAGAAACTCACCTTACAGAAGTGATAGCCACCAAAAAGGCTACCTTAAGAGTCAAAATGGGCAAGGCAGCCTTACGGATAGGCTCAAAGGGGGGCCCTTGCAAAGCAGACAACACCAGATTCAGATCCCAGACTGGTAGCAAAGGCTTACGGGGTGGACGCACATGAGAAACACCCTGGAAAAGTTTTAACCCACCGGTGATTGGCAAAAAATCTTTGGAAAAAAATTGCCAGAGCTGAAACATGGCCTTTGAGGGTACTAAGTTGAAGGCCCAAATCCAAACCATGTTTTCTGGGAAAAGAAAACACCCTACAGGGAAGAGAATTGGACTCACACCAGGCAATGTAAGCATGCCAGACCCTGTAATAGATAAAAGACGAGGACTTCTTCCTAGTCCTAATCATGGTATCAACAACAGAAGCAAGTAACCCCTTTTCCATCAAAATGGAGGTTTCAGCAGCCAAGCCGTTAAAGCCAGCGTTTGTAAATTGGGGTGGCGTAGCTGCCCCTGAGTGAGAAGATCTGGATCCTTGGGCAAGACGTACCGGTCTACTGCCAACTGCACGACGTCTGCAAACCAAACCCTTCTTGGCCAACAAGGGGCCACCAGGATGGCAGGTACCTTCTCCTGGACTGTCTTGCACATGACCCTGCCCAGGAGGGGAAACAGAAGGAAACACATAGAGAAGCCGAAACTTCTTCCAAGGAATAGCCAATGCATCTGTGGCGAAGGCCAGAGGAACCTGAGACAGAGAGACAAATCTGGGAAGTTTGTTGACGAAACGCAAACAGGACCACGTCCGGCTGCCCCCAGCGATGACACAGGGAGAGAACACCCGGTTGTTGAGGGACCATTCCCCCATACAAGACGTCCCCCTGCTCAGGGAGTCCACCTCCTGGTTCTCAACCCCCAGAATGTAGACCACCGAGCCTGCATCTGAAGATCCTCCACCTTCTGCTGAGGAAGGAGCACCCCGACCTAAGAGGTATCCAGAGTCATGCACAGAAAGGACCTCACCAAGGATGGGGACAGAGAAGACTTGGGAAAGTTGAACACCCAGCCAAAGGACTCCAGAGTGGAGGTCACCATCTGAGTGTCCTGCTTGGCCCGAGGAAAGGACTGGGCCACAATCAGGATGTCATCCAGGTAAGGAATGATGCGGATGCCCTGGATTCGTAGCAGAGCCATCACTCCCGCAAGTATCTTGGCGAACACCTGAGGTGCCGAGGTGATACCGAAGGGCAGAGCCACAGACTGGTAATGCTGATACTCCAGCGCGAACCTTAGAAATCTCTGATGACCTGGAAAGATAGGCACATGAAGATAAGCATCCTTGATGTCCACAGTGGTCATGAAGTCGCCCGGGCGAAGGGTACTGACAACAGAGCGTAGCATCTCCATACGAAAATGCATGAATCTGACAATTTGTTAAGTCCCTTCAGATCTTGTAACCGGAGGACAATACCTCCTATATCCACCGGTCTGAGATGTGAAGCCTCCAGACGTGAGCAAAGAGCTGAAACCGTCCCCCCACCCGGATGGGTGAGGGCGCCCCTTCATGCCTGAGGGGGCTTGTGAGAGAGTTTGGGCTTGGTATCCAGGAGAGACTGGGATGACCACGGGATCTGCCACGGCCCCAAGAATCTCTGCGGCCACTAGAGAAGAGGGAGCCACAACCTCCTCTGGGAGCCGAAAAGAAGGGAGGAGGATGGAGGACCCCCAAAATGGCCTCTAAATCAGAACAAAGTAAGAGAGTACTATTGTCCCCCCCCCCCGCGACTAGCTGTAGCACCATCAAGGAGACGCTTGAGCAGCCTCTTGAGGGCAATAGCAGTAATGGCAGTGGCACAGGTCGGACGCAATCCAGCCCCCACACAGGTAAAAGCATGGCAGGCCAATTGATCCATGCGCCGGTCCTCACCATCCCTCAGAGAGGTAGTGTCAGGGGAAGGCATGACCGAAGTATTGGACAAGCCTTCTTAACAAGATCAGCAGGAAAGGGATACCTTTTATCCAACCCTTGGGCACAGCAGGCAGCCTGCTAGGACGTTCCCATTCTTTAAGTACCAAAATGGTAAAATGTTCCTGCTCAGGGAACTCTGGACGCTGTTTACCAGGGCGAAAGATCTCCTCCTGTATTCTCTTAGCCACCTCAGAGGCAGCAATGTGCAATATATCAAAAATATGTGACAGCAGATTATCAATGTACCATGAATCCTCTCCGGACGCCGACCAAGGGTCACTATCGCAACCCTCCTGCTGGTTCTCAGAGGAGTCAGATCCTGGGAAAGACCCCCCCATCTCAAGGGGGTGACAGCCACCAAACTATCATCATCACCATCAATCCCCACATACACCTTAGCAAGGGGGGAGGGCCTGGGATCCAGGTGCCGCTTCTTGCCAGAGGCCTTCCTAGGAACAGGCCTGGCAAGCTGCCTCTTAATGTTAGCCACCCACAGAGCCACATCAGAATGAGACTCCCTGCTAACAGTGCCCTCACAGGGGCCTAGTTGCAGGAGTGGGGGAGTAGGGGAAGCAGAGGGAGACGCAGAGCTGGGAAGCGAAGCAGGCAAATCAGCTTGTAGCGCAATGACACTGTCAGCACACGACATTCGCACACCGTGACACTGGTAGTGGTAATCACAGGGGATACCCACACATGGAACATAGCCGGGCTTGCCCCGCAAGGCCCCCAAGCACGCTATCCCCAGGCACAATAGACCAGTAGTGGGTAAAGGCTTAAGACAGAAGCCACCCGGGATGTCCTCCCACGGGATGCCCCCAGAAGTCTATTTTGTGAAGGGGGAGTGAGGAGGAGGAAGGAGTAAGCTGGGAGAACCACAGCCCAATGGTATCCCACCTGAAAGACATAAGTAAAAATAGACATGAGCATCCCGCAGCACATGAAAATCCCAGGGTCAATAAAAAACCCCCCACGGACCAAAGACACCGCAGGGCCACTCAGGCACAGACCGCTAGGTAAAGCAATACACCAGTGATAGCTGTGCTGCAGTCGGGAATGAAGAAAACCAGACACGCAGGTTGTACAAAATGGCGCCGGCTGAGGTTCCTCGAGGGGCGGGCCGCAGGGGAACAGCGCAATCCACAGCATCACCAGACCCCGCCCCCATCGAAGAGCACGAAAATGGCGCTCACGTGACCTGGCCGGGGCCATGACAAAGCAAAATGACCTCAGGTTATAGCGCCCACAGCCGCGGAGCGTAGTACAAAGCTGTAAGGCAGCTAAAAACACCAAAAAACACACCAAAATCGCCAAATTACCTCAGAAAACACCACACGTGACCTGGCCAGCGCCATGACAAAGCAAAATTACCTCAGGTTATAGCGCCCACAGCCGTGGAGCGTAGTACAAAGCTGTAAGGCAGCTAAAAACACCAAAAAACACACCAAAATCGCCAAATTACCTCAGAAAACAGAGGGAGAAGAGAGGGAGAAGAGGGAAGGCAGCGGCGAGTATCCACGGCCAGGGAGGGGGGGAGCCCCAGAAGTAAAAGAAGAGGGCATACCCCTCGATTCAAAGAGCAAAAGTTAATTGATTTCGTATCGAGAATCGTAAGTTTGGGTGGGTGTTTGTCATTTTTTCTTGTTTTTTTGGCCATTTCGTATTCGCACGATCGTTCGCGCATAGACGTATATGAACATACGCATTTCGTACGAGAATCGTATAATTTGCGTTAGTTCGTGTGTTTTTCCCGTCCAAATCGTATAATTTGCGTCCGATCCTATTTTTTACGTCCTTCACATGGGCTTGCGCCCAATTCAGAGAGGTGATTGCTAATTGTTTGGAAGCCCATTAAAGAGCTGTTTTACTAAATGTTTGCCGGCAGCTATTTGGCCTCGGGAGTAGGATGGAGCGGAGCGAGTTTGTGGCACATCAAGGGCTTATGCTTTTTGGCATTGAGTTGATCGAGATGTCTGAGAGCAGATTGCCCCTGCGTCGTCGCATGAACATCGATAGCATGAATGATGTTGAGCTGTTCGAGCTGACCAGGCTTAATCGCGCTTCCCTCCATAAATTATATAGTGAGCTGCGGCCATGGTTAGCCCGCACCACAAGGAAGGGGCATGCAATTTCAGGTATGACCAAGATGCTTGGCTGCCTGCAATTTTTGGCGAACGGCTCGTTCCAGAGGCTGGGTGCCCTCTCCGTGGGGATGTCACAGCCTACGCTGAGCCGCGCACTCTCTAAATTTTTGGAAGGCATGGCTGCCATAACTCAAAAATATATTTATTTCCCTGATGATATGGCAGCCAGAAACGCCATTAAGCTTGGGTTTTATAATGTGGCCGACATGCCCAACGTTATTGGTGCAATTGACTGCACACATGTGGCACTCGTACCTAGGGCAGCCGACGAGTATATATATAGGTATTGAGATTGGTTATTATGTTGCCCAACGTGTCATGTAACCTGTTTTCCTTTGCGGCAGCATATTTGTTTATCCCTCATTTGTGTAGCTGCTTTATCTAGGCTTTTCATTAGTCTTTCCCAATAGAGTGCAGACATGTTTTGTGGTTAATTTATTATTTTGGGTCAAATATCAATTACCCTTTTTGTATGTTTTTGCCTTAAGGAATCGTAAAATGGGACACTCCCTTAATGTCCAGGCCGTGGTTGGTCCGGATATGCGGTTTATGAGTGTCCTTGCCGGCTACCCCGGATCGTCCCACGACTCCTATATCCTCCGGCGATCTGGGTTGTTTCGGAGATTTGAGGCAGGTGAATTTTCGGGGGCATGGCTGCTTGGTAAGTGTGTCCTATTTGTGTGTTCTTAAATGTGGCATTAATCTTGTATTTGTTGATATGTTTGTTTTGGAATTCTTTACATAAGCGTCCAACTGCCTTTTTCTTGGCTGATATATTAGGAACTTCCAAAAAAAATGCTTGCCTCGCTTTGGCCTTCAGAATGTTTTCCCTTTAGTTAGGATGTCTGTAAGTTCCTTGTGCCTAAATATATTGGTTTTGAGTTTATACCCAAGGATCTTTGACCTTTGGCTCCTTTTGTACTATTGGTCTTTAAATGTCAAAGTGGACTTAAACTGCATACATTGTAGTTTCCAGAGAAATGTGGATAGGCCCTCAGCAGCATCCTAATTGTAACATGTCTGAAAACTACAAATATATGTAAAATCCAAATACCCTTGGCCGTGCAGATGTTTGTTAATTAATTGGTATATAGAAGTGCCATTTTTATTTAGGTTATACCTTAGTGGAATTTTTGGGGGCCCTAATGTGCCCTTTTTTTTTTTGGGAACACTTTACCTTACATCATTATGATATCTGTGAAATTTTTGGTGTTGGTTGTGTTGCCTTTTTAATTTTGATTACATTTAATTCTGTGTTTAAGGTGATTCCGGGTACCCACTTCTACCCTGGCTCATGACGCCTGTGCTGCGGCCCCAGGATGCCTCTCAGGAAGCGTATAACCGTGCGCATCGCAAGACCCGGGCTGTTGTGGAGAGGGCCTTTGGTCTGCTGAAGACACGTTTTCGTTGCCTTGACCATACTGGGGGGGCCCTGCAATATGATCCCAAGAAAGTGATCGACATTATAATGGCATGTGCTGTTTTGCACAATTTTGCCATCATGGAACGTGTCCCACGTTATGTGGACAGCCTGCCCTCTTCAGCCGTCGAGGATGAAGTCGAGAATTTTGTGGGGCCCCCCAGTGAGTCTGGCCAATCTGTTCGAGCCAACCTGATCAGCCAGCATTTTACTTAACTTTTTTCCCTGTCTCACCATTCTGTGTGTCTGTGTTATCCTTTTTGTTACATATGTTGTTTTGCCGTAATGTGGCATTACCTCTAAGTAAAACATTTAGACCTTAATTGTTGCCTAATGTATTTCATGTAGTTTCCTTAGCTTTAGCTTGGCATTGTTACACCTCTTCCAACCCAAATTATCTGGTTTAGCCCAAGCTGTTTAAAATGTCTTCCCACTAAAAACGCCACAAGTATTGTAAGTGAAGTTGTTTTTTTACTTTGAAAAGGAAAAATTATAGTGCTTAACAGAAATCAGTCCACATACATCTGTGGTTACAAATGGATAACATTACAAAAAAACATCGAGCACATCTACACCTGGAAGTGAGTGGCACAACCAAACAAGGACACCCAGTCCAAAGGCCAGCCTAGTCCAGTCATTAATCTTGCCTGTGCCCAGGGATATTTGGGCATGGCCATAATGTCACACAAACATGTCTGCAAACAGGAGGAGCACCAACCAAATACATATGTAAAGCCATAAGTGGCCAGATACACTCCACATAGACCTATGGCATTGGCTAGTGGCCTTAAGCATTACTCTAAGGAGCTATATGGGAGCAAATACAAAACACAACCTGCCTGAGCAACACAAAATGGATTGTTTGAAACCTCAAAGGACAAGTAAATACAGTGGGGGTTAAGAGAAAAGATGTCCCACACACCCATGGCTTAATAGGGTGGCTGCCCATAATACCCAGGTGGAGGTCCAGGTGGAGGTCCATGTGAATGGGACCTAGCCTGGGCCATGGCAGCATTGTGAATTTGAAACTGCTCCACAATGTTTCTCTGCATATTGGTCATCTCAGCCATGGCTGACTGGATGCCATTACTTGCATTGGCCACGTTGCTGTTGAGGGTACGCAACTCCGCGAGGATGCCCTGTAGACTGGTATGGATGTTGACCATGTCGGCATGCCTTTGCTCACGCTCTGTAACGAGCTGGGCGTCATAAGAGTCCCTTTGTTGGGTCCATAATTGAAGCAGGGCACTCTGCCTCCCCTGGGAAATTGTGGGGCGGCGTAATGGCGTCCGCCGCACAATTACCCTGGCTCTTGGGCGTGCCCTGCCGCGTGGTGTCGTACCCTCAACAGCAACCGGCCTGCTTTGCAAATCCTCAGCAGCAGAGTGAACACTGGGGACTGTAGTGTCAGTCTCCCCATGTGCAAGCACAATGGATGGAGATTCACTCTGCTGCTGAGGATTGGCCAGAGAAACATTATGGAGCAGTTCCAAATTGGGACCCAGGGGGAGTTCATCCGACGTGCCCTGTACGGAGACATCATCATCTTCCTCCATGTCCTGGATCTCTTCCATGAGTGTGCGGGTCTGTAGGGACATATCAAAAAAAAAAGGGTAAGTTTGCGTCCAAATTTTGGATTTCAACAGTTTAACACATTCTTAAGCACTTGTTAGTATTTATGATACTAAATTAACTTACCGGAAATCTCTGATCTGGGCTCCTATGCTGTACGGACCTGGTAGGCATAACCAAACTGGGGGGTGAGTTTACCCTTGCTGAGGGATCATGCTGGGCTGAAGAAGAGAAAAACAAACCACGTAAACACACACATAACCTTTTTTTGGATAGGTAATCAAATATAGCTCTATTTGTAATATTATTCAAGTCTAGAGCAATGGTGACCTTTGTTCAAACACACGCAAGTTTACATAGGTGCAATGGCTGTGAAAAACTGCTAACTGACCTCAGTTCGAAGTCAGGAAGTGTACCCAGTCAGCATACAACTTTCAACGCACATTTTGGGATTTAGCCTACCATTCGCTAGGTACGTGGTACTCAAACAATTGTGGTAAAGGCCCATTTCAAGGTATGTGGTGAGAGGTGAATGTCTGGCCATGGTGCTGACGCAGGGGGTGTCTAGTTAAAAATAAATACACTGGTGGAGGGGCTGGAGATTTCAAAGTGCCAACTAATAAAGGCTGCTTGCCCTTGCTGGGCTGGATGGGCCAGAGCTGAGGGGACAGGGATTGGATGGCTAAAGGGGGGAGTTAACGTATTGATGGTGATGGGATGGATGGAGCCAATCGGTTACAAATGTATGGGGCTTATGTGGGGGGGGGGCATGGGGGGACTGTGGCAGATGGGCCAGAGCAGGGGCAGCGGGACACGATTGTGGCCAGAGAAATTTTTACAAAGTTACTGTGTACCTTGCAATGCCACTTCCTGTGCAGTACTTCATATTGCAATGCTATGTTTCAGGGAGCCAGCACATTGGGCAGGAGACCAAACACTACATCGGCGATCAAGGGGGCAGCTCTGAGCACGTCAACACAGAAGTAACTGAGTGCAGGGCTGTCTGGGCAGGGGTCCTTGAATGTGGTGCCAAGGTCCGCATTGGGACCTCGGGCCGCCAGTTGAGTCTCGCTGCTCTAGGTCAGATATGTTTGTGGGTGGCTAATTAAATTGTTAACTCAAACACAACTCACACAACCAAAAGGCAACACATACATAATGATGTGTGTTTTGTGATTGATTCCAAATATATCACTTATCTTGCGAAACTTCATGACTTTAACAATCCAATTGGACATTTTATCTTAGCCATAATGGCTGTGGGCCTAAATGTGTGATTCCCAGGGACCAAAAGAGGACACAAACAGCCACAGTAGTGCGAGGCCAAGCAAGGCAAACCATAGGGGCATCCCGTTATCTTGTTACTAGTGAACTGTAGATTATTTAGCAAACAGGCAAACATGCAGATTTAAGAGTACTCACCGTGGGTACGGGTCGGTGAGTCTGTGTCCCTTAGACCAGCATGTCCACCGACCGCGACCGGATGGAGAAGTCCAAGCACAATCTCCTCAGCAGGGGTAAACTCCAATTTGGAAGGAAAGCCACCTCCAGTTTTCATGCTGAAAAGAGAAAATCGTTTGGTACTCAGAAAAGGTGCATACAGTACATGCAAAACATTATATTTAGCGAAAAAATTTATTTACCTGTAATTATGCCTTTTAATTTCTTTTTGCCGTACAGCATACTTCAGATCAGAGATTTTCTTCTGAATTTGGGACACATCTTTCCTCTCTTCCCCCGCTGCATTTACTTGTCGGAGGATGGTTTCAAACAATTCCATCTTGCGCTGCTTGGTGGTGTGTTTGGATTTGCTCCCATATAGCTCGTCATAGTATAATGTAAGGCCACTAGCCAATGCCATATTTTGGTCATGGGAGAATCTCCCACTCAACTGGCCGCGGCGCAATGTGCGGCCAGATGGTTGGCTTGGCTGCTCCTCCATGTGTGCAGACACATGTGGTGACATTATGGCCTGGGGCTGGGTAGGGGAATGGCCGGATTGGTGGCTTCCCAATGACTGGACTGGACTGGCCAAGGGACTGGGTGTTCTTGCGTGGCTGGCCACCGAACTTCCAGGTGTAGATGTGGTCATGGTTGCAATTCGGGGCCCTCTTGGGGGGCTAGGTTCCCGGCTGGTGCCAGGTCGGGGGCTCGGTTCCCGGCTGGTGCCAGGTCGGGGGCTTCTGGCCCTGGATGGGGTTCTTCGGGCCCTGTAGGGGCTTCTGGCCCTGGATGGGGTTCTTCGGGCCCTGTAGGGGCTTCTGGCCCTGGATGGGGTTCTTCGGGCCCTGTAGGGGCTTCTGGCCCTGGATTGGGTTCGGCGGGCCCTGTAGGGGCTTCTGGCCCTGGATGGGGTTCGGCGGGCCCTGTAGGGGCTTCTGGCCCTGGATGGGGTTCGGCGGGCCCTGTAGGGGCTTCTGGCCCTGGATTGGTTTCTGCGGCCTCTGGCTGGGCTTCGTGCCCTGGATGGGGTTCGGGCCCTGGCTGGGCTTCGTGCCCTGGATGGGGTTCGGGCCCTGTAGGGGCTTCGTGCCCTGGCTGGGCTTCGTGCCCTGGATGGGGTTCGGGCCCTGTAGGGGCTTCGTGCCCTGGATGGGGTTCGGGCCCTGGCTGGGCTTCGTGCCCTGGATGGGGTTCGGGCCCTGTAGGGGCTTCGTGCCCTGGATGGGGTTCGGGCCCTGTAGGGGCTTCTGGCCCTGGATGTGGTTCTTCGGGCCCTGTAGGGGCTTCGTGCCCTGGATTGGGTTCTGCGGCCTCTGGCTGGGCTTCGTGCCCTGGATTGGGTTCTGCGGCCTCTGGCTGGGCTTCGTGCCCTGGCTGGGCTTCGTGCCCTGGATGGGGTTCGGGCCCTGGATGGGGTTCGGGCCCTGGATGGGGTTCGGGCCCTGGATGGGGTTCTTCGGCCTCTGGCTGGGCTTCGTGCCCTGGATGGGGTTCGGGCCCTGCTGCGGGGCATGGGTTGCCGAACTGCCCTACTTGAAGGCATGGCCGGTGTGGGCTCACTTGTGCTGCCTCTTCTGGGGGCAGAGGTGGTGGGTGCTGCAGTTGCCAGCTTTTTGGCTGCAGGGGCACGGGGCTTGGGGCCCCTTTTTTTGGTACCTGAGGGTCCAGGGTCCCTTGGTGGGGCCGAGGTGGGAGTCTTGCCTCTCAGTTTTCGCCGACCTTGCTGGGACCTTGTTGTTGGGCCCTCCGCGGTCTTGCTTGGCTGGGGTCGCTTGCTCATCGCCTTTTTCGGTGCCATCGTACACAAATGCTCAAAGAGAATGAGCTTTGGGTGCAGGGACCTTTAAATAATGAGCCCAGCGTGTGACGCCTATGCGCACGACTACGCGCTCGTACGAACGTACGTTCGAGCGGAACCAGGAAACCGCTGGGGTTTCACTTATCTGCTGCCTTGAAGAAGCATAAAGATGGCGCCCACTATCTTCACCCGTCAACAGGAAGAGATCCTCATGCTGGTAAGTGGCTGCCTGTGCATTTTAATCGAATAGTCAATGATGGCCTAAATGTAAATGATGCGTTTGGAACTAGTTTGGGGTCTCTTAATGTTTAATCACTGGCTCCTCACACTTCATCCTCAAGGGCCGAGCCTGGCCACGTTTTCAACTGTCTATGCTGATGTCCTAATTCGGCCAATTGCTCCGGCTTAGCAACAGTTAATTAACCTGTGGAGTAGCGGGGCGAGCTGGCAAACCTGGCCTGTCTCGGACCTTGATGCGGATGTTTGAGGAACACTGTTTTCCTAAGCCATAAAAACACAACGGGAAGCCACACACGTGGTCCAAAAGCCTAAGCATTAGGCTACATCTTGGATGTTTAAACCATCCTAACATGCCATAGATGCAGGTGGCCTGATTCTTGATGTTGGCTATTATCTGTATGTACATGGTGTGTGATACATATAACATAAGACCAGACTGTCAATCACAGTCAACGTCCTCTTTAAGGCACTCCCCAAAAATGGCTGCCACTCGAAATGTGTGTGTTAATGACATTAAATTCTCAACTTGTGATGCAACACATATGGGTCTGTGTGTAAAAGTAAAAGCTCTGTGTCCATTATGTTTTTCAGATCATGCTTCAGCGCCGGTATGACTTCGCGCCCAATGTGTGCGAGAAAAGGGACATCGCCCGGGAGATCATCGCGGAAATCCACCGTGTGACCAGCACCACCTTCACTCACACCCAGATAATGCAGCATTGGTCGGACCTGAAACGTCTGCACATGCCCCGGGTGCGGAGGTATTTTGGGATCCATTTCCCAAGTAAGTACAAAGCAATAGCATGGTATATGTTCCAAATGTATAAGTTATGCCTTTATTTATAATGACTTTTCTTTGGTAGTGTTGGAAATGGATTTCAGAATTCGCCGCACCCGGAGACGTACAGGCCGACCAGTGCTGCATGACTCTGCATCTGTGAGTGAAGGTGGTGGATCTCCCGGGCGACGGACCTACCCCTCCTCTGTGGCCTCCTCAGACCAGCCCCTGGACCTTACCACAGAGGAGGGGCCAAGGCGCGTGGGCGTGGAGTCATACCTGGCCACGCATGGGGAAGGCTCTGGTATGTCACTCTTCATGTATAGGCACAAAGATATACATGGCAGGCCAAAAACTAAGTTATCCTTTATTATGTATTTGTAGAAGCTTCTGGAGCGGGTGAGATAGTGGAGGAGGAGGCAGCAGAGATGCTTGAAGTCGATCCTGGCGAAGGTGAGTGATGTCAGCCAGACTGGGAGCCAGATATGTTGGGAATAGTGACTCTATACAAGTACTAACCAAATGTCACATGTTTCTCCAGGGACTTCTTCACAGCAGAGCCAGGACCAAGGGCAGCCTGTTGGCCCCAACCAGCCATCTGTCGGCCACCAACTCCGTAAGTCTCCATGCCATTATTCATATTAATGTTTGCTTAGCTAATAACACACACATAACTAAAGGCGTAGCCAATGTGTAGTTCACACTTTCATGTGGGCACTTCGTTAGCTTAAAGAGGACCCTAACTAGTATTAAGAACCAAAGACTTAGCCATCACACTGTACCTACAGATTAGAACCATGGAAAAACACCCTTCACCCATCTAATGCATGTTATTAGACTGAACAAAACCAATATTGGGGAATATGGAATGCGCAATATTTACAGGCAGCATGGGATACAGATTGAAAAAAGGAAGGTGCTGCCATGCATTGTGTGAGTGATGACCTTTCCCTCAACCCAGCTATGCTCGGGATTCCCAACGCACCACTGTAACCTACTCCCCTGTACTTTATCCAACTCTCCACTCCTCATTAAGTGTTATGCTTCAGAGTCCAGATGGCGGCGCTGTAATCCCCAAAAAACCCTAAATAACTTTGAGGTGGTGCAGAATCATTTGTGAATAGTTATTGGTTTTCATTAAATAATGTTGAAGGTCCGGTTTAAGGAGTTTAAACACTTACCTGTGGGAAATGCATTAACTGTATCCCTTTGAAGAAGGACATATGTCATGCATTTACATGTATTTGATTAACCATAAATCTATTTCCAGCATACAAACCGGTCTGGGACTCCTATTTATGTTTCTTTCTCTATTGGTTACAGGGATGATCCCCCAAACCTTGGCGGGAAAAAAAAAAAGAATGAAGGAGTTGGTGGCCGAGCTGCTGGCCATACAGGCGACGTTGGGGCCAACAGATGAAGAAGAGGATGATGAATAGTGCCCTTGGTCCTGGCTCCTTTCTTTAACTTGTTTTTAAAGTTTTTACAATTTTAAAAAGTGTTTTATGGTTTTTTAAAAAAAACAAAAAATATGTTTTAAAAAAAAACACCAAAAAAAAAAAATATATGTGTTTTACTGTTAAAAACAAAATAAAAAATTATATGTGTTTTACCGAGAAAAAAAAAAAAAAAGTTTTAAAAAAAACAACCAAAAAAAAAAAGATGTTTTGAAAATTATTAAAAACAAAACAAAGAAAATAATTTAAATAAATTAGATTTTAAGCCTTCCTAAATGTGTCTTTTCTAATATGCACACACCCAAAAAATTACACAAACCAGAAACAACACGCTTAGAAACATATAGACATATGTAAATTATGTGATTTTCTTACGTTTTATGGACCGAGAAATGAAGTTGGATGCAAGCGCTAAGGGGTTTAGGTAAGTTTGAGGGACCGAGAAATGAAGTGGGATGCAAGCGCTAAAGGGTTTAGGTAAGTTTGAGGGACCGAGAAATGAAGTTGGATGCAGCCGCTACGGGGTTTAGGTAAGTTTGAGGGACCGAGAAATGAAGTTGGATGCAGCCGCTAAAGGGTTTAGGTAAGTTTGAGGGACCGAGAATTGAAGTGGGATGCAAGCGCTAAGGGGTTTAGGTAAGTTTGAGGGACCGAGAAATGAAGTTGGATGCAGCCGCTACGGGGTTTAGGTAAGTTTGAGGGACCGAGAAATGAAGTTGGATGCAGCCGCTACGGGGTTTAGGTAAGTTTCTGGTTGAGGGTGCGCATGCGCAAGATCTTATAAACATACGAACGCACGAATCTAAGAGGCCAAAAACCAATGAAAACCAGAGGCAAACGCAAGTAATTGGAAGAGCTTGACGATGGAAGCAGCCGAAAAAACAGGCTGCCGCCGCAACAGGTGAGCACATGAACGTGATTTTTACGATTGCCAACTGACTGAGGCAAGTTCGGGAGATATCATACGAACGGACGTATCTTTTAGGATAGAAACGTATTTGCTTATAGAATCACTCGCAAGTTCATACGAACGCACGAGCGGACGTGAAAAATAGGATGATCGTGAGCCAAATCCAAGCTGTTACATGTTTCTTTGAATCAACCCAATAGTCCCCAAATAACTCACCCCCTCAGAAGGCAGTGCATGAACTCCGCATCCCAATGAGGCTCACCATAAAGCCTATGGCCGGCTCCCCTTTGTAGTACAGGGTCTGCGGCTTGGAGCAGCGCTCCTGGAGCACTTGACCCTAGTGCTCTTCTACCTTCACCCGATCTGTCAGCCGAGGCTGGGAGGCAGTGGGAGTCCAGAATCGGATGGGAATAGACTTGCAGGACCGCAGGCTTGGTTGCTTCGCTCACCTGCGCAAGAGAGGGAGAGCCATCTTCTATCTTCGCAGTCCGACTGCACAAGGAAAACTGGGAATTTGTGGGAGGTTCCTGGCTTTTTATAGGGCCGGGAGATGCCACAAGACTTTTCTGCAGTCCACTGCGCCACCTTGTGACGGATAACCCAGACGCAAGGAATAAGTGAAACAGGGCGTGCTGTATACTTGGAAAATATGTGTTCCTGCTTAAAGAATTGTAATGTAATGTAAAGCACAGCTGCAATGCTCAGCACCTGCTGCAACATGTAAGTAAAAACCACCTTAGCTCCACTGACATTTTAATTCATGTGATACTAATTTACATAGTGAGAAATCAGAAAAGCTGTTTCTTAGTTGAAAATATGACCTTCCGCTGGTTTAGAAACCTTCGATAAAATATTCCCATGCAACAAAAATCAATACATTATAGTACAATATGAAAGCAGAAGAAACAGCTCACAATCTCCAGTGGGAAGATAGCCAATAATCAGACACAATAATAACCACATACTTTTTGTGATATGTGAAGAATAAAAAACAAAATACACAGTGCTATAACTAACTTTCCACACCAATATAACATGTTTAATTAAATAAACTTATTTTCAAATTATTATTAAATATTCTCAACTCTGCAGTCAGCTCCCAGCTGCCAACATTACATAAAATTCACACCATACGTAGCAGAGCGAAAATATTAAAAGTGATAAAATCCATATAAATCATGAATAATAAGTCCTTAAAGTCCCAAGAAAAGGGGGTGCTCCCAACAACTGCGGAGAATGGAAACTTCATAGATAACACCAGTGTTTCTATTATGTGCACTGTGCACTAGCAAGGGTGTAGCAACCAAGGATGTGGGTAGTTTGGACTCTGAAGTAATAAGTTGTGTGTGCTGTCAGACTCACAGTACTCAAACTCTTGATAGATGTTCCAGTTACTTTATCAAAGATTCCAACTACCAAAATAGTCCCACAAGCACAACACCATACACATACACATCAATCTTTAGCAGTCCCAGATGTTTTCACTTGCTCCCCGCAGTTCTAACTGGTACTTTACAGACCAGCTCCCAAACACAGAAGTCACACCAGAACCTTTAGTGATGACACCTGGGCTGTACGCTTCCTCCACAGTTTCTCTGGAGTTGCTGTCTGAATTAGTCTTTGCTCTTGGTTTCTCATTGTTCCTGGCTGCTCATTCCTGTAAGTTACTTTTTCTGTGGCTCTACTATGAGTAACACTCAATATGATTTTAACTCGTTACAAACCTAACTTAAATAACTTCTGATCCCCTCCTATCGGTAAATATTGTTTCAACATTAGACCACCAGGAGCATGTCTGCCAATTAACCAGTCACCATCTTTATTCTTAACAAACACCACAGTGCACTGACTTTAAGTCCTTATAGGGTTGTACTTCCCTTTATACAAAATTATGCCCTCTAGTCCTCACTAAGTCCTATCTGCCACAAATCAATGGCAGTTTGAAAAGTTGAGACTTTTCTCACCTGGCGCAAAAAAAACCCTAAATGACTTACAATACCATTGCATTCCACTTCTTGTTGCTATTCAGAGTTGGCTATTTGCCAGCTCTGATGACTTACCCAACTTGGCTAACTACAAACAATCACTGCCAACAAAACCCTTGTGGCAAGGCATTGTGTGAAACCCCCCAGGGTGCTGCAACACTCACCTGCTTCCGCCCCACTTGTCAATTTAAACATCCGGCAGCCGCTGCTCTGGTGATTGCCGAAGCCCTTAATTTAAACAGAGCTATTTGCCGAGCATTACATATGCTCAGCAATTGGCTCTGATTGGACAAGAGCCTGAGCATTCGCTGTAGGACTGGCAAGAGGTGAGTTGTTCTGGGCGATCTGGGGTTTTTCAACAGTGGTTCATCCCAGTTCAGGATATCCTGGGGGGGGGGGGGTGTAAGGAACAAATCCTGGGAAAGTCAAAATCCTGGGTTTTATTTCGTTTTAAGTAGCAAAGGCAGTATACTATTGTACTTAAATTGGAACGACATAACTTTGGAATTAAAAATAACTCCCCAGACTTCCTCTGCCCCCCCCTACCCCTCTGGTTCACCAATTGGGCTATTTGTGCTCACTTCGCTGAGCACATTTAGCCTGTCCCTTCCTCGGTCGCTGGGCACCTTCTGACAAGCAGCACCATTTTTCTTCTCCTCTTCTTCCCAGCAGACACTGCGCCCATCCCTGATCTCGAGCCAGCACGATATCTGCTGTATAGACTGCAGAGCAGGGGGAGTATAAAGCCGTAAGATTTGAAACAGAGTGGGGGAGAGACAGGTAGCAGAGAGAGAAGACAGGCTTCTTCCGGATGGGTAAAGCCAGGGCAGTTAGTGTACGTCTAAGCTTTGCTTATCCTTGGAATACAACAGGATTTTAGCGAATGACAGATCGCCAACATCCAAAAGATAAGCAGTGCCATGGGGAGGATTGAAATAGCCCTACTCATCGGGAGGTCTGTTGCTCTTCTTTAAAACTCTCTAGGCATGCTCCCTAGGCAGGCATGTACAATATGCCCAGAGCATGTGTTACACTCATATTGTAAATTGTTGTATTGATCCTACATAGGGAATTGTCAAGCAGATCGTATCGAGGGATTGAAGTCATTGGGGGGTGGAGAGCTAGATTGTCCATATAAAGGTTACATCAACTAAAAATTTGTAATAGGAATATAAGGAATCATTTATTTAATCTGGTCAGTGACATTGAGTGATGTGGTGGTTTTAAACCCTAACAATTCTAGTAAAAACCTCAAAAGCCCCATCCTATCTTGCTATCTTGCTATGCCCCCTACAGGACCTTCCCCCCTTCTCAGATAACATTGCTCAGTGCTCCACTAGGCAAAACTGTTAGTTGGTGAATTACCTTTCAGTGAAACCTTAGTAGGTAGAGAAAAACTAAAGCAGTTGTGTTTTATGGCAGTTCATTTTATTTTAATGTTAAGCCCTTTGTTACATCAAGCTGGAATAGTCATGAAATAATCATTAAATAATATACGTTGGCTCATCATCGGAAGACATGTTTCAATGCTGCACACATGTGAATTGTGTTTGTTTGGCATCCTCTTTCACCACTATTATAATGATCTATAGCTGTATTTTAGGCTGTGTCTGGATTTCCTGTTGCAATGTGATAAATAATTCACTATACTTATAATCACAAAGGGAATATTTACACTGTAAAACAAGGATAAAACAGTTTGGCTGTTAAAGCCAAGCCTCCCTGTCTGTAATATATTGCTAAAGACGCTGTAACCGACATTCCATCTAGCAATAAGGCTTGTGACCCAATGAAAATAAACTGCCAAAGCCCACACTGCCCACTTGTTTCAATGCTCACGCTAGGAATAAACTAAAATAAGCATGGCTCTTAGATAAAGGACATGTGATTTACACAACCTGGCGTTTCATAAGGCCACATTTGCTTACAGCAGATTTGCTCTTTCTGGCACACAGTAGTGGGGGAACAGCTGAGAGGAGCTGTAATATCTGTAGAGACAGGATGAAGATATATACCCCTAACATGACATCCTGCAACTGGACTTCGAAAGCCAACAATTTATCTTCCTATTTATGCTTTAGTAACACAATTCATCATCAGAAAGTCACCTTCAACAGATTGCATCAACACTCAAAGCGTGAACATAATAAGAAAGCAATATACTTTTTATGACTATTTATGACTATTTGTCTCTATAAATGGGGGCAATTTGTAATCTGTAATTTGTAATCAAGTTTCTTGAAAGGAGCTAAAGAAAAAAAGTAATAACGTTTCATGATTCTTTAAAGAGGAATATCATGAATTGGGATGTCCCGCTGTGTGAAACCCTCCAGTTTCACTCACCTTCTCCTGGAGCCAGTGCCACATCCTTGCGCACCTCTAGCCATGGCCACGTCCACATACAGGATTTCTAAATGGATAGCGCTACTGATGGTGCCGCGCAGCTGCTTAGCCATCCAGGTGGCTTAGCTGTCAGCATCACTGTGCGAAAACGAGTGACAACGAGCATGCTGATTGGCTAAGCGCCCTGCTCAGCCAATAAGCGCACTCCCTTCCGTCCGAGTCTGCGCCGTGGGAGCGGAAGGAAGGTGAGTAAAACGGGGTGACCTGTACACACATCGGGGCATTCGAATTTGGGATGCCGCTGCACAGAGGATGGAAAAAGTGAAAATTCATGTGTGAAATTTAAGTATACATTGAGTTAGTGGCTCCTAATAGAACATACGGATAAAGTTATACATTTATTATGGCTGTCATTATTGTTTAATTATAACTTACACAAATAATGGAAAAACAGATGGCCCATATGGTCTCCCTCTGTCATCAACCTTCTATTTTTCTATATTTCTCTATACAGCTCCATCTTCTGTGGCGCTGTAGCTAAACATTCAGGTAAGATCCTGTGCCCTTAATTTACCCCTAAAATGAACATTTAAAAGAACAGTCCAAGCAAATGGACAAGAAAAAAACAAACCCCAATTAGCGGCAGCAGCCTTTGAATCTGTCCTCAGTCGGATCTACAAAAATATGGCTGCCGGCTCCCATGAGTGAGGGCACGCCTAGTGTTGACACCGCTGACAGAAGAGGAATGTGGGCAGAGATAAGTCACAGTAGCACGCTTCTTCTGCACATTCTGCACCCCCCTTCCCAGCCACAGCTACCCTCCAAAGTTCAGGTCCCCATTGATTTCAATAGAGACTGGGTTCAGGTCTCCAAATCCGAACATTTATTTAAAGTTCAAACTCTTATTCAAACTCATCCCTATTCATATCCCTATGGGCTAAGCCTTTCTGGTTGCAGCACTCTCGGCTTAAGCAGCCACTGCTAATAGCTTATACAGATGTACAGTACAGTAGCAATCGTTAACCCAGAAACATAGATCAACTATCAACTCAGCACTGAAGCCATTGCGCTCATGATAGCTCACATGATGTGCACCCCCTGCTGAGTCTACTTCCATGTGACCAGTAGCAGGGACAGGTACTGAGACTGGCACCAGAGCCAACAGTACTGAAACTGGACTGCAGCAGCTGGACTTAAAAAGGACAAAAAGCCTTTATTTCACTCTTTTAGGCTCAAAGACCAGATGATTCCCTGTTTCTGATACATGCTGATTCTCGATTGCCAGCCCCAACTGGTCACCTGGCTAGCTGGCTATATGCCTGACACCCTGTCCAGACTAAAAATAAAAATACATTGATATTTATCTTTTCTCCCCTCCAGCCTTCCATTCTAGTGTGATTAAATCCAATTTGATGGATCCCGAGATCAAGTCCTTCAGCATCCCTGCTCACCAGCAAGCACTTCCTGATGCTCCATGAGCCGCCATCTTGGACGTTTAAAGGCTCATAACATACAGTAGATGCAGGTAGGATGATTTTTAATGTGGGCAAATCTGTATGTGGGAAACATATAAGATAGGCTCTTATTCAGGGTGAAGGTCCGCTTTAACTGGTTACCCCTTATCTTGACTACAAGTTAGCTTTACTCCTAAATTGGAAGTCCAAACATTTTGTTACACCCCCCATGATCTCATGCATGTGCCATGGCTGTCCCTGGCCTGATCTCCTGCATGTGCCATGGCTGTCCCTGGCCTGATCTCCTGCATGTGCCATGGCTGTCCCTGGCCTGATCTCATGCATGTGCCATGGCTGTCCCTGGCCTGGTCTCCTGCATGTGCCATGGCTGTCCCTGGCCTGGTCTCCTGCATGTGCCATGGCTGTCCCTGGCCTGATCTCATGCATGTGCCATGGCTGTCCCTGGCCTGATCTCATGCATGTGCCATGGCTGTCCCTGGCCTGATCTCCTGCATGTGCCATGGCTGTCCCTGGCCTGATCTCATGCATGTGCCATGGCTGTCCCTGGCCTGATCTCATGCTTGTGCCATGGTTGTCCCTGGCCTGATCTCCTGCATGTGCCATGGCTGTCCCTGGCCTGATCTCATGCTTGTGCCATGGTTGTCCCTGGCCTGATCTCCTGCATGTGCCATGGCTGTCCCTGGCCTGATCTCCTGCATGTGCCATGGCTGTCCCTGGCCTGGTCTCCTGCATGTGCCATGGCTGTCCCTGGCCTGATCTCCTGCATGTGCCATGGCTGTCCCTGGCCTGATCTCCTGCATGTGCCATGGCTGTCTCTGGCCTAATCTCCTGCATGTGCCATGGCTGTCCCTGGCCTGATCTCCTGCATGTGCCATGGCTGTCCCTGGCCTGGTCTCATGCTTGTGCCATGGTTGTCCCTGGCCTGATCTCCTGCATGTGCCATGGCTGTCCCTGGCCTGATCTCCTGCATGTGCCATGGCTGTCCCTGGCCTGATCTCCTGCATGTGCCATGGCTGTCTCTGGCCTAATCTCCTGCATGTGCCATGGCTGTCCCTGGCCTGGTCTCCTGCATGTGCCATGGCTGTCCCTGGCCTGATCTCCTGCATGTGCCATGGCTGTCCCTGGCCTGATCTCCTGCATGTGCCATGGCTGTCCCTGGCCTGGTCTCCTGCATGTGCCATGGCTGTCCCTGGCCTGATCTCCTGCATGTGCCATGGCTGTCCCTGGCCTGATCTCCTGCATGTGCCATGGCTGTCTCTGGCCTGATCTCCTGCATGTGCCATGGCTGTCCCTGGCCTGATCTGCATGTGCCATGGCTGTCCCTGGCCTGATCTCCTGCATGTGCCATGGCTGTCCCTGGCCTGATCTGCATGTGTCATGGCTGTCCCTGGCCTGATCTCCTGCATGTGCCATGGCTGTCCCTGGCCTGATCTCCTGCATGTGCCATGGCTGTCTCTGGCCTGATCTCCTGCATGTGCCATGGCTGTCCCTGGCCTGATCTGCATGTGCCATGGCTGTCCCTGGCCTGATCTCCTGCATGTGCCATGGCTGTCCCTGGCCTGATCTGCATGTGCCATGGCTGTCCCTGGCCTGATCTCCTGCATGTGCCATGGCTGTCCCTGGCCTGATCTCATGCATGTGCCATGGCTGTCCCTGGCCTGATCTGCATGTGTCATGGCTGTCCCTGGCCTGATCTCATGCATGTGCCATGGCTGTCCCTGGCCTGATCTCCTGCATGTGCCATGGCTGTCTCTGGCCTGATCTCATGCATGTGCCATGGCTGTCCCTGGCCTGATCTCCTGCATGTGCCATGGCTGTCCCTGGCCTGATCTCCTGCATGTGCCATGGCTGTCCCTGGCCTGATCTCCTGCATGTGCCATGGCTGTCCCTGGCCTGATCTCCTGCATGTGCCATGGCTGTCCCTGGCCTGATCTCCTGCATGTGCCATGGCTGTCCCTGGCCTGATTTCCTGCATGTGCCATGGCTGTCCCTGGCCTGATCTCATGCATGTGCCATGGCTGTCCCTGGCCTGATCTCATGCATGTGCCATAGCTTTCACTTACAAAAATGGCTAATTGTGGCTAAAACACATGGCATCAGCTGGGAGCAGAGTGAAGCAGGAGCATTGAAAATTGCCTAAAGGTACTCTTCTCGGGGGGGGGGGGGGGGCAATGCAAGGGACGCAAGTTAAAAATGGGTCTGCTTTAAATAGGCACCAGGTTCCCACAGACCGTAGCTTCACCTATGTTGCACAACTTTAGTGTCTATTGTGAAGGTGAAAGCAAAGTGATCGCATTTCCAATGAACCTGTCTACCACTGAAGAGTCCGACCGGTAGATAAGATCTATTCTCCAAAAAGTGCAATGCAGCCAACACAGATCGATAATTTCAAGTTTTCATTAATGCATTAAATATACAGCACAGTCCTTTCCAGAATGTAAAACACAAAAGCAGAGACTGTTAAAGAGTAATGGGCTAATCTGTTCTTTTCATTTAGCATATTTATGTGTTTATCCTCTGGAAAAGCCTGCCGTTGTCTAGAAACGTTACATTCCTTTGGGGCAAATTCCTGGCCTTTCCCGAAACTCTTTAGAAGGGTTTGATTCTTCTAAAATACTAATAAATATCACTGGATCACATCCTAAAAAATATCTGGACCTAAAAAAATGATTCTACCCCTTAATAGGAAACAAGTAATTAGTTTACCATTAGCTGTTTATTTGTTACAAAATATATTATACCACTGCTTCTTACAGAAGTAAAACCTGAGCAGACAGGACCCACTGTGCCTTGGGGACCATCCCGAGGGACCACAGCAGGGACAAGCCAGCTGGACATCTCTTTGCATGTCCATGGTATTGCAGCTGCTGGCACCCCTTGAAAGTGTTGGTGTTTGCTGGGTAAGTTGGGGAAGAAGGACACGACTATGCTGGAGGATAGCATAAATAAAAGCCTATAATGGCGTAACACAGTTTATCCATTAGTAACCATAGGTATATAATTATATATCAATAAAAGTCTTTTTAAATGTTATATCCACTTTTATTGATATATAATTATATACAAACTGTATTACGCCATTATAGGTTTTTATTTATGCTACTGCTGTTCCTCTACACTTGAATGTAATATAACTGTATATATAGTAAGATGACATCATACTGAAAATATATCTTTTGATATTTACACTAGGGCACTGAAGAAGCCTTTTTGTCGAAACATGTTTGCCCTCTTATCGATCGCCATACCAGTAAGATAAATAAGCTGTTACATAAGAATGCCGTCTTTAAGGATACTTGGAGTGCAACCAATTGTTATATGAATATTTGTTTTATTAGATGTTAATTGTATGCTCCATACATGACTGTAATAAGAAAAATATTACCTAAAGATCCGTCAGGATCTTTGTCTTAAACAATGGTTTTCAATAAAAGCATGTTTTAAACTAACTCAGAGGTGTGGTGGGAGTGCTGGGTCCTGGTTGGGCGTCGGGATTGGGCCTAATCCTGAAAAACTTCTTACTGAATACAGTTTAGATGGACCAGCAATCTCCAAACCCCCTCTGAAACGTAGATTTATTCTGAGGTGGGTCGCCGTACAAGTAGGACAGACCTCCACTTAGTGGAGATCTGCCCTAATTTATACTTACCATAGTTTTTATCCTCCTTGAAAAGATTGGCGCTGTATTGTCCAGGCGCTGGTCAGCGCTTCATCATTACCGTGATCACATAAATCACTGCTGGGGACAAAGGGGCAAACTTTCCAGTGCGTTTAGGCTGCGGTTTAGTAGTTAGGTCCTGCGTTTCCATTATTGACAAGTCATTGACAAGTTTCCATTATTGAGTGCAAGTGCAAGTTCGGTACCAAAAATGTGTGTAAGATGAATTATAAGCATAAAACACTTCAATGCAGTTCTGCC
Organism: Gastrophryne carolinensis; assembly: GCA_027917425.1. Classification (NCBI taxonomy): domain Eukaryota; kingdom Metazoa; phylum Chordata; class Amphibia; order Anura; family Microhylidae; genus Gastrophryne; species Gastrophryne carolinensis. The sequence continues at coordinate 459,020,750 of CM051236.1, forward strand.
CATTGTGCTCTATGAGATCTCCACCTACAGCGCCCACTTTCAATTGGCGCTGCTTCTACCAGAGCGCCTGGTGCTATGATCATTTGGGTGCTAGCTTTAAATAAGACACTGGTTGGGGGCCACATTGTATTTTAAATCACATGCTGAGTGCCACTTTGTGCCGCTGAGGCAAAAATGTGGTGCTGTGTGGAGCTGACACTTCATAAATAAGACTCCCTGTATAGTAGTCTGTTCTGTATTGTAAAATGCATTTAAATAACTGTAAAGTGATTAAATCATTTTCTCCCATTATATTGCTATACTGTTTCATGTTATATTTTGTATATAATGATTTGATGTCTTCAGCACCTTTTACTTACTAAATCATGGGCAGGTTTGGCTTTACTTTTTCATGTTACACAAATTGAAAATTTAGCAAATTAGAGTAGATGAGTGACGCAACAACAGGCTAATTATTTTGAAAGATAACATGTACTAGAAAACATTAGGATCCCTGTTTCCCCCGGGTCAAGCAGACAGAAAATCTATTTCCCGGTGTTTTATGTGGGATTTGGGAATGCAGAGATATTTTTCTTCCAGCATATATAATTAAGCATAATTCAGTTTAAATACCGAGTTTGACAGCTCTGCTCTCTCAGGTATTTTGTAATTTTATTTGCTTTACTAACCAAATTACAAGTGGTATTTTACATGCCCTAACACAAGTCTACCCAGCAAGATTTAAGACACAAAGGGACTGGGAACCTTTCAATCAATAGTACTACACTGTCCCACATTGCTTCTTATCCACCCACACCACCAATGATTTACAGTACATATTGTACACATATAAATGAAAGAGCATCAATAGTAATTGTAAAACCACATGAAGTAAGGTATACATAAATAATAGTTTTTTTTAATGTTTATAATGTTTTTCCTCCTACATATTTTTCCTGCATTAGTCTACCAGTGGGACCCCAAAGCATATATTGCTGGGGCTTTTTTCAATCGATAAAAGTAGGTGAAATAGAGATGGGGAGGCTAATTTAAGACTAGTGCCACGTATTGCCATGTGAACGCCTATGTAGAGGCGCTTAGAGCGTCCGCAAGTGGTCACTGCAAGTGAGTGTTGGGCGCTGTGACTAGCGTAGCGGCTGGACAAGTGACGCTGTACTATCCTGTCCAGCATTGATAAGTGTGATGTCTGCAGGGCGCTGTAGAAGAGCTTTCCCTGATTCATTGCAGAGCCAATCGCGAACGCTAGGTGGTGCCCTGAGGTCAAAGCGCCCAAGACTACGCTACATCTATCAACAGGACAATTACAAAAAAGTGTTTGGTTGCCAGGCAGGAGAGGCCACACAATGATTTGAACTAAAAATTTAGAACATTACTTTAGGAAAACGCTATTTATACACAACCAAATAAAACACCATATGGGACAGTGATACTAAGCGACAGGTGCTACATTGCGCTGCTGAACATACAACGCCGGTGCTTTACACTGAGCCGCCGCTAGCAATACATTTGACACTACATGAGGCTTTTAGAGGCACTGACCACATATATGATTTTCACACATGCACCTAGCGTTCGTTGACGCTATGTAGCGATATGTTGCACTACCTGGCGTTAGCATTTCTTAAATAACCTCCATAAAAAAAAGCCTGTACCAGGCCAGGGTAAAGGCTCACATTAGGCAAGCCACAGCCCTCCTGTTGTCCCCCATCCATGCAGTCATTTCTACTCATATCATCCAGGCCACCATGTAAATTGAGAACCGTAAGCCACATGTGAATGTTCCCCTTTGTCACAGACCTAGCCTGAACAAGGTTATAAGGCACAGATCAGGCCAACTCACACAAGTAGGTACCTGAGTATTTGCTTCCCTAAACAGGTTCCTTGTGGTTGCCCTCTGGCTTCGTTCTGGCATAAGGTTCCATCTGCCCCTAGGTGCCTCCTCTTGTACAAATACCCTGCTGTGTCCATTCCTAGAACAATTACCAAGCTAGTTCCGATTGGTTTCTCTCTTATAATACCTTTATTCCAACATTAACATGGTAGGCACATGTCCATGCCATGTGCTGAACCTTTCAGACTCTGGGCGAATCTAGACAAATAAGGGGGTAATTTAAGAAGGGATAGATAGGGGTAGGGTCTCGTAGCAGCAGGCAGCGTCTGGTGAACGTTGGGCGTTGTAAGCAAAACCACATTTATGAAAGCAAATCTGGTGAGCGACTGTAACAGCGCCATGTAGAGTCCGATGTATTATTACAGGTGGATCAGCGTATAGCGCCGGGGCTCTAGCTTCCAGAGCGCCAGGTATTACCTTTTGCTCAGTGTTGCTCTCCCATACATTCAATGGCCGTTCATTTGCTTGTGTTTAAACAGCGTGTTTGACATTTTATTTATTTATTTTTTTTTTTTTTGTGTGGCCTCTCCTGGCTGCAAACAAACACTTTTAGAAACTTTTTTGACTTTTTATATTTTTATGCAGAATTGTCACTAAAGTGTTATTGTCACAGTGTTAAAACTATGGCCCTTATTTATCAAGGGCTAGCGCCAGGTAGTGTCTGACGAGCGCCAGGTACCGCCAGCTAACGGCGGCTACCGACTCAAGTACGCCCGGCGGCGGTCACAATGACGCATTTATCACGCTAAATGAGGCTAGCGCCGGCGAGAGCGACAGCTAGCGCGGGATTCATCATGTAGCCGACTGCAACGAACAGCGCCGCTGCTAATCCCATCACAGCGCCAGGTATGACCTGTCGCTCCCTGGCGATGTCCAATGCATTTCAATGGAGCAATCTTTAATTAATCATAATTAATTCCTATTAATGTTTATTTTTATTTTTTTTAATGTCAAAAATTCTGTGACCACTTCTGCAATGTTTGGATTTTTTTTTTAAGGTAAAAAAAAAAAAAAAAAAATTTGTGCAGAATTGATATTACAGGTCTGATATTAATGTATTCATATTACAAAATGTTTATCAAAACTTGTATAATTTTACAATCAAAAAATATGGTTGTTTGGGGGTTAAAATCTATTTTACACCCATCGCCGCCAGCGCTCTGGGGTTTAAACAAGGAGTTCACTGTGCGAAAAAATTCGGAGCGTGTTTTGTTAATGAATCTGCAGCAAGCCGTTCGCTCTGGCCATTCGTTGTCAGGCGCACCCATACAACGCTGAACCTGTGAAACAGCGACCCCCCAGCCCGTATTCAACATTACCGCACACCGACTGAGTCGCTGTCAACAAGCGAACAACGGCCAAGCACAGCGAATACTAGCGGGCGCTGTGAAAATCACGCTACTGGCGCTCATCTGTCGCTACCTGGCGCTATTAATAAATCGGCCTCCCCGTAATTCCACGTGTTTTCGCTTTGTTACTGGTGGATATGTGTTCAAAAACAGACTTTAATCACACTATGCTATAACGACCAGATCCAGAGTAACGCTGTGTGTGTCCTTTTTTAAAGTATGGTGTATTTAGCGCTGAGAGTCGGTCGCACTGAACTGGTGCTACCTGTCGCTCCCTGCAGCACTGTACTGGTGTTAGAATGCCCAACATACATCACATTCATCAATATGGCCAGGTTAATACATCGACTGAGGCGCTATGTTACAGTGCTCAATACATGTTTACAGCGTCTACTAGTGGGCGCTCTAAGCGCCGCTATACTGGCGCTCATCTGACGATACCTGCCGTTAGTAATGAATCAGCCTCAAACTACGGGAGCTACCACCTAATGTCTTACTAGGGGTCTCCCCACTAGTCTTACCAAACGACATGTCACATGTGCATTTTCAGGAGCTTCTTTGTCGCAAGCCCACAACTTACCTCACCACAAAGTATCTATTATTGGTCATGAAGAATTGTGAAGTGCACCTTGTAGGTGTTACTGACCCTTAAAATAGGTTGAAATTTAGAGGTTTAGGTCTTACCCTGTTTCCCCGAAAATAAGACCTACCCCGAAAATAAGGCCTACTGTGCTTTTAGCAAGAAGGATAAATATAAGGCCTTCCCCGAAAATAAGACCCCCCCCCCCCCCCCAAAATAAGACCTCCCCCCAAAATACCGTATTTGCCGGCGTTCGGGTGACATACCTGCAGACAGGGGCGGACTGGCCATCGGGCGCACCAGGAGAAGCTCAGGTCGGTGAGCAGCTGAAACAGGCTGGTTGCGGGTGAGTGGCGATGTGCAGGAGGGCGGTAGAGGTACCGGTAGCAGCCAATATGCGTGGGGGAGGGAAGCGGAGTTAGCGGCCGACAAGCTGAAAGGCGGGAGCGAGGAGGGAGGCCGATGTGAGTGCCGCAGGGTTGTAGCTGCCGTCATGCGGGAGGGCGGCGAATGAGCATCCGATGTGCAAGAGGGCGGGTGGTGACACTGGCCAATCAACGTTCTGATGTTTGCATACGGTACCTCGCAACTGGGCAGGACAATCACGGATTGGTTGTTATGTCCCGCCGCCCCGCCCCCTCAGGAAATGTCCCGGAATGCCATTGGAGCAGAGTGCAGGGCCGCAGGAGGCATAAGGCCATGTGAGGCCGCAGCGGCGGCGCCTGTCTCTTTCGCCTGACAGAGCGGAGCCGGCTAGCTGCGGGAGTTGGGGGGGGGGTGTGGTCCCAGCAGCTGATCCACCAATGAATCAGGCGGCACAGGCTGAGGGCCTTCTGATCACCCGCCCCACTGTCTGATCGCTCACTGGACGCCTGCTGCTTCAACAATACCGTAGGTGAGTGCTTGCTGGAGAGGCTGATGTAAGCCTTTCCTTTAATAGATGTAAGCATACCTCCCAAGTGTCCCTATTTGGAGGCCGTGTCCCCCTGTCCCTCGTTGTTCTCATTTGTCTGTCTTTGAAGTGTAACATGCAGATCTGCAGCAATGGTTCATTTGTAAAAATTTGTAAAAATGTAAGACATCCCCTGAAAATAAGACCTAGCGCATCTTTGGGAGCAAAAATTAATATAAGACAGTGTCTTATTTTCGGGGAAACAGGGTATTTTTTGAGACCTGGACACAGGTCTACTTTTAACAGTGAACCATATCTTATGGAAATGCACTCATTAACTCACTAGGCTGTTGTAACTGAAACAGAAAGGATCATGAATAAGAAAAGTTGCTTTTAATCCTCGATAATCATAGTATAAAGGAAAGCAAATAGGGTCTGCGGTGCTTCTTGTATAAATAGGTCTCTTTGTGGCTTTGGATAATCACGTTCTTTTATGCTCCAGCACTGGAATTAAACACCTTGACTACACAACATAGGAAATACAATGGTGTACGTGTCTCTCTGCCTCTGTGATCATTACTCCCAGCTTATGACATGACTCAGGAGGATCTGCGATTGTAATGCTATGTACAGGTAAAGGGGATTAGAGGGGTGATTAGGCTGACACGCTCCCACTGTATCGAGGATACGTGCACACAAACATTTATTTTCCAATGCCTCTATTCCTTATAATCCTTGCAATGTAATAAACAACATGATAAATAAGACAAACATGTGAAAAGGAAAACTCCAGCAAAAAACACTTTTTTTTTTCTTAGCTTTAAAATGGACCTAAAACTAAAATCCCCCATCTCCTGGGCATCATAGTTTGGGATACTCATTCTCTTAAAAATCCATAAAAATGGGCAAATATGGGCATCATACTCATCATACCATTTCCATACCACACAATGGGTCTGCAGCAGCCACATGTGTTCATCACAGACTGCTCCCCAGCCTGGTGAATCCTATTGGCTCTCCTTAGTCGTGCAGGCAGTACAGTTTCCCAGGTAAGTGTCACTAACTATAGGGCTGGGGGAGGAGGGCCAGAACCGGTGGGTCTATAAGCTTAAACTGACCTTCCCTGGAACACAGTTATTGGGAGGCTATAGGTCCTTTTTCAAGAGGACCAAAAGTCTGCCCATCCCACCCCTGTGCTTGGTAGAACAGTTAGCCAGCTACAGGTAAAAAATTATTTTTCTTAGCTTTAAGATGTATCTTAAGTAATCCTATCCCTCGTCACCTACGCATCCTAGTATATGGGATATTCTTTTGCTTAAAGTTCCCTAAAAAAAGCCAAAACTTGGGCAGCAAACAGTACTTACCCTTCCCTATTCCTGTGTTTACAGCAGCCACAAATGCTGATGGACATAAATGTCGTGGAACAACGAAGTTCACAGTGTGATGAACCCCATTGGCTGCCAAAGGCCGCACGTGCAGCACAGAAATGAGGCCCATATGAGCAGTTTTGCCTGCAAATCATAAAGCTCTGATGTCTCTAATGAAGGGCATGATATTTGGATTTTGTTGGAGAAACTGTACAACAGACTTCCAGCTTAGTCTATTTGACCTTTGCTAGGTTTTATTGCAGTTTGCAGCTATTGCAGGTTGTCACACTAGATGGCGCTGTTACCAATGCGCAACTGTAGAGTTTCTATGTGTTTTTCTGCTGTGTTGCTACTTCCTGTATATCGAGTTGTAATCTCTATCACTGCTTATTCTCTCTTCCTGTCTTTGTTTTTAAGTCACCATGTAAGGTGACATTCTCTTCATTCTGCATTCATGCTCCAGTAAAGCCAGTTCCTGTTATACCACTATTGTCTATCTGGATTACAACTCCACTGCACTCAGCACTCACACTCTGCAACAGATTTTACATCCACTTTAATCTCCAGCCTTTTACAATAAATATTTTTTTTCTGTGTGACAATAATAATCCTTTGTTGGAAACAGTTTGAGTATCTGAGACTCACAGAACAGGATCTCTTTAAAGCCCAAGGTCCAGGCGCATGCTAACTTTCTTCCCCACTATCCTCCATGGCAACAATGTAAATGAGCCATTTCAAACCCCAAAATCTCAGATTATATGTAAATAGCTTTTGTACTCTAAGCAACGCCGTTTCTTCTCTTCAGGATCTGGGTTGTGGCTGAGCAGGGAGGGGCGTGTCATTGCGCAGCTTTATGCGACATGAGCGGAAAACTTGGCAGGATTACTATGGCTTGCCATGCTAGTTAATGATGAGAGCACTAAAGGACGAGTGGCTGCTAGACCACTTTTTTTGCAGAATGAGCACCACGTTGTCTTGCACCAGTCTTCAGGCTCTGCCTTATTCAACGTGGAATTCTGTCCCTCTGCACACCTAGTCATTGCAATACAGGTGGCATATTGAAGCAATGAATGGTGTGGGCATGCAGAGGGACTGATTTCTTTCTTGATAGAGCCATGCCATGTCTAGTGCTGGATGCCCCAGTGTTTTTGTTGCCATTATTTTATGTTATGCCTGGACAATTCCTTTAAAGTCCAAGTTGAAATAATAAGTCTATACTCACCTTTTGTTCCCTACAGTTCCTCCATGCAACATCATCCTTACCGATGAGGGAAAAAAAGCTATTCTGTCCTCTAGCGCTGGGCAGATATGGTGGCATACATGTAAGGTCCCTCTGCCTGGCCTATGGCACAGGGTGTAAGGAGCCAGGGGGGTTCTTGGACCTAAGCTAGAGTGACTCAGGTGGGTGTCTAGTGTGGGGAGAGGTGCACTTACTTCTGCGACGTTGATCTTCAGAGCTGACACTTCAGTAGTAAAAAAGAACGCCTTTATTCAGACTTTAACTCCAGGTTCATCCAGAGATGAATTGGATCTTGTTGCAATAACAGAGACTTGGTTCAAGGATCACAATGACTGGGAGATAGCCATACCCGGTTACACATTGTACAGAAAAGACAGATTGGATAGAAAGGGCGGTGGAGTAGCCATTTATGTCAAGACTACCCTTCAATCAACAATAATTCAGCATACACATAATGAACTAGAAACTCTCTGGGTTACCATGCAGACTAAGGAGGGAGCTGTGGTCAGAATTGGTGTGATATATAGGCCCCCTGGACAATCTGAGGATCTAGATAACCTGTTAATAGATGAAATCAGTGGAATGGCAGAGAAGGGGGGCGTTGTAATTACAGGTGACTTCAACATGCCTGATGTGGACTGGAATATCCCAAGTGCATCGGCATGCAAGAGCAGGACTATATTAGAGGCACTTAATGGAGTGTCTCTAAAACAACTTGTGACATTGCCAACTAGAGGAGATAACATTCTGGACTTAGTTCTGACCAATGGGGATCTGGTGTCCGAGGTCAGGGTTGAAGAAAATCTGGGTTCCAGTGACCATCAATGCTTATGGTTCAGAATAAAAACAGACATTGTGCAATCACACACCAGAACCAAAGTGCTTGACTTTAGGAAGACAAACTTCAAGGAAATGGCGGAGTATGTAGAAAGAAAATTAGGTGAGTGGAACAGAGTAGCAGAAGTGAGTGCCCAGTGGTCACTATTAAAAATGGCCATCTTAAAGGCAACTAAGCAATATGTGAAACAAACTAGCAAGAATAAAAGGAAGAAGAAACCATTATGGTTTACTAGGGAAGTCAGCACTATCATAAAAGATAAGAAGTCTGCCTATAAGAAGTATAAAGTAAGTGGAAGTGTAGCTGACAGAGAGGCGTATAAAATTAAACAGAGGGAAGCAAAACTAATTATAAGGACTGCTAAAGGGCAAAAAGAGGAAGAAATGGCCAAATCTATGAAGAGGGGAGATAAAACCTTTTTCCGATATATTGGTGACAGAAAGAAGAAAAACAATGCAGTCTCAAAAATTAGAAATAGGGAAAATAAATATATTGATGGAGATAAGGCTGTGGCTGACCATCTGAATAGCTACTTTTGTTCGGTATTTTCAGATAGTAGCAGGCATGGTCATAGCACAACATCCAGCTGGGAGAGTACAGCTCCGGAGTTTCTGGAGGCTGATGTCTTAGCCGAGCTGGCACATCTAAAGGTAAGTAAGGCAATGGGTCCAGATGGAATCCACCCCAGAGTTCTAAGGGAACTTAGATTTGTGATTGCAGCCCCTCTAACTGATTTACTTAACCATTCCCTTTCAACTGGTGAGGTTCCAGATGATTGGAGAATGGCCAATGTCGTACCAATCCATAAAAAGGGGAGTAGAGAAGAAGCCAGTAATTACAGGCCAGTTAGTTTAACATCTATAGTGGTCAAATTAATGGAAACACTCTTAAAAAAACAGATAATTTCCCATCTAAAAATTAATGACCTATTGGACCCAAAACAGCACGGCTTTACTGAGGGCAGATCATGTCAGACCAATCTTATTGATTTCTTTGACAATGTCACTAAAGTGTTAGATGAAGGTGGTGCTGTGGATATCGCCTATCTGGATTTTAGCAAAGCCTTTGACACTGTACCACATAAGGAGCTCATAGATAAGTTATTGAAGGTAGGACTCAATCCCTGGATAGTTCAGTGGATTTCCAGTTGGCTGAGGGATCGGTATCAGAGCGTTGTTGTAAATGGCGTGCAATCTGAACAAAGGCGAGTTACAAGTGGTGTGCCGCAGGGCTCTGTCCTGGGCCCCATTCTTTTTAATATATTTGTAAGTGACATAGGAGAAGGCTTGGTAGGAAAAGTTTGTCTGTTTGCTGATGATACAAAGGTTAGTAATAGGGTGGATATTCCTGGAGGTGTCTGCAACATGGAAAATGATTTAGCTTTACTGGATAGATGGTCAAAACTGTGGAAACTAGAGTTTAATGTCTCTAAATGTAAAATCATGCACTTGGGTAGAAGGAATCCCTGCTCTGAGTACCGTATGGGCAGTACTGTGTTAGACAGGACCTCGGAGGAGAGAGATTTAGGGGTACTGATTACTGATAGCTGCAAGATGAGTGGACAGTGTAGCCAGGCAGTGGGAAAAGCAAGCAGGATGCTCGGCTGCATAGCTCGAGGCATCACCAGTAGGAAGAGGGAGGTTGTGATGCCGCTGTATAGAGCCCTGGTAAGGCCACAGCTAGAATACTGTGTGCAGTTCTGGAGACCTTACCTGCAAAAAGACATTATTCAAATAGAACGTGTCCAAAGGCGGGCAACGAAAATGGTGGAAGGACTTACACTTAAAACTTATCAGGAGAGACTTAAAGGACTTAATTTGTACAGTCTGGAGGAAAAAAGGGAGAGAGGGGACATGATTGAGACCTTTAAATATGTGAAAGGATTGAATAAGGTTCAGGAGGGAAGTGTTTTTAAGAAGAAACTTAACGATAGAACAAGGGGGCACAACCTGAAGCTAGTCGGGGGGAAGATCAGGAGCAATGTTAGAAAATATTATTTTACAGAAAGAGTAGTAGGTGCTTGGAACAAACTTCCAGCAGAGGTAGTTGAAACATCAACAGTCACTGAATTTAAACATGCCTGGGATAAGCACACATCTATCCTAAGATAAAGAGAACATATAGTATACACATAAGGGCAGACTAGATGGACCGTATGGTCTCCTTCTGCCGTCAACCTTCTATGTTTCTATGTTTCTATGTTACACTTGCACATCAGCAGCACACATCAACACGATAGCAGGCTTCACCTCTATATCTGGCAAGGTGGGCACCATTGGGAACTTACTCCCTAAATCAGCTAACTGGTCTGCTTTACTTCTCTGCTGGCTTCTTCTCCCGCTGGTAACTTATCTTCTCCTCCTCTCTTACACTCACATGTTTCCCCTTGATGGGTTTGATTTCTAGAACACTCATCTGTTTCCTGTCTAATACCAACACTCTTTATAATCCCAGCCAATGGCAAAGCATTAAATGTTGCTACTGCCACCTGGCTTATTTCTCTCTTTAGACTAGCATTTCCTGTCTAAATGGGTAATATTAACTATGACAACATTGCCATCATGAGTTGTGATAAAGCAATGGCACCTAAGTACTTCTGTTTATTTATTATAGGGAACCTATTACTTAAAGTGGACCAACACCCAGGATTTTGACTATCCTGGGTTTTGGTCCATTTCCCTTGGGACACCCCAATCGGGGGTGGCCCGCTATGTAAAACCCCGTAGATCACAAGATACAACTCACCTCACCCTGCTCCTATGGCGCATGCGCAGCCGCTCGTCCAATCAGCGCGCTCGGAGCCGCTGAGGTATGCGCGTCAATGCGACGTCTTACCTCAGCTGCTCCGAGCACGCTGGTGGCCACATCCCGCGCACCCGCGCCTCGCTAGAGAGAAGCACAAGATGCGGCAGCGTCCCGCGCATGCACCGTTGGACCGGGATCCAGGTAAGTGCAGCAGGCATCCTGGGGGGTTTCACACAGCGGGGCTATCCGATTTTGGATGCCCCGCGGGGAGGGATCCCGCTGGGTGTTGTTCCACTTTAACTCCACTAACTAATATCAGGCTTCTACTTCGAGAGGGTTTTATCTTCTTACTTAGTGATACTCAACTTTATCAGCACCGCACATACATCAAATTGCGTTTAACAATCTACTCTATTCAATGACCTGCCATTACGGGGGTGTGGGGAACCCTCTTATGCACTGAATGGAGTAGGTATGTGGAGGTGTAAACAGGACCTCATCTACATCCTCATGCAAAGTTTGCCGGTGCAGGAAGACAGAATGCCAGCTTCCGCTTTCGGTAAGTATGAAGATGCTGGTGCTGGACGGAAGAACTTGGGAGGAACACTGGACCTGCACGGAAGAGCTACATGGGACAATAGGTGTGGATGGACTTTTTTAAGTGATGAGTGTTTCCTGTAAATGTCATCCTGACTGTAGGTTTACGTCACCTTCCCAGTTTCTAAATGATCTTCTGGCAGAACTCACAACAATCATTTGTTTTAAACAATTTTATACATAAATGGAATAGTAAAATAGAGTAAACTATAGAGTAGCTGACTTTAATATGCAAACTAGACAAAGCTTAGCTGGGCGCTTTAAATAGTTCTGTGATTACAGGCTACAAACACAATTCTTTGCCGCGTTGCCCTGTAAAAAGCTTGACTGGTTTTATTTCTTTATCATTCCCAGCGCTGGGACGACATCCAATATATGCTGCGGGGTGTGTACATGACCCTGACACCCTGATACCCAGGGACTGCTAGAGCCAACTTATAATGAATTTACTGGAAATGCAATTAACGCAGGCTCATGCTGAGATCCCAACATTGCAGGTGAGTGATGTCCTCATATATTTTTAGATCCTAGCTTTACCTTTATAGTATTTAAGCTGCAGTTATAAGAACTTTGAAAGCGTATTGCACTGTAAATGTGCAGAGTAAGGGGTTTCTCAGACTAGCAATGATGAATGGTGTATTATCTGGGGTGGCACTTTAATATGGTGTGTGACACCTCAGCTACAGTCTCTGCTACCACTATAACCCTGATAGATCTCAGTAGCTGCATCCTCCCTGCAGAGTGCCAGGAGACCCATCAACTAGAAATACAGCTCAAGCCCACTGTGCTGTCTTTTCTTAAATACACCTACCAAACTGGATGTCTTTCTCTAGTGCCACAATTCTATACTGTGATTTAACACTATGTAGTGTCCTAAAATTAAATGCCTTGATATTATGAAATCAGTAGAAAAAAAGGTGGGGAGGTTCACATATATATCTTACAACTCTTATAACATATAACACTTATAATTGTACACATAGATGGATAAACTGTAAGGTTCCCATCAAACCAGGGTGATTGCAGTGCGTTTGTGATCGCTTTGCAATTGCCTGTGAAACACTGCCCATAGTAACCTATGGGTGCTTCCATATTTGCGTTTGGCATCTGCAGAACAATCACATTACCCTGCAAAAGCCTTGCCTACAGTGCTTTGAAAATCAAGAGTAACTTTGGCTTTCTCTTTTTTTTGTTTTCAGTATTTTTTGTTGAATTTTAAATTTTCAATAGACAACAGACCCAACAGACAACAATCCCAAAGGTCAATTATTATGCAGTAGTTAACAATAATGACATTGAGATCACATCGCAGTGTGATGCTAAGTAATAAGGGGAGAACATTGTTGCATTATTTACCGTTATTACGCCTTGGCTTATCATAGCTTTGTTAATGAGTGCAGTAAGTAGCAAGACAAGACGAGAGAGTGTAAAAAAAGGGGTTTAAAGGGTGGGTAGGGTAGCTGCCCCACTGTGGATTGGGCACTGCTAACCCAGTAAATGGGGGAGAGTAATGAAGATGGAAGTATCCAGATGGTCCTGTGCTCAGGTTTAGTGCTGGTAATACACAGCGGAACAGCCAATACATTTTTTTTGTACAGACTTGAACAGTAGCACATTATATGGGGACCTTTTCTGAGGCCATACTCACTTTTAGGAGTAGAACCATTTTACATTTATCAAGCCAGTAACTAAAAGGCACATATTCTCTAACACAGGAAGCCAGCTTTATTCCCCTGCAGAACAATGGCTTTGCAGTTCTGCTAGGAACTCTGTATTTAAGGGCTTAAGCCAGCAACTTTCAAGAACTTCTAAGTTTGGCTTACTGACAGTGTTGCTGCTATAATGCAAAAGCACAGACCACTGCAGGCATTCTGATCTGAGATGCCGCTACCTAAATCCTTGGATATTCTTATGTATCCATATAAGCCAGAAACCAACAGGCAACACAAGAGGCACCCCACTTACCCTCCACCCACTATGCTCATCTCTCACTCACAGTGCCAGTACAAGAACCTGGTGCAGCAGCTGGATTTGGCATCAGTACAGTGCTTTCCCACTGAGATCAATGGGTGCCTCCCTACATGAAAGTTCCTCATGAATGAAGGTGCCCATTAATCTCAATGGAATTGCAGCGTACTAAAGTCAACGCACTGGCTTTTCATGTCGGGGCTAAGAGTAAGAGATGTGGGCCTGGGAGCAGGTGGAAGATAAATGGGGTGTTCAATTGCTAAAATATAACCGGTCCATGTAAATTATGTAGTCTAGATGAGGGATTACTATTTTCCAATAATGTCAAGTACCACCCAATACAGGCTTCCCCGATTGAAAGTGGACCTTTACTGCATGTACGCCACCTGTCCCAACAGTGCAAGTAGAAAAAACATGTTTTCACTTTTTTGTGTCTAAATGCAAAAGAGATGCAGGTTGCAACACAAAACACAATGCCCACTGCAAGTCACACTGGCTTCACCAAACAATTAGCATGACCAGCATTAGACATCATTGCAGGTGCTCTGTGAGCTTGCACAGTCTTTTAGTTCTGTTCTGTTCTGTGAAAGGACTGGATAAGGTTCAGGAAGGAAGTGTTTTTAAGAAAAAAACGTAATGATAGAACAAGGGGGAACAACCTGAAGCTAGTCGGGGGGAAGATCAGGAGCAATGTTCGAAAACATTATTTTACAGAAATAGTAGTAGATGCTTGGAACACACTTCCAGCAGAGGAGAGGAGAAATCGTAAGTGAATTTAAACATGCCTGGGATAAGCACACATTTATCCTAATCCTAGTAGTGGTGCCATACTTTATAGTGGGGTTCCTAAAGGTGTGGGACCTTCAACCTTTTGTATGTAGACATTATACCCCTATGTGCACACTACATACTATTTGAAACTATAGGTCAGTGCAGTCTCACCTCCTCTCTTACTATCACATTTATCCTAAGATAAAGAGAACATACAGTATACACATAAGGACAGACTAGATGGACCATATGGTCTCCTGCTGAGTAGTCTCCTCAAAACTTGGAAGTCGAAAGACCCATCTTTCAGTGTAGATGTTGATACCACGCAGAATCAGGCCCATCCATATGTCTGTACAGCCAGGTGTCCAGCAGTAAATGACCCCAATAAAAACAAACAGCAACTCAGCAAGACATATAAAAAAAAGGTCTGACATTTAGGATTTAAAATTAATCTAAAGGCAAATAAGTAATTTGGTCCACTGCGCACCTTCCCCACTAGGGGATATCAACTTTGAATTCCCCTCTCCAAAAAGGCCCATAGAAAACCTGAAAATATGATTTTAGTAATTACCCTTATTGCACCCTTTATGGTGATAACTGCAGCCATCTCAGTGGAAAAATTGTCTTGGAAGGGGTGCCTCCTTGGCATTATGGGGGCTGCCCGCTGTCACCAAGTGTGAAGCACAAGTGATGTTTAACGTCACTATAGTAGCACTAATTTTGCAAGTTTCTTTGGATAATATAGTTACACAGAAGCTTCACTCTCAACCCTAGTGTACAGGACTTTTAATAGTAAGACATACCTATATATAACACATATAACACATTAATGAGCTTTCACAGGAGAAACCAGTGGCAGTTATTATGCATTGTAATTAAGACAGCAATGTCTTCAGAGATATTGTGTTCTCATGACAGCGAGAGAGTAATAATCGTTGACAGTTACAGGACTGATGGATTTCTGTGAACTGTCCCTCTAACTGAAAAAAATACAGCATTTTAATTACAATGACTATTCCCAGCCGATAAAACTATTACATGAGCAAGTGAAAATTCTAATTTTAGATCTGAAGCCCAATGCTATTACCTGATGTCCAAGGTCAACCTGCATGGTGAATTTTAAACACAGAGTTTTCATGCTTAAGCGGCAAAAGAAGGCAGTTGGTGAGCTTTGCTAACTCGCTAGGAGCTCTCTCCAAGGCACACTTTGTACTAAAAGTGTATTCGGCCTTATGTCTCAATGCACACAAGTGCCCATTGAAGTAGTCACTTCAAGATGCATTACGCTAAATGGAACGAGGGCTGAGCTAATCTTGCACTTTTTATTCCTCTTAATAGCTTCTCCTGAGCTGGCCCCTACACAGGCAAAGACTAAAGTGTGTTCCAATGACAATAATGTTTGTAAATGTTCAAACAGGCAGTAAATATAACATAGGCTGCCATCATCTTTTGCTGCCAGAGCCTTTTAAATGACTTTTCAAAAAATTGCTTTTCACATACATTGGCCTTGATTCATCAAGAGTTGAAAAAAGTCTCATGAGAGTAAAAAATTCATTTCATGAGAAAAAAAGCCTGAGAATTTCAATGTTGATGCTATCACCAGATAGCAAGACAATGGCACTTTTTACTACAGGTAAAAAGTGGTAAAAAGTTCAATACTTTTCTCAGGAGTAAAAAAGTGCCATTGACTTTCATTGTCTTTCTCGCTGGTGATTCACTAAAAGTGAAATTCTCAGGATTTTTTCTCATGAATTGAATTTTTACTATCATAACAAAAGTGAGTAACCCAATAGATTTTGAAAGGCCTGTCTCATTCAACACACAACAATGTGGCACCCTAAGTTAAAAAAAAGTCACAAAAGAGTTTAGTTTAGTTAGTTAGACCCCGCCCATAATGCTGATTATTATGCAGAATTACAGAGCCAAGGCTCAAGCCCAATTATTTCAAAAGATAAATCATAATGTGAAACTGTAAACATCAATATCTCGGCCATTTCTTCTTCAATTTTAAAACGAAGAGCAGTTTAGGACAGTGTCAAATGTAGACACAATGGTCTAACTTTTGCCTTCTGTATCCCTTTAACCAAATTAAAAATAAGCCTATGGAGTATTCAGAAACATTTGGAGAGGCTATCAAGGACAGAAAGGCTTGGAGAGTTTCAATAAACTTTGGATTTGGAAAGGGATAACTTGCATTAGCCTGCCTACTGCAAGGGATTCTGGGAGAAATTATCCCTGGCTTGTATGCCCCATGAAAATACTTTCCATATTAGGAAAGCGCTCTCTGTCTTGTAACTTTAATAGAGGGCCTTTTAGATCCCCTCATTCCTTAATCACACAATCTAACTCCAGCTCTGTGCTGATAAGGGTCAAAAGTATGAAACACATGTCCACAAGTAGAAGTGGATGGTGATATGTTTTCTCATATGTTATTCCAGAGTGTCACACCCTGGCAGATCCAGGCACATTGGATACAGCTTTAAGATGTGTAAAGGAATTAATTTTTAATTCCATAATCTTTGGCTTGTATGCCCCATGCAAATGAATTCCATTTTAGAAAATCACTCTCTGCATGGAACATTTAATAGAGAGCTTTTAAATACCTTTAATCCACCTACACCATCTTACATGGGTCTTCTCCCTAACCAGACGATGATCTGTATACCCCTAAGTGTGCTGTTATTTTGTTCTATTTTCACTAGTGTTGCATGTTTGCAGAACTGCCTCATTACAACCAGGGGTGGATTGGCCGTAGGCCATACCGAGACAATGCCCGGTAGGCTGCCGAGGCTCTGGCTTCTAGCAGTAGGTCGGATGAATGGGAGCCTCTGCAGGCCACCCAGAGCATCTGGCGGCCCACGGCAGCTCACATTAATTTGGTCCGTGGCTAGAAGCTGGGGCCTGCATTAAATTAGTGGGCAGGCAGCCAGTTCAGGGGAGGTGGTGGCTTCCCTATGACGTCTGGGCATCGCACAGCTTCAGCACGAAAGTCCCAGCACTGCCAGAACTCTCATGCTGCTGCTGTGTTGTCGTCTGGACGTCATAGACTGATGCACAGAGCCTCAGATGGCAGACGGGTAGCCCCGGTCGGCGGTGGTTCTCAGCTTCCAGTGGTAGCATTCCCTTCTCCCAGCGGCAGAATCCACAGCTTTCAATAGTGGCGGCGGAAGGACAGCAAGGTAAAAAGGGGCAGGATCTACTACTAATTTCAATATAGAATGAAAACAAAAAACACGCAAGAGTGCTCAATACCACTGTGTAATAAAACTGACATTAATGAAGGAGGGGATGCAGAGCTAAAAAGGATATTCAAGAATTTACACATTCCCCTCCCATCACTTCCTTTTCCCCGGTGCTAAGCCCATCACCATGATTATCTTGCCCGCTCCTCTGCCCCTTCTGCACAGAACATGTGAGCTGGGTACAATCCCTGGAGCAGCTCGCACATGCTGCGTGGGGGAATGGGCGACTGACTTGTAACTCAATTTCAACTGTCGATCGATCAAACAAGCCCACAGTCTGCCATGCAACCCCCCCCCGCCCCAGAGGATGATTGCAGTGATCAGGTAAGTGTACATTTTTTAGTAACAGGGGTGCACCAGACAATACCACTGAATATAAACATGTGCTCACTCACATGAACCAAACAAGACTGAAGTGGACGTGTCCAATTACACACCTTTCTTCAAAAAGGAGCACCAATATCAATATGGATACAAAATTCTTTATTATGAAAAAGGAAATATTAAAATACACAAAAACACACTGGACAATTAAAATCACATGGATGACCCCATGGTCACAATAATATTAATGAAAAAACCCCCTAAGGGGAACAATGCATCAAAAGACCCTATGTGCACTTATTAGATCCTATTATAACAGTTATTTTATGCCGGCATAAAAATTGTATGTGTAAACCCTCAAAGTGTAAAACCTCTAATAAATATCAACTCTTAACAATACCTCATATGTGAAAATGAATAAAAAACTAAATTCCACAGAAAATATATTGGCAGACTCGCCCAGTTCAAACAGTTATAAGTGAATGGAAACAATAAAGATATACTCAAAGTGCACGTGTGCGTGCTAAATGACACCAGCAAACCTGAATATTCAAGAATAAAAAATGGCACATAGAGTCAGCATCACAGGGTCATCAAATATAAATCACCGCGCCCGCAACTCCCATGTTGCTTCAAGGTGAGGGTAAGTGTACATTTTTTAGTTACACCACTGGCTGTGAGGGTACATTTTTAGTTAAATTAAATTACTCTACTTCCTCTTGAAGTCTCGTACTTAGTCCATGAAGCCTAGAGCTACATTAGTGCAGCCTTGTGCTATGTGTTGTAAAGACTTCTAAGAAATAGGTAACACGTTTGTCTGTGGATGCTTATTATATTTCATATAAATTATTGAATATCTGATCATGTCAATAGCCGCAATAGCTATTATGTGGCCCATCATTGCTATGGACTATCATGGTTTGATTTTATGCTGAACACTGTTAAGAAAAGCCTACATACTGTACCTTGCGAAAGAATCTCTCTTCCTATCAACAAGCAGGTAGAAACCATAGAGCCCACATCAGCAGATTTGGTTTGTAATTTAGCTTGTCCTTCACTCTGAACGTAGTCCCTAAAGTTTTATTTGAAAGTCATGACACCACAAAAACAATTTGTTTCAGATTGACTAAGCATGATTAATGATTTCCTGTACTGTACTTGACCCAAAAACCCATTTGATCCTTCAGACACAATAAAAACAGCTTTGTAACATAAAATGGTGATTTCTCCGCACTTTTATTAGTCAAGCTATAGATTTTCTCTTTTACATATCATAAATGTGACATTTACAATGCGGCCTTGATACCTGGTATCGCTTTTCAAATAAAGCCAAAAGCTTTTATTTTGAGATCCGCTCAATTAACGTTTATGTCACAGGGTTTTGATTACAAAGTGGCTCATCTGAAGGTGCTTTGGTGGACAGCAGCACCTGGGCAGTTAGCGGAATAAACATGTAATCTCATACTAAAGCCTCACTGGAAGGATCAATATTGCTCCTGAAAACAGAGGTGGGAAAAAGGTTGTGACTAATTGAAATGTGTTTGATTTTTGGTCTTCAATTTATCACCGACTGCAGCAAACAAAACATAAAAGACTTCTTGCAGCCTCTTCAATTAAAATCTCTTAAAGCCTTGCAAGGACATAATTGCTCAACTCTGAGAACATTTACTCAAGAAATCTATTCAGAATGACCTATTTGCCACGCAAGGTGTTTTTTTTAAGGAAAGGAAAAAAATGCTTTATTTGATCTGTTCTTAGAAGTCAAAGATTTGGGATTTGCTTGGAATTCTTCAAGGGTTAGTCCTCGATTAAAAAAGGAGGCGTCTTATATGGGGCAAAAACAATAACAGTCTGCTTTATCAAGTGTCACCGCCTGTTAATATTGGCTTCTGGTGCACTGGGCGTTTTAACAAACCCCCAAAAAAACGTCAGCGCCGATGCGCCCGCCAGCATGCTTCTGATTTAACATTAGCACCACATAGGTTGCAGCGTCAGGTGACCTGGTTAAAGCAGTGCCAATTTATAGTGGCTCTGTGGTTCAAGATCAATTCAAGATTCAAGTTATTTTTTTCTGCTAAAATCATTTTTCATGGTTTCTTTTGCTTACCACTGTGTAATTTGGACAACAACTAAAATGCAGACTAGATGCAATGTAAAGTTTGTCCCCTTTGTCCCCAGCAGTGATTTCTTTGTAAGTGTAATGATGAAACACCGAACATAGCCAGAAAAATACAGCACCAATCTTTTCAGGGTGCCAAAAATTAATAAATACGCTGTGCAGCTCTGAAAAGATGGCAGTACAAAGTGGCGCACACTGGTGTTGGGATAATCGGCAGTCACATTCAACAGGCGCTGACACAGGCCGACCAATACTGAATGCAACAATTGAAGCAAATTCATAAGCATAGGGCGCTGTGACTTCCAGCGCTGTAAAAATGACAGACGTTCCAATAAAGAATTTAGATGCTGGCACTCCAAAACTAATGCCATAGCCACCAGAAAGATACAAACGGTGCAATTCATAAATAAGGTCCTAAGGGGTTCATTTACTATGTTCCCTATCGTTCACTGCTTTACACAAAAGTATGTTTGCCGGATGCACGACACATGCGTGACAGACCGGCGAGTGATCAAAACTTACTGCAGCAAACACCAGTGAACACAGACTTTGCAATGCATTTTGCTGTGTCTTCGTCACAGTTCACCGGTCAAAGTGTGTGGTATTTACTAACCAACAGAGTGCCCCTGACAGTGGGCAAACGGCAACAAAACCAAACCTGTAACAAAACCAGAAATTGTGCTGGAAACACACTTAACAGCTTATGGCAGCGTGGAATTTGTCTCAGAATGCATGTGTTGCTTCTCTAGAGAGTCAGGGGTGTTTTTGAATCCTCCCAAAAAATAGTTAAAAAAAATAATGAAACCATTTTATTAGTCGTATCTCCAATACTTGTTATCTATCTGACCTTCATGCTCGATGTATTAGTGACAGATGTAAAAAACATATGAACAGCCATTCTCGACAAAAATAACACCCACATAAAGCTGGCGCACTGAAAAGCGGTTCCCCAGCTTTCGCCCAGCGAAGACAAATGGGTGTAGATACAGCAAAAACAGCCTTGGCCTGGACAATAGGCCATTTTGTAGCATAGTAAATGAGGTAAACCAGCAAATGCATGGCGGATGCACGGCAGATGCCTGGTGAGTGTTTCATAAATGACCCCCTAAATGTTTTCAGCTCTTCCTGCATACTTGCCAACTTCAAGAGTAAGTGTTCAAGAGTTCAAGTGTAAGATCATATACATATAACGTCTGGTACAATCAAGTGATTAAAACCAGCAAGTTGCCTTGTCTGTTTCGGGCTGTATACAACCAGATCATGTAACCAATGTAGTACCTTGTTTGTTTTTATCAAGGCTTAATGTACCAGATTTTATACGATGGACATAAATGCTATTTTTTATCGATATTTACACCTGTGATAGCAATTCGGATCTGTCCAACCAGGGCTATTGTTGGGTCCTGCAGGAACAGAGGGAAACCTTCTAGGACAGACCTGGGCATTGTACGGCCTGCGGGCCGTATACGGCCCTTTGACAGGCTCTTACCTGCCCGGGCTGAGCTGGACGGTAAGAGACGCAGAGGAAGGGAGAATGCACCAGACCCGATGAGCCGAGCTGCTGCTTACTGTGTACAGTGCGGGAGGCTTACGTTAAGCAGCAGCCAGGCTCGGTTCGTCGGGTCTGGCATGTTCTCCCTTCCTCTGAGGAAGCCAGACCCGATGAGCAGGTGAGAAACCAGGGACTTGGGCAGGGCAGAGTTGGGGCTCCAGAGCGTCTCCACTCACTGTCTGTAGCATTGGTAGTGCAGGGGATATTGCAGACGTAGCCTCGGTGCGGGCTGTCAGGCCGGGAGGTTGGCTGTCTGTCACTTTGTAGGTGAGTGAGAAGGGGGCAGACGAAGGGGGCTGCTAAACATTCCTCTGCTGCCAGTCTCCTCGCACAGTGTTTGGAGAGGGGTGGAGGGGAGATCATGCTGAGCTTAAGGAAATGGCAAGCTGTAGTGCTAAGCCAGCTGCTGCCATGACTCTGTGACTCTGGGCTTTGCTCTCATCACCAGAGTCGCCCCCCCTTCTTCGCCATCATCCCCCCCCCCCCCGTGTCTCCCGGGCTTTGCAGAAGAATGGAAAGGAATATTGCAGTGCGGGGGAAGGACAGTGACGTTGGTGCTCAGTAAGTCTGCGCAGAAAGATGATGTAGTTTGCTTGTGTTTACTATCTCCCCACCCTTCTGCTTCCTTCCTGCCTGCGGTCTCTTTTCCATCCTGTACCTGGCCACCATGTTCTCACCTGCCCCCCCAGCTGCCAACCATGCTCTCACCTGCCCCCTTCCTTCTGCCCACTATGCTCTCACCATGACCTCTCCTTCTGCCCACCATTCTCTAACCATGCCCCCTCCTTCCGCCCACCATGCCCCCTTCCTGCTGCCCACCATGCTCTCACCTGCCCCCTTCCTGCTGCCCACCATGCTCTCACCTGCCCCCTTCCTGCTGCCCACCATGCTATCACCATGCCCCCTTCCTGCTGCCCACCATGCTCTCACCATGCCCCCTTCCTGCTGCCCACCATGCTCTCACCATGCCCCCTCCTTCTGCCCACCATGCTCTCACCATGCCCCCTTCCTGCTGCCCACCATGCTATCACTATGCCCCCTTCCTGCTGCCCACCATGCTCTCACCATGCCCCTTTCCTGCTGCCCACCATGCTCTCACCATGCCCCCTCCTTCTGCCCACCATGCTCTCACCATGCCCCCTTCCTGCTCCCCCCAAAATGCTCTCTCCAGGCCCCCTTCCTGCTGCCCACCATGCTCTCACCATGCCTCCTTCCTGCTCCCCCCAAAATGCTCTCTCCAGGCCCCTTTCCTGCTGCCCACCATGATCTCACCATTCTCCCTTCCTGCTGCCCACCATGCTCTCACCATGCCCCCTTCCTGCTGCTCACCATGATCTCACCATTCTCCCTTCCTGCTGCCCACCATGCTCTCACCATGCCCCCTTCCTGCTGCTCACCATGCTCTCACCATGCCCCCTTCCTGCTGCCCACCATGCTCTCACCATGCCCTCTTCCTGCTGCCCACCATACTTTCACCATGCCCTTTTCCTGCAGCCCACCATGCTCTCACCATGCCCCCTTCCGGCTGCCCATCATGCTCTCACCTGCCCCCCCAGCTGCCCACTATGCTCTTGCCATGCCCCCTTCCTGCTGCCCACCATGCTCTCACCATGCCCCCTTCCTGCTGCCCACCATGATCTCACCATGCCCTTTCCTGCTGCCCACCATGCTCTCGCCATGCCCCCTTCCTGCTGCCCACCATGATCTCACCATGCCCCTTCCTGCTGCCCACCATGATCTCACCATGCCCCTTCCTGCTGCCCACTATGCTCTCACCATGCCCCCTTCCTGCTGCCCACCATGCTCTCACCATGCCCCCTTCCTGCTGCCCACCATGGTCTCACCATGCCCCCTTCCTGCTGCCCACCATGCTCTCACCATGCCCCTTCCTGCTGCCCACCATGCTCTCACCATGCCCCCTTCCTGCTGCCCACCATGCTCTCACCATGCCCCCTTCCTGCTCCCCCCAAAATGCTCTCTGCAGGCCCCCTTCCTGCTGCCCACCATGCTCTCACCATGCCTCCTTCCTGCTCCCCCCAAAATGCTCTCTCCAGGCCCCCTTCCTGCTGCCCACCATGATCTCACCATTCTCCCTTCCTGCTGCCCACCATGCTCTCACCATGCCTCCTTCCTGCTGCCCACCATGATCTCACCATTCTCCCTTCCTGCTGCCCACCATGCTCTCACCATGCCCCCTTCCTGCTGCTCACCATGCTCTCACCATGCCCCCTTCCTGCTGCCCACCATGCTCTCACCATGCCCTCTTCCTGCTGCCCACCATACTTTCACCATGCCCTTTTCCTGCTGCCCACCATGCTCTCACCATGCCCCCTTCCTGCTGCCCATCATGCTCTCACCTGCCCCCCCAGCTGCCCACCATGCTCTTGCCATGCCCCCTTCCTGCTGCCCACCATGCTCTCACCATGCCCCCTTCCTGCTGCCCACCATGATCTCACCATGCCCCTTCCTGCTGCCCACTATGCTCTCACCTGCCCCCCAGCTGCCCACTATGCTCTCACCATGCCCCCTTCCTGCTGCCCACCATGCTCTCACCATGCCCCCTTCCTGCTGCCAACCATGATCTCACCATGCCCCTTCCTGCTGCCCACCATGATCTCACCATGCCCCTTCCTGCTGCCAACTATGCTCTCACCATGCCCCCTTCCTGCTGCCCACCATGCTCTCACCATGCCCCCTTCCTGCTGCCCACCATGGTCTCACCATGCCCCCTTCCTGCTGCCCACCATGCTCTCACCATGCCCCTTCCTGCTGCCCACCATGCTCTCACCATGCCCCCTTCCTGCTGCCCACCATGCTCTCACCAAGCCCCCTTCCTGCTGCCCAGCATGATCTCATTATGCCCCCTTCCTGCTGCCCACTATGCTCTCACCATGCCCCCTTCCTGCTGCCCACCATCCTGTCACCATGCCCCCTTCCTGCTGCCCACCATGCTCTCACCTGCCCCCCCCAGCTGCCCACCATGCTCTCATCATGCCCCCTTCCTGCTGTCCACCATGCTCTCACAATGCCCTCTTCCTGCTGCTCACCATGCTCTCACCATGCCCCCTTCCTGCTGCTCACCATGCTCTCATCATGCCCCCTTCCTGCTGCCCACCATGCTCTCACCATGCCCCCTCCTTCTACCCACCATGCTCTTACCATGCCCCTTCCTGCTGCCCACCATGCTCTCACCATGCCCTCTTCCTGCTGCCCACTATGCTCTCACCATGCCCTCTTCCTGCTGCCCACCACGATCTCACCATGCCCCCTTCCTGCTGCCCACTATGCTCTCACCATGCCCCCTTCCTGCTGCCCACCATGCTCTCACCATGCCCCCTTCCTGCTGCCCACCATGCTCTCACCATGTCCTCTATCTGTTGCCCACCGTAATCTCACCATGCCCCTTCCTGCTGCCCACCATGCTCTCACCATGCCCCCTATCTGTTGCCCACCATGATCTCACCATGCCCCTTCCTGCTGCCCACCATGCTCTCACCATGCCCCCTTCCTGCTGCCCACCATGCTCTCACCATGCCCCCTATCTGTTGCCCACCATGATCTCACCATGCCCCCTTCCTGCTGCCCACCATGCTCTCACCATGCTCCCTTCCTGCTGTCCACTATGCTCTCACCTGCCCCCCCCCCAGCTGCCCACCATGATCTCACCATGCCCCCTTCCTGCTGCCCACCATGATCTCACCATGCCCTCTTCCTGCTGCCCACCATGCTCTCACCATGCCCCCTTCCTGTTGCCCACCATGCTCTCACAATGCCCCCTTCCTGCTGGCCACCATGCTCACACTTTGCCCCTCAGCTGATCTGAGGGCTTCTCTGATTGGCTGGAAATGATCACACCAGAACGTTTGAAGTGGACCAAAACCCTGCTGTATCAGCCTGGGAATCTAATAGATCCCCTCCCCACGGGACATCTAAAATCGGGATGCCCTGTTGTGTAAAACCCCCCAGGTTACCCATAAATTCACCTTCTTTCACGGTCCAACGGCGCATATGCGGGCCGCAGCCATATCCCCGTTATCCCTCTAGCAGGGCGCGTGCCTGTGTCAGCCATTTGTGAATATCCGGCGCATGCACGCTCCCTGTTAGAGGGAAGCTCGAGATGCAGCCGCCAGCGCACTCGGAGCCGCTGAGCTTAGATATCGCTTAGACGCCCATAGCTCAGCGGCCCTCCACAATATTTTTAGTTTCTCATGTGGTCCCATGGAAAAAATAATTGCCCACCCCTGTTCTAGGAGGACATTACAATTTGAAGTTGTATTGGCTCATAGTAAAAGGTAAAAAATGCCAACAATTCAGTATTGTTTCCTCCAGATAAGCTTGTATCTTATTGTGAACAATTGTGTTAAAGAGGACGAAACCAAAAAACAAAATGGGATGCCCTGCACTGTTAAACCTCCTAGTTCACCTAAATGCTCAGCTCAATCCAATCTCATATCGCATGCACAGGCTTTTGGTGCACCCTCTCTCGGAGTGCGGCTAAGCTTAGCCACAGCTGTGAGATCAATGAACGTGGTGATTAAATTGGAAAACTAGGGGTTCACATTGCAGCTCATCCCGAATTGATATTCACCCAGAGAAGTCTCTCAAAGCAGACCAACACCCGTTGGCTTTAATAAGACAGGTTTGAGGGGGCATCCAGAATGCTGGAGCCCCCCTGCATCCCCCCGAACACTCGCAATTCTTACCTGCCCCTTGATCCTCATCTGGGAATGCAGCCCCACGATTGGCCACTGGGGGACACGTGGATGGGACCTTTTGCCATCTGGAACCGAGGACGCAAACTCGACTTAAGTGACTGCCGGTGGCCAATTGCAGGACTGCATTCCTGGCGAGGATCGAGAGACAGGTAAGAATTGTAGGCATTCTGGGGGGCCTTATTGTGGCTAGATGCAGACCAACACCCATTAGTGGGCAAGCAGGTGTTGGTCCGCTGTAAAGAGGGCCAACACATTTATATGGGTTTTGGCCACTTCAAGTTCTTTTCACGCTATGCATTTCCAAAAAAAGCAGTTGCACAGCGCAGTTCCACTACCAGGCCAATAACTATAACCTGGTTATAACCAGAAGCCTACTTTTATATGCTCTGATTCCCTGCTATTTACAAACATTTTATAAACATTTGCATAGGAGACACATCCAAGGGCAGAACCTTTATATAACTCTTTTAGCCTAGGGACATGTATGTTTAGTTAACTATTTATGTTCCTAACTGACTCATGCCACTAACTGAATAGGTTACACCTGAATAGATTATACCAATACAGGTGCTTTTTCTTCACTATAGGTCCCTATTGGGTTTGGAAATTCCTATAGGCTAAATATCCTTCTCAAGCACTGTTAAACTAAGCTTCCCCACTAAATTATACCTGCGATACAGGCCTGCGGGAATTCAAAGGGATAATGCCAGATCATTTGCTTGTACCAGACAGTCGAGTAGTGGCATCCCAAATCAGAATGGCGACATCTAGGTGTCAGGAGGAGTAAACAGGACACAGAGTTAAGGTCTGATTTTGAAAAATTCAGCAGACTTTTGCAACCTAAGCAACATATTACATGTTGTTATATTTTTTATAGTGGTTGTTGCAGAGTGTGAGTGCTGGGTGCAGATAGACATTTGTGGTGTAACAGGAATTGGCTTTACTGGAACATGAGTGCAGTAAGAGAATGTCACCTTACATGGTGGACAACATAGACAGGAAAAAGAAGTCATAGAGATCATGTCAATGTAAAGGAAACACAACATGCAGCAGAGAATGTACAACAGAGATAGATATATGTAACAGCACCATCTACTGTCATAAATATAAACTGAATTAACCTAGCAATATAGGTGCAGATCACATACAGAGACAAGCACAGTATCTGCAACACTGGCAGTATTCAAAACCGTAAAGGATGTTTTTCATTTTTTTGTAGACCTCCGCTTTAAGAACTGCAAAATCTGGATGAAGACAATTTTCTTTACCAAGAGTGAGATGTGAAAAACGTCTCCAGGTTCTGGGTTTGAAGAGGTTAATAATATATAGCACTCTGATATTGAACTGTGAAATTGCTAAGGCATATTGGATGCAGAGCTCAGCACTGGTAACAAATGCCAAAACCAGCAAAGGAACGATTACCGGAGTGACTGTCTTCCTGTTATTGCATTTCCAATGTAAACTCGCCAGGCTGCAATGGTGCAGAGAATAATCTTCCCTTACAACAACAAAAATGATGAACAACTTCCCTGAGGCAGACACAACCATAACATATGGATGAGGACTGTTACTTCAACATGAGCTCACATTTATTGAACTATTGTCTAACAAACGGTGTGTGGGAAAGAGATCTCCTGCGTGTGACCTTTCTATGAGTGACAAGCTATATACAACCTTTAAGGAGCCCTTAGATGCATGGAAGGATGTCGTACAGAAGTAGTAATACTGTCAGGAAGCTGTTTTTTTTTTTACTTAAACCGGACCTTCGGCATAATTTAATGAAGAGGCCAAACCCTTATAAAACTATTCCCCAGCATCTAAAATTAATATATTTTAAGTTATAAGTCGCTTACTTATTATTCTTTCCCCCACTGGGCTGCAACTTTGTTCAGGACTCTAGGATACGGCGCCGCCATCTTGCCTCTGAAGCATCACATATTGAGGAGATGGGTTACATAGTTACATAGTTAATACAGTTAAAAAAAGACACATGTTCATCAAGTTCAACCAAGGATGTTGAGGTAGGGGAAGTTATTTTCTTATTTTATTTTATAGGTGAAAGTTATTTATTTTATTTTTTGTTTTTTTTTACTAATAACCGCTAATAGAAACTGTTAATGCTATTTTCTTCTAAATAAGCATCTAATCCTTTTTTGAAGCT
Source organism: Gastrophryne carolinensis (assembly GCA_027917425.1). Lineage (NCBI taxonomy): Eukaryota > Metazoa > Chordata > Amphibia > Anura > Microhylidae > Gastrophryne > Gastrophryne carolinensis. The sequence continues at coordinate 459,049,101 of CM051236.1, forward strand.
GTCAGCGGTTGATGCTGTAACAAGCTTCTGTGGGAGGCTATTCAATAGGTTTATAGTTCTTATGGTAAATAATGATTGTCACATCCAGAGACTAAATTTCTTTTTTTCAAGTCGAAGGGAGTTCCCCCTTGTCTTTAGAGGGGAGAAACGGGGGGGGGGGGTTATAGCTGTGTTTGCAAGGATAGAACAGAGCTGGGGTCAGGAAAAGGACAGCAATCCCAGAATGCATAGCGGTCAGAAGACACTTCCTGAGACTCCATGGGCCGCCACCTTGGATGTTAAAAGGCTCAGAAAATACAGTAGATGCAAGTAGGTGATTTTTAATGCGAGCAATCTGTATGTACAGGGTGGGGGAAACGTACAAGATAGGATCTTATTCAGGGTGAATATATATATATATATATATATATATATATATATATATATATATATATTGCAAGTTTTATTGTGGGCATCATGTAATTATTTAGTGAAGCAGGTTTAAAGTCATTTTCCAGGCACGCTCAAAATAATTTCCATTGTGCAGGGCTACACATGACGGGAGTGGCAGGGCTGAGTGAGGTGGTGTCAACGTGACACGAGCGAGCCTCAGGATTGAATTGGTGTCTGGATCGGGGGGGGCGGGGCTGAAGAAAGAGAAATATACAATTCCTCTTCCTCTCTGTGCCCAGAGCAAGCAGACAGCATTTGACTGATACTGTATCAGGTAAGCTGCCAGAAAAAGGATTTCAAAGTTTAACAGGTCAATCCATTTAGCTACCATTAAAGGAGCCCTATCGGGAAAAAATGGCCTAATGATAAAAATCCATATAAATATGCTGGATGGCAGGAGGAGGGGTCACTTATGCACCCGACATTAAGAAATATCCGGCCAGGCTTGTTTTTTTTATTTTAATAAAAGGAATAGGAGATCAGGGGTGACCTGTCACCACTGGAATTTATTCCTACCACGAGAGAATAAACCACAGGCTGGGTGGGAGTTCTATTCAGTTCGGGTGTAAAAGTGACCCCGCCTCTCATTAGCCGATATGTTTATATAGATTTTTAATATTAAACCAATTCGCGATAGTGCTCTGATCAGGGGTGCCCTGCTGTGTGAAACCCTCCAGATCGCCCAAACAAACTCACCTCTTCCCAGTCCTACGGCACTCGGAGCCGCTGACGCCATGTTACGCTCACACACCAAATCACTAGCTGCTGGAGGTGAAGTGAAACTATGTATCAACGTAAGTCAATGGTCTTGGCTGCCACAGAGCTGTTTAAAATGTTGATACAATGTTTTAAGAGCTTTCTGAAGAGTGATGAATCATTACAGCTGATAGCCTTTTACTTCTGGAGATTTAAGGAGAGAGATTTATGCTAATTTTAACTGTGAGACTGGGTTTTTCAAAAGCAGGGCTGTAAAAATTGTGGCAAGATGGCTACTCCCACGCAGTTCACTAGCATAGAATCTGGCTGCTATTCCACAACATCTACATTAAGTTACGCTCTCTCAAATTGCTGACATCACTGATTGTGAGAGGGTTTTTTTTGGGGGAGCAATTTACTAAACGTTGATTATTTGTCTGGAGGTCTGCTTTAAAACAGTGACTTGGCTTGTCGCTGACACATTTATTTGTCTGTGGAAATGTGTTGTGCCTTCTGCTTTGCCCTGAAAACCTTGACCGACTTGTGTGTCGTTTTGCAGTAAGTGCCAGTGGCTGCCGACCAACCACCCGAGAATATGCAGTTGGGTCTATGTGACCCTCTTATAAGTCCGCAGGAGTGACTTTAATCACCAACGCATTACACTGAGCTTAGTAAACAGCTTTTTCATCTTTGCATCTCACTGAAGCAGAGGAAAAGCATAAAAATGCCGAAAGCCATGTAGACAGCATTGTTTCTGTGCTCCACTTCATGTCTGTAACCATGTGGGTGCAGCAGTTAATTATCCTCCCCTCTGATCAGCACGCTATAGAGTGAAACCCCCTCTCCCCCGATATGTCAGCCAGATTTATCTTAATGCTAAACACCGGGCAATGGCTATAAACCTACAGCTGACATAAAGTGAATATTAAATAATGCAGTAACTCCAGGTACCGCTGTTACAGAAACCAGAGGAGAAATTCTGTGCATACCGAATGGCAAGTTATAGTCATGAAAAATAAATATGCAGTATGCATTTTGCATTTAAAGGGTATCCAAAGACATTTTAAAGTTTGGAGGGAGACGTGTTTTACTAATGTCTGTGGGCACCTTCACAGTTTAAAAGAGAATTCCAACCATTACATTGCTGGCCAGGGACCCCCGGAGAGCCAGTATGCCGCAGCTATTCTTATCTAAGAGCTGACTGTCTGCAATTCCACACCAATGAATTCCATGCCAGGAGTAGAAGTAATACATTTATTTAAACCACTGTGTGATGATGTGTAAAGTAATAATAATAATAATAATAAAAATAACCTTTATTTATACAGTACAGTGCCAACATAATCCTCAGTGGTTTATAATTGCAATGTTTTACATACAATGTTCCTATGCTTCGGAAAGTTTAAGCAGACCCAATGACTACTGGTTCAGATTACCTAACTCTTAAAGGGGTGCCTGGGCCGAAACTCAGCCCACTGAGATCCAGCGTGTGAGATCCTATGGAATATGCTGCTGCAGTCACTTCCTTTGCCGTATTTAACCAGGGCTGGATCCCAGTGTGGTCATTGTGCAGTTTGGGGGGGGGGGGGGGGGGAATTAGCATAGTGGTCAGGACTGCAGAGGCACTTAGTAGTTGGATTATCCAGAACAAAAGTTATTTTTGGTTCCTGCTTCTTTACTCTATCTCCTGATGATGAGTTCTGTTTATTTTTCTGCATAGCAGTGGCAATCTATGTATCTTATGTGAAGCCAAGTTCCTCCTTGCACGGCTAGAAAGCAGGAAAAAATACAACTCTGTGAAGTACTCACCTGTAGAGTTGATATTATACGCATACAGCACGTCCTGCTCCCGAATAGTCATAACATGTGGGTAGTCCTCCGCCTCCGGCGCCGTGCACTGCAGACATGTAGAAAACAAGCTCCTCCCGGCCCTACATATACTGGAGGACCTCCCACAAATCCCCAGCATTGAAAAGCAGTGAGAAGAGAGGCCAGAAGGAACCAACCACCCAGAATAACTGGTAGCAATATCTGAACGATAATAATCACCATACAGGGGATCCAGAATTAGTGAAACCAGGGTGGGGTGGAGCAGGACGTGCTGTAAGCCTATAATATCAACTCTACAGGTGAGTACTTCACAGAGTTGCATTATTCTAAGCATACAGCACGTCCTGCTCCCGAATAGTCATAACATGTGGGACATCCAATAGCAGTGTCCATAAGCAGGGTGGGATCCCCCCCAAAAAAACAAGGCACAGCGGACAGTAAAGGCGCTGTCACCTGCAAAACTTGCAGCAGGCATGACAAGAGCATAGACTCCAACATTAGTCTCATAATGGAACCAATCAGGTATGAACAGAGACAGGCCATAAGGCAAGTAATTGAACTAACAGAGAAACAAAACCCTGGTGCTGAAGGGAATGTGATACCCAAGCCCCCATGATAACAGAGTAAACAATAACGGGGAATAGAAGCTCCCCTGAAGGAACATAGGTCAGTGTAGTGACCCAACCAGCTCACAGGCAAGGAAGTCTTGTGGCAACATTTTAACACCCTCAAGGGGAACAAAAACAGGGCACCCGACCAAGGCGGGGATACAAACCCTTAATTACCAGGAAGCCAAGGCTTCCCCAGAATCAGAGAACATCCAGAAGAAGCGCTCCAAGGCGCAATGGCGCTGGAATAGATATCAGGCGCATACCTAAGGAGACGCCCGTAGACTTCCAAGAACAGCAGTCCCCCAAAGGCCAAGGAGGCCAGCATGGGAAGAAGTGCGAACCTGAAGAGGGAAGTAGGCCCTCACAATTAGTATATTAGTAATCAGCCCATGGCTATACAAAAGGGTCTGAACCAAGGGTCCAACAGACCACCTGGGCCAGAAGCCCAGGATAAAGGGAAACACCCCCAGGCATGGGGTACCGGTAGCCGCATATAGCCGTACATGTATACATGAGTATACATAGCGTCAGGGAATAATTAGCCAGAACCATCGTCTCAGGCCCAAGTCTGACGTAGTCAGGAGGCCCCAGAAGAGAGGTCTGGCTTCCAGGGCAGCCGATACTGTATCCAAGCAGGATCCCCAGGAAGTCAGCAGAGTAACAGGATGTAAGGTTTGATCCCCACAGGGACTTATGGAACTACTGGGGAGGTGCAGTTAAGCAACCCAAAGAGAATACTCTACAAGGGTGACAGAACCAGACTCCCGTAGGAAAGGCCAAGACAGGCCTACACCATCAGATTCCCAGATGGGGAGCCATCCCCTAATTTAAGCTGCAATGGCTTTAAGGCCCTGGGGGCCAATAACGCCTCACAGGGGAGAGACTAAGTCCCCTGCCATACAATATGGGAACCACCCAGCCATTATAGGTGGAATAAAGGGAAGCTGGGGAGCTAGCCCCCCAACCTCCTCTCATACTAGGTCACCCAGATGATGAAGCCCGCCCCCAAGGGGGGATTAGCAATCGACCCCCAGGCGGGAGGCCCTTGATTGGAACCAGGAGGAGACCTGATAAGGACAGGACCGCACCCCAACTGGGATATCACAATTCCGCAGCCCTCGGCAGAGGCGTCTGCGAGCCATTACTCCCGAGGCCGCCTAGGCCATAGATCCCATGGGACTCACTATCCAGCCAGCCGTGCACAGAGCCCAAAGGTAGGTTGGTGAAAAGAAGGCATGTGAAATAATAAGGCTAAGCCTAGTTACTCAGGCCCACCGACAGGAACCAGAATATCCTGGGACCATAGAGACAAGGGCAGAGGCCCTGTGTCAGAAGGGAGACCCCTCAGAGCCACTCTAGGCTCCCTGGGCAACCCGGGATGGCAAAACCTGCTGCTAAGGGCAACCATAGAAGCGAAATCCGCTGAGAAGCAGGGGGGGTAGAACCCCACACAGGCCAGGGACAGGGACCCTCCAGAGGTAGCAACCTGTCACAATCTTTAATCTGCATTACAAACATGCCCTCGTCTTGCAACAGACCAGGCAACCCTCATGAACCGATCGGTCCTAAGGATCGGGAGGCCCGCCATATAGAATCAAAGGGGGGGCCACCGTTACAGCGAGCCCAGCAGATAAGATGGGCCCTCTAAGGGCCCAACCTAGAGCCCCGTGGTTCGTGGGAGAGATTTGGCTCTCCCTTTCCAAACCTGCTAGACTGGCACCCAGGGGGGCCATACTCTACGAGATGCTAGCAAGGAAGGGAGGTGCCCCCCTGAAGGGGCCCTTGCCAATGGGAAGTTCCAGAGGAACCAACTTACCAAGAAGGCCTGAGCACAGACCAAACCCCCCGGGTGCTGGGACATAGGAGGGTTTAGTAACCTACTGCGCCGAGGAGCCCAAGGGCTCGGTATATAAATGACATCATCTGGATGTGCCACCGACAGACCCTCCAGCTGCCATCCCGCTTGGTGGAGGTAGGGCGCGAGTGAAGGAGGGCAGAGCCCCCGTAACCAGGGGTCCCCTAATGCTAGGGAAGAAGGCAGCAAGCTTGAACCAATTTCCCCGGGACGGGGAATAGTGAATAAGTGAAGGTGAAGGGATGGGGAGTTTAAGCAACCATCCAGTAGCTTCTAGGGAACACTGTCGGCCAACCGACCCACTGTGTCTGATGCAGAGGCGGGGGAGTAAAGAAGACGACCCGGTAGGTCCCAACGCCGAAGCCCCACCTCTGGCGCATCCCCATACCCGCCAGACTAGTAGCCTGGGCACGAAGGGAGGCCCCTGCAGTTCTCAAGCTGCAGGGTTGATCTTGTGACACTGGCTAGAATAGTCTAAGTCGTGCAGCAGACCCCAGAGAATCTGAGAAGTGCTAGAGCCTAGCAAGAGGCCGAAACCCCCCCCCCCTCCCCGCACAGGGGCCCGTGGCCCAAGACAGATATGTCATATATGGAGTACTTGAAAGGGCAGAATAGCTAGGCCTGCTGTAGTCACATGGGGTCCAGACTACCTCGTACTGATGAGGGGGGAGGATGGGAAAAATGTATAGGGGCCATGGCCCCCTCCCGTTAAGGCAATTACCAAGGCGCGCCCAACACTGCAGGTCCTAGTCCAGACTGCGCCAGGTTCATAAGGGAGAGCAGGGCTAAAAATACCCTGACAGGAAACTGAGGGGGGGACCGCCAGCGAGAACCCATCCTGAGCCCAGGTGGGCTACATCCCGGAACCGCCATAAGGAGAAGGCATATTCCTGGATGTGAGACAGCTGTGCAGTCGCCCCCTCGCCCAAAGGGGCAAGGGCACCCCTTCATGCTTGCGAGGTTTTGGCGGTTTTGGACTTGGTCCTGCCAGAAAGCCCAGGGTGCTGCCTAGCCGCGCCATGCTGGAAGTCCACGCCGAATAACTGGAAACACACCTCAGATTCACGTCTAACACTGACGTAGGGGGGTGGAGGGGTGACCCTGCCTCGTGGAGGCCGGAGCGACCTTCTGCAGGAGGGTGCTATAGCCTTTTTGCCGAAAAGGTCCAAGCGGGCCCCGAATAACCGCCGTCCTCTGAATGGAAGGCAAGTGAGAGCCTTTTTTGTAGCTCCATCGGCGCCCCACTGTCGCTGCCAGACCAGGCGGCGAATGGCAACCGCAAGTGCTGAGCTCCTAGCACACATCTTAATGGTGTCATCCAGTGCTGATAGATTAAACTTAACAAAGGCTTTGCAGTCTGATAGGGCACTGAACACCCCCCAAGGAAGATCCTCAGGGCGGTGATCCAGTATATTTCTGACAAGAGTCCTGGCGGCCATCGCAGTGATGGCCGCGGCACAAATCGGGCGCAGGGCCGTTCCAGCACACGAGAAGGCGTGTGATGCCAATCTGTCAATGCACCGGTCCTCAGCATCCTGGAGGGTACGATAAAAGGGGGCAGTCATAAAAGGGGGGTTTGTGACCCCTATAACCGGCGCATCCACCACCAGGGGAGCTGACCATAAATTGACCACATCAGGGGGAAAAGGGTACTTCCATTCCCAGACCCCTGGAATCCCTTTCAGCTTACCAGGCGATTCCCATTCCTGGGATATAATATTCTGGAAATGTTCCTGTTCTAGGAACTCCAAGCGCGGCGGCGCTGTATGGAAGGTCTCCTTTTTAGGCTTGGGAATCTCCCCAGGCGGGGAGATTGACAAGACCTCAAAGATTTTGATCAGGATTTCATCCGTATCACACAGACCCCAGGAGCCAGGCTCGGATTCCTCACGGCCCGCGGGCATCCCATGGGAGGAGCCCGAGTCTGAGAATAGCTCAGCTTCCTCGGAAGGGTCAGGGTCCTGCATATCAGCAGAATCATCGGTATCGTTAGGAACCGGAGAACCTGGGGGCGTCAGGGACCGCTTTTTACCAGGGCCCATACGCTCCGCCAATCCAGAGAGCACCTGCTCCGCCATGGGCAACGCTCTCGGCACCCCTTGCAGATCATCCCCGCTGGAGTGGGACTCATCATGAGCGGTGTTTGGGAGCGGGGAGACGGGGGTGAGGAAGGGAGGATCCTCTGTTAGCAAAACCTGTGCTGCACACTGTCCGCAGACCTGTGCCCTGTCGGCCTCAGCCAGGGGCTGGCCACACACTGCACACAGCCGGTCACGTCCCGGAGGGACCCCGGTTCCATAATTGTGAAATGCCTCCATATGGTGATTTTTATGCAGTATAACACAGGGAATTATGCAATAAGCAACCCTGGATGCCCCAAAACCCGCTAGTAATGTGGGAGAATTTGTAAAGAGGACCAGTGAATATATGTTAGGCCGGGGCCGGTAACGAGGTCTTGGCTTCTGAAAGACACAATGGGACAAGGGGAGAGGAGTCAGTGCCATGCTCTGATCGAAAAAACCTAGAAATCATACCGCCCCGGAGGGCACTTACATGACCGAGGGAGGAGACGAGCCACACCACGCGCGCGCAGGAAGATAGAGAAAATGGCGCCAGCGAACCTCGAGGGGAGGGCCAGGCTGTGACGCAATACTCGTCAGGGCGAGTCTCCGCCTCCCCCAAAGAGCGCGAAGCTCCAACCGACAGAAAAGGTAGAACAGAGTGGATGTATAAGTCTCATGCTGACATGCTGAATGAAGCTGCCGAGCAGCAGATGGTTAGTAAAAAAAAACCAGCACACACTGTATAGCGAGACGCGACACTGGCCCCCTAACTCAGGGACCGAAGTCTAAGGCCGAAATAGCGCTAGGGCTGCCACACATACCCCCCCCCCCTTTCTTTTCCCCCGAGTTACGGGAGGAAGCGAGGGGGAAGCTGATGGTGTCCATGGACTAATTTTGTGAGGGGCACGGGCAAATTGCGGGAGGGGCATCCTCTATAGGCTCACCATCGGCCTGACCGCCTACCCTATGGAGGGGGATTGCGGTGGAGCATGGCTCCGTTCAGCACACCAGGTGCTACCTACCTTCACCCGACCCGCGCAGCCTAGGCTGGGAGGCATATTTCTTCTGAAGAGGACGGGTGGAAATAGTCCCACAGGACCTTGGGCCGTAAGGCCCGCTCGCCTGAAAGAGCGTGATACTTCATGTCTTCGCAGTTCCAGCACTGCAGAGAAAACTGGGGATTTGTGGGAGGTCCTCCAGTATATGTAGGGCCGGGAGTAGCTTGTTTTCTACATGTCTGCAGTGCACGGCGCCGGAGGCGGAGGACTACCTACATGTTATGACTATCCGGGAGCAGGACATGCTGTATGCTTAGAATAAATAGACGCAGATATGTAAGAGGAGTATAAGGAGAAAAGATGGGGGAATATCCCACAACTCTTGGTGGTATCACAAAAAAAAGAGGAGCCCCCTGTTCAGTTTACTGCGCAATCCACATCAAAGTGGGCTGGTATTGCCCCTATAGCACATGTGCTCAACCTGTGGCCTGGGGGTCAGAGTCATCTGATGTGGCCCTTGAACTGCTGTGGTAAAAGCGGGAGGGTTAAATCGAACTGGCGTGTAAGGGAATAAAATAGAGGCTTAGTAAGGATGAGACGTTGCAAGGAGAGTGATATAGGAGGGGCCTATTGCCAAGAGGTGGCACTGGTGGTTTGGAGGAATGTGGTGACATCTCTGGGTGAAATATCTGGCACTCTAACAAGATAACAGTTTTTTCTATATTTAGTTGAATTTTTAGCACATTAGATGGGTTGAGTATTAGAAATACAGTTACAATGTGGGATTGATGGGAGGATGGGCTAAAAATATTGGACCAATACATTTGGAGAGGTAAGGAAATTAGCATTTGTACTGGTAGCATGTGGCCATTGTTAGCATGTGGTAATGGGGTGCAGGGAAAGGACCTACAAGTGTAAAAAATCAGTCTAATAGAATTTGTGGAGACAGTGAGTATCCTGATTTTTGCTTAAACTGATGCTGCAGGCAAAGGTAATTAATACACCATTGTGTCAGGCTATGTTTGGCACTGTTCTAAACTGTTTTCCGTTTTTGAATTGAAACAGATTAGCCAAGATATCGAGGTTTACAGGTTCAGCCAATGACATTCTCTTTTTCATACTATCCCCTAATCAGCTCAGCAGAGTTGCTGGTTCCTTCCTCCTCCTGCCCAATCTCCTCCTCCTCTGCCTCCTCCTCCAGAGTCATCACATTGCTGATTATTATGCAACATCACGGATCCAAGTGCCATGCCCACTTGAGCAATGGAAGAGAAAGACAAGAAAGTGCAAACCTTGATGGCTCTGCCTTTTCTTCTTCAATTTAAAAATGGAAAAGAATTTAGTAGCAATTTAAGTGGCCCACGCTCAGGGCTGGCTCCAGGTTTTTGTGGGCCCTTGGGCGGCATGGTCTCAGTTGGCCACTTTGAGATGGAGATTCATGGGTTGGGGGTCTGGAAATTCCATGGCCAAAAATAATAAGGGCTGCTTGCCCCTGTTTTTTAAGTTTGGCCCCACATGAATGGGTAGAGTAATGGGAAAGAGGGATGGACATAACAGGAAGAGTGTTAGGGCGAGCGCTGCGTCTTCCCCGCGCAGCGCCCCCCTCCGTGCCTCTCCTCGGGCGAGCGCTGCGTCCCCTTCCTGCAGCGCTCCCCGCTTCACCGCCTTCCGGGCGTCTGCTGCTGGCCCCCCTGGCTGCGGTTTCCCCTTACCTGGTCCCCGCGCTTCCTCCTCTGACCGGCATGGCCGCCGGCTTCCTCCTTCTGTGTCTGTTCCGTCTTCCCTGCGCGCACGTCCCCGGCCACTAGGGGGCGCGCGCGTCAACCTCCCCAGATTTAAAGGGCCAAGGCCCTGTTAATTGGTCTCTGCCATCCAATCTCTTTTTTGCGCTTCCTATAAATTAAACCCTGCCTTACTTCCTGTGCCGGATCTTCGGTGTTGTTCCCTGAATGATTATCGCTGTATTGCTTGATTCCTCGTGTATGACCTCGGCTCTCCTATTGACTATCGAACCTGTGCTGCCCGTCCCGACCTCGGCTTGTCTCACCGCTATTGAACCCGCGCTGCCAGTCCCGACCTCGGCTTGTCTCACCGCTACTGAACCCGCGCTGCCAGTCCTGACCTCGACCTTCTCCTCCGACCACTGTTTGTCTCTGCTGCACGTCACTTCAGCAGTTTGTGGAACTGTGCCGCTGTTGGGGGGTAGCGACCTGGGAGTCACCTGCCGCACAAGACCATCCCGCCTTGCGGTGGGCTCTGGTGAAAACCAGTGGCTCCTTAGACTCCGCTCCCCTGACGCGGTATCTGCCAAAACAGTTCTGCAGACCCTGCGGGTCCACTTCTTCGCACCCGGTGCGTAACAGTAAGATCCGGCCATGGATCCCGCTGAGGTGCCCTTGCCGGAGACTTCCGAACTCCCAGCGCTGGTGGCTTTGCAGTCTCGGCAGATTAATCAGCTTACCGCTATGATGCAGCAACTCTTGACCCAGCAGCTGTCGCCTTCTCCACCGCCACCGGTGCCGCCACCGCAGTCTCCAGCAGTTTCCCCATCCAGAATCCGCCTCTCCTTACCAGCAAAATATGAGGGGGACGCGAAGTTGTGCAGAGGCTTTCTAGCCCAGTGCTCTATGCACCTGGAATTATTGTTTGATCAATTTCCCACCGAACGCTCTAAAGTGGCCTTCATCATTAGTCTGCTCTCCGGAAAAGCCTTGGCTTGGGCCACTCCCTTGTGGGACCGTAATGATCCTCTCACCTTCACCGTTCAGGCCTTTGTTACTGAATTCCGTCAGGTTTTTGAAGAACCCGCTCGGGCCTCATCTGCCGAGTCCGCTCTATTGAATTTAACGCAAGGCGATCTTTCGGTTGGTGAATATGCTATTCGATTCCGTACTTTGGCCTCCGAGTTAGCATGGAATAATGAGGCCCTCTGCGCTTGTTTTAAGAAAGGTCTTTCTAGCAAGATCAAAGATGTTCTAGCGGCCCGAGAGATACCTGACTCCCTTTCTGAACTCATTCATCTCGTCACTCGCATTGACATACGCTTTGCTGAGAGGCGTGAGGAACTTCGCCTGGAGAGAGATTCCCAACGTGACAGGAGGATGTTCCGTTTGGCTCCCACCTTTCAGAAACCTTTGTCTGTACCGTCTTCTCCAGAGGTGGAAGCCATGCAGGTCGGCCGCTCTCGCCTAACCCCCGTGGAGAGGTCTCGCAGGAGAAATGAAAATCTCTGTCTGTATTGCGCCAGTCCTGATCATTTTCTAAGAGATTGCCCCATTCGTCCTTCTCGACTGGGAAACGGGCGCACCTAGACTCGGTGGGAGAGGCGTCTCTGGGTGTGTGTGCTTCCTCTCCAAGATTTACCGTACCTGCACAGCTTTGTCTCTCATCTGCCTCTGTGCTTAATTTGCCGGTCTTCCTGGATTCTGGTTCGGCGGGCAATTTCATAGAGGCCTCCCTGATCAAGAAATACGACATAGCAGTTAACCGCTTGGCCAAACCGTTATTCATCGCCTCAGTTAATGGAGATAGACTGAATTGTATGGTGCAGTACCGTACCAAGCCTTTGCTCCTTAAGATTGGCCTCTTTCACCAGGAATACTTGGAACTTTTTGTGTTACCCCATTGTACTTCCCCAATCCTATTGGGTCTTCCTTGGCTTCAGCTTCATAATCCTACCCTAGACTGGGTCACTGGGGACATCAAGGCGTGGGGTACAACCTGCTTCAAGAATTGCTTGAAAGCTTTACCAGTTCGAACCGATCATCCTACCACATCTCTACCGGGCCTACCCGAAGTTTACCGGGCTTACGCTGATGTCTTCTGTAAGAAGCAAGCTGAGACTCTTCCGCCTCATCGCCCTTATGACTGCCCGATCGACCTCCTGCCTGGGACCACTCCTCCTCGTGGCCGTATCTATCCACTATCCGTCCCCGAAACTCAAGCAATGGCTACTTACATACAAGAAAATCTGCAGAGGGGCTTCATCCGGAAGTCCTCTTCTCCCGCTGGGGCTGGCTTTTTTTTTGTACAAAAAAAAGACGGTTCTCTCCGACCCTGTATCGACTATCGGGGTCTTAACAAGATCACGGTAAAGAACCGATACCCCTTACCCTTAATTCCAGAACTCTTCGACCGTCTTCGTGGCTCCAGGATCTTTTCCAAACTGGATCTCCGAGGAGCCTACAATCTGATCCGCATCCGCAAGGGAGACGAATGGAAGACTGCCTTTAATACCCGTGACGGTCATTTCGAGTATTTGGTGATGCCCTTCGGGCTTTGTAATGCCCCTGCCGTATTTCAAGAGTTCGTCAATGACATCTTCCGGGACTTGTTGTACTCCTGTGTCGTGGTCTATTTAGATGATATCCTCATCTTCTCTTCTTCCCTCGAAGAGCATCACCGGCACGTTCGTCTGGTACTATCCCGCCTTCGGCAGCATCATCTTTATGCCAAATTAGAAAAGTGTCTCTTTCACCAAACCGCTCTGCCCTTTTTGGGTTATACTGTTTCAGCCCAAGGACTACAAATGGACCCTAGCAAATTGAGAGCGGTTTTAGATTGGCCTCGGCCTGTTGGTCTGCGTTCCATTCAACGATTTCTGGGCTTCGCCAACTATTACCGTCAATTCATACCCCATTTTTCCACTATCGTGGCCCCCATTGTGGCTCTCACCAAAAAGGGAGCCAACCCCAAGTCATGGCCTCCACAGGCGGAGGCAGCCTTTTTAACTTTGAAAAAGACTTTCTCTATGGCCCCGGTGCTCACCAGACCAGACCCTTCTCGTCCTTTTTCTCTAGAGGTTGACGCTTCTTCCATCGGAGCAGGAGCTGTTCTCACACAGAGGTCTCCTTCAGGGAAAAATCATACTTGTGGGTTCTTTTCTAGGACTTTTTCTTCCGCGGAGCGAAATTATTCTATTGGGGATCGTGAACTCCTGGCTATCAAATTAGCTCTTGAAGAGTGGAGACATCTTCTAGAAGGGTCGCTTCACCCCATATCTATTTTTACCGACCATAAGAACCTTTTGTATCTTCAAACTGCTCAACGCTTGAATCCTCGCCAAGCTCGTTGGTCACTATTCTTCGCGCGGTTTAATTTCCGCATTCATTTTCGACCTGCCTCTAAGAACATCAGGGCAGATGCTCTATCTCGCTCCTCGGACGTCACAGACGTGGACGCTGCTCCTCAGTTCATTATATCTCCTGATCATTTGGTTCATTCCGCTCCTGCCTCCCTAGTGCAGGCTCCGCCTGGGAAAACCTTTGTCCCGGTTCGCCGACGCCTCCAAATATTAAAATGGGGTCATGCTTCCCGTATTGCCGGGCATGCTGGTATCAAAAAGTCTAACGCAATTATTGCCAGATATTATTGGTGGCCCTCCATTGAGAAGGATGTGGCAGAATTCGTGCAAGCTTGTACCACCTGTGCACGTAATAAAACGCCTCGCCAAAGACCGGCGGGTCTTCTTCATCCTCTTCCTATTCCTGAAATCCCTTGGTCTCACATCGCTATGGACTTTATCACGGATCTTCCTCCATCTCAAGGCAATACAGTGATCTGGGTTGTTGTGGATCGTTTTTCAAAAATGGCGCACTTCGTTCCGCTTCCAGGACTCCCATCCGCTCCTCAGTTGGCTAAGAACTTTTTTAAACATATTTTTCGGCTCCATGGACTTCCTTCCCATATTGTCTCCGACAGGGGAGTTCAGTTTGTTTCAAAATTCTGGAGGGCTCTCTGTACTCAGTTAAAGGTGAAATTAGATTTTTCCTCGGCTTACCACCCCCAGTCCAACGGCCAAGTGGAGAGGGTCAATCAGGTTCTAGGACAATATCTACGTCACTTTGTTTCGGCCCGACAAGACGACTGGGTCGATCTCTTGCCATGGGCGGAGTTCTCTTATAATTTCAAAGATTCTGAAGCCACAAAGAAATCTCCATTCTTCATTGTTTATGGCCGCCAACCTTTGCCTCCTCTACCCTTACCTACACAGTCGGGAGTACCCGCCGTGGATGACTTAACACAGTTTTTTTCCTCTATCTGGCGTGAAACACGACATTCTCTTGTTCTAGCCTCTACCCGCATGAAGAGCAGCGCTAATAAAAGAAGGAGAATCGCTCCTGTTTTCTCTCCTGGAGATAAAGTTTGGCTTTCAGCCAAGTACATTCGTTTCAAGATACCCAGTTATAAATTGGGCCCTCGCTATTTAGGGCCGTACAGGATCAAGCAACAAATTAATCCGGTCTGTTACAAACTTCATTTGCCAGCCTCCTTACGTATTCCCAACTCTTTTCATGTTTCATTATTAAAACCTCTGACGACTAATCGATTCTCTTCTAAAACGTTGGAGCCACTTCCGGTCGCGGGTACCGAAGATGCCTTCTCGGTGAGAGAGATTCTGGCTTCCAAAACATCCAGAGGGAGACGATACTTTCTAGTGGATTGGGAGAATTGCGGTCCTGAAGAGAGGTCCTGGGAGCCTGAGGAGAATATCCTCGATCGGAGCCTTATTTCAAACTTCCTCGGTCCCAAAAAGAGGGGGAGACCTAAGGGGGGGGGTACTGTTAGGGCGAGCGCTGCGTCTTCCCTGCGCAGCGCCCCCCTCCGTGCCTCTCCTCGGGCGAGCGCTGCGTCCCCTTCCTGCAGCGCTCCCCGCTTCACCGCCTTCCGGGCGTCTGCTGCTGGCCCCCCTGGCTGCGGTTTCCCCTTACCTGGTCCCCGCGCTTCCTCCTCTGACCGGCATGGCCGCCGGCTTCCTCCTTCTGTGTCTGTTCCGTCTTCCCTGCGCGCACGTCCCCGGCCACTAGGGGGCGCGCGCGTCAACCTCCCCAGATTTAAAGGGCCAAGGCCCTGTTAATTGGTCTCTGCCATCCAATCTCTTTTTTGCGCTTCCTATAAATTAAACCCTGCCTTACTTCCTGTGCCGGATCTTCGGTGTTGTTCCCTGAATGATTATCGCTGTATTGCTTGATTCCTCGTGTATGACCTCGGCTCTCCTATTGACTATCGAACCTGTGCTGCCCGTCCCGACCTCGGCTTGTCTCACCGCTATTGAACCCGCGCTGCCAGTCCCGACCTCGGCTTGTCTCACCGCTACTGAACCCGCGCTGCCAGTCCTGACCTCGACCTTCTCCTCCGACCACTGTTTGTCTCTGCTGCACGTCACTTCAGCAGTTTGTGGAACTGTGCCGCTGTTGGGGGGTAGCGACCTGGGAGTCACCTGCCGCACAAGACCATCCCGCCTTGCGGTGGGCTCTGGTGAAAACCAGTGGCTCCTTAGACTCCGCTCCCCTGACGCGGTATCTGCCAAAACAGTTCTGCAGACCCTGCGGGTCCACTTCTTCGCACCCGGTGCGTAACAAAGAGCAGGAATGGATGGGGCAGAGATGAGGGGACAGGGATGGTTGAAGCAGAGAAACAGGGATGGATGGGGCAGAAAGACAGAGAAAGGAAGTGTGTGCACTGTGTAACTTGCATTACTTCCTGTTGCAATGCTGGGGCCAGGGAGCAGGGTGATGACACGTCTCTGGGGGCAGGGCTTGCAGGGAGAATCAGCTCTAAGGGGGAGCGCTGATCATAGATAAACACACAATCAAGTGCAGAGCTGTCAGGGCTGAGCAGAGGTTAAGAGACATGGCAACTGCATCACCAATGAAAGAGAGCGCAGCTCAGCCTCTATACGAGGTTAGTGATGCCCGACTTGCTAGGGGTAGGTGGCGCAGGGGCCCAGCATGGGCCTGCACTCCTCAAAAGTTTGAGCACTCCTGCCCTAGAGTATATAGAACTCTAGGGATGGTGCTCTCCCTTCCCCTGATTTTGGGATGCTTCTCTGTGTGCAATCCCCTGGATTGCCAGGTCTACTTACCGTTTCGGTGAACCGACATATTTGCAATACAAGAGCTATGGGCTTCCTATAGCACCCCCCACTGTTCTGTAGGACAGGTGCCAACCCTTCAGTCAGAGCTGAAGGGTTGGCACCATCCAGCAATATGGTTTCACTGTTTCACGGGGGTTAGAGGCCTTGTTTTTTGAAGAAACAAAAAAAAAAAAAAACCTTGAGAAGCATATTTAGAGCTATTTGAAAATAGCCTTTATTCAAGAGGATGGACGATGACTTTAGTGTTCTTAGATTTGACTATGCCAAAATGGTAAAAAGCCCATATCAAAATTGCAGTTTTTTTAACAGGAAACTTGACAAACCCTTGACCAACACAAACCGGACCAATCGTCAGAAAATAATCGCTGGTCTGCTTGGTCAATCAGAGGGAGCTCATCTTGATTTGGGATGCTCTGCTGCACATATCCTAGATGCAAGCTCATGTACATCTGCTTACCCACTTCTACTAGCAGCCAGCAGCCAATCAGGTTTATAGGATGGGCACCGTGAAAAAATCTTTTTTGATAATATACAAAAGTGCAAATTAAATTAAGTCCTACCTTCCTGATCTGTGGTGATGGTGATTGACGTGTAATGCCTTGGGGAGAAACTGAGCTCCGAGACACCATTGACTGCCTCGATTTCGAATGTATAGTTGACATGAGATAAGAAGTCCAAGACAACAACCGAGGCATTGACCAGACTGGTATGTCCAGGCACAAACCGGATTCCTCCACCACAGAGTTCACACTGATTGGGGTCCGCCCCACATCTCTTGCAGATCACATTGTAGACAAGGTCCTTTCTGCCTCCGGCATCAAAGGGTGGACTCCATTCCAAATGAAGAGCAGTTTCGTTTATGTGGAAATTTACATTCCTTGGAGATAGAGGAGGTTCTGCAAGACAAAAAATAAAAAACATATAAAACAAATGAATCTAATCTGGGTGATGTCCCACCTTGTGTCTTGGGCACATGGCCTCATTTCCCAATTGTAGTCTATGAGACAATAATTCTCTGATAATCAAGTCTCAGTAATCAGCCACCTACTGGGATGTTGCTAGCACTGCCAAAAGCACTTACTTCAGATCCTTATGAAATTGCATTTAGAGCAAAAAATCTAATGATTTAATTTAAAATGTGTTAAAAATTCATGTCTCTTTAACATCTCATCTATTCTGCAACTGAAAACTAGCCAACGTAAGCAATACGAATCTGCATCCTAAACCATCAAGATAAAAGATCCTGCAAAGCATATTCTGTAGCAGGTATCACTTTTTTAAAGAGTAACAAAACCCAGAGTCCCCTGTGGGAGTGAGGATTGAGGAAATATCACAGCACAGCACAAACATCATAGCCCCCCTCACCCAAGGGGAATATGTGAACAGCCACCAGCATCCCTGCACTGAATGGCGGCCGGTGGGTGCGTGTAGACAGAGAGAGAGTCAATGATGAGGGCTCTCTGGTCTTTTCGGGGCGGGAGGGGGGGTGGTTACGCAGAAGTGCCTTTCAAATCACAATTCCCCTGGGAAGGGCTTTCAGACACTAGTGCAGGTATTGCAGGGTTTTGGACCACTATTAAGGTTAACATCCTTTATGTAAACCCTTTGTGATCTCTTATTGCCCATTTCCTTAAAGACATTTTAGGCTAAAACAAAAAAAACTATCTCTCCTAGTCCAATGCCTCAGTTCTTATTTAATCAGTCACTGTGAGCTGGCACACCCCCTCCATTCACTGCAATGGAAAGAGATGTGTGTCAAGCCCTGTGAGACACCCGCCTTCTAGGTAAGTCCAAAACCCCCAATCTCCGCTGCTAGCTTCACCTGTAGACAAGCCCCCGTCTGCCGGGATGCTTTACACGCCTCACCGGACACGGTTGCCCCCAGGACTTCGTAGCACAAAGGATGTGGACTTACAGGGGTGAAGGCGGAGGCAAGACTGGGTGATGTCAGGTAAGCCGGGGTCATACACAGGAAATCTGTCCAATAACGCAGCACCAAAGGGAAGAGACAGAAAAAGAGTCAAAGTTGAGCCAGGGGTCAAGCTGGGAGGTCACGGGTACGCGGTACAAACGAGCAAGGCAGATTCGTAGTCAGGAAACAAGCTAAGGTCAGTCCAAGCGGCAATCACAGAGTGGTCAAACAAGGCAGAGTCGGTAACGGAATTGAATGCAGAACTAGACAAAATCACACCCAGCAGCACGCTATCACGGGTGGTGAACTAGTGACATGGGAAAGGTTAAATAGTGCTTGGGCGCAGGGGATTGGCCGGGGCAGCTTGGGGCTCCTTGGCCCAGGAACAACTTGGGGAACAATTGGTATATCATTTATTAGGGCATATGCCCACAGACCTATTAGGCTCATAGTCCCTTTCAAACCAACCTTCGACGGGCGCGCTGCCTGCAGTGCCACCGGAGGTCATAAGAAATCTGTGCTTGCGAGTGTGATAGCTGTGACGATTGGAGTGGGTGGGCACACTCGGCCTCGCTTGAGCAGATGCTGCTCGACGGGGATGCGGCTGCCGGGCGGGGAGAGAGCCTGTCAGCCGCCGAAGCCCGCGCTGCCCACAGACACAGAGGGACGGGCGAGAAGGTCAGTTGTTCGTGACAATGTGTTAGGTCTTCAAACACCCCTTTCCATTGCAATAAATGGAGAGGGCATGCCAGCTCAAAGTGACTGATGGCGGGGGGTGTCTCCCTATCAGAGGACACGGAAGAGACAAGCAATCGGCCCTGGCAGCGCGTGACATGGATCCAGCTGTCAGATAAGAGTTGGTGTATTCAACTTGAAGTGAAGGTCTGCATTGGACACAAAGTCAGTATAGCGTTTTTTTGTTTTAGCATGAAAAATGTTTCTATGGCTAGATATGGGTGCCTCTAAGATGGCTTGCTGTCCTCTTCTCGGCACTTCCAAACCTGTTTCTCAAACAGACACAACTCTCTGGGGTTGAATTTGTTGGAAAGGATGACTTTTGAGAGACTTTGCAACTCAACTCACAATAAAGTGGATAAAAAACGTTTTTAATTTTCATAACTCCTGTCATAGCTACAGATGTAGCCAGACTGAAGCTATCTCCAAATTAGTTGGGGCCTCTTTTATTAAGGTGGCTCCCTGGCCAATTTGGTTATTGCATCTAAGTTTAGTAAATACTGCAGTTAACATTCCAACCACTAAGGGGGAAGTGTACTACGAATTATCCAAAGAAATAAACATGTGTCAATTCAGCAATGAGGACAAAAGGGCAAAAGGTGTCTACTGAGGAATTGATTGAGCTCCTGAGCACTTGAGCTGTTTTCTCCAAACTTTACATTTTGTACCTGGAGCTGAGATAACCCCATGGTACGTTATCTTTTCTTACTGCTGTCACGTCGCAAAGTTCCCTTTTCATACAATCAACTGGAAAATCTTTATTTTTTAGGTTTTCTTTATGTTTGAACAGGGTGAACAGGGTGAACAGGGGGGTTCACACAGCGGAGGAATCCTGCTTCGGGATGCCCGGGGGCACAGAACAAAACCCGGGAATATCAGGATGATAGGAGGCAGGAAAAAAATGTAAATGGTTATAGGGAAGCCATAACCCTAGCCAGTGAACACGACGTGGGACACGGCCACATTCCTGCCTCCAGCTTATCTGAATAGCTGTGCGTAGGAGTGTGCCTCAACTGTAGGAAGGCCAGGGAAGTAGCCACTGCATGGGTTCGCTGGAAAGGTGAGTGTTTGCGGGCGAGCGCGGGTGCTTAACACAGTGGGGCACCCTGATTCAGGATGCCTTAGGGGGATACCATATTGGCTGCCCCTGCAGTCTTTTAGGCTGATTGGTCCTCTTAAAAAATTTCAGGGCCAGCCTATAAACCACCCATGGACCACCTTGATTCAGGATGCTCCCCTGTGTTACCCTTCTCCCGTCGACACCCACAATCATTCACCTTTGTGGCAATCACTCCGCAGCTGCCATACAGACTGGGAGCGGGAGTGCACATCAAACTGCAGGCAGGCCAGGGATGCAGCCACTCTCAACTCTCTATGCCGGAGCTCCTTTACAAACAGAGCTTTATGCCACGCATTAATATGCACAGCAAACAACACTGTTTGAACATGTGCAGTGGGAACGCCAAAGCAGACCAATGGGGCCCTCAATTTCCAGTCTCAGTAAGTTGTAATCCAGTGGGTCCCAGAGGTGGAGCTGAGCTAGTGTTTTTGTGTTAAAATTACCTCCTAATATAAGGGTTCTTCTGAAACAATCTGTAGCCTCTAGATCTAGAATCAGTTTCAGGGCAGGGGTTTGTACTAAGTTGGGCAGGTATACATTGGCAATTGTGACAGTTTTATCTCCGATCTTGCCCTTAATGAACAAGAATCTGCTTTCGTTGTCCTTGTGTGCTTCTGAGTGGGAACAAGGGAGGGAGCCTGCAATAAGTATGTAAACCATTTTGGACTGGGAGACTATGATAGTCAAATAGGGCATGAATTTTGAGGTTTTAGGTAGATAAAATGGATATCCTGAAAGTAAGTCACCTGTGACCTGCATCTCCTCCCATTGTCCATATTGTTCAGGCCTTTACTGTTGAGAGAGAGAATTTTAAGTGATGATATTTCACTTAATCGGGGTGTTAGCAGGGTTTATAAGAGAGAGGAGAGGGGGCATATAACACAAAGAACCCCCCTCCATCTCATACTGGCTATCCAGAGTAATTAAGATACTTATAGAAGACCTTAGCTCTTCCATACACGACACTTCCATCAATTTTTTCGTATACTTGGCAAAAATGGATTGAATTTCAGAACTCGCCGGATTACTGGCCCTTAATGAATCGGACCCATGAACTTGTCAAACACTAGCCCTTTATCCCTATACACCCCACCATTTCCCACTTCTTCATCCTCCCAACTTCTTATTTTCTTTTCTTCTTCCTCTCTATCTCTTTTTCTCTTATCGCCAATAGTTAAAATGGAAAACCCTGGTCCTCCAGTTTACATACCAAACCCGTATATTTTTAAATAGGAAAGCCGTCATCCAACACTGCATACATCAATTAAATCGTATAGCACAATACCTGCGCGGCCCAAAGTAGCCAAATCCTCTACAGTATAGTGAAATATTCCAAAGGGCCAGTGGTGCTTAAAAGCATATGTAGCTTTATTATGATTCTTCTTAAAATCACTTCCATAAAAGATCAAACAGCATCAACCATTATTCCAGCATAAAGGACTGAAGTACATGTGTGGCACTTCCGGCCGTCTACGCATTTCGAGCTAACTGCCTTTAATCTTTACACACCAAACCCATCTTATCCAGAATGCATGGTTAATTAGGATCCATAAAATGATACATTCTGTATTATCTATCATACTACATATAACTTCTCAGATCCTGTAACTGTAACTGTATGTGCACTATTGTATTAAATAAAACACAATAAATGTGTGTTTGGCTGGCCAGTCGCTTTAATAAACTATAGGCAGGGGTATAACTACAAGGTTGCAAGGGGAATGACTGCACAGTAGCCCATAAGTTTAGGGGTATCCTCACCGTTGTAAAAGAGGGGATTTTTTTTTTAAATACATTAAATATTTGTTTTTATTCTATTATATTATAACATTTTAGCATGTGTTAAATGTTAGTATATCTAAAGAGTTGTCCCCAGGGATACTTTTCTCAGGTGTGCCCAAGGTACCTTAGACCCACACCTATGGTACGTTACCTGTTCCTAATAGACCCTCTTAGTAAGACTTTAGTCTTGCAATATCCTGATTTATCTGTACCATCAACACGTTTTAGTGAGCTAAAATGTCTATTTACCGGGGGACTGATGAGGTCTGAAGTCAGAGCCATGTATTAAAGATCTGCAGAATATGGTTCCCCCAGAGGCCGAGGCAATGGACTATCTAGTGACTGTTATTTTAACACTGTAACAAGACCTTTCACTTTTGTTCTTGTAAAGAATAATCCTAATAAAGACATTCTGCCATGCTAGAGCTTGAAACCTCGGCTGATAAGTATTAATCAGACAGATCTGAATCCGTTCTGTTCCAAAAGAATTGAATGTGTCCGCACGGCATGACATGAGCTGCACAATATTAAATCCCCACTATACAGTGCTGAGTAAAATAAGCACAAACATGTATTATTGTTTAAGACAAAACTTGCAAGAGGATTCACAAACATCATAATAATGCAGTCCGATATAATCATCAGTCTTTTCATTTTTTTGCAATGTTTCCTATCTAACCAAGGAAGAAGTGCGGTGCCGTCTTTAACAGATAAAAAGTTCCTAGGTTCAAATGGCATACACCCTTGTGTTTTAAAAGAATTAAATACAGCAATAGACAACCCATTATTTTTAAAGATCCCATTATGACGGGAACTGTTCAACAGGATTGGCGCATGGCAAATATTCAAAAACTGGTTTAAAGGTGAACCTAAAGATATACAGACTGTTAGATTGGTAATCAGTAGCTGTTTTAAGGTTTTCTAAGAGATGCTATACTGGGGTATCTCAGTGAAAATTACCTCATTAACCACTATCAGCATGGAATTATGAGTAACTGATCCTGCTAAAGAAACCTGATCAGCTTTTAGGAGGAATTAAGTTAAAGACTGGATCAGTGGGCTTCATTGGATGTCATATATATCTTGACATTTTTTAAAGCATTTGATACTGTGCCACATGAAGGACTGGTACAAAAGATGAGAATGTTTGGTGGGGGGGAAATGTGTGTACATGGGTGAGTAATTGGCTAAATGATAGGACATGTGGGTGGGTATTAACTGTACATACTCAGATTGGATAGCTATTCATAGCGGAATAACTCAGGGATCAGTGCTGGGCCCAATTCTCTTTAAAATGTATATTAATAATTTTGGCAATGGATTAAACAGTAAAATATTCGTCTTTGCAGATGATACTTAGCTTTGTAAAGTAATTAACACAAATGAGAAGAGCATGCAGCTACAAACCAATTTGAATAATTTTGTATGAAAGTATGAACAGAAAATTGGCAAATATAGTTTAATACAGATTAATGTAAGGTTATGAACATGGGAAGGAGAAATTTGCATCATGATTGCACAATAAATACGTAAAATGCTTGGTAAAATGGAAAAGGACTTGGATTCTTGTAAACCGTAAACTAAACTGTAATGAATAATGCCAGGCAGCAGATGCCAAGGCAAACAGGATCATGGGGTACATCAGGAGGGGCATAAGGACCCATGACCAGAGCATCATTTACCCCTGATCAGACACCATATGGAATATTGTGCTCAGCTCTTGGCCCCGGTGCATAAGAAAGACATATCCGAACTGGAGCGTGTTCAAAAGTGAGCAACTAAATTAATAAATGGCATGGGGGGGGGGGGGGGGATAATAGAGTATCCTGAACAAATATTGAAATTAGGTTTTGTTTGGAAAAAAGGCCCATGAGGAGTGATCTAATATATATATATATATATATATATATATATATATATATATATATATTCAACACAAAGATCTGTCCTATGATCTATTTATAGCCAGGACTTTAACTACCCTGTTTCGCCTAAAAATAAGCCCTAGCGTGAGTTTTCAGGATTTTGGAGGATGCTTCAAATATAAGCCCTAGCCAAAAAATAAGCACTAGGCAATAAGACATTGCCTGGGGCACCAGGAGCAGTAGACCCCCATCACTGCCATTTCTTGCCCAGGGTGTCAAGTACCACTGCACCACAACTAACAAAAATTACCCTTAGCCTGTCTTCACTCTGTACCTAACAGGATGTAGGTCTGCATTGACATTTACTTTAGTCTATTTCTTCTATTAAATTGGACCAAAACCCAAAAGGGCCCTTACCCCTTTAGCATCTCAATTTGGGATGTCCCGCTTTGTGAAACGCTGCCGATAGTCCATTATACAACCCTCTTCAGAAAACCCACAGTGCATGTGCGGCTCTCTTCCAATCAGCTTTTTTGCCAATGCATATATTTCCACCTTCCAGAATTGGTGATGACATTCTTCATCTCTCTATTGCTGTGCGTGGCATATATTTTACATTTTTAGTCACTTATTATTCTTTCCCCCGCTGGGCTGCAAATGTGTTCAGGACTCTAGGATATGGACGCTGCCATCCTGACTCAAAAGCATCAAATAGTGAGGAGAGGAGAGCAGGATAAAGTACATGGGACGGGTTATAGCTGTGCTTTGCACAGACAGAGCAGAGCTGGGGTCAGGCAAAGGACAGCAATTCCACAATGCAGAGCGGCACAGTTAGAAGACACTCCCTGTTTGCAGGCAGCCTGAGACTCCATGTGCTGCCATCTTGGATGTTCAAAGGCTCAGAAAATGCAGTAGGTGCAGGTAGGATGCTTTTTAATGCGGGCAATTTGAATATACAGGGTGGGGGAAACATATAGGATAAACTATAGAAAAGTAAAAATAGTTACAATTTGTAAGTATAAGTACATCACACCTCGCTAAAGAATTAATAAATATACAAATTGATATTAATTTAAGTAGTGCTCGACGTATAAATGTCCTTATTCCAACAAGGATGATACAAGCATAAAATTCTGTGAAGTATACAGAGCACCAAAGCTAGATGATAGAAGAAGTCAAAGTCCCACAGCCCGTGCACATCACAATAAATCGTGACTGAATTCAATCTGTCAGACTCCACCACAGGCCACCGCCGACGCGTTTCGTCGCAACTAGGCGACTTTAACAAGGCTTGTTAAAGTCGCCTAGTTGCGACGAAATGCGTCAGCGGTGGCCTGTGGCGGAGTCTGTTTTAAAGAGGTACCTAACGCTGTCTTTTCGTACCCCCCCCCCCGGTGGTTGTCGGATTCCAGGGCTGGCTGAAATTTGGATTGATTGAATGCTGTTGAATGCTGTTTTTTTCTTTTGGCTTCAAGCCAGCTGCTTAAAGTGGACCAACACCCACCGCTGATCGGCCCGGGAATCTATAAGATTCCCGGGACGATCAGCTTCCTCTCCGCGGGGCATCCGAAATCGGGATGCCCAGCTGTGTGAAATCCCCCAGACGCCCACAAACCTTACCTTTTCCCGTTCCCATGGCGCATGCGCGGGCCGCCGCCGCCTCTCGCGCGTGAATGGCGGGCGCGCTCCCTGTAGGAGGGACGCGTGAGAGGCGGCGGCAGCCTCAGCTTGTCCGCCGCTTGTCCGTCGGCTGTGAGGTAAGTTTTTGGGGGCTTTCTGGGGGGTTTCACACAGCAGGGCGCCCCGCAGAATGGACCAACACCCAGGATAGTGGAAATCCTGGGTGTTGGTCCACTTTAAAGAGGAATTGCCTGAAATTAACTGCAGTTTTTTTGGGCTGCATGTTTGTTGGAGCCTTATCCCATTTGACAGCTGGTAAGCTTTTACATTGTCGGTGAAGGATTGAATTCAGTCACGATTTATTGTCATGTGCACGTGCTGTGGGACTTTGACTTCTATCATCTAGCTTTGGTGCTCTGTATACTTCACAGAATTTTAAACATATAAGATAGGCTTTTATTCAGGGTGAAAGTCCGCTTTACAGAAAGGAAGCACCATTAGTCTCTGCTGCTGTTTCAGTCTTTAGTTGTCTAGCTGCTGTATTGAGTCTAAACAGGGCCCCATTTAAACATTGCACCAGCGCCCCACCACATTTAATTACAGCACTGTCCCCCTTCCCCCTGGAGCAGTCCCTGTATATCAGAGAGTGCTGATGGCCCTGCATTGTGCGTTCTGGGATATGTGTACACACTCCAAAAGTCTTGTGTAAACTAATGCAAAGCAGAAGCAGAAGTTCCAGCCATTCCTTCAACCCAAGAAACAATGTGTACTTGTTTATTCAGCTCAGGAATAAATACAAATTGAATTCTCTATTGTAATGCACGTTTCTTGGCAGCTAACACCTTTCTTTGTCCAACGGAGGTGTCAAAATATTTGCTCCTCGGCAGATGAGAGCTATATAATAATATTTCCAGATGTATATATTATGCTGTCTGCTCGCTTGTGAACAAATCATTGATTATCCAAGTCTGGATCTGACAGGCCTAGGTCACTCCAGCTTTTCACATAAGAATTCGAATGGAATATTTTATAAAGACTGAGAGAGGCTGAATAGCATCCAAAACCCTGACAGTTTCAACATCTACAACCACCATTCCAGTTAGAGAGCAAGAGGACCTGTCAGAGATAATTATCCTAAATGTTAAAGTAAAGGTGTGCTCAGGAGAGCTCAGAATAACACATAAAAGTTAATTTAGTGTTTTTTTTATAAAATTGCACAGCTAAATATGACTCTAAATTGTACCCAGGGAAAAATCATTAGAAAGATTGTTTTCTCTCAAAAAAATGTAGCCAAAAAATACTCAATGTGCTTAATCAATCATATATATATATATATATATATATATATATATATATATATATATATGATCTCCTGTTGTGTTTTAACTGTTACCTTGTAGGCCGGTACACAACTACTTTTAGTGAAAGTCTGCTTTTCTGGGTCTGTCATAAGAGGAAGGTCCAAAAAGTAAAAGCACAGCGCACACATGGGTAATAACTAGTGATGAGCGAGTAGTATTCGACCGAGCCGGTATTCGATCGAATACTACGCTGTTCGTCATACTCGATTTCGATCGAGTACAGCGGCGATGGCGCACTCACAATTCGTTTCCCCTCCCACCTTCCCTGGCGCATTTTTTACACCAATCACCATGCAGGGGGGGTGGGACAGGTCCTGGGAGGACGCTGGTATCGCGAAAACGGCGTCTACATGCATTGGCTGGAAAAACCATGTGACCTCGAATATACAAAACTCAGCACTTCCTCTTCGTCAGCATTAGCAGCTTGAACTTAGTGAGGGACAGACGCTCACAGCAGGGAAAGACAGGCTGTCGCTGGCAGGGCCCCAGAAGCTCGGAATATCGCTTTTACCACCATCTATACCAGCTACCAGAAGACAAGACAGTCCTTAATAGCCCTTATTAGGGCTGCTACGCTGAACAGTATATAGCTCATTTTCTATTTAGTCAGGCAGGGCCCCAGAAGCTCAGAATATACCTTTTACCACCATATATACCAGCTACCAGAAGACAAGACAGTCCTTAATAGCCCTTATTAGGGCTGCTACGCTGAACAGTATATAGCTCATTTTCAATTTAGTCAGGCAGGGCCCCAGAAGCTCAGAATATACCTTTTACCACCATATATACCAGCTACCAGAAGACAAGACAGTCCTTAATAGCCCTTATTAGGGCTGCTACGCTGAACAGTATATAGCTCATTTTCTATTTAGTCAGGCAGGGCCCCAGAAGCTCAGAATATACCTTTTACCACCATATATACCAGCTACCAGAAGACAAGACAGTCCTTAAGAGCCCTTATTAGGGCTGCTACGCTGAACAGTATATAGCTCATTTTCTATTTAGTCAGGCAGGGCCCCAGAAGCTCAGAATATACCTTTTACCACCATATATACCAGCTACCAGAAGACAAGACAGTCCTTAATAGCCCTTATTAGGGCTGCTACGCTGAACAGTATATAGCTCATTTTCTATTTAGTCAGGCAGGGCCCCAGAAGCTGAGAATATACCTTTTACCACCATATATACCAGCTACCAGAAGACAAGACAGTCCTTAAGAGCCCTTATTAGGGCTGCTACGCTGAACAGTATATAGCTCATTTTCTATGTAGTCAGGCAGGGCCCCAGAAGCTCAGAATATACCTTTTACCACCATATATACCAGCTACCAGAAGACAAGACAGTCCTTAAGAGCCCTTATTAGGGCTGCTACGCTGAACAGTATATAGCTCATTTTCTATGTAGTCAGGCAGGGCCCCAGAAGCTCAGAATATACCTTTTACCACCATATATACCAGCTACCAGAAGACAAGATAGTCCTTAAGAGCCCTTATTAGGGCTGCTACGCTGAACAGTATATAGCTCATATTCTATGTAGTCAGGCAGGGCCCCAGAAGCTCAGAATATACCTTTTACCACCATATATACCAGCTACCAGAAGACAAGACAGTCCTTAAGAGCCCTTATTAGGGCTGCTACGCTGAACAGTATATAGCTCATATTCTATGTAGTCAGGCAGGGCCCCAGAAGCTCAGAATATACCTTTTACCACCATATATACCAGCTACCAGAAGACAAGAGAGTCCTTAAGAGCCCTTATTAGGGCTGCTACGTTGAACAGTATATAGCTCATATTCTATGTAGTCAGGCAGGGCCCCAGAAGCTCAGAATATACCTTTTACCACCATATATACCAGCTACCAGAAGACAAGACAGTCCTTAATAGCCCTTATTAGGGCTGCTACGCTGAACAGTATATAGCTCATTTTCTATTTAGTCAGGCAGGGCCCCAGAAGCTCAGAATATACCTTTTACCACCATATATACCAGCTACCAGAAGACAAGACAGTCCTTAATAGCCCTTATTAGGGCTGCTACGCTGAACAGTATATAGCTCATTTTCTATTTAGTCAGGCAGGGCCCCAGAAGCTCAGAATATACCTTTTACCACCATATATACCAGCTACCAGAAGACAAGACAGTCCTTAAGAGCCCTTATTAGGGCTGCTACGCTGAACAGTATATAGCTCATTTTCTATTTAGTCAGGCAGGGCCCCAGAAGCTCAGAATATACCTTTTACCACCATATATACCAGCTACCAGAAGACAAGACAGTCCTTAATAGCCCTTATTAGGGCTGCTACGCTGAACAGTATATAGCTCATTTTCTATTTAGTCAGGCAGGGCCCCAGAAGCTCAGAATATACCTTTTACCACCATATATACCAGCTACCAGAAGACAAGACAGTCCTTAATAGCCCTTATTAGGGCTGCTACGCTGAACAGTATATAGCTCATTTTCTATTTAGTCAGGCAGGGCCCCAGAAGCTCAGAATATACCTTTTACCACCATATATACCAGCTACCAGAAGACAAGACAGTCCTTAATAGCCCTTATTAGGGCTGCTACGC
The DNA here is from genome assembly GCA_027917425.1 of Gastrophryne carolinensis. Taxonomy (NCBI): domain Eukaryota; kingdom Metazoa; phylum Chordata; class Amphibia; order Anura; family Microhylidae; genus Gastrophryne; species Gastrophryne carolinensis. The sequence goes on from CM051236.1 coordinate 459,078,428, forward strand.
TGAACAGTATATAGCTCATTTTCTATTTAGTCAGGCAGGGCCCCAGAAGCTCAGAATATACCTTTTACCACCATATATACCAGCTACCAGAAGACAAGACAGTCCTTAAGAGCCCTTATTAGGGCTGCTACGCTGAACAGTATATAGCTCATATTCTATGTAGTCAGGCAGGGCCCCAGAAGCTCAGAATATACCTTTTACCACCATATATACCAGCTACCAGAAGACAAGACAGTCCTTAAGAGCCCTTATTAGGGCTGCTACGCTGAACAGTATATAGCTCATTTTCTATTTAGTCAGGCAGGGCCCCAGAAGCTCAGAATATACCTTTTACCACCATATATACCAGCTACCAGAAGACAAGACAGTCCTTAATAGCCCTTATTAGGGCTGCTACGCTGAACAGTATATAGCTCATTTTCTATGTAGTCAGGCAGGGCCCCAGAAGCTCAGAATATACCTTTTACCACCATATATACCAGCTACCAGAAGACAAGACAGTCCTTAAGAGCCCTTATTAGGGCTGCTACGCTGAACAGTATATAGCTCATTTTCTATGTAGTCAGGCAGGGCCCCAGAAGCTCAGAATATACCTTTTACCACCATATATACCAGCTACCAGAAGACAAGATAGTCCTTAAGAGCCCTTATTAGGGCTGCTACGCTGAACAGTATATAGCTCATATTCTATGTAGTCAGGCAGGGCCCCAGAAGCTCAGAATATACCTTTTACCACCATATATACCAGCTACCAGAAGACAAGACAGTCCTTAAGAGCCCTTATTAGGGCTGCTACGCTGAACAGTATATAGCTCATATTCTATGTAGTCAGGCAGGGCCCCAGAAGCTCAGAATATACCTTTTACCACCATATATACCAGCTACCAGAAGACAAGAGAGTCCTTAAGAGCCCTTATTAGGGCTGCTACGTTGAACAGTATATAGCTCATATTCTATGTAGTCAGGCAGGGCCCCAGAAGCTCAGAATATACCTTTTACCACCATATATACCAGCTACCAGAAGACAAGATAGTCCTTAAGAGCCCTTATTAGGGCTGCTACGCTGAACAGTATATAGCTCATATTCTATGTAGTCAGGCAGGGCCCCAGAAGCTCAGAATATACCTTTTACCACCATATATACCAGCTACCAGAAGACAAGACAGTCCTTAAGAGCCCTTATTAGGGCTGCTACGCTGAACAGTATATAGCTCATATTCTATGTAGTCAGGCAGGGCCCCAGAAGCTCAGAATATACCTTTTACCACCATATATACCAGCTACCAGAAGACAAGAGAGTCCTTAAGAGCCCTTATTAGGGCTGCTACCTTGAACAGTATATAGCTCATATTCTATGTAGTCAAGCAGGGCCCCAGAAGCTCAGAATATACCTTTTACCACCATATATACCAGCTACCAGAAGACAAGACAGTCCTTAAGAGCCCTTATTAGGGCTGCTACGCTGAACAGTATATAGCTCATTTTCTATGTAGTCAGGCAGGGCCCCAGAAGCTCAGAATATACCTTTTACCACCATATATACCAGCTACCAGAAGACAAGACAGTCCTTAAGAGCCCTTATTAGGGCTGCTACGCTGAACAGTATATAGCTCATATTCTATGTAGTCAGGCAGGGCCCCAGAAGCTCAGAATATACCTTTTACCACCATATATACCAGCTACCAGAAGACAAGACAGTCCTTAAGAGCCCTTATTAGGGCTGCTACGCTGAACAGTATATAGCTCATATTCTATGTAGTCAGGCAGGGCCCCAGAAGCTCAGAATATACCTTTTACCACCATATATACCAGCTACCAGAAGACAAGAGAGTCCTTAAGAGCCCTTATTAGGGCTGCTACGTTGAACAGTATATAGCTCATATTCTATGTAGTCAGGCAGGGCCCCAGAAGCTCAGAATATACCTTTTACCACCATATATACCAGCTACCAGAAGACAAGACAGTCCTTAATAGCCCTTATTAGGGCTGCTACGCTGAACAGTATATAGCTCATTTTCTATTTAGTCAGGCAGGGCCCCAGAAGCTCAGAATATACCTTTTACCACCATATATACCAGCTACCAGAAGACAAGACAGTCCTTAATAGCCCTTATTAGGGTTGCTACGCTAAACAGTATATAGCTCATTTTCTATTTAGTCAGGCAGGGCCCCAGAAGCTCAGAATATACCTTTTACCACCATATATACCAGCTACCAGAAGACAAGACAGTCCTTAAGAGCCCTTATTAGGGCTGCTACGCTGAACAGTATATAGCTCATTTTCTATTTAGTCAGGCAGGGCCCCAGAAGCTCAGAATATACCTTTTACCACCATATATACCAGCTACCAGAAGACAAGAGAGTCCTTAAGAGCCCTTATTAGGGCTGCTACGTTGAACAGTATATAGCTCATATTCTATGTAGTCAAGCAGGGCCCCAGAAGCTCAGAATATACCTTTTACCACCATATATACCAGCTACCAGAAGACAAGACAGTCCTTAAGAGCCCTTATTAGGGCTGCTACGCTGAACAGTATATAGCTCATTTTCTATGTAGTCAGGCAGGGCCCCAGAAGCTCAGAATATACCTTTTACCACCATATATACCAGCTACCAGAAGACAAGACAGTCCTTAAGAGCCCTTATTAGGGCTGCTACGCTGAACAGTATATAGCTCATATTCTATGTAGTCAGGCAGGGCCCCAGAAGCTCAGAATATACCTTTTACCACCATATATACCAGCTACCAGAAGACAAGACAGTCCTTAAGAGCCCTTATTAGGGCTGCTACGCTGAACAGTATATAGCTCATTTTCTATTTAGTCAGGCAGGGCCCCAGAAGCTCAGAATATACCTTTTACCACCATATATACCAGCTACCAGAAGACAAGACAGTCCTTAAGAGCCCTTATTAGGGCTGCTACGCTGAACAGTATATAGCTCATTTTCTATGTAGTCAGGCAGGGCCCCAGAAGCTCAGAATATACCTTTTACCACCATATATACCAGCTACCAGAAGACAAGACAGTCCTTAAGAGCCCTTATTAGGGCTGCTACGCTGAACAGTATATAGCTCATATTCTATGTAGTCAGGCAGGGCCCCAGAAGCTCAGAATATACCTTTTACCACCATATATACCAGCTACCAGAAGACAAGAGAGTCCTTAAGAGCCCTTATTAGGGCTGCTACGTTGAACAGTATATAGCTCATATTCTATGTAGTCAGGCAGGGCCCCAGAAGCTCAGAATATACCTTTTACCACCATATATACCAGCTACCAGAAGACAAGACAGTCCTTAATAGCCCTTATTAGGGCTGCTACGCTGAACAGTATATAGCTCATTTTCTATTTAGTCAGGCAGGGCCCCAGAAGCTCAGAATATACCTTTTACCACCATATATACCAGCTACCAGAAGACAAGACAGTCCTTAAGAGCCCTTATTAGGGCTGCTACGCGGAACAGTATATAGCTCATTTTCTATTTAGTCAGGCAGGGCCCCAGAAGCTCAGAATATACCTTTTACCACCATATGTACCAGCTACCAGAAGACAAGAGAGTCCTTAAGAGCCCTTATTAGGGCTGCTACGTTGAACAGTATATAGCTCATATTCTATGTAGTCAGGCAGGGCCCCAGAAGCTCAGAATATACCTTTTACCACCATATATACCAGCTACCAGAAGACAAGACAGTCCTTAAGAGCCCTTATTAGGGCTGCTACGCTGAACAGTATATAGCTCATTTTCTATGTAGTCAGGCAGGGCCCCAGAAGCTGAGAATATACCTTTTACCACCATATATACCAGCTACCAGAAGACAAGACAGTCCTTAAGAGCCCTTATTAGGGCTGCTACGCTGAACAGTATATAGCTCATTTTCTATGTAGTCAGGCAGGGCCCCAGAAGCTCAGAATATACCTTTTACCACCATATATACCAGCTACCAGAAGACAAGACAGTCCTTAAGAGCCCTTATTAGGGCTGCTACGCTGAACAGTATATAGCTCATATTCTATGTAGTCAGGCAGGGCCCCAGAATCTCAGAATATACCTTTTACCACCATATATACCAGCTACCAGAAGACAAGAGAGTCCTTAAGAGCCCTTATTAGGGCTGCTACGTTGAACAGTATATAGCTCATATTCTATGTAGTCAGGCAGGGCCCCAGAAGCTCAGAATATACCTTTTACCACCATATATACCAGCTACCAGAAGACAAGACAGTCCTTAATAGCCCTTATTAGGGCTGCTACGCTGAACAGTATATAGCTCATTTTCTATTTAGTCAGGCAGGGCCCCAGAAGCTCAGAATATACCTTTTACCACCATATATACCAGCTACCAGAAGACAAGACAGTCCTTAAGAGCCCTTATTAGGGCTGCTACGCTGAACAGTATATAGCTCATTTTCTATTTAGTCAGGCAGGGCCCCAGAAGCTCAGAATATACCTTTTACCACCATATATACCAGCTACCAGAAGACAAGAGAGTCCTTAAGAGCCCTTATTAGGGCTGCTACGTTGAACAGTATATAGCTCATATTCTATGTAGTCAAGCAGGGCCCCAGAAGCTCAGAATATACCTTTTACCACCATATATACCAGCTACCAGAAGACAAGACAGTCCTTAAGAGCCCTTATTAGGGCTGCTACGCTGAACAGTATATAGCTCATTTTCTATGTAGTCAGGCAGGGCCCCAGAAGCTCAGAATATACCTTTTACCACCATATATACCAGCTACCAGAAGACAAGACAGTCCTTAAGAGCCCTTATTAGGGCTGCTACGCTGAACAGTATATAGCTCATATTCTATGTAGTCAGGCAGGGCCCCAGAAGCTCAGAATATACCTTTTACCACCATATATACCAGCTACCAGAAGACAAGACAGTCCTTAAGAGCCCTTATTAGGGCTGCTACGCTGAACAGTATATAGCTCATTTTCTATTTAGTCAGGCAGGGCCCCAGAAGCTCAGAATATACCTTTTACCACCATATATACCAGCTACCAGAAGACAAGACAGTCCTTAATAGCCCTTATTAGGGCTGCTACGCTGAACAGTATATAGCTCATTTTCTATGTAGTCAGGCAGGGCCCCAGAAGCTCAGAATATACCTTTTACCACCATATATACCAGCTACCAGAAGACAAGACAGTCCTTAATCCCTTATTAGTGCTGCTATGTTGAACAGTATATAGCTCATATTCTATGTAGTCAGGCAGGGCCCCAGAAGCTCAGAATATCGCTTTTACCACCATATATACCAGCTACCAGAAGACAAGAGAGTCATTAAGAGCCCTTATTAGGGCTACTATGCTGAACAGTATATAGCTCATTCTAGCTATATACACACTGCACACAACGGCTGCTTTAGTGAGGGGTAGCTGCTGCTGCTGGAATAGGGACAGAAAGACTTCAGTGGTGTATTAGCACCTATATACAAAACTATATACACTCTGCTCAAAACGGCTGCTTTAGTGAGGGGTAGCTGCTGATGCTGGAATAGGGACAGAAAGACTTCAGTGGTGTATTAGCACCTATATACAAAACTATATTTTGCACTACTGTTTTGTGTCCTCTGTGCCAACGAAACCTTGTTATATACCCGGTGCGTATAGGCACCATTTCACCTTCTGGCAGTATACGGCTGTATAGCCAGGTGTTTTTCTTAAAAATATTTTTATATTTGGCACTACTGTTTTGTGTCCTCTTTACCAACAAAACCTTGTTATATACCCGGTGCATATATAGGCACCATTTCACCTTCTGGCAGTATACGGCTGTATAGCCAGGTGTTCTTAAAAATATATTTATATTTGGCACTACTGTTTTGTGTCCTCTGTGCCAACAAAACACTGTTTTATAAACGGTGCGTATAGGCACCATTTCACCTTCTGGCAGTATACGGCTGTATAGCCAGGTGTTCTTAAAAATATATTTATATTTGGCACTACTGTTTTGTGTCCTCTGTGCCAACAAAACACTGTTTTATACACGGTGCGTATAGGCACCATTTCACCTTCTGGCAGTATACGGCTGTATAGCCAGGTGTTCTTCTTAAAAATATTTTTATATTTGGCATAACGCGTGGCCAAAAAAGTAAAACGTCTGAAATGCGGAGGGCTAGCGCAAAGGGACGTGGACGAGGACGGGGGCGCGGAAATGCTGGTGGGGGCACAAACCGCGTTGAAGCCAGTGGGGATACAATGCGTGCTGGTGAGGGGCAGCCAGCATTACGCTCATCCAGCTTCCCTGCCTTTATGGGACAGTTATGCGGGGGGCGGGGTACACCTCTGTTAAGGCCTGAGCAGCGTGAACAGGTGGTGCAATGGATGGCCGATAACGCTTCCAGTCACTTGTCCACCACCCAGTCATCCACACAGTCTCACTCTGACCCTCCTTCCTCCCAACCTGGCCAACAGAGTCAGCCCAACCTTGACCCCTCCCAGGACCTCTTTTCGGGTCCTTTTCCAGATGTGCTGCAAGAATCCCAGGAGCTAGCAGAGGAATTTGTTTGTAGTGATGCCCAAACACTTGAGTATCCGCCATCTGCTAGTGATGTGGACCCGGAACCAGCATCTGCTATCATGAGCGATGATGATGAGACGCAGTTGCCATCAAGGGAGGCTGTTGGAATGTCCAGTGGGCAGGAGGAGGAGCAGAGAGAGGAAGTGGAAGAGGAGGTGGTGGACGACGAAATGACCGACCCCACTTGGACAGGGGTGATGTCCAGCGGGGAAAGCAGTGGAGATGCGGTCTGCGCATCACCGAATAAGGCAGCAAGAGGCAGAGGACAGTCCAGAGGCAGAGGACAGTCCAGACAGAGAAGGCAGGCCACAGCCAGCAGGGCCGAAGCTCTTCCCGGCAGCAGGCAGTCGCGCGAAGCTCCCCCATCGAGGCCTCGTACTTCTGTGGTGTGGAGATTTTTTAACGTTTGCGCGGATGACAAACTGAGCGCGGTTTGCGCAATCTGCCACTCAAAACTGAGTAGGGGCTCTGAGAAGAGCAATCTGACCACCTCAGGCATGCGCCGTCACTTGGAATTCAAGCACTGGGCTGAGTGGGAGAGAGCAAACGCAATACAACCTGCGCCCCGTCTTGCTGCCACTGCCTCTTCCCCTTTGTTGTGTGCTGCCACTGCGGTCCAGACCTCCAGCCAGGACACCTCCACATCTGCCTCTGCCTCGGCTACTTTGGGGCCTTCTCCTTCAGCCCCACCTTCCCCCGCATCTTCGTCTGCACCTTCCATCTCTTCGTCCCATCAACTGTCCATCTCGCAGGCGTTCAACCGCAGGCGGAAGTACGCCTCCAGTCACCCCCAAGCCCAAGCCTTAACCTGCCTCATCTCCAAACTGCTGGCCCTGGAGATGTTGCCGTTTAGGCTTGTGGAGACGCAGGCCTTCCGCGACCTGATGGTGGCTGCCGCACCTCGCTATTCCGTCCCTAGCCGCCACTATTTTTCCCGGTGTGGCGTCCCCGCCCTGCACCAGCACGTGTCGCGTAACATCAGGCGGGCCCTGAGGTACGCAGTCAGCGCAAAGGTCCACTTGACCACCGACTCGTGGACAAGCGCTTGCGGCCAAGGACGCTACATCTCTTTGACGGCACACTGGGTGAATGTTGTGGAAGCGGGGACGGGGTCGCAAACAGGGACGGCCTACATACCACCCCCGCCCAAGATTGCCAGCACGGGTTCTGATAGACCCCCCTCCTCTTCCTCCTCCTCCTCCTCCTCTGCCTTAACATCGCCCTCAGCCCCTAGCTGGAAGCGTTGCAGCACTGGCGCGGGGAGACGTCAGCAGGCGGTGCTTAAGCTCATCAGCTTGGGCGACAGGAAGCACAGCGCCGCAGAGGTGAGGCACGCCATATTGCAGCAGACAGAGATGTGGCTGTCGCCGCTGCAGCTAGGACCAGGCATGGTCGTGTGCGATAACGGCCGTAACCTGGTGGCGGCTCTGGAGCTTGCAGAACTCAATCACGTACCATGCCTGGCCCACGTTTTTAATTTGGTAGTACAAAAGTTTCTAAAGACTTACCCCAACCTGGCAGAGCTACTGGTCAAAGTGCGGCGCTTGTGCGCTCACTTTCGGAAGTCAACTGTAGCTGCTGCTAGCTTAAAAAAAATCCAGCAACGCCTCCATTTGCCTCAACATCGGCTGTTGTGCGACCTGCCCACTCGCTGGAATTCCACCTATTGCATGTTGGCCAGGGTGTGTGAGCAGCAGAAAGCATTGATGGAGTACCAGATGATGCATCCACGCGTGCCTCCAACTCAGCTCCCTCAGTTTGCCAACCACGAGTGGCCATGGATGGCAGACATATGCGATGTATTGCGTATCTTTGAGGAGTCCACTAAGAAGGTCAGCAGCGAGGACGCAATAGTGAGCGTAACCATCCCGCTCCTATGCGTCCTTAAAGAATCGCTCATCGCAATAAGGGAGAACGCATTGCACACAGAGGAGACGGGGGTAGGAGGAGACGCAACGCAGGTAGACAGTCAGACCACACTTTTGTCTGCTGCTCGGTGGCAGTTGCAGGAGGAGGAGGATGAGGAGGAGGAGGACAACGTGGAGGTGGCTGTGGAAGAGGATGCTGGCGGCGAGGGTAGCAGTCAGGCTGTGTGCGTCCCATTGGTTCAGCGCGGATGGGACGGAGAGGAGGAGGAAGAGGAGGAAATGGAAAATGATCCTTCTGGTGGGGGCAGTGAGGTCATGCCTACTCAGAGTCTGGCACACATGGCTGACTTCATGCTGGGCTGCTTTTCCCGGGACATACGTGTTGTCCGGATATTGGAGAACAAACTATACTGGGTCTTCGCACTCCTGGACCCCCGGTATAAAGATAACTTCTCCTCTTTTATTCCGGTAGAGGAGAGGACGAATCGATTACTGGAATACCAGAGGGAACTCTTGCAGAACATGATGCAGATTTTCCCACCCAGCATCGCTGGCGGCAGAGAGGAGAGTGTCTCCCAGAGTCTGACAACATCGATCAGGCCCACAGCCACCAGGGGAACACTCTCCAAGGTGTGGGACACGTTCATGTCACCCCCTCGTGCAACTTCCATCACTGCGGGGCCCGCTATCAGCAGGAGGGACAAGTATCGGCGGATGTTGCGGGACTACCTGGCAGACCACACCCCTGTCCTCCCCGATCCCTCGGCGACCTACACTTACTGGGTCTCCAAGTTGGACACGTGGCTGGAACTGTCCCTGTACGCCTTGGAGGTGCTTGCCTGCCCTGCCGCCAGCGTGCTATCAGAAAGGGTGTTCAGCGCAGCTGGGGGCATTATAACCGATAAGCGCAGCCGCCTGTCAACCGACAGTGCCGACAGGCTGACGCTAATCAAAATGAACAGCAAGTGGATTGACCCGGACTTTGCTTGTACAACAGTGGAAAGCAGCCAAGAGTGAAGTGCCATCTGTATGAAGTGCCATTTCCTCCTCCTCCTCCTCCTCCTCCTTAACCGCCGTAGAATTGCTGTATTAATAAAAAAAAATTATGGCTCACCTCTTGGGCTTAATACAATCAATTTTTAAGAGGTCTCAGCTCGTGGGACTCCACACAATTTTTAAGAGGTCTCAGCTCTTGGGACTCCACACAATGTTTGAGAGGTCTCAGCTCTTGGGCCTCCACACAATTTTTAAAAGGTCTCAGCTCTTGGGCCTCCACACAATTTTTAAAAGGTCTCAGCTCTTGGGCCTCCACACAATTTTTAAAAGGTCTCAGCTCTTGGGCCTCCACACAATTTTTAAAAGGTCTCAGCTCTTGGGCCTCCACACAATTTTTAAAAGGTCTCAGCTCTTGGGCCTCCACACAATTTTTAAAAGGTCTCAGCTCTTGGGCCTCCACACAATTTTTAAAAGGTCTCAGCTCTTGGGCCTCCACACAATTTTTAAAAGGTCTCAGCTCTTGGGCCTCCCCTACTGCTGGGGTGACACACTGTAACAAACCTCCTCCTGTAAGCTTCCCCTACTGCTGGGGTGACACACTGTAACAAACCTCCTCCTGTAAGCTTCCCTGACTGCAGGGGTGCCACACTGTAACAAACCTCCTCCTGTAAGCTTCCCCTACTGCTGGGGTGACACACTGTAACAAACCTCCTCCTGTAAGCTTCCCTGACTGCTGGGGTGACACACTGTAACAAACCTCCTCCTGTAAGCTTCCCCTACTGCTGGGGTAACACACTGTAACAAACCTCCTCCTGTAAGCTTCCCTGACTGCTGGGGTGACACACTGTAACAAACCTCCTCCTGTAAGCTTCCCCTACTGCTGGGGTAACACACTGTAACAAACCTCCTCCTGTAAGCTTCCCTGACTGCAGGGGTGACACACTGTAACAAACCTCCTCCTGTAAGCTTCCCTGACTGCTGGGGTGCCACACTGTAACAAACCTCCTCCTGTAAGCTTCCCTGACTGCTGGGGTGACACACTGTAACAAACCTCCTCCTGTAAGCTTCCCTTACTGCTGGGGTGACACACTGTAACAAACCTCCTCCTGTAAGCTTCCCTGACTGCAGGGGTGCCACACTGTAACAAATCTCCTCCTGTAAGCTTCCCCTACTGCTGGGGTGACACACTGTAACAAACCTCCTCCTGTAAGCTTCCCTGACTGCAGGGGTGACACACTGTAACAAACCTCCTCCTGTAAGCTTCCCTTACTGCTGGGGTGCCACACTGTAAAAAACCTCCTCCTGTAAGCTTCCCTGACTGCTGGGGTGACACACTGTAACAAACCTCCTCCTGTAAGCTTCCCCTACTGCTGGGGTAACACACTGTAACAAACCTCCTCCTGTAAGCTTCCCTGACTGCTGGGGTGACACACTGTAACAAACCTCCTCCTGTAAGCTTCCCTGACTGCAGGGGTGCCACACTGTAACAAACCTCCTCCTGTAAGCTTCCCTTACTGCTGGGGTGACACACTGTAACAAACCTCCTCCTGTAAGCTTCCCTGACTGCAGGGGTGCCACACTGTAACAAACCTCCTCCTGTAAGCTTCCCCTATTGCTGGGGTGACACACTGTAACAAACCTCCTCCTGTAAGCTTCCCTGACTGCAGGGGTGACACACTGTAACAAACCTCCTCCTGTAAGCTTCCCTTACTGCTGGGGTAACACACTGTAACAAACCTCCTCCTGTAAGCTTCCCTGACTGCTGGGGTGACACACTGTAACAAACCTCCTCCTGTAAGCTTCCCCTACTGCTGGGGTAACACACTGTAACAAACCTCCTCCTTTAAGCTTCCCTTACTGCTGGGGTGACACAATGACACAAGAGGACATGTCTGACCACATCTCACACACACACACACACACACACACACACAATGACAATTAGGGGTGGGGTCTATTTATTTTCCCCCTTGCCTATGCCATCTGTGGTTGTCATTAAGCAACGTGATTTTAAGGGGTGCAGAATTTTGTTCTTCTTTTTTGTACAGTTTGGCTTGGGGTCCATGGCAATGTAGAGGAAAGAAGGTTTCCTTGTCTTGTCTCACTTTACGTAGAAGTAATATTGTGTTTGGAGTGTATTGTTGAGAGGCTGTGATAGTGGCGTAATAGTGCGACTTGGGCGCGTTATATGCACCCAGACATGCTTCCCCTGCTGTCCCAGTTGCATTCCAGCAGTGTTGGCATCATTTTCTGATGTTTCAGGGTGGACTTGGTGACCTCCAAGTGGTCGAATTGAGATTTCCAAGTGTCGAGCATTTTTTTCCCATAGACTATAATGGGATTCGATATTCGGTCGAGTAGTCGAGTAACGCGGTCTATTCGAATCGAAATTCGAAATTTCGAATATTTCACTACTCGCTCATCTCTAGTAATAACGCATCCTCCGCTACCCTGGCTGGGGCTGCTTTGTGTGCCTGCCCCAGCTATCTATCTGGTTGGCCAGCATGGGCATGCACTGCTGGAGGGGAGTGCCATGGATGTGCTGTCCCCCTCCCCCAGAGGTGCAAGCCCACGCCGGCCATTCAGACAGGGAATTGAACAGGCCTGGAATCTTTTAGGCTCCAGCGCCATCCAAAGTGGCTTTTGGTCTGCTCTTAAATAAAGTGACAGTGTACCCATTTTTCTTTAGGTAGATACTTAACTGCTCTCAAGCTAACCCTATCCTCCACAGTACCATGTGACACATATGGATTGTTTAGCTGTTAACTACTTCAGTAGATTGAGATGCCTAAGGTGCACATCAACTACTGGTGCTGACTGAGGCAAAACGGCTGGCTGTGGCACCCTGGACTACTCAGGTACAAGGCAGCTTGAGGGCAGGAAAATATGTTAATTAGTAAATGTGTGTACTGTTATTCATATTCCAAGTATGCATCACACCCTGCTTCGGAATGATTAATCACTTCTGGGTTATAGTCCACAAGATAGCGCTTTTCTGCAGAGATGGCAAAAAAAAGAAGCCCCTCCCGGTCCCTAAATACCTGGGACCTCCCACACATTCCCCAGTATAGTCTCTGCAGAAGGCGACGACAGTCAAGATGATGGCTATCTCTCTCCTTTTCAGGTAAGCCGGGTAACACCCGCCCCCCCCCCTTTATCCTATTTCCACCCGGATCTTCTTCTAAATTGTCACTTAAGCCTCCCAGCTATGGCTGCAGGGTCCGGGTAAGGGTAGGCAACACCTATTAGAGGTGTTTATGACTATGGAGCTCCGCAAATCCCCCACCAAAGGGTAGGCGGTTATCAGGTTGGTGATCCTGATTTGGGATGCCCTGTCCGTTCTAAGCCCTCGCTACATCTCCCAAATGTAGCCATCGGCTTCCCCTATCCTTACTCCCTGTTCCCGGTTAGTGGGGGGGGGGGGTTAGTTTCCCCTCTAAACGCTTATATATTTTATAAATTTTTTTTGTCTGCATGTGTGTATGTGTGTGTTTTGTTTTCTCACTGTCACCTCAATTTGCGTTACTTGGTAGTGCTGGCAACGCCAGCGCTTCTCCCTTTCTTCACAAAATTTTTCTCTCAGCCCGCGCGCGTGCCTTGAGGGGGCGGCGGCGGGCTGGTGACTTGTGCCGGCTCCCGCATGTGGTGTTCTCCTTCTTCAGCCCGCACGTGCGCCTTCCATGGCAGCGGCGGGCCGGTGACCTTGCAGCTGGCTCCTGCATGGCGGGGAGCTCGGCTGCTCTGTTGTTCGTGCTTGGGGGAGGGGGCGTGGCCTAGAGCTCGTCGCGCTGCCCAAAACCTTGCAGCCGGCTCTCGAATGGCGGGGTGCTCGGCTGCTCTGTTGTTCCTGCTTGGGGGAGGGGGCGTGGCCTAGCGCTCGGTGCGCTGCCCGGGGCGGCCCGCCCACTTTTCTCTCTCTCTCTCTCTCTCTCTAGTTTCACCGGCTGAGGGCCGGTGATCTTAGGCGGACTCCCGCGTTTTTTTCGGGGGAGCTCTGCTATTGGTTCCCGCCTGGGAGGGGGCGTGGCCTCGCGCTTGGCACGCTTCACAGGTGGACCGCCCCCCTTTTGCTCTTTCTACCCCACTTCCAGTCGTCATCTTGCTCCTTAGGTGAGTGCCCTGTTGAGGATGATGTTTAAAGATGTATATATCTTGAGCACTTGTTGTTACTGGGGTTACATCTTTTTTAGGATATACTGTGTATTTATATATTATATGCATATATTTTTTGCTTGTTTAGTATGCGGGTGATTGAACTCTGATTGCTTACGCTATAATTTCTTCCGGGGGATATCCCAATTTAGTGTGTCCCCCCGGTCCTGTGGCCCTATCCCTCAATATTAAGGGGGCATGTTGCCATTGGCATGTATTTCCTTATATATATATATATTAAAATCCTCCCACTAACGGACATTTAAGGGGCATCCCGGGTAGCTCATCAGCGTAATTCCCATTGGTCACTGCGAATCACCTTCTGGAGGCTTCCCAGGGTTCTGTGTTCGGGGTCCCCTCCGGGTAAGCCCAGCTGTGTGTGGTATGTGGGGCATCCCTTATGGGCCATAATATGCAGATTTGTGTACATGTGCGCAGCTTGCGCGACAATCTGGGCCCATGTGCCTGGATCAGTTCGGCTGGTCCAATCCCCCACACCCCCGCCCCTGGTTATGACCCCTGGTGACACTAACACTAGTGGGGAGTCGCTTTCGATGTTTGCGCTGGACTGGCCAACATTGCCTTATTGTTGATAGCCTTGCAGCCTGGAAGGCTTTAGCTACTAGTCGGCACATGGCGCTTGTTGCACTGGCCTTACGTTTATCATCCTGTTAATATTATTGTCTGTCTCTCCTTGTGTGAGGGAGATTATTTTAGTTTCTGAGCCCCCTAGGGATCAGCCTGCCATGGCACTGATGCCGCCTCAGAGCAGTGGGATGCTGACGTCTTCTATGCTCCTTAATTGCAGTTCTTTGAAGTACTTGCCATTTTCCCGCCTGCTGCGGCTCCTAAGCAGCAAGGGGAAATATTTGGTACCACTAAACCGCGGTCTGAATCACCAGAACTGACGCTTGTTGTATTCTGGTTTGCTAGGTATGGGACGGCATAGCCGGTTTCCGGTATACTTAAGGGGTGGGATAATTAGTATTCCTTCCCCGCGGTTTTGGTCTTGTTTTGGTCATTACCCCGCTACCTGGATGCCTCCATCCTGGGGTTGTCTATTATGTATGTGGTGCGTTCCCTCGTTCCGTTACCGGATGAGGATTGACGTATCGACTAACGGGCTTCTCGAGCCCTTGTCTGTGTGGCCTTGCGACCGGTGGAGCCTTTGCTATTACACCGTGGTTGTTTGGATCTTATTCAGGGGCCGTCTTTGAGGCTCCCATGTGGATCCTTCTATTGCTGATTTTAGAGCTTGTCACAATGTGAGCTAATTACCACCTGTGTCCTCTCTGTCTTAGTTGACACCATTCGGAGGTATAGCTGACCTTGGCTTAGTGGTCTCTTCCAGTCGTTCGGTCTGGTGGCACCAGTTGGCAGCTGACGGGGCTGTCAGGAAGGCGTTCAAGGGGCTTCCCCATGTTGGGTTGCGCCTGTTGGTTATCGTTGTTCCTTTGCCAAAGGTAGGCTACACCAAAGCAAACATGGTCACGACCCCTTTGGGGGTCAGGGTCCTTCATTCCCTCCTTTCATCGGCCTGGGTCAGGCAGGAATCCCTTGCGGGACAAAGGGGTGATTCCGGGGCAAAAGGCAGTTGCCATGCCCGACCCGGATTCTTCTGAAAGCCACGCCCTAATACACTGCTAGCACACTCGGCATTGAGGCTTCACCCCTCTTGTGGGGGGACGGCTGCTGCTCTTCACCCCTCCTCCCAGATTCTCATCACGGGTTCCTTCGGTCCCCTGGGCAGCTCAGGGCCTGTTGTTGGCGGTTGAACCATGGGGGTCGTCTGTCCAGTCCCCCGGGAGCTGGAGAGCTCTGTGTTAATGATTTCCTTACAGTGCCCAATGGGATGGTTCTGTCAGTCCCATCCGGGAGCTAAAGTCTCAACAAGTTCATCTGAACCTGGCGTTATCGAATGGAGACGCTGCGCTCCTCTTTCAGTCCCCTGCGCCTGGGGAACCCTATTATTTCGATAGACATATAGGATGTTTATCTTCTCATGCTGGTCCTTTTCTGGGGCACCAGCGGTTCCTCAGGTTTGTAGTAGAGGAACGGCTTTGCCATTGGTGGCATTCCCCTTCAGGTTCTCCTATGCCCACAGGGTGTTAGGTGTGGCCAGGAGTGAGGTATTTTTCAGAAGCCCAGAGTTATTCGTTGTCTGGACATTACGTCTCCTTCACGATAGCAGGCGGAGCTGGACACCCGTACGGCAGTCGCGACACTGGAGTGTTTCGGTTGGGTGATTATTTACCACAAGTCCTCACTCTCCCCATCCTGGGTGTTCGCCTCCCTGGGTATGACTCTGGTTACCATTCAGGCCGGGGTTTTTTCCTTCACCAACAGAAGGTGGTCGTTTTTAAAGCGCCGCTTCATGTCCTGCTGTCCAACCTTCCTCCATCCTCCCGGTAAGGGATGCAGCTAGTGGGGCAGTTGGTGGCCTGCTCTAGGCAGTGCCCGATACTCAATTTTCACGGGAGGCTTCTTCAGCTTCACTTTTTCAGCCCGGGACATTGTCTCCTGCCTCTGGTTCAGCCTTTTTGCTTTCTATAGTTTCCCTCTGATCCGGCGGGCTCGAGAATCTTCTGGGGGTGGATCATTCATGACAGAGTGCTGGGAGACAGTCACTATTTATGCCAGTCTGTCAGGCTGGGGGGGCTGCTAGGTGCGCCCACCGATTCTATGGGCTGTGGGGCCCTCGCCTCTTTTCTATGTTCTGGAGTTGAGAGGGGTTCAGTTGGCGCCTGCACAGCTGATTCCTCATCTCCAGGGCCTATATGTTTAGGTCCGCTCTGACTACAGGACTGTGGTCGCTTGCTTAACTATCGGGGAGGGGACTCGGAGTAAGAGTGCCCTCCGGTTGATGTCATTGGTCCTTTCCTGGGCAGAGGACAACTCCCTTGCTTCTCGGCTGTTTACATTCCGGAAGCAGAAAACCTGGAAGCGGATTCCCTAAGGGGGGGGGGCTTCTCACCGGGGAGTATGGTCCATTATCAGTGATACATTCCTATTCCTCCTTCACAGGTGGGGGATGCCGGATGTTGTTTAGTTTTTTTGCTTCTCGTTCACATTCACTAGTCTTCAGCATTGTATCACTATCACAGGATCCTCTGGCTCTGACGGTGGATGCCATGTTCTGTCCTGGCGGGGGGTCGGTCCCCGGTACCTCTTCCTTTTGTTTTCACCTTCTGGTCTAAGTCTTATGTCAGCTGATTCAAGAAGGTTGACCAACTGTTCTGGTGGTCCCCAGGTGACCAAAGACGGGTGCGGCGTGCAGACGTCGGGTAGCTGGCAGTCGATCAGTACCCTCTGCAACTGGTTCCGGATCTTCTCACCCGAGGTTACTAACGCTGGTCTAGTCGGCATGTCTGCTAGTCCTTCATCCTATAAGAATAGGGTCTGTCTGAGGCGGTTGTTTAGACCTAGGTCAGAGTTAGTAGTATTTTTCTTATGCCATCTACTGCAGGACCTGGTGGTCCTACGTTGACTTGTGAGGCTGGGGACCCCCCTGTCGGGGGTTCCCCATTCCTGGGATGTTGGAGTTTTTTCTTCAACATGGTCTGGAAAGAGGTCGCCCATGTGCGCCCTTCCCGATAAACCATATTACTGGTTTGGGATTTGACTTTGGTATTGTCGGCTCTTCAGGGTCCTCCGTTTGAGCCTGTGCATGAGGATGCACTGGCTGTTTTCACCTTGAGATTTGTCTTTTTGGTGGCTATCATCTCTGTTTGAGGTGTTTCTGAGTTGGCGGCTCTGTCCATTCAGGTTCCTACCTTGATGGACACCAGGACAAGGTGGTTTTCGATTTAAACCAGACTTTTTGTCTAAGGTTGTTTCTGCCTTGCGCCTTAATCTGGACATTGTGTTTCCTTCCTTGTGCCCTAATCCTGGTAATGACAAAGAGAGGGCTTTGCACTATCTGGACGTTGTCAGGAATTAGAAATTTTACCTGCTGGCTACAGCGCCTTTCAGGAAGACGGATGCCTTGTTGTGGTACCCCTTGGTCCCAAGAGTGGTTTGGCGCCTGTCATGTCTACTTTTGGTAAATGGATTAGTCAGGCTTTTGTTAGGACCTATTCTGCTAAAGGGAGGGATTCTCTCACTGCTCATTCTACTCGTGCTGTTGGGGCCTCCTGGGTTTTTTTTTAGCACCGGGCCTCGGTTGAACAAGTTTGTAAGGCTGCTACTTGGTCTTCTGTTCATGCCTTCTCCAAGTTTTACAAGGTTGATGTTCGGGTCTCAGCGGATGCTGTTTTCTGGCCGCAAAGTTCTGCAAGCTGCAGTGGTTTGATTTGTGCATTTTTGCCTTTTGGGATCCCCACCCATGTTGGACTGGATGTCCCAGAAGTGATTAATCATTCCGAAGCAGGGTGTTAGACATACTTGGAATAATACCATTTTGTGATTACTCACTTGGGTATTGCAAGTATGTCTCACACCCTGCTTCGTCCCACCCTGAGTTGTATCTTGGATCCTCTATATGGTGAATTTTTCCTTGTTCATGTTGTTATTTTTATTATTGGCTTCTCCTGGTCCCCTTACTGCTTTCATATACTGGGGAATGTGTGGGAGGTCCCAGGTATTTATGGACCGGGAGGGGCTTCTTTTTTTTTGCCATCTCTGCAGAAAAGCGCCATCTTGTGGACTATAACCCAGAAGTGATTAATCATTCCGAGGCATCCTGATTTGTGATACCCACCTGCGTGAAACCAAGCCGGTTGCCCAATATACTTACCTCACTGTGAAACCCACAGTGCATATTGGGAATTTCTTGCATCCTTCTATGCGTTACTGTACAGCTGCATATACTGAATGGCTGGAGTGGCCGGAAACAGCCATAGAGGGATGCTGGGGTACCGCTGCCAATTTAGCTTCTTTAGATGCTCATTTATATGACTGGCCAAACAAGCTGATTAGAGCACAGTTGTGTCTGCACATGGGGAAAGCTGGAGAGAAATGTATATCATGCTACTGGTGGGGTTTCACACAGTGGAGCATCGCAAATCAGGAGGATGCCCCAAGGACATAGACCAAGACCCAGGATAGGGAAACATAAAGCAGGAAAGCAGCTGCAGTCTGGGGATGTGATCTCGGGAGGTTCACAAATTGTGGGCACGTGCCTGGGCTAAATGTATAGGGGGAATGCAGCTGCGGTCCAGGGTGCAGCGTGTTTTTTTCAAGTTTATTAGATGATCTCGGGGGGGGGGGGGGTCACACATCGGGGGCATGTGTCAAGGTTAACATATGTACACTTACTGGGGGAATGGGTGTTTTGCCATCCAGTCAAACAACCAACTTAAAAGGGGCACCATCCTACAAAAATACGGCAATTAATAAAATGTATTCATTCAAAAGAAAGAGGGAAAGGCCAAGATACAACATAAACACTAAACAAAATTAAAACCAGCATATAGAATAAGGCAAAGGGGCTATCACAATAAATATTGGCTACATTATATTATTATAATATTGGTGCAATAAGATAGATACTAGAAGTGGCGTATGTCCGCACACAATAAATATAAGTTCGCCTATTAAGTGATTAGTCAAGCTAACAAATGAAAGCGGACCAACGCCCTTAAAGAAGTTTTCTCCATCTGGATAGCGCACCCGCACTATCCAGATTGCTGCAAATGGAACCTTTTTTTTTTTAAACCTTTGATTTTTCTTTTTTTTTTTTTTTGCTGCAATGGTGGCCCCTGGGCAGCTGGTGGGCGGCAAAACAGCACGCTTGAGCAGCACGCTTCCGCTGGCTGTTACAAGGCGTTGTTGGAAGGAGGATGGGCATGCGGGAGAATAGAGCTTGCGTGTGCAACCTCTCAATGAGCCGGTGAACAAGCTATCCAGTGAGATCCAAGATAGAGGCAGCCAGCGCCAAGGGACGATGCAGGATTCCGAGTCCAGCAGAACTTTATACTTTAATAGTTTTTAAAGGGTAGATGCAGCGTGGGGGGATGGATGGATAGTTTTGAGAAAAAAACTGAAAATGCCATGGGTGTTGTCCTGGTTTAAGCCTCTATCAAGAGATATAAATAAGGAATACCGTATATGCTTCAAACATTGTGCAAATATCCAGCAAAAAATCCTCACTATAATGATTATCCAGATTGAACAACCTCACCAACATGATAATTAATATCAAAATTATTAAAGTGTCTACTGCTAAGTTAGTTTATAAATACTAATGCATAAAAACTACCACAATCCATATAAGTACAATAAGCCTAATATTGAATTATACCGGCTAATAACACTGGGGGGGTAATTTAAGAAAAATGGTGGGGCTGCACTTGAGCGCCTCGTCCAAGACACTGGGCAGCGCCCGCACAGCAATGTCGGCTTCATCAGCTGTAGCGTTCCTGGCCAGTCAGTGTTCACAGTGCATGGCTTGTCTATGCGTTAGCAACACCTAGCGCCGACCGAGAGAAAGACATAACATAGCTTTTCCAAAAGTGCAAAAAATGCATCCAAAAATAATCCCTAACAGCCAAGGGATCATGTGGCACATGCAGCAGCCCCAAAAAATGCCAAAATAATTATAACCATTTAAGCCCATTGAAATGTATGGAAAGCCCTTTTTAGGCTCCACCGCTCATCCGCTGCCCCCCCGTCCCAAGCAGCCAGGCTCAGCTGTTGGCTCGGTGGTGGCCCGCTTTTCTTTTCCACCATCAAAGCTGCACATAACCCCCACATGCCCGTGAATCTTACCTTTCCCTCAATCCCTCATCGGGAATCCAGACCAGCAATTGGCCGCCGGGCGTTCACATCGGTGCCAAGCAGCGCCATTTTTCTGGCTGCTGGAATAGCCAATCGCTGCACTGGTTTCCTGGTGGGGGACCAAGGAAAGAGTTCGGGGGGGTTATGTGTGCGGGGGTCTCTAGTGTTCTGCATGCCCCCCCTGCCTGTCATACAGCAGCAGAGACCAACACCCACACTGTGTGGGTGTTGGTCCGCTTTAATGTAGCTGGAAATAATATTTGCGACATTGACATATTTCTGTTGTCTAAATGCGCATCCTTTCTGTTACCCTGCTTAATTCAATATGAATAATGAGCAGTTACAGTAACAATCTGGAGGACAAATTTTTCCATTCTCTATATTTATTCATTTAATTACTATGCACAGATTAATGCAAAATCCCAGTTCGTTGAATAACTGGAATTATATCATTTATGTGATGGGCGCCTCTAAGAAAAAGAAAAAAAAAATCTGAACTGCAATATGGAAAAAATATACCCTCTTTACTGAAGGGCCCTTATGCCAATTTGCATGACGATGAAATAGCTTTTTAATTGCCATTAAATTATGCTGGCTAAACTGTGATTTCATGCAAATATTAAGCTGTAATGACATACAGTGAATCATTTAGCAAGATTTAGAACTTGGAACAAAGAGGGACAATTAATTCCAGTCCTCAGATTTAACAATATAATGTGTCACCAGGCTGTTTATGAATATGGCCTGATAGCTTTGTTATCATTAATAAATTATGCACAGACGAAGTTGCGTGTAGGGGAAGCTGGGCGCTGATAACCTGCGTGCAGACATTTTTCTACAAAGCCTTCTGTAATCCCTTAAATAATGCCCTCTTTGTATTGCTAAATCTGAGAGCAAATCATCAATCATCTGATATTCATAGAGCTGGTTATTAGAAAATCATTTCTTTCAAGCTTTTTTTTAATGGATTGGTTGTTCTCTGTCTTCTTGCCTGAGATAACTGCAGTAACTGATTAATAAGAGGGAATCTACACCATTGAAATCTATAAGTCTGATTTATAAAGTGCGCCTTTCTGTGCCATTTTGCTGGCAATCACAACGGCTTTATTTGTGCCGCTGTTATCTTTCCTGAATGGTGCAGCAAGTCAAGATGTCTGTCCACGAGTCTGGATTAGGTTTATCCCTATTGCATGTTGCAGTGCCTGTTTGTGTACCTATGGGCCCGCATATTGCAGTGCCTATTTGTGTTCCTATGGGCCCGCATGTTGATGTTAACAGCGCCAACCTGCACTACTTCTAGATGCTACATGCCAAATTTGCTCATTTTAACACAGCAAATGTTGGTGGTGGATATTAAAGGCACTGGCTGCCATAATATCTTATATTTCAGCAAAATGTTAGCTTTTGCATTGGGCTATGTTTGGCAATGTTCTAAACGGTTTTCTGTTTTTAAATTGATGAAGAAATGGCCAAGATATCAAGGTTTACAGTTAAACTTTATGATTTCTCTTCTTAAGCATGTCCCCCAGGAGAAGCGGCATGGGCAGCCGCGAGCGCAGGTGGTGTGTGAGTCACTCCCTCCTCCTTCTGTGAGTGCTGGCTGTTGCTATTATGTTTTAAACATTGTTAGTATCTCTCTGTGACCCCCAATAATGTATGAGTTCTATTGTGTCCATGTGTTGTCTGATCTTGTTTATATAATATGCATTGGGTCTGCACTAGCACTTTATATCGTATCATTGATACGTTGTTGCTGCTATTTTGGGTTTAAAATAACTTTGGAGCTTTTAGAGAGCACAGTTTTTTGGCACTTACTTGATTTTTATATTTTGTCTTTTTAAGGGTTTTGTGGTTTGTGATAACATTTATTGGCACTGTTTCACTTTAGGATTAGGCCCCAAGATCTACACTTCTACAATCTTTACTGTTTAAATCTAGTCAATGGGATACTTCATAAGACCAATTACTATAAAACATCACAAACAATTATTAAAAAATATATATTTTTTTGTGTGTCAGTACAAATTAACAATTATTTTACAGGCCCGGTAGACATTTTTAAAGGAGACCTGGTCTTACATCTTATTGGTCGCATTTAGGAAGGTTTTCTTCTTGTGTGTGTGTGTGTGGGGGGGGGGGTGCTCTGTTTTTAATGTGTGTTGTGTTTATGTTGTTTTTAAATTTTGCCTACATTGTTTGAACAAACTTGATATTTTTGGATACAATCTTGTGTTGGTCCTTTGGGGGTTGGCGCTGAGCTTTCTCTCTGCCACCTCTTTTCTATTTTCTAAGTTTCTATAAGTGTAGTATACATTTCTATAAGTGAGCACACATAAATCTTGTTTATATTTTTGGTGGTGCACTTTGTTGTGTTTTAGCTTCTGAAGCATGTGGGTGTGGCCCTAGGAGCTGTGATGCTGCATAATAATCAGCATAATGTATGGGGCTGTGCTGGGAGTGAGAGTTCTTGGTAGGAGGAGTCTGGGGGGAGGAGGGGTTAGCTGGGCTTGAATAGCAGCTCTAGGAGTGCCATTCAAGCCATCAATACAGAGGGGGGTGTAGTCTGGACTAGCTCCTCAAGCTAGTATTGGTGGCCCACATCGGTAGGGTGGCGCTGGATGGGCAGATGAGAAGTATATTTCCTCATTCATGGCGCCGAGCTGAGAGGAGGCACATCGCTGGAGGAAAGTTTGGCAAGGACAGCTGTTGTTTATTTTTTTAACCTTTTGCATGAAAAATCCCAATTATGTTATTTTTTGGGATCAAAGCGTTACACTGGGGACTGGCGCAGCACGCTGTCGTTAAGGGGGTTATTTAAGAATGCTAACGCCACATAGTACCACATAGCGTCATGTGAACGCCAGGCACAGTATCTGAAAACCATATATATAATAGCCAAAGTGGCGCCTCTAATAGCGCCATGTAGCGTTGGGCGAATTACTAGCGGCGACTGTAAAGTGCTAGCGCTGTATGTTCAGCAGTGCATTGTAGCACCTGTCGCTCAGCAGCATTATCCCATACATTTCAATGGTGTTTTTTTTGCTTTCATATAAATACCGTTTCAATTAATTATTTTTCTCAATTTTAGGATTTAATGATTTTGTGACCTCTCCTGCCCAGCAACCAAACACTTATATTTTGATTGTTTTATATATGCAGAATTGTATGCGCTGGTCTGCCAATGTGGTGTTATTGTTACAGTGGTAAATCAATGTCATTCCATATGTTTTCTCTCTGGTGCTGGTGTATATGTGTTGAGAAACAGACTTTTTTCATATAGTGTCCGGTGTTTAACGCTAGAGCGCCCAGTTTTACAGTGCCAACGCTGGTTTTGTGTTTGATTTTCTTAAATATGGGCTTCAGCGTTAAGCGCACTTAACTGCCGCTACCTACCATTCACTGCAGTGTTGTCCTGTTGTTATATGTGGTGTTGCTCTGGGCAGCTTTTACTCGGGGCGCTACATATGCATTGATTCAGGGATAGCACTTCTACAGCGCCCTCCAGACATCACATTTATCACTGCTTGGACAGGATACTACAGCGTCACTTGATCGGCCGCTACCCTAGGTTTTGTAAAAAATGGGTGTGGTTCCAGTTTAATGGAGGGGTCATCAATCTTTGAAAAGCTTAATGGGGATTTTCTAAAACAAACAATATATTCGGGGTCAATACAAAGATCTGTCCCACAATCTATTTATACCCCGGAGTGTAACCATAACCCGAGGGCATCCACTAAGGTTAGAGGAAAGGTGCTTTCTCCACCGACATAGGAGGGGATTCTTCTCTGTAAGAGCAGTGAGACTATGGAACTCGCTGCCAGAGGAGGTAGTTATGAAGGATACAGTAAAAACGTTCAAAAGTGGCCTTGATGCCTTCCTGGCATGTAATAACATTTCCAGCTATGGCTACTAGACCACTGGAAGGAATTAAACAGGCTGAACTGGATGGAGTAAAGTCTTTATTCAGCCTTACATACTATGGTACTATGTTACTATGTATTCACTGCCTCTATTAAAGTGTTTATTTACTCTTGTATGCCCTTCCACCACACCACCCTATTACCACATTCATATGTAACAATCCTCACAAGTATATGGGTTCCATATTTATATCCCTCCCCAGATTTTCACTATCACAGGTTTTGGTCCGCCTCCCTGGGTCGGGTTTGGGGTACCCCGCTATGTGAAACCCTGCCGTTCGTATAGGAAGCTCAGCTCTCCTTGATCCAAAGGCACAAGCATGGTCTTTTGTCCATAGAGCTTAATGTGCATATTGTGGCATATAAATGTGAAGCTGGAGAAGCTGAATGGAATCCCAGCCTTACACATCAGCGGCGAGCGGCATCACTCGCATCCTCCGACTGTGTTCAGTTACAGTCGCACTGTGTGAAACCCCTGGCTTCAGTTCCTTCATTTCTTCATTTCTCTCCTTTCCCCCCTAAGATACCACTTTCAGGAATCATCCATAGTTATACTGACAAGATGTCTTACTTTTGGTGGGACAGCCTGACTTTGATGCATTTTGTCCCACTGTCCCCCCAAAATTCTTGGGACACTTTACTGACATCATCGACCACTCACCAAATGCATAATGCAAGATGTCTGGTTGGTTTACAAGTGTTCTGAATATTTGGCTAAATAGTGGTAGTGGAATGCATGGATTGGCTGAGCATTGGCTCATTCACCAACATATTTTATGGACCAAAGATCTACATGAGTAGCACGCTGTGAATATTTGTTCCTGAAAAGCCCCGGGCCAAGCCACACCCTAAAGCATGCCCATTACCCACAAACTGGTTTAAACTGTATCAGTTCGAGGCCCCCAAAAATGGTCAGTTTAGCCATAGTTTTATTTGGAAATCTTCTCACAAGGAAACCATGGCTCTTGGCACTCAGCGTGACACTGCGCTTAGGATCGAACAGTAAAAAAATTAGCTAAATACAAAATCTTCAACTTACTTGTGCAAGCCATGGCCGGTGGGTCTTTTTCGGCGCGGAAGTATCCCTTTTCACACTGGCAGACAGTCGTTGCCTCGACATATGTGAAACTGTGCGGCGGGCATTTAGAGCATTTGATATTCCCGGCGAACGCCTTGTAGAATCCGGGCCGACATGCTGCAAGACATAAGACAAGGGGGTGAATGCGTGCCTTCACTCTGGCCATTCATTTAATCTGTCATTCTGCATTGACAGCGAGAGATCCTGCTCGGGCGCTCTGCGTGAGCCCTGGCTGACCGCGGGCAAGTCACTTTATCTTCCCGCTCCTCAGACAGCACAATTAGATAGTAAATCCTTGCAGGCAGTGCTCCATAATGTCTGTTTTCCTACACTGACAATAAGTAATTGTAAAAATTATCATTCTGAACTCAAGCCAGCCCTAGAAGGGCTCCTGGATCGTGTTGACACTGCCCTAGCTTGTGTTCTGCTATGACTATGAAAAAGACTATGAATATAAATATTTCATAGTGCCTTCCCCGGCTACACTCCAGGCCAATAAACGTCCCTCAGTAATGGCCGAACTAGAATGTTGGCAGTCAACTTCCATACCTGTTATCTGGCACTTATAAAAATAATTGCTGCAAAAACAGCCAGCGGATTGGCTTTGAACTTGGTCTGCAGCCCAAACTTTTTTTTAATGCAGAATAGGGAAGACTGTTTCTTATTGCAGGATTTGTATTATTTATTATATTTGTATTTATATAATAGTGAAATGTTCTGTATTGCTTTACATAAGCATTCATATGGGTCCCTGATCCTCAAAGCTCATAATCTAATGTCTAAAGCACAAACACAGAAAATGTGCACCAAATGTGGCTTACCAATCACTGTCGCTGCCAAAAATCAGCTTAAAGGAAAACTCCCTTTTTGGCATGTTTTTGGTGTTCTGTTTGTTTTCCTCTTTTGGAATGCAAAAATAAACTTTTGTGTTAGGATTGTGCCCCCATAACTGTGATTTACTTATCAGCATGCTGTTTCCATTATCCTCATATTCTACAGTGGGAGGGGTTCTTATGGAGTAAAAACAATGGGCCACAAGTCCCACAATTCTTTCAATGTAACAGTCGAACAGCTTTGGCTAAGGGCTTTATTCATCAAGAGATAGCAAGCAGGTAGTGCCTTGTAAGCGACAGGTAGCAGCAAGTAGCGTCAGGTGAACGCCGACCACGGCACGTAATACCACATTTATGAAGCCGATTCTGGTGAGCACCCCTTACAGCGACACGTAGCGACTGATTCATCATCACAGACGACTCTGCGGATCCCGGCAGCGCTCTGGCTTTCAGAGCCCCTGGTATTACCTGTCACTACCTGTCGCTCTCCCATATATTTCAATGGACGTTACTTTTCTTCTCTTTAAACAGGGTTCTTTTTTTATAATTTTTTTTGTTTTGTATCAAATCATTGTGTGACCTCTCCTGGCCTACTTAAATACATTATTGAAAACTTTTTTGAATTTTTATTTTTTTATGCAGAATTGTCATTACAGGTCTGGCATTAAAGTGTTAATGTCACAATGTAATAACAATGTAATTCCATATGTTTTCGCTTTGTTACTAGTGGATTTGTGTTCAAAAACTGACTTTAATCACACATCTTCTGGCGCTCTGGGCTACAGCGACCCAATTTTGAGCGCCGACGCAGTGTGAGGCTGTTTTTTTGATGAATATGGTTTGAGTCGCTCACACTGACCAGTCGCTAACGTTCGCTCCCATATAGTGCTGTACTGGTGTTATAGCAACTCACAAATCAAATTCATCAATGCCGGCCATTTTACTACAGCAACTAAGGCCCTTATTTATGAAGGAATAGCGACAGGTAGCGACAGGTGAGCGACCGGTAATGACGGGCACCGCCACGAGAACGCCGGCTCCCCACCACAATCACACATTTATCAAGGCAATCCTGCTTAGCGACTGAGATAGCGCCAGATAGCCACTCATTCATCATTATTCCAGCCTCAGCCCACAGCGCCAGCGTCCGACCTTGAACAGCGACAGGTATGACCTCTCGCTACCTGGCGCTCTCCAATGCATTTCAATGGAACAATCTTTAAATATTCTTAATTTTTTTTTTTTTTTTTTTTAAATGTGAAAAATTCTGTGATCACTTCTGCCATAAGGGAAAAAAAAATTTGTGCAGAATTGATATTACAGGTCTGATATTAATGTATTCATATTACATTTTTTTTTTAAACTTGTTTTTTTTGGTTTCCAAAAATATGGTGGTTTGGGGGTTAAAAAACTACTTTTAACCCATCGCCGCCAGAGCTCTGGGGTTTAAACATGCATTTTATAGCGCAAGTATTTTTTGAGCGTGATTTGTTAATGAATATGGTGGGAGCCGGTCGCTATGGCCAGTCGCTATCATGCGCTCCCATACAGCGCGGAACCTGTCAAATAGCGACTCCTCACCCAATATTCAACATTACTGCACACCGACCGAGTCGCTATCAACAACCGAACAACGGCCAAGCACAGCGACTACTAGCGGGCGCTGTGAAAATACTGCTACAGTCGCTCAACTGTCGCTACCTGCCGCTATTACTGAATCGGCCTCCCCGGCGCTCTGTAATAGTGACTCATGTCCGATCAGAACCACTAGTGGTCGCTCTTAGTCCCGCTGTACAGACACTCATCTGCTGTTACCTGGCACTAGTAATGAATCAGCCTGCCCGTCTAAGCAGCCTAATGACCTATCCAACTGAGAACTTGGCCATTAACCCTTGCTACTGTAACACAAGACTGTGATCCTTCCAAACTGAAGAAGGTGAATTTCAGCAGAATGGGTTAAATCAGTCACCCTTGTCGTAGCCAATCAGATAATTACCAAGCTAGAGTGAGGAAGTCTATGAGTGAGGAAATCACCACTTTGGTGTACATAGCTAACTAAGGTAAAAACATTGTTGCTATGGAAAACGGTTTTCTTTTATAACACAAGTTGCAAACAATTACAAATGTAATAAAATGACAGACAAACTTAGCACATTGAAGGCATCATTTTGCCCACAATAATGGAAACTTTTAAAAATGCCATTGAAAGTGGATTTACCCTTAATAGAACATATGTAAACTTATATTACAATCTACTTGTATAGTTGAATAGCAAAAATCAGGGCATTTTTTTCTTACCACTCCTCAGCAGATGTGTCCTGCTGTGCTGCTGATTTCTAGGCCTTTTTCTTTAGGCAAACCCTTATTTTTTTCTAGTATGACTGTTTGGTGGACCCCCCCCCCCTGCATTACACAGTGTGAAACACAATAACCATTGTGTAGAGGGATAGTTGATTCTCCCATTGCTTTTCTGCTTCGGCCTGACAAGACCCCGCTGGCAGCTACATCCCCCTGCCTTTTCAGTGCCGACATGCTTTTGGGAAATTAAAATAAAAAAACAAAGTTTACCCTACTGGTGCTGGACAGCATTTTCCCATTGATCAGTAGCAACCACAGGGAGACTGACTGGGCAACTGGGCTGCTGTACACGGATTGGCTGACTAGGCACCCAGGCTGGTAGGTGGTAGTACCCAGTGGTAGGGTAATATCCTAAAACCATGTAAGTGTGTGATGGGGGTAGGCTGGCAGTGAGGTCCAGTCAGACTGTGCCTCCACTTTAATCTACTGCAAGTTTCACATAGAGCAAAAGAAAATAATGATTTTGTTATGCTGAAATAAAGTTGAGCAAGAGACAGAAGTTCACAGGGCTCACTTGGAGTACAGTTAGTTGCCAATAGCAGCAAACTGCAGGAAGTGAAGACTGCTTCAATAAAACACATATTTGCTAAAATAAGAACAAAAATTCCAGATAAGTTAAGCCTCTTGTAGACATAATTGTGGCACAAAAACTTTACACTTTCAAAAATGCCATCAAAAGTAGACTTTCCCCTTGAAGGGTGTGTAAATTCCTGTAAAATACTTATGCTATACTTCACCCGGTTTTAAGAGGATGGTCAAGAACAATGGACAACTGTAAACAAGGAGAACACACCTTTGGATCAGTGGTCCCCATCCTGTGGCCCTCTGATCTATTACATGTTCCTTCCACCTCTCCCTGGTACAATAGCTGGCCCTTATTTTGAAAATTTTGCATGTTTGCCACTGTACATGGCAAAAGTAGGCACGCCATTGCTTCACTGATAATGTGCAGTTAAAGCGGACCAACAGTAAAAAATGACTTAAACCAGACCAACGCAACAAACAATGCTCATATGAATCTTTCCCCAGGGCTATTTAGATTGCTTATAGAAACAAAATGGCGGCTCATGCATTTGCAGGCTACCTGGAAACAAGAAGTGCTCCTAGGCTTCCTGTTACTGTGCATTGTCAGTTATGTCAGTTGAATCCAGGTAGCAGCATGACTGAGATGCTGGGAAAGGAAGCTCCAAATGGCCGCTACCTTTCTTTTACAACTGTGCCAGGCTGTTGGTCCAGTTTAATACTTCTACTTTAATTTTATTTAAATGAGACTCCACCCCTCATATACAGAACTTTCCTGACTTTATCTGGAAAAAGTCAGAGGCACTTGCTGATTCCAGTAGCGGCCTATTTGCCTACATGAGTCAAGCCTCCACCTTTCATTCTCATTATCCCTGGTGAAAGTTTAGGTGGAAGCATAGGAGAGCAGAACCTTTTTGGTTTTGTGCAATTACAGAAATGAGGGGTTGCTGCCACTCTGAATTTGCATTTCTCACTTAAAAGGGCAATAAAGTAGCCACATTAACACTGTGTACTTTCCCCAGCAAGCCTCCTACCTCCCATTCAGTGACACAGCTTCTCCTGATGTAAGGAGAACAGTACAGCCTTTGGAATAGGAGCAATACTATTTGCTAGCCTGGCGTACATGGATGAAGAATGAGGACCAGCAGTGAGGGTGGGGGCTATTATTATTATAAAGTGCTATCATCTTCTGTAGCACACTACAAAGTAGAGATTACAGACAGGGTAGACCATACTGTCCATAGACTATTAAAAATGCTGTGTTACTGTGTTCACAATGGATATTCTAAATACAAGATTATCAGTGAAACACCATGGAGACCCTGTGTCACCCAACAGAGTATACATAGCAAATTGGGCGTTTTATTTCTAAGGCAACGACTCTAATGGCTATTAAAAAAAAAAAAGCTGAGAGCTGTTCTCACATTAATTTCTGGAAGAATCACAAATCCCCCCAAGGATTACATGGTTTTTAAGATAATCCTTGAATTTGTTACACATTTAACTGTATTATTTCAAATTGCGTTTTACAAGCAAAGGGCAATTTCCAAAGAGAGTAATCCTTCAGAAATCCCGGCACTTTCCCATTAGCCTCTTCACTCAGTGAGGTACTCCGCAGCGCAAATCAAATCAATAGCCACTCTCAAAAATGGCTTTTACTGTCAATAGATGCTTAATTTCTCAACAACACTAATGTTTATTTTTTTTTTTTAGATCACTCAATGTCATTAGCGATAAAATTGTTACACCCGGGAGATTGAATGTGTTTGAATTTCACAACTTTATATAGTTTTTGAGCAGTGACTACTAAATGATACAAGGCAGGGAAAATGACGTCCATGTCACCCTGGATAACGAGTCTTCTATTGTGTGCAGAGAAATACTCATGGATTACTGAACCTTCTCCACGGGACCTTATTTATGATGTGCACTATTCAGCATCTTTCTGGCGGCTACAGCGCCAGTTTTGGAGTGCCAGCACTTTTATCTTGTCTTGCGCTGCACTGTGGACTACAAATGGCGCTATAAGTCGCAGCGGCAGATGCTTAGGGATTAGCTTTGATTGTTGCACTAGGTATTGGCCAGCCTGTGTCAGAGCCTGTTGTCCCCAACAACCGATTATCCGAGTGCCAGTGAGCACCACTTTGTACCACCGTTTTTCGGGGGCTGATTTTTTTTTCCTCTTTGAAAAAATTGGCGCTGTATTTTTCAGGTGCTGGTCAACGTTTCATCATTACAGTTACAAGAAATCACTGCTACGGACAAAGGGGGCAAACTTTACAGTGTGTTCAGGCTGTGTTTACGTTTTTGTTGTCAGAATTACACAAAAAGACACAAAAAATGTCCTGTGTTTCCATTATTGACAAGTCACAGTGCAAGTTCTGCACAACTAAATGAGTGTAATATTAATTATAAGCATAAAATGCTTCAATTCACTTCTGGCCATTGTGCTCTATTGGATCTTGCTCTACAGCGCCTGGAGCTATGTGGCGCTGACGCTTCATAAATAAGGCTTCCCACTAACCTGACTTAGCTCCTCGTGCCATCAATGAGCCTTGCATTAAAGCAGGGGTGCAAAATCTTTTTGGGTCTAGGGGTCACATTGTAGTATTATTCCAATTAGAGACATACTGCTCTCTAATGGTCAGCTGCTTGCACTGCAAGGAAAGTTCTGCTCGCTAACTCCTCAGGTGTGCTGGGGAAAGCAAGTGAGGTCAGTGCAGGCTGCATGCAGCCATAGGGCCCCAGGTTGAGCAGTCACGCATTGAAGAGAGACTCATCTTTTCCGATTGAAGCTTTGAAACAGGATACTGGAAAAAGCTGCACACGCCTGTGGCAGCCACATCTCCTCCATAAGGAGGCGTTTAGGGATCCCCCT
This sequence comes from Gastrophryne carolinensis, assembly GCA_027917425.1. Classification (NCBI taxonomy): domain Eukaryota; kingdom Metazoa; phylum Chordata; class Amphibia; order Anura; family Microhylidae; genus Gastrophryne; species Gastrophryne carolinensis. Next base: position 459,110,279 of record CM051236.1, read on the forward strand.
CATGTATGAAACCCCTAATTTGCCATGTTTGCTTATTTTGACATCAATACCACAAGCATCAAGCCCTCAATTCAGAATTCTTAGCTGCTCATATGCAAAGCGCGGAATGCCCACTGGGGGAAAGCCAAATCAGGATGCCCTGGGAGAACAAACCAAAACCTGGGATAGTTAAAATCCAGTTACCTAAGGCATGTTTAGCTTTAGGTCCACTTTAACAGCAGACAGGCTAAGGCCTGGCCACCAGGTAACCAGGGAATCCACTGGTGGGTCCTTGAACTCATAGCGCCTTTGGGGACCCCATCTCCATAGTGCCTCCAGGATTGCATGATGTTAATAGCCCCAGCACTCTGTCTCTGAGCACCTGAGAACAAAATGGTCAGCTCTACAGCTCCAGTGCTCAGTGGATCCTTTACTGATGGGGCAGTATGTGATAAGTAGTTATTGTGCTGTTACTTTTCATAGGAGTAGGAGGTAATGTGGGATGTAGCTGTTCTATGGAAGAAGATCACAGGTTATCCACACAATAGAATGTATCAAGTTATCATGTCTCTTCAAGCTCTAAAAATATGCTGGTAATAGTTGCATGTACTGGTAAGTCCACAACACCCCAGTCCAACACTGAGAGCAGACCCAAATAGACTGCAGTGGCCTTCAAGGCCGTTGAATCCCCCAACTATACCAGTTTGGGATGATGTCCTCTTTGAACCCCTAGAAATGGCCAAAATACAGGCAGTAACTTAATTTCTCCCCAATGGCCCAGGTGAACTTATGGAAGTCTCGGTGTTGCCATGCTGAACAGGTGCAGAGCAGGAAAGGGGGTGGTTTCTGCATTTATTTTTTGGGGGGGGAGCGGACATGCATTTTAAATTGGAACTGGAGAGTAGTATAGGAAGGTGTGTCATGTATTGTAGATCTTTAAACAGAAGCACAGGTGAATTATTTAATGCAGCAGCAGAGCTATAAAGACTGCTATGTGGAGACCTACAAAACATGACCTGTTGGCCGGCCTTGAGGTGGAGGGTTGGGGAACACTGTGTTAGGGTCCATACAGAGCTAAAAGTTCTCTATAATGGTATCCCAGGTTACAAGATAAATTATAGACATTTTAGAAGACATCAACTACCCTTATTGGGCGTAAAAGGAACCTCTAGTATTATAAGGAAGGTTTCATTTGACCCAACTGTAACCTTTTTTCTGCCTTATCAAAAACTGCAAACAAAATGGAAAAGGCTAAATAAAATCAGAAGCAGCATTAAAAAGAAGGGGCATTTTTAGTATTTGGGTAAGAGTGGGGGGAGTCTTTGTAGGATCGGATTTATTCATCCTGGGTTGAGCTTCAGGCCAGGTTCACGGTGCTGCTGATGTGCTGTGTTAGCAACTTCCAAAGATTTGCACAGCGATTTTCAAGCATTTGTGACTGTGAAGGTCCTTAAATGAAATCGCTCCTGGCGGGATTTTGCAGACGATTTGCAAATGCAGTACAACTGGATAGGAGTCCATAGGCTTACACATGTAAAGTACATTAAACCAGACCTTCAGCATCATTTAATGAAAAGCCCAAACCCTTAAAAAAACTATTCCCCAGCATCTAGAATTTATATATATTTTATGTTTTAGTCACTTTTTATTCTTTCCCCCACTGGGCTACAACTCTGTTCAGGGCTTAGGATATGGGTGCCGCCATCTTGCCTCAGAAGCATCACATACTGAGGAGAAGAGAGGGAGCAAAAGTGCAGGGGGTGGGACTATAGCTGTGCTTTACACAGACAGAGCAGAGCTGGGGTCAGGAAATAGACAACAATCCCAAAGTGCAGAGCGGCACAGTAAGAAGACACATCCTGTTGCAGGCAGCCTGAAACTCCATGTGCTGCCATCTTGGATGTTTAAAGGCTCAGAAAATGCAATAGATGCAGGTAGGATGATTTATAACGTGAGTAATCTGTATGTACAGGGTGGGGTAAACATAAAAGATAGACTCTTATTCAGGGTGAAGGTACAGTTTAAAGGAGCACTATAGCGAAATTGTGTAATATGAAAAATCCATATAAACACTTTAGCTAACAAGGGGAGGGGTCACTTATACACCCAAACTGAATAAAACTTCTGCCAAGCTTGTGATTTTCTTCCCCTGGTAGGAATAAAATCCAGGGGTGACAGGTTTAGTGTATGAGGGGTGACAGAGTCTGTCACCCGAGATGTCCTCTTCCTTCCATTTAAAATAAAAAAAAACAAGCCTGGCTGGATATTTCTCGATACCGGGCATATCAGTGACCCCTCCTCCCTCCATCCAGCATATCTATATGGATTTTTATCATTGGGCCATTTTTTCGCGATAGTGCTCCTTTAAGGAAGTGTGATGCAGGCCTAAAGCAGCGTCCAGGAGGGTCTCTAATGTAGGGGGAACTGCTAATGTGAGGTGTAGGATAAATTATTTTAATGCCCCTGTGAACTGGAACCATCCCTGGCAGTTATATGTCCTCTTTAAAGCTTGAAAGCAGAAAATGAATTTGCATTTAATATCTTTTAAAAAATGAAGCAACATCTAGCAAATATTGGCCTAAAGATTGTCCGCCATATCTTCAGATTTCTTATCCATTAAACCTTAAAAATCTAAATAAGCGGTTAAGCTCCAGTGAGAAAATATGGATATGTCTGGAAGGGCTTGTCTGGAAAACTGATGGCCAATGACAAATTGTAAATCTAGGTGATGTATAGGTCGAATCTTCCCTAAGAAATCACATGGCAAATCCTGAAATCCATAGGATTATGGGAGGAGATGTTCTGCTGACATGTGGCACAGGTTTGGGCATAAATAAGCGCATGTCAAGCTGAAGAAATGTGGTCTCCTTTCTCAATAAAAATGTAAATATCAAGCACTCTGAGAGGCAATATGTCTATACAGTGAGATGAGGCAAGGTCAGACCGGAATCAGGAGCAGACATTAATCGAACCACAATTACTATGTGCTGGCTTAGATAAGAAATTCCAAAAAAATGTGACAGGCGAAGTGTGTCATCTGCTCGAATAAGGAAACAAAAATAACATTTTATTACACATGCTGTTTAAAGGGACAGTCCAGGTAATGGGAATAATAAGGCAGCAATGAAACTTGTCCCACGTGCCTCAATTTTCTGCAGTACACTGTAGATGCTGTAGCAGGACGAGTTTGCCCCTTTTTTCCTTTCTCTCACTACCCTGCTCTAAATGTGGTCACACAGCCACTACTTGGAACTTCCAGCAGGAGTAAGCCTGGCAAACCACAGTGACCAAACTTGCCTGGCTCACTCCTGCTGGGAGCGCTGAGGCACTAGGGCAGCCGTATGACCACATTTGTGCGTGGTTATGGAAGAATGGAAATGGGGAAAAAAACATGTAGTCCTTCTATGGCATCTACAGTGCGCTGCAAGAAATACAGTAGAGGAGAGACATATGGGACAGGCTTCAGAGGAGCTCCTTGCTGCTTATTATAGCCATTGCCTGGACTGTCCCTTTAAGCATAATAACAACAAAACAAAATAAGACAATGACGGTCTAAAATAAATAGGTGGGTATAATTCCTGCATGTCCTAATTAAAACTCCACTTTATAAATATGAAGTTACAAAAATGGAAATGGTTTTAAAGCTGACAGTTTATACTAAGAGGTTATTTAAGAACGGATAGCGCCAGGTAGTGCCTCGTAACGGCAGGCAGCATCTTGTGAACGCTGGGTGCTGTACGCAAAACCATATTTAAGAACGCAAATCTGGTGAGCGCCTCCAACAGAGCCATGTAGCGTTACATGTATTATTACAGGCGGCTCAGTGTATAGCACCGGCGCTCTATGCTCAGCGCCGGGTATTACCGTTACTGTTGTTAGCGTGTCCAACACACATCACATTCATCAATGCGGGGCAGGTTACTACAACGACCGAGACGGTAGGTTACATCCGCCGATACCTGCTTACAGCGTCTACTATCAGTCGCTCTAAGCGCCGCTATACAGACACTCATCTGCCGATACCTGGCATTAGTAGTGTATCAGCCTCCACAGCACATTGTCAAGTCATCGGTTATAAGTTTATAAGGTTATTGTAACCACCAGGAAAAATCCAGAGTCAAGAGTAACCACCATTTGCATCACAGGCAGCAGCTCAGCAGGCTAACAGTGACTAAGGTCCTGGTAAGTTGTCCCAGGTATCTGGAGCCATACTGACTGCAGTGCATCCCACAGCTGCTGGAGGTTGAGTGGAGGAGGCTCCATATAGAATGATGATCAAGGTGGTGCTGGAGATTCTTAATAGTGTTCCAGTCTGGGGGTTAAGGGGCCCCGGTTAGTACTTGGGACAGCATGACCAAGACTTCCACTTAATGTCGGAAATTTTAGGCCATGTAACCGGTTGCATTTTCTTTCTGGAAGATCCCATCTTCCCCAGGGAAGACAAATAGTATGTATGGGTGTATGCAGGGCAGGGGTCAGCACCCAGCAAGGCGGGGCAGCTATCGAGGGCCCCCACCCTCCGGCGGGGCCACTGACAGGCCGGCCTTTGGGGTTGTGCGACGGTGCTTGAACTGCAGGGGACTGGGAGGGCACCGCCACAGCTGGGTTTTGTTCTGCTTTTAAGTTGCCCACCCCGGCTGATTTTTTATCCCTGGAGCATCCCAATATGTGATACCCTACTGTGTGAAACCCCCTGGAATTGCTGGCATACCCACTATGCAAGCAATTCCACCCCTGAGTTTCGGTCCACTTTACGGGGCATCTCAATTTGTGATGCCCCTGTTTGTGAAAGAACCCCCCTGGTTTTGCTGTTAACTCAAACTGGCGATCCCACAGTGCATTCACCAGTTCGAGGAAAGGGGGGGGGTCACACACAGGGGTATCCAAAATCAGGAGAATCTAGATCCGTTCAGACTCCAAGGTTAGGTTTAAAGAGGTTTGGTGCGCTTCAATGTAGACCAAAAGTAGAGTTTTGGTCCAAATAACATGATTCTTAGGGGCATCCAGATTTGGGTGTATGGGATCTGAAAGGATGATTAATACCCAAATAGGTTGAAATTTGGATGAGTTGGACCAGAAAGTCTGCCACCACAATCTTGCATTCTTCAAGCAATGTTTGCAGATTGTTCAAAAAAGCAGAAATCAAAGAAGGCAATCAAATTAGCGTTGGTCCAATTTTGAAAGAACCACTACAAGTCTTATATACCCACCAAGCCAGCTCACAACATGTGACTTCTTTCATGAGTTACACGTTGCTGATGATGAAAATAGGAAGTGGTCATAATAATATGACTCAACTGTTTGTATCTGTGGTGCTTATTTGGGTTCCAAGCTGTTATATGAGGTCTAGGAATATTATGGGTACAGAAAAGATGGGATACTTGATTAGCCAGGTTGAAATTTATTAATGGAGTGAAGGTGTGCATGTTGTCCGGGATTCCACCAGTCTGATGTGTGATGCATGATCCCGAGTGGTTACTTCTCATAAGATGTCTAAGAGAATACAGCTGGATTTCAGCTCTCTGTATATATGTATATTTTTCCAATTATTCAACTACTGAATTAGTTCATCAAAATTACGGTACTTAATTGTGTAATCATTCATTTGATTAGTTGCGTTGTTTAATCATTTAATACAATTATATACATTTCTGTTTAATGTGCTAGCAGCTATACACACCTGGGCATTCCCCGCACAAGTTATGACACTTTATAACAATTCACTTAACACCCAAGGCATAACTTGTGATGAGCTGGAGCAGGATCTATCTGGATCAGAAGTCCATTGGCCAGATTGTGTGAACTGGAATAGGACTTCCTTGGACCCCTTAAGAGTTCACAAACAATTGAAAAACAGCGTCAAAAGAAAAAAAAATTAACCTAATTAGCCAAGTCTGCATCTTCCTTTATCCGTCCCCCTGTTGGGCGGTGTCCTCTCTGCAGGTTTGCCGGATCGGGGGCTTCCTCCTCCTGGTCTTGTGGCTGTGATCTTCTTCATGCAAGGAAGCAGCCTTGGTGGCCTGCCATGCTAGTGTCATGTCTACCTCGGAAAAAAACTTTTATACCACTAAGGTGGAGGATATGTGGAATCTCCCCATGTGACTAATCACATTACTAGAGTGGAAAAACCTGTTCCTTTTCTTTATTGACCTCATTTGTAAGGGAGACCTGTGTCCCCCCTTAATACAGATGCCAGTGGAGTGGCTGAAACAGCCACCCTCCTGTCATAAAGAAGATGACAGCTGCTGGACCTACAGAGAGGAAGCCACCCAGTGGAGGACAAATGAAGTAAGACACAGAAAAGGTGATTTTTTTTTCATTTTTAAATTTTTTTAAATGTTTGTGAACTGGTAAAGGTTCCAGGGACCCCATACCAGTTCATATGTAGTGGTGGCCAACATACCACCAGCCAGCACTGGTCAGTGGGATGCCTGATGGCACATTACATACACATTATATTACAAGGATCAGGGACAAATTTAGGGCTCTCATCCCCAAAGTGGTCTCTTGCTTTACATAATGCAAATAACCCTGGTACTAGAAAAGACAAAGGCCCAAATGCATCACCACTGGCTCTGGAAGGTTATCTTTTGGTTCCATTTGAATTTAATTGCTGAAGCATAGGTAAGGTTGGTCATTTCATAGCTTTGGCCCTGTGTTCAGGCCCAGTTCTTCACTGACACCACATACATTAGATGCCTTTCTATGATGTCATAGTAGCGATAGATAATGATTACACTGACTATTTTCTATCACAGGTGCAGAGGGTAATCTACTGTATCTCCATAGAGCAGAGGTTGATATGTAAACAAGCACTGACATCTGGCGAGAACCTCATGACTATGGCCTCGATTCAATAAAGGTAGAAAAAAATTCTCATGGTAGTAAAAGATTCAATTCAAGAGAAAAAAGCCTGAGAATTTCACTGTTGTTGAATCACCAGCTAAGAAAACAATGAAAGTCAATGGCACTTTTTTACTCCTAAGAAAAGTAGAGAACTGTTTACTTTCTACACTGTAATAAAAACTGCCATTGACTTTCATTGTCTTTTTATCTAGTGATTCAGTAACAGTGACATTCTCAGGCTTTTTTCTCATGAATTGAATTTTTTACTACCATGAGAATTTTTTTCTACCTTTATTGAATCGAGGCCTATGTCTTTTCATTTTCATTTCTAAGACCTATTGCAACTTAGTGGAAAAACTTCTGCAGCAGAGTATTATACTTGAGGCTTACTGCAGTCACATTTTGTATTCAAATTGGAAACAATATTTCCTAAAACAAAATTGCCAATAGAGAAGAAATGCCATGATTTAGTTCCAAAAGTACCATAGTAAGAAAATGTAATTGCCAGTTATACTGTGTACTATCAGTCAACTCTGGCTAAAATTTTATCATTTGCATCTCTGCTGGAATGCTAAAAAACCTCTACTGGGATTTATTTGAGCATTTTCTGTCTGTAATGGACCACTTACCGTTTTACTGTAAAGTTAAGAGCTAGGTCCTGTGTGTGACTAAATTTGCCACTATTGTGATGCAGATAAATGTATTCTTAAGGTAAGCTCACAGTGGGTAGACGTACACTCAGCTGGGAGTTGGCATGTGTGATGGTTAAATAGCTTTAGCAATGTTAGTAAAAATTACAAGGTGTAATGTACCAAATAAAATGCCTTTTTCATTTCCCAGCCTGAATGTTAACTGTTTTATCCACATGAAGGTTAAAATACATTTGGCCAACTCGTCAAACTACATTTCATTTGGACAGCTTGAGCTAAAACCTCATAAAATGGGGATATATTACTATGTATCATAATGTCGCTCTAGCTGGCAGCAATTGACAACATAGATTTGCACTTGCCTGGCACATCAAGCATTGGCACATCCATCCTTGCAGGTATACCAGGTATACCAGACAAGTACCAGAGCCGTGTGAGGTCTGGAACTCGTCCAAGGTTGCCCAAGGCCCCAATGGATAAAGACAAAGCCTTGTCAATGGGCAGCGGGCTCCTCTGCATGGCAGGTACCCAGGAGGGATGTGGGTAATCAGGAGGGGGAATCAGAAAACCACCCTCCTTGGATACCAAGAAAGGCACGGGTGCTAAGTTAAATAGGGCAGAACTGGGGCAGTTATGGCCTAGAGGTAGGGAAACAGGGTTCGATTCCCAACCACGAGACATGACTTAAGTGCCCTTGAGCAAGGCACCTAATGCTCAATTGCTCCCAGGGCTTTGAGTTTAGGGCAGCCCACCACTCCAGGCATGTGTGCACTTCACTACCCCTTAGATTGTCTATAGTGTATAGTCACTCACATGGTGTTTATTTACTGGTGTGTTGTTCACAGTGCACGGATAGGTAGAAAGTGGAGAAAGAATTCCATGTGTGTTGACCACTATTGCACTATTATTAAATTTTGGGCCTTATTTAGGAAGTGCACCATTTAGCATTATTTTACTTGCAAACTGCTTGTTTTTTAATGCCAGCATCTATTTCTATTTTGGCACTGCTATTTGTACTGAATGGCACTGTAAGTCACAATGCCTGATTTTAAATAACAGCGCCAGTGAGCGCCACGGCAAGTAGCCCCAAGGCAAGCTATTATGCTAGCATGCAAATGGTGGCTTGCCGATACCCCTTCTATTACCTTGGGGGCTATGTCCCCTTTCACTGGTGGGCTAGACTAATTAGAAATATGGTGTTTTACCATGGGAAAGGGGCAGAGTGTATCAGTAAGAGATGACAGGCTGCACTCTCCTCCTTTCCACCTTTCCCCTTAATTGTCTTCCACAAACAGGATATCCCAATGATTCAGCAAAATGAGAAATATACCTGCTGCCTCCTGTTGGGTAAGGGCAAACATGCTGGCCCAGACTTCAGAGAGGCTGGAAAACCAACAAGAACATGGGAGGTGAATTCCTGGGTGTGAATAACAGATGTAGACAGGCAACTCATAGGTGCATGGAGGTGAGGTCCCCAGTGACTCACTGGGGAACAGAATACAGAGTTAATGACTATACCCTGACGACACTTGACTTTGGGTGTTTCTACTATGGAAAGCTTTGCTTGTGACTGAGGGATGCATCGTAATTGTTGATGCCTCCTCATGCATAAACTCCCAGCAAGGAGCTTATAGCCAAATACCCCCCCCCCCCCCGGGATTTCATTTAACAGTGGCTAGTAGCAGGACACAATATGCCAGGTGTACCAATTGGCTGCCGACGGGCATGTGGGACCAGGTCCTAAAAGAGCAGTGAGGACTGCTGTGAGTACTGCTTTCGGGGGATGCGGTCTTGCGGCTTTAACTTTGCTTATGCCTGCCCGATGTGTATCTCCTAAATCTCCTGCAGTGCTGGATAGATATTTTAGAAGTTTGGTGTTCTTTTATCTCCATTCCTCCTATGTATGTACATATAGGCCTGATTATCAAGCACAATCTGCTAAAATTTGCCACATTGGTGCAAAATATAATTTATATATTTTTTCTGCGTGTTGCTGCAATGCTAATGCTTTAGTAAACGTGTTTCAGTGTAAAAGAAAACATGCGCTAGTGTAATAAGAAAACTCTAAATTATATTTTTTACCACTCAAATTTTTACCGATGTGGCGTATTCTGACAGAATGCTTAATAAATGAGGCCCATGTCTGAGATTTTGGGATGCTTTGAAAATGCCTCTTTTCCACTGTTCACATGGAGAATAGGATGGGAAGAAGTTAGTGTGTGCCTTGACATGAAGGTGATTCAGCAGACTAATTAAAAAACAAAAGGGTACTTACCTTCTGTCCCGTGCCACTGATCAGTGCGGAGATCGGGAACTCACCTGATCGCAGGTTCCGTTCCCCCGCCACAGCCGCCGGAGCTTGCGCAGTCCGGAGACTGACCCTGGGGATGGGATTTGATGGTGGGTCAGAATCACGACTCCCCATCAGTCACAGCGGTGCTGCCCCACCCTCTCTATTCATCTTAATGGAGGTAGTAGGCCGAGACCTGACATGCCTCCTCTCCATTGTAGTGAATGGAGAGGGCAGGGCCACACGCCATGTGACTGATGGCAGAGGTGTGGTCCGGCATGGAAGTACTGAACAATGGCTTTTTGGGGTCCGGATGGCTCGTATTGTGTGCCTGATTGCCGGACCTGCATCAATCAGTCTGCACCGATTGTCCGCGCAGTAAGTAGCCTATTTTTTTAGCCTGTTTAATGACTTTCAGCTCAGCTCAGCAACTCGTTGGCTACTTATGGCAGTATAAAAATTGTGGCCTGATGATTGGCTCCAGCTCATCCCTGCCTGATTTTACCCATCTTGAAGATCTGCTCCAAGCCCCTAGTTCTAAAAATACTTTGTTCTGCTGCCCACTCCTTTCACTGTGCTGGCAGAAGAGGGTAAAATTCAGGCCATTAAGCAGCACTCAGCTCTTAACAGCCTGTTACTGGACTAGATATACCTCCAGGTGCCCCATGTTTTAAAAACATGCTGGGCGATTGGGGCCTCATAAGAAAAGGTGCCTATGCATTTAAAGGGCCATTTGAAGTGTCATTTCATGGGGTCAGATTTGGTTATAATGTGGTATTGTTGTAATAGTATAATACATAGTATTGAAAATACAAACATGGCTTCTATGCCAAAATGAGGAAATAACAGGGTCTCTTTTGAAAAGTATTTTCAAAGTTAAACAGACTTTTCATTTATTTCATCATACATAATTAATTTTTATGCTCAAAATTTAATAAAGCCCTAGGGCCATGCTTGTACATGTTTCACTCTGAAATGAAATGTTTTATTCGGCAGATGATGGCCCCTTTTAATTGTGTCTCTCCCATGTAAAGTGTATTATATGGTTCCAAAGTAAAGATTTTTTTCACACTGCATTGAACCATTTGTACAGGCTAAAAACTAAAAACTGGCCAGTTGAGGATGTTTTTTATTTTGCTCAAAAGTCTATGATATACTTAATGTGCTATCTCTACTGATGAATCTTCCAAGATTATCCTTGGATTCAATTCAGATGGTTTGGTAATAAGCATCATTTCAGTCTTTAGTTGACACAAGAAGAACAGTGCCACATTTTTTCAGTACTATAGTGACATTGTTTCTAGCTGTACTTGTTGTTTCATTTTAGGAAACTGGATCTAATAACAGACAATGCTGTCCTGACTGCTTGCTGCTGAGTATATCTGGGTTGATTTTACTGACTGTAGCGATGAAATACTCAAATAATATAATTGTCAACATGCTCCGGCGAGGGGGCTGTCATGTGAGGGCAGCCTATAGGGCAGCAGAAATCAGCACACTGGGGTGGCAGCCTATAGATTCCACAAGCAAAACTAAAAAAGCTTGCTTGCCCCCCCTGCCCCAAGAATTCTATTGGGCACTGGGGAAAACAGGAGCTTTGGCTGCCCCACAGAACCTGTCCCATGTCTGGATGGATAGAGCTCAGGCCAGAGGGATGAATGGGAGAGAAGCTGTAAAGAAGAGGGATGGACAAAGCCGGAATCGGAGGAGGGGGGTTGGAGAGAAAGATGGGAGAAAGGATGGAAGGGCAAAACTAGTAGGACAAGAATAAATAAGCGGTGCAGGGAGGGTTAGATGGTCAGAGCTGGAAGAAAGAGTAATGGATGGGTAACACTGGGAAGATAGGAATTAATGAGGCAGAGACTGGGCTGGATAGGGCAAAGCTGGGGTGGCAGGAATGCATGGGGCAAAGCTGGGGGGATAGGAATGGATGGGGCTTAGCTGGGGGGGCAGGAATGGATGGGCCAGAGATTTTGTGACAGGGATGGATGGGGCTGAGCTGGGGCAGGGAGACAGGATTGGATGGGCGAAAGAGACAGATAAACAAAGTTTGTGTGTACCTTGCAATGTCACTTCCCGCCTGTGCAGTACTTCAAATTGCAATCCTAGGTGCCAGGGAGCCATGACACTGGCAGGGAGACTAAGCACTACATCGCCGACCAAATAAAGGGGGCAGCGCTGAGCACGGCAACACAGAAGCAACTGAGTAAAGGGCTGTCGGGACAGGGGCCCGGAAATCTGGTGGCTAGGTCCACATTCGGACTCCGCTAGTTGAGTACCGCTGGTGTAGATGTTCAAGTATATAAGGAATGGGTGATTATGAGTGTAATGTTTGGCCTAAATAAGATATAAATATATCTACAGATTCTGCTGGCCAAATTAAAGGAAATGTTTCAAAATCCAGCATTTTCTTAGTCGTTTTGCCTTGCATCCCAACACAGACATATAACACATATGTATCAAATAACACTAAATACACTTACACTCAAATAACATGCTTGGGTGGCAAGCTTATTAAAATAGAGCTTTTTAAATATTGAAGTACTGGGTCCCCCTTTCATATGTATGAAATGTCCGCCCCTGGGGTAACAATCTGGTGATATAGGAGCCCGGGAATAGAAAGCCAAAAACAACATTGATTTATTTGTCTTGGGAGGGACTATAGTCAAGGAGACTGGCTCATTTGGTTTGCATCACTGGTGGGTTTTGGCCACTTTAGCAAAGCCGAGGTCAAGAAAAAAGTTCCCCGCAGTGCTCAGTCACACAAACATTGTGTGCTCAAGCTGCTTTCTTGTGGTTCTTTTTTCACTCCTGTCTTTAGAACCCACACGATCTATGTCCAGGATGTCTAGGTTTTCTGGCCAATGTAACCCCTGAAAATGTGTTTTTTCATGACCCTTGTGACATGGCTCACCATTGTACATGACAATAAATTCTCCTGTTCATGTAGATCCCTTCTTTTGTGCCCAGTAATGCAGCTGAGGTATCAGACATTGATCTTGTACAGATTTGCACTGCTGTTGCTTCACATTACCCTGAACAATGTAGTGCCTGTGTGTCTCTAATATGCTCATGAGGCTCCAATACCATCATCCGAGCAGGGTGCATGTCTTCCCACATGTTTTTCAAGTTCTATTTAACTACACTATTAGCAAGCACTGTATATCATAAAAAAGAAATAAAACCTCTTCATTATGATGGTTCATATATAATCTCATTTAAATATATTTAACTACATTTTATAAGGAACTTTAATAACTTGAATTAAAAAGGGCAATTTGGTTAGTTTATTAAATTAATCTTATAGTTGTAATTGGACGTACTGTAATTAGTACTTGAATGTCCGATAATAAAGGTCATTCCATATCATGACATTAGAGAAAAATTATTTAGAAATGTAATATATGTATGGTGTAAGGAATGAGAAAACCTCTGAGTGTCTGCTTGGATTAATCTAGTAAATAACTTGCCTCTTTGATTACCCTTACCCCTTTCTGGACACTCAGAGTGCAGGCAAGGGCTTAAACCGGACCTTCACCATGATTTAATGAAAAGCCCAAACTCTTAAAAAACGGTTCCCCAGCATCTAAAATTAATATATTTTAAGTTTTTAATCACTTACTTATTATTCTTTCCCCCACTGGGCTGCAACTCTGCTCAGGAATTTAGGATACGGGCGCCGCCATCTTGACTCAGAAGCGTCACACTTACTGAGGAGAGGAGGGTGGGATATAGCTGTGCTTTGCTCAGACAGAGCAGAGCTGGGGTCAGGTAAAGGTCAGCAGTCCCAGAATGCAGAGCAGCACAGTCAGGAGGCACTTCCTGTTTGCAGGCTGCCTGATAAGATGGCCGCTTTCATAAGCCGCCATCTTGGATGTTTAAAGGCTCATAACATGCAGTAGATGCAGGTAGGATGATTTTTAATGTGAGCAATCTGTATGTACAGGGTGTGGGAAACATATAAGATAGACTCTTATTCAGAGTGAAGGTCCGCTTTAACTGCAGGGAATGCAGAGGTTGTGACCAATTAATTTGGGGAGAGGGGGGGCAACTGATTGCTGCCTACTGCGGGGTTCATGGAGGGGTCTTCATACCATCTGTTATGTGGTAATAGGTAGGTGTGATTTTGGGGGGTTGGGGGGTCTACACACCGCTTGCTTTGTGGTGATTGGGGGATTATGCACATGCCTGTTACATGGTTTTCTTTTTTTGGGGGGGGGGGTCTGCACACTGCCTGTTATAGGGGTTCTTGAGGGGGATTCTGCACATTGCATTTAATGGTGTTCTTGGGAGGGGGAATTCTGCTCACTGTTTGGTATGGGGTTTTCTTTGGGGGGGGGGGGTCTCTACATTGTATGTTTTGTGGTGATTGGGGGGATTATGCACATTGCCTGCTACAGAGTTTTCTTTTTTTTGGGAGGGGGATTCTGCACACTGTCTGTTATGGGTAATGGGGGAGGGGTTCTGCACAATGCCTGTTTTGGGGTTCTTGAGGGGGATTCTGCACATTGCCTTTAATGTGCCTTCTTGGGAGGGGGGTATGTGGTAATTGGGGTGATTCTGCACACTGCTTTTTATGGGGTTCTTGAGGAGGATTCTGCACACTGCATTTAACTGTGTTTTGGGAGGCGGGATTCTGCACACTGCCCGCTATAGGGTGATTGGAGGGATTCTACACACTGCCTATTATAGGGTTGTTGAGGGGGATTCTTCACATTGCGTTTAGTTGTGTTTTGGGAGGGACGATTCTGCTCACTGCATGGTATGGGGTTCTTGAGGGGGAATCTGCACACTGCCTGTTTTGTGGTGGTTGGGGAATATTGCACATGTTGAAAGGTTTTATTTTGGGTAGTGTGAAAGCTACGGAAGATGGGAAAATATGGAATAATGATTCTGATGTAAAAATGTTCTTATTTAGTTATTTTTCTTGCTTATGAGTCCTAGTATAACCCAGTTATCATCCCACCCACTGCGCGGCTGGAAGGAACTAGTTTATCTAAATATGAAGACCACCCACCAGACAAACATGATCCCAATGAACAGAAGGCAAGGAAGCAGGGATGGCCAGGATTGTGCTATGATATCAAAGGTTGGACATGTTTACCAAATATCATCAACGCCTTCTCATGTATACTAAATGTCTTTCCATAACAAGACCCAAATTACAGAATGTTATTCACAGAGAACTATTATTATAGTTGTGGGTTACATTCTGTAGAACAGAATGAGGTAGAAATAGCAGGTCACAATCTAAATGCTTGATCTGCACATATCTGTAGATCTAATGAAAAAGAAGTGCATCATCGGATTTTCAAATGGTTCTTAAATGGTCAGTTAATTGCTTTTTATTATTGAAGAAATGTAACTGTATTAATCCTTTAGTTCTCATCTCTATGATAAGAGCAAATATGTGTGATTTTATTAAAG
Source organism: Gastrophryne carolinensis (assembly GCA_027917425.1). Taxonomy (NCBI): domain Eukaryota; kingdom Metazoa; phylum Chordata; class Amphibia; order Anura; family Microhylidae; genus Gastrophryne; species Gastrophryne carolinensis. Next base: position 459,125,471 of record CM051236.1, read on the forward strand.
GGACAGTCAAGGCCAAAAAACATGAATACTCATCTTTTCTTCCCCTCAGCTTTTCAATCCAAGGTCAATTAAATAAAACATTACCCCAACTTGCCCCAACTTGTTCCATGGTGTACTGGCCTGCAATACTGCTTAGCGGTGACTACTCTGTCACTGACTGTGACTGGCCACAACCAATTCATTCACTGCGATTGAGGGGGCATGTCAAGCCTCATTATGCCCTCTCCATTGTAGTGAAAGGGAGTATATTGGGATAGTCCCTGAGTGGGGATGGGCGCTTGCCACAGTGTTCACCAGTTAGCAAGCATGCTGCGCAAAACGATCTCAGGACAAAGGTAAGTATTGTGTTTTTTCAGTAGCACTGTACAAGGTATAGTTACAGACAAGGTAAAAGATACAATGCAGGGACTTACAATTTAGATGCTACAAAATTCAAAGCAAATGTTATGAAAACAGGAGACAAAGGAATGAGAGCCTTGCCCTGGCGAGCTTACAGTTTAAATGACAAAAATGACGAATCAAAGTCAGCTGACTGGAACAATACATAAACAGACCTGGGTTTTAAGAGGAGTACAGATAAAAATGCAAATAATATTTGTAAATAGTAGCAGTGTGTTTTTTTTTTTTTACTCTCAACCCTTTGTAAAGATTTTGAGACTCTTATACCAGTTGCGGGGTCTGGCAAGTCACCTGTAGCTAGCGGGTGACTTGCCATAAACCTGAGCCCCCCATTACCTGCCTCCCCAAAACCCGGGGGGGGGGGGGGGGCAGAAGAGTCCAGAGTAATTTGGTCTGTGGGGGCTTGTAGCCTTGGAGGGCCAGGGGCCACAAAGCTGGGCACCATGCCCTGTTCTACAGGCCCAGCATAGCTGGTGTCTGTGCTGGTTATGCTGGGTAGGGGGGACCCCACACTATTTTTTGGATTTTTAAGGGTTTTTAACCCTATGTCATTTTTTCTTACTTACTGAGCCTGGAGATCTCCCATTGGTTCGCTCTGGTCCAAGATGGTGGTGGTAAAGTTTTTTGGGCATATATTTCATAGCATGCCCACTCCATTATTCGAAAATGGAAAGAGCTGTTGTTGGGGTGGAATTATGCCAGCAAGCAAACTTCATTGCAATGAATCAAGTCCGCAGTCAGTGGACCTAAGGGGTGCACAATCTCAGTAATTAAGGGGCAGTTGTGGGCTAGAGGTAAGGGGAGCAAACTTGTGACCAGAGGGTGGCAGGTTCTAATCCCGGTCCTGGAACATGACCAAAGTGCTCTTGAGCAAGGCGCCTTACCTCCCAACTGCTCCCCGGGCGCCGTAATTAGCACCGCGTCGGGCTCCAAATGGGTTAAATGCAGAGTACAAATTCCTATGTGTGCGCAAGCCATCTATGCATTAAAAAAAATGAAAAAAAGGAATTTATAGCCAGCAGTTAGTAGAACCAGATTTTTTGGGTGGCCAGTCCCTTTAAATTTCATTCAGAGGAAATGTTTTGACTCTAGCTAGTACTAACCGTATCTCTTAGTACCACTTATTTAAAGGGTAAGCCCCCTTTCAGTTATATTTTTTAAAGTGTATATTTTTGTGTGGAAAAATGATGTCTTAAAGTTGCTGAGCTGGTCTAGCATTTTTTAATTTTTTTCTAATGTTAGCAAATGTGTGTTTTATAGAAGCAACTGTAATCTGTTGCTATTGGCAACGTGCACCAAGTGCAGACGTAATGTACATTGCCAAAATCAACAGATTGCAGATAGTTGCAAAGGACACTGCTGCTGGGCATGTGCAAGGTTGGGTGAGCTCCCTCGCCTCAGAAGCCATAGCAGCAGTGATCTGTGTGTACATGGATCACTTCTCTATTTTTGGTGTACAGACTTGGTGCACTTTGCCAATAGCAACAGATTGCAGGTAGTAAAAACTGCTTCCATAAAACACACATTTTCTAAAATAGGCAAAATAAAAGAATAATAGATAAGCTCAGCACTTGAATTACATATTTTAAGAACAAAAAATATACACAAAAATTCAATTGAAAGGGGACTTACCCTTTAAGAATTGCTCCAGAAGCATCTGATCATTGTTTGGGCCAATGCTGATATGACACAGAATAGCTGATTTTCTTTAAAGGGGATTTACAGTTACATTTTCACTTCATTCATATCTGCACCATGGGTTTGCTCTACTACATCGCCATCCACCACAAGCCCAGAATTTACCACTTGCCCTATACTTCCACTTCTGCATTCCCTCGAAATGGCAGCCATTCAGAGCCTGATGCCAACCAATGTGCTTTGGCAGGTGGGAAAGGTCTGCATCTAATTGGTTGCCAGTGGAATCTGGGCAGACTGACAGCCACCTCCGATAGATTGCAGTAGTAAGTACGGGACAATATGATAGCATGCTTGTGGCAGTGGGGACGCAGTGGGGTATCTCGAATTGGAACCTTAGTGATGGAAGTCTTTGGTGAATTTATGTGCTTTTTAAGCATCTTCTACAATTTAAGTGTGTCGTGTTCCCAAGTAGACGGCGGCAGATTTAATAGCTTGGGACAACTTCAATTGAAGCTCTATTTAAATGTGTCCCAAAATTAGGAGTTCACGACAAAATAATGAGCATATCTGAGGAGGAAATTAAACATCCACTCATTTAGTTCTGAATAAAGCAAAACAATTTCTGCAATTAGGGGAAAACGAAAAACCCATCGGTTTAATGACAATGATTAAAAACATGCTGAGTATGTGCGCTACCTAAGTAGGCGTTGAGATAGCAATCCGCATTTACATAAACAAGACAAATAAAACTGGATGGGCATGAAAACTAAATAAAAAGTGTAATATTAATTAAAAGAAACGGCATCCATTTATTTAGTAGCAAGATGGCCTCCTTTCAAACAAAGGTGTATTTTAATGCAGACCTGTTCCAATCATTTGGAAAGTCCAGCAACATTTTTTTTAAAGTTTGTAGGTTGGGTTAGAAACACTTCAATGCTATTTTTCTGAATGTGACTTTGTAGGGGAGAGCTGCTCTCGCGTCCTGTTTGATTACCAATGACAGGTAGCTCATGTAAACCCATTGGTTTCATCCAGAGCAAATAAAAAGGGGGCAGAGGCATCACTGACTTTACTTGCTGAACATCTGACTGTTGCCAGATAGAATATATTATTATGTTACAAGAAACAATAGATACAGCAGTCCAAACATGGTGATGTCATACATCTTGAAGGCAGGGCTGGCCTTGGTGTACCATCCCATAGGGTAGCATGGTTGGGGGGGGGGGGGCTGTGCAGCCTTGGCTGCCCACTTAATGCCACAACCTGCCTGCCCACCAGCTCGGTCGCCCAACTATGTGAAACCCCCTGCTATCACCGGCATACCCACATTGCAACCAGTCCCACAGAACATGTGCAGGCTTTCATCCAATCAGCACTCTGCATAGGGTGCAGGGAGCAGCTGGTATCCCTGGTCTCCCTTCAGCATGGCAGCGCATCAGCCTGGAAAGCCAGGGATGCGGACCAAGCATGTGTCATGGAATCACTTATGAGGTAAGTATACCAGAAATACCAATCGCCACTTTGAGACATTTTTTTAGACTTCAGGCCTGGCAAATAAAAGTTTTAGTTCACTTTATTGCAGGTCAGCAGTCAACAATTACTGGTCCATTCGCCCTTAGCATCATGCCTGATACTAGAGGAACTACTCCACATCTGCATTGCCTCCTCAATCTGTCAGTTTACAGAACAGAACAGAACTGACATCCAATGGCTAGGAAACACTTCAGCAAGTGGGTAACCCTGTCTGGCATCAAGCTTGTTGCTAGGCTATGTGCCAGCTCAGCCAGCATTAACACTGTCTGGTTTTCCAGCTCCTGAGTTCCAGCTCAGCTGCAATTCATCAATCAACTGAAATTCTGGCCTTCCCTTCTGCTGCGTTTCCCCTGTTGTAACTATTAGAGGAAGCCACAGGTGGTACTGCTGGAAGTAGTCTGTGCCCATCAAGGTATGTGTACCCACTAAGTAAATATGGTTAATAACTGGGTACAACATCCCTTGAACCCCATTTTGGTTTTATTAAAAGGATTGACCACCCAAATAAAAAAAACAAAGGTACTTGCCTTTTGTGCCCCACAGCTGGGGCCGGGTATACTGAGGTCTGACATGTCCTCTCCTGGTGTGGCAACATCCCTGTGACTGATGGCAGAGAAGCGAAAGGCAGTCATGGATGTGCTGAAGATCAGGTTGACCCAAGTGCCTTGCAATCCAGCAATTAAGTAAGTTACAGAATGCTGGCGCATTAAAGTTCGGCTGAAGGAGAAAAAAGTTGTGCACCTTTTATTTTCTTTAGGGTGATCAATCCCTTTAGGTCATATCCTTATTTTTTTTTTAATAAAAGTAATTTTGATAACATTTACCCCAGTTTAATGCAAATTACTGTTAGATAATATTCTCAACTGAGGAGCTCTACCTCAATAGTCTTTTAATTTTGGTAGGATAGTAAAAAACCTGTAAGAATCTGATATATAAAAAGTAGAAAGAATGGATGCTTTTCTCATATCAAGATAAAAGTTCTTAGCATAAAGTGTAAAACCAATGTATGACCCTCTTGGTCATGCAAGTCACATCTTGGTCTTGCCCTCGAAATTACGGACATTTTGAGTACTTATAGTACTTACAGTACTTAGTACATACTTTTCATTTCTATGCAGCTATAAATGATTTCAAGGGCTTACTTTAAAGGCCCATGCAATTCAATAGAAATAATAGCTTAAGCACGAAATCAGCAACTCTTTTACTTCTACGCTAATAGGAGATGTCACAATTGACACTTTTTAAATACTGTTATTATATGTTATTAAATATGATATATGCCATGAAATGTCAATGAAAAGAATATAACTAGCAATTTAGAGCTCCAGTGAAAATCAGAGACATTGGGAAGTATATATCTATATATATATATATATATATATATATATATATATATATATGTGTTTTTCTGAGATGTTTTGGGATGAATATTTCTCCAAAATACGCAGTTCCAAAACGGGGGAACATGAATAGAAAATAAAAGTAGGAATGTTGCTCAAAGAAGATGTATTTGCCCTAAAATGCATTTAATAACATTGCCTCTGTATGGGGGAACTGGAATTTCTCTTTAGGAGTATGTAACTAAACCATGTACCTGGGACTTGAGCTCCCTCTGCAGATCCTAGTGATAGCTGTCTGGTCTAGTTTTGGCTCCACAGTGCTATTGATTCTGATTGCCATCTTCATAGACTCACTGCTGGTTTTAATTCCTACATGCAAGTCTCACAGGTTCCATTCTCAGAACAATTATTTATTTTGTCTATTCTATGTCAACCATGCATTAGCATTTGGCCACCGCTTTCCTGGGAGAAAGAACTAGGGGTCCACTAAGTAACACTTGTACAGTGGACTGAGGAAGTGTGTAATCTTGGTTATTGCGACTCCCGAGGAAGGCAAAGTAGAAGAAAAAGACTGGATTGTCAAACAATGTCAAACACAGTGCCCTGTGCTAATAACTAATTAATAATTATTGACATCATCCTAAGTTGAAGCTGCCTGTTAATTGTGTAAAGGGCTATAGGGTATTGGATTATATAGAGTTATCAGATGAGAATTGTCCCCTAGAAGGCACTTATAATCTACAAATCCTTAACCTAGAACTGCAAGCAGATAAAGGTGCCGATTCAACACAGTGAGAATTTTTATTTTGCAAAAGTATGCCTTCTCACGTGCTTTTTTCAGTTTTTCAATTCAAAAATTCTCTGCTACTGGTCAAAAGGTCAGGTTTTTTCAGTGAGGTAAAGATTCTTTTTCTTTTTTTTGCAACTCTGTAAATAATAGACCCCAAACGTCTGCTGAGGATAACAAAGGAAGGATTGGATAGGCAAGGCTTTCCATCTTAGGACAAAGAGGCCTGGAGTCCTTAACCAAATGTTTCTATTTGGTAGCCACTAAGTAAAAAAGTCTTCCCCAACTAGACAAAAAAAACCCTTGGATGATCAGAACCAACAACAGTTATGACCAAAACTGAGGGTCTGAAAGTCCTGGACAGTGAAGTCATAGTAGTGCAGATATAAAACCAAAATGTCCTCCTCTAAAGCAGACTAAAAGTTGTTTTCAAGTTTTTAATATGGGGAGTAAAAAAGGACATTGATAAGCATGCAAACCGCTGCAATGACCTACTCCCCTTACCTGGCAGCTGACTCCTGAAGATCGTGCTCCTGCACCACCATCTTGCTGCAACCAGGACGTGTATGAATTTCTCTGTGTACAGTGGCCCCCAATGATTTCAATGTGTGCATACAGGTCCGTATTTGCCACAGCCAGGGAAGGGGTCTGGGCGGCAGCCAGTGACAATTTAATAAAAAAAATTAAACAATAATTGGTGGATTAATGGAGATGGCGATGTTCACTGGCCTGCTGTTTTTTTTGTAATAAATGCATTTGTGGTACAGCGGGACCCTCCCCCTCCTGTCCCCACATGTTCCCTCTGCCATAATTGCTGAATCAGCAGGGGGGGGAGCATGAGTCCCCAGTATGAAGAGTCAGGAGGGCATCAAAGGGGGACCTGGGTGAAACCCTAGATCACTCACACAACTTGCCTTTCTGTTGCTCCCATGGTTTATGCGCAGGCGCTTGTTCAATCAGTGCTTGATAGTGTACATACTAATGCATGGCATAGCGTGCTGTTTTGGGCTGAGTATCACCATAGGGAGAAGCCATTTCCCCAGTTTCTCTGTGGTGTAAGGTATGCTGCCATGTCCAGCCAATCTGAAATGCCTCAGCTGCAGGGATGGGGAGCATGAGGGCCCGGTGGAAAGGTAAGAGATTTCAGACCATTGCAGGGGTTCACACATGGGGCAATCCAAAAAGGGGTGCTACTCGCGAACTTAGCTGTGGGGGGTGTAAGCACAAATAGTGTCTAGGGTAGCATTAACTAGGGCAGCATGAGAAAGGTTGGGAAAAACAGGTCTAAATAACAAGGTGTGGAGTCTGTAATATCAAGGGCAAATTAAATATATTGTGATCGCCGAGACAGGCCATTCAAGGTTCAAATGCTCAAACAGTTATCATGTTAATTGCCCAAGGCTCTATGAGAATAACAAATAACAAACCTGCCAAAAAATGTTAACACATTTACTGGGCCAATGCAGTACGTTACACCTCCTTTTCTCATTTTAACAGCCTAGCATTTAAAAGTGTCATCAATTTCACTGGGTTTAGCACATACTAATAAGCGTAGTAAGCACTCACAGATGGCTGATCTCAAAATTCTTATAATATGCATTCTTGTGTAATGTTGTTTTTATAGCATGACTTACCTCGCATTTACTATACATTTCAGTTGAGATCTAAATGATTTGAGTTGATTTATTCTGTAGATTTATTATAAAAATTAAATTATCCCAATAAATTAATTGTAAAAAATTTAACCTTGTAAAGAGTGTCATGCTAATTATTTAGTGAAGCATAGTGCACCAGTAGTGTGCCTTGTGGTGTGGATTGCAACCTGCATCTCGGGGATTTTTTTTTAAATTTGACCGCCCATGCTATAAAATGTATTTGTTCCTCAAATATCACCTGTACTTGTAATGAGGAGGGCCAATGTTTTTCCGATGAGGTATATTTTACTAACTTTGGAACTAACAGCACCCTATGTACTATGCAGGATAATTTGGCATTTTTTACTGCATGTCCCATAGGATCCTGCTGTTTCAACCCCCCCCCAAAAAAAAAAAAATAAAATAAATCCTCATCATTAATCTCATCTATAAAAATGCTTCATTACAGATACAGGTGATTTTTTATGAAAACTGGAACAACATTTTTTGATTGAACTTTCTTGTGTGTTACTATTAAAAATCTCACTGATATGACTTGAGATTGATTTAACTCCTAGTTAATATATAAAGAACCTCTTTTATATGCTCATATGCTGACTCGAGGGGTTCCCAACTTGTGGCATAGGTACCACTGATGGTACACGAGAGCCTAACAGGTGGTACTTGGTAAGGTTACAGAATGGTCTGTAGTCCAACCTGATCTGATGTTATCTAAACTTTATTTAAGCCATATATTTTCTTATTGCTTTAATCACAAAGCTGCTTCAAAATGTGATTAAAACTGTTCATGTGCATTTTATGCACTTTAAATTATTGTCTCATAGCTTTTAGGTGAATGATAACCCATACACACCACCCGGAAGGTACTTGAAACAATGCAAAACTGGGACGTGGTACCTGATGTAAAAAGGTTGGAACCCCCTGCTCTAGACCAATTATGTTTGTGGTTATTTTATTAAGATTCTTAACAATGTAACAGAAATGTGCATGTTTTTATTAATGTTCAGAAGTCATTAATGATTTGCTTGAACTCAGATTTAACGGTTAAAACTATTAAAAATTACAATGTAGAAACAGTAACAGAAATTAATTTACAATCTGCAATACACCATAGTCTATGAAGCATGAAAAATAACCTATAACGTTTCCCTTGTGAAGCTTGTATCACAAGTAAATCAGAACATACTGTATAGAGATGAGCGAACTTTTGAAAAATTTGATTCGACTGATTCGCCGAATTTTCCGACAAAAATCGTTTCGACCCGAATTTATTCGCGTCGAATTGCTATTAAAAACGGCTATTTCTGAGCCTCCTAGAGCCTCAATAGGGTTGTAAACCATTCTGCCTTGCTGTAACATGCATAGGATGTGTGCTGGGTTAGTGAAATAATACTGTAAATAATTATCACATGCAGATCAGAAGCATCGCTAATAGAATCGCAGAGCGGCACAATTGCAGAGAGTTGAAGTGGCATCACTATGAGGGGCCCCTATAGTGCCTGAAAAACACACCCTGGAGCTGGCAGCAGCAGGAGCCCAAAAATTAGCTGAATCACACCCTGGAGTTGCAAGCAGCAGCAGCAGCAGCTGCAGGAGCCCAAACATTGCTTTAAAGAGACACTGGAGTTGGGCAGGAGCCCAAAAAATTGGATGAATCACACCCTGTAGTTGAAAGGAGCAGCAGGAGCACAAACATTGCTTTAAAGAGACACTGGAGTTGGCTGCAGGAGGCCAAAAATTGGATGAATCATACCCTGGAGTTGCAAGCAGCTGCAGCAGGAGCCCAAACATTGCGTGAAGAGACACTGGAGTTGGCAGCAGGAGCCCAAAAATTGGCTGAATGACACCCTGGAGTTTCAAGCAGCAGCAGCAGGAGCCCAAACATAGCTTGAAAGAGACACTGGAGTTGGCAGCAGGAGCCCAAAAATTGGATGAATCACACCCTGGAGTTGCAAGCAGCAGCAGCAGCAGGAGCCCAAACATTGCGTGAAAGAGACAATGGAGTTGGCTGCAGGAGCCCAAAAATTGGCTGAATGACACCCTGGAGTTGCAAGCAGCAGCAGCAGGAGCCCAAACATTACATGAAAGAGACACTGGAGTTGGCTGCAGGAGCCCAAAAATTGGATGAATCACATCCTGGAGTTGCAAGCAGCAGCAGGAGCCCAAACATTACTTTAAAGAGACACTGGAGTTGGCTGCAGAAGGCCAGAAATTGGATGAAACACCCTGGAGTTGCAAGCAGCAGCAGCAGGAGCCCAAACATAGCTTGAAAGAGACACTGGAGTTGGCTGCAGGAGCCCAAAAATTGGATGAATCACACCCTGGAGTTGGCAGCAGCAGAAGCAGGAGCCCAAACATTGCTTGAAAGACCCCCTGGAGTTGGCAGCAGCAGCAGCAGCAGCAGGAGGCCAAAGATTGGCTGAAAGGCACACCCTGAAGTTGGCATCAGCAGGAGCCCAAAAATTGGCCTAAAGACATAAATATATTTTGCACCATTTGTAAAGTGTAAAACTTAGCACCATGCTGAATCTAGTCGCATGCATCAGCCATTGGTGGGTGGAAATCCTGGCTGATCCATCCCTGATTCATTTTCACAAAGGTGAGTCTCTCCACATTTTTAGTTGACAAGACGAGTTCTCCTCGCCCTAACTATGGCCCCCGCCACACTAAACACCAGCTCAGATGGCACACTGCTGGCCGGGCAGGACAGCTTTTCCAGGGCAAACTCTGCTAGTTGCGGCCACAAGCCAAGTTTGGCTGCCCAGAAGTCCAGCGGATCCTCAAGGTGTGTTGGCATGGTCATGTCAAGGTATGACATGACCTGCTGGTTGAGGTCCTGCTCCAGGTCTTCCTGCTGCTCATGATTAGCCTCACTATGCGAGTGTAGAAAGCTACTCATTAGCGACTGAAGACTGAGGCTGCTGCTGATGGAGCTGCTGCTCCTGCCAACCCCCCCAGCAGCCATGGAAGTGGAAGGTGAGCGCAGAGGTCCCCCCGAGCCAGACCTGCGAGAGTATGGACCATGGCGCAGATAGGCATCGGCCAACTGACTACTTAGAATGTCTTTGTAGTAGTTCAGTTTGTCCTCCCTCTCGGCGGGTTTAAAAAATGCCCCCATTTTGTGCCGGAAGCGAGGGTCCAAAAAGGTGAACAGCCAGAAGTCATCCCGGCGACAAATGGAAACAATTCTCGGGTCACTATGCAAGCACGTGAGCATGCTTCCTGCCATTTGCGCAAGTGACTGGGAGGGACTACCTGTCTCCATCTCCACTGCATACTGCCACGGTGTGTCCGGGTCCTCTGTCTCGCCTTCCTCACAACCCTCTAGCTCCTCTGGCTGCTCCTGCTCCTCCTCTCCTGTCCGCTGACTAGATAATCCAGCCATTTAGCCAAGCCTAATCTGTGCTTCACTGGGCCACTCCTCCTCCTCTTCCTCCTCCAGTTCAGCTCCAACGGGGTTCATGTGGCCATAAGATGTAGACGCCATGTCTCCAGTGCCCTGACCAGCCATGGTTTCCAACATGTGCTGTAGTACATGAAGCAGTGGAATCACGTCGTTCATCCCGTAATCCTGCTGACTGACAAATAAAGTGGCTTCCTCAAAGGGCCTGAGCAAACGGCAGGTGTCACGTATGAGCTGCCACTGGTTGACATTGAAGTTACACAGGGGAGTCCCCCTATCCACTTGGATCATCAGGAAATCCGTGATGGCTTTTCTCTGTTCATATAATCGGTCCAACATGTGAAGGGTCGAATTCCAACGGGTGGAAACATTGCAAATCAGACTATGTTGGGGGCTACCGTTCTAACGCTGTAGCTCAAGAAGGGTGTGTTTGGCGGTGTATGAGTGGCTGAAGTGCATGCAAAGTTTCCTTGAAGTTGCACCTGAGTGCAACGTGAGTGAGTGCAACGTGGTGGTTTGGGATACCCTGCGGCCTGGTGTTTTGACAGCAGGACAAAAACCAATTCAAAATGCAATAGCTTAATAAAGCTGAGAATGAACAAGCTTATTTAGTATAAAAGATAGGGTGCAACGTGGTGGTTTGGGATACCCTGCGGCCTAGTGTTTTGGCAGCAGGACAAAAACCAATTCAAAATGCAATAGCTTGATTAAGCTGAGGATGAACAAGGGTATTTAGTATAACAGATAGGGTGCTACGTGCAGGTTTGGGATACCCTGCGGCCTAGTGTTTTGGCAGCAGACCAAAAACCAATTCAAAATGCGATAGCTTGATTAAGCTGAGGATGAACAAGTGCATTTATTATAACAGATAGGGTGCTACGTGCAGGTTTGGGATACCCTGCGGCCTGGTGCTTTTTTTAAAAGCAGGACAAAAACCAATTCAAAATGCAATAGCTTGATTAAGCTGAGGATGAACAAGGGTATTTAGCATAACAGATAGGGTGCTACGTGCAGGTTTGGGATACCCTGCGGCCTAGTGTTTTGGCAGCAGGACAAAAACCAATTCAAAATGCAATAGCTTAATTAAAATGAGGCTGAACAACGCTTATTAAGTATAACAGATAGGTTGACATGTGCTGGTTTGGGATGCCCATGTGGGCTGGTGTATTTAAAGCAGACAAAACCAAATTCAAAATGCAATAGCTTAATTAAGCTGAGGATGAACAACGCTTATTTAGTATAACAGATAGGGTGCTACGTGCAAGTTTGGGATACCCTGCGGCCTAGTGTTTTGGCAGCAGGACAAAAACCAATTCAAAATGCAATAGCTTAATAAAAATGAGGCTGAACAACGCCTATTTAGTATAACAGATAGGGTGCTACGTGCAGGTTTGGGATACCCTGCGGCCTAGTGTTTTGGCAGCAGGACAAAAACCAATTCAAAATGCAATAGCTTACTTAAAATGAGGCTGAACAACGCTTATTTAGTATAACTGATAGGGTGCTATGTGCAGGTTTGGGATACCCTGCGGCCTAGTGTTTTGGCAGCAGGACAAAAACCAATTCAAAATGCAATAGCTTGATTAAGCTGAGGATGAACAACGCTTATTTAGTATAACAGATAGGGTGCTACGTGCAGGTTTGGGATACCCTGCAGCCTAGTGTTTAGGTAACAGCACGACAAAAACCAATTCAAAATGCAATAGCTTGATTAAGCTGAGGATGAACAATGCTTATTTAGTATAACAGATAGGGTGCTACGTGCAGGTTTGGGATACCCTGCGGCCTAGTGTTTTGGCAACAGGACAAAAACCAATTCAAAATGCAATAGCTTAATTAAAATGAGGCTGAACAACGCTTATTTAGTATAACAGATAGGGTGCTACGTGCAGGTTTGGGATACTCTGCGGCCTAGTGTTTTGGCAGCAGGACAAAAACCAATTCAAAATGTAATAGCTTAATTAAAATGAGGCTGAACAACACTTATTTAGCATAACAGATAGGGTGACATGTGCTGGTTTGGGATGCCCATGTGGGCTGGTGTATTTAAACCAGACAAAAAAATATTAACACTAATCCAGTTATGAGAAATGCTTGTGTGTAACAGATAGGGTTAAATATGCCACTGCATAGATGGGATGCACAGTGGCAAGGCAGGTTTACAGCACAAAGAACTGAAATTGAATTGAAAAATGATCTGGCTAATGAAAATAAAAAAAAAATTCCCTGTCACTTCAATGCTGTCCCTGCCTGGATCGTTCCGGTTTTTCCCTATATTTCACTATCTTTCCCTGGCTCTGTCTACCTCTCTTTCTGCCTCTCTGTTGGTCTCTCTGACTCTCCCTACCTATCTCTAACTCTGTCCCTGTCTGTAACCAGCTCTGCTCTGGCTGCAATACAACGCTGAACTGCGCACAAGGAAAATGGCTGCCGGTTTATATAGCACGGTGACGTCACCAGGCTTCCTGGCTGCTGATAGGCTGCATGTGACTTTCCCATGATACCTTGCCCCAGGGAATATGTCTGGACATGTTCATCCACCATTTTAGAATGCCTGTAATTGAAATAAATGGAGTTTAAAGGAAAACTTCGATCGATCGAATCGCGGGGAAATTCGGATTCGTTCAGAATCGAATTTTTCCTGAAATCCGAATTCGGGTTCGTCCGGATCGATTCGCTCATCCCTAATACTGTACACAGACTGCAATGTAACACAGTTCATGGCACTGTAAAAAAATAAAATCAAAGATAAGTTTTAATGTGTTCATACAGGATGCTGACGCTGTGTCCTAAAACAATACTGGGAGCAGAATTACTGAAAACAGTTAAACCGGAACAGCACCCTATAGGAGTCTATGGAGCATATGTCTGGCATGTAATTTACCTTTCACATCGCTCCCCCGGAGAACTCGAGCCCTGTGATTGGTCACCGTGTAAAGGTAACATTTCTTTATTTTAAATGCTTTATGTGCTGCCATATGCAGGCATGTGGCCCTGGAGTCTAAATTCCATGCCAGACACAATGCCCCATAGACTTTGTTCCGGTTTAAGCCATTACATAAGTGTATGCTGGACACAAGAGTTACCATAATTTTCTGTAAAACACAACTCTTAAGAAATTTGAAAAAAATCTATTTATTCTATATATTCTCCTTGGATATAAATGTGATTGTAACTGAAATATTGCAATTAATTTAACCCATCCAGATATAATTCATTTGGTTGGTTGGTAAATCAGACTTTAGTCACTGCAGTCAGAAATGGATTTAATTTTCTTTCCTAGAGGTGGTTCTCCTAATTAGAAAACTGATGATAGTCTGAGGGTGCCATATCAAGCATTTAAGTAAGATAATCCAGTTCCTCAAAGCTCAGATCACACATTTTGTTCTGGGTAATGTCCATTGTATGTGATGAAGCATTGTCATGCAAGCATCAGGAGCATATTACTGTTCACACACATGCAAATAACTATTTCACTCCACGTCTGGATGTTTGCATCTGTCTTGCGCACAAATTTTCGCATTGACGTTTGCACATAAGCACAAGGTCGCAAACCAGTATAAATGCAGGGCCCAACACAATGCTGTCTTGTCAACTCCTGTATCTGGATCCCGTATTCCCTGATCTTGTGACTCTTTGGATTGACCCTAGTTCTGACCTCATATTTGTCTTCGACCTTCGCACCTTCGCTGCTAGCCCTGATCTTCTGCTTGTGTAATGCTCTGATCCTTTTTTGCCGGCCCTGACATTTTTTGCATTTGCCTCATAGTCTTTTACCCTGCCTTTTTTTCTCTGGAGAGCTTCCAACTGGATACGAGCCTGGTAGCACATGCAGCACTGTCTATCCTCCCGAAGGCCTATCGGTAGATTCTTGGCCCTGTGGGTTAGTCACTCTCTTTGGCACCTGGAGCTCCACTTTGAACTGTTGCCCAATAAGGAGCATTGCCATGCCTCATCCTGACATTTGCTCTTTCCAGTTGGTCAACCATGACAGCAAGAACTCGACACTTTGGTTCTGCTCGAGCCTTTGCTTCAATGCCTCCTTTAATGTATTTAGAAATGCAATGCACAATAAAGCTGTGGTTGTAGACTTAGTTCACAATCAATATCCTATCTTTTTTTTCCAGAAGACAAACCCAAACACTTTGGATGACAACAGATAAGAGGCTTCAAATTTGGCAAATTCTGGACACGAGTCTCCTAATATCAGAACCAGGAACTTCGCCACTGTTCTGCTCTTCTTTAAAGTGAAATATACTCCAGGCTTCAGGCACTGAAAAAGAAAATAAACAGCCATGCAGCAAAGGACACATGCAGCTGTATATTTTACATGTCAAGCTCCTGTATGGCTCGAGACAGCTCATTAAGATTTCTCTCCATTAGAAGAGCTACAGTAAGTGAATTTTGTGGGGCTTGCAGAATTAGTTCTAGTAATCATCATCATAGAGGTCATCACTCACTATATTACAGATCCTTTACTGCTTCATCATTGACTGGAAGACAGTTTAGTGGTTTGACTAATGCATTTATCAGCAAATATTCACAGAGTATTATATCAGAGTATATTGGTTTTCCTGCTATATGATAAGCTTGCACTATATGATTACCTGACCCTGCCGGTCAATGACATATCATAAAGCTTACACTGAAACTTCAGGAGTTAACAGTTTCTATTACGCAGATTAAAAGCTTTCTTTTTCAGGATCACATGCTCTTATATTTTTTATGACTTTTAAACCTACTGCTATCAGGGGTATACATACCATAGGGGCAGTGCAGGCACCTACCCCCGGGCCCATGGAACAAGGAGGCCTGGAGCTAGCTACCTGCACCACCTGTTTTGGATGTATGCCCAGCACCAGCATAATTCTTACCCATCCAGCAATGCACCTAGCCCTCCACCTCCATAGACACCACCACTATCTCCCTGCGCACGCCTCATGCCTCCTGCGGGCTGTGGTGCGCATGGTGTGTAGCCCGCCATGCACACACTTCCTGCAGCGCCACACATTTCATGCCGCACTGCCCGTAAGTGTCCTCCTTTGGGGGGGGGGGGGGCTGGCTGCTATATAAGCATCAGAGAACCCCCCATGTTCTTTTTCTATACTGATAGTCTGGCATTAGATATGTCTCCAGTTTGAACTATTTGCTTTATGCAGGTTTGGAGACAATAGGGTCCTATTATTTATTTATTTTTTGTTTATTTTGTTAATTAACAAATGTATGTAAGCAGAATATCTTTCAGCCTGGGTCCAGCATGTCTGATCATTGGGCTGATTCAGCACCATGAGAATATATATTGTTATGATGCTAATAAATATTCGCATGTGGATTAAACCAGACCTTCAGCATCATTTAATGAAAAGCTCAAACCCTTAAAAAACTATTCCCCAGCATCTAAAATTAATATATTTTAGGTTTTTATTGACTTACTTATTCTTTCCCCCCCTGGGCTGCAACTCTGTTCAGGAGTCTAGGATACGGGCGCCACCATCTTGCCTTAGAAAGCATCACATACTGTGTAGAGGAAGGGGGGAGCAAGTGCAGGGGGCGAGTTATAGCTGTGCTTTGCATAGACAGAGCAGAGCTGAGGTCAGGAAAAAGTTCAGAAATCCCAGAATGCAGAGCGGCATATTCAGAAGACACTTCCTGTCTGCAGGCAGCCTGAACCTCCATGGGGTGCCATCTTGGATGTTAAAAGGTTTAAAAAACACAATAGGTGCAGGTAGATTGATTTTTAATGTGGGAAATCTGTATGTAGGGGGTGAGGGAAAAAAACTCTTATTCAGGGTGAAGGCAGGGCCATATTTGCCACTAGGCACGTGTAGGCACGTGCCTAGAGCGGAGCTTTAAGTCAGGGGCGGGCTCAGGGCAAATATATTAGAATCATAGTAAAAAAAAAAAAAAAAAGGTTGAGCCTGCGGGGATGAACTTCAATGCGATAAACTTCATTGGTGCTTCAGTTGGAACCCTCCCCTATCCCTCCCTCACTGCCCCGCACTGCCCCGCCCCACCCCACCACCGCCGCCTGTCTGCTGGTGCGCCGCTCCTGTCATAGAAGACAGGCGGCGGCTGCGAGTGGGAGGGCAGGGCAAGGAGTGGGTGGGGCTCATAAAATCAGCCCCCTCGTGCCCCCCTCGCGCCCACCTCGTGCTGCCCCCCGCCGCTCGCATCCCCCGCCTTCATCTCCCATCCCACTACTCACCCTGCCTCCTCTCGCATCCTCCGCCCCACTACTTGCCCTAACCCCCTCTCGCGTCCCCCACCCCACTCCTCGCCCTGCCCCCCCTCGCATCCCCCGCCCTACCTCCGTTCGCAGCCCACCTGTCTCCTGTTGGAGTGCGGGAGTCCGGGGGGCGTGGTCCTGCACGGTGTTCAGTCCACGCGCAGCACACATCAGGAGACCAGGTAAGTGGCTGCTCTCCTGTGCTACAACTCTTGTACCAATGGTGCTTTATGCTGTGCATTAAATGGCACGGCATAAAGCGCTGATTGGACTAGAGCTTGTGCATGTGCAGTGGGATGAAGGAAGGTTAAAGTGGACCAAAACCCAGGATTTTGACTATCCTGGGTTTTGGTCCACTCCCCCGGGGTGCCCACTATGTGAAACCCCCAAATCTCCCGCATCACTTCACCTTGGTCCTAGGGCACATGTGCGGCAGCTCGTCCAATTAGCACGCTCTGAGCCACTGAGCTATGCACGTCTTAGCTCAGCGGCTCCGAACACGCTGGCGGCCGCATCTCGCGCTTCCGTCTAACAGGGAGGACAGGTGCCCTGCTAGAGGGATAGCGGGGATGCAGCCGTTGGACTGGGATTAAGGTAAGAGTAGCGGGCTACCTGGGAGTATCACACAGTGGGGCATCCCAATTTTGGATGCCCCGTGGGGAGGGAATTGATCGGCCAGGGAATCTTATAGATTCTTGGCTGATCCAGCTGGGTTTTGGTCCACGTTAAGCCTTTGAGAGAACTGGGGGGTTTCATAGAGTGGGGCATCACAAATCTAGATGCCCCTGAGAAGGTACCAAAACCCAGGATAGTGAAATCCTGGGTTTTGGTCCACTTAAAGCGGAACAAAACTACAAGATGCTAGCAGCTGTTTTGCTTTAAGTGGACCAAAACCTAGCATAGTAAAATTTCTGGGTAGTGGACCAAAACCCAGGATTTGACCATACTAGGTTTTGGTCCTTTCCCCCAGGGCACCCCAATCAGAGATCCCAAGCGCAACTCGCCTCTTCCCAGTCCTCTGGCATGGGCGCTCATCCAATCAGAGCGCTCAGAGCTGCTGACGGCACGCTGAAGTCCAGCGGCTCTGAGCGCACTGGCGGCCACATCCCCCGCTTCCCTCTAACAGGGAGCATGCCCTCGCCAGCCATTCACAAATGCCTGGCGCAGGCACGCACCCTGCGAGAGAGATAGCGGGGATTCTGCTCATGCGTGCGCCGTTGGACCATGAAACAAGGTAAGTGTATGGTATGACCTGGGGGGTTTCACACATCCCGATTTTGGATGCCCCGGGGGAGGGAATCGCACTGGGTTTTGATCCACTTTAAAGCGGAACTAAACCCACCAGCAGCAGTCCTGGAATCTACAAGATTTCAGCTCCGTTCGCTAACTTTTTCCTTGGGCTTCCCGAGTCGGGATGCCCCGCTGTGTGAAACCCCCCAGGGCTTTGGTAAAAACTCACCTTTCCATACTCCAGCAGCGCATGCGCAGACTCTCATTTAATGAGAGCCGTGACTAGGTCATTAGTCAGGCAACTCTTATTGTGATTGGGAGCACACGCTGCCGCATCCCCTGCATTCCCGGTGGTGTGTGTGCGCTCCTGCCCCAGCCATTCAGATAGCACACCATTCAAGTCAATGAGAGCCACCTGCCAAATGACGTAGTGAGAGCCCGCGCATGCGCCACTGGAGCGTGGAAAGGTGAGTTTTTACGGGTGAAACGGGGGTAATGCACAGCGAGGCATCCCAATTCAAGCTGCCTCAGGGACACGTAACAAAACTCTGGAAAGTCAAATTCCCGCGTTTTGTTCCGCTTTAAAAGCTGGTAAACATGATTAATTCTCCTGTGTGTGAAACCTCAGGTAATGCCAAAAATCTTAATTTAAGTTAATGATGTTATGTAGAACAAAACCCAGCCGGGCTAGCCCTGGAATCTAAAAGAAGCCGCTGGCCCACTGTGTGGATCCCCCCGGGGTACCGGTAATCCCTCGCCTTTTCTGGGTGCGGCACATGTGTGGACTCTTGTTCAATGAGAGCTGTTTGCCGTGACGATGTCTTATGGCAAATGGCTCTCATTGTTTTCAAAGAGATACACTGAGGCAGGAGCGCCCACGCCGCTGGGGATGAGGCCGCTTGCGCTACCCTTTGAAGTAAGTGAGACTTCATTCTGCCATGTGCCGTTGGACACGGTAGGTGAGTAAATACCGCCACCCTGGGGGGTTTCACACAGCGGGGCATCCCCATTTGAGATGCCCTGGGGAATGGCACAAAAGGGGGAAAGTCAAATTCTCTGGTTTTGTTCCACTTTAACTGTATGTGTGGAAGGTTAAAACAGACCAAAACCTGGGTTTAGGCGCCCCTTTACTGGTGCATGTGTCACCTGGTTTCTATTATCCTGCTGGCTGTTCCCCCCTGCTGTGCGGGCCAGTTCTGGCCATTTAGCACCACCATGGGCCGCGTATGCACTGTGGGATGAATAGAAAGTGGGGCATCCTGAATTGGGGAGAGGTAATTGGCTGGCGCTGGGGGCTTTTAGACTACAGGGCTGGACAAAACTGTTTATGGTCTGGTTTAACAGGTGTGAGGGTTAGGTGTGGGGTTATAGTGTGCTTGTAGTGGAGGATAATAGAGTGGGGGTATAATGGGGATAAGGGTGTGTGTTTGTGGGTTAACTGATGTGTGGGGCTAATGGTGTGATGGGTTGATGGGGTGTTTGCTCTTTGCCGATTCCTCTCCCCGATTGTAGGCCCATTTCTTACCTTATCCTTGCTCCCTTAGTAAAATGGAATAAAGATTGACTGCTAGCCACCACGTCGACCCAATGACCGCCGATCTACAATCACAGGATCCCGGTTTTATTGAGGGAGTGAGCATCAGGTAAGAACAATTGGGCTTGCAGCACTGTGAGCGAATGTGGTCAGTACCTATTTTTTAATAAAATTGTTGGATTGCTGTAAATGATGAATGTGGGTGGGTTAAAGTGTATGTCTGGCCTCCTGGACATAGACCCCTGACAACCAGGAATTTGATTATATTGGTGACTGGTACCTGTCCCTGGGGCATCACGATTTGAGATTCCTTGCTGTGTAACCCCCCCCCCCTTGATTACTCACTCAACTCACCTTTCCGCCGTTCCCATATGTGGGCTATTGTCCAATCAACGCTATGCTGTGCATACTAATGTCATTGTTTTGGACTGTGCATCAGCATCCCTACCTTCTCTGCCAACTTTGTTTCAGTCTCCACCAGCTTTGCTGACCTGCCGCATCCCCCATGTACCCCACTGTACTGGGTCTTCAACCCACTTTACCTCTTCTACTTGGTTGGGGGGGGTGAAACACAAATAGTGCCTAGGGCAGCATGAACCCTAAATACTGGGTGAAGGTCTGCTTCAAGTTCATATGCATGTGCTATTCAGCCCTGCAGTCAAATCCATTGTGTGTCTGCGAAACCTATTTTCGCATTGAAGTAAAAGTGTGTTCACATGCAAAAAAGTAGTAGCATCCACATCTGTGTAAATGTATGGATGGATGCTTATCTGCTTAGGCTACTTTCACACTGGGGTCAGTGTGGGACATTTGCTAATTGCTTCCAATCACCCTTTAAATGCAATGAAACGTGGCCCATAGAAATCTATACTCGTGTGGTGATAACGGGCCTTTTCCACTCTCCCTCAAAAAGTCCTGCATATGGCGCTTTAGCCGTGATTGCAGCAAATTGTGCTTGTGTGTTATTTAGGTTTCGCTTGAGTTAAATTTTTTTTTAAAAATAAAGCGTTTTTTCCAGAATGGAGCCAAGCTCTGGGGACCAAGACTGGTCTGATTGAAAAAACTAGGAGCTATAATGGAGACAGGCTAGGAAGAGAAAAATAAAATGAAAAAGTTGGTAATGGGGAGATGTAGAAAAGCAATGAGGAGGAGGGATTGTGGAAAAGAAAGAGACAAAGGGAATATAAAAAAGAGAAAAAAGGAGGGAGTGTGGAAAAGATAAAAAAATGAGGCAATGTGGAATAGATAGTGGAAGAAAGACATACCCCTCGATTCAAAGAGCAAAAGTTAATTGATTTCGGATCGAGAATCGTAAGTTTGGGTGGGTGTTAGTCATTTTTTCCTGTTTTTTTGGCCATTTCCGACTCGCACGAGCCTACGTTCGAATGCGTATATGCTCTTACGATCATCGCAAGTTCGTTCCTAAATTTTAGGATCAAAACGTAAAACTTAGGATCAAATCCTAAAACTTAGGATGAAAACGTAAAACTTAGGATAATCGAATGGGTTTAGGTGTGATTCAGAGAACAGTTTTCAAACCTCTAAATACGTTTTAAAAGAAAGCCACTGCCGACACCTTTTAGCAGTCGGATTGCTGTTCTTGAACAGGTTTTTTGGGCTATGTGGAGGAGTCTGCGCGTCTTGAGCTCCAATGAACTGCATGTATCAGCATGGCCGAGGCCATAAATTGTATGGCAATGCATACCTGATTCATGTATGACTTATAAAAGCATTTTAATGTGGACCTTAATTAGTCCTTTGCATGTAAACCTTTATTTTGCAATCTATTTGCGTTAATTAAAGAAACTTATGTCCTTTGGTATTTATTTTTAAATTGAGGTACTAGAATAATATTTTTAGATTGCATTTATTGGTGTAGTTGTTTACCTTTGCTTTGTTTAATTATTTAAGCACATCTTTGGTCAGATGCATCACACATACTGAGGACAGGAGAGCGGGATAAAGTGCAGGATGTAGGTTACTGCTGTATTTTGCACAGACACAGCAGAGCTGGGGGCACGGAAAGGTCAGAAATCAAAGAATCCAGAGCAACACAGTCACAAGGCCCTTTCTGTTTGCAGGCTGCCCGATAATACCTGAGCCGCCATCTTGGCTGTTTCTAGGCTCATAACATGCAGAAGTTGCTGGGTGTTTTTTAATATTTGAGAGCAAATCTGTATGTAGAGGGTGTGGGTAACCACACACAAAATTTTAAGTTGTACCATTTGAAGCCTAAATATTAAAAATAAATCCACAAGTCAAAAATGCAAGTTAACTAAAAATTAAACAAAGTAAGATTTACTTATGCAAATGCATTCATTAATGGTTGGTTACTACAAAATGAATGAAATAAAGAAAAATAAGACCAAATATTTAGAATGCACTTTAATGAGGTAAGTTTGTAGTGCGCAGCCGCAAGATCAGAAGGATTTACGTCCAGACAAAAAAGGAAAAAGGGCAAAACCAATGTTGCAACCTGAGAAATGAAACGGAAAATTCAGGATGGAAACTGACATAGGTCTGATTCCCGAACTGCCATACGAACGGACGTACATTTTAGGACAGAAGCGTATTTGCTTATAGAATCACTCGCAAGTTCATACGAACGCACGAGCGGACGTGAAAAATAGGATGATCGGCACCAAAATCAAAGCTGTTACATGTTTCTTTGAATCGACCCTATAGAGATGTGTAAAAGAAAGAGATGGAGAGTATGTAGAAAACTGAGGGAATGTAAAGAAGAGAGAGAAGAGTAGGGAATGTGGAAAATACAGAGAAAGTGAGAGAGAGAAACATAGGAAATGTGTAAAAGAAAGAGATGGAGGAAGAGAAAGATGGTGACAGTGAGAGATGGGAAAAACATGAGAAATGAGATGAAGAAGGGAACAAGGAAGGAAAATGGAAAAAAAAGAAGAAGCAAATATGAAAACAAGATGGAGCAGGGAATGTGGAAAAGGGAAGAGAAGCAAAGAGAAGATAGAGGGATCATGTACAAAAGAGAAAGACTGAGACAGGGATGGGCACATACAAGTGATAAAAAGGGAAAGGAAAGAAAATGTTGGAGACAGGAATAGAGAGAGAAAGAAGGAGACAATGTACAAAAGAGAAAAACATAAAGGAAGTGTTGAGCCAGCTGAGAGCCTTTTGTCTAAAGGGTGTCTCCCCGGCACCCCCTTAGTGCTTGGGATGGTGCCCTTTGCAGCCACACAGCTCATACAGCCATTTATACATACATGTATAAAGAACTTTACATTCTCCTTTTTATAAA
Source organism: Gastrophryne carolinensis (assembly GCA_027917425.1). NCBI lineage: Eukaryota > Metazoa > Chordata > Amphibia > Anura > Microhylidae > Gastrophryne > Gastrophryne carolinensis. The sequence continues at coordinate 459,148,484 of CM051236.1, forward strand.
TAGCCCATAATCAAGGCAATATTTATTCTTTATGATTTAACTCAGCACAGACCATAATGAATTCATGTATCAGCCGATGGACAGATTGAAAGTGCAGCATGCGATTATCCTGCACCCAGGGCTGATGGATAACTATTACTCGTTCCAGTTAGATAATAGACCCCTTTCATTGTGTGTTAAGGAAGTTCTTGTTCTGATTACAGGTGCTAAATCTTACAGTCGCTCTAGCTTTAGAAGTAATTGCTTCAAATATAGAAAAAAAAATCCCCTTTACATTAAAGTCTGCTTGCCCATGTGGCAGCACTCTCATTGTTTCATTACTGGATTGCTCGGGGCTCCTGTAGCCAATATCATTCACTCCTAAGATGAGACACTGCTCACCTGCAGTCCTCCTGTCTTGTTCTTGAGTAGCAGAAGATTACTGGAAGAGAGATGTTCACGCATCCCCATGTGGGTTACACAGGAAGTAGCCAAGGAACATAACACACCAATATGATAGGAGGCCAAAGGGCAGCTTCTTAAAGAAGGGGACATCGGCATAGTGGTCAGCTTGGAAAAAGTGTACGCTAAGGACTAATGACAGCCCATATGTATTGGTATTCAAAAAATGACATCTCTATGGCAAAAGCAGGAAAGGAGACACCATTTTGGATCCTGCAATGCTGGAAGTCAGTGCATTAAAGGAGCTGATAAACGAAGACTGGTGATTATTACAGCAAAAGATTAGACGTTCAGCAATAGTCTCTAAAGCAAGTCTCCAGTTAAATTAGAAATCCTGGGAACCAAGGCATATTGCTCACTTAAGCAGCAGTTATACTTATGCGGGACATGGGCTATTCCTATTAGGTCTATTGGTCTATAGTCTATTTCCTATTAGGAAACCTTATAACCTGTGCCTAGAGAGGGCAAATGCAGACATCTACTCTATTTGGTTGAAAGCCCTCCCATGTGCAGTTGGAACATAGGGCGGGGTAAGATATCCGCTGAATCTCAGGGTTTCACACACACACACAGGGGTATTCAAAATCAGGATGCCTCTGTTAGACAGACCAAAACCCAGGTGAGTGGAAAAACCTTTCCTTTTGGTCTGCTTGAAGGGGCAGCATACATATTGGGGATAGTGGTGCTGGGACATGTGGAGGGACATTTTTTTAAGTCATTGTCCAGGGCACTATTGTTAAACTAATAACCAAGTAGCCCTACGTGTCCTCATGCCCCAAGTTGCTAGTGATGCAGAGAAAGCTTACTTTATGTTTTCTACTTATTTCTATACGTCCCAGGCGGTGGGTGTGTCCTCTAAGGAGTAATACTGCCTGTATTAGCATGAGGCTTTTCTTCAGCGTGCAGAGAGGGAGGGGGAGAGCTCAGAGCAGGGGTGGACTGGCCCTAGAAAACAATGCCTGTCGGGCTGCACTGCTTTGAGGCCAGTTGGGCTTCTGCTTTTAACATCCACATTCAAAAATTGCCCCTTTAGTGTCCCTCTCAGCCCCACGGTACCCAGTAGCCAAAAAGCCAATGCTACAGCCCTGACATCATGGTTGGGGGGCCCACAGAAGGGATGTCTCAGGCTGGTCAGGGGCTGGTAAAATCCAGGACTGATTTTTGGCCACTGGCGCAGAGTATTAAAAAGAAGAGAGAATAAGCCAGGAGGGGAAGGAAGACCCATTAGAACCCCTGACACATTTAGCATTTTATGGATGTAAACTTAAACCGGACCAACAGCCTGGCACAGTTGGAAAAGAAAGGTAGTGGCCATTTTGGAGCTTCCTCTCCCAGCATCTCAGCCATGCTGCTGCCTGGATCCAACTGACATAACTGACAATGCACAGTAACAGGAAACCCAGCAGCACTTTCTGTTTGCAGGTGGCCTACAAATGCATGAGCTGCCATTTTGTTTCTAAAATTGACTACAGCAGGAGTTAGAAAAAGGTAAATAAATGAATTTGTATGTGCAGCAATCCAAATTGCCCTGGGGAGGGATGCATATGAGCACTGTTTGTTTTGTTGATCTGGTTTAAATCATTTTTGACTGTTGGTTCGCTTTAGGTAGTATTCTTAAGCCGACCTCCAGCCAAAATAAAAGAAGGCTCCAACAGAACCTAAAAAGTATTGGTTTCCAATGTTTTAATCCATTTTTCTTCTGGGAACCCCTGCTAATCTTCCTCTGCATCATCTAATCAGGGTTACAGCATCCCTCTGTGCAAGGCATCCCTTGGGAATCTTTTACAAGAGGGATACTAGGTGAGCTGTTTTTCTTCTCTCCTCAAGCCAACTAACAGCAGTGGCCCTCTTGTCCTCTTCTTCCCGTATCCCCTGATCAGCCTGTATTGGCCTACTACTGGCTGAAGGTCCTACCAAGGTATGAACAGTCAACTTCTCAAGTTCCAGTGCCGCACCTATGTGACCACTGACTGTCAATGGTATTTGCCGGGCGAGTGTGTGAAGCATCATGCACGGCACATGGGTAATCACTGTGGCAAACCCTATTGATTTCTGTCATTGAACATGTAAACCACATTTTTATTTGGTCAAAATGAAAAATTGTCCACAATTAAATGCCTGAATTCCCACTTCTCACTTGCCGGAGAAATTTGGCCTAATCTCTGAGAGGTTTGAAAAGACAAATCAATTCATAGCTTGGAGGAACACATGGAATACAAACATGCCCTTTAATTAACAGATTCCTGCTAAATATTCATCGGGCAGTCCATTTTCCAATTCCCTCTTTCCGGGTAGGACAAGTGCTTACACCCATTAGCTTTTTTAGATAGCGGCTTCTCGCTTGAATTTGTTTATAGAAACTAAAAACCCCAAAAATCAGCAAGACATCCTTTATATTGCACGCTGAAGGAGTTCTCATTAATATTTAATTTGCATATGTCTTAATGGACGTCCCTAGTTTTCGCAATAAACAATATGTTTTAACAACAACTTCCATAAACACAAGCTGTTCCATAGGAATGGAGGAATTAATCTTGATATCGGAGTAGTGACGGGGATAAAAGAGCCCAGGCAGCCTGTCTGAGAGTGATACATCTCTCTTTATTGCATTCAGCCTTTTCAGGACTTATTATTCCATCTATACAACAGCGAAAAGTTTAGTAGAAAAGGAAAAAAAAAGAGCCTGGGACATGAGCGACCAATGAGATTCTTCTGTAGGGCTGGGATGCATGCAGCGGTGGCTTGGATTAAACAAAGCTTGCCTACAGGTCTTTATCATTCCAACGGCATGAATTCATTATTATATAATAGCAACCTTTTTTGTCTGCAGGAATATAATATGCAACCCACCGGATGAGAAACCACAGGATGTCACTGGATGAATTCCAAATGATTTTAGCTCAATATCTTCAGTAGAGATGGTAATTCTGAGCTTGTAGAACATTCATTGCTATTTTATCCAGCCGCGATGGCAATAACTTGTTTCATGCCAGAATATGAAGACGGAAGGACAAACATTCATTTTCTTATTAAATAGACTTTATCGATGTACCACGAATTGAAGTTCGCAGTGCAGAGGGAAGCAGATCCTCCTGAGCCCTGTATATGCAAGTGTAGAGGGGCAGTTGGTGACGAGTGCCCTTGGGACAGTCTATACTGCAGGACAATAAAGGGCACTGAATCAGTTTTCTTGAAGAACAAGTGCACTTACTTTGTTTAGGTAGAACTACATATGTTTCCATCCAAACGTTTTTTTGCAGGGGCGCACTACAGGGGGTACAGAGAGTGTGACTGTGTCAGAGCCCATAGGTTCAGGAGGCACTGGAACTATGGGCTCTGTTGCTCATCCACCTTATTTATAGTTTTTTTGCTCACTCGGCAACTTGTACAGAAAGGATCAGTTATTGTCTCTAAAGCTTCAGTATTTAGTAGACTAATTGTATTCCAGCTCCCGAGAAAATGTTACTTCAGACGCCAAGAAGGAGCCATCCCCTTAAATTGTTTGCACTAGGGCCCAGAAAAATGTAGTTATGCCTCTATTTCTGCGGACACGTCATCTCTCTCCCTCATTCCAATGAAAAGATGACAGTCCTGGCTATTCCCTGTAAGCTGGGCACATAGGCCTTAGCTTACTCCTAGGTTCCTGGATAGCTGAGTGGCAGATCTTCTCTGCACCCAGTAGATGTTCGAGTAGGCTTCAACTTAGGCCCTTATTTAACAAGGGATAGCGCCAGGTAGCGAATGGTGAGCGAACGGTAATGACGCTCACCGCCACGAGAACGCCGGCTCCCCTCCGCAATCACACATTTATCAAGCCAATCTTGCTTAGCGACTGACAGAGCGCCAGATAGCGAATCATTCATCATTATTCCAGCCTCACCCCACAGCGCCAGCGAGCGACCTTGAACAGCGACAGGTATGACCTCTCGCTACCTGGCGCTCTCCAATGCATTTCAATGGAGCAATCTTTAAATATTCTTAATTAATTGCTATTAATGTTTTTTTTTTTTTTTTTTTTTTTTAAATGTCAAAAATTCTGTGACCACTTCTGCAATGTTAGATATTTTTTTTAAGGTAAAAAAAAAAAGAATTGATATTACAGGTCTGATATTAATGTATTCATATTACAAAATGTTTTGAAAAACATGGTTTTTTTTTTTCAAAAAATATGGTTGTTTGGGGGTTAAAAAACTACTTTTAACCCATCGCCGCCAGCGCTCTGGGGTTTAAACAAGCATTTCACGCCGCAAGAATTTTTTGAGCGTGATTTGTTAATGAATACGCTGGGAGCCGTTCGCTATGGCCATTCGCTGTCATGCGCTCCCATACAGCGCGGAACCTGTCAAACAGTGACTCCTAACCCTGTATTCAACATTACCGCACACCGACGGGGTCGCTGTCAACAGCCGAACAACGGCCAAGCACAGCGAATACTAGCGTGCGCTGTGAAAATAACGCTACTGTCGCTCATCTGTCGCTACCTGGCGCTATTAATTAATCGGCCTCCCCGTCTTCTTCTGCTTCAACCTCTCACTACTGCTCAGGGTGATGCCAGTTCCCTCATCCCCAAACCTTTATAGGTTCTTGTCCCAGTCAGTATTCTTTTATTGTACATGCTGTGCCATGTGAGGTCCAGCTAATTAGACTGAGCCAGCTCAAACTTGCTAGAACTAACATTTTTCTAACTTCATTTGCAAATCAATGCAGATGCTGTTTCTGTTCCAGTTGTAGTCAAGGTGCAGATTTCGGACATATGTGAAGGTAAAGGTATCCAAACTGGACTAGAGGGTGTATCTGCACCTGCATAGGTGTGAACGCAGGGTAACTGTAGCTCTGAACTCACTACAGCTTCACAGTATTAATAACTATCTCTATCCCTAGCTAAGTGAAAATGTGAGGCCTATGAAACTAAGAACTGAAACTGGACCAAAATGCAAAAAGACTATAGGTCTGGTAGAAACCCTTCTCTAGAGGACATCCTGATCTGGACACCCCACAGCATGAAACCTACTGGCCTGTGCTGTGTTCTCACCTAGTTCCTGTATCCTGTGACGGTCATATGCAACAATCAGCAGCAGAATGGATGGAGCAGGGATGCCAAGGCTGAACTCTGTTGACTTCCAAAGGATTCGCATAGTTGCAGCATGGCGGGGGGGGGGGGGGGGATGTGTTTCTGTCAGAAAGTCAACTTTTGTCAAATTTTTTGAAAGCATTTCTTTTTGTGGCAAAATGATGTTCTCAAGGTGCTGAACAAATCTACTATTTTGTAAAAATGTTCTTCTGTTGGGAAATGTGGGTTTAATGGATTTGCTACTGGCAACTGTACACCAGGAAACTGGACTTTCCTTTTAAGTCTTTTATGTCTGTCAAGGTTCTCATTTATCCAGGTCATTAAACTGAACCAACAGCCTTGCACAGTTGGAACAAAAACTCACTTGCCCCATCTCCAGGCATGATACTGAATCATTGTCAGCATTTACATTTGCTCCTGCATCCACTCAAAGCTGAATTACCACCTTACTGATTCTCCATCCTGCGGGATCTGGGAGGCTTCCTTTCCCACCAACCCAGCTATACGGCTGCCTTGATTTAAAGTGGACCAAAACCTAGGATTTTGACTATCCTAGGTTTTGGTCCACTCTCCCGGGGCACCCCTATCGGGGGTGCGCCGCTATAGGAAACCCCCCAGAATGCCCAGATCAACTCCCCTCACCCCACTTCTACGGCGCATGCGTGGCCGCTCGTCCAATCCACGCACTCGGAGGCGCTGAGCTATGTGCGTCAAAGCAGTGTCAAAGCTCAGCGTCTCCGAGCACGCTGGCAGCCGCATCTCGCGCTTCCCTGCTAGAGAGAAGCGCAAGATGCGGCTGCGGCCCGCGCATGCACCGTTGGACCAGGATTCAGGTAAGGTTTGCGGGCATCCTGGGGGGTTTCACACAGCGGGGTATCCTGATTTCAATGCCCCGCAGGGAGGGAATGGATCTGCCCGGGAATCTTATAGATCCTGTTGGGTTTTGGTCCACTTTAACTGACATAACCCAAAATGCACAGTGGTAGGAAACCTAGCAGCAATTCCTCTTTGCAGGCTGCCTGTTGCTTCAAATTATGCCATTGAGGGGGGTAATTGACCACAGCAGGAGTAACAAAAAGGTAGAAATTAATGTGCAGCAATCTGAATTGCCTAGGGGGGGGGGGGGTGCATATTATTAATTTTAGGGGTGTTGTTCCTGTTTAAGTCTTTTAGACAAATTCGGTCCTCTTCTCTTAAAACAAAATAAAAATTGCCATATTGGTACAGGTAGAAGAATGCACCCAGTCTGGATCTTTGATATCCTAAAATAAGGGTTCACAGCATTCATGCACTCTCTGCTCTACAATGACTTTAAACTGTCATGGGATATGGGTGAGAATGTATTCTTTTGTTTTATGCTAAAACAGGTCCATTCCATTTAGTAATTTAAAGGGTTAAAGTCCTTTGCATAATATAATGTTATGTAAGAAAATAAAGTGGCGTTACCACTCTAAGTAATGATTTTTGGCAGTTTTGCAGGAAGGTGCTTAGGGAAAAAAAGATATTGCTTTTCAGGTTTCTAATAATTCAGATCCTTACGCAGACAAATTCAGGCCACTAACAACACTGGCAGAGGAAATCCCAGAAGTCAATATTACCCAGACAGACGCAATGCTAAATTTTACTTTATTACACTTTTATCGGCGTCCCTTGCCACCTTTTTATATTAAGCTAGCCACCTAATAATAACATAAATTCATCATCACAGGAGAGGAAGTCTATCTGCGGCATGCTGAACAACTTATACTCATTATCTGCAAGCGCCAACCCCAACCGATCATTTTCCTTCAAGAAAACCCGTGACCACGACCTTGATGCAAGATTATTATGAGTTTGAAATAAGCAGCACTGCGGGCTTTATTTTCAGGAGTTAATGGAAAATATCACTTTCACAGGAAACTGATCCCAGATAAGACCTCCCATGCGCACTACTTACCTGACATTCATCATATACTGTTAGTCACTTCTTGGGACCACAGCTGTGGCCATGACCTTGATGCAAGAACAGGTATCATCTGAAATACGAAGCACTGCTTTATGGAATTGCATGGAACAGACTCCTGCACGCTCTACTTACATCTCTTGCCATGCTACAGTCTATTCCAAATAATTAGCAATTCAGGCTTTATTTTCAGGAGTAAAAAAAAATGACATTCACGTGAAACAGACCACTTAATATGGACCAAAACCCAGGCCTGGCAGCCCTAGAATCTTATTTGCAAATATGATATGTCTTTTTTCGCTTCTTCCACATTCTCAAAAATCAACACTTTTTCCCTCATCAAAGACTTTCAATCTGGTAGGAAAAAACAGAGTAAATTTAACATTTTCAATCACTAAATCAGAGCATATGGAGGAAAAAGTTCTGCTTTAAGCCGAAACTTTAACAGAAAAATCTTGAAAGCTCTTCTCAAATTTGACTACTTTAACTACTTTATAGGGCTCCAAAATGGCATCTGGTGACCGCTTGATTCCCTCGATCCTCCCGGGGCATCCAGATTTGGGATGTCCTGCTGTGTGAAACCCCCCAGGTCGCCCAGTAAACTCACCTTCTCCCCCGATCCAACAGCACATGCCCAAGCAGTGGCTGCTCCCTGCTACACTTTTAGCAGGACACGCACCCATGCAAGGCATTTGTGAATTGCTGACGCGGGCACGCTCCTTGTTAAAGTGTAGCAGGGATGCGGTCACCGGTGCACTTGGCTGCATTCGGCTGGACTCGGCTGGAGCTGAGTCCCTAGACAAGTCTAGATGAGTTTGCATCAGCACAGTCGAGCGCACTGATTGGACCGAAGCCTGCACATGCACCGTAGGACTATGGAAAGGTGAGTTGGAGTGGGTGACCTGGGGGGTTTCACACAGCAGGGCATTCTGCATCGGGGTGTCCGGGTGGCATGGACCAAAACCTTGGCCTACTTTAAAGTTAATTACTTACTTACCATCCAGCCGCTGCAGCAAGACCCTCTCTCACGGCCGCTGATGCAGCTCTGTATTTACATGGAACTCTTGAATATCTGTTTTGCTGATCCATCATTACCTGTCTTTATGGCTAGCTGTAGAAGTATATGAAACAATATCCATCTGATTGGCTGACTGAATCAATCAAACAAAGGGATTTGGTTTTATTAATTTCTGAGAAGATCCCAAAATTGTTAAAAATAGATCAGCAATAACAGCTGAGAGGGCGAAAGAAAAGAGCAAGATGCGCACCCACGTCCTATCATTTTTAAGTTATTAGGTTACCGAGATAAGATCGCCATTTTGGAGCCATATAAAATAGTTAAAGTGGTCAAATTTGAGAAGAACAATTTGTTATTTTTTCCAGACTTTTCTGGTAAAGTTTTGCTTAAAGCAGAACTTTTTCCTCCATATGCTCTGATTTAGTGATTAAAAATGTTAAATTTACTCTGTTATTTCCTACCAGATTGAAAGCCTTTGATGAGGGAAAAGTGTTGATTTTTGAGGATGTAGAATAAGTGAAAAAAGACTTACATCATTTTTGCAAATTTGCTGTTGTTGTTCATTTTATTTTGTCTCTCTCTTCTTCTCCTTGCCTCTCCCCCCACCCTCCTGCCTGGTGGGAGTGATACGGGGGCAGGGAGTGGAGGAGGGAGGTGAAGAAGGGAGGAAAAAGAGAAAAGAGAAAATAATTTTTAAGGTTTATTTTTCCTCCCTTTCCCCTTGCCTCTGCCCCCTCCCCTTTCCTTGGTGAGGTGGGGGTTGGATGGTAGGTATCACTTTTGATTACTGATTACATGAATTGGCATATTTTTGGATTGTTAGCACTTGGAAACGTATGTTTTTACTATTTTCACAGTCAATGTGAAAATGATGGTGATGGTGAATTAAAGGAAAGGGAATAGGGAATACAGGAAAGGGAATCAACCAATGGATCAAATAACAAGTTCAAGTGGGGGGGGGGGGGGTAGGAAGGATTGTAGAGAGAATTCAGTTTCAGTTTCCCCCATATTTTTTTCTCTTTCTTTGGTATTATTGTTAAGGTTAAAATGAAAACCACTGTGGGTTAGTATCACAGTTTGTAGAGAATTGAGTGTTGGGGTTATAAATAGAATAATATAGGAGAAAATAAATAGGTTGAAACATGGATTGCTATTACATAGTATTAGTATTATTGGATTTTTTTCTCTTTATAATAGTTGGAACGAGGGAATTGACTGATCAAAGGAAAATACATTACATATATATGTATTAAAGAGGCAAATGGCTGGGATGGTCAATCCAAAGGCAATGGAGGTATGATGTGTGAGGAAAATATAAAAATCATGGTGGATAGTTCTGAAAAATTTATGATGAAGAAGTTTAACCTAATATTGTTTTTTATTCAAGAGAAGCATTGGGAAAAAGATAAACGGTTTTCTTTCAGAAATGTTGTTCCATAAAGATTCAATATATGCTATGCAGGATACTGTGGCGGAACCCGGAGGGAAGATACCTATTTTTAAAGGTGCAGATCGAAGGATATAGGTATCGTTGTTGAATATTTATGCACCAAATGGCTCTTCAAACAAGTTTTTTATGGAATGGTTATCCAATTGGAATAATATTCCCCGAGAAGACTTTAGTTCAAACTTCATACCTAGATAACTCCTGCTTTACATGTAGAGTGGAGAGTGCAACTTGATCATTAAAGTGTTTGATAGATATTTGATAGATAATCTAAACTTGATGGACCCCTGGAGGACACATTATCCTGCAGAAAAAGAATTTACATTTTTTTCTAATGCCTATAAGGTTTTTTTAAAGAATTGATTACTTTCTGATTTCTTCAAGTTTATTTAACAGGATTATTGACACTAAGATAGAAAATATTTTAAATTCTGCTCACGCATCAGTAATTTTCTCTTTGAGAATGCCATGGTCGAGAGCACAGCATTACAACTGGAGATTTCCAGCATATCTTTAAGTCAGAAAATTAAACAAAAAAACTCAAGATGTTTTGTGAAAAAAAGGGATAATGAGAGCCATAAAGATGATTCAGTACTGTTTTGGAATGCAGTCATAAGAGGATATATAATAGAGTTTGTTTCAAGAAAGAAAAAAGAACCTTTTAAGAAATATAATAGTCTATGTTAGAGGCTTTTCAAAGCATGTATACAGCTACAAAAGAAAGATAACATAGAAAACAGGAGAATATATCAAGAATCTAAGAAACTCCAAGAGCAGGCCTTATTCCAACTTTAATGCAGTAAGGGGGTATCATAGGTGGGGAAACAAACATGGAAAGCTTCTGACATTTTTAATAAGAGATAAGATGAGAACTAATATCACAAATATTTGTACCCCTGAGAGGGATAGGGTTTTGAGATCCGAAGAAATTAGCAAAAGTTTTAGGAAATATTATGAGCAGATATATAGAGCACAAGAGGATAATCAAGAGGAGGGGATAATCTTGAAGAAAGCTCAATTACCTAGACTTACTAATCTCCAAAAGGAGATTTTAAATAAATCAAAATCAATACTTGAATTTGGGAATGTTATTAAAGGGTTACAAATTAGGAAGTCACCAGGGCCAAATGGTTTCTCAGGAAAATCACATCTTCATAAACTATACAATGGGATTAGAGAAACTAAAAAGCCCAGATGGGTTTATTGAAGCAAGAATAGCGTTACAGAAGGCAGGGAAAAACCGTTAACATATGGAATCTTTCGAATTCGGATTTCAAAATTCTATCAAAAATAATGGCAGATTGACTGCAGACAATAATTCTGGGAGTAATTGTAGGATCTCAGACGGGTTTTGTGAAGGGGAGATCAGCAGTATTTAATATCAGGAAAGCTATTGGAGTAATGCAATATTCCAAAGTGAATAAAAACTGTAATAGTTTAGTTATTGGACTGGAAGCAAGCAAGGCTTTTGACATGATCTCCTCCACATCTGCTCAGGCTAATGAAATTTAGATATTTTGGGGCAAAGATTTCTTGATTTTTTTACTTATAAACAGCAATCCAATATCAACTTTATTTATTAATTGGAGAGTTGGGGGAAATCATTCAAAGGGGAACTGGACTTGGATGTCCAATGTCACTTTTGCTATTTAATTTGGCATGGGACCCCGTGTTGTGGATAATAGAGAATGATAAGAGAATAGCGGGTATTGTGAGGGGGGAAGTAAGGTGAAAATGTTGGTATTTGCCGATAACGTATCATTATCATTGGAGGATGCAGAAAAAGAAGAAAATAGACGAGTTGGAGAAATTTGAGGAATGTATCTGGGTATCAAATAAACAATGACAATTATATAGCATTACCAATTCATGAAGCAGTAACGCTCGGATGTAGAGGCCCATTCCCTTTTAAGTGGAATAGAGACTCCATCAAATTTCTGGGAGTACTAAAATGAATAATTTAATTTGGAAATGTAAAAAAGGGCTAGGATAAGTATGGGTAACTTACAGCAAAAAGGGGGGTTGGGATAGTTGAATATGCCAAATTTAAGAATTAATAATGTTGCATGCTTGACCAGATGTGCCTTGGATTGAATCAAAAATCAAATCTACTTGGGTAATATATTACTGGAAGCATCTTTTTCTCAATAAAATCTCTTCAATATATTTTACACTCAAATAATAGCAGTTAAAAAAGTTAAAAGAAAATCATCTACTTTGGTCTGTAATAACAGCATGGAGATCGATGTACAAAACATGTCGGACAGATTATTAGAGGTCAATTTTTCTCCCTTTGAAGGAAATTCTGGTTTTCATGGGGGGGCTAAATCTAGAGATATTAATGAGCTGAGGAAACAGGGTGTACGCCTTGAATGAGGGAGGAGATCTATTGCCATTTGATGATTCTAAGTATAAATTGTATTGTTTTTCAACAATATGTTTTTTATTGCTTTATCTGCAGGTCAAGGGGTATGTGAATAGTTTGATATTAAAGGAGTGATGTGTGTGTTACCCAGCAGGGGAGGAGTGGGGAAACCAGCTGCACTGTCAGCTGTGCAAGCCAACTTGCGCCGGCAGCCAGCCACTGGACCAGAGCGACAGGGAAGCTGGCATGTAGATAAGTGTGTGCAATACACACAGCACAGTGGGAGCGGGGGAGGCTGGCTGCACTGTGCAAGTCAGCTTCTGCCATGCACACTGGATCTAAGCGTGGTCCTGGAACAAGGAAGGTGTTTTTTTTTCTTTTCTCTGAGGTGTAGCCCAACCCACCACCTGACGTGCCAGAACACCCACCGCTCGAGGTGCCAGCACACCCACACGCCGCCACAAGCTTGGCGGGGGAAGCCCACTGCCCCAGAAGCGAAGCAGGAGAAGCTAGAACCCAACTGCCAGCTGGAGCCGGGGGAGGAAAGTCCGCCGCCCCAAAAGCTGGGTAGGGGACACCTGCAACCCCATCTGCAGCCTGAGAAGCCCAGTGGGGGAAGCCCGCACCCCCTCCAGCCATCTGGAACAGGTGAGTCTTTTAAACCCTAGAGATGAGTGATTCTCGAAAGTTCGATTCGGACAAACCCAAATAACATTTTTACGAAGTTCGCTCATCTCTAATAATGTGTAATACTAAGGGAAAGAATATAAATAAATATAAAAAATATCTGCTGTGTATTTGGGCAAATGCAACAAAGAAGGTAATTTTGCAATATCGGCAAACAGTTTAGGCACCTCCGATAGAGTTGGTTGAAGCAAAGATTTCATTTCTTTTTCGAATGGACTGGTTAGATTCAAAAATGGAAAAAGAAAGCAAGACAAAAAAAATTCTTCTTAACTGGGAGTATTTTATCCAACAACAATCTCGGGAAATTAAAGAAGCTCTTATCAGTAACTTCACATATACAAATTGGTACTAAATATGGGAAAACAATTACATTACGTTACAATTTAATTAGGAGGTTGAGATAGAAGAATGCAAGGAAAAACTGATACACCATGGAAAAGGTGGAGGGTAGAGGATAAAAAAACTGTAAATTGGCTATCTGCCATGAGAAGTTTAAGGGAAAATAATAAAAGGAAAATTATTAATGAAGATTGAAAATGTTTTATATTATAATTTACATTGGTTGAGAATCTGAAACTAAACAGTGACACAGTACCAACACTGTTACATGCAATATAGTAATGGTACATAAGTGAATGAAGACAATTATAAAAAAATGCAGCTAAGAGAATCATTGAGAAGTGGATAAGATTTGGTCCAACAGCAGCTTCACCAAGAGTTGTACCTCCATTAAAAACTGATGAAAAGAGGCTGCCAAAAAGCCTACAGCAACATTGAAGCTGCAGGGCATTTCAGCAATTACTAGTTGTGCACTACATGAGACAAAGAAAAACATCCAACCCCAGATATGTTTGGTCAAATTTTACATTAAGTCTGCAAAATGCATGTATGGAAATTGGCTTGTGTTGAACCTTTTAGCCGTAATTCAAAACAATTGGGATGTTAGGGATTTTTGGTGTGAAGCCAACACTTTATATCACTAAAATAACACTAAACTCGCAAAGAAGTATGCTTGTTATTGTTTTTATGCTTGGGTTGTTTTTTTCTGCAGCTGGAACTGGGGATTTAGTCAAGGTGAAGGGAATTATGACCATTTCCAGATATCAGTGAAGCTTGGCATAAAACCTTTTTGCTCCTGTTAAAAATCTGAAGTTTACCTTTCAGCACAACAACAGCCAAAATCATACCTCCACATCAACAAAAGAATGGCTTAACCAGAGCCCAGACCTGAATCCAATTAAAAAACAGTGGGTCGAGCAGGGCGATCACCCTGGATGTCAAGGTCAGTGTGTATGCAGGGGAACACCTTCATCCCAGCTGTTGGTCTGGTTGAATGCAGCCATCAATTCAAAGGGTCATTCAACAAAGCCTTAAACCGGACCAATCTGGCACAGTTGGAAAAGAAAGGTAGTGGCCATTTTGGAGCTTCCTCTTCCAGCATCTCAGCCATGCTGCTGCCTGGATTCAACTGACATACATGACAATGCACAGTAACAGGAAGCCCGACAGCATTTCCTGTTTGCAGGTGACATGAAAATGCACGAGCCACCATTTTGCTTCTAAAATTTACTAGAGCAAGAGTTAGAAAAATGTGAATAAATGTTTATATGCCCTGGGGAGGGATGCACCTGAGCACTGTATGTTGTGTTGGTCCAGTTTAAGTCATTTTTTGACTGTTGGTGCGCTTTAATTTAAAGGTGTGTAGATTTATGAGATGATCCTCTTTACCATTTCTTTACCTATATTCAGGTTCTAATCACTTGGGGTATTTAGATGATTGTAGATATGTGGAGTTGCTGTTTATATGAATGCAATGTATAGAGTATAAGATATTTAGTATATATTCTGATGTTAGGGGAGGATTAAAAGTAATTTTATTTTAAGTTACTTCCACCAGTGATTTGTTTTTTGAGTATGATGAATAAAATTCAATTCAATTCACCTGTATGATAGGTTCCAGTGGTTTATGCCTGCATGGTCAAAACATTTGGTGGTACTGCAAACAAAATTGTGTTTTGTATCCGTATATATCCAGTTCTAAAAGACTTGTGGGTCTTTGTTGCTGAAGTCGGAAACAAGGGAGGATTGTAAAGACGTTTGTAAATCAATGAAAATAATGCTAATGGAAATGGTTATAAAACAGTTACAAACAGTTAACAAGTGTAATTGTTGCATTTAATTGTCTCGTATTCAAAAATCCACTGGATAAATGGTAGAGGGGATTTACAGTGAAAAGTCATTGATTGAAGGGTGTTGTACTTAAAGTGGACCAACACCCAGGATTTTGACTATCCTGGGTCTTGGTCCACTTCGGTGGGGCACCCCCGATCGGGGTGCCCCGCTGTGTGAAACCCCCCCGAACCCCCGAACAACTCACCTCTCCCCGCTCCCAGCGCCGACGGACAAGCCGCGGACAAGCGGCTCCTCCGCCGCCGCCTCCCGCGCGTCCCTCTTGACGCGCGCGTGCCCGCGCCGGCCATTCACAGACGGGCGGCGCGGGCGCGCGCACGTCTAGAGGGGCGCGAGGGAGGCGGCGGCCGCCGCCGAAGATAAGGTAAGGAGTTTGGGGTGTTTAGGGGGGTTTCACCCCGCGGGACATCCCGATCTCAGATGTCCCGCGGGGAGGGAGGTGATCGGCCCGGGAATCTTATAGATTCCCGGGCCGATCACCCGTGGGTGTTGGTCCACTTTAAAGGAGCACTATTGCGATATTGCGTAATGGTAAAAATCCATATAAACACGTTGGCTATCGAGAAGAGAGGTCACTTATACACCCGAACTGAATAAAACGCCAAGCATGTGGTTTATTCTCACATGGTAGGAACAAAATCCAGGGGTGACAGGTTTAGTCACCCCCGTTTTTCTCTTCCATCCATTAAAATAGAAGAAACAAGCTTGGCTGGATATCTCTTGATGCTGGTTGTATAAGTGACCTCTGCTCCAGCCATCCAGCATATTTATATGGCTTTTTATCATTGGACCATTTTTCGCGATAGTGCTCCTTTGATGTTGGGTATTGTGGATTAGCAGATGCATTTCCTGCATTTATTTAAACTGGACCTTCAGCAGCATTTAATGAAAAGTCAAACCCCTCAATAACTATTCCCTAGTATCTAAAATTAATATATTTTAAGTTTTTAGTTGCTTACTTTTTATTCTTTCCTCCACTGTACTGTAGCACTGTTCAGCACTCTAGGATATGGGTGCCGCTATCTTGCCTCAGAAGCATCACATACTGAAGAGAGGAGAGGGCTGAAAAGTGCTGTGCTTTGCTGTGCTTTGTACAGACAAAGTTGAGCTGGGGTCAGGAAAAAGGACAGCAATCCCAGAATGCAGAGCAGCACAGGCAGAAGACACTTGAGGCTGAGACACCACGTGCCACCATCTTGGTAGTTTAAAGGCTCAGAAAATGCAGTAGAAGCAGGTGGGATGGATTTTAATTGGGGCAATCTGTATGTACAGGGTGGGGGAAACATATAAAATATGCTCTTATTCAGGGTGAAGGTCCGGTTTAATTAAATAGCAAAATACAAATGCAGATTGCATCTTTTATAGTCTTTCTTTTCCTGAGCGCTAAGCTCTGGGGGCTAACTGTTCCCTATCTAATAGATATTTCCAGACCCTGGGCCCGGCTTCTTCTTGTCAAGTCAAACATTGCCAAACACACACCCAGCACACTCTGCTACCCCAAGCAACAAACAAACACACATATAACTGAGCATAGTAGATGAGGAACCACAGCTAGAAACAACAATGGGCTAAGATATCTGAGGGCACTGAGTGGATTTTGGATGGGCAAAGGTAGTGATTCCCAGAGTAGTTAGCACTAAACCCATTGGACTATTTTAGGGGGGCATTGAAAGACGCACTGATGCACTGTCCTAAAAGATGAAGGAGATATAAGGCTTGCTTCAGAGCCAAGTGAGAAAACTCACTTCTTTCTTTTTAGGAGTGTGAATTTTCACCTGGTTCTAAATCACCCCCAAGGTAAACAATAAAATTAACTGCAGTTTTCTCTGCATATAAGCACACAAAAGTCTCCCCACTGGTCTCTGCCACTTCCACTGGGTAACCCTTGTGGGCAACAGCAGTTAATATATGAATGGAGAAGGCGGGGCTTTACAGCAAAAACAGACGGCGTTATCTGGGATTAGAGTAAATCAGGAGCAGTAAAAATTGGCAAATGGTTGTCTTCATGTGGAGAGCAATTCAGCGGAAGTGTCATAACTAGCTTACCCGTTCATTCTGCGAGCGCACCTGCATCCACCCCCTCCTCAGCCGGCGTTCCCGGCATTCGTGCACGTGCTCGCGCACGGCCGCCGGAAGAAAAATTAAAGGGGCCAATGAGTCCAAAGTGTGTGGAGGGAAGAACGCCCCTTGTACTGTTAGGGCCAATTAGCCCAAAAGAGCTTTTGCGCTATACACCCTTTTTTCTGTTGTGGAACCAATAATAGTTAGAGTTCTAAACAGCCCCAATCACGCACTCACTTTCCCATCTCCAATCAGATCTGCAATCCTATAAAGGCTTCACCTTGTCAGTTGCTCAGTGCCTGTGATAGAGCCTTGTTGGACCTTGCTTATCTGTTGAATTATTCTCTGATTGATCTCCGTTGCCGACCCTTGCCTGAACCGACTACTCTCTAATTTATTCCCATTGCCGACCCTTGCCTGAACCGGCTACTCTCCGATTTGATCTCTGTTGCCGACCCTTGCCTGAACAGACTACTCTCCGATTTGATCTCTGCTGCCGACCTTTGCTACCCACTGCCATCCGGACCGCTGCCAGCCTTGACCCCTGCTCCATACCTTGACCTCGAGCTGCCTCATCCAACTGTATTGTCGCAATCTTAGCTTACCCGGTGTTGACCTCTGGCCTGTCTTGGACTTCCTAGTGATTCCTGCTGCATCTCTGGGACTCACTCTGATTTCGCTCCTTGTTATCGGTTCTCCAGACCTCCACCCAGTAAGCTCCCATCCTTTGAGCCATTGAAGTCCTGGGGGCAACCGATCCCGGGCAGGCGTGTACTGCGTCCTGGCCATCTGGGGCTCCTACAGGTGAAGCTGGCTGCAGAGATTGGGGGTTGAGGGCTTACCTGGAGGGCTGGAGTTACCTGAGCGTGACATTGGAGTTACCTGAGCGTGGCATTATCACAGGCACTGAGTAACTGACAAGGTGAAGCCTTTATAGGATTGCAGATCTGATTGGAGATGGCAAGGTGAGTGCATGATTGGTGCTATTTAGAACTCTAACTATTATTGGTTCCACAACAGAAAAAAGGGTGTATAGCCCAAAAGCTCCTCTGGGCTAATTGGCCCTAACAGTACAAGGGGCGCTCTTCCCTCCACACACTTTGGACTCGTTGGCCCCTCATTGGCGAGCACGTGCACGAATGCCGGAAACGCCGGCTGAGAAGGGGGTGGACGCAGGTGCACTCGCAAAAGCGCGAGCAGCCACCCGGCGCGGCCGCCGAACGGGCAGAAGAGCGGGGGAGACATCGCCGGAACGTGGCGTAGGTAAGCTAGTTTTGAGAGGAAGCTAGTTAAAAATGTAGGTTTTGGTCTACTTTAAACCAGAAAAACAGCCTTGCACAGTTGGAAAAAGTTTATTTGCCCCACCTGAATCATTGTCAGGTCTTACATTTGCTGCACCCACTCAAAGCTGAAACTCTGCCTCACTAATTTTCTCACTGATGGCTAGTAGCAGCCATTTTGGAGCTTCCTTTTCCAGCATTCCAGCAGTGCTGCTGCCTGGAATTAACTGACATAACCCACAATGCACAGTGGCAAGAAAACCAACAGCACTTTCTCTTTGTAGACGGCCTGCAGCTCCATAGTGAACCACTTTGTTTGTAAAATTGACCACAGCAGGAGTTACAAAACGGTAAATATATTTTTTATGTGCAGCAATCTGAATTGCTCAGGGATGCATATGAGCACTGTTTCTTGTAAGGGTGTCGGTCTGGTTTAACAATGATTGAGTAACCAATAGCGTATTGAAAAGCGCAATAAAAGGGAGCTTTAATAGTCCAAAACAACTTCCCATGACAACTTCCCATGATTGCATAATTGTCTGATAGCAAAAAGAGCCTCCACAGGGACCTCTGTGACCACAAAGAAAGATTGTACTTCTGAAAGCTATCTGTGCAAGACAGTCTTGAATATATTGAGTGACGCATTGCCTGAAGCTTTCTACCTCGAGATCAGATGCTGCTGGCCTCTATAAGCTGGTCGTACAGCTATGAAGTCTCAAATAAATGTATTTTGGAGTTCCACGAGAAGCCCTGCACCTGGATGGTGTGTGTGTCTCTGCCACTGCCTGAAATTCAAACAAGTGTCAATCTGGGGGACTACGGGAGGTCTCGGGATCCTTCTCTGTCATTGTAAGGTCCTGGAATGGTGGGGTCTTGGGGAAGGTTTTAATACACTCTGCTTGTCATTGAGGTATCTTGAAGGGGGCATGCTCAAACTCCATCTGACATTGTTGTGGGGGGGGGGGCAATTCACAACTTTCTGATATTGTGGGATTCTAAGGAGGCCTTCTCACACTCTTCCTGTCATTGTGGGGTCTTGTGGAATGTTAAAGGCAGTTACAGTAGACCAAAACCCAGGATAGTCAAAAGTTTTGACTGTCCTGGGTTTTGGTCCTTTCCCCGGGGGCACCCCGATCGGAGGTGCAGCGCTGTGTGAAACCCCCAGGACGCCAGAACGGACTCACCTCTTCCCGTACTCACGACGGCCCATCCTCCACCCCCCCGAAACAGGGAGGGTGCCCACGCCGGCCATTCACAAATGGCTGGCACAGGCACGCGTACTGCTGGAGAGAAGCGGAGGATGCAGCCTTCAGAGCCGCTGCTCTTAGACACGCCATGAGACCAGGAAGAGGTGAGTTGACTGCGGCGATCTGGGGGGGGGGTCACACAGCGAGGCACCCCCGATCGGGGTGCCCCCGGGGAAAGGACCAAAACCCAGGATAGTCAAAATCCTGGGTTTTGGTCCACTTTAACACTGATGGCTGCCTTGCATCCCTCTATGAATGTAAAATGTATGTTTAGAGTGGCTTTGGCTAGTGGCTTCTGGCACTTGAAGTTCCTGAACGATCCACATAGCCCAGCTTTTACTTTGCTTTGTTTGCAGTAAGTCAGAGCTAGAGATCGAATTATTCAAATCTGGCAATAGAATATATATACTTTTATATACATCTCATAAATCTTAGCAATGAATAGAGCCTTTGCTTTAACATATACAAAGACACCAGCTTTTACAGAATAGTTAGATGACTTTTAATGGAAAAAATTGGACCAACAGCCTTGCACAGTTGAAAAAACAACCCCCCAAAACCCTGCATCCACCCAAAGCTGAAACACCGCCTCGCTGATTTTTTCTCCTGGTTGTGGCCAACTTGAAGCACCAGTTGGATTTCCTTTCCCAGTATCCCAGCTGTGCTACTGCTTGGATTTATCCCACCTAACCCACAATGCACAGCGACAGGAAACACAGCAGCACTTGCTCTTAACAGGCTGTCTGTAGGTCCATAGGATACAATTCTGGTGGTAAAATAGACCACGGCAGAAGTTACAAAAAGGTAAATGAATATTTATGTGCAGCAATCTGAATTGCCCTGGGGAAGGAATGCAAATGAGCACCGTTTCTTGTAAGGGTGTTGGTCCAGTTTAAGCTTCAGAATACTGCATTGGAAACTAGAGTTTGAATCCCACCTTGGAATGTTTAGCAAACTATATTAGTATTTTTAGTAGTAAATCTATTGATATACATGTCAAAAGATAACTGGTAAAGAAATTAAAAATAATGTTTTTTTTAAATTATTAATTACTAAGTAAATAAATAATAGCCAGGACTTGAACCCAAGTCTGTCATATGCCACTCTAAGGCTTAATACACTACCCCAAAATTACTTTCTGGTTATACCTGTTTACTCTGTAGATTCTTCTCAAGCAAATCCCCAACGCCACAGATTGGTTTGGGACCCAGATTTATAGGAAAATCAGACCAATATCAATTCAATCTTGTTCCTGAGCAGCACACCTATTATTTTACTTATTTTACAATAGCCTGCACCCCATCACATGAAAATGATAAAGCTTGACTTCCAATCTCACACCCCATACAGCAATATATTGCCCAACTCGCACTTATTCTTTACCGGCCAGGCATGTTCTCAGCAATTAGGAAGCAAACAAAGAATAATGTTTCATACTAACACCAGGCAACATTCTACATACTAAAATATATAAGATTGTGATGCACAATTTACATTTTCTTTAATGTCACCATTTTTGTTTTGTTCTTCTTTGTAACAATAAAGCACAGACCAATTTACTTCTTTATGGTACTTATAAAGCATTTTATATGCTATACAAAATTGTAAACAAATGATGGAGCAAACCTAGCACATAAACATGGTGGAAATGCTTTTGCTTGCTGTTATGGATGAACAGAGTTCATTTGACACATGTAGGCACCTTTTCTTGGACTCCACATATATTAAGGACCCAAAATGGAAGGATTTAAAATTAAAAAAATACTACCGACATTTCCTGCCTCAAGTTCTTTCTATCTTATTACAGCTGTAACAAAGTGTGACAAAGTAAGAGGCCGATTCATTAATAGCGGCAGGTAGCGACAGTTGAGCGACTGTAGCGGCATTTTCAGAGCGCCCGCTAGTAGTCGCTGTGCTTGGCCGTTGTTCGGTAGTTGATAGCGACTCAGTCGGTTTGCCGTAATGTTGAATATTGGGTGAGGAGTCGCTAATTGACCGGTTCCGCGCTGTATGGGAGCGCATGATAGCGCTGTTTAAACCCCAGAGCTCCGGCGGCGATGGGTTAAAAGTTTTTTAACCCCCAAACAACCATATTTATGGAAACCAAAAAAAACAATTTTTTTAAATAATTTTGTAATATGCATACATTAATATCAGACCTGTAATATCAATTCTGTACAATTTTTTTATGAATTATATTATGAATATTTAAAGATTGTTCCATTGAAATGCATTGGAGAGGTCATACCTGTCGCTGTTCAAGGTCGGACGCTGGCGCTGTGGGCTGAGGCTGGAATAATGATGAATGAGTCGCTATATGGCGCTATCTCAGTTGCTAAGCAGGATTGGCTTGATAAATGTGTGATTGTGGTGGGGAGCCGGCGTTCTCGTGGCGGGGCCCGTCATTACCGGCCACTCACCAGTCGCTACCAGTCGCTATCCCTTGTTAAATAAGGGTCTAAGCTTAGTACCAGCAGAATGTAATCGCTCACTTCACAACCAGTCCTAAGCAGTGGAAGATTCACTTTGTCCTTGTATATGAGAGTAATGTAATCATATTATGAAAGCCTCTTCAATTATATTTTATTTATATTAAAGTGTACCTCTAGTCAAACAAATAGGGTTTAGTAAATTGCTTCTGTAAATCCCCCCTGTGATGACCATGTGGCTTAACCCCATGCAGATGTTGTGGTATATATTTGCAGATGCCGTGCTCCTAGACTACATGGGAGCAGCCATCTTACTACACACCTGAGAGCCCTGCTTATACACTGCAGCTGAGTCGGCAGCTTCCTTAGTAAATATTTATTTATCTGACTGCACTGATGAAGGTTCTCAGCTGGGCTGCAACATGTTTAGGTGATATTGTCTCTCCACACAAGGCAGGCTGTCAGCATTAAAGCTACTCCATCACCCTGTTACACAATTAGAAATAATATATTGCTTGCAGATATATATACAATCTCCATCCATATAGTGCACATGGTGGGAAATAATAGTTGTGCCCCTGCTGTGAACTTAACCTGGTGTCTTATTGTTCTAAGTCTCCATTGCTAAACACTGGAGCTTCACTCCAGGAGCATGCACAGCTTATGATCTAGCCATGTTTTATTTCAGTTTTGTTGACTCAAGCGAAACCCAACCAGGAACACTTAATCTACTTCTCCCAAACTTTTCTTTCCTGTGGTTTGATTAGTTTCGGGCACCTCAGGTTCTATACGTTTGTTAAGGATCTCATAATATGTACCGTCAGGTAGTTGGGATAATTTGTTTGCCAAGTGAATTGAAAATGAAGTTTTAGGATTTAAAGGGATGGAGCTGATTCTGAAGGTCACATTGAAGAATTCAGATTTATTAGCAGTAATGGAAAGACTGAAGTTTGTGCTAAGTGAAGTTACTTGGGCAGATAAATTGACTGGAGAGATGGATGGTTGTCGTGGCGATGGGGAATGTCATTTGCAGGCGGTGTGCAGAGCTATACTTCTTAGGCTAACTGGCCATTATGATGTCTCGTGCTCCTCGTCTTACATCATATAGTCGGCTTCTTTAGTGAAATCAGCTTTGTCTTTGTAGCAAGGCAGAGAATGAGGCATCTTAGCTGCAGGAACCTGTAATGGTGTGTGCAGAAAGATCAGCGGACCGATAATTGTGCAATGGGGAACTGAATCGTAGGCTGACATTTAGAAATGCTACCTCTGCATATGAACAGAAATAATACAAATTATTTTTAAAATATCTCCTTCCAGTTTCTGAAGATGACCAACCTGTTTCATTAGCTTCTGTGTATTAAAGACAAAAAGCAAATGTGTATGACAGTGCTGAATTTTCCCATACAGACACGATAGGCATTGGCCTAGGGCTGGGGGCATTGCGTTTTTTTGTAGATCACATAATTTTTTTTAACAGAAAAATAGAAATCCTGTTGTCATGATGTTGGCAGTTCTGGAACTCTAATTGCAGAGAACTGAAACTGAAGCACCCATGGGAACTGGTCAGTTTCTAAGCTAAATTGCATTCAGGGCAACGATTCTTCCCCCCACCATAATAGCCATCGCTACACCCCAAACCCAATAACTATTAAGAAGTGTGCTAGTGGACCCCCAGATCCAAGTGGATTCCTCTAAAACAATACAGACTGGGGGGTGCTCTTATACTCATCCTGGCTCCTGCAGTCTGCTTCTCCTCATCTGCATCTCTGGAAGCTGACATAGGCATCACATGGCAGCTTATGTCATTATTCTGGACCACAGAGGAAGGAAAGCATAATGCAGGAGCCTGGGGTATGATGACATGCTTTCCAGCTACACTTTGCTCCTGTCAGTGCCACTCCTCCCTTCCTCACACACAAATCCACAAGGGAAGATTTAGAAGTTGAGGGTAGAAACAGCCCAGTGTGGGAACACAAAAATAGCCCAGTGCTGAACGTCTGCAAGAACCCCTGGTCTTCAGCCTAACTCTTGAATGTGGGGAAAGACCGGTGTTGCAGAAAGAATTTGGGTGGTGCAACTGGGAATCCTGTGCCTGACAATGAAAAATGACAAAGGAAGGAAACAAGAACTGAGCACTCAGACCCAAGGTTGATAAATAGGAACAGGCCATGATCTGATAGAAGGAACACAGGGGCCAAGCAAGAGTATTTTAGCACCATTTTAACACAGGGTCCTGATATTTCTAAGCCTATGCACATTGGTAAGTGGGCAATGTGTGCAGCTGTGGGACTGCATGTGTGCATTGGAGTCATTGCTCCTGAGCATGTGCATTCAGGATGCCCCTGGCACATGCTCACTGCCCCCTGAATCGCCCACTGCGCAGTAATCTATAAGATTCCCCGGCCGATCACCTCCCTCACCGCGGGGCATCCAAGATGGGGATGTCCCGCGGGGTAAAACCCCCCCCCAAAAGCCCAAAAAAACCTTACCTTATCGGCGACGGATCAGCCGTCGCCGCCTCCCGCACGCCCTTCTAGCAGCGCGGGCGCGCGCCCTGTAAGAGGGACGCGCGGGAGGCAGCAGCGGAGGCTTGTCCGTCGCTTGTCCATCGCCGAAAAGGTACGTTTTTTGGGGGTTTCACACAGTGGGGCATCCCGATCTCGGATGCCCCGCTGAAGTGGACCAACACCCAGGATAGTGAAAATCCTGGGTGTTGGTCCACTTTAAGGATGGCTTTCCTTCCCACATTGAGAACTATTTTGCCTAGTGACTGCCCTGATTATGACCATTTCCTACTTACAACATCAGATTATGTCAGAAGTGCAGTTTGTAAACTGTTTTTGCTCTACTGTAAGGAAAGTGTATACCAAGTGGAAAATGGTAACATTCAAATAAGCAGTGTGGAAACTGCAAAACACCACATGCCATTTATATAAGAGGTGAATGTTGGCTATAAAGGTGCATGAGGGTGGACTGATGCATTAGTTGAGTAGCTCATCACCAAAATGGACCAGAGAGCTACCAGATGTGTCTAAAACAACAGTTCAAGCGACTCTACTACAGTCATGGCCTTAAATGTTGGCAGCCCATGACACTGGGCTGTACAGTGCGACCCAAAATCCATTGGTAATCCTCAGATTTTATGATGCCTTGCACACATTCAAGCCACCCAGTGCCAGGGGCAGCAAAACAACCCCAAAACATCAGTGAACCTCCACCATGCAGTCCAGAGCATGTGACCTGCAAATATATTGAACAACACCTGCGTGGGGTTAAGCCCTCTTAAACAGCACATTTGACTTACTGACAGTTGTCCCTGCATTGTTCAGTGGCTGCTATTAGAGGAAGTGTGGTGGTTTCATTTCTAGACTCCTCACAGAGCTTGCAGAGAAAAGATTTGTTTCTCGAGTAATACTGGAAAAGGGGGGTTCAAAATGGCTTGGTTAAAGTGGACCAAAAACCGAGAGGTTCACTATCCCGGGTTCTGGTCCTTCCCCTGAGGCATCCTGGAGCTTGTGCCGCCTCTATATGCTTCATTTCCTGCTACAACTCAACTGCAGCATCATGAGTCAGTCACCCAATCACTGCAAAGCAATCCTGCTGCTGCAGGGATTGGATGACTAATCAGTCTCTTGTGCTCTTTGCAGTAGCTTCACCGGCAGAAGCTAAGCTGTGTAGTGATGCTCAGGCTCCCACTGCCAAAAACGTCCTGCTCCAGAGATAATTCCTTACGTTTGGGGTAATACATCCACAAGATGGCGCTGGACTGCAGAGACAGCAAAAAAGTGGCTCCTCCTGGCCCCTTATATTCCAGGGACCTCCCACAAATTCCCCAGTTCTTCTCTGCAGTCGGCGCTGCGAAGGCAAGAAGATGGCTCTCTCTACTCGCAGGTGAGCGGGGCTATTAGCCTGCGGCCCTGTAGGACTATTCCCACCCGTTCCTCTTTTTTCTGCCTCCCAGCTTTGGCTGCACTGGTCGGGTGACGGTAGGCAGCACTGCTGTCAGGTGCTTAAGGAGCGCTGCTCCGACCGCAATCCCCCACCAAAGGGTAGGTGGTATAGGCCCATGGTGAGCCTTATGGGATGCCCCTCCCGCTCTATCGCCCCTCGCCCCCTGTCCATCGGCGGGCTCCTGTTAGGTTGGCCGCTGCCCTCCCTCGCTCTCCCTGGTATTTCTCGGGGGGAGGGGTGTGTGTGTATGTGTATTCTTCACTCCTTGGATTGTATTCCGTGGTATGCTTTGGATTTGTGTCGCCGCCGCTTTGGTTGCACTGGTTGCTTTTTAAAAAAATGACTCCGCCGCCACGAGCGCTTGTACGGCGTTCCGTGGTCGGCGGCGACTTTACCTCAGGCGCTGCTGTGCCATCATTGGCTTGGCATGGTCACGTGGGCACCTTTGTGCTCTTCGGGTGGGCGGGCCTTGCAGATGGCGCTTTCTGCATCGCTGTCTCCGCGGCCCTCCCCCCGCCATTTTGCTCTCCTCGTGCTGCGTGGCTGGCATCTACCTACTGTGATCCGTAAGTGCCCCTGTGGGCTGACTTATTTTTTATATTTTATGTATGCCGCTTATGGGACCTTTCTGTTTATGTCTTGCAGGCGGGTCAAACTTAATTGTGGTTTCTCCCGGCCTATCCCCTCTATTTAGTTTGCTATTAGAGGCCTATTTTGCCTTTACATCCCACTTCCCTAGCGGGCTATTGGGGCATCCTGGGTGGCCTTATAGCGTAAATCCCTATTGGCCGGTTGGGCCACGATAATCACCATATGGAGGGTCCTCAGGATAATGTGCTTGGGGTTCCTTCGGGACAAGCCCGGCTGTGTGTGGCGTGTGGGGCGTCCCCTACAAGTGATGACAATGTGCGGGTTTGTGTACCCTGGGCCCAGCAGGCGCTTGCGCTGCAATCTGGGTTACCGGTGGCTGGGCCTGCGCCCCGTATGGCTTCGCCTACTCCCCCACGCTTACATCTGACTCCCAGTGAGGTGCATACCAGTGGGGAGTCTCAGCCTGATTTGTCTACCAGGGTGGCTAGCATTGAGAAGCTGATTGCTGGCTCTACGGCACGTAAGGCCTCTGCTAAGGGGCGGCATCTGGCGCCTGGCGTTACCCTTTTTCCTATGGAGGCTGAGGAATTTTTTGACCTCGCCGGCTATACCCCCCCTGGAAGAGGGGAAATTGTTTTCTGATTCAGAATCATCTGATGAGCAGCCTAAGGGTTATGCTGATTCTGGCTCTGACCCATGGGCTCCAGATGATACTGACAGGCTTTTGGCTCACATTTTTGAAGTACTTTCTATCTCTCCTCCTGCCGCGGCTCCTCGGCAGCAGGGGGAGTTGTTTCACACTGCTAAGCCACGTTTGGAGTTTCCTGAGCAAACTCACTTTAATAATCTTGTGCTCAAAGAGTGGGAGCGACCTAGCAGGCTCCCTGGGGTGCCTAAGAAATGGGATAGGAGGTATCCCTTTCCTGCTGAAGCATTGGTCGTCCCATCCTGAAGTGGATGCACCAATTCTGGATTTGTCCAACACTTCTGTCATGCATACCCCTGGCTCTACTACCCTGAAGGATGGTGAGGACCGGCGCATTGATCAGCTGGCTTCCCATGCCTTTGCCTCTGTGGGGTCCGCGCTGCGTCCGGTTTGTGCCTCTACCATTACAGCTGTGGCTATTAGGACTCTGCTCAAAAGTATTTTAGATGGGGCTCCTGATGATGCTGCTAGTGAAGAGTATAGAGCCCTTCTGCGTTGTGAGGAAATTGTTGCATATGTCCTCTCTGCCTTGGATGATACCATTAGAATGTGTGGCAGGGCTTCTGCCTTGGCGGTGGCTATACGCCGCTCGGTTTGGCTGCGCCAGTGGGCAGCTGAAAACACTGCCAAGAAGGCTCTCACTGGGTTTCCCTTTAAAGGACTGCGTCTATTTGGGGATCACCTGGACCTGTTTGCTAAGGGAGGCAAGTTATCCCAGTGCAAGAGACAGTCTCGGCCCTTTCGGGGTTCAGGTTCCTTTCTTCCCTCCTACCGTGGGTCCAGAATGGGAACGGGGAGCTTCATTTGCAGGGGCCCGGGGAGATTTCTGGGGCAGGAGCAGAGGGCGTGGCTGCCCTGGCCCCTCCTGGGGTTCCAAGTCTTAAGTCTTCCCCTAAGCCCCCTCAGGCATGAAGGGGCGCCCTCACCAATCCGGGTGGGGGGACGGCTTCGGCTCTTTGCTCACGTCTGGAGGCGTCATGTCTCAGACCGGTGGATTCAGGAGGTAGTGTCCTCCGGTTACAAGACAGAGTTGGCAGCCTGGCCACCCCCAAGATTCATCAGATCCCGGATGCCTCAAGACCCCTGTCAGCTCTGGACCTGTTGCTTGCTGTGCAGAATCTACTGGAGCTGGGGGTCATCTGCCAGATGCCCTTAAGGGAAATGGGCAAGGGCTATTATTCCAACCTTTTCACCGTTCCCAAAAGAGATGGGTCTGTCAGACCCATCCTGGACTTAAAGCTTCTCAACAAGTTTGTCAGATCCAGGCATTTTCGCATGGAGACTCTGCGCTCAGCTGTAAGTTCACTGCGCCCAGGGGACTTCATGACCTCTGTGGACATCAAGGATGCTGACCTCCATATTCCAGTCTTTCCAGGTCATCAGAGATTCCTCAGGTTCGCTCTGGAGGATCAGCTGAGAGCTCAGGGAATTCGCATTCTTCCCTATTTGGACGACATTCTTATCACTTCTCCGTCCTTCCAACAGGCAGAGCTGGATACTCAGCGGGTAGTGACCACACTGGAGTCATTCGGCTGGGTGATAAACCACGCCAAATCTTCCCTGTCTCCCTCTTTGGTGAAGCCATTTCTGGGCATGAATCTGGATACAGCTCGGGCCAGGATCTTTCTTCCTCAGCAGAAGGTGGACAGTCTGCAAGCGCAAGCTCAGCTCCTTCTGTCCTGCCCTCATCCTTCCATCAGGCAGTGAACGCAGCTGGTGGGCCTGATGGTGTCCTGCTTCGAGGTGGTTCCAGTTTCCAGTTTCCAGTTTCACATGAGGCCTCTTCAACTCCACCTCTTGTCTGTATGGGACAGGGACCCTGTGTCCCTGGATCAGGTTTTGGTTCTGTCCCCCCTAGCCAGGCGGTCCCTATCGTGGTGGCTGGACTCAAGGAACCTGTTCCTTTCTGGCCCCTTGCTGGGAGACAGTCACCACGGATGCCAGTCTGACAGGTTGGGGGGGGGGCTTCTGGAGATCCCTAACATTCCAGGGGCAGTGGGGCCCTCAGGAGGCCCACGCCCATATCAACATTCTGGAACTGAGGGCGATCAGGTTGGTTCTAGCCCGCCTGACCCCGCACCTTCAGGGTCGGGCTGTTCAGGTACGCTCAGACAATCAGACGACGGTTGCCTACATCAATCATCAGGAAGGGACCCGGAGCAAGGGGGCCCTCAAGGAAGTGTCTCTGATCCTGTCCTGGGCAGAGGACAATGTTCCCTGCATCTCAGCTGTGTACATTCCGGGGGGTGGAGAATCTGGAGGCAGACTCTCTGAGCAGAGGAACTTCTCGCCTGGGGGAATGGTACCTCAGCAACAGGGTATTTCGCTCTCTGTGTCACCGTTGGGGTCAGCCAGATGTGGATCTGCTTGTGTCCCATCACAATCACAAACTTCCAGTCTCTGTCCCGGGACCCTCTGGTCTTAGCCATGGATGCTCTGACAAAGCCCTGGCAGGGTTTTCAGCTACTGTATGTCTTTCCCCCATTTCCCCTGTTGGGCAGGGTTCTGCGAAAGATAGCTCTGGAAGGGGTGCCAGCAATCCTGGTGGCCCCCCGTTGGCCAAGAAGAGTGTGGTTCGCAGACATCGTGCAGCTGGCGGTAGCATCATCTGGTCAAGACCTTTTTCCCGGGGGTTACTTATGTGCGCCCCCCACGTAAGCCTATGTTACCAGTCTGGGACTTGAACTTGGTCCTATCTGCCTTGCAGGGGTCTCCTTTTGAGCCTGTGCATGAGGCTGCTTTGTCCATTCTTACTCTTAAGGTAGTCTTTTTGGTGGCTATCACTTCTGTTAGGCGTGTTTCTGAGTTGGCGGCGCTTTCCATCAAGCCCCCTTACTTTGAGAGACACCAGGACAAGGTGGTGTTTCGCTTTAAACCAGATTTTCTGCCTAAAGTTGTGTCTGCTTTTCATCTCAATCAGGACATTGTTCTGCCTTCTCTGTGCCCTAATCCTAGTAACCCTAAGGAGAGGGCTCTACATTCCTTGGATGTGGTTAGGAACCTGAAGTTTTATTTGGTGGCTACTGCACCCTTCAGGAAGACCGATGCTCTTTTTGTGGTCCCTTCTGGTCCTAAGAAGGGTCTGGCTCCAGTTAAGTCTACCATCAGCAAGTGGATCCATCAGGCTGTGATTCAGGCCTATTCTGCTAAAGGGAAGGATCCTCCCTTCCGCCTTACTGCTCATTCCACTCGTGCTCTTGGTGCCTCTTGGGCCTTTCAGCACCAGGCTTCTGTTGAACAAGTTTGCAAGGCCACTATTTGGTCTTCTGTTAATACTTTTTCTAAGTTTTACAAGGTTGATGTCCGGGCTTCAGCTGATGCTGCTTTTGTCCGCAAAGTTCTGCAGGCGGCAGTGGTTTAATCTGCATATTGTTGCTTTTGGGGATCCCGCCCTACCTTACGGACACTGCTATTGGATGTCCCAAACGTAAGGAATTATCTCTGGAGCAGGACGTGCTGTATACTTAGAATAATACAATTCTGTGATTACTCACCTGTAGAATTGGTATTAAACGTATACAGCAGGTCCTGCTCCACCCCGCCCTTGTTTTCATTATTCTTAGTACCTCTGTATGGTGGTTGTTATCATGGTTAAAATTGTTTTATCATGGTTGTTTTTCTCCCGGCTTCTTGCTAACTGCTTGTCAGTACTGGGGAATTTGTGGGAGGTCCCTGGAATATAAGGGGCCGGGAGGAGCCACTTTTTTGCTGTCTCTACAGTCCAGCACCATCTTGTTGATGTATTACCCCAAACGTAAGGAATTATCTCTGGAGCAGGACGTGCTGTATACGTATAATACCAATTCTACAGGTGAGTAATCACAGAATTGTATTTTTTCAAAACACGTAATTCGGGAGGAGAGACTGATGGGGAGCCTCAGGTGGCAGCCAATGGTGGACTGAATGTCTGTTAAATGGTGGACAAGAGATATAATACGCTAATTAAATAAATGGCAGACTTGTTGTTTGCATATCTGTCTAATAGCCAAATCCTCTTGGCTGCTATTTCCCAGAATCCGCCTGCTTCCCGTACCTCTCGGCAGACGTACAGTGTGTTATGTGAGGACAAATGATTATTAATGTACTGTCCCTCTCTATTACTATAAACTGGTCAGGAGAAAGTAATCCATCGCTCATCACAGCTCAGCAGTCCCATTCATTAGGTTTAATGGAAGGAATGAAGATTGACTTTGATATGAAATCTACACAAGGATTAAGTCACCTGATCCCCAAATGCACATAAAAGGGATTTGCCACAGCTAATTCAGGATATTAGGAAGTATAACAGCACACACGCCAGGCAAAATGCAATCTATATAGAGAAACAAGCCTTATAATAAAGCTATGTGTATGTACATGTCCTCATTTCTATAGATATTTTAAATACGTGCTCTCTATTTTGCCCCATAGCAATCAAATTTCTTGTTTTTCAATGTCCAGTTTTCAGTTAAGGCAGGGCAGACTGCTTTGGGGGGTGATGGTGGGTAACAGTGCTGAGTGTAGCCCCAAGCATGCAGCCCACTTTCCACATAGTCTGTGATGGAATTCTCTAATTCCAATCACTCCCTCGCCTCTGAATTCATCTCTGATGCCTCTCCCATTACCTGGCCTCACTGTTCCCTTCCAAGAGACCCCAGCCCATTTTCAGCTTTGCAATGCTATAGCCTCAGCATCATAGCTGTGGGAGCCATACTCATCTAGGTGTAAAATGAATGTTGGGCCATGTCCACCATACCCATAAACAACTCTGCAACAAACTATTTAAAAGGAGCTAATGATGATTCAGATTTCTGCATTCTAACTAGAACATGCTGAATCACAAAAAGAGGAATCACAAAAAAAGCCAAAATGAATGGCGTTTAGAGAGGGGAAAGGAAAGGTACAGGGTCCTGGTGATATGGCAAGCCAATGGTCTCTGAAAATAGCGTTAGGTCTAACCAGCCAATGTATACCAAACCTCCAAACAGCAGAGCTGAGACATTAATATAGCGGTCACAAACTGTACAAATGCAAATCACTATAGTAGCATCTCTGAGATGGCAAGCTTTCCCTCCCACACGAGGGATTACATTTTCATGACACATCCCTCTGGCTACAGAAGAACATATACAGGGCCCAATAAAACCTTTTCACTGGCTTAGAGATCACGAAAAATGGTCTTAATAAAAATCCTCTAAAAAAACTCTATACCAGGGGTCCTCAATCTACTTCCTCAAGGCCCACCAACAGGTCATGTTTTGCAGATCTCTACACAGATGCGCAAGTGAAGTAATGAGTGCAACAGCAGAGCTATAGAGGTCCACAAAACATGACCAGTTGGTGGACCTTGAGAAGGAGGGTTGGGGACCCCCACCATTGTAGTATAATAGCCTTAAAGCTGACCTAAAGTAAAAATGATCTCTAAACCACCCCAGGCACCAAGATTTGATTTGTCCCACTTATGCCACTTCCAAAAATATTAACTCACCAATCTGTTTCTGGGGCCACATTAACGCATTACCTTATTTTTTGGCTTCTAATGGGGTTCATTGGGTCAACGCGCACACCTCTTGCATTTCCCATCCTTTAATCCCAGTGGGTCTTCAGTGGTTATGCAGGGCATGTGGGCAGCATGGGAGTGCTCGTCAGGCGAGTATTCCTGCCCAATTTGTAGGCCTCTTCTGGGATGGACTTTGCGGACAGGGTGGGAGATGCAGTACCATGAGGGTGATTTTGGCTTTCTTCTCTAGACTTTTGGCTGGAGGCCTTTTTACGCAGAGCTGATGAAATGATTACAGATACTATAGTATAAATTTATTAAACATCATTACAACTGAATTCATTCAGTTATGATGCGGATTTTACACCAGAGGTGACTTTACAGATACAAGATGCTTTGATCTTCTCACAAGTAATCCACTTTTATGGGTGATAAATGTCTTTTAACACAAAGAACGGGTTTGTCTTATCCCAGGGAAAGCTTCTGTGGAGTGATCATTAATGCATGAGTCTTTATCCCCTGAAAAATATTTAATAAATGTAACCATTCGTTTCCTACTGCTGGAATCAAAACGCTGTGACTCCAGCAGCAGCAGCATCACAAGAGAATGTAATTATAAAGATGTCTAAAGCTCATTGATTGCGATTACACAGCATTTGTTGCGCCGCGGCAATTGACACGCTGACTGATCAGCACCACTCTGGCTGCAGATTCTCTTAACTAGACTGCTGCTGGCTTATAGCTTGTGCTGGTCAGACACTCTGCAGTACTGATATTCTATATATAACTGCTGTAGACCAAATATAGGCCATTTTTGGGCACATTAACCAGCAAACCCTGGTGTTACTGTTCAAATAGACCCAATATATAGGACTTGATAGATCAGAGCTGGACCATGGCTGAGGTAAGGTTTTTTTTTCTTTGTGACCCCCCCCCCCCCCCCCATCCTAGCTCAGGGCTAGGGGAGTAGAGATGAGCGAACCGAACCAGTAGAATGTGGTTTCAACCCGAATTTCCAGAAAAGTTTGGTTCGTCCCTAACCTCACATGGGTCGCGGCAGAACACGCACCATTGGGGTCCACAGTGCCTCAGTGTTTAATACAGTTTAAAAAAAACAATCTTTTTCACCTGCCAAGGATTTTTTTTCAGGGGCAGCTCTGTTTTAGCTGTGCAGGCCCTGTCTATTTCTTAGTTGGGGTCCAAGGTGTCTCCTTGTAAAAAAAAACAAGGGGGGCAGCTCTGTTTTAAGTGTTCAGGTCCCATTTCTCTCTAAGTTGGGGTCCACTGTGCCTGCTTGTTAAATACAGTTTAAAGAAAAAACAAGGGGGGCAACTCTGTTTTAAGTGTGCATGCACTGTCTCTCTCTGAGTTGGGGTCCACAGTGCCTCAGTGTTTAATACAGTTTAAAAAAAACAATCTTTTTCACCTGCCAAAGAATATTTTTTTGAGGGGGCAGCTCTGTTTTAGCTGGGGTCCACAGTGCTTCAGTAAAATGTCAAGGAAAAGACATCCCTGTAATTCCTTCTACCACTATATACGTTGGGGTCCACAGTGCTTCATTACAATACTAAGTAAAATGTCAAGGAAAAGACATCCCTGCAATTCCTTCTACCACTATATAAGGATATAAGGAATAAGGATGTTGGTGCCAGTACCAACACTGTGGTTCGCAGCCATGTGCCCAGGGCCAGCCATGGTAGGGGCTGCATCCATTTCCCCAGGCCCACCACTGCTAGTAATAGCAGCGGAAGCAATGTAAGTGGCAGTAATAGCAGCAGTAATATACGTGGTAGTAGTAGGAGTATCAGTAATCCAAAGTTGTCCATTTCCTCCAGTAGGCATGTTATTTTGGACAATGCATCCATTTTGGACTGGTTGACTCACACTGGCTCCTCTCAGGAGGAGGAAGACTCTGAAGCAATGAGCCAGGTTTCAGTGAATTCTGTCTCTACTACAGCTACACGTCACAGTAAAAGAAGCCTTTCTCTTACATCATCTCTCTCTTTACTGTTTCTCCTAGTGGGGCACCAGCTTTTCTCAGCAGCCCAGTTGGATAGTGAGTGGATAGGAGAATTTGTTTGATGACAGCCAGCATTTGGAGTGTGTTGCAAAGCTGTTGGAGGTGGAAGCAGTGTCTGAGGCGCATAGCTGTGGCAGTGGGGGAGGTACTAGACATGGACATACTAACAGTTATGAAGGTGGTTTGGTGTGGGAATGCAGGTAGACCACGATGAAACAACGAAACAGGGAAGTGGTGAGGATCAGGAGGAGGAGTATAATGATGTTATTTTGGACAGGACCTGGGAACCAGGCAACTAGGGACATCGTCAGAGCAGGAGGATACTTCTGGCACTGGCAGCAACAAAGAGCTGTCCAAGGTAGGGCCAGATCATCTGCAAAACGGCACAGGGCTAGGTCTGCTGGTATTTTCTGCTTAGCAGCAAGTGTCGGCGACTCTGATGCGGCTTTTGCAGACTCCAGAAACATCCTGCCAGGGGAGGAGCAAAATCAGATGTTGGGAATTCTAGATCTTCTTATTTAGGGTACACTGCCGCGTGGCAATGCTTTATGCCTTCCATGGAGAACAAGTGCCAGATCTGCAAGTAGAAAGTTAGCAAAGCCAGGGCACACATCTAGTACTAAGAACCTAGGCACCTGTAGCTCCATCCCAAAGCTATGTGGGACAATCAAAATTATTATTATTGTTTATTTATGAAGCTCCATCATCTTCCGTAGCGCTGTACAAAGTAATAATTACAGACAAGGTAGAAACATACAGTACATGCCCTTCTTCAATTTCCAGGAAGCCAATCCTGTTGCTACCCCTCTAAAATGGGATTATTTTTTGAGTGCTTGTCAGATACTGCCGGGCCTACACAACAGGTCTCATGTCCTTTGGCCTAGTCTTTAAAATCTGGCCTCTGCTAATGCTACTAACACCAGCACCCTTGCTGTCTACTAAC
Source organism: Gastrophryne carolinensis (assembly GCA_027917425.1). NCBI lineage: Eukaryota > Metazoa > Chordata > Amphibia > Anura > Microhylidae > Gastrophryne > Gastrophryne carolinensis. Next base: position 459,184,352 of record CM051236.1, read on the forward strand.
AACAGCCTTACACAATCACCACATGTCTCCTGTCCCTCTGCCTAGTCTTTAAGTACTGCTAATGCCACTACTACCACCAAAAGCACCTCCACTGCCACCCACTGCTACTACTAGGCCTACAGAACCACAGTTTAACCCTGTGATGCCTAAGATGGGCACATTTTTCAAGGCTTGTAAAAAGCCATTGTTTTGTCTTCTTCAACTAAATTATCAGGATGCCAAACCCACTGCCACTCCCTGATACATTTGTGAAAACATTTTGAGGGCTTGTCTGCTACTGCCAGGCCTACACAATCACCACAGGTTTCCTGTGTCAAGTCCTAGTCTTTCTTCAACAGCTGCAGCCTCTGCTAATGCTGCTACTTCTACTAACACCAACAGCGCCTCTGCTGCCAGCCTGCCACCCTCTGCTACTGCCAGGCCAACATAAGCGCAGATCTACACTGTGATGTACAAAATGGGTACATTTATCAAGGCTTGTAAAAAAAGCCACTGTTTTGTCTTCTTCAACTAAATTGTCAAGATGCCAATCCCACTGCTACCGCCGTAAAAATACAATTCTGTGATTACTCACCTGTAGAATTGGTATTATACGTATACAGCAAGTCTTGTTCCAGAATATTCCTTACACATAGGTAATACATCCACAAGATGGCGCTGGACTGCAGAAAACAGCTTGTGGCTCCTCCTGGCCCTATATAAGTCAGGGACCTCCCAAAAATTCCCCAGTATTGACAAGCAGTTAACAAGAAGCCGGGAGAACAATAATAACAAAAATTCAAAAATGACATATGAACAATCACCATACAGAGGTAACTAAGAATAATGATAACAAGGGTGGGATAGAACAGGACGTGCTGTATACGTATACTACCAATTCTACAGGTGAGTAATCACAGAATTGTATTATTATACAGCACGTCCTATTCCAGAATATTCCTTACACATGGGACATCCAATAGCAGTGTCCGTAAGGTAGGGTGGGATCCCCCAAAAAGTAACAGCGGGCAGTTTAAACCACTGCCACCTGCAGAACTTTGCGACCAAAAGCAGCATCAGCTGAGGCCCTAACATCAACCTTGTAAAACTTAGAAAAAGTATGAAGAGAAGACCAAGTAGCGGCCTTGCAAACTTGTTCAACAGAAGCTTGGTGCTGAAAAGCCCAAGAGGCACCAATAGTACGAGTAGAATGAGCAGTAAGACGGAAGGGAGGCTCCTTCTCCTTAGCAGAATAGGCCTGTACAACAGCCTGACGAATCCACTTGCTGATAGTAGACTTAGCTGGAGCCAGACCCTTCTTAGGTCCAGACGGGAGCACAAAAAGAGCATCAGTCTTCCTGAAGGATTCAGTAGCCACCAACATCCAGAGAGTGTAAAACCCACTTCTTAGGGTTACTAGGATTAGAGCATAGAGAAGGCAAAACAATGTCCTGATTGAGATGAAAACCAGACACAACCTTAGGCAGAAAATCTGGCTTAAAACGAAACACCACCTTGTCCTGATGTCTCTCAAAGTAATGGGGTTTGATGGAAAGCGCCGCCAACTCAGAAACACGCCTAACAGAGGTGATGGCCACCAAAAAGGCCTTAAGTGTCACAATGGACAAAGGGGCCTCATGCAAGGGCTCAAAGGGAGACCCCTGCAAGGCAGATAAGACCAAGTTCAAATCCCAGACTGGTAACATAGGCTTACATGGGGGACGCACATGAGAAACCCCCTGGAAGAAGGTCTTAACCAAACGAAGGTGAGCAAAAGATCTTTGTAAGTGACCTTTAAGGGATACTAAGTTGAAGACCCAAATCCAAACCATGTTGCAGAAACTCCAGAATTCTAGGGACAAAAAACACCCGACAGGGAAACGACTTAGACTCACTAGACTCACACCAGTCAATATAAGCATTCCATACCCTATAGTAGATGGAGGACGAGGACGTCTTCCTAGCCCTAATCATGGTATTAACAACAGAGGCAGGCAGCCCCTTTTCCATCAGGATGGAGGTTTCAGCAGCCAGGCCGTTAAAGCCAGCGTTTGTAAATTGGGATGGCGTAGCTGCCCCTGAGTGAGCAGGTCTGGAACCTTGGGAAGGGCATACTGATCTACTGCCAACTGCACGTTGTCTGCGAACCACACTCTTCTTGGCCAACAGGGGGCCACCAGGATGGCTGGCACCCCTTCCTGAGATATCTTACGCAGCACCCTGCCCAGCAGAGGAAATGGAGGGAACACATAAAGGAGCTGAAAGCTCTGCCAAGACATTGCTAGTGCATCCATGGCCAAGGCCAGAGGGTCCTGGGACAGAGAGACAAAGGCTGAAAGCTTGTGATTGTGGTGGGACGCAAACAGATCCACATCCAGCTGACCCCAACGGTGACACAGGGAGAGAAACACCCTGCTGCTGAGGGACCATTCCCCCAGGCGAGAAGTCCCCCTGCTGAGGGAGTCTGCCTCGAAATTCTCCACTCCCGGGATGTACACTGCCGAGATGCAGGGAACATTCTCCTCCGCCCAGGACAGTAGCAGAGACACTTCCTTGAGGGCCCTCTTGCTCCGGGTCCCTCCCTGATGATTGATGTAGGCAACTGCCGTCTGGTTGTCCGAGCGGACCTGAACAGCCCGACCCTGAAGGTGTGGAGTCAGGTGGACGAGAACCAACCATATCACCCTCAGTTCCAGAATGTTGATATGGGTGTGGGCCTCCTGAGGGCCCCACTGACCCTGGAATATCAAGGACTTCCAGAATCCCCCCCAACCTGTCAGACTGGCATCTGTGGTGACTGTTTCCCAGCACGGAGCCAGAAAGGATCTGCTCACCAATAGGTTCCTTGAGTCCAGCCACCACGAGAGAGACTGCCTGACCAGAGGGGACAGAACAAACACCTGATCCAGGGACACCGGGTCCTGATCCCAAACTGACAAGAGGTGAAGTTGAAGAGGCCTCATGTGAAACTGAGCATATGGAACAGCCTCGAAGCAAGACACCATCAGGCCTACCAGCTGCATCCCCTGCCGGATGGAAGGATGAGGGCAAGACAGAAGAAGCTTGGCTTGAGCTTGCAGACTGTCGACCTTCTGCTGAGGGAGAAGGATCTTGACCTGAGATGTATCCAGAGTCATGCCCAGAAAGGACTTGAACATTGACGGTGACAGGGAAGACTTGGGATGGTTGATCATCCAGCCGAAGGACTCCAGTTTGGACACCACCGTCTGGGTATCCAGCTTGGCCTGCTGGAAGGACCGAGACATGATGAGAATGTCGTCCAAGTAAGGAAGGATGCGAATGCCCTGAGATCTCAGCAGAGCCATAATGCCCGCCAGCACCTTGGTGAATACCCTGGGAGCCCAGGTGAGACCGAAGGGCAAGGCCACAAATTGGTAGTGCTGATCCTCCAGAGCGAACCTGAGGAATTTCTGATGACCTGGAAAGATTGGTACATGAAGGTAAGCATCCTTGATGTCTATGGAGGTCATGAAGTCCTCCAGGCGTAGTGAATTTACAGCTGAGCGCAGAGTCTCCATGCAAAAGCGTTTGAATCTGACAAATTGGTTGAGGCGCTTTAAATCCAGGATGGGTCTGATGGACCTGTCTTTCTTGGGAACAGTGAAAAGATTGGAATAGTAGCCTCTGCCCCTTTCCTGTAAAGGCACTTGGCATATGACCCCTAACTCCAGAAGGTTTTGGACAGCAAGGCGCAGACCTTGGGCTAAAAGGGGGTTTTGAGCCATCTGGGATTTGATGAATCCTGGGGGCGGCCAGGCTGCATGTCTGCGGTCATGCCTGAGGGGGCTTGGGTGAGGAATTTGGCTTGAGACCCAGGAGAGGTCAGGACGGCCACGTCCTCTGCCCCTACCCCAATGGTCTCCACGGGCCCCAGTAAAAGAGCCTCCACGGTTAGTTCTGGAACCATGAAAGGATGGGAGAAAGGTACCTGTCCCCAGAAAAGACCGAGATGGCCATTTGCGTTGAGGTAACCTACCACCCTTAGCAAACAAATCCAAGCGTTGCCCAAAGAGACACAGGCACTTGAAGGGGAAACCAGTGAGAGCCTTCTTAGCAGCATTGTCAGCCACCCACTGACGTAGCCAGACAGAGCGGCGTTTAGCCACCAACAGGGCAGAAGTCCTACCACACATTCTAATGGCATCATCCATGGCAGAGAGGATATATGCAATAACTTCCTCACAAAGCAGGAGAGATCTATACTCCTCTCTACCCGCATCCTCAGATGCTCCATCCAAAATACACTTAAGTACCCCTTTAATGGCAATAGCCGTAATAGCAGAGGCACAAACCGGGCGCAGTGCCGTCCCCACACAGGCAAAGGCATGACAGGCCAGTTGGTCCAAACGCCGGTCCTCGGCATCTCACAGGGTAGTTGTGTCAGGAGAATGCATGACAGATGTATTGGACAACCCTAGAACGGGTGCATCCACCTCGGGAGGACATGACCAATGGCAGGAAAGGGATACCTCTTGTCCCAACTCTTAGGCACCCCGGGCAGCCTGATAGGCCGTTCCCATTCTTTGAGCACCAGATTATTAAAGTGAGACTGCTCAGGAAACTCCCAGTGTGGCTTAACCGTATGAAAAAGCTCACCCTGCTGCTGCGGAGCCACTACCGGGGGAGAAATACAAAGCACTTCAAAAATGTGACTCAGCAATCTGTCAGTGTCATCAGGGGACCACAGGTCTTCCCCAAAGGGAGTCCCAGTACCACCGTATATCTTATGTTGTTCCTCAGAAGATTCTGAATCAGAAAATAATTCCCCCTCCTCAAAGGGGTAGGGAACTGAGAGTGAGTAAGGGCCCTCATCCTCCTCAGGGAAGAGGGAAACCGCGGGCGATAAATGCAGCTTCTTAGCAGAAGCCTTACGCGGGGCAGACCCAGCAAGATGTTTCTCAATGCTGGCCACTTGTGCAGCTAAATCAGGTTGAGACTCCCCACTAGTATGCCCCGCAGTTATGGTCAGATGTAAGCGTGGGGGGTAGGTGAGGCCAGAGGGGGTGCACCACCAGGCCCAGTAACAGACAGCCCAGACTGCAGCGCAAGTACCTGCTGGGCACAGGGTTCACAAACCCTGACATCATCACTTATGGGGGAAACCTCACACACAACACATAGCCGGGCTTGTCCCGAAGGAAACCCAGGCCCATTATCCCCAGAGGCCTCCATATGGTGATTTGAATGGCACAATAGGCCAGTAAGGGTTAACGCTAAAGAGTTACCCAGGATGCCCCAAGAACCGCAAGGGAAGTGGGAGTTAGTGAGGGAAAATGGCCGGGAGAAACCACAGTGCTGAAGTATTCACCCACCTGGAAGACATAATCAACATTCCCATGAGAATAAGGCAGTTAGAAAAAACTTTAAGAAAAAAATCACCCCATCGGGGTTACTCACGGACTGCAGAGAGCCAGCAGCACCCAGCAGGAGACAAAATGGCGTCCGCAGACCTCGAGGGTCAGGCCGTGGAGTTATGAGGTAAATGCATCATTCACAGGGCCCCCCCCCCCGAAGAGCACGAAACGCGCCCACGTGATCCGGCCGGCCAATAGCGGCCCCACAACTCTGAGGTGAATGGGGCTGCCAGGCGCGGAGCGCAGTACAAAGCCCGGCGGCGTTGTATTAAAAAGTTACAATGCACTAAAAACATGTCACAGTGAAATACAGTGTTAAATTACTAGACGACCTCTCCCCCCCGGAGATCCCCCAAGGGGAGAGTGAGGGAGGATAACAGCAGAATTCCCAGGGACAATGATCCAAAGGACTAATGTGAAAAGTGAGGGTGGAGGGGGAATGAATAGGGTTTAACTGCACAAAATAACCTGGCAAAACCCATGAGGCAGTGGGGGCATCCCAAAAGGGCTCACCATTAGCCTAAACCGCCTACCCTGTTAGAGCAGGGACTGCGGTAGGAGCCTAGCTCCTCAGCACCATTGGTGCTTGCTAACCTACCTTCACCCGAACCTTAACAGCAGAGGCTGGGAGGCAGTAAATGGGACGGAACGGGTGGGAATAGTCTTGCAGGGCCGCAGGCATATAAGCCCCGCTCACCTGCGCCACAGAGAGCTATCTCCTGTCTTCGCAGTCCAGACGGCAGAAAGAACTGGGGAATTTGTGGGAGGTCCCTGACTTATATAGGGCTGAGAGGAGCCACAAGCTGTTTTCTGCAGTCCAGCGCCATCTTGTGGATGTATTACCCATGTGTAAGGAATATTCTGGAACAGGACGTGCTGTATACTTAGAATAATGGGATAGTTTTTTGAGGGCATAACCCACTAGTGCCAGCCCTACACAACCATCACAGGTCTGCTGTCCCTCTGCCTAGTCTTTCAGCACTGCTAATGCCGCTACTACCACCAACAGCACCTCCACTGACACCCTCTGCTACTACTTGGCCTACACAACCGCAGGTCTCTGCCAGGATGCACAAAACGGGTAAATTTAGTAAGGCTTGCAAAAAAAATCCACTGCTTTGTCTTCTTCAATTAAATTGTCAACATGCCAATCCCCCTGCTACCCCCTTTACAAATGGGATCATTTTTTAAGGGCTTGCCCGCTACTGCCAGCACTACACCACTACCACAAGTCTCCTGTGCCTCTGCTTAGTCTTTCAGTACTGCTAATGCCACTACTACCACCAACAGCACCTCCGCTACCACCCTCTGCTACTACCAAGCCAACACAACAGCAGGTCTATGCCAGGATGCACAAAATTGGTACATCAAAGCCACTGTTTCGTCTTATTCAATTAATTTGTCAAGATGCCAATCCCGCTGCTACTGCTGTAAAATAGAATCATTTTATGAGGGCTTGCCCACTACTACCAGCCCTACACAACCACCACAGGTCTCCTGTCCCTCTGCCTAGTCTTTCAGTACTGCTAATGTCACTACTACCACCAACAGCACCTCCGCTGCCACCCTCTGCTACTACTAGGCCTACACAATTGCAGGTCTACGCTGTGATGCACAAAATGGGTACATTTATCAAGGCTTAAAAAAAAAAGCCACTGAATCGTCTTCTTCAACTAAATTGTCAAGATGCCAATCCCATTGCTACCGCCATAGAAATGGGGTCATTTTTGAGGGCTTGCCACTACTGCCAGCTCTACAGCACTACCACAAGTCTCCTGTCCCTCTGCCTAGTCTTTCAGTACTGCTAATGCCACTACTACCACCAACAGCACTTCCGCTGCCACCCTCTGCTACTGCCAGGCCAACACAACCACAGGTCTATGCTGTGATGCAAAAAATAGGTACATTTATCAAAGCTTGTAAAAAAGGCTATTGTTTCGTCTTCTTCAACTAAAATATCAAGATGACAATCTCGTTGCTACCGCAGTAAAAATGGGATCCTTTTTTGAGGGCTTGCCCGCTACTGCCAGGCCAATGCAACCACAGGTCTACCCCCTGTGATACCCAAAATGGATACATTTTTTCAATACTTGTAAAAAGGCATTAGTTTTTTTTAACTTTGTAGGAACGCCAACCCTGTTGCTTCTACCCAATTCAAATGCTAATTAGTCAACTAATCCATGTTTTGATACAACTTTGGGTGACTTCAGAATGTTATAAAGGACTTTTAGGGCCCTCAACCATTGTTTTCTATGCATTTTAGATGCAAGTTCATCCAAACTAGTTCGGACCAAACCAAACTTTTTTGAAAATTTTGGTGAAACACCAAACCGAATCTTCTGAAATTACCCCTGACTGGACTTCGACTTTAAAAAGGACCTTCAACAGTAGGAGGTCCTTCCCCTCTTTCCACTTATTCCCCAGCGCTAAGCGTGATTTAGGCATTCGACACAAATTACACATTGAAGTATAAATTCCATTTTAGATACAAAATAGAATATAAATGCTCTTTTTACACCTTAGTTGGAATCACTTACCTTATCAAATCTTGTAAAAAAGGCTATTGTTTCATCTTCTTCAACTAAAATATCAAGATGCCAATCTCGTTGCTACCGCAGTAAAAATGGGATCATTTTTTGAGGGCTTGCCCGCTACTGCCAGGCCTACGCAACCACAAGTCTACCCCCTGTGATACCCAAAATGGATACATTTTTTCAATACTTGTAAAAAGCTATTCGTTTTTTTTTCACTTTGTAGGAACGCCAACCCTGCTGCTTCTACCCATTTTTTATGTGCTTTAAATTATTAAATACAGATGCAGGCTATTGAAATGCTAATTAGCCACAGCCAATTCAAATGCTAATTAGTCAACTAAACCATGTTTTGATACAACTTTGGGTGACTTCAGAATGTTATAAAGGACTTTTAGGGCCCTCAACCATTGTTTTCCATGCCTTTTAGATGAAAGTTCATCCAAACTAGTTCGGACCAAACCAAACTTTTTTGAAAAAGTTTGGTGAAACGCCAAACCGAATCTTCTGAAATTACCCCTAACTCGACTTTTAAAAGGACCTTCAACAGTAGGAGGTCCTTCCCCTCTTTCCACTTATTCCCCAGCGCTAAGCGTGATTTAGGCATTCCACACAAATTACACACTGAAGTATAAATTCCACTTTAGATACAAAATAAAATATAAATGCTCTTTTTACACCTTAGTTGGAATCACTTACCTTGGTCTCTTTAATCCCCTGCAGGTCATAGTGAAAGCTTAGCCCTGCGGCATGGCTGACATGAATCTCCTTCATTTCCTGCATCACATGGTGGATGCTGTATCAGATCTCTGAAATTTGACTGTCCTGGTCGATGCTACCATTGTGGCTTTCTGGACTCACGCTGGGACAGGGCTGGCCATGCATTTGGAGCATGCTTGTAGAAGAATTTAAATAAACAACGGGAAACCTTTGGAGTCCTGTTACAGCATCTTCAGTTCACTGCAGGAAATGATTGCACAGACTTCAGGTGAGCTCCTTACTACCTTGTTATTGCCATGGTCTGGAATGACCATTCAGTGTCCAGGCTGGCTTAGCTCCCACTGTCACATAAGAACTTCTACTGTAATTTGTGGTCCTCTCTAAAATGTGCCAAAACTACCAGGGCTCCAAGTTTATATGGATGCTTGGATTATGGTCTTCATAGACTGACTTGCAATGTTTTAAAACACTTCATCATTATATGACCTATTATAAAACCCTGCAACATAATTTTTTTAGTCATTGCGCAACCAAAATATTGGGACTTGTGACTAATGTTGGGTGAACCCGAACCGGGTTCCCAAACCCGAACAGTTTGTGTTTGAGTTTGGCATTCGGCCCGAACTTGGAAAAGCTGGCCCATCAACCAACTTCACCTGAAGTGTGCAGCAGCAGGAAGCTGTTGCTCAACTTACCTCAGTCCCAGGACCCGTCCATCAGTGGTCGCAGCTTGCCCACGGCAGGGGCTTCATAATAATCCCCATGAGTGTGGACACTTTACATTGAAAGCTACTGTAAGAATCCTCATTTATGGGGGAGGCCATATTTCGAAGCACCTCGAGGACATCACTTTGGCACACAATAATGGAAACTTTTAAAATGCCATTAAAATTGGACCTTTCTTTTAAATAAAATGCTTAATGTGATTAGTGTTATGTGGTATTTACAATGAGCTGTCAGTGCACTGTGTGCCGACCTCGGCCTTATTGTGCTGAACCAGACCTAACCTCGACACAATCAAGCTTTAGCTCCCTGTACACTCAGTATGGTAAATCAGGCCCTAGGTATACTGGAGCAGTGAACAAACGAGCACAACTTCACGTGCTAAATTGGTCATGCAGCATCACACCTATAACTTCTGGAAGTCTCGTCCTGCACAGGCTCCAAGCTAACATGACCGCTCAAGTCTGCACTTGGTTAGTGAAGGGCAACCTGAAATGATCCCATCCTTTCACTGTACATGATAAAAAAGACTTGTCCTCTTTATTGTCAGTTTCAGTTCATCTCTTCGAGCTTCTCATCCATGCAGTGATTTTATTCTCCGTTAAACATTCCAACCGGCCTCTTCAAAAAGAATGGGCTTAGTCAGGAATCAGAGCATAAATAAAATGAAAATTCCAACTTGCAAGCCAAATTTTAATTAGGACAAATATTAATCAGTGCTATCTTTAGGATCGGAATCGTTTGGCAAAAATTGTGAGAACCAAACATTTCAGCCTCTCTGAATTTAAAAATGAAAGTTTTCTCATTAGGGAAAAACAGATGTAGCCACTGAATTGTATACAGATAATATACTTTATATTGCACCGGTTCTATTGACTGAATGAAGTGTAAGAAAGTCATTTCACAACCCAGGTCCCATTAGCCAGAAATCTGTTACTGTCTTTCTGAAACGACTGGAACATATTGTATTATTATCACGCAGATAAATGAATTTTTGACTGGCTTTAATAAAGTGGCAGCATTTTTTATTTTTTTAAACGTTTTAAAATTTCCTTTAATACACTTTTCAGACGGAATGTTATTTTACAAATAAACATTTTATACCAAATGCCTGCATAATACTCACCCTTGTAAAGCATGCTGGGCTTTTGTATTGTAATATTTTACTGAGAAAATTGCAAGGGAGATGTAGCAAGAACCACCAACAATAGAACAACAGCAAGAGGGCTGAATTTTATGCTATCAATTGTGTATATTGCACAGCGATTATACTTGTGGAATCACCCCCCCCCCCTCCTATTGCCTTAGACTTTTGAAAGTTTACCTGAAGATGAGGAAAGAAAGGAGGAGGAAAGGGGGTGGGGAGTAGACGAGAAAAAAAATACATTTTCCTGTTCATCCAAAGTCACCTTGAAGTCCCATAATCATTTTGGACACAGGAAATAAATGTATCCCTGTAATAGCTTTAAGAGGAAGATTTTAACTACCTTGGATTTTTTCCTCTGGTCTAGGGCATCTTGATGGGATGTCTTCTATTCAGAAATGCCCAAGATAAAGGTATAGTGGGGATACAGCCCAGGAATGCTGCATAGAATCACCAGCAAGGTAAGTGTACCAGGTTATCCTGTGAAAACACACAGTGGGACATCCCAATTTCGTATACGCCACATGAAAAGGGAGACCACAGCTTCTTATAGACTGGTTGCCCCAGCTTTAGTGTATTTTTTGTTGACCTTCCGTAAAGCTAACCCATTCTGCTGTTCTCCTGAAAAAAGCAGTTGTTTCTGATTTATAGCCCCTTTCTAACCCCTCCCCCCCCCACACACACACACTTACAGCTTTTACTCTAGCATAACCACTTTTTACTTGACCAAGAGGTGGAAAAAAATCTACCTACTCCTGGATCACACTGTGTGAGACACACCTTGGATGGGCAAGTTGTTGATTTCTTTGTCCGCCTGTTTCCTTTTAAACAGATACTGTTACTGTGAGGTTTACTAGCAGTAAAGAAAATATATGTTGTTGTTGTTATTCTATAGGGAGAATGATACTGAAATACACAGAGAGATAAGCAATAATAACTAGAGTTAATGGAACAATTCCATTCTATAACTCTCAGAAACTAGAGAGAAAAGTGAAAGGCATTTCTTAGGACAGGAAATAATATTATCAACTACAGTGAATTCCTAGAAATCAGGTGTCTTGGAGATAAGACAAGTGTGTCTAGATTTTACACTCAGAGTTTAGTGTCTTTTATTTTAGAAAGTTATAACCATAAAGTTATGGCAAAAATATGTAACCGTCTGGCTGGTCCTCAGCCTCTCCTACAAACTGACGAGTTTTTGTGTGGAACTAGAGGTACCATTTTCCAGCAGGACAGACACGACAGTCTTTGTGGGCAAAATGATATGTGGTGTATATGTACTTAGATGTACTGCAGAATGTCATCTGGTTGAATCAAAGCAGATTATATACATATTATATACAGGACAGGCCAGCACATACTACATTGCTTTGAGGAGATAGAGCTGCTGGAATACATTACGCAGGGCCAGATTAAGTGTGGTGGAGGCCCCTGGGCACAAAATCTGGTGGAGGCCCCAGATACAGTATTTTTTTTCCTTTAAAATAATAGTCCAGCCAAGTAACTGATTGGTGGTTGTCTGGCACCCATCCACTTACTGGAACATCAGATCAAGTCCCTTGTGCCACCCATGTGCGGGTGCGTGTTTGTTGATCAGGAACCCCTGATTTGCCATTCTGGGTGGGGGGGTGTAGTGGCCCAGCTGGTCCAGCAGAAAACAGTTCCCTGCATTGAGCTGCCAGTGGCTGTGCTTGGTGACTTATGTGCAGTGAGCAGCCAATGATTGAATGCTCTGCACGCACCCATCACTGTAGCTTTGCTGCTCTACGCTCTCCCTCCTGCCTGTGGTGGGTTTGGCTGCAGATTTGCAAAAACAAAAAAAAGGCTTTCCCAGGCACTGGAGGGGGCGCTGATAGCTTTGTTGCTGGACCAAGAAAAGCCTCCTGGACCAGGAGAAACCCAAAGGTTAGTGGAGGCCCCCTTTGCAGGGCAAGTGGTGGAGGCCCCGGGGCTAGAGCCCCTTGCACCCCCCTCATAATCCGGACCTGACATTACGGGATGTTTCTCACCAATTTAAAGGACATATCTTTTAGGTACAGAATCTAATGAATGGCAACCACCCATAGCTCTGAAACACTTTCCAGTAAAACAGGGCCAGAAGTCCCGATCTTTCAAAACCAGAAGATAAAAAAAGGATAGGTTGCCAGAACAACCAAGGTAAAAAGTCCACTTTAATTTTAACCATTTAAAATCAATTGTGCAAAGCATAGTCCAAAATTGAAAGAATCAAATGTCAATAAGGGCAATGGAATTACAGTCTTTTTTGCATTTTGTACTTTCATTGTTAGCACATCTGCATTGTGCCCAAATATATGTTAAAGAAGGCAAAACTCACCTGTCATTATGAAGGCCACTTCCACCACCATTACCCTTGTTCTAGGACCTGTGAGCCGAAACCAAGAAACGATGGAATGCCACCCCATGTGTAGAACAACCCACAACAAGGAAGGGAAAACAGGACCAGACCACAGCAATGAAAGGTCTTGGGGATCAGGGAAAGCATGTAGCCACACCCACCACCAAGTACACACAAATGTGCAGGATCCCCAAAAAGCAACTCAGCCTGTCAACAATTACCGGAAATGTTTAGATGCAGTTGTTATGGTTTAAAGTTTCTCATACTTTTCCCACTCACAGACATGCGAGAAAGGCAGTTGTGCCATACTCATTACCTTTACAGTTGATGGATTGAACATTGGGCAATTTTTTTGTAACCTCATTCGCGATACACTTCACCACAACTTTATCCCTTGGCTGCCTGGTGTGTTCCTTTGCAGTTTGGTCATTTAGGACAACTGTACACGGATAATATATTACATAAAGTGGACTCCATTTATTAATAGGGTGACTTTTCCATTTATTAATAAGGTCATACTGAACTTTATCTATGGTCATGGTACAGGGGGTGAAAACATATGCATGCCCTAGGTTTGGAAAAGCACATATTATTTTCTTATTATACTCATACTGCTCTATCACATACAATCTAATAACACACATTTAAGTTTGTGCACTAGATATATATATATATATATATATATAATATATTTATAATTTTTAACTTTTCCGTGGCTTCAGCCATCACATATAATCTGCTGATTTGCACTGATTACATTTATGTCAGTGGAAACTAATTAGGTACATGTCATTTGCATCTTATTATTAACTGTGACTAGTTCATTTTCATATAAAGTATTTCAATTAAGTCTTCACTTTGTACCTAATTGTCAATCCATTACTCAGTAATGGTCAGTTGAATGATAAAACTAATTTTGTGACTTTTAATGGAATACTTACTTCACATTTAAAAAATGTAAAATGGCAGATGCCGTATACAATATGTGTGTGCCAGTATGTGTCAGTGTGTGTTTGTGTGTGCATTCAAGGAATTTATATTGAGATTTGTAATTTGCACTAACAAAAACGGTCTGTGAAGGTTCTCATTCATCCAGGTCATGGTATATCTGTAGGAATAAATCACGACAACTGTTTTATTCATTACTTGAAAAGGTTTCACAAGTCATCCAACTGGCTTACTCAAGACAGCAACAGAAAAAGGCAAGAAGAGAAAAAAAAAACTAAACGCTAATGAACACTGATAGAAAGAGAGAGAGAAAGCAAATGCAAAAGTGGGGTCCCCAGAGCTCAATGAGAGCTTTCTCTTAAATGGGGGGTCTGAATGGTGCTTGGTGTAACATATAAAGGCTTTCCAGTTTTTGAGAGACTCTCCTACCCTAGTACACCTGCCACCACTGCCGCACTTTAAAGCCCATTGAATGTAAAAAGCTTACCTTTAAAAACTCTTCCCCTGGCGAAATCAAGCCCTGTTATTGGCCGCCGTGGACAAGTGGTCACCAGGAGCTGGGTACACAGAGGAGGTGGACGCCGACCAGCGGTGACTACGGTGGCCAGTCGTGGGGCTCGATTTTACAGGGTGAGCCAGTTGAAAGGTAAGATCTGTGCTTCTTTGGCAACCCCTGCACCTGACTTTGATTCAAGATGGAGGCAATAAAGACTCTTTAAGAGCCTCCTACAGCAGGTGTACTTAACTGGTGGACCTTGGTCCTAATCAGGACCTCGGTAGGTGACCGGATCGAAAAGGAGATGATACATCTGCAGCGTGGCTCAGTCTTTGGGTCCGAGCAGCCTGGTATTGTAATCAGCAGGGGCATAATGACAGGGCACACAAGGGGAAGGAGTCCAGGGAGGTGGAGGAAATGCACGCTGCATGTCCTGAGCACTGACAGAGAGCCACAGGATTTTGTATACGAAGCCGAGCCACCGTCATATGCTGTAATGGGGCTTACCTGCTCTGGCCCCATTCATCCCTCTTATTTCCATCTCTGTTCCATCCATCCCTCTTATTTCCAGCTCTGTCCCAGCCTTTCCTCTTCTTCCAGTGTTGCCCCATTCACCCCTGTTACCAGTTTAGGGCCAAATAAAAAAAAGCTGCTGTCCGTTTTTTCCTCCATGACCAATAGAGATAATGTGGGGGGGGGGGGGGGGGAGCAGCCATTATTTACTTGTGCTAATAAAACATATAGCCCCTAGTGCGCTGATTCCAACTACAAAACACACAACTCTTCCCCCTCCTGGACCTTCAAACTGCCGCACGCGCGCTCTCTACTAAACTAAACTGAGTACCCCTGTCCTACAGGATTTGTTTTTTTTTATAAATTGAGTTGAGAAGCTCTACTGGGCTCTCTCAGCCAGTTCAGTATAGCAGGAGAGTCTATAGAAAGCAGGGCCGGCGCCAGCACAGGGCAAACCTGGGCAATTGCCAGGGCCCCTGGCATCTTCAGGGGCCCACTCAGGCTCACACTTGGCCATGGTATAATTATATAGTGGACCCGAAACACTGAATTCCGGGTGTTGTGTACAGACCTGCTCAGGGATGTCCTCAGCATCATGGGATGGTCAGCAACAATGGAGAAGGTGGCCTGGAATGGAGGAGGGCTATTGATGTAAGCTCAGAAGATGGCGTGAACCAGGTGACAGCTGACAAGGACTGGAGGGCGATCAGCAGCATTAGTGGACACCTTTGTGTCGGCGGAGCTGAAAGGGGCCCAGTAAGATTCTCTTGCCCAAGGGCCCCCACATGCCTGGAGCCGGCCCTGATAGAGAGTATAAAATTTGCAAATTATATATGTTCTCCTCCAGTATTTATTGTTTCCTTTGGGCACCTGTGATTTATAGCTATGCCTGTCTCTTTTATTTAGATAAAATCACAGTCTAAATGCTTCACGCTTATTGCCAATTGTTACCCTGTAGGAGAACATTTAATGTTGCAGAGACCCTAAAGATCAGCCAAGTGGACCAGGTTGCAATGTTTATTACATCCTTTCTCATCTCCTGTCTTAGAGCAATTCTTCCATTCTTTGTACTGAGTCCATCTCCAAGACTACTACTCCAACTATGCTAGAAATTGGCGGAGTCTCCAATCCCATGGTATAACCATAAGTAGGTGCTTCGACAGGAGACCGTATCCAGGATAAGAGGATTAGCTAAAGGGGAGCTGAAAGCCCTTCTATTAGATTTTTAGGATGTGTTCCCAGAAAGCAAAGTTTTGTGGGTATTTCCACCTGATATGTACAATATTGCTGTCTCACCTCCAAAATGCGTTGTTGTAGAGAGGCTGTAGACTTTTACGTTAATGGGACACCTTTACCAACTGGTTAACAGAGATTTTTTCTAATAAATTATATAAATAAAATGTTTATTTTTTCTGTCGCCCATCATGTAATAGCATTTTATTTTCACAGGTGTTTAACGTTAGCTGTCCTTTAAAGGCTTTTGTCAAGAATATTTTAGGATTTTTAACTTCATACCATTTGGTGTTACAATCGAACCTTCAGACTGGTATAGATAAAAATAAAAGCACACATTGTACACAAAATTGTAATTCCTTTTCCCATTCACTGACACTCACAATTCAGGACTAGAATAAAGCTGCACAACTCCCCGATCAGCCAGAGGTCACAGTTGGCTGCTATACAGTATTGTCGGGGAGCCGGGTTATGCACTAAAAATAGCGTAATTACCTTGTACAAGGTAATTGTTTCTGCAGCCAATCACATTGTGACTCTCACTACTGCTGAGTGGTTTAAATGAAATGTGAGGCAGTGAATATGAATTCCTGGCTCATCATAACATTAGGCAATCTGTTGATGATTATCTGTTATCATAAGGTTCTCAGTAGCATCTCAGCAGGACTAACACATGCTGAGCTTTATAGGTTTTTTGTTCTCAATGGCTTCTCTAAGGGCATATCGTTCTCTTTGACAAAAACTTTGTAAAGTCGAAAGGACAGGTGGTACTTTTCTATCACGGTAGGGAACGTGCTATATTATATATAATATTATGTACAGAGAATACACAGAGAAAATAAAAGTTTTTTTCATGGCTACCCTTAGGCAAAAGTTTAAATATTTGCTCTGTTGGATTAGCCAGAGAATTTTGTTAGTATAGGTTGGAGCTCACAGAAAACTGGCATGAAGCAGAGTGAAGAGCAAGCCTATTAAAGAATTAATTATTTTCTACATAGGTACCTTACAGTAGCCTTTGTGTTTGCAATCAGGCCATGGGGAAGAACCTTTAAACAAAAGGGTGCAAAGATTTCAGAATGATGCCCCCCAAACACACATAGGTACATTCACACAAAAGGTAAGAGATAGAGGGAATGCAGAAACATAGACAGAAGGGAATTTGGAAAGAAATGGAGAAAATGGGGTTGAAAGAGAGAGACAGAGAGAACACAATAAGAGAGAGAGAACAATGAATGGGGGGTGTGGAAAAGAGGAAAAGAAGGAGGGGAGGTAATAAGATGAAGAGAGAGAGATGGAGGTCATGTGAAAATGAAAGTGTAAAATATATGAAAAGGAGGGAATGTGAAAAGGTGAAGGAAGACGGAATGTGGAAAAAGCGTGAGATGGGAGAAATGTGAAAAAGAAACAAAAAATGGGGATAAGGAAAAACAGAATTAACATAGGGAAACGAAACAGCAAAAGTTGAGAATTACAATAAAAATGCCAATGATAAGGAATAAGAGAGACAGAATGAAGGTGTCAAGCGTGTAAAATTAAGATATTTTCTAAGAGCTTTCTCTCAAAAGTAATGCATGAATGGTGCCTATTGAAGCCCCTGTGAAGAGACTGGGTTGGTGCCCATGTGCAGTGGCACAGTTCGCCAACCTCAAAGGCCGACCACGGAGGGTGTTGATTCCCTTTTGCTGAGATAGAGAAAGGGGATTAGCATTACATTCCACCCTGACAGCTCTAGACTGGGCAGCGCAAAATTACCACTAGATAAGATTCGCTAGTGCAGGGGGCACCTGTGAGCTCAGACAGTGAATTCAATTTGTCACCATTGGTCACTTGGTGCTGCAGACTAACAGACAGCTCTAGGGGAACATGGAAGCCATATATGCTGGCTGCCTAGTCTTGGGTTTGTTGTGAAGGGGCACAGTATGGGCCAAAATCAGAATGCCTCCATAGTGCAGGGTTAAGGAAAAATGATCACCTGAAAAAATACAAAACGCCCTCAACAGTTTTCAGCAACAGTTTATCATTCATATTTCATGTGGTACTGACAATATGGAGATCCTCTTGGTTGGTTGGTTAAATTAAAAGTAAATGCTACTTCCAATGTTAGAAATATTCCATAAGCTGTTCAAGTGTCTAAACTTTAAAGCCCTATTTCCTTGGAGAAGAATTAGCAGCCAGTATGGCGGCCTGTCCTTGGTGATGTGCAATTACATTAATCCTCAAATATTAGCTGAAAACAAACTAGAATATTGCTGAGAAGCTTGACACAGCCGATTAGAATTGCTATTTTTTTATTTGCCGGTGACAGCTCGGGGGGAAAATCTTGCTGCGGGATCAGCGCAGACAGGTAAAATCAATTACAATCGATCAGAGATGGGTTGTTTAAAAATGTACAAATGGAGGACTGGAAAAACTGTAATTGGTTACGGCATTTAAATCCTTCTTACTAAATCTCCCAACTTTCAGAACATAGCCAAGTGCAACAATTTCGATTACACGTAACAAATTAACCCAAACTAATTGTGTTCACACTAGATAGATGGATGTGCTAGGGTAGGAGAAGGGAATGCACTTGGGTCATATATCTTGGGTAGAGGGGGCGTCTGTATTGTTTTCTTTATTTATCAGTTTGCTCTTAGGGCTACTTGACCTTTAAAATACCATTAAAACTAGTAACCTTTCCAATATCATTGCTAATCTGAACCAATCAAGCTGAAGGAGGGAGGACATCTACACCGCTGCAGCAGTCCTGGCGGACACAGGAAGTCGTGCAGATGGCTTCATCTCCACCACTGTGCAGTGGTTTAGTATAGTATAGCTAAACTGACCTTTTTTGGGGTCCTCAAAGTGGGACAGTTTAAATTAGTTTGTGGGTGATGGGAGTGGTAGAAGTGTGGTTTAGCGTGTGGCTTAATTACGGGTCACATGCTCAAAGAATATTCAGTCCATAAAAGATGCTGATGATGGAGCAAATTCTCAGAAGTCTATGTATTCCACTATGTCCATTCAACCAAAGAGTCTCAGCTGTCGTAAACCACCCAGACATCCAGCAATCTGCACTTGGTGGGTCCGTCTTCGCAATGTCAGCAAAGTGGGACATTTAGGTTTTCACATAGTTTTCAGAGGGACAGGAGCCTCAGAGTGGGACTGTCCCACCAAAAGTGGGACATCTAGTCAGTTTAAGTATAGCTGCTTTGTTGAGGTTTTCAGGCACTAATGGTTGGAGTCGTGCTAATTATCTGGTGAAGAAAGTGGGAGCTTTTTGGGTGTGAACTGCAATCCATGTACTCTTTATAACTTTAAAGTGGAATGAAACCTGTGATTTTGACTATTCCAGGCCATACAAACCCGCATTTCCCCAGTCCTACCGTGCATGTACGGGCTCTTATCCAATCTCAGCCATTTGTTGTGCATATTATTGCTAGGCAATGGCTCTGTTTAGGGCAGTCAGGAGCGACAGCATCTGCATCCCCAGATCTGAATGGCTGGGCGCAGGAGCATGCCTTAGCCTAGAAATGCTGGGGATGAGGTCACTCTCATTTCCCCTGGCCTACCCCCAAATTGGGATGTCCTGCTGTTTGACACCCCCCTGTGTCACTGCGAAATGCACCTTTGCCATGGCTTCCACAGCTTTGTAAACAATGAAAACTAGATTTTGCAGGGGCGAGGTTGCGGTGGCAAAGAAAGTAGTCCCTTCAATAAATGTCCTGCCGCCATACAAGTTGAGGCATTTGGGGAGGGAGGGTTTGCTGTGGGGGAAAAGTAATTTATTCAGCTTTAGAACATTTTATAGAAAAGGTATAAGGACCTTCTAAATGTTCCTGATGCGCTTAACGTTTTTTAGGCTTCTTCAAGGGAATACAGGTCGCTGCTTATAAAATGACACAAGCATGAAAAATGTTGTTTTTGTGTAGCTAATGTGGTAAGGTGCAAGGGGCCGTTATTGACGGCAGGTATGTAGCACCAATGTACCTGGCATTGGTGCAGTAAAGCCGTATAGCTTGTTTTCCAGCATCAGCTGCTGGTGGCAGTTTGCTGCTGATGATTTAGAATAGCCGAAAGGCTAACCTGGGACGGCTTTACTGGGATGGAGTAGAGCAGGGTGGGACTCTATCCCACTACCCAGGTCCAGGTTTTGCGGGCTGTTTAAATAGCCTGGGGAATCAGCTGTGCTCTGTCCTTTGTCTAGAGCTCACATGGGAGTGAGACTCTGTGAGCCTGGCTGAAATCTCCTGTGGAGGCTGTTTCATGCGGACCTGAGGCCTATTTGGACTGTAAACAGGACGTTTGCTCAAGGACTAAAAGCCGTTTGCCTGATTGAATCATTTATGCTGCTGTTTCCTGAAAAAGGTGATGTAACCTGGATGGACATATGCTTTTGTGGATTTATGTGTGAAATAAACACAGACTTTACTTTGAACTGTTTGCCTCCGCCTCTATACTGCTGACACCCGGTCGCCTTCCAGAGCTAATCTCCACACTAAGTACCAAGGAAAACCTCTTTGGAAACATTTGTTAGTTTTGTTCATTTTGGTTCATGCGTTAATTACCACGCAGGCTCACTTTTCAGACCCTCTCTGTGCATGTGTAAGGGGGTAATTGGGTAGCCAAAGAAATAGAAAAATTAGTTTAACTTTAGGACAGTTTTAATTGGGTTAAGCACAAGAGACTAGGAACTAGGAAATTGCTTGGCAGGACATGTAGTAAGGGGTAAATGACACTAGATCACTCTTACTCGATAATTTTGTGACATAAAGTGGAGGGAAAATCTAGTTAGCGCTGGCTGAATTTTTTCCAGGGTGTATAAACAGACCCGAGATGGTAGTAGGACAAGAGGAGGGAGACAGAGAAGCAAGCTAGATAGACAGACAATAGAGATGAAGAGTGTGAAGAGTTTCGTAGATGTGTGCTGAGGGTAGCACAGCAGATGGCTCAATGAAAGGAAGATCACAGGTTGTACAGTTGGAAGAGTACCACTTCTGGAAGGCACAAGGGAGAGAGGCCAAGGTTTATGCACCCCCTGGCCTTGAGGGAAAGAAAACCATGTTGGGACAGAATCTGGAGGACATTCCAGGTGAAGAACAATTACAGTCGGTTGGTGCAGGGACTGGTATGCCAGAGCAGAGGTAAGGAAGGGAGAGGTGAGCTGAACAGGCTGGAGGTTAGCAAAGGTACAGTGGAAGAGATAAGCAGAGGTGAGCAGAGGTGAGACCAAAGGAGAAGTGATGGACACAGGTGAGGTGGGATAAGCGGGGAATCGGTAGGCAGAGGTAAATTAAGGTGAGGTGGAACAAAGGTGAACTGGAAAGAGTAAAAATGGTATTTCCATACACAACCAACACATCAGCATACCTTCTTTTTCACGTCGGGAAAGAGGGACAATTGTTAAATTAAGCCACATCCCCTCATTGAGGAATGGACAGGAGATGTAACAGTTGCAACAATATAAACACGTTGATTAGGCAAATTAATAATTTATTGTTGCAAGTCTGTGTGTTAAACCTCAAAGAGGGACACATGAGAACAACCAGGGACAGGAGGACATGGACTCAAAAGAGGGCCAGTCCCTCCAAACAAGGGAAAGTTGGGAGGTATGCACCAGTAGCACATGTACAGTATGCCCCGCCTCTACAGGGAAGTTCACCAGTGCCTTACTTCCTGCTTTGTGAAATGGAAAGTCACTGCCCTCTAGTGGTCACCCACTTGCACTTCAAGCAAGATCTCAGCTTCTAAAGCAGTGAAAACAGGTGAGGGGCCACATTGCGACATGCTCGCAGGGAGGGGGGGATCTAGATTGCTGGAAATCCCCTGCGCAATGCCCCTCTGCAACACCATGAAATCCTTACCTTGAAGTGGACCAAAACCCAGAATTTGGACTATCCTGGGTTTTGGTCCTTTGCCCGGGGGCCCGCTGTGTGAAACCCCCAGATCGCCGATGCAAACTCACTTCTTCCCGTTCCTACGGTGCATGCGCCGCCGCTCTTCCAATCAGCGCGCTCGGAGTCACTGACTTCACGTCATCTAAGGCCAGCGGTTCCAAGTGTGCTGACGGTTGCCTCCACCCGCTTCCCTCTAATAGAGAGCGTGCCTGCCCAAGCCATTCACAAAAGCCTGGCGAGGGAACGCACCCTGCTAGAGGGATAGCGGGGATGCGGCCACGGCTCAGGCATGTGCCCTTGGACCAGGAAACAAGGTAAATGTATGGGGTGACCTGGGGGTTTTACACAGTGGGGGAGGGAATCGTATGGTGTGGGTTTTGGTCCACGTTAACCTCGATCCTGGAAATGGAAATCCTCCAGTTGGCCCGGTGCGAGGACCACATTTTGGCCGCAGGTCGAGGTCAAGATAAGGAATTCAAGGTGTTGGGTGGATCCTATTCGACCCTGTCATGATGCCACCCACACATGTTGAATAGAAAACGGGTGTGGGGCCGCTTTAAACATGCTAGGGGTGCTGGGGGCCGCAAACGATGTTGGTGCGGGCCACAGTTTGGCTGGCCTAGAGGAATGCTGGCTGCTGGAAAAAAATGTGATGGACAGTCAGTAGCGATGGCCAAACCAGAATAAAGAAGGGGGTTTATTTGTGAAAAGAAATTCTGGGCACTGTTGCCCGTTTTATGTGATTTTTTTCCAACCTAACAATCTGTGTAACTGTATTTTATTGAGCGAGGCTCAGCAGATGTCACTTTCCATATTTCTGCTGCCTATTTTGTAACATACCTATATGAATAGATAAACATGCCACTCTCCAGCACAATATATGGCCCTCCTGATAGCAAAACAGTGTTATTCTTCAGCCTCTCTGCACTACTGAAGGGCATTTACAAAGTTACCTAAACCTCAAAAGGCACCGAGCAGCAAAGGAGCGATAAAATACAATAAATGGCATAGACTTCATGTTTTTTATTCTATTCGTTGGACATGTTCAGAGATAAAAACAGACACTTAAAAGCAGCATTGTACAATTAAATGAAATTACATTATAGAGCGTGTCAGTATAAAGTATTGTACAACGAAAAATGAAGCATCCCTTCTCAGTCCTAATTTATATTCACAGAAGATTTAAAGGGGCATGTAATATAATAATGTGATATCTTAAAGGGGGCCAAAAACCCCGCTTGGCTGGCTATAGAGTCTAAAAGACTCCAGAGCTGGAGATTCCCTTTCCCTGTGGCATCCTGAGGCTATGAAACCTTCCCTTTCTGCAGTCCCAAGGCACATGAGTGGGCCACAGCAGGGGGAATGGGTGGATTTCACGAGGGGCATCCCAAATTGATATGCAAAACCATAGGCTTTGGTCCACTTTAAAGCATAAATTACAACAAAACTGACTATCCTGATATCAAGGTTTACAGGTTAACCTGATGATTTCTCCTCTGAAAAAAAGTGGGCATGGCTCTTGGCACAAATTTAGAAGAGGTCCTCACTCCTTAAAATTTCCAATGCTTTATTATTCAAATCCATAAAATCATCTCCATCGTAATCACGCAGTCTAAAAGCAGTATAGGACCCTGGAAGATCAAAGGATGCCACGCATTCTAACGCGTTTCGGACGCAAAAAAGAGGTCCTTAGTCATAGATAAAAATGTGGCAAAAAAAAAACTTTAGCAGGTTTTAATTCTTTATATAGAAGAATGTCGGATACCCAAGAAAAATTCGAAGCTAGTATTGTGAGTTTAAAGAAACGAAAATACCAAAGGGATACCAACGATTACCTGGATAATAAAGTTGGTGATACTGCTAGTAACATCCAGGACTTTTACCAAGATGGGGTCATCAAAACATCTGATGACATCCATGTCTCGGAAGACATAACCTACATACCTATTACCTCTAATGTTTCTGAGTTGTGTAGAAATACAGATATTGAACAACTCCAATTTGAGCTTGGCCAGAGGTCCGCCTTTTCATGCATAAGTGCTCCTGCGGCACCCCAATTCGGTAATCCTGATTTCTATCCTGTGAATTCAAGGGGGATATTTTAACCCTGTTCCAGGATTCTGTGGAACAGGATCTCCTTGATCTCAAACCGGATAATTTCCCGGGTCATAAGAATAACTTGTCATCGCAGGAGGCCAAGGCCCTTTCTGATCTTAAAAATAACGATCAAATAATTATCAGGCAGGCAGATAAGGGCGGCAAGGTTGTCGTCCTTAATAAGCTAACCGACCGGGAGGCATTACGACAGCTCAGCGATGCCGCCACATACAGAAAACTTCCTGGTGATCCTACTAAAATGTTCCAGGATCTTCTCTGCAAATTAGTAGATGAGGGGTTGGCCCTGGGTGTCCTGTCACCCAGACCAGTTGATCATCTTAAGGTAGCCAACCCTGTTATCCCATTGTTTCATCACTTACCCAAGATCCACAAACAAGATAACCCCCCTAAGGGTAGACCCATTGTGGCGGGTATAGGGGGTCTCAATGAACCCCTGGGTAAGTGGTTGGACACCATGTTGCAACCATTGGTGCTTAGACTCCCAGGGTTTCTACGGGATACGGGTCACCTTATTCAACTTTTGTCTGGTATAACATGGGAGCCAGGATAACTCTTTTGTACTATGGACGTCTCGTCCCTTTACTCTTCAATCCCACATGACCTTGCCATTAAGGCCCTTAAGTTTCATCTTCAACACTACTCGGATCATAATTTTGATTTATGTTCTTTCATTATTATGACCACTGAGTTTTTGTTACAGCACAATTATTTTGTTTTTGATGGAAACTTCTATCTACAAATGAGAGGAGCTTCTATGGGGGCCCCCTTTTCGCCCTCTCTAGCCAACCTATATATGGGTTGGTGGGAGCACCATGACAGAAATCAGTGGAGACCCTCGATTGTCACTTTTTACAGATATATTGACGATCTGCTCCTAATTTGGAAGGGTACCAAAGACAATCTGACAATGTTTATGTGTATTGCAACTGTAATGATCTGAACTTAGAATTCACGGCCCATATCCACCCTGCTGAAATTGAATTCTTAGACCTCAAATTGATGGTTTGTTCTCCAAACCGCGGCTTACCGCAAACCCACTGCGGGCAACAATATATTACGGGCATCTAGTTGTCACCCTCCGCATACCATCAAATCTATTCCAGTCGGAGACATGGTCCGCAGTAGGCAGAACTGTTTCCGTCTGGATTCTTTCCTTGAAGAATCTGCTCAAATACAGTCCAAGCTAGCCGACAGGGGGTATCCCCCCTGGATGCTATCCAGGGCAAAAGATATAGCTTTAACCAAATCTAGGGACACCATTCTGGGTAACAACAAAAAATGGAGGAACCACTCAGATTCTTTTGAAGGAGGGACTTTTAGCACTCCTTATACTCTAGAGTTCCAACAAATCAGCAGAATCATTAAGAGCAATTTACCTATCTTGAAGGCTGATCCCCTTCTTAAAGGAATAGTAGACAAAGAGGTCCGTGTGGTGAGTCGTAAGTCCCTCAGCCTTGCCAATTCCCTGTCACCCAGCTTTTTTCAAATATCCAGCTCTGGCAATTCCACGTTGCTGGCTACCACGGGATTTTTCCAGTGTGGTGCCACCCGCTGTGGCTTATGTAAATTTGTGAATAGAGGCAACAAATTTGCCTCCACGGCTACGGGTAAGAGTTTCCCCGTGAAATCCCTATTTTATTGCAACTCAAAATCAGTTATTTACCTTGTTACGTGCATGTATTGTTACAAGCAATACGTAGGATGCACCAAACGCAAATTAAAAGTGCGAATATCGGAACACCTACAAGGGATAGGCAAATTTGGTTTCACAAAAAATTCTAACGTCGCAAAACACTTTAATCAACAGCATCAAGGGTGCGACGTTTCCATCAAAGTGAATGCTATTGAGAGGGTTCATTTGGGACCGAGGGGTGGCGATATTCAGAAGAAATTACTAACTAGAGAAGCATATTGGATCTTTACTCTTAACACACGCTTCCCACAAGGTCTCAATTACAAATGGGACATTTCATTCATAACCAATAGATGACCTTAGCTATGTACAACTTGTCACTTTTTCCTCTCTTTAATATATTGTCATCTTGTGTTTTTCAATGCACTCGTTCCCCTCTTTTGGTTTTTATTTGTCTTATCACTACATATATTTGCTATGCTATCCTGGGTATATGACAGATCAGCTGTTGATCTGTTATTACCTACTATCATCATGAGTATTACTTTCACCTATGATCCAATTCTATATATGTCATGGCTGTTACACTCTTATACAACTCTGTATTTTTCTTCAGCCATTATTACTACTCTTATCATTATATATGTGGACGTCATTTTTTGACATACTATTGTTGCTATGGGTCTTTCCTGTTCTCGCCCCCTTTTTTATCACTTGTTAATATGCTGTTGTTAATTAATTTTTTCATATATGATTAGTGTCATGGGTCGACTGCTGCCACCCCACTGCCACCCCACGGCCACCCTCGGCTGCTGCCCCATGGCTGCAGCTTCACGGCTCCCTCAGCTCCGGTGCCGTCCGCCACATGGCTCCCTCAGCTCCAGCAGCTGCTGTCTCAAGGCCCAACCAGCTCACACTGCACCTTCGGCTGTGGCCCCACAGCTCCCTCGGCTCCAGCGGCTGCTGTCTCATGGTTCTCTCAGCTCTGGAGGCTGCCACCCCATGGATCCAATGAGTTTGCAGCTGCAGGATGGGTGTCTGACCTGTGGCAGGGCTGGAAGGCTAGCACAGGCTGGCAGGCTGGTGATTGCTGGAAGCCTAATCAAATGTGCACGTTCACAGCAAGGGAGAAGAGAAATGAGAGAGGAGGGTGGGTTTTAGAGCTGCAGAGAGAGGCAGCCAATCAGAATGTCAGGGTGTTTCCGTTCTTGGTCCACTGAATGTTGATTGATGGACCAGATCAGCGGGGTGGGGATTGACAGCTGAATAAGGAAATGATTTTCCTCATGAAGGAGGCAGTCAAGAAGCACATCACTGGAGCCACTCAATGAAAGGTAAGCTACTGATATAACTTTTGAATTAAATAAAAAAAAACTGCCATGGCAGCGCCCCCACTAATCAGACAATCTTTGTGGTCGCACACTCCAAAGGTCCTGATCACTGCGTAACATCTGCCTGCAATATGTTGATTGACATACGTTTTCTCTGCTAACTCTGATTGTAACTTATGCATTGTATGTATATGATTTGTCTAATGTGCTCTTCAACAAATCGATATATAACTTAATCTTAGGCTTCTTTGTTAGCTTTATGCCGAACTCACACGCCTGTATTTCCAGCACTACAGCACTATATCAAACAGACTTGGTGGCATTACTTCGGGGCTCAGTTCACTAGTGGTAGTGAAACAACCCCACAGCCTGTCAGGGTCTTGAAGGCCTGTATTAAAGGAAATGCGTGATCTCATGGGCAGTTATGTCAGTCGAGGCCATGAGGTATGGATTTCATTACAAGAGGGTTAAAGGCACTAACCTGGCTAAAACAAAACAAACTAGCTACTCACCTTTTGTCTACGATAGATTATCGCTCCTACTTTGCTACTCTGGGTTTGTGATCTGCCGTTCAGTCACTAGCGCATCTGTGATGAATACCCAACCCCTCCATTAATCACGCCTACACCAGAGTGGCAGAGTAGGAATAATCAGCTATGGAGAACAAAAATTAAATATCAATTTTTTTTTGCTTTGATGGTCCCTTTAAATTCATGCGCCGATAGGTGGAGAGCAAAGTGCATTTACTTCAAACATTGTAGGTTAACAAAATAAATGTTTACCTTTTTACAATATCCTAGAAGTTTTATGAAGACACCAATCATGCACTTCCTATTTACAACACTTATTCTAAGAAACATTTTTACTGACCAATAAATCAAAAATCATTTCTTATAAAAGTGCCCATTGCCTAACATGTAATGGCAGCCCTCTGTCACATTAATAACCTCGGTCCCCTCTTTATCAGGCTCCAAGCAACAGCCATGACTGTTATCTAGCTCCAATTAAACATTTCTTTTAACATAAAACACTTGTGTACACAAAGCCAACATAATTCATGCCTGTTTCTACAACCAGATTGCCGATGGAGTATAAATACTTATCTCTAAAGAACAAAGAACAGTCACGCCGCCTTTGTGTCGCAGCTGTCAGTACCTTGGTGGCTTGGAAAAAATTAAATGACGCTCAGTAATTGTTTTAGAGAGATTCGGCTTTTCAAGGCACTATAAGATTGCAGGATATATGGCTTTAATCACGTCATCTTAAAATGCTGCATAAAATTACAATAAAAGGTTCCACAACAATTTAAGTATCCGTCCAATTGGACAGTTACAAATCTATTTAATTTTATTCTCCCTGTAGTCAGAATATGTGCCACTGCCGAGCTATGCATTATTCAATTAAAACCAAAGCTTTAATCTTTTTTTTTTTTAGATAGTTTCTTTTTCACCCCAAAATAAGATGGAGACAGGCAATGAAATATGGAATGGATGGTGGAGCCGCCAAACTGTCACAGTGAAATGGAGACATCTCGCATGCGTAATAAAGTATTATAAAGTGAACACATAGAAAATAACTAAACATTCATTGTTAGCGCCAGGAAAATGTCCCTCTCCGCATACATTTGGGTGTCCTCTGAGAATTTTTGTAGACTTTGATCATGCTGTCTTTGAAGTTACGGTCTTTTAAAGGCATTGCATTTCAAGAGCAGCCCTTGACTTCTTCAGATATTTAATGTTAGGTATGATACTTCGTTTGCATAATTTATTCCACCGTTGGCAGCGAAAGCTCGGCAACGATGAAGACAAAATAGTTTGCTATTCAAGTTCACCTTCCCATGTGAAGTGTGTTTGCTCTGCAGGTTACATTAAATGTATGCACAATGCATATAATGATTAGAATGCTATAAGCAGGGTTGCACAATTTTCAAAAAGAATTTGCCCCTAGGATAGTCTAAGCTGTATTTAGGGTTCACGTCACTCTTGGCGCTCTTTAATTATGATACACCATCATTCTAAAGCACACTCATTATTTAACACACCCCTTAATCATTACTGCCAGAAAATGAAGATCAGTGCTTCAGAAGAAAGCCAAAGCAAAAACTGAAAAGGGGAAACGAAGTCCTGGCTTCTATATTTCTACTGAAAGGGCAAAACTGCTTTGAGAGTTTAGGTTTACAATAGATCTACTGGTTGTCATGTGCCCCTCTACAACCCCAACTTGGACTTATATTTTTAGGATTTGCTCCTCTCTCTGTTCCCAAAAAAAGTCTTATAGACTTGATGGGGGTCTTGCTGATTTTAAAATGGCTGTAAATTCATTGCCAATAATAAGCCCACATACAGTTCACCTGATTTCCCATTTGCCTCTTCCTCATTTCCAGCCATGCTGGGTAGAAGCCAAAGCAGGGCTCCAAGGTTTTCCCTCCTTAAAATTCTATTTTTCCAGGACCACGCAAAAAAGTGGTCTAACAGCCACTCTGTCCTTTGAGCGAGTATGGCGAGCCTTAGTGGTCCCATAGATGCCTGTGACCATAGCGGGGCATGAACATGACTCATACAGAAGGCATTTACATATAGTCTGAGATTTTGAGGTGCTTTGAAATGACTTTGCTTAGAATACTTGGATACTTTATATTGTATCAAAGTTTTCTCTTTTCAGTGTTGTCCCATGAAAAGATATAATGAAATATTTAAAAATGTAAGGGATGTACTCACTTTTGAGATACTGTGTGTGTGTGTGTGTGTGTATATAGAGCAGGTCCTGCAATGTGTGGTCCTACACACAAACACATACAGTACCTTACGGCGCTTCTGCACAATGGCTGCTTGAGTTCCTGCTTCCAGCAGAGGCATGGCCTATGCATACCTGCCATTCATGAATGAACACCAGACGTGCATAGGCTACGCCCACCCACCGAAGCTAGCAACTTGAGCAGCGGCGAAGCGGGAGCGCTTTTGGGTACTGTATTTGTGTGCTGCACTCTCTCCTCAACAACACACTCAACCCATAAGACATACCCATATTTTCCCCTCACTTTGGGGGTGCGTCCTATAGGGCGAAATGTGTGTGTGTGTGTGTGTGTGTGTGTGTGTGTGTGTGTGTGTGTGTGTGTGTAACAATATATGATTTTCCTGGGAAATCTCTGGAAATCCCTTGAAAAGTCACAATTGAACATGTGTAGTGCAAAAAAGTGAAAAATGGTCTGGCAAAAGAGGGTGACAAAAACCCTAGGTAGGCTGGCAGTTAAAGGGTTAGCAAAAATACCCGACGTTCCTGCACCAGCATTTATGGGTAGATGGTTGGTGCTACAGAATGGCATGGACTACTAGTATGACCCTCAAAAGACAAGATGATACTATAGTATTGCAGGGGCAGAACATGGGCTGTCTTGGCTGAGGGAAACCGTGGCCGTGTAGGTAAGCTGACCATTTTCTCAGAGGGATGATTTGGAGATGCTTAAATTGTGATGTATGACATGTGACAAATTAACCTAGAGATAGGCTGTCACAATTTAAGCTTTTCCCTCTGAAAAAAGTGGTCAGCTTACGCGTAGGGGAGGAGCTGAGGGGATACTCAAGGGCAGGAAGTGGAGGGGATTGTTAGAAGCAATTCACTTAGGCACCTTTCACATTAGGGCAATTGTGGGGCGATCACTCCCACAGTTGCTGTGAAAGTGCTGCCCATAAAAATCCATGAGCACTTTTACATAGTAGCAGGATGAACACTGGGTGATGGGTGCTTCCCAAAAACTCTGCATGCAGGATTTTTGCCTAAATAGTGCTTTCGATCAATCATTAAAGAAATAGCAATTGCAAACACTATCACTAATAAAACACCAGCAAATCAGCGGCCAACATGAAATTGCGTAATCTCTATCACTAAAAAGTTGTCCTAAGTGTGAAAGACTCTATTTGAGATGGGATGTGTGCATGGGGGAGGGGAGGCTCTACTCAGCCTAAAGCAGTGTGGCCCAGTGGGAATTCTCCCTGTGCTTCTTATGGCTTGACCACTCCCTCACCCACTACCAATCTATAAATTATTCTAGGAAACCATTTTTACAGGCATCAGAAGCAATTTCAAAACATGCACACACATCATCTATTTTTCTCTCAGCTTTGGAAAAATATTACTCAGCTTTTTCTAATGATAGATGTTATGAGAGTCACAAATTTTAAGCCCTGAGTGTCTGCTTTTTTGTCTATTTTATCTACTAATATTTTCTAACATTAAAATAGATGAAACACTCAAATATTCATGTATACCCAGAGGCAAACAAAAGCCCTAAGCAAAATATACAAAAATGTTCTTAAAAGGAAAAAAATGTTCCCCATCCATTACTTAGGGATTTAGAATTTCAGCCCATCAGAATCATGTTCCAGACAACACTCTATTTTTCTGGTGAGCTTTAAAAAGATGTGCATGAAGCGGTTTATACAGATATTCAAATGAAAAACAGACTACGGTAGTCACATATAGATATTTTATATACCAGTTGGCGCAATGTATGTACCAAAACCTGGGGCTTGGCTATGGGCCGGCTACGACCCGTCATCTGATGGCTTGAGTTATGGGGGAAAGTGTGCACATAGCCAATGCCGTTCTTGCACCCTCTCCCAGCTATCACAACTATCGCAGTGCTTTGTAAAAAAAACTTGAAATAACTTACTGCCGCAGCCTAGGCATTTTCACTGCCAGAGCCACTGGTAATTTGGGGTCGTTTCTCTCGCCCCCTCCTGGGCTGTGCGCTGCTCGTCCCCAAAAAATAAATTTTCCTATCATCTTAAAGGGACAGTGATTTACCCTCTCTGGACTGGGCAAATCCTTATATAACATCTATCGATAGTCACATACATACTTCAGATTGGCCTCTTAAAAATGTGATTTAGGATGTGGCTGTAGCCATAGCACAAGTGTCCCAGGGCGGTGATTGCGGCAAGGTCACAAAGCAAAATTTCTCTAAACAAATAGTACAGATATCATTAGAAGCAGGCTGGCCCAATAATCAACCCAATTTTTACCAGCCTATGGCCAACCTGAGAAACCCCACTTCCCAGCCAGTCAACCAGTGTGGCTGAGGCTATAGCATAGCGGGGACAGAGCTTAATTGCTCCTGATGGTCCCCCATGCTTCTCCCCTTTACTGTTTCTCCATAGTGATTAGATCTCTACAGTTTTTGTTTTTGCTCTGAAGCTTTATTCCCCATTTTGGAGTCTACTCTCTGGAAAACCTGTTTTCTCCATTTTTTTGGGGGGATATTATTTTTTTGCCCAATGTTTTGTCCTAGATGCCCCCCCCCCCCCCCCAGTTTGGCTTACATATTAATGCTTAATAATTCAACAATATTTTTTTTTTTTTGTTTTTGATAAACTATTGGTTTGCCCAGTATACATATTTTTTTGTTTTGACCTTAATTTTTGTGATTTTGGACAACTTTTTATCAAAAAAGAGGGTTCAAACCCTAAAAAAAACTTGTGGCTGACACTTTCCTTGTTCAAAAACATGCGGATACTGCTAGCATGTGTTTTCAGGATGAAATTAGTCTGTTACTCACTGGAATCATCAGTTTCCTCCACCTATTTAATGGAGGAAATTCACTTTTCAAATTGCCACATTTGTGCATGCTTTTCTATCCTCTAAACATACCCTAAATCTGCAGCCGGAGACAGTTCGGCGAACCAAAAGGCATGGGTGGAAAATTTTGGGCGCAGATTGGAGCATTGGCGAATTCTAGTGCTCAAATTGGCACAAAAACAAATGCACATCTCATTTTGATAAACATGAATCAGGCAGAAGCCTGAGCACGACTTAGCGCTGCAAACAACATGCACAAATTTGTTTTTGCACAACCATGAATCGACTCTATAGTAGCCATTCGTCTCAGCTAGCAACAGAGCGGTGCAGCTTACAGGTAATTTTCCCTCTCTTTCAGATGAACAGTCCACCCTTGCCTAACCCTCCCTAAAAAAACTAGGGAGGGTACAAGTCATCGGGAACCCTACTGTACCTCAAGCACTCCCACCACCTCCCAGCCAGGCATTCATAAAAAAAAACTTATCATTTCCCCACTCTAGTTAAACAAGGGAAACCCAGGAAAAGCTACCTTTCACCAGCTGTGGCTTCTCCATTAGGAGATGCCGCAACTGTTGCAGGTCAAAGAGCAGTCAAAGAGATAATTGAGTTTTTATGGTGCTTTATGAATACAGGGCTAGGGTTTTGTGGGAAAGGGTAAGTTAGGGTCCCACATCAGTTACATGGGAGGGTGTACAGGTAGGTAAGATTTAACATTTAATCCTTAAAAAGGACAATAGCTACATTAATTGTCACTACCAGGAACACTGCTGTGACAAGTCAATGTAGGGCAGTCTTGGCCTAGTAGTAAGGAAGAGATCTTGTGACTGGAGGGTTGCAGATTGAATTCTCATGGGGACATGACTAAAGTGCTCTTGAGTGAGGCACCTAATCTCCCAACTGGTACTCGAGTGCCATGATTAGGGCAGCCCATCGCTCCGGGCATGTGTACATAGTCACTGCTTGCGTTTGTTTCACTGGATAGGTTAAATGAGGAGGAAAAAAGCTTGCGCAAGCATACAATGGCCATCTATGCATAAAAAACAACAAAAATATTGGTTACCCCCTTCCAAGCAGAACTCAAAATGATTCCAATGCTTTAACCCACACCATGGGGTGCCTGTATCCTTCATTTACCACTGGAAGCCCTAAATTGGACAAACCAAAATAGCATTGCTCAGACTATTGGTGATGGTGGCCATTAAGGAGAGCTTCCACTGCTTTGCTGGCAACCAAATGGACTTGCTGGGTGGGTGGACGTCAAGCACCATGCAGGATGCAGAGCACACCCATCAACAAACCTAAATGGCTGACAGCAAAGATGTGGCACATGTGGAGTGCGGTCAAGGTAAGTTTTTTTCCATTTTTTCTGCTGTTCCGGCATTTCCCCAGCCAGTGCCCCACTAGGGTCGCTGAAGAGGTTTAGACTGGACAGACGACTATACTGTATAATGCAGCTTGCTACAAATACTTAATTATTAATAGTTCAGGTGATTCAGTAGGGCGATATAAATAGAAACTTTTATGACATCATCCTTAATCCGTGCTCCCTAAATAGGTACACATCTTAAAATGCATTGAACACAAACCCACTTCATCTTTCAATAAATGGACGGCTTTGCTTGGCGGATGAAACATTTCTTTTAACCTTTAAACTGGACTAATGTCTTGTGTTGTTCACATCCTAATCACTAGAGAATTAATTACGGGTAAACAATGCCATGTCTAGATACATTTAGTTGCGCTATACTGACTCCATTATGAGAACAAAGCAGCACTGAGGCTAAGGATGCAAGGAGGGGAAGCTGCCGTCAAAATAGAAAACGCTGTTCTGTTATATTTTCCATTCTCGGATAGTCAGTAAGTGCACGCACCAGCCAAGCTCATGTCAGCCGCATCAGAATTTAGAAAAAGAGAAACGGAAATTCAGAGAGAACGCTGTAATTTGAGTTCTTGTGGCATCAAGGACAGATCTCTATAAATAACAGTTCACCGCTAGCAACCACTGCTGCAATCAAATAGTACCATTGTCTTACCTTCAGTTGCACAAGAAAATCAATGTAACGCACCTTGTAGAAGTTCCTGCACTGCCAAGTATGTAATGAAAAGAATTTCGGTCAAGAAGCCATACCATAGGGCTCAGTTCTCTAAGATATTTTTCCTCCTCACTTGAGGCATTTGTCCAAAGCCTTTGGTCATTTTGCTCTCACCTTAAAGGAGGTGTATCGTGAAATTGTGTGATATTAAAAATCAACAGAAAAACCCCTGCTAATGAGTCACTTGTACACCCGAATTGAATAAAACTTCCGCCAAGCGATGTTCTTCCCCTGATAGTAATCAATTTCAGGGGTTCCAAGTTTGAGTAGATCGGGGGGACAGAACCTGTCAACCCCTGATTTCCATTTCCTTCCAGTAAAAAGAAAGAAACAAGCCTGTCTGGATATTTGTTGATGCCAGGCATATAAGTGACTCCTCCCTACATTTTGGATTTTTTCATTGGGACAGTTTTTCACAATAGTCCTCCTTCAAAGCCCAAGTAAAGGTGGGTTGGCTAATTGTTCACAGCCCCAAAGTCCAATCATGGCCCACTCACAACAATTTCTTCCAATTACAACGGTACCACATATGTATCGGTAGCCCCCTGTCACTGCCCAGGAGACCCTCCCAAACTTAAAAGATCACTTTATAACATTTACAAATAAAATAAAACTACTATCCACACTATAAAGGTTTAAATAAAAACATGCTGTGGAGTCCCCCTCCCCGAGGGGGGGGGGGGGAGAACCCCATGCTTTGTAAAAATGATGGGTTAAAAGCCCCTAAAAATAAAACAAAATTGCGCGGGGTCCCCTCTTCCCAGCATAACCAGCCTGGGGACCAGCTATGCAGAGCTTTTAGACCAAGGCTCAGAGGCTGGCTTCGGTGAATGCTACAAGCCCGCATAGGCTTCATGGGCAACAGGCTCTTACCTTGGGGCTGATTTAGATCCAGATGAAAATTTACACCCGGTAGACAATGGAATTGAATGGCAGTTTTCTCTCCAAAAATAGAAGTTTCTCATCAGCTCTGAATCAACCCCTTTGTGTACTCCTGAGAGTGCTTGGTGTGCATACAGAAGACATATCAGGGTCCAAAACAATCCACTACCTACAACTTATGGTACTACCACTCGGGTTGTGTTTGCAACACTGTTGTTGGCTGCAAAGCTGCATCAGTCGTCTACCACATTTCTGTACTAAACAGGCCTTTATGTGGCTAGCTTTGGTGTACACATGCTATTAAAGGGATCGAGCAGTCAAACGCTAACATTAAATGTCTGCCATCTCACCTAATGCAATGTCAGACACATGCTGTATTTTTTCTCTGGTGACCAAAAGGAAGGGTATTTTTTTCTTTCTCCTTGCTGCATCCAGCTCCTCCCCCTGATCGAGACCACATTCCCTGAGGCTATGTCAAGTTGACACTGCCTCTATTAGTAGAATGGAGCCCTCAACAATGTCAGTCAATGACAGCTTACTCCAATACCCTGCTCACAGTATGCTTACATCACTCAGCCTTGCCACTCCTATCACAGAGGACATGAGAAACTGAATGAGGTGCAATTTTATTTTATAAATACTCCCGCAATATAGCCTTGTTTCATAAAGGAAAAATAAAAAAAGAACATTGCCATGTGTAGCTCTACACAATGGAAATACCTGGGGATACTGTTGTGTGTGCCTAGACTATCACGAAAATATTGCACAATGCTAAAAATACAAATAAATATGCTGGATGGTGGGAGGAGGGTAATTTATGTATCAAGAAATATCCAGTCAGAATTGTTTTATTTACTGGAAGGAAGTGGAAATCAGATGGACAGGTTGTGTCACCCCAATACACTCAAACCTGACAGAAGAAACCACAAACTTGGCAGGAGTGTTATTCAGTTTGGATATATATAAAAAAAAAAACCATCCACTCATTAGCCAACATGTTTATGAGAATTTTAATATTACACATTTTTGCAATACAGCGCCATTAATTTATTTCAAACTAAGCTGGTTTGTATTTTATTTTTTCTGGACCTTTAATTCAAGAAATGCATAACATATTAGGAGAAAGATTGATTCAGAATCCAATAAAATTATTTCAAAATTACAGAAGAGAAAAAAAGTGCCATTAATAAACTTTCAGAAGAAATTTAAATGACTCATGGCTGATTGCGCTGCAATCTATTACAGGCGTGTTCAGCGCTGAGACAAATAACAGGAATCAATAAATACATGGCTTTAAAATTCACGACACCAAGAAAAGCAAACCCTGAATGAAATGATGAGGAAAAGAGAAAATGAATAGGCGCATTAACCGAGACTAAAAATGAAGAAGGTGAATGTGCTGCAATGTGAACATTGCAAAACAGGAAAACATCACATCAATGTATCCTGCATACAAAATAGCACTGGAAACAACATAACATAAAAAAAATCATAACACTTATCATGTCAAAGCAGCCTTACATATCATCCTTACTAATACTATCACTGTGATATTAATCTATTCCTACACTAAGGAGGTGATTTGCCTGAATGTGGTGGCTTTTCATCACAGACGCTAAAGTCCCATCTAAGCTGGCGGGCATTTCTTAAAGTTTGGGGGCATTAAGGATGAAGTGGAAATTTACTAACAAAAAATGAAATGCGGTTCCCAACCAGTGGTATGAATGTCGCTGGTAGTGGTCCAAGCAGGTGGTACTTGGCAAGGCTACAGGCTGATCTGTACCCCAAGCTGATCTGATGCCATCTAAACTTTACCCAAGCCTGGTTTTTATATAAAATGCTAAACTAACCTAGAAGGTGACCAAAACTAACTAACTATTTTATGACCTTTGAATGGTCAGAATGGCTGAAGGCAGTGGCAGCTGCAATGAAAATGAGAAGAAGGTGGCTGGAGCCCCGGACATGGGCTCTCAACCACAGGTGGCGGGGCTGTGAACATTTTGGGGTTCTTCCACAGGGTCCTTGCTGGAGCTGGAGAGTACTGAAGGACCCCAAGAAAATGGGGCAGTGGCGCAGGACTAGCAGCGATGAAGCAGAAGGAGGTGGTGAGTATTGCCCTTTAACTTCACCACAACACACCGCAGGTAAAGTGAAATACATGCATTTTATCTGTGGTGCCCATAGACTTCTATGGGATTTGTTACAACACAGTGCAATAATGTGAAAAAGACAATTTATTTTAATGGGCTGCTTCTCTTGCCATTTGTGATGCAAAAGGCGTGGTGTGAAAGGGGCCTTACATCAACGTGTTGTGTTTGGTGCACACAACAGCAAACACAGGAAGACTCTGGCTTGATAATCGTCTGGTTGAGTCAGCCATGACGCTTCATTCTTCTGAGGTCACAGGTTTAACCCCTCCTGCTGTAATTCAGCCTCTTCAGATGAAGGGATCACAACCTTGTGCTCCAGTAGCTAAAGAGTTACTGGTAGCATTCTCACCTGGGGACAGGTCTATGTCAATCATTCTGCCCGGTTTTTCCAGGCTCTGCTTTGTGGGAGAGGGAAGCTGCTGCTGAGCCCACCCCTAATAGTGGTAGGCTGCTGTGAATTGAAAGTGGCAGCTATACAGCAGGGCTTTACGCAAGGTCTGGAAAGCCACCCTCCGCAACACGGAGCCAAGGGAATATAAGAAACCTAGAAACCGCATGCCGATAAGTAAATCACAGATCCGGGGGCACAATCCTAAAACAAATTTTTATTTTACATTACGAAAGAGGAAAACAATAGGGTTAATTCAGCACAAGTCATAAAATACTTGACTATTGCATGAGTCATCTCACATATGCAAAATCTTGCACTAGCAGATGATTCGGGAGACTCGTGAGATACTCACGCTTGAACACATGATATAGATAAGTGTTCAAGATCCGTTGCACCGTACCCCATTTGAGCGAGAAATGAAAGCAGCTTTCTCATTACAAAGCATGATTGCATGACTTCTGCAGCTCCATAGGTTCAGCTTACTGTTCTTTCTTTCTCCATACTTTTGTAGAAATGTAATATAGTTTTATGCATTTTTGTATTTATGCCTAACATGTATTTTATAACTTGACTCTAATCTTTTATTCAAATAATCACACAATACCATAATTGTTTATAAAATGAATATATATTTAATAGATTATAGTAATTTTTTTATGTATCATATTGGGGTTTAAATAATTAAAATATATCACTTTTTACTAAAAATAATCTTAAATAAATGTAAAAGTAAATCACTGGTAGTAAATTCTGGAGAATTTAAAACATTAAGGGGGTTAAGAAACGCTAACGCCAGGTAGTGCCGGGTGAACGCTAGGAGCAGTATGTGAAAACCATATATATGAAAGTCAATCTGGTGAGCGCCTCTAATAGCATCATGTCTCATCGCATGTATCACTAGCGGTGGCTCAGTGTAAAGCGCCGCCATTGTGTGTTCAGGAGCGCCATGCAGCACCTGTCGCTCAGTATCGCTCTCCCATATATTTCAAGGGTATTTTATTTGGTTGTGTAAAGTTCTAAATTTTTGGTTCAAATCATTGTGTGGCCTCTCCTGCCCAGCAACCAAACACTTTTATTGTGATTTTTTTAATGCAGAATTGTATGTGCAGGTCGGCCACTGCAGTGTCATTGTCACAGTGTTAAAACAATGTCATTCCATGTCTTTTCGCTCTGGTGCTGGTGTTTTTGTGTTTAGAAACAGACTTTTATCACATAGCTTCTGGCGCTCGACGCTAGCGTGCCCAAATTTAGAGCACAGACCCTGGTTGTATGTAGTTTTTCCTTAAATATGGGCTTTAGCCCCGATGCCAGATGCACTTAATTGGTGCTACCTAGAACTCGCTGCAGCG
This sequence comes from Gastrophryne carolinensis, assembly GCA_027917425.1. Taxonomy (NCBI): domain Eukaryota; kingdom Metazoa; phylum Chordata; class Amphibia; order Anura; family Microhylidae; genus Gastrophryne; species Gastrophryne carolinensis. The sequence continues at coordinate 459,223,767 of CM051236.1, forward strand.
TTATCCTGTTGCTAGATGTAGAGTAGTCTTGGACGCTTTGACCTCAGGACACCACCTAGCGTTCTCCATTGGCTCTGCAGTGAATCAGGGAGAGCACTTCTACAGCACCCTCCAGACATCACATTTATCACTGCTGGACAGGATACTACAGTGTCACTTGTCCAGTCGCTAAGCTAGGTCTCAGCACCAGACACCCGCTTGCAGCGACTACTTGTGGACGCTCTAAGCGCCGCTACATAGATGCTCAAATGGCAATACGTGGTGCTAGTCTTAAATTAGCCTCCCCAAAAACACTAGAATCACCAGGCATGAAGAACATTGAAGATTCATCAATCTCTCAGCAAGGAATTCATCAAAAGGCCCTATTTCTCTGAAAAGGCTCTAAGGGTAGCTGCGGCGTGTGACCGTACTTGCACAGCACCAAAAACCTGACAAAGGTTGAGTTTTCTCTTAGGGATCAGACAAATTATATCATGAGTCCAAATGTTCCAGGGATACTTTTAGGAAAGATAAGTCTGGATGATTGATTCTAAAAAAATATATCTAGTTTTGAATCTATTATTTATTTTTACATTCCACTTACTTACCATTTCACTATAAAGGAGACAGACATTCCTCAGATTCAAAGTGAAGCAATACCACTGATTTTTACAGGAGAATTTTCCTACCCAAAGCTCAGGTTCTAATGCCCCGTTTGATAAGCTTTTTGCAGCTGCTGCTTGGCAGTGGATGCTGCTGTCTGATATACCAAGGACCTTCTCTAGCTCTGCTCTACTGAAACTCAGAATTCTTTATCAAATTAATTAAAAACATGTAAAACTTACCTTTACAAAGTTTGCATTTCTTATTTGGCAGAGCTAAAAAACAAAAAATCTAATGCGAGTTGGACAGCAGCCCTCATTACACCCCCCCTATTACATTTCTGAAAGCAATTTAGCAGAGACACTACTAATTGCATTATATAATGTTTTCCAATAAACTTAAGAAAGCTCAATAGAGGAAACTGGCGTGAAGTAAAAATGTATTCTCCAAACACCTCTTGACTTCAGTCATAATGAACGCCTTTATGCAGAATCAATAATTAGAGCATCTAATAATAAGTAACAATGGCCCATGTTTTATGCTATAAAAACAATGATTCGGCAACATCTGCATGCTATAACTTTAGGGAACAATATGCAACCTGTTTCTCTTCCTGTGTGCATCCATCATCCGGATAATATGACAGGAAATGGTTCTGCTGAGTTCCATAGGACCAAATGATGCGTTCTATTATGCAAATAAGGCGACAGGATTAAGGCAGCTGGAAATTAGACTACTTCTTAGGTGAGACTTGAAAATTAAAGTTTGGTAAACTGGTTTGTTTACACATTTACAGGCGGAAATGAGCACTGAAGGTGTGTTAAGTATTTTTTTAGGTTTGGATAGAAAAAAGAAAGGTCTTTCTAGGTCTATTAGGGAAGATCTTCCTTTTGTTTCCTTCCCAAATGAAAGGTGGGCAGTCAGACAACGACCAGGTATCCCCTTAGAAACAATTGTTTTAACAGGGTATCATCCAATTATGATGGTGTGATCTAACCATGCTGCCCAGGGACACCCTTATACAATTGATAGGTCTACTCATCTTGGTCCATCTAAACTGCTAATAAGCTCCACATTACACAGTTATCCTAATCAGAAGGACTGTTTTCTGGACATCTATTTTTATTAGCTTATATGACAGTAAGGGTTTCTCGTAAAAAAAATAACAACCCATCTGTGTTAATAAATGTTAGAGGTGAGACTTGAAAATTAAGTTTGGTAAACTGGTTTGTTTACACATTTACAGGCGGAAATGAGCACTGAAGGTGTGTTAAGGATTTTTTTAGGTTTGGATAGAAAAAAGAAAGGTCTTTCTAGGTCTATTAGGAAAGATCTTCCTTTTGTTTCCTTCCCAAATGAAAGGCGGGCAGTCAGACAACGACCAGGTATCCCCTTAGAAACAATTGTTTTAACAGTGTTTATTTAGGCACACTATTGTTAGTTTGTGGGCCCATACAGGCAAACTATGGTATTTTTTTTAGGTATTTTATGCATATATGGTAAGTGTATGCTTGCACACACCTAGGAATTTTTCCTTCTCATTTAACCCATCTGTGCAGCGAAAACAAACACCAGCAGTGAACAAGTGGTGGGCTCCCCAAGCCATTGCAGTTAAGTGATTGACTAAAGAGCACTTGTGTCCCGGTCTGGAATCAAATCATACAGAGGCAACAAAGCTCAGAGAGCCATATATTGGGATACGATGTTAAAGTTATACTAAAGGTAAGCACGATTATTATGCCATTGTTTCGGGCTACTCCTTGCACTGCTCCAAACTTCAATCTGTTTTCAAAAACACCCTGTAGTTCCTAAGTTATTAGTATAGTTAGAAAGTATTACTGCATAGGAGATGCAGAGGAAAAACAGTGGGTGTGGCAACAGCATGTAATAGTGTGACCAGAGAGGAGGGAGGGGGGTGGGGTGTCATAGCCTGCAGAGAGAGGCAGCCAATCAGGATGTCTGGGGAGGGAGTGGGGTGTTTCCATTTTCGGTCCACTGAAGGCTGATTGAAGGACCAGATCAGCGGGGTGGAGACTAAAAGCTGAATGAGGAAATGATTTCCTCACTAAGCAGGCCAACACAGCAGGAAAGAGAACGTTGGGGACTCAATGTAAGGTAAGCTACTGATATTTATTTTTTAACTTTTGACTTTCCAATCACTTTATAACCTTTATTGCACTCCTGCTGAAACTATAACAAGCATGATAAGTCATTTTGAAATGCCTGCCAGCTCCCTGCTGATAGGTCCATTGGGTTATATTATATAAGCCAAATAGCAATGAATTTATCCTAATCGTTTTTATTGTAATCAGCTGTGATTCTTTCTAAAGCAGTCATGAGCCTTTTAATGGAATTTAGATAGATAGGGTAATATTTGCATCTAAATGTGGGCCACCAAAGTCAGTTTTACTAGCGGGCCTAAAAGACCCAAGACTTACACACCCTCTAGCCCATCTATATCATCCAGTTATGATGGTGTGATTTAACCATGCTGTCCAGGGACACCCTTATACAATTGATAGGTCTACTCATCTTGGTCCATCTAAACTGCTAATAAGCTCCACATTACACAGTTATCCTAATCAGAAGGAATGTTTTCTGGACATCTAGTTTTATTAGCTTATATGACAGTAAGGGTTTCTCTTAAAAAAATGTTACAGCTATGATAATTGTCAGCATTTTGCAGTTATGTGATATCACAGTAGTTGTTTCATATGACACCAATACTACACCTCCCAGAAATCTGTGCTCCTAATCATCACATGCTATCTTTAAAACTGGGTAGGCTCATCTCTCCACCATGACTAAGAAGTAGAGGGCGAGGTAAGAGAAAGGAGGAGGTAAAAGGCATACAGAGATTTTTGCTTTTTACATGGATAAATCAGAGCTTATATGGATGATCTTGACTAAAAATACAGCTTTTCTTATGGCTCTTCCATGAAATGGGCACCTATGATATATATATATATATATATATATATATATATATATGTATATATCATACTGCTACATAAACTCCAGACAACTCTTCATTATAGAGTGTAAAGCTAAACATATTTCAGTCATTCTGGGGGGGAAAGGAATGGCTTTCTTTTTAGCATTAATCTTGGCAGATATGTTATTATTTCTTTCCTTTCTCATCTATCAAACTTTAATATTTTAAGATACTACTTTCACAGCAAAATAAAATAAATATATCTGTTGGAGGGCTGCAAAAATATCAATTCAGGTTTATATAATATCACAAGCCCGCAGACAGTGGAGAGTGTGCATAGCTTAGAGATGCCCTAAACTGCATTGACTGGGAAATGACCTTAAAAACAAAAGCATGGACACTAAATGGGATACTTTCAAAGGAATACTAAATTTAAATTGAGATAGATTGGACATACGTGTAAACTAAAAATGGCAGCTAAGCTGGGGACAGAAAGACTGATCGCGAAAGAGAGTAAAACTAACCCCAAATTATTCTTTAGCTACATAAACAGTAAAAGATACAAATCTGAGGTTGTGGGCTCCCTGAAAAGCAAGGAAGGGACACTTATAGAGCGGAATGAGGTAAAAGCAAATTTACTAAACAACTTCTTTGCTTCTCTATCGCATTGGGTTTAGAGATACATTGCTACTTAGCACAAAGTATTTTTTGAGGAAATCCCCTGCACTTTTCCAATGAGAATGCTTTTTTTTTTTTTACAATTCTATAAATCTATAAAAAAAAATTTAATAGAAATGCTACAGAAGGACAAGCTACAGAGCAAAATAAAATCCAAACAGGGAAGGTGACAGTGATGCCGCCAGACAGTGGTAAACATTTTACAAATGGCAATAAAATTAGAATAACTGTAGTGCACTCGTAAAAGATGGAAAACATACCAAAATCCCTTTAATGAGTCCAGATACTATAGTTGTATTTCAAAAAGGAGAAAAGTAAATGCTATTTAGAACGGGAAAAGAAAAAAGAAAGTAGGAGGACAAGACAAGAGGTGGGAGGATAAGAGATGGGAATGGGAGTGATAATCAGCCTATACAAAGGAAGTGATGTTTTGAGAAGGAGAACTCTAGCCACAAGTATGATTAACAGCTTCTGAAAGACCTTTTAACGAAGTGGGGAGGCTCTCAATTTTTCAGATTTCATTAGTGTGAGGAACAGGACAAACATTACATTTCATTTTATCACAAATGCAAGCCTGGATTCCCCTTTATTTCCCTCCTAGTCATCAATATGCACTCAGGAAAAGGAATTAGCATTTACAGGTTAAGCAGGGCAGATCACAGACTCCCCACTGGCAATTCTCACACCTCTAGTCTAAGAAGACTCCGCTGGGTCTGCAGCTAGCTGAACCCCTGGCTGTGAATTTGTCACATGAAAGTTGGGAGCCGCACCAACACCAATCGGACCATAGCTGCGCCCCCATGTGTCCCAGCACCAAACCAAGTACAGAATCAGAACCGGCTGACAAAACCGCACGTGGAGATAGTTTTCCTTTGTCGCCAAGCCCGGTGAAACCTATGAAAATGAAGATCTAAGGTTCTGACCCTCTTAGGGACCCCATTTCTGGACTCATCGGATGCCCGGCGTCCAGCCCAGTCGTTTGGTGCCCTATCCAAAGCCATACGACCCCCCCTGCCCAAAGTTATAACACCTAGAGGGTTTTAGGGGTGAAAGCACGCTCCAGAACAGTGGGAGGGGAAAATCCGTCCCCCAGATGGGAGGTGGTGGAGGTTTGACACCTGCTTAAAAGTGAGCCAGGGGGATGGGAACGGGGTCACTTATCTGGAGAGGTCACACGTGCTGGAGGTGTCCATCCACAAGCTCTTCACTTACCTCTTGTGGGAGCCCGTCATCACTACTACTCCGCAAACTGCATATTAAGGTAACTGACTATTGTTTCTCTTTGTAACTCACTCTATCCTGTAACCATCTCAGAACAGCTTTTTGTATCATCTGTATCATTTCATATTCCATCATAGCCAAATGTTTGTTATCACTGCCTAGTGTGCTTATAGCATTAAAGCTTAAATTTTAACTTGAGCAATCTGTTTGCCTTAAACCAAGAATCTGTGTGTCCGCAGGCTTTGGGCCTGGTATTCCTGATAGGAGGGACTCGGACAAGGGTTTTGGGGAACGTGCTGTGTGTCAGGAGGTCCCTGGTTTATAGTTGGATCACGTGACCCGCGGTTCCCTGACAAATTGGTGGCAGCGTGTGGGGATAAGGCAAATAGTGTAAGTGAGTGTGGGCCCCATACTCTCATACATCAAAGATTACCAGCAGTGGCTTTTCTGTTGCTGGGATCTTAAGATCAGCACAACACTAGGCATATTCTGAGAGTGGTTACAGTAGGTTGTGTGATTACGACAGTGTGCAATATCTGTCATTGACCAGCAGCTGCAGGCATGGCAAGTGGCACCAGGGCCAGAAGCAGGGATGTGGCTGCCGGTGTTGCACTGGGTGTGGAGGGGCCCAGCCAGGGCTCTCCCAGGAGCCAGTCACCAGCCCTCAGCATCCCGGAGGACCAAGCCCCGCCTACCGGTCCCCCCAGCCAAGCAGGCTCAGACGCTCTCCTACATGCTGCTCTGGCAAGTCTACGGGCTGGAGACCGCGCCACCTATGAGGGGCTGATTGAGGCTGCCGAGCGCCAAGCAGAACGCGAGGAACGCCGTGAATGTGAGCAGATCGAGGCTGCTGAGCGCCGGGAGCAAGCTGAACGTGAACACCAGCTCCAAGTACTGCAGCTAAAGCTTCAGCACCCTCAACACAGCACAGCTGGTAGCGGGCCCCCTGAGAACCAGGCCCAAAAGTTGCGTGCGGAGGATTTCTCCGTCTTGGACAAAGGTACAGATCTGGACACCTTTCTGCTGGGTTTTGAAACTGTTTGCAATCAATACCATGTACCGGAAGATCAGTGGGTCAGGTACTTAACCCCTCGACTTAGGGGTAAAGCCCTGGAAATCTTTGGGTACCTACCCAGCGAGGCCATCCTGAGCTACGAGGGGGTCAAGCAAGCTCTGATACATCAATATAACCTTATCCCGGAATTTTATCGCAAGATACTACAGAGTTTGCAACGGGGCCCCACCGACAGCTGGGCTGACCACATGAGGGCGCTACAGAGAGCAGAACAGTTCCTCTGGAATTGCCCTGAGGATCTGCAGCAGTTTCTGTGTGACCGGAAGCCGAAGGGGGCCTCAGCAACTGCAGCACTTGCGGATAAATACCAACACAACAGAGCCCCCGAAGCCCGGAAACTTGCCAGCTGGAAAGGGGGTAAGCCACCACCGAAATCTGTTGTCTATGCCCAGCAGCCCAAGGCTCCTTCCCCTACTTCCCTCTGTCACCACTGCAACCAACCAGGACACTTCAAGGCCACATGTCCTCAGCACCAGCAGGGCCCGTCCCAGAACTCCTCCACAATGCTGTATGTGGGTAGGGGTGCTAGGAGGTCCTGAGACAACTTGCAATTCATCACTGTGGGCCAAGCTGTGGCCGTGGGACTTAGGGACACCGGCGCAGAGACGACTCTTGTGCACCCCGAGATGGTGTCCCCACCGGACTTCATCCCCAGAAAGACTGTCTCAGTCTCCAGAATTGAGGGAGGTGCATCGGCACTCCCCATGGCAAAGGTTTATTTGGACTGGGGTGCCGGGCGGGCTGTGCGGGAGGTGGGGGTATCGTCAAATATCCCTGCCGGTGTTTTGCTAGGGACAGACTTGGGGCGGCTAGTGTCTCAGTATGTGGCCGCTGAACCCCAGAGGTTTGGTCCCCCAGAATGTAATAACATGTATACTCCAAGGTGTGCAATTAATATGAGTAATGTGTGTAACCTACCTGCTACAGGGAATGTGGGGGTAGGGAGTATAAAGTGTGCTTCTTCCTCCCGGAGGAATGAGGGTTACCCAGCAGCTGGGGAGGGAACTGCGACTGAGGTGAGGGCTGTTCCAGGAGATGTGGGACCCCTAGGTAAGTCCACAACGCAGGGTTTCTCCACCACTGGGATGTCAGAGGGCCAAGCTGGTCTGTCTGGACTGGTGGCTTGGATGGGATTGGAAGGGGGACAGGCATTACCTGAAGCCACAACGGTTCCGGCCACTGTCATGCATATTGGGAGCGCTGGTAGCCCAAGGGCCCCGTGGGGGTCTAATGGCTCCCTTCCTCCAAACCAAGTGGCTGCCAGGACCGACGGAGGTCCGGAGGGAGGTCCTGGGAAACGAACAGGGGATAGGATGGTCTCTTCTATTCTAACCACCCCACGTCCGGGGTTCCTGGCACCTCAACCCGAGAAGACCAGTCCAGGCCAAAAAGCAGTGGTGGTGGAACCTGCAGGTGGGGTGAGGGGTGTCCATGGAGAGATGGGACCCCTAGGTAAGTCACCACTGCAGGGTTTCATCACACCCAGGGTGTTAAGGGACCAGGGTGTTCTGTTGGCAATTTGGGTGAAAGTAGTGGAGGAGCAGGTCCCAGAGTCCCCTCAGGGGACTGATGGCTCCTTCCCTTCCCCCCAGGGGGCTGCTGTGGCAGGCAGAAGACCAGAGGTGGGTCCCAGGAAACTGACTGAGGACATGGTGGTCCTGACCATGTCTAGGCAGAGATGTGGGGTAGCATCAGACAGTGATGACCCCCAGAGAGTTGCAGCTCCACTTGGGCCCAGACCCCAGACGGGTGGTCTGGAGACAAGTGCAGCTGTACCCAATGACGGTCAAGCCAGGGTCACCAGGCGAGTGGCCTGAGGATCAGCAGTTGGTGGTTCCCTATACGTCCAGGGCCAAGAAGGGCTATGCCTTAGAGAGCCGGACGATTGGGCGCATAGGGATCACCAAGAAGCAAGTGGGGCCTGACCTGGCTGCCCACTGCCATTTGTACCATACCTGTCAGAGGGTGGGGGTGGCAGGGCCAAGTCCCAGCAGCCCACCGGGAACTCCGCAAAGAAAGAGGTTCGTACCAATGGTGGTGGACTATGCCACCGAGGGCCCAAGTTCAACTGCCCTCTCACCCACCTGGGATGACAGGGTGGGTACTGCCCTGTGGGAGATTCTTCCTTGGGAAGATTCCCCCCCCCCCAGGGTAGACTCTCCATCCAGGGGATCCAGTTCATGGTGCTGGAGGTTAGGCAGGCCCCAACTCGGGGCTACCCCCTTAAACTGTGCTGGCGACATGTACCGGGGCCCCTGGCTCGGGTAAAGCAGAAAGGGATGGGTTTCCATCGGCCGACTGTGGACCCGCGGTCCCAGCTATGGGCCACCCTACACCCCTTCCGGGAGTGGTCCAACCATTAATCTGGAGGGATGTGGACTGCAGTTTGGCACAGAAACCCTGAAGGGGACCCCCGAAACTACCCATGTATGGTTTGGGCCTCCCTTCTGGGACAGCAGTGCAAGGCTGGGAGAGGAAACCCCCCTCGAGGTGAATTTTTCACATGAAAGTTGGGAGCCACAGACATCCGGCACCAACATCAATCGGACCATAGCTGCGCCCCCATGTGTCCCAGCACCAAACCAAGTACAGAATCAGAACCGGCTCACAAAACCGCAGGTGGAGATAGTTTTCCTTTGTCGCCAAGCCGGTGAAGCCTAGGAAAATGAAGATCTAAGGTTCTGACCCACTTAGGGACCCCATTTCTGGACTCATCGGATGCCCGGCGTCCAGCCCAATCGTTTGATGCCATATCCAAAGCCATACGACCCCCCTGCCCAAAGTTATAACCCCTAAAAGGTTTTAGGGGCGAAAGCACACTCCACAACAGTGGGGGGGGGACAACTCGTCCCCCAGATGGGAGGGGGTGGAGGTTTGACACCTGCTTAAAATTGAGCCAGGGGAATGAGTACGGGGTCACTTATCTGGAGAGGTCACGATTCACATGTGTTGGAGGTGTCCATCCACAAGCTCTTCACTTACCTCTTGTGGGAGCCCGTCATCACTACTACTCTGCAAACTGCATATTAAGGTAACTGACTATTGTTTCTCTGTGTAACTCACTCTATCCTGTAACCGTCTCAGAACAGAATTTTGTATCATCTGTATCATTTCATATTCCATCATAGCCAAAGGTTTGTTATCACTGCCTAGTGTGCTTATAGCATTAAAACTTAAATTTTAACTTAAGCGATCTGTTTGCCTTAAACCAAGAATCTGTGTGTCTGCAGGCTTTGGGCCTGGTATTCCTGATAGGAAGGACTCGGACACACATGAGGGCGCTACAGAGAGCAGAACAGTTCCTCTGGAATTGCCCTGAGGATCTGCAGCAGTTTCTGTGTGACCGGAAGCCGAAGGGGGCCTCAGCAACTGCAGCACTTGCGGATAAATACCAACACAACAGAGCCCCCGAAGCCCGGAAACTTGCCAGCTGGAAAGGGGGTAAGCCACCACCGAAATCTGTTGTCTATGCCCAGCAGCCCAAGGCTCCTTCCCCTACTTCCCTCTGTCACCACTGCAACCAACCAGGACACTTCAAGGCCACATGTCCTCAGCACCAGCAGGGCCCGTCCCAGAACTCCTCCACAATGCTGTATGTGGGTAGGGGTGCTAGGAGGTCCTGAGACAACTTGCAATTCATCACTGTGGGCCAAGCTGTGGCCGTGGGACTTAGGGACACCGGCGCAGAGACGACTCTTGTGCACCCCGAGATGGTGTCCCCACCGGACTTCATCCCCAGAAAGACTGTCTCAGTCTCCAGAATTGAGGGAGGTGCATCGGCACTCCCCATGGCAAAGGTTTATTTGGACTGGGGTGCCGGGCGGGCTGTGCGGGAGGTGGGGGTATCGTCAAATATCCCTGCCGGTGTTTTGCTAGGGACAGACTTGGGGCGGCTAGTGTCTCAGTATGTGGCCGCTGAACCCCAGAGGTTTGGTCCCCCAGAATGTAATAACATGTATACTCCAAGGTGTGCAATTAATATGAGTAATGTGTGTAACCTACCTGCTACAGGGAATGTGGGGGTAGGGAGTATAAAGTGTGCTTCTTCCTCCCGGAGGAATGAGGGTTACCCAGCAGCTGGGGAGGGAACTGCGACTGAGGTGAGGGCTGTTCCAGGAGATGTGGGACCCCTAGGTAAGTCCACAACGCAGGGTTTCTCCACCACTGGGATGTTATCTGGAGAGGTCACGATTCACATGTGTTGGAGGTGTCCATCCACAAGCTCTTCACTTACCTCTTGTGGGAGCCCGTCATCACTACTACTCTGCAAACTGCATATTAAGGTAACTGACTATTGTTTCTCTGTGTAACTCACTCTATCCTGTAACCGTCTCAGAACAGAATTTTGTATCATCTGTATCATTTCATATTCCATCATAGCCAAAGGTTTGTTATCACTGCCTAGTGTGCTTATAGCATTAAAACTTAAATTTTAACTTAAGCGATCTGTTTGCCTTAAACCAAGAATCTGTGTGTCTGCAGGCTTTGGGCCTGGTATTCCTGATAGGAAGGACTCGGACAAGGGTTTTGGGGAACGTGGTCTGTGTGTCAGGAGGTCCCTGGTTTATAGTTGGATCATGTGACCTGCAGTTCCCTGACAATTAGTATTTTGGAACCACATGGCAATGATTTAAGGAGTGGGGGTGGTATGGAGTGGAGTGGTATACTGCCAGTATACAGGTCCTGATACCATTCACTTAATAGATTAGCAGAGGGTGCAGGGGCCCAAGGGCACCGGAGCACAGAAGGCAGGGGGCCCCATCATTGGTACTCCTCCACCGGGTTTATCATATTTTTTCTCACTTAGCATCATTTAGAGAAAGGAAGCACCATTCGTTTCTGCTGTTTCAGTCTTTAGTTGTCTATTTGCATCAAAAGACAGAAAAAGATTTACTGTATGAGTCTGGAAAGGGCCCCGTTTAATACCAGGGCCATGTCACATTTAGTTATGCCACTGAGCAGACCCCCCTTGTCTGCCCTGAAGGGGACAATCACAGTGATGAAGAAGAAGGAAGGCAGGATTCTCTGGGATAATAATACAAGTAATTTTATGCATATGAGGTTTTTTTACCAAGCTCCAAAGCACTGAAGGCCGACACAAAACCAGAAGATATGGACAAGGGTACTTGTCAAGGGTCCTCTAGTCCACATCTCCTGCACAATGAAGGCACCACATTCTTAGGCATTTCCTTTAAGATTATAGGCTAGATCTATTGGCACCCAGATACCTGTGAACTCTTATTTATGCTTTATAGCGAGTCATTTGCACAACTTTTTCAGGCTTCCTATACACTTTCATCAGTTACAGAGCTCAGAAAGAGAACAAGACATTAAAGGAAAGCTCCCTTTTTGTCAGGCATTCTGCCTTATTATTTTCCTATTTTGGAATGTAAAAAAATAATTTGTGTTGGAATTGTGTCCCCAGACCCGCGTTTCCATGGCCTTGAGTAAAAACAATGGATTACAAATCCCACAATTCCTCCAATGTAACAGGTGAACTCCTTAGCAGCTTGGGCTAAGTATAAGCAGCCTAAGGACCTATCCAGCCTAGAACCTCGCATTCTCTGCCCCGGCCATTGGCACGACCTGTACATGTGACCGCCCGGCGGCCAATCGCAGGACTCCTTCCCGGAGCTGGCTCGTAATGAAGGTGATTATTACGAGCAGTCTGGGAGGTTATCTGCGAGGGAGGCTCCAGCATCTGTTGTGATAAACAGACAGTGGGATCAACAGCCGTTAGAGAAAAAAGGGTATTGGTCCGGTTTAAGTATTGCACCAATGGCACCCTACGTTTACGGCACCACAATTGTAACCAAAATAGATGAATGAAGGAATGCCTTAATGCTTGAATAATCATACTGTACACAATTAAAAAAAAAAACTATTTGGATTCATTTCTATATGTGGTCTAAGTGACAATGATTTAAAATAAATAACTGCCTCCCATAAGACTAAAAGTGTCATTGCCCAGTTAAGCAGTAGCGCCATGTTTCCCAGCCTTGGTTTAAGTTCAGCCACGCCCACATGAAAGATGTGCCCATCTCTATGGTTTTGAGTTGCAAAAGTCAACCATCAGCACGAGTATTGGGGGATAAAGCCGCATTAGTTTCTAAACCTAAGCCTCATTTACATAAAGCCTACAATAGAGTCGTTTGATGATCGTACTTGAACGAATTTGCGCACATTTTTTGGAGCGATTGGGCTTCTGCCTAATTCACGGTCATGAAAATGGAATGCACATTTGTTTTTGCACCAATTTGCACACTAGAGTTTGCCAATGCACAAATTTGTGCCTTGAAATGTTATGCTCGTGCCTTTTTGGCACACCAAACTTTCTTTGGAGTCTGATTTATGGGTTGTTCAGAGGGCAGAAAAGCGTGCGCAAATGTGGAAATTTGAGATCAAATAGGTGGAGGAAGCTGCTAATTCCAACGAGTCACAGGCTCATATTATTTCGAAAACACGTGCTGGCAGCATCCGGCATGTTTTTGAACAAGGAAAGTTTCAGGCACAAGTTGTTTTTATGGATCAAACCCTTTTTTGGTTTCTATCCGACAAAAAATGGTAAAAAGTTGTCCAAAATCACAAGAATTAAGGTAAAAAAAAATACAACAATGTGGATCTGGGGCCCCAAAGCTTAGCAAAATTTAAAAAAATTAACAGTTAAATTACTAAGCATTAAAATGCAAACCAAACAGGGGAGGGAGAGTTATAATGAACATTTGGGATGAAACATTGCGCAAAAACGTTTAACTGGAATCAGAATATCACCCCAAAAATACACCCCCCCCCCCAAAAAAAAATGATGAGCACAGGTTCTTCAAAGAATACATTCTGAAATGGTGAATATAGCTTCGCAGAAAACACAGAAAACAAACAAAATGGCTATGGAGAAATAGTAAAGGAAAGGGGAGAAACATGGGGTACCATCGGGAAACACTTAGCCAGCCAAATGAACGTGGGGTCATTTACACTTCAAAACAGCAGATTTACCTTATGGAAATCGCAAACTGGCGCATTCACATGTGTGCACGGTGTATGCACGCAGGTGCATGAGAAATCATTTGAACCCTGCCTGAGCATTTTTGCGCACCAACCATGAATTTACTGAACAGGAAAGGCCACGGGAATGGAGTGACATTATATCATAAGTGAAAATTTTCAATATAAATGCCAGTGTAAAACTCAGTAATTAGGATTTTACTCACCCCCTCTGCTGTACTGAAATGTTCTATTCACTTATTAAAATATATATATATATATCGCTTAATAGGGCTGTACATTTAACTCAATTAATTTGGAGGTGGAAGTGTAAAACGTAAATGATTATGTCTTTAGGGAGTCGGACCAAGAGCAGCACAAAGAAATTGTTAAAGGTTGTGAATTTAATGGTCCCGGAATAAAAGGAACATATTGTAGAGATGCAGGTGCAGAATACTGATGGGGGAATTCTATGCTTAGAGGTTTCACAAGTCTAAAGATTGTTGAAGTGCAGGAAGGATTTATATGGTTACACAGCATCCTAAGCTAAAGATCTCACCTCTGCTGGACCAACTGTATGTGTATATTTCATGGACCACATATAGGACATTAGATACAGCTAGATGCTGAAGAAGCACTATTAATATATATATAAAGTAATACATAATTAATATAAAAGATCCCTTAAAGCTAACTTGCTACTGCAAGTTAAACATCACAGGATATAAATGGTAGTGCACTAGTTCATAATTTATCATCCTACCTGTCACTGTTCTGACATCTCTTTCTGCTCTCAGGGTGAGAATTCTGGGAGATCTTTATAGGAGATGTGTACAGCATCATAAACATGGCCACACATTGTAAATGTGAATGAGGTGGCCTGATTTAACCCACCTTGTGCGACAATACATTCGGTCAGGTTTATTTTTCCAGCTGATGGGGCAACAATCTTGCACAATCCACACAAAGCTAAAACACGTGCTCACTCATTCTCTCCTTTCATCTTGAAACACTCAGAAAGCATCCTACTCTCCCAGCATCCCAGCTGTGCTGCTGCTTGGACCAAACCGACATTACCCACAATGCAAAGTGACAGGAAACATAGCAGCAGTTCCTCTTTGCAAGCCACTCGAAGCTCCATAGGACACCATTGAGGGTGGATAATCCAGCACTGTAGGAGTTACAAAAAGGTAAATTAATATTTCTGTGCGGTAATCTGATATGCCACGTGAGCACTGTTTCTTGTAAGGGTGTTGGACCAGTTTAACCACTCTAACAAATTTATGATAGGTAAAAGCATATACACACATATACATAACTGCAACAGTGATATGATGCCAATCCACCACAGGCTGACTCAGGAGCAGGAGTTGGAGTTAAATGTTTTTATACATAGGGCTTGATTTATGTGGCGCACTAAAACCCACCATCCAGAATCACCCATAAACTTACCTTCTTTCCCGATCCAGCGGTGCATGCACGAGCAACGGCAGCTTCCCCGCTATCCCTCTAGCAGGGGTCGTGCCTGCATCAGGCATTTGTGAATGGCCGGCGTGGGCACGCTCCCTGTTAGAGGGTAGCGGGAGATGCGTTCGCCAGCGTGCTCGCATCCGCTCGTATTTGATGAGCTCCTGGACCAAGGAGCTCGAGCAGATACGAGCGTGCTGATTGGACGAGCGTCGTAGTCCCGGAAGAGGTAAGTTTGTTCAGGCGACTTGGGGGGTTCCACAGTGGGGAACTGTGGGGGGATCAAAACCCAGGATAGTCAAAATCGCACAGCATTTTTCGGTGCACCACAGTGTAAATTACCCAGTGTAGTGCGGCTAAGTAGAATCAAGGAGATGATTCAAACAGCCTCTACACAGTCTATGTCAGGGTTGTTGTTTTCAACATTTTGGGGGTTTTAAACCCCTCAATAACTTTTCCTGCCATTGTGCTCTGTGGCATCTTTAAGGGATTTTTCAAGCAAAAGGTTAAAAAAATAAACAGCATCTTACCTTGCCAAGCAGTCCTCCAGCGCTGTACCTCCTCTCAGTTCTGTGCCCTGAATGAGGAAATATACTTTATCATCTGCCCCTCCAGTGTTACCCTGCCAATGTGGGCCACCAATACTAGCTCGAGGAGCTTGTTCAGACCACGCCCCCTCTGCATTGATCGCTTGAATAGCAATCTCAGAGCTGCCATTCAAGCCTAGCTAAACTCTCCCGCCCCTCCCATGATGATTATTATGCAGCATCACACCTCCATGAGGTAAAACAGTAAACCTTGATATCTCGGCCATTTCTTCAACATTCTAAAAACATAGCCCGGCACAATGGTCTAACAATGGGCTATGCCTGAAATATCACTTTAAGGTATAATGCCACTAAAAATTGGAGCTGCTTATACAACAGCACCAGTCCAGGCTGTAAAGAAATTGCAAGCCATAAATTCATCTCTATCTATATACACAATGGTGCTAACTGTTGCATGCTAATTGATAACATTTGGCACAACAGTGACTTTACCAAGATCTGGATGTCCATCAAAGATTGATAAGACAAGAAGTGTCAGTAAGTTGTTGTGCCGTGTTAGCCATCGATGTAGGCAGGAAATCCAAGGTTAGGGTAATACCATTTATTGGTTAACTCAATAAGATTGAAAATGCAAGCTTTCGAAGCTGTTCAAGCTTCTTCTTCAGGCACAATGCCTGAAGAAGAAGCTTGGACAGCTTCGAAAGCTTGCATTTTCAACCATTAGACAAGAAGAAAATTGATCTAAGAGGCTGTCCTGCTTGTTACATTGCACAGTGCAGCAGCAGTGCAGAGTAGACCTGAACTAAATTTCTGGCTGAAGTAAGTATTAAACTCCTGGTATAGGACCAATCAGTTTTGCAGGACTATAGGTCAGTATGTATTATGGCCCAGACAGTCCCTTTAACCATTTAATAAAACCACATTTATTTCTGCCTTAAATACTTATCATTTGTACTACACCTTATCCATGTTGTTACCCAGGGGCTTTACCTGTCTCCTTTGTCCTTCAATGTCTCTCCTACTCAAGTTGATCTTTGTTGTGTTCTCTTTTCTTGTTTTTCCACCTTGTACCCAACTTTTTCATAGTCTTCTCCCTCCGCCTCCTGATATGGCTTTTGGTATTTTCCTTAATTAATGGAAATTGTACAAAACGTTGTGATGGGTTTGATAGAGAGTTTTATTTTCTATTATTTAGATGGACCTTTGATGCGTTCCTATTTGGTGAACTGCATACCATACAATATATATGACTGTGTATTTGTTTCTCCATTAACACCACTAAAATTATCGAGGTGGGTAAACAAACACACATTTAGAGTATACACGTCTAGTAAATATATCACTTAAATACTTCAGGAGGGTTTTATTTAAATAGAATCCCTAATGTATCTCACCCTCCTGAACAAGAACTGGATGTGTAAGCATGTTTAAGAACGGAGCAATCAACTGTTATTTGTGGTTTAAGAACATTTTAATGAGACTAAATGTCTGCTAATTTATTCTGCTCTGTATGGGGAGCCGATACTCCTTTGAGTGTGGTAAACTTGTCATTGAACTACAAAATGCCAAGAATTCAAAAAAGTATTAAGCTGTGTGCTATGAAGCTGGTTACCCTGTATGTACCAGCTGGGTGTCTCACTGTTATGTGTTGTAAAACCAAAGGGCTGGATTGCTGGCTTTATACAATGTAACAACTTTTTAGTACTTTTTAAATTAACATTTGCAACAAATAAATAAATAAATATCACTGTTTACAGTAAATAAGATCAAATAGAGACATTACCCCCTCCCACCAAAAAACTTCTTAATATGTTCCACTAGAATTGCTGGATGTCTAAACTGTCAAGATTCATCAATCTCTTCTCTTGCAAAGTAACATATCCTGTCTATAATACATTTAGAATGCAAGAAAGAAAGCAGAGAATACTTACAGCACTAGCTTGTATGCAATTCACCCCCCAAAAACTCAAAAGGGTGCCCGCTGAATTGTGCGAGTCTGTAAAATGAGTTTTTCTAGACACAAAATTCGCAGAATCAACTCAAATAACATTATATGCCAAAAAATGAGTCATTCACAATCACCATCTGGGCTTCCCTAGACACACAGTACTAAGGTGAAAAGATAAAGTGACAGCATATGACATGTTATCAGGTTAAGCAACATTAAAGCTAAAAAAATCCTTCATTACAGTGTTACGTGATCTGTGTTATATGGTATTTACTAAGATCTATTAATGCACTGTGTGCTGACTTAAGCCTCACTATGCCTGAACTAGACTTTAGCTTGGCCCTGGCCGACAGCGTAACTGCAATGTTGTTGGCACGGTATTTTAATATTTGTAGCCCCACCTTTCATTTTGCCTTTAGCCACACTCTAAATCTAAATCTAGAGTTGTCCTTTAAAGTGGATCAAAACTGGACCTAAGACTTTAGAGCCCCGCAAAAGGTGTAAAGCAGACCTGGGCATTGTAAGGCCCCAGCGCCGCACACGGCCCTTTGATTGGCTCTGACCGGCCCGTGACCAGCGTTCCCTGTAGGGTGTGCAGCCGCACGCTGCCGCCGCCCCCGCCGCTCAGTGCCGCCCACTGTCCGGGCAGTCTTGCCAGAAAAGATAGTGCCGGGTTTTAACAGCACTTTTGCCCCTCTGTAGTGAGTCTAATGTAGCGGGGGCGTGTGTGTATTAGGGCCTGCTCTCCTATTGGACAGCTCCCTCCTGCAGGTTTGGCTGTGGGCGGAGTTTCTCATCCCGCCCCTGGCCTGTACTGTGTGGCATGTGTCAGTCGCTGCGGAGCTGACGCCGGAGATGGAGGTTCTCCAGCCACTTGTCTGTGCCTCACGTCGCAGGCTGCTGGCACTTGTAGTCCACACCTAATGTGTTACATGCCGTACCCAGCGCCTGATGGTGCACTGGCTCTCTTAGTCCATTTCTGGCCAGACCAATGCCCTTGGGAGGGCAGGGGGACCATGCTGCAAGGTGGGAAGGGTTTCACACAGCCTTTTATCCAAGGCCAGCCACTGGTCTCCCTCTCCCGGGGCATGCCAAATTGGGATATTCCACTTTTTGAAACCCTTTTTACTCAGTAGCAATGTGAAAAAAGGCTCCTTCTCTGAAAGCAGAACAAAACCCAGAGCAGCCACTGGTCTCCCCCCCCCCCCCCCTAGTTATCCCAGATCAGGATGCCCCACTGTGTGAAACCCTTGTTACTTAGTAGCAACTTGACAAATGGTGGACTCCCCCTTAAAGTGGAAATGAACCCAGAGCGGCCATTGGTCTTCAACCTGGGCATCCCAGATCGGGGCTTTGTTCTGCTTTAGGGAGGAGTCTGCCATTTTTTATGTTGCTACTGAGTAAAAAGGGTTTCACACAGTGGGGCATCTTGATCTGGGATTTCCAGGGGGAAGACCAGTGGCCGCTCTGGGTTTTGTTCTGCTTTGTGAGGGAATCTGCAATTTTTCACATTGCTACTTAGTAAAAAGTGTGAGCAGAGCTGTGTTACTTTAATAATAATGTAAGGGGGGGAGTTATTCCATCCTAACCAGATTTGGTCATGATGTTTCAAAGCAGACCGTGTCTGCATCATGTCTCTGGGGCATCCCAATCTCCTGTGTGAGACCTCACTGGACACACAAAATGTGGTTTATTTAATAAATTACATTTTTTTATAAGGCAACCTCACTTTTTCATTGTTTAACTATAACATATACTCACACCAGCTTGTCAGAACAATGCTATTTGCTGCTTTTTATAAAGAAATACAATTATATTATGCAGAATTGAGTTCAGCCTTTTGGCCCGGCCCCCCACAATATTTTTAGTTTCTCATGTGACCACAAAAAATAATTGCCCTCCCCTGCTCTAGAGGGTCGATTCAGAGGCAGGTGAGAATTCTCATTCACTTTCATTTGTCTACCTTGAGGCTGATTCAGAGCCAGGTGAAAATTTACACCCAGTAGATGTGAATGGCAGTTTTATCTCCTAAAAAAAGGAGTGAGAGTTCTCAACTGGCTCGGAATCAACCCGTAGGTTCATTTAAATATCTTCCCCTGTTCATCCCGGTTTGGAATACCCCCATTGTATTAAACCCTGTTGGTTGCCTGTAATACTTATCTCACTAACAATCCAACAATACATATTCAGCCGCCAGAGGCTTCTCCTACATCCATGCAGTTTGTGTGGGTCTACACTGAATAGTTGTATCGGCTGTGCACAGCCTTAGAGGGATGCAGGGGAAGTCCCCCCACCATTGTGAAAGCGGTTAAGCTCCATTCAGCTTTTTTTAGCTGCTTTTTTATATGCATGGACAAAAAAGCGGATTGGAGCAGAGCCACTCCTGCACCGTGGCATTGCTGGCGAGGTATGTATTACAGGCGACCTGCAGGATTTCACACAGTGGGGAAGCCTAAATCAGATGCCCCAGTGGTACCCAGACTAGTTTTTGGCTACTTTAAGCCACATGTTGACAGCTGGGCAGCCCATCCACGAATCCATGCAGCAGTGGCCGTGCAGCTTCAGTTATTATCCTTAACCTCCTCCTTTTAGAAAATAAAAGGGCGACATTCCTCACTTAAATAAAGGAGTTAGTTTCACAATTGCATTGATAGAATAAAATAATAACCATGCTGAAGTAAACTGCCAAAAGCAAAGCGATAACCTCTATCAGCGTCCAACAGATCTAAGCTATGGAAATCAAAGCTAGCCTTTCAGTATAATGAACAGGCTTTCACGCGGAGACATCTCCAGCCGGCAGACACACGGGGAGAGATGTGAGCCCGCTGGGGATTCTATATTTGTTATTGTGATGAATGTGCAGCTTCTGGAAAGTATCATTTTCCTGATTTACAGTAATGAAAATAAAGTTGGAATCTTTAGTGCCACTGTAAAGCGGCTCACCCCTCCCCCTTCCCCTTCTCTCCTATTTTTATGGCCTTGCACTTGTACAGGAAAACAGTCATTGGAAAATATGTCATAAAGAAGGAAACATATCTAACAGCCATTCTGTAGTCCTACACATTACTGAGCGGGTTACCTGTGTAAAAACACTGCTTCTTATTGTTTATTTATAAACTATCATTCTGGCTCATCCATTGTTGCCATGGATGTCCGCCTGGTTTGATCAGAATATTATTTCTTTTTTATTATTTTTTTTTTGTAATGCTTTATTATCTTTTGTTTTGAAGTAAAAGGTAAGAATTACAAGCAGTGCTATAAATTGGGATGGGAGTTTAAAATATTGGGATGTGTTATCCTTTGCTCCTGCTATGACTAAAACAAACAAGATGAGTCATTCTAAAATGTCTACCAATTTCCTGGTGAGAGTTACATTGTTAAAGCTAGGCTGCAGCTCATGTATCATCATGGTTTCAGTTGAAATTGCATGTTTACAGGTGAAATGCATTGTATTTCCAATGAGATACCCTATGGGATATGCAGAAAAAAAACAAATTCTTCAGCATAGCACATAGGGTGCTGCTGTTTCCAAACTAAAAATATTCTTACCTCATTGGAAAAATGAGGCACCTGTAAAAATATCCCATCATATGTGCAGGTGGTTTTTTAAAGAAAAATTGTGTAAAAAATTATAAAGCTCACCAAGATGCAGGCAATAATTCACATGCAAATGTGTACCCAGAGTTGAACTTGCTTAACTAAGAGGCCGATTCATCAATAGCGCCAGGTAGCGACAGATGAGCGACTGTAGCGTGATTTTTTCAGCGCCAGCCAGTATTCGCTGTGCTTGGCCGGCATTAGCTTGATGACAGCGACTCAGTCGGTGTGTGATAATGTTGAATACGGGCTGGGGGGGGTCGCTGTTTCACAGGTCCAGCGTTGTATGTGAGCGCCTGACAACGAATGGCCAGAGCGAACGGCTAGCTTCATATTCATCAAAAAATCACGCTCCAAATGTGCTGTCGCTGTCCATTCCTTGTTTAAACCCCAGAGCGCTGGCGGCGATGTGTATTAACTAGTTTTTAACCCCTAAACAACCATATTTTTTGAATGTAACATTATACATGTTTTTAGAATCATTTTGTAATATGAATACATTAATCTCAGACCTGTTAGATCAATTCTGCACATATTTTTATTTATTTTTTTTTTTTTACTTAAAAATAAATCCTAACATTGCAGAAGTGTTCTCCGATTTTTTGACATTAAAAAAATGTAAAAAAAAATTATTACCAATTAATCATGAATTATTATAGATTGCTCCATTGAAATGCATTGGACATCGCCAGGGAGCGACAGCTCATACTGTACCTGGCGCTGTGAGGGAATTTGCAGCGGCGCTGTTCGGTCCAGGCAGCTTCATGATGAATGCCGCGCTAGCCGTCGCTCTCGCCGGCGCTAGCCTCATTTTGCTTGATAAATGCGTCATTGTGACCGCCGCCGGGCGTACTTGAGTCGGTAGTCGCCGTTAGCTGCCGCTACCTGCCGCTCGTCGGACACTACCTGACGCTATCGCTTGATGAATAAGGGCCTAATTCTTTAGCATGGAAAAACAGACATGAACTTGCTATTGAAATCTAATCAGCTCATAGCTGGCTCACAGCTTTCTATAAAGTATGCATCATGCTGTTGCGATGGAGAGAGCACTGTGAATATTGTCTCCTCTGTAATACAGTGACTGGTAACTGATAAATACAACAGAAATGCAAAACTTGTATATTAACACAAACATAGGTCAGATATTTGCCCATACGAAATCCCCAAATCCTATTGCTACGTCTGTTTGCCTCAAATAAAAACAAAAATCATCATTACCTTATTGGAAAAAATTACACCATTGCAGTGAATGGGGTGGTTGTGGCCTTTCCATGTGACTGAAGTAGAGGGGGCAGCCGGTGGTCCCCTACGGCTGCCAGTGAGTGGTGAATGGCCATGAACACCAGGGGCCTCATCTTTAGCACCTGCTGAGCTTTTTCTAACTGGAGTATTAGGAAAGAAATTATGCAGGGGACAAAAGGTCCCATCCCAACCCCTTGGGACAAGCTTCTCCTTGTACTTCTAAATTGCTCTCATGTTGTAAATCTTACCTGAGGCTGCATCTTCTCTCCGCTAGGTAAAGGCTGACTAGAGCCAAAAATGACCCCTGGAATTTTACCAGCCAGAACCATAGCCCATAGTGTGCCTGGTCCAGAAATGTTTGTCCAAACCTGCTTAGTGGTTTGCTGGTGTAGGCTTAATTTCTCCATTTTTACCCCCAGCTATGTGCTCGGGTGGCAGTGTCCCATGCTGGCATGGCAATGCAATCATTACCAGCCAGCAGGGTTTGCAAGTTGTGTCATCGCACAGGGCAGGGGCATAGCTAGGGGGAGCAGGGGGGGGGCATTTGCCCCAGGTTCAGCCGATCAGGGGGGTGCCATAAGGGGCCTGAGCACAGTTGGGGGCGCCATTTTGAATCTTTGCCATGGGTGCCAGAAAGTCTAGCTACTCCTCTGGCACAGGGTGCCATCAGAATCTCTCTGTAAGGGGGCACAAAGAAACCCCCTTTCAGAAAGAAAGCTCTCATCTGGCTCAGCAGGTGTTTCTTTCTACCTTTGCTGCATATCTCATTCCTTTGCATATTGTAGCATTTACTTTATTCTCCCATATTCCACTCTCTACTGTCTCTGTCCCTTTTGCAAGTGATCTCACCATCTTAAACTCTCTTATTCCTTTCTTTTTCACATTTTCCCTATCTCACTCCCATTTCCACATTACTTTACCTCATTATTTTCAACATTCTGTCCTTTTCTTTCACTTATATACCTTTTTGCATCACTCTCTCAACACCTTCTCCCTCTTTTTTCCACATTATCTCCTTCTCTATTGTTTTACACTTCTGTGGCTCTCTTGACCACCCTCCTTCATTTTTTCCTCTCTTTGCCGTGATGGACCATGGAAAAAAAAGAATGAAGTCCCTCGCTTTCGCTGTTTTTTGTTTTCTGTCTCGAGCATTGGCCACGTCTGGCCACTGTACGAAGCTGGGTGTTCGCCCCTTGTGTGCAGGCGCTGCGGAGAAGAAGCAGCAGCAGACACAGCGAGGACGGCAGGGACAGCACGAGTGGCAGCAGTTGCCCTGCCCGTCCACCTGCCACTCCTCCATCTTCTGGCCCCCCATGGCTGTGGCGGCCTGGCCAGCAGTGCGGGTACAATGGAAAGGTGAGTTTACTTTTTTTTCTGTTAGGAATGGGAGGGGGGATGCCCTACTTCCTATGGGGAATGGGAGGGGAAATGCCACACTGCCTATGGGAATGGGAGGGGGGATGCCATACTGGCTATGCGAATGGGAGGGGAGATGCCACACTATTTATATGAGGAATGGGAGGCGGGAATGCACCACTGCCTATGAGAATGGGAGGGGAAATGCCACACTGCCTATGGGAATTTGGAGGGGGGGGGGATGCCACACTGCCTATGGGAATGGGAGGGGGGATGCCACACTGCCTATGGGAATGAGAGGGGGGATGCCACACTGCCTTTGGGAGGGGGGATGCCACACTGCCTTTGGGAGGGGGGATGCCACACTGCCTTTGGGAATGGGAGGGGGGATGCCACACTGCCTTTGGGAATGGGAGGGGGGAATGCTACACTGCCTATGGGAATGTGAGAGGGGACGCCACACTGACTATGTGAATGGGAAGGGGGAATACCTCACTGCCCATGGGGAATGGGGGGAAGAATGCCACTCTGCCTGTAATGGGGGGTTCTGCACCTTGCCTATTAATTGATTCTTGGGGGGATGGTGTTTTAGCACAACATTTGGTTTCCTCCACCAAATCCTAGGTGCGTCCAATGACAGGTGCATCTTATAGGGCAAAAGATACAGTATATATTTTTCAATAACTATGTTTTTTTGTAGTGTTCTAGTGGAGGTTAGGCTCTAAGCCTAATATTTGGCCAGAATTGGGGTAAGGTTTTCTAGCTGCCCACTTTTAGTGGGGTTTTATTTTTATTTGGGTTTTTTCACTGCTTTATGTGGCAACCGGATTCTGACCTCAAAATGACACAAAACAGAACAGATTTGTTTAATGTAATTGCAATTGCCATGCACTACACAATGCCATACAATGCAGGTAAAGGGTGTAAAACAATAAAAAGCAGCATAATGAATGTGGCCTGAGATATCTTTTTGAAACAAGTCCACATATGTCCAGAAAAACTGGAACACTTGACAGATTTGTGATGACTTAGCAAACTCGTAGAGCTCCAGCTTGTGCTTGTGTCTTTATGGGAAAATGGGCACATGTACATCAGCTCTAGCTGCGGGGATGCAGCTTTTGCATTAGGGCTGCGTCCAAACATTATTTAAACATGAATGAGAGCCATTGGACTCTTAATGAGCCCGTTAATCTCCTTCTGTTTGTATGCTTGAAAGATGACCAATCATGTGGGCAACATGACTCTCTCTGTGTGTCCAGCGCCTAACCATCAGCAATGCTCGCCAATTACAGGCTGAATGGGGAATGCGGAGCTGCAATTACAGTAGCGTGGATGACAGCTCTGTTTCCTGGAGTTACACAAACACACTATACCCGGCTGCTTTTTTTAGCCCTGAAGCTCACCCTGCACATCACAACCATCCAACCACTATGTAGGCAGCAGGGTCTTTATAGGAAAAGTAATTTTATATCATATACACCATTATTAAAGCACCTTTGAGCCCGTTTGTAGAGCACCCTCTAATGCAGGACCGCTAACTCCTATTTTAGAAATAATGCCAATGTGCCTGGCAAGTTTAAATAAACAGTTCAATACAGTACATCTCAAATCAGAAGCCCTGAATGTCTCCCTCCAGGTGTGCACACAGCAGTGAGAGAAAGGATGCCATGCACTGTGCAGAATTCCCATCATTGGACTGAGCTTGCTGGGGGTCAGGTAAGCATATTTTATACCTCCACAAACATTTAATAAATATGCTGAGCATAGGATTTAAATAACTGACATTATTTACAGTTTGAGCTTCCTGTTTGGTCAGATGAACTTCCTACTGTACGTCACTAAATTTAGGGATGTTAAAGCAGTTCTAGGGAGTTAATATCCCCAAAGAAATCTGGCTGGTTTGGGCCCAATCCTTGTCCGCTGGCTTAGAATCTGTAAATGACAGTACTGCTTTAGGCGTCCTCTTCAAGTTCCCACACCGCTCAGTGAAATCTCATGAAATTTTGGGCGGCTCCATCGCATTTCAGCTATTGGCACTGCGCAGGTGAGAGATTGGGGGTCGTGCCCAGTGTCTGATGGGATGCAAGATGGCGCCGCCCGTTGGAAGGTCGCCGGAATTCGAGGGACCCAGAAGATGGATCCCCCGGGGAAGCGAGTAGAAGCTGTAAAAACGGGGGGGGGGGGGGGGGGCGGGGGCAATGGATCAGTAAGGTTTGGGGGAGGTTTTAAACTCCCCCAATGTTCCTCTTTAAAGTAATTATCCAGGCACTGCTGTTAATCTAATAATCAAGTTGCCCTACATGTCCTTATGCTCCCAGAAACAAAAAAATTGCCATGCAGAGAAAACATACTTTATGTTTTGTATTACACTTTCCAGGTGGTGGAGGTGTTTTATAACTGGGAGTACCCTGTATTGGCATGATGCTTTCTTTTAGTGTGCAAAGAGGGAGGAGGAGAGCTCAAATGATTGACATGGAGGGCTGTCCGTTGTCCAGGATGATTACCTCAATTTATGGAAGATGCTCAAAAGGAAGGGAGCGAGGGGGTTGCCAAATGGAGCCCGGAAAGGATTGATCATTGGACTGAAAGTAAAAGAAAACACCAAGGTCGGCAGTGCGGCAGACAGGGAACCTACATGTTAAGATTTAACACTTGCCAGGACAATGACTTTAATACACAAGTTTCGCTTCCCGTCGTGCCCCACTGCAGTTCAACTTTGCCTCTGCTGGCACTTATTAGAAAAATGTGGGCAATGAGTTTAGCTGGTCTGCACATTACTATTTTTTTATTGTCAATGTAAAGAAGCTGGCAAATGTAGATCCCATTTTCGGAAGGTTCATTTTATTGGAGGCCTATCCTGCTGATGTATGCCCTCTAATAAAGTCAATAGTAAATAAGGTGAGATAGGGGCCAATTTATGCCTTGACTTGTTATTGAATCTGGAAGCTATGAGAATGGCTGAAATGGCGGACTCTCATTTAAATAATGTCTTCGTGCAGATCAGGAAAGAGCTTATGGCTGCATTAGCGATAATCCAAGCAGTCATAGCCAGGAATATCCTTCTTTAAAATTATATATGAAGCTGCTGTAGCCTGGTAATTTGAGGTTAATGGTGAGTTATCATTCTTCTGTTATGAGGATATTACACAACGTGTTTATTTTTCATTTTAAAATCAGGAGAAGATGAAGGCCGCTTACTTCACCCAACCACCACTTTACACCGCAGAAAACTACCATAGGTACTGAGAGAACTAAATTCATCATTTAAACCAATATTATGGGGCCTAGATCTAGAGCTTTGAGAAACATGTTGAAATACTTTGCAAAGCCTTTCATTTAGCATTGTGCTTTCTTAGTTAAAGAGGATCAAAACCTATTACTCTTGGCCCTAAAATGTAGGGCCAGACAATTCCCCACATGCAATCCTGATTTAGAATGACCTGTGGTGTGAAATATTCTGGTTTTCCCATTAACTCATATCGATCCCAAAGTGCATGCAAGGCATCTCCACTTCAAGCGTTTGCCTTATTCAGCAGCCTACATTATCTGTCTGTGGTACTGCACAGGCTGGAAGAAACAAGAATACTATGGAGTGTTGCTGGAGTGTGGCAAAGCTTTGCCACAGCCACGGGATCAAGGTTCAAGGGGAGTATCTCGAGAAACCACACTGTGGGAGCATCCCAATTTGGGATGTTCCTAGGAGAATCTGTTAAAGCGCGCCAACTCATTTAGTTCTTCCCTACATCCAAAAATTCATAGGATTCAATAGCATTCCCTGGCTCAGCAGGTGTGGATCTCGCAGTCCTTTCCCAGTGCCACACTGCAGTAGTACATGCCAGTGCTCCTCTAATAGCATGTGGCAATTGTCAATTGTGACTTGGGGCATCTATGTGCTAGTGCATAGTGCTGACACTGTGAACTGCCAATGAGGTACTGTACACTCCCGACCACTTTTTTTCATAGAACTACAGGAAATCCAGTGTGAGGAAGGATTGACTGCTGAAACCTGTGTACAGTAGGTCTACTATCAAAAGAACCCATGCTGCCTGCCCACTGGATGACATCATGGCGCAATTTTCATCCATTAGAGGATGGGACAGGGTTGGTGTAGGGTTCCAGAGTCTGTTGATGGGCCTGGAATTCACTGGAGCCCACCACAAAGAAGGACAGACTGGGCAGCAGGTACTGCCAGGCAAATCAGGGAGCATGAGGTGGAGACAGCAGTGTGCCAAGACAAAGGACTGGTTAAGGTTTTAGGCTTGCAGGCAACGTTTAATGATCAAGTCAAAGTCGGAGAAGCACTACTCAAGTAGATGAGATGAGGTCAGGCAAGCCAGGAAAAATATGAAGAAACAAAATACCAGGATACAAGAAACAGGATAAGCTAACTTCACTGCACTGCACTGGAACATAAGCAGACTGAGCAGTGGTGTGGAGGTGAGTTTGCACAAAGACATTCTCATTCACATGTGCCCATATTTGATCTGAGGTTTAATTATTACCCATGTACGGTTTTGTAAGTCGAGAGCTGTGGATATGAATGTAACAGATTCATGCTATTGAACTTTTTTCTTTGAATGCACAGTACAAGACTGAGGTTTATCTATATATTTATTCATGGAAGGTGTATAAGGACTTATTTTAGACATATTTATAGTATAAGAGAGTGGCTTCCTCTCAAGTGTCCTAGTACCAGCCTGTTTAAGATCTAGAGCCGCCAGGGTACATTTTAAAGGGGACAGGTTGTTTGTGGAATCAAAAAAGACAGTCCCCCATAAATTGAATTTAAGAATAATAGTTTGTAGCTTCAACTTTGATAAATAATAACATATCGATTAAGGGAATCCCCATCCATGTCATTCCACTCCAGTGACATCACATGAGGGATTCCAAAGAGGCTCCTCCTCTGTGGTATAAAAGTCAACCTGCCCGGCTGCGATTTGTTTGGCAGGATGCATGGTAATGAGGAGGGCGTCCTGTGTCCCCCCCTCACTACAGATGCTGGCAGGGTGGCTGAATTAGCGACTCTCCAACATCAGGACATCACAGCCCACTGAACCAAGAGGGATCCTCCAACCCGGTGGGCTTGCAGAGAATACGCAGCCCAGCGGGGGACAGATGAAGAGAGAAGAGGTCTGGCCTGCCCCTCTATTGCAATGTTGGACGGCACAGAGGGATGGGATGGCTCGCGATGCATTGGGAGCACCATTCTCTGAAACTAGGATATTTTAGAGCTTTGGACTGGCTTGGGCAAGCTGCACGGGAGTGAAGGTGGGTGTCTGTTTATTCTTTGTTGTGGCTTTAGTAACCCTTTAAATCAAATTTGGCCCATGTCTTATGGACATAAGAAGAACACAAACATGAAATTGCAGATTTTTTTCTTTTATATAACTTATCGAAAAATGATTTATTTCACACCTGGTCTGTTTGTCACATCTTTATAACATGTTTTTTTACTTTTCACTAAGAAACAACCTTTTTCATCAGATCACCTGGGGATAACTCTCAGAATCAATATATATATATATATATATATATATATATATATATATATAAATATATTTTCATACATACAAGGAATTTTATGCCACTCTGCGCCCGCAGTGCGCCAAAAAATGAGTACATTGTGTCTACTATGGCAATAGTTAGTGGCGATCAAACCAGGTGCACTGTTGGAATAAATCTGTCCTTTGGAGTTTTCTTACACATTAACCTCTGAGGGGCATTTTGGTCTTGTCTTCTCCAAGTTGAAACTATATCTGACTCCCAACAATATTGACTGCTAAGAATTTTTAAATGATAGAACAACTGTATTTATACTTGATGAATGATAAAAAGGACAGTACATTAGGAATATATCAGTGTTCTTTTTTACCATGAGACCTATATATCTGTTGACTGTTAGCAGTTGTTTGTAAGTGTATATAATTTTTATCTCTCCTACGCCCTTTAATTAAATTGAGTGACATTTCTCTTTGTCAACTATGGTTAAATAAGAATCTCTTAACATAATAGGTTCACAGTAATTTAGGACTAACTTTTACGTTTTTGGAACTCATTAAAGACCCGGGACTGCATTACAGCATTAGATTTGAGACTGCATTACTGCGTTATTTACTAAACTTTTCAGAAAATTTCCACCTACAGCAGACAGCTGTGAGGAAGGTGAGTATCCTTTTATTATTTCCCATGCCTACAGATGCCCTTTAAATATAATAAATGATAAAATATACACTGCAGTCCATCGTTTCATGTTTTAATGCTGCAGTTAGAAAAAAGAGATCAGAACATCCAATCTTATTTTAGACACCAATAATAGATAAGAAGCACTTGTAATGCCATTTACATACTAATGTGCTTTTGTCAAATGTCAATGCCAGGAAAAAAGTGACTAAGAATATGATATAATTTGCGCCTGTAAAAGTGAAACTGGTTCACGCGTAAACTGCTGCTGCAGCTGTAAATGATGAAAAGCTACATTTACATTAAAGGCCCTGAATGCGCCATTACAAAGAATCAAAGAAAGTCATTAGATCTTCCTAAAAAACATAATGCCTCCATTTGAAAGAAATGGCCTTCCATTTAAAGCAAAGTTGTTTTATTTTTCGGGGTCTCCAATTTATTTATTAGAAATGGACATTTTTTCTCCCCTAGGCTAGTGGTAACTGGTGGCTTTATTTAGCTTGATTGTACAACTTCTAATTTAATTAACTTCTTTGCATCAAATTATATTTAGTGAGAACTGATTTGTAAACTAATGCTTGTGCTGCTAATTGTGGATCTGAAGTTTAGCTGTGGGCCCTGTGATTTGTGTTGCCTAGCTTACCGTTTGATGGTTCGACCAGTGCAGGTCTGGCGCCAGCACTGGGCATACTAGGGTCGGGGGGGCTCATGCTAAGACTGGGTTAAAGGATTATTCTCTGGGGAGGGGGACCACGCATACAGGCCTGCACACAGCTGACCTCAGAAACAGTTGTCAGTCAGCAGCATTGGAGTAGATGGCAAGGAACGAAGTGCAATTTATGGCTCAGAAGGTGGCAATTACAAGAGAACTGTGGAGAAGGCAACAAGGAACAGAGGATGAACAGTGGTAGAGAAGGTGACACGGACTAGAAGACAATTGGAGGCAGTAGAGAAGGCATTGAAGACTCAAAGGTAGTAAGCCACATCAGAGCTGAAGGGTGGCATGTGACGTGGGATGTGACATGATCTACTAGGACTCTTGCGCAAGAGCCCACATAAACTTGGAGCCAGCCCAGGGCCAGGGTCCAGAAGAAAGCCATTCCTTGCCTTACTACAACTTTACTAAAATCTGACTAAGGACATGTGAGACTCAAATTTGATAAGCAGCAGAGTTGAAGGGTGGCATGATGTGGCGTGGTAGATGATGGGACACACTGCCAAAGGGCCCACTGAAACTCGCAGATGGCCCTGGACCAGGGTCCGTAAGAAACCTGTTCCCTGTCTCACTACAGCTTTACTATAATCTAACTAGGGCCATGTGGGCTAGAAAAGTGGACTTCATTCAACTGGATTGGATTGTCATTCAAGACCAAGACTGTACAACTGGATTATAAGGCTCTGACAAAGTTTTGGCAGTTTCAGCTGTTGCCATAAGATGCACCCCCCACAAAAAAAGCGAATTTTAAGATAATACAAAAAAAAAAAACCAAAAACAAAATTAAATTGCAGGTGCTCCTGCAGCAGCAGAAGCTGGGCTTCCTTAGCTGGGTGGGCATGACCTATGAGTGGGGGCGTAGCCTACATAAGTGTGGGCGTGGCCGGTGAATGGCCAGCTTCCAACCACCGACGCGGCCTGTAAATAGGCCATGCCCACCTGCTGAAGCAGCAAATCAACCACCTAGGAGCCTGTTGTATAAGTGCGTACGTCTGTATGTGTCTCCTTGTCTCTGTGTCTATATGTGTCTGTCTGTGTGTGTGTGCCTGTGTGTGTGTAGCACTGGGCATTGCAGGACCAGCAGATAGCAAGTGTAAGTTTATTTGCTTCCTGTCCGCTTGTCTCCCAGCGATTGAGGAGGGCATGCTGCACACTGGCTGCAATGAGGAATGCCGCCTACTGGTTGTAATGAGGGATGCCACTCATTGGCTGTAATGGAGATCCCACACAATGCATTTTATGAGGGATGACGCACACTACCTGTAATGCTGCACATTGCTTGTAATGAGGAATGCCACACACCATCTGTAATGGGGATGCCGCTCACTGCCTGTAACGCATGATGCCGCTCACTGCCTATAATGGGGTGATTGGGAGGGGGTATTTTAGCACACCATTTGGTTTAGAATATTTTTTTCATTTTCTCCTCTAAACCCGGGGTGTATGGTCAGTTGAGTCTTATGGAAAGAAACATGCATGTTATGGTACAGTCACAGAAACATACTGCATAAATAAATTCTGCATTTCCCACATGCGAGATCTGTATTAGGAGGGTTTTTTAGGCTGGCAATTGCTTAATATGTAGGGATTAATCTGCTATTCCAATACAAGCTTTGCGTTTTCTTGGACCAGGACAGTACAGTTGGATGGTCGTTTCTGCTGGATAGTGCTTAGAGAATCTTAAATTAGCGATACAGAAGGAGAGCAATTAAGTTCATGTAGCTTCAAATGCCTCTATCCCCAATTATAATTTAAAATATTAACCTGGGAGTTATGTCCTGGCATCTCATGTGACTAGCCCCTACTGTATCTTGGGGGAGATCAGTTTTTTCATTTTCACGTGGCTACTATTGTCTGGAGGGTTTTCTTTTTCTTTTTCATGCAGCACAACAGAAGCAGTGTAAAGAATGGATGAACATGTGTCCTTTGTTATTATATCTTAAACCAAGTAAATGTCCTAAAGGCCAGACATCCATTATAGGTGCTGTGCTTTTAGGAAGAAACAGAAAGAAAACTGTACTTCTCTATAGCAGCAGAAGCACTCTAATGATATATGTTTTATGTGTTTATTCATATTATGTGTTATGGGGATGAATGTTGTTCTTAAAAAAAGAAAACCGGCATGGGAAATTAAATTAGCCTATATAAAGAAAAACACTCCATCGGGAGCAAGAACCTGCCACATTCCTTGTCTTGCACTTGTCATAGATGTCACTCGTTAAACCTTGCTTTGCAAATTTTTCCCTTAAAGTATGTAAGTTTTGGCAACATCCAGTGGGAAATCAGACGTGTGAAGCTATGTTTGGAACGAAACCATTCGATGATACAAGCTATTATGCATTCTGATTCATTACAAAATTCATAATTAGAGCAGGGGGGGGGGGAGTCTTCTGTTATTTTATGAAGTCTGCTGCAACAGTTTAATGAGCTAGAAATGCCTGCAGGCTGCAGTGATGGCCGTGCCAAAGTCAGCGGATCCAGATGCCCCCCACTCCAAGTGGCTTCACATGTGGGATATAAATTGTGGCACAGAAAAAAACACAAATAATGTATTCCCCTATCAATGATCAGTATTCAAGTACAGACCTTTATTTTAAGTCAGGCTTGACTCATTTTTACACATGAGAGCAGAGCAGCCTTAAAGGGAATCTCCGTTTTCAATGGCATTTTTGAAAGTCTATATAACTCTGTGACAAAAGAATGTCCTCAAGGTGCTGAGTTTTTTTTATTTTTTCTTATGTTAACAAATGTGTGTTTTATGGAAGCAGTTGTCACAACCTGCAATCTGTTGCTATTAGCAACAGTGGAAGAGGGGAGAAGTACAGCCAGGATATCTTATACAAGTTCTGGGAACCTTAATGCAGCATCACAGATACAAGGGCCACTCCCACGTTTTTCAGAAGAGAAATCATGAGGTGAAAGTGTAAACCTCAATATCGCAGCCATTTCTTCTTCAATTTAAAAATGGAAAACAGTTTAGGACAGTGCCAAATGTAGCTTGATGCAATGGTGTAACAATTATCTTTGCCTGCAGTGGCACTTAATATGAGGAGCATCAGCAGATCCTGTCCCCTAACACAAACATTAATATGCAGAACATTAGCAGATCCTGTCCCCTAACACAAACATTAATATGCAGAACATCAGCAGATCCTGTCCCCTAACACAAACATTAATATGCAGAACATCAGCAGATCCTGACCCCTGACACAAACATTAATATGCAGAGCATCAGCAGATCCTGACCCCTGACACAAACATTAATATGCAGAGCATCAGCAGATCCTGTGCCCTGACATAAAATCCTAACATGCATGGATCCTGTTTCCAAACAGTATGCTTTTTTCCCTCATCTCCCAGTTTTTAAATAAACTGGATTCAATTAGATTACCAAACATTATTTCTGTACATAAAGCCATGTGAGCACAAATTGGCTAAATCCATTGATGGCGACAAAAGGGGAAGGGGCAACAATGGTGGTACTTTCTGACCTCATGGGCCCCCATATGTAGTTGCCAACTACATCCTGTAGTTTTGTCTCTACTTACTTCCTGAAAGTATTTTTTTTGGCTTGCATATCTGCATCTCCTTCATCCCTGCACACCGGCTCCAGGGTTTTGTGGGCCTTTGGGCGTCAGGGTCTCAGTGGGCCTACAAAGTGAACCGCATACCTTGTTATCTGATGCGCTTCCACACCCAGCTTAAACATCTGGGCAGCGGATCTAAAAGATTCAAGATCCAATTTTTTTCTCCCCGCGGCATTCCAAACAAGGTTGCCCTGCTGTGCCGTTGGAACAAGGAAGAGCTGCTATTCACTCACATCTTCCTTGTTCCAACGGCACATGTGCATTGAGAGCCATCTGCCATGACTATGCCATTCATCAAATGGCTATGATGGGCTACAATAGGGAGCGTGCGCTGCCGCGATCCCCCGCAATCCCAGGAACAACGAGAGCAACCTGCTGAATGTCATAGGCACATGTGCCGGATAAGATGATTAAAGTGATTAAAGTGGACCAAAACTAGACTTATTCCCTCTCCCCAGGGCATCCGGAACACCATTATTCATCTCAACTCTTCCTTGGTCCAACCGCACATGTGTGGGCTCTCATCCAATGAGAGTCGTCTGTTGTTACTATGTCACTCGGCAGGTGGCTTTCATTGGACAAGAGCTTGTGCATGAGCCATTGGAACGAGGAAGTGGTGGGTAAAAAGCTGCTTTCTGGGGGATGTCACACAGCGGGACATTCCAATTCAGGATGCCCCAGGGGAATGTCAGCAGCCATCCCCTGGAATCTCTTAGGGCCAAGCCGTATAGGTTTTGTTACACTTTCACACATCCCTGTTTGGGATGCCCCGGGGAGAGGGAATAAGTCTGGTTTAGGTCCACTTTAATCATTGTAAAAATACATTCAGCTTATCCACCAAAAGCTGACTGCTTTCTAAGGTGGGTAAGCAGAATAGTTACACTTGCAATAGTACAGATACAGACTATGGCACATAATATAAAAGTAAAAGTTACCCTCTCTGTGGTTACTCTGCAGACAGCCAGGCAGTGCAGTCAGCGCGCCTCTTCACTCCCTCTCTGCCAGGCTGTGAGCGTTCCCTCTGCAATTATCACTGACACTGACAGCATGGGGCAGGAGGAAGTCCGTGCGGCAGGGGGAGATAGCTCCGCCCCCAACCAAACCAGCCAGCCAGAGCACTGGGGCAGGAGGAAGTCTGGGTGGGAGAGGGAGATAGCCCCGCCCCCAATCAAACCAGCCAGAGCATTGGGGCAGGAGAAGCCAGGCGAGGGGGGGAAGTAGCCCCGCCTACCAGTCAAACCAGCGAGCCAGAGCATTGGGGCAGGAGGAAGCACGGGCAGGAGGGGGAGATAGCCCCGCCCCAATCCAACCAGCCAGCCAGAGAACTGGGGCAGGAGGAAGTCTGGGCGGCAGGGGGAGATAGCCCCGTCCCCAATCAAACCAGCCAGCCAGAGCACTGGAGCAGGAGGAAGTCTGGGCGGCAGAGGGAGATAGCCCTGTCCCCAATCAAACCAGCCAGCCAGAGCATTGGGGTAGCAGGAAGTTTGAGTGGGAGGAGGAGATAGCCCCTCCCCCAATCAAACCAGCTAGAGCATTGGGGCAGGAGGAAGTCTGGGCGGGAGATAGCCCCACCCCGATCAAACCAGCCAGCCAGAGCATTGGGGCAGGAGGAAGCCGGGGCGGAGGGGGGGGGAGTAGTCAAACCAGTGAGCCAGCATCTGCGCTGTGAGCATGGGGCCAGTGTACAGCACAGACAGCCTATTCTATAGGCTGTCCTGCCTCAGTAGGCCTCCCCCTACCGTCTGGGCCCACAGCAGATGCCCAACCTTGCCGGGTGTTAGAGCCGGCCCTGTCCCTGAGGCCACTCCTGCGCCCAGACATTCTGATAGGACAGCAGGCAGACTGCCTATGCTGGTGCTCTATTCAAAATAGTGTTTTATGGCGTGCATTAGTATGCAGATACATACCCCAATAAATCACAGGCATCAAAGGATGCTAAGAATATCTTTATCAGTGAAAATAGCTTTCTCAGTGAAATCCATCATATTAAAATCCAGGAAACAAGCAATAGGGTAAATATGTGAAGGTAGAGGCAACAAATTGCTCTGTGTGGGGAGACTGAGAGATGTCTGCATGAGATTATTCATTGAACAGCAAGCCTCTAATTAGAAGAGAAGGGAGTTTCTACCTGCGGGGCACAGACACCGGCAGCAGGGCAGGTTCCCAGCCTCTCTGCACATGAGCCCGTCGGAAGCTGTCAGTTGCACAGAAGGAGCTGTCACAAATGCTCATGCTGATAAAGATCCCTTGCAGTGCAGGGGGGGGGGGGGTATATAAAGTGAGCAATGAGAAGAGTAATAGGAATGTGTGCACTTGTGCAGGGTTGTCTTGAAATCCAAAACACCCTAAAAGGTTAACAATACATTTGCACACAGGACTACATAGATGGCTGTAAAAGGAGAAATATCAACAGAGGAAGGGTTATCTACACAAAGGTAATCCACACAACTCGTGTTTTTTTTCTAATGAGCAGAATTATTATTCTAAGTATGTCACACACCCCGCTTCAAGAATCCATAACATGTGGGTAATATCGTCCTGAAGAGGCGTTCCTGCAGAGATGATAGTAAAAGAAAGCCCCTCCCTGATCCATAAATACCTGGGACCTCCCACTCATCACCCAGTTTTCCATCTCTGCAAGACGGCGAGCAAGTCAGAAGATGATGTCTCCTCCTTGCATTGGGGGAGTTCAGGTAGCCGGGGTAACTCCCGGCCTGTTTCTTGAATATTCCCGCTCGGCCTTTTTATCTCTAGTAATCTTTTATATTATATGCCTCCTCAGCCTTGGCTGAGGGCCAGAGCGAGGGTATACTGGCACTATTGGTGCCTAGGAGCAGTGCTCCCCCCGTGAGACCCTAGATTAAGAGGGTAGGCGGTGGTTCCGGGTTGGTGATCCTGGTTTGGGATGCCCCGTCCCTCGTTATGCCCCTGGGGTGGGTTCCCTTCTCAGTTCTCAGCCTGTCTTCAGTGGGGGTCGGGGGTCCTCCTGTTAGGGCCAGTAGTCTCCCTTATCCCTGATAGGTCTTTACTGTGTGCTGCCAGTGTGCTGCTTTTACCTTCCGGCGCCGCGACCGTCTTGTCGGCCGCGGCGTCGGGTGTGTCGTTATGCCTTTCTGGGGGACGGCTAGGTAAGGCGCGTTAGGCGCCATTATTTTACCTCAGATCGGGGGGGGGGCGGGGTTGGCCGCGGCGCGCTGCCGCGGCCGGGACCCCGTTCCTTGCTGGGCGCGTTGGTGGCCCCATTGTCTCTCTCCGGTTGGGGGCGGAGCCGGGCCGCGGCGCGCTGCCGCCCTGTCTTGGCTTCGCGCGCTCTGCGCCCTGTCACGCCCCGGATCCCCTGCCTGCGTGTCTGTATGTTTGGAGGTGGACGCCATTGTATCAGCGCTCCCAAGGAATCGTGAGTGGCCCTGTGGGTCCTATTGTCTTGCCCCTTTTTCATTGTCCGGTGATCATGTGTTTATGGGGTTTCCTTGTGTCTTTCAGGCGGAACGTGCCATCGGGAGAGTTATCATCAGTAATTAGAGGGTTTCTCCCGGTCCTAGATCCCTGGGTTCACTTAGTCTAAAATCCTCCCACTTGGGACATTAAAGGGGCATCCCGGGTTGCTTATTGGCGTAATTCCCTGGGTCATTGCGACCAATAAAGTTCACCTTATGGAGGCATCCCCGGATACTGGGGCAGGGGCCCCTGCGGGGCATCCCCAAAAAAAAATAAAAAAAAAAAAAATAAAAAAAAAAAATGCATATTGTGTGGTGCGTCCATTACAGGGGACGATGTCCTGCTTTGTATACCTTGTGCACAGCAAACTATTGCGCGGCAGTCCGGATCCCAGGCTTCTGGGTCAGCACCGCCGGCCGAGTCATCTCAACCTCCCACCTTGGCACGCGCTCCGTGTGACGTTGTCATGGGTAGGGGTCTGCAAGCTGAGATGTGCGCCAGATTGGCCAACCTTGAGAAAATTGTTTCCAGTTCGGCCGCCCGTAAGGCTCCGGCCAAGAGGAAGCATTTGTCCCCGGCTTTGCCGGCGGATGACCTGGACGAGTTTAATAATCTGGATTGGTCTGATTATTCTGGGCTAGAGGAAGGTGAGGTTTCTGAGGGCTCAGAGGTGTCGGATGCTGAACAGTCCGCGGGCGCTGATGAGGAGCTTAGTGAGTTAGGGAGATCCTCGGATTCTCCTCACGCCCTGGCGCTGATGTTGGAGGTTCTGAAGATTTCCCCTCCCGAGGCGGCGTCTCACCAGGAGGGTGAGTTGTTTGAGGAATCCAGGCCACGCTTGGAGTTTCCTTCACAACGGCATTTTCACAAGATTATTGATAAGGAATGGGACAGGCCGGCTAGGCTCCCTGGTATCCCTCAGGGGTGGGACAAGAAATATCCTTTCCCTTCGGAGGTGGTTAAGCGCTGGGCTTCCCCTCCCGAGGTCGATGCCCCGGTTCTGGGGTTGTCTAATTCCTCGGTTTTAAATAGGCCGGATTGCTCCACCCTTAAAGATGGGGAGGATAAACGCATTGACCAAATGGCTTGTCATGGCTTCACTAGCGTTGGATCAGCCATACGGCCTGTGTGCGCTTCTGAGCTTATGGTGTTGGCTGCCAGGTCTGTGGTTAGGGATTTGTTGACCTCTTCCGGGCTTCGCCCCGGTAGTGCTGAGTTCCTTAGTCTCAAACGGTGTGAGTTGTTTTTGTCCTTTGTATTAACTGCCTTGGATGACACTTTAATGATGTGTAGTAGGACATCGGCCTTGTTGGTGA
This sequence comes from Gastrophryne carolinensis, assembly GCA_027917425.1. Lineage (NCBI taxonomy): Eukaryota > Metazoa > Chordata > Amphibia > Anura > Microhylidae > Gastrophryne > Gastrophryne carolinensis. The sequence goes on from CM051236.1 coordinate 459,262,636, forward strand.
CTATTCGGCGGTCGGTCTGGCTGCGCCAGTGGGCGGCCGACTTTATGTCTAAAAAGTCTCTGACGGCTTTACCCTTTGTCGGATTGAGGCTTTTTGGTGAAACACTGGACTCCGTCACCAAGGGCGGTAGGTTACCTCAACGTAAGAAGCAGCGCCGTTCCTTTCGGGGGGCGCCTACCTTTACAACTTCCTTTCGTGGGGCCAGATCTGGCAGAGGATCGGCATTCCATTCTTCCAGAGGAGATTCCGGGAACAGGGGCAGGGGTCGTGCCCGTTCTGGATACCATTGGGGCTCTAAGCCCAAGCCGGCTATTAAGCCGGCACAGCAATGAGGGGGCGCCCTCACCCTTGCGGGTGGGGGGACGGCTGAGACACTTCTCCCAGGTCTGGGATCAAGAAGTCTCGGACAGATGGATCCGGGAAGTGGTGTCTTCCGGTTACAAACTAGAGTTCGAGTTCCGCCCCCCCTCCAGGTTCTTCAGGTCTCGGATGCCTTCGGAGCCTCTGGTGGCGCAGGGGCTCCTGGTGGCAGTAAAGAATCTTCTGGACATGGCGGTCATTTGCCCAGTGCCCCCCTCGGAGCAGGGCAGGGGCTTCTATTCCAATCTGTTCACGGTTCCCAAGAAGGACGGGTCGGTCCGTCCTATCTTGGATCTGAAGTTTCTCAACAAGTTTATTCGGCCACGCAAATTCCGCATGGAAACGCTGCGCTCGGCCATTCATTCTCTTCGTCAGGGAGATTTTCTGACGTCCATAGACATCAGGGACGCGTATCTACACGTCCCGATTTTTCCAGCACACCAGAGGTTTCTCAGGTTCGTGGTGGAGAATCGGCATTTTCAGTTTGTGGCTCTGCCTTTCGGTCTCACCTCGGCTCCCCGGGTTTTCACCAAGGTGCTAGCGGGGGTGATGGCTCTGCTCAGAGTTCAGGGTATACGCATTGTGCCCTATCTGGACGATTTACTGATCATGGCCTCCTCCTTCGGCCAAGCGGAGTTGGACACCGGAATGGTGGTGTCCACTCTGGAGAGGTTCGGTTGGGTGATCAACCATCCGAAGTCTTCTCTTCGGCCATCCAGAATTGTGTTGTTTCTGGGGATGTCTCTGGACACCTCGCAGGCCAGGGTGTTCCTGCCCCAGGACAAGATTCTTTTGATTCAGGAGTTGGTTCAGCTTCTATTGCTGGCCCCTCAGCCGACCATCCGGCTAGGAATGCGGCTGGTGGGGCTAATGGTGGCCTCATTCGAGGCGGTTCCCTTTGCGCAGTTCCATACGAGGACGCTTCAGCTTCTTCTGCTGAAGGTTTGGGACAGGTCGCAGTTATCTCTGGACCGGTCATTCCGGTTGAATCCCCGAGTTCGTCGTTCCCTACAATGGTGGTTGGGGTCGGTCAATCTGTCGAAGGGCAGATCCTTCCTCGCTCCTCGTTGGGAAACGGTGACCACGGATGCCAGTCTGTCTGGCTGGGGGGGTGTTTGGAAGGATTTTCATTTTCAGGGTCTGTGGAGTCCGCCCAGGGAGGGACTCGCAGCAGGAGTGCCCTCAGGGAAGTGTCTTTGATTCTGGAGTGGGCAGAGACCAACGTCCCGTGCATCTCAGCAGTCTACATTCCGGGGGTGGAGAACACGGAGGCGGACTTGCTGAGCAGGGCCTCCTCTCGTCAGGGGGAGTGGTCCCTCAGTCCCAGGGTGTTTCACTCACTGTGTCTCAGGTGGGGTTTCCCGACGGTGGATCTCTTTGCATCTCGTCTCAATCACAAGTTTCCAGTCTTTGTGTCTCTCTCGCAGGATCCTCTGGTTCTGGCAGTGGATGCCATGTCTCTGAACTGGAGGGATCTGGGGTTCCTTTACCTGTTCCCTCCGTTCCCAATGCTAGCCAGAGTGCTGCGCAAACTGGCCTTGGAGGCGCGTCGGCGATTCTGGTGACCCCAAGGTGGCCGAGGCGCGTTTGGTTCGCAGATCTTGTAAGGCTGGCAGAAGATCAGTTCGCCCTGCCTCTGCTGCCGGACCTGTTCACCCAGGGTCGGCTACGTTATCCCAATTTACCATCGCTGGCTTTGACGGCGTGGCTGCTGAAACCGCCATCTTGAGGGAAGAAGGTCTTTCTGACGCGGTGATTCAGACTCTTATTAGCGCCAGGAAGCGGTCTTCCTCTTCTGTTTACTACAGGACCTGGAGGTCCTATATTGATTGGTGTGAAGGTAGGTCCTTCTCTTGTCGAGAGTTCTCCATTCCTAGAATTCTGGAGTTTCTTCAACATGGTTTAGATCTGGGGCTCCAAATTAGTACCTTGAAGGGGCAGGTCTCTGCCCTGGCGGTGTTCTTCCAAAGGTCCTTTGCGCTTCATCCTTTAGTCAGGACCTTTTTCCAAGGAGTTACGCATGTGCGTCCGCCTAGGAAGCACTTGGTTCCAGTTTGGGATTTGAACCTGGTTCTTTCTGCTCTTCAGGGTCCTCCGTTTGAGCCCTTGGATGAGGTTGCCTTGTCTTCACTTACTCAAAAGGTGGCCTTTTTGGTGGCTATCACTTCGGTTAGGCGTGTTTCTGAGTTGGCAGCTTTATCCATTAAAGCTCCATACTTTGAGAAGCATCAGGACAAGGTTGTCTTTCGTTTCAAGCCGGATTTTCTTCCTAAGGTGGTCTCGGCTTTTCATCTGAATCAGGACATAGTTCTGCCTTCTCTATGCCCTAATCCTAGCAACGACAAGGAAAGGGCGTTGCATTCCTTGGATGTAGTTCGTGTTGTGGAATATTAGCTGGAGGTTACGTCTTCTTTTCGCAAGACGGACGCCTTTTTTGTGGTGCCCTCCGGGCCTAGGAAAGGTTTGGCTCCTGCCAAATCTTCCATTAGTAAATGGATTCGTCAGGCCATCATTGGGGCCTATTCTGCCAAGGGGAGGAGTCCCCCTTTTCGTGTTACTGCTCATTCTACTCGTGCAGCTGGTGCGTCCTGGGCTTTTCGGCACCAGGCTTCTGTTGAGCAAGTTTGTAAGGCCGCTACCTGGTCTTCTGTTCACACTTTTTCCAAGTTTTACAAGGTTGATGTTTGGGCGTCCGCGGATGCTGTCTTTGGACGCAAAGTTCTGCAAGCTGTAGTGGTTTGAAGTTGTGCATTGTTGCCTAGTTTTGGATCCCCGCCCTTGTTTTTGGACACTGCTTTTGGATGTCCCACATGTTATGGATTCTTGAAGCGGGGTGTGTGACATACTTAGAATAATACCATTTTGTGAATACTCACCTTGTAAAATGGGTATTATAAGTATGTCACACATCCCGCTTCACCCGCCCTTTCTGTATTCAGGATCCTCTATTTTGTGAACTTTGCGTGGTTGTGTTTTATATTTGCCTCTTCCTGGTCCCTTACCTTACTGCTTCTGTATACTGGGTGATGAGTGGGAGGTCCCAGGTATTTATGGATCAGGGAGGGGCTTTCTTTTACTATCATCTCTGCAGGAACGCCTCTTCAGGACGATATTACCCACATGTTATGGATTCTTGAAGCGGGGTGTGTGACATACTTATAATACCCATTTTACAAGGTGAGTATTCACAAAATGGTATTATTTACAAATATATATATATATATATATATTTATATATATATATTAAAGCCAAACACATTTGGAGAGGCCAATTTTTAATGTATGAATATTCCAAATCCCGGCGCCATATTTTTTAACTAGTAGTTTTTAACTAGTAGTTATAGTTTACTTGTAAATGTTAGAAAGTAATGTTTTCAGTTTGGGAGGGGGGGTCTCCTGGGCAGGAAGGGGGGCTACCGATACATATGTGGTACAGTTGTAATCGGGAGACTGGAGACTAGGGTCTTTCACATGCAATATTTTCTTGAATAAAATACATTTTTTGTTGTTCAAGATAAACTAGATACATTTTGAAAAACATAATTTTTATTTATGTTTTTAAAACATAGGGTGCTGACATCCCAAGTGGCCTGGCATTTAAAAGGGTTAAGTAGCTATGCACGTTGGGTATTGTTCTGTTTGGGGTATCTTGTGCTTTCAGATTTAGCTTGTTTTTTCTTGTTTGCATATTGATTTTTAGGAAAATGTGTTTGGGGGGGTATTTCAAAGGTAAAGGGTTGATTTGATTGAAAAAGTGCAAGGTGAGCACATCTTCAGAACTGAAATTTTCAAGTAAAGTTTTCCAAACATGCATGCTTTACTTTGGGGTGTTTGGAAACTCTACCATTGAAAGTAAGTAGGCATGTTGGGTGTTGGTTCTGTTTGAGGGGCCTTGATTTTTCTGATTTCACTTGTTTTTCTTCTTGTTTGCATATTGTTTTTTTTTTTTTTTAGAAGAATGTGATTTTGGTTCTTTTTTAATTCTATTTTTAGGGAAACATTTTTCAAGGGATTATCATCAGAAAACTGCACCCAAGTCATCAAGCCTGGTACGCCTAGAAAGATTGAGATGTTTAGTTCCAGAGAATATATAGTTTGTATTTCAAATGTAAAGGGGTTTTATTTTTTTTTAAACTGCAAGGTGCACATAGCAGTTGTATTTTATCTTGAAAACCTCCTAAAGTGCTGCTTCAGTTTGGGGGAGTCTCCTGGACAGGAAAGGGTGTCTACCAATACATATGTGGTACCGTTGTAACTAGGAGAAATGGTGCTTTTACACGCAATATGAATTTATTGAAAAGCTTACAAAAACATTACAAATTGTAAAATAAATGTTTGTTTTTTTTGCACATATTCCACCCAAAAATATTGAGAATACACTAAAATAAGGCCAAACAAGACATTTTATGTTAAAGCCCAGACAGATGAAAAAAGCAATGGAAATCCCTTCAAAAATAACAGTTGAACACATAAATCGCAAAATCTTGAAAAATGGTCTGGCAACAGAGGGTAACAAAATCTCAAGATAGGCTGACAGTTAAAGGGTTAAAGGCTCAGAAACACACTAGGTGCAGGTAGGATGATGTTTTTAAGCAGGCAATCTGTATGTATAGGGTGGGAAGAACATACGAGATAGGCTCATATCAGCCTGCGATCCTCTTTCTTTCAGTAGCGGAGCGGCAGCAGTGCTGGCACTAGAAGTGGCCTCACGCATATGAGCCAGTGGCCATCTTTTTTTAGCCCCGGCAAATTCAAATGCCGGTGCTACCCCGCCGGCGCCACCGCCATTGAGGATCTCAGGGTGAGTGCTGCCCTAGATTAAGCTTTCTTGTGTTCGGGTCGGACGCCAAGTCCGTGTTTGGGTTTGCGAACCCAAACTTTGCGGTTTCTAGTTACCAGAAATTGAGGCCCCCCCAAGTGCTTTAATTGTCAAAACCTGAACTATATATGGCATATTTGTGCCATCCCAAGTACCAAATACCATTTGACATAATGTCTCTGTGTATGGACCCTGAATATAAGCTGGTAATATTTGCATTTCTGCAGCAGTGTGGCATGGTCCCCCAGAGTCAGCTCTACTGGTAGACCACCAGTAAAATGGGAAAAATACCACTAATATATGTATGGAATATTTCCTGCTGTATGTATCTTTTTTTGTTCTGCGACCACATATTTGTATACAGGACAGAAATATTCAGAAGTGAAGGGAGCAGAAGAAGGTATTCTAATAAAAGGTTCTTAATTGAGTTTTTAGTTCACCACATAAAGCCATTTGCAGAACAGTGAGATCTAAATTTGCCTATAGAATAGTTTCTGCATATGTAAAATGTGCAAGCGTGCCAAGTGTGAGATAGCATATTGGATGGATGCAAACACAGATGTTATTCTGGCACAGAGACAAATCCTTTGTTAATTTTGCTCTTGCAAATAGACACTTGCGACTCTGCTTTCATTACACATATATATTAAGAGGTTGTATAATGTTGCTGCACTTTAAGAGCCTTCAAATGCACAGCAGTAGGCAGTAGACATTCCCCAAGACCCCAATCATAGGACACAGCAGAAAATACACATTCCTATATAACCATGGGTGTAATGAAAATTCATACTGCAGTGTTCAACCAGAAGTTTGTCTTAAAAAATAACTGGAAATGTATTAGCTATTCTCTTTTTTTTTTCCGTTACAGATCTTGGATATCAGCAACAGCATATCTTGCCTGTGGCCACCACACTGTAGTTGCGTTCCACAGATACAGAAGTGTTGATGGAAGATGACGATGTCCTTCGAAAACAATGGTAGTCACCAACAGGTTTAGCATCTGCTCATCATTTTTATTAAAATGCTGTTTAAAGACAAGTGCCAGGAGATTTGGCAATCTAGGATATGGGTCAAATGAAGGGGCAGTTGTGGCCTAGTGGTAAGGATCTTTTGACCGGAGGGTTGCAGGTATAACAGGATGATGGCTTAACCTCTCTCTGCTAAAAAAAAAGGGTTCCTGGTTTTAGGGGAATGATTGGCTGTTGGGGAAAGTACCCTACCACTGAGGGCTTAATTTTTAGTTAGTGCTAGGTACAGCCCACTTTTTTGTGATTGGAGCCTGAGTCCATAAGGAGGAGAGACCCAGGAAGGCTGGAGATGATGTTTCTGGAGAGAAATCTTCAGAGATGTAGTGCAGAGCACCGTCTCGGTGCTGGGCCTGTGGTGGACCAGTGCCCGCTTACAAGAGCACTGACCTGTGCTCTCTGTGTAGGGGTGTTGGGAGTCATCACTGAAGCACTTTCTACCCAGGAAGCCTTGGAGGTTGCTGTGTGTTTCTTCCTTGTAAACAGGCCACGGTCGGTGGTGGAAAACCAGAGGGAGAAATACACCACTTGACGATGACTTCTGGAGGCTGAACCCGGCAAACGTCAAGTGGAAAGATGGGGCAGGAGTTATTGCATGCCAGGGACAAGTGTGCCTACTGAAGCTGCATCAATAAAAAATGGCACCATTAATCTAAGTGTGATTTTTTGTTGCTACCCTGAATAAGACCTAAAACCACCCTTCATTCCAGCTTTAAAGATTGCCAGGGGTCTAAGTGAGTACCAAGCCTTCCCTGTGTTTTCTTGCCAGCCAAAGAAATTTGTGTGCAAGCATACTATAGCCATATATGCACAAAATCCCTCCCCCCAAAAAAGTTAAATTCAATCAAACTTTTTCCAATTCTTTTTGGTTCGGCAAAACCAAAATATTGACAACATTTGGGACAAATTCTTCCCTTTTTTTTCTTTTTACCCCTGTTTCTTTTTACATTCAGATTTGCTATAGTTACATGGGGCTTCTTCATTTGTTTTAGTCTGAAAATACATTTGAGGGTTTAAAGGGTCATCTGCCATAATCTAAGGATCAATAAGAGATTTGTTTTTAATTAAGAATAAAGCTAGATTTATGCTTGATACTTGGTCAACATGTCCCTTTGCTGTCAGATTTTGTAATAAAATCTTTGGCCTAATCCGACAGATCCTTAATATACCTGGGCAGAGGGATTCATGGTTAGCCCGTATGCATGTTAAGCCGCTCAAAGTTCACAATTTAAATTAATGAATTCATTTTCTTGGCAGCAGAACAGGTAATAGCTTAAGCTTGGAAGTAGCAGTTCATCACGTACAAAAAGGTCTTCAAGAGAATTAACGTTTTCTTATGAGAAACTGGCAAGTATCGTTAGTGATACTCATGAGATGTTTCCTCCCAAACCCGGGATGCATGGATACAGTTTTCCAACCCTGAAACACCATTCCTACATTGAGAATTATGTACTAAGCAGTCAATGGGCCATGGGATAGTGCAGGCTCTCCTTTCCACTTTCTTTTTCCTTCTCTTTATTCAGCTTGTATGTATTCTCATGTTTCTCAGCTCCACTTCTCCCATTCTTCCCATGCACCTGGTCAGACCTTCTTGGTCTTGGCTTATTAACTCCTTCCTTGTTTCTCATTGTTTTCTCTTTTTCTGCCGCGATTTTACAGATTTTTTTTTTACCAAGATGAGAAACTTTTCGCAATTGGGACCTGAAAGATTTCCCATATTGGCCAAACAATTTGCTTTGTGCTTTTAGTCTTAGCAATAATGCCCCATAACCTACTCCCCCACCTCAAGTTTCACATTTAGCTATATATTGGCTCCCGGGTGGTGGCTGGCATTGGCTCATCATATCAAAATGAATGCATCGCTGCAAATGCACACAGTGGCCTCCCTTGTAATTGCATGGAAGCACCGGCAAGTGAAAAAAGACTGCGCTCGAACTCTGAATTTGTCTATTGCTATTATATCTGTTCAAGTGTAAGGGGCAAGCTCATGGCCAGTGGTAGCTTCAGAGACTAGACAGATTTTTTGGACACTGGGGAAATATTGGCTTTGTCTGAGTTGTGGGACAAGGTGTGGTGCTAGTTATTAACTGTTGATATACCAATGTAGAAGGAGGACTCTTTTATGGCTTCCTGTACAACAGTACATGATCTGTACAGCAGATGTTTTACTCTATCCTAACTTAAAGAAGATCACCGCTGGTCTTAACCATCATTTGAGTGCACTGGATCTTTCTCAGACTGAAGTCCATGAGCCCGGGATCTTCTGCATATAGCTACCACATGTGGCTATCCTGTGGCTCCTCACATTCAATTACTTATCTCATGTTTCTAAGAAGAACCTCATTCACTGTAGGGTCCTTATTTAAATACACTTTTACTACACCCTAAACCCTTCTAGTTATATGCCTCATGTATTCAGTACTCATGCAGATGTTTCTGACTCACTGGTGTAACCAGTCCCATCTGGATCTTGTTTGTCTAGGATTTGCCTCTATTATCTGATTAGTCCCATTTTGACCTAAGTCACTTACCTACTCTCTATCACCATTTTGTGATTAAGTGCAACATGTATTTAATAACTTCTAATCCTTCCTATTTCTTTTTCTGTTTCCTCTCTGATTTGACTGGAGTTGTTTCATTGCCTTGTCGCAGGGGAAGAGATAATATTTTTATTTGTGCATGACCTTAGTACCCCCCCCCCCCCCCCGTGGACTTGGATTCTTAGTCTACTAATTAGGTCTTACTCATTTTTTTCCCTCCTATACTTCTAGAAGGGTAGGTGTCCCCAGGAAGTGTTATTTTGGTCTAGGTGCTCTTAGGCTCCCCCTCCCCAGTTATTCCTAGGATTTCTATTACTTTGTCCTGTTGCATTAAAGTTTGTTTTCATTTCCAGCATTTTCTTTTCACATACTAACGTTATGGGATGGGATCCCTCCACCTATCAACAATGCATTTTTTCGTGCTCCAGATCAGAAAAGAAAAATCTGCCTAATAATTTTGGTTAATTAGGATTATTTAAATTTGACGTGTAAGAGGTGAGACTCCTAGTTTTATTAGATTGGTCAAGTTTGTTACTGCTTTCTATCAAAGGCCACAGGCTCTTTGGTGCACCATCAGCAGATGACAAGTTGGACCTTGCTATTATAATTTGATGGGAGGTAGTATCTGCTGGTGAATTTTAAACAAAAGTTTTGTAAAGGAGGTGATAGACTGGTATACTTTCTTCCAAGCCCGTATGGAAAGGGTCGTGCCTAAATCTCGTTACCATGTTTTATTATACGGAGTGGGTCTTGGAATCTTATTTTTGGTAATAGACAGTGTGTTACTGTTCGCTGAGGTCAAAGAAGCTTAAGATTTAGTTAACGGTTAACTCAGAGGCTCTGTCTGGCTCACTAGGAGTAGTGTGTCAATTTAGCAACTGCTGTGTAGCCCCGGCCTTCCAACCTCCTATTGGTCAGTGGTCACATAAAGCTGTCCAGGCGTCAGCACACACTGCCTGTGATAGCATCTAGCTTGTGGTGTGTTACTTTGCTTGTTTATTTCCTGCTAATCTGAATAGAAACATAGAAGGTTGACGGCAGAAGGAGACCATACGGTCCATCTAGTCTGCCTTTATGTGTATACTGTATGTACTCTTTATCTACAATAGTTTGCTCTGTATCCTGACTATGCTTTTGCCTGACCCTTTGGATACTGCGACTCTTATGGCTTTAACCTTTGGCTTTCCTTGGACTTCGGCTTTGTTTACTTGTTCTGTCAAGACACTGGTAGGACTGATAATCTGGGGGCAACCATGTTTGGGCAGACTTGTAATGTCTCCTGGCAAATAGGGGTTTGACTATAGGTGAAGAAAGCAGTGTTAGATTGGGGGTTTGCATCTGAACGAAGGCTGATGATCAGGTGGGCATTACACAGTGGTAGTTTTTTCATGATGTCCGAACTGTGATCTCTAAAACTTCACATTGCAAAATGCACTTTCTAATCTTTCTACCAGAGCTATTAGCTGCTAAAATCCAGTCAAGCTGCCACCAAGCTGACTGCACATAACAAATAAATCATATAAATGCCCTGAGTTAGGATGTAACCACTTCTGTTTGCCTTAGAAATGAACATTTTAGTGAGCATAGCTGTACTGTCTCTTGTAGGCTGCAGTGAAACGTGTCAAACAGAATTAAAACTTAATTCCATGGATACCCCAAAGGTGACCTAGTCTATTATCTGTCTCTGTTCAACAGCAAATTCACGGACATCTGCAAACATAATGTGAAGAGAAAATTTCTTTGACTGCAGGCCACATTCCTAGTTGTATCCATCTAAGTTGGCGAGTAAGATGCTATTGCTATGCTGTATATAAATATATATATATATATATATATATATATATATATATATATATCCAATATGTAAGTCAAACTTTTCTATAAATCATAGTCTTCCAGAGCTGAGTATAGGGCATACAGAGAACTTTCCTAGTGGACTGCCCTATGCTGCAAGCCATGCCTACTGTTGACACCACTACATCTGGGTTCTACCCAGAGAGCTGAGGCCACGTTGAGCAGTAGGGGTACATCTGTTTAAGAAGTCCAGAAATACAGAGGTTGGGAAGCAGAGAGGTGAGGATGAGCTGTACTTGGTCACCCCGGAGCTCTGGGCCCGTGCCCCCATATAACCACATCACTTACTTTTCTTCCTGAGGCTGGTAAGGGCTGGGTGGCCATCATGGCAAGTCTGTGCACCTACAGTTATCATTATGCATGGCCGCCAAATGTGTTAATGAAGCAATTGTAGTGCACCATCTTCCCATAGGAGTGCTGGACTTCCTGGGGGCAGCATAAACATTAGCTACATAGTCCTCTAGTTAGGAGTTACTGTCTAGTCTTGGGCTCTGGATGTTTGACAGTCAGATTCAAACCAAAGAGCAAGGCAGACAATGCTACAGAATTAGAGGACTGTGCTGTAGCCCTGCTACCTTGAAAGTTGTGTATCAGTCTGCCCGCTTTACCAGCTGTTCCTCCACTATGCCTATCATCTGTGCTGTAATCCAAACTGTATCCCCAATTATATGTACAGCAAACTGACCTACAGCACCATTAAACCATATCCCAGTCTGACCTGTTTATCCAGTACCACAGCTAAACTCTTATGCGGATTCATCAGTATCCCGACTTGTTCCAGAGCCCTTTTAATCTTTACCACTTCTTGATCCCAAAATTGGTAAGCAAAGGTTCTTAGTGGTCTTGCATCATGTGACAATGGTCCTAATGCTATTGAGTGCAGACTAGTTTTAACTTGTAGGGACAGTGCTCTTGTATACAAGTTCCCCCTCCTTAAACATTTTAAGTGCTGTTTTATACTGACCTGTGCCCTGCTGTGCCTCATCCTTAGAAGCACGAAGTGCCTTCTTCCCATGAGTTTAATATGGGGGGGTTGAGCATCTGCCATATGGCCAGCACTACTAGCAGTGGGCCCATCTGTGGAAAACAGGTTGGCTGGGATACAGGTGCTCAACACATACACAGTGGTCTTGGCATCCTTAGAAACAGCCCTGAGTCCGGACCCCTACCTTGTGAGAAGATCTTGAGTTTTTAGGGCGAGGCTCCAGAATAACAGAACTGTACATTTAAAAAAAATGGAGAGGCGTTGACCATCTCAACCCAAGGGCAACTCAATTGGGGAGGTTTCCGGATGAGGGTAAAATCCAGGGGTTAAGCTAGGTAGTTATTCCAAGAGAGCAAGCATGGTTAAAATCTTAAGTGAACTTAAAAATGTGCAGGATAACTAGAAATCCCCAGGAAAACATGTCATACAGGAATCGCTAAAGATCAGGCAGCACTGTCAGGTTGCTTATTTTAATAATCAGCGTGCAGGTGAGAGGTCCTAGAAGCAGGCTGTCTACTGAAATAGGATCTGTTTAAACATTACCATGTGAGAGAACGCCCAAAAGCAGGTTGCCTGCTGGAATAGGATCAAGGCTACTTCATAGATGTGACCATGTGTGAAAATGTAGGGACAAGGAAGGAGTACTGACACTGAGGGCTGGATTTATCAACTACTTCATCCTTCTTCGATGGCATTCAAGTGAGTTCGGCAGGCTTAAAATATAGTTTTTACGATACACAAATAGAGTCGTTCATGCAAATACGCCTGAGCTAGCTACATTTACCACTAGATCAGCAAAGTTAGAGGAAGACCTGCGAACACCTGCATGGTACTCACGTTTTATTTTTTTACTTTAATGCCTGTAATGATAGTGACATCACAAATCAGAATCTCTGGATGGTTTGGAGGGGTGGCAGCTTTTTTTTTATTGAGATACACTTTTGCACATGAGGGTGGCTTATTTCCACACTAGGGGACATCAAGATGCAGTGACAAGAAGCAAAAAAAGTGCCGCCATGGGGAACATAGTCAGAGGGCTGCTGTATAATGCATTTATAGGAAAGGAGGTCTTGATCTTGATCTCCAAGTTTTGTTTTTCTACTGTCTTGGCATGAGAATTGTAATCTAACAGAGAAAGCAAATAACCTATGGAGCACATTTGTTTTTAGATTTATTATGCTCATAATAACGCACTGTATTTTGCATTTGTTGGCAGAAAAGGCTGCATTATAATCACTTAATCATTTTGGAATCCAAAGCGGATTATTCCGTACAGTAATACAATGAGCAATGAAGATGAAGCCGAAGGCACAGTGCAGTAACCATGGAAACTAATCTGATTTCTATTTTAGTGATGGATGATGATTTCTGATTGGTTGTTATGGGTTGGGGGACAACCTGCCACCATTTTCTGCTTTCCCTTAATAAATCACCTACAGTACTTCAGAATACCAAATACTTGTAATTAATTATAATAATTTATTATTTCTTCCCAGCTGTACATAAAGTACAAGAATTAAAGAAAAATGGGTTGCATTTTTTTCTGGGTACAATAGAAAATCCAGCACTATAGATTCAGATGAAATGACTTACTGCCATGACATCCATTGCAACTGCAACCAACTTCATTTCAGACTTCATTTCATTCCAGGCACCAATAAAGGAGACCCATAGTTTAGAGTGGAGCTTAGAAACTACTACAGTTGAGGAGTCCATTGTTCGCATCTAAAGGTCTGAGAAGGAGCCAATGCATGTCTTAATCTCTTATTGTCCACTATGGCCACCTGCAGTGTGGAAAGTTCTTCCACACTGCCATACAGTAATATGGGGACATACAGGCTTTGCACTTTGCAAAATTTTGGGAGAAAAGTATCTAAATAATCTGGGGGCCTGCAGGTGATGCACTTGGCAAAATAATTGGGCCTACAGGTTCTACACTGCCTAAATCTATTTTAGACAGCGACCAAGCACCATCAGGTTCAGACATCCACCAACTAAAGGCAATTCACCTCTCTTTATTTTCCTCTAGTTGCATAGTTACTCGTTTTATATCTCAGAGAGGAGCTAAAAAGCTACTTTAGTCAAGAAGGCTGATTTTTACCGTATAAGTGCCAAGATTTTCCTTTAAACTCTTTGTGTCTAGTGCGGGCACCTGCAGGGTGGGAAATGTCCTGTGCAAACAGGTGGGGGTATACAGGTTCTGTACTCTGCTGGAAGCTATGGGCTTTGCACTCTTCAAAAAAGATGGGGGTCTACATGCTCTGCACTTGGTATAATAATCAGGTCCATTGCGTCATTTGGGTCAACAGTCTGTTATAGTAATATGGAGACCTGCAGGCTCTACACAAAAAGCAGCCTTGGATTTTACCAGCCCCTGGCCGGCATAAGACATCCCTGCTAAGCCCCCAACCATGATGTTGGGGCTATAGCATTAGGGGTCTGGGGTTCCTTGGCTTGTCAGTATTGGGGATGGGTACAGGGGGCAGAGAGGGAGACTAAGGTGGGCAGGGATTTAATGTGGGTGTTAAAAGCAGAGGCCAAACTGGCCCCAAAGCAGGACAGCCCACTGGGCATTGTCCCGGGTCTCCCTATGGCCCTCTCTTCTTTATACCCTTCTTTTTGTATTATTATTTGTATTATATTTTTCTTTATTGCACACCTCCAAAGATCTCAATCACCTACGCCACTCTGGCCCCCTTCACCTTCTGTAAAGTATGTCATTAGAAGGACCAGCCTTGTACAAAGACCTCACAATGTCTCATAGACACTAAGAATGGACAGTGATGGATTCTCCAGTGTTTAATTCTAGCAAATGTAATACCCAGTAGTCTCACTAAATGAGATGGAGCCCTGGTGTGAACATTAAATGGGGCCCTTTCAAAGCTCATAGAGTAAACTTTTTGTCTGTCTTTAAACCGGACCTTCAGCGCGATTTAATGAAAAGCCCAAAAACGGTTCCCCAGCATCTAAAATTAATACATTTTACGTTTTTAGTCACTAACTTATTATTCTTTCCCCCACTGGGCTGCAACTCTGTTCAGGAATTTAGGATACGGGCGCCGCCATCTTGACTCAGAAGCATCACACTTACTGAGGAGAGGAGAGTGGGATAAGATACAGGGGGGCGGGTTATAGCTGTGCTTTGCTCAGACAGAGCAGAGTTGGGGTCAGGTAACGGTCAGCAATCCCAGAATGCAGAGCAGCACAGTCAGGAGGCACTTCCTGTTTGCAGGCTGCCTGCTAAGATGGCGGCTTCCATAAGCTGCCATCTTGGATGTTTAAAGGCTCATAACATGCAGTAGATGCAGGCAGGATGATTTTTAATGTGGGCAATGTGTATGTACAGGGTGTGGGAAACATATAAGATAGACTCTTATTCAGAGTGAAGGTCCGCTTTAACTCAACTGGATGCAACTAGACAACTAAAGACTGAAACATCATACACAAATGGTGCTTCCTTACTCTAAATGATGAGAGCAAATATGATAAAAAAAGGTGAAGGAACATTGATGGGGCCCCCCTGACCTCCTGGTGCGGTCGCAACACTTGCACTACCCAAAGTTACACCCTTGGTAATGGCCAAAATTAAAACGTTTAAAGAAAAACTCCCTGTCAGGTTTTTGGTGCTCTGCCTTATTACTTTCCTCTTCTGGTATGTAAAATAAACACTTGTGATCGGATTGTGCCCCCAGACCCGTGATTTACCTGTCGGCATGCTGTTTCTAGGTTTCTTTTATCCCTGTGGTGCTGTTTTGGTAAAGTAAAAGTGGCTCTCCTGGCTGTTAATAAAGCTCTTAGTAAACTTTATAACTACAAATCCCAGAATACTTCCACTGTAACAGGTGAGCTCATCAACAGCTTTGGCTACACAAAGCAGCAGAAATCACAGACCCAGCTGAGAATGCTGCCACTAACACTTTAGCTACTGGGACACAAGACTGTGATCCCCTCATCTGAAGTGGTTGAATACATGCAGATGGGGTTAAAAGTCATCTCTGCCAGTTAGATGATTAGCAAGCCATGAAGTTGTTTAAATGTCCATCAGAACACCACTTTGCTGTACATTTGTAGGGGCCTGGGTATAACTAGGACCATGCCAGTTAACTAATAAGAACCCATACATGTAGCATAATAAGACATTAAGCCCTTTTGTGGTTTCCAACCATGGAAGTGCATAGACAGGGCAGTACCCTTATTTAGACTCAAGATGGTGGTAGTGGGATTAGGCCATAGACAAGCATTGGGCCAAAGGGTAGTGATTGGCTGGAGGGTTTAGAGAGAAACCTATCAGATGCCAGACATAAGGCCGAACATGTGATGGAATGTTCTGGAAGGAGGTGAGAAGTGATATAGGGAAGCCCCAATCCTAAAGCCAGGTTGTTCTTAACCATTCTTGTAAAGGAGCAGGAGTAAATACAGGCTCTGACAGAGAGAAGGGGAAGAGAGCCAGCAAGGGAAGCGTTCTCCTTGGGAAGCATACTTTCTAATTGTACCTGTGATTATGGACAGAACCCAGAACTGTAACTGGATGGATGTATTGTACCTGTGCCATGTTTGCTGTTTGTCTGTGGACCTAAATAAGGAGGAACTCAACTTTCATCTCCTGGACTAGCGTTCATCTTTTCAAGCAGCAACCCTGGGCCTAGAGGAACATACCGTCCTCCCGGTCCCGTCCCCTCCTGTCCTGCCGAACACCCAGTGTGTGAGGGCTACATATTGCTACGGTAAACCCATTGTTTCTAGGGAAAATGAATTTCTTTCATAACACAGAGTTGCAAACACATAGAAAATAAAAAAGAAAATAGAGAGGCTCAGCACCTTGATCACATCATATTTTTTAAGACTGATGAGACCCCAGACCCATTTTACTCAGCTAACACTGAACCTGCTGAGTCATGTAGTTCTTTCTAAAGGTTTGTCATGCATTGCTAGGGAGAAATGACTAACAAGGATTTTGCCTACCATAAAGTGTGTCTATGAGCCTTAACCAACACATGATTCCCTAATTTACTGACACTCATAATTAGATTCCCAGCATGGAGGAGCTGATACATCTCTGCAGCAACATATTTTCTCTGACAATTCTACAACAAGAAAATTATTGTATGCCACGGATAATCAGCAGACCTTAATTTGTCATTTCTCATCCTCCTTTAGTAACACGTGTGTGCTTTTCAATGATGTTCATTTGTTTACGTGTGTCGGGTACAGCGGCTATATGAACAAAAGTGATCTTTTTTTTTGCGGTTTGTCCTTATTTTCCCCCCTGTTTAGGGGAGAGTTAGGAGACGTGCCAGGTCCACCCAGCTGTCTACAAGCAGATATAAAGTGGGAGCAGCTGGAGGAGTATAGAGCCACAAAGACACGCTGCACCTGCTAAAATAAACTCACCAGTGCTATATGGAATTGGTAACAACACTTAGCTGAATTTAGAAGCATTTAGAAATGTGTGTAGTTGGCAGAACCTGCACTTTAGTTTCTGCTTGTTAGTCCATTAAAGGGTCTTTACACAGCAAATAAAAGATCAATCACAAATATAATTACTGCTTTTGGGCATGAGCAGGTGTAGTATTTACCTTTAAACTGCTTCTCAAATCATATGCATGAACACTTTTCAGGATGACCTCAGTGTGGCAGGTCATAAAGTAAAAAAAAAACTAAAATCACTTTTAAGTTGTACTCCCCCCCCCCCCCGGAAGTAGCTATCGGGCAGGCTGATTCATTACTAGCGCCAGCTATCAGCGTAAAGTAATGAGAGGCGCTAAGAGCGACCGCTAGTATACGCTGTGATCGGCTATCGGGCGCTGTAACAGGGCGCCTCAGTTGTAGTAACCTGGCCGGCATTGATGAATGAGATGTATGTTGGGGGTTCTAACACCGGTACAGCGTGCGACTCTCAGCGACTCACACCATATTCGACATAAAAAACACACACAGCGCCTGCGCTCTGGATCTGGCCGCCATAGCATAGAGCGGCAGACGCTGTGTGATTAAAGTCTGTTTTTTAACACATCCACCAATAACAAAGCGAAGACACATGGAATGACATTGTAACATTGTGACATTAATACTTTAATGCCAGACCTGTAATGACAATTCTG
Organism: Gastrophryne carolinensis; assembly: GCA_027917425.1. NCBI lineage: Eukaryota > Metazoa > Chordata > Amphibia > Anura > Microhylidae > Gastrophryne > Gastrophryne carolinensis. Next base: position 459,280,320 of record CM051236.1, read on the forward strand.
CATAAAAATATAAAAAATCTAAAACGTTTTCAAAAATGGCTTTTTCTAGGCCAGGGGAGGTCACACAATTATTTAAAAAGAAAAAAATATAAGCACAAAAAAACCCTGTTTAAACAGAAGAAAGGGAACATCCATTGAAATGTATGGGAGAGCGACAGGTAATACCTGGCGCTCTGGAAGCTAGAGCGCCGGCGCTATTACGCTGAGATGACTGTAATGATGAATCATATCGTAAATGGCGTTGTTAGAGTCGCTCACCAGAATTGCCTTCATAAATGTGGTATTGCGTACAGCGCCCAGCGTTCACCAGGCGCTGCCTGCCGCTATGAGGCACTACCTGGTGCTATCCCTTGATGAATAAACCCCAAAGTGTCCTGTGGACGTGCATGCAAATTCCTCTGCAGACTATCCACTGCTTGCAGAAAACGACGAGAGCATGCCAAAGCACTCCTATGGGAGCACAGCACTTTGAGGCAAAAAAATAAAAGCCTTTACTCTCATTTTGTCCCCTGCAGCTCCTCCATGCAGCGTTTCTTCATTCTTACTATGAGGAGGATAGAGTGATTAGGCCATCCAGTGCCGGGCAGACATGACGGTGTAAATCAAGAAGGCTTCACTCCCCCCAAGCATGCCTGCTCAGTTCATTACAATGAAGGGGCATGCAGAGGTGGGGCATGCCAAACCCACCTTGCCATTCCCCCTCCATTGCAATACATGGAGTAGGAGTGTGGGGGTGGCATTACACATGATGCCATGCAAGGTCACCATGCTGGAAGACAGAATGACTTGCTCCCCACCCTTGTTAAGTCTAAAGATGCTGCCACTGGATGGAGAAGCAGTGGAGGAACATCGGACCTTCACGGAAGAGCTGCGGGGGACCAAAGGTGGGAATGTATTTTTTTTTTTGTGCCTGGGCAATCTTTTTAAAGGAAAACTCCCCTTTTGTCAGGTTTTGGTGTTCTGTCTTATTGTTTTCCCCTTCTGGGATGTAGATTAAACATTTATGTTGGGATTGTGCGCCTATACCTGTGATTTACTTATCAGCATGCTGTTTCCAAGTTTCCTATATTCCTGTGTGTCTGTTACCCTAAAGAAGAAGCTTTACTTACCTTAAGGAAAAACTGAAGACTATCCCCTCAATTCAAAGAGCAAAAGTTAATTGATTTCGGATCGAGAATCGTAAGTTTGGGTGGGTGTTAGTCATTTTTTCCTGTTTTTTTGGCCATTTCCGACTCGCACGAGCCTACGTACGAATGCGTATATGCTCTTACGATCATCGCAAGTTCGTTCCTAAATTTTAGGATCAAAACGTAAAACTTAGGATCAAATCCTAAAACTTAGGATCAAAACGTAAAACTTAGGATAATCGAATGGGTTTAGGTGTGATTCAGAGAGCAGTTTTCAAACCTCTAAAGACGTTTTAAAAGAAAGCCACTGCCGACACCTTTTAGCAGTCGGATTGCTGTTCTGGAACAGGTTTTTTGGCTATGTGGAGGAGTCTGCGCGTCTTGAGCTCCAATGAACTGCATGTATCAGCATGGCCGAGGCCATAAATTGTATGGCAATGCATACCTGATTCATGTATGCCTTATAAAAGCATTTTAATGTGGACCTTAATTAGTCCTTTGCATGTAAACCTTTATTTTGCAATATATTTGCGTTAATTAAAGAAACTTATGTCCTTTGGTATTTAATTTTAAATTGATGTACTAGAATAATATTTTTAGATTGCATTTATTGGTGTAGTTGTTTACCTTTGCTTTGTTTAATTATTTAAGCACATCTTTGGTCAGATGCATCACACTTACTGAGGAGAGGAGAGCGGGATAAAGTGCAGGATGTGGGTTACTGCTGTATTTTGCACAGACACAGCAGAGCTGGGGGCACGGAAAGGTCAGAAATCAAAGAATGCAGAGCAACACAGTCACAAGGCCCTTTCTGTTTGCAGGCTGCCCGAGAATACCTGAGCCGCCATCTTGGCTGTTTCTAGGCTCATAACATGCAGAAGTTGCTGGGTGTTTTTTTATATTTGAGAGCAATCTGTATGTAGAGGGTGTGGGTAACCACACAAAAAATTAAAAGTTGTACCATTTGAAGCCAAAATATTAAAATTAAAGCCACAAGTAAAAAATGCAAGTTAACTAAAAATTAAACAAAGTAAGATTTACTTATGCAAATGCATTCATTAATGGTTGGTTACTACAAAATGAATGAAATAAAGAAAAATAAGACCAAATATTTAGAATGCACTTTAATGAGGTAAGTTTGTAGTGCGCAGCCGCAAGATCAGAAGGATTTACGTCCAGACAAAAAAGGAAAAAGGGCAAAACCAATGTTGCAACCTGAGAAATGAAACGGAAAATTCAGGATGGAAACTGACATAGGTCTGATTCCCGAACTGCCATACGAACGGACGTACATTTTAGGATAGAAACGTATTTGCTTATAGAATCACTCGCAAGTTCATACGAACGCACGAGCGGACGTGAAAAATAGGATGATCGGCACCCAAATCCAAGCTGTTACATGTTTCTTTGAATCGACCCTTATAAGTCCCAGAATCCTACCACAGTTACAGGTGAGCCAATCATCAGTATTGGATTAATCACACAGCAGTTATTAACTCCCCAGCTGTGAACACTGCCAGTAAGCCTTTAGCTACTGGAACACAAGATTGTGATCCCCTTAGCTACAGAGTTTGAATTAAAGCAAATGGGGATAAACCTATGGTCTATGCCTTAGCCAATCAGATGATTAGCAAGCCAGAGCCAGAAAGTCTCTGATAAGTAAGTAAAAGACCACTGTGGTGTATGTTGGTAATATAAACAAATTAGTGGTACATAAAACTTTTTACATTTATAACACAGAGTTGCAAGGCAATAAAAAAAAACAGATACGTTCAGAAAATTGAGCACATCAAATTGAGCACTTTAAGGTGAAACAACTGGATCAGCTATTCAGAACAACCAATATCTTTAATTTACATTTACATTGTATCCTGCCTGGAGCTCAGGTTTGAACCTTTGCTAGGATATAGTACCCAACAACCAGACATATGTGAGGGCGTATGGCAAGGCAGGAGACCTTAGTCTAGGTGCTGCTAATAGTGAGCTTTACGAGTCAAGACCCTATTGGAGGATCCCAAGTCCATGCAGGGCAGTGGAGTCATCTAGGGATGAGAGTGAATGAAGTAATGAAGGTCCTGTCTGAGAAAGTATGACCAAAATGTAAATAATATTGCAGTTGCTAGATTGGGTGCGAGAGCCCTTGAGGGAGTGGGTGTAGCTAGACCATGGGTCCAGAGCTTACATCTCAGACGGTGGTAGAAACCTGCAGAGGTTGTAAAAAAAAACTGCTAGTATTCTATAGAGCAGTCTAGATGTTAACATGTATTAGCCATGTGATCCATGTGAGGCTTTTGATATTGCACAAACATTGTCACAAAGTTATGAAGGAAATATGGGTTATATAAGTATGCCAATAGAGTAGTTAGGGTGATTTTAGGATGGCGTGATGAGTAAGTTGAGCTAGATAGCAAATATAAAGTATTCCAGACCGGGAATATTTGTGAGGATCTGGAAGCCTAAGAGCCTACAGGAGGACAAAACAGATTGCAAGAAACAAGTACGATCAGGGCTATAGAATATAGATCTAGGTAAAATCGAGGAGCCTATGGAAAACCAGGGGTGTATTATAGCCAAAGGATCACTGCTGAGCATCCAGGTACTTCCGTGACTGTTTCCGTATGTAGAGTACAACTAGACTGTAAAATAAGAGGCTCCTGTGTAGTTCACCTGCGAGTGAAGATGTACTGATTTTGTGCAATTCCTAAAACCAAATCCCAATCCAGAGGAGCAGGAGTTACCTATGTTCATTTCTGTGCATTCCATAAACTTTGAATGGTTGTTTTGTGCATTGTAACACAGTTTTAGTTGACTGACAAGCCATCCGTTCTCCCAGATGGTACTGGAGGCTCAGTTTAGAAACTTTAAAGTGGTACTTGATGAAGAATTGCTGGGAACCCCTGTTCTAGAGTAAGGTCTCCCAATCTTAGTTTAAACAAGTACAACTTTCTATTTACCACCTGCGTGATATGTATGGGGTTTCAGTTACTTAAAACTGTTACTTAAAAATGCACAAAACAACCACTTAAAGTGCAAAAGATGCACAAAGAATGTTTTTAGAGCAGTTTTGTATTTCTTAAAGCGGACCTTCACTCTGAATAAGAGTCTATCTTATATGTTTCCCACACCCTGTACATACAGATTGTCCACATTAAAAATCATCCTACCTGCATCTACTGCATGTTATGAGCCTTTAAACATCCAAGATGGCGGCTTATGGGAGCCGCCATCTTATCAGGCAGCCTGCAAACAGGAAGTGCCTCCTGACTGTGCTGCTCTGCATTCTGGGACTACTGACCTTTACCTGACCCCAACTCTGCTCTGTCTGAGCAAAGCACAGCTATAACCCGCCCTCCTGTACCTTATCCCACTCTCCTCTCCTCAGTAAGTGTGATGCTTCTGAGTTAAGATGGCGGCGCCCGTATCCTAAATTCCTGAACAGAGTTGCAGCCCAGTGGGGGAAAGAATAATAAGTTAGTGACTAAAAACGTAAAATATATTAATTTTAGATGCTGGGGAACCGTTTTTTATTTTCATTAAATCATGCTGAAGGTCCGGTTTAAGCAAATATTGCTTGGGTAAACTAATGCACAGAAAAGAACATAGTTAACTCCTGCTCCTCTGGATTGGAAACAAATTATCCAATACTATCATTGCAACAGGCCCGCATAGGTAAATTGAGATTTCTTTTGGTGTTTTTGTACAACGTGTAGTTTTGCTGCACAAAATGACCTACAACCAATGCACAGCAACCACAGCCCAACAGCAAAGCATGAATACATCAAGCAGGATGGACCAGAGTGGCTAAATGCTCATCTAGTTTCAGCTTTCAGTTTCAAGATTTCTGCATAGTTTAGAACTAAATCTACATCATATTTTCATACAAGTCCTAAAAGTCACTAAGAAGAACCAAATCAAACAAATCAGGCAAAATATTGGTCAATAAGAAAAATAACCCAATATTACTTATTTGATCTTTATTTATAAAGCTCAGACTACTTCTTTTCGTAATTTATTTACATAGGGCCAGTTCTAGGATCTCCTTGGGTGCTAAGGCTATGGTGTGTGATTGTGTGGGGGGAGGGGCTCATTCCAGCGATCTTGTGTACCGCAGATGGGTGAGGCCACTCTTAGTGGTGCTGGTACACCAGGCCCTTGTTCAGTCATAGAGAGGGTGGCGCTGACTGCTGCTAAGGAAGAGGTAAAGTATGAAACATATGGGACAGCAGCACAATCACAGGATAGGTGGAGGATGAAATTTTTTTCTTCCCCCACCTAAAAACTGTCAAGTTTTTTGTTTACCACTGTTTACATGTGTTCCACATCTGCAATTTACAGAGCTCATCTCTCATTTATAAATGTACTCAACATCTCAGAATTCCCTATTTTGAACATTTATTCTTAATTTGTTCTTGATTTGCATTTCATGTTTCAGCATAGTTCTCCATTTTTTTTAAATTTAGTAGACTAACAGAAAGGGGAAATGCCAGTAATATTAATATTTTTTGACAATTAGCCTGTGAAATGTAACAAAATAAAAACTTACCATGACAGGTACCATCTAACTCCTCATATCCAACACTGCAGACACAGCGTCCAAGCGGCACAAGCCAGTCCCCGTCAGCTCCACAGTAGAGTTTTGGAGTGTCCCTCTCCTCTGCGTATTTGATGCAAGAACCTCGCACTTCAACAAGAGAAGATGAATCCACCCTAGGTATAGTGTCTGGAAACATGGCCAAGTTTCGTACCATGTAGGGGCATTTTTTGTAGTAGACCCGTACTGACACCAAAGCAATGCAGGCCCCAATATCTTGAAAGGCGAGGTAAAATCCCTTTCTAGTAATAGGTCCAACCTCTCGGATTTCTGTGTTGAGTTTCAAAATGCGATCACCTAGATCCATCTGTGTAAAACTCTCATCAGCTGCAATTGTGTCAATTTTACTGTATTGACTGGGCTTGAATTTTCCTCCATGGATATCATCAGATTCTAAATAGTAAAGGTTAAACGTCTCTTTGCAGGTTCCCACCACCCAAGGAATGCTGTTACAGTCCCTGAGTGTGAACTTCATCTCCACAAAAACCTTCTGTGCTGCATCCCGGGAGATCCAGTTTGTCCGGAGCCAGTTGTTCTGGTTTGCTTCCATGACGTTACATACTTGGTATGTATGGATGGGCCGGTTGTATTCATCCATTTCTGTGATGGCATCCCACTGCAAAAAATAATAAAAAGACAGTTAATTATTACTGTGGCAAAAAGGGCTAATTTGGTACCATAACAGTGTTTTTTTTTACAGGAACAACATCCATTTTTCCACAAAATGGGCGTTAGACCCTATGCAGGGAGGCATTCTGATTGCACATTCCCTCCTGTGAATTAATGGGGCAGAATAGGAGAAATCTAACTTTTCTCTTCGGTCCCCTAGAGAAATCTAGCGCTCTGACTGGCCCCCAGGGTTAGGCTGTTGGCACTCGGCTGGAAACTCAGCCACATGACTGCAGTGACCAATCAGAGAGCTGAATTTCTCACCTTTTGTGTCGTTAATATGCAGGGGAGCATCCACATGATCAGGATGTCACCCCTTGCACCTAGTACAACACCCGTTTTCTGGTAAATCTTATGTTCCTCACAACGCTTCTGCCCAGATCCTTCAAGACAGAAACCATCCCCTCTACCATGCCCGCTCCATTTATTGCAATGGAGACAGGGACCTACCAGGACAGTGTGCCCCTCTTTTTGCACACCCCCTGCATTGCAATAAATGGAGTGGGTGTGGGGGCAGGGGATGGGATGGAGAAGCTGCACGGCACAAAGTATAGGCACATGGAATATCTTTTGTGCCATAACATATTTCATTCTAGGTAATAGTGGTGGCATTTCTATTACATAGTGGTGTTGAGCGCTCAATCTTTAATGCCAAAGCTCTTAGGAGTTACAAGAAATTAAAGCCTTAAATTAAGGGTCTCATTTATCAAGCACTTTTGCCAAATTATACCACATTGGTGCAAATTTGAGTAGCGCAAAATATTATTTATAATTTTTTCAGCATGTTGCTGCACCGCTAATGTGTTTGTAAATGTGTTTCTTGAAGTGCAGCAACATGTGCAAGTGTAAAAAATATATATAAATGATATTTTGCACCACTTTGATTTTGACCGATAAATGTTAATATTCAGTTAAGGTTTAGGGATAGAGGTATTGGCTAAGTTAAAAGATAAGCTTTTAAACAATAATTCTTTCAGTGCTGAGTATCTCTCAAGCAGGGAAAAGAGAAAGCAAATAAAACTGTTTATTTTTATTTATGGTTTCAGCTGTTTTCTATCATATGTCAGTGGAATATCCTTCTAAATGACTGAAGCCTGAAATGTTAGCTTGCCCCTGTACAAGGGAAAATAGTGAAGGTTAACTGCATTTAAATGTTTCTGAAAATGAACTAATGCAGAGTGACTAACTAATCCTCCTTCCTGCTTGTGTTTAGCCCATTGACACCGTGCCTACGATTTAATTAAATGTGGGCGCTAGGCATAAAAGATAAAAGTAGTTATTTTCTGGGCTGCAACTATGGCGAGATGAGTAATAGAAGGCACTTAAGATGCCGCAGAAGCTCCCAAATGAAGTGGGAAAAATATTTAAGATAACAGCAAAACAGCGACACTTAGTATTTTGTGAATCTACACAACTATGACATCCAACATTACCCAAACACTTATCTCAAGGAGCTGAGGAAAATGTTGCCACTGCTTAGCAAGTTGTTTCAGTTGGAGAGATATACCAATTATAGTGACCTTAGCAGTGAGGGACACGCATTCAGCAAAGGCTTTAAGAGCCATCTGGGCATATTTATCAGATTATTGTCTCAACGGAGCACCTTTAGTGCAGATGCAAAGAACCATTATACCAAAACTGATCCTAAGAACCATTAAGTCGCCCAGCTGTCAGTTAAGTTATCGTATGTGGAACTGTGCCAACTGTCACATTACTGCCGTCTTATACAGTATTTGATTCTGGTACACTATACAAAATGACTGGACAGAAGCAGACACACTGCAGGGTTGTCATTTATAATTTTTTAATGCAGACCTATAATCTCCCCCCAAGAAAGCGTAATCAAGGGGGAATATCTATGCAATCAATGTGAGAAAGTTCCTTCACATTAAACTGTCCAGATGTCCCACTTTCAATGGAACAGTCCCACTTTGAGGCCCACTGTCCCTCTGAAAAGTCTAAAAACACATAAATGTCCCACTTTGCTGACATGGGGAAGCGTGGCCCACTAAATGCAGAATTCTGAAAGTCTGGGTGGTTTACACCTTCTCTGACTCTTCAGTTGAATGGTGGTAGTTAAATGCATGGACTTTTGAGCATTGGCTCAATCAGCAATTTCTTTTATGGACCAAATATTCAGCATGTGTAATTAAGCCACATGCTAAACCACACCCCTACCACGCCCATCACCCACAAACTAGTTTAAACTGTCCCACTTTGAGGATCCCAAAAGTCGTCAGTTTGCTTCACATAGCCTGTCATTGGGGGGTTTATACCACATATCTGGTAAAGTATGGTGTCTTGGTGTGTGTATTGGAACCTGCATCCTGATGAGCTTTTCCATTTTACCAAACAAGATAAAAAAATAAATAAAAATGTATGATCCAACCCCCCACACCCCAAAAAATCAGATGTATCTGAAATGACACATTTTTCCATTTTTCCAATGAGGTAAATATATATTTATTAGGTTTGGAAATAACATCACCCATACGCAAAATAATTTGGCAATTTCTTTCTGCATCCGATATGGAAATAATTTCTTCTGAAGGGGCCACCCATCAGCTATATAACAATAATTGCCAATTACTCCTAAAGAGGAAGTTCAAGATTTTTGTAACCCCCCAGCCACCCTCCTTCCCCCCTGTGCCAAGTCCAATTCTAGTGTTAAAGCAGACTGAAAATCTGATTTTATTAACTGCAGGTTCAATTTAAGGGTGTTGGTCCGGTTTAAGTGACAGTTAGACTTCAGTGACCAGTACAATCACGCTACTCCACAGGATTGCGTGACTGATCTGTCAATCAAGGTCACAACTTTAGCTTCTATGCATCATGCATGCATCATATTCCCATCCCCACAGTGAGTTGTGAGCTGTTTTTCTATGTAATTGCCCAATTTCCCCAAATTGAGCTTAGCACACAGAAAGGAAGGGGTAGGTTAAATTGCCACAAATATTCCTCTTTAATCACGTTGTTGCACAATATGAAGTGCAGTGTATCAATTAAATAACAAAAGTAACTTACTAAATAACTAACAAGTCTAACAACTAAAAAGTCTTGAACCTCCTGTACTGCCCTAATGGTGGCCATGGTTTAGTGCCTGGGCTCACCAAAAGTCCTCTAGTCGGCGAGTCCAACACCGTCGTAGTGAGTCTGTCCTGCACTTGTATCTCCACTTGGTGAAGGACACACAAAACCTTTTGAAAAGATGTCATGCAGTTATTAAGAGAATGTTTTGTCTGACATAATGACTAATCATGTTTTATTACCTGCTATTTGTGTGGCTGTAAAGTTTTTTTTGTACAAAATTCTCCCAAGCATACAACAACCACGCTCTTTAGATTCTAGATTCCAGGGCCAGCTTGCTTGAGTTTCCATCCACTTTAAGCGTCATATACCAAATGAGAATAGAAGCCATTGCAGGCGCTTCCACTAGCAGAGTGATCTCAGAGCCATCCCAGGTGGTATTTGGAAATGTGGCCCTTATGACCAATTCAGACAAATGAGCTGTTAAATAATGGCATGAAAGGTGACCTAAAGATTAACATGGCTCTATAAATCCAGCCTCCAATGACTCACTTTTTGGGAGCAATTTAATAATATCCACACCTTCCCTTGTCCACATCCAGCCCAATCAGGCATGTATAGAATGGCATTTCAGGTATGTATATAATGGTATTTTTGGCATGTATAGAATGGTATTTTTAAAATAAAATTCAAGTTATTTTAAACCTACATATGTGTCCACCCTGACTTTATCTTGAATATTATTAAGGACTTACACAAATATCATATATATATATGATTACACAGAGCTCTCAATCTTCCACCGTGATGTAATCAAATCCACACGTGTTCACACACTGGGCGATCCACCACCGATCAATCAAGCCTCTTACCAGACAGCCAGCATAAAACGGCAAAATGATGTAATCTCTCAATTGGATCCTGCTCTCCCTTGGATTGATTTTTGATCTCCAATATAGTCTTCAAAGGATCAGATTTAAAGCAAGGGCTAATAGCCAGAGATCATCCAGCTCCTATTCCAGAGTCATACTCAAAAGTGGGAACTCCACATCGATAAATCAGAAGTGGCTCAGGGTTAATTAACCATGTGGAAAAAAATTAAGAAGATATATAGTGCAGATGGTCTAAAAATATCTATGTTTTAATAGGTAAAATTTGCACTCACAAGTTGATCAATTAAAACAAGCACAATTCAAGTACAGCTGCAATGTCAGATAGTAGCTCTCACCACACAGACACCCGGGAACGACATGTACTCAAACTTGAATAAAACCTGATTACTCCAACGCGTTTCACCCGCACAGGGCTTTAACTAGGGTAATCAACTCAACATACATGCCACATTTATGGCTACCTAATCAATTACATATGCAGCTAGGTGCGGCTGTAAACCAGAAGTGATAATAGTGACAGGCAATTCAATCCTATTGGAACCTACCCCAAAGGTGAATAGTGATCTGCATCCATTAGTCAAAATATTAGCTCGTCTGTAGAGCAAGTGTAAACAGAACATGTAAGTGCCCCTAACCGTATAAGTTAATCAGATCTTACAGACAAAATACATACAGGCACTCCAAATTCTGGAACACACATAGAACCGGAAGTGCGCCGCATGTCGGAGCCACCAGGTGGAACGCAGAAGCCGCGCGCGCATCAAGCGTAGATGTCACTCTCGCGCAGCCTGCGCATGGATCACAGACCCGGCCCCCATCCCAGGCGTGGGTGCCCCGCCTGCGCTCCGGAAGCGACAGCCTGCGCTCCAAGCTTTTGGAGCGCACATCAATTATTAAGGACTGCAATTTATTATAAAACCAGTTCAGCTTGATATCACAACATGGTAGCAAAAGCCTATCGGTAACTTACATGACAAATAGACACAATAGAAAACTAAAGTAGAATGCTTAGGATATATCCAGTTAAAGAGTCAAAAATGACTTGACTTCCCTTTTATTATGCAGGAGGCATAGCCCAAATCAGGATGCCCCACTGGGCATCGGCACCTGCGTAAAGGGAGTATGGGCCAGCGGATGTGCAAATGGCTTTGTGCCCTGTGAGCCTTATAGACTGTTCTATAGCTGCCATGGATCCTGGAAGAGGTGAGTATCATTGGCCCCCTTCTCCAGATTGTGGAGTCATGCTGCTGCACAAGAAAGAAGAGGTCTTACTTGACTGGACTTCCTCGGTAAATCAGACTGAAAGAACAAATAAAACTGTAAAACAACGAAGGTCATTGATACGTATGCAATGACCTACTCCTAAAATAATCAATTACCTGCCCTCCGGCTCCCAAGAATCCAGCTCCTGTGCCACTATTTTGCTGCACTCTGCAGGTTTCTGTATCCCACAATTCTTTCAGGTGCAGGCATAGAGATCTTGCACATGCACGACGGCTGCTCACTGAAAGCTGTGAGTCTCCTGGGTGTAAGATTGCATTCCACGCTGCGTACCCAGACGTGTATCCTGTTGAGTTTTCACTCATCCCGAACAGCAAATCCCCCACAGCATCAGCATCAATAAAGGTATCACATAAGGTGCTCAGAGATGTCAACCTGACCCATTTCTGCAGGGTGTTTTTATTCCAGTCCTGCACTTCACAATGACCATTTACCTCAACACACCTGGACTTAGATCATTGCAGCTCCTATTCAGCCCAATTAATCGACTGAGCCCAGGTGTGTTGGGGTGAAGGTCAGGTAAATCACAGAGGAAAAATCTGCAGCATCTGATAGGAGTAGCACTGTGTTTTTTTCCACATTGCATGAATGTAAAAGTGGCTTTAAATAAAAGGTTCAAAGCTTTTAAAAATATATACACGTGATGGCAATATGGAAACCTGAGTCACTGCGATGAGTAGTTAAATTGCCATGCAATCGGTCCATTTTAAGTGGACTAAACCTTGCTCCTGGAGCATCCTGATTTGGGATTCCACCCAGTGTAAAATCACCCAGGATCACCTTTCTGGCACTCTCATGGCACACAAGCAAACCACGGTGGCATACCTGGCATCTTAAATTGTACCAAACTCCAGGATTTTCACTATCCTGTGTTTTGGTCTGTCCCCCTGGGACACCCCGGTTTGGGTTGCCCCGCTGTTTGAACCCCCAGGTTGCCAAGCTCACTTACCTCTCCTCAAGCCCATGCTGCAGCTAGAGCAGCCGGTTGGAATCCTAGCCGCACTCGCCAATGGCACGCAGCATCATTTGGCTCCCTTCGAGTGATGCCGATGCACCATGGGCTTGAGGAAAAGGTAAGACCCTGGGGGTTTCACAGAGCGGGGCATCCCGGACTACTACCACTAGAGGGAGTAGACCTAGTAGATCTATGAGACTCCAGGATGGGCTTTGGTCCACTTTAAGGTATGTCGGCCACTCCCAGAGATGTCTCTGCTTACAGCAGTTATTCTATACCATGCCATAAAGCACTGATTGGATGAGAGCCTGTGCATGCACTGTGGGAGAAAAAGGTAAGGAGATCCCGCAAACTCGGGGGGGTTTCACACAGTGGAGTATCCAACATTTCGAAAAATCTTACTAGCTGTTTCTAGGTGGAGGAAACATGCAGGGGCGTGCTTATATCTGGGGCCCATACAAAGTTCACACTTTTCACACAGAGGGGCATCTTGGCATTGTTCTTTCGTGGCAAAGAGAATTGTCCAGGAATTGCCCGTATGTCTGTCCAATTTCTACTCCCTGTGGTATCCCAAACTAGGATGCCCCACTGTGTGAAAGCCCATTAAATCGCAGCACCCACTCACCTAACCTTGTTTCGATGATGCATGAGCAGGTCATGGCCTTGCTATACCTTTAGCTAGATTCATACACGGGACAGCCATTTGTGATTGGCCAGCCCAGGCATGCCCCCAGCTAGAGGTGAGGGGGGATGCAACCAGTGGGCGGCTCTGCACCATTCAGCTCACTAGCTGCTGTAATATCACAGCCTCTTGCATAACTGAATGGAGCTGAGCACGCTGATTCTGCAGCAGACGGCTCACATAAGCGTACAGTGGCTTCCTATCTGCTGTACACTCTGCATTGTGTTACTGGCACTTCTCACTCACCACAGCTGAGTGCCTTCATTAATTTTTAACAAAAAGTTGCCACTGATCTGACCATGCCTCTGGGGCCCTCCTGTCAGATGGGAGCCCCATGCATTTGCATGGTATGCATGGTGGTTAAAGAGTCACAGTTGCGAAAAATGGCCCAATTATAAAAATATAAATATAAATATGCAGGATGGCGGGAGGAGAGGTCACTTATACACCCGGCATCAAGAAATATCCAGCCAGGCTTGTTGTTTTATTTTAATGGAAGGAAGAGTAAATCAGGGATGACAGGTTCTGTCACTCCTGATACACTAAATCTATCACCCCTAGATTTTATACCTATCAGGAGCAGAAACCACAAGAATGGCGAGAGTTTTATTCAGTTTGGGTGTATAAGTGACCCCACCTCTCATCATAAAACGTGTTTGTATGAATTTTTAATATTACACAGTTTCGTGTAAGCACGCCACTGGTAACATGGCCAACTTTTCAGTAACACGGCCTGTCCAGGCCAAACCCAGACTGCTACAGTTTTTTTGTTGCTCAAGGGAGATTTCAGTTGTGCAGGTTACATTTTTTTAGTAGTTATAAAAAAAATGTTTCACATCAGATCTGTACAGAAATATAAAACTTTGAAGCTTACTGCAGGTGTGAAACAAGAGTACATGACTAAAAAGTAATATATATTGTAGCAGTTAATGATTATCCCCATAATTTTGAGCTTTGCTAACAAACTTAAACCGAACCAACAGTCAAAAATGACTAAAAACAGACCAACACAACAAACATTGCTCATATACATCCCTCCCCAGGGCAATTTAGATTGCTGCACATAAAAATTCATTTACCATTCTCTAACTCTTGCTGAGGTAAAAGGCCACCTGCAAACAGGAAGCTCCAAAATGGCCACTACCTTTCTTTTCCAACTGTGCCAGGCTGTTGGTCCGGTTTAATTCTGCTAATAAAAATTGCTTCAAAACCAACATGTACTGTGAGCCTCCTGTCCAATTACACGCTCGCATGAGAAATTACCTCAGAAATTCCCTCCATTCTAGCTGCTGTGGTAAAGTGTGTGGAAAAGTCCTGAATGGCGTGTATTTTTCCCCTGCTATGCTGTATCAGGCACGGTCCATGCCGGGTTTTCAGGACCCAGGCCACATTCCCCAGTCCTAGGTTTGTTCCCTGTTCTCTGGCCATGCACAGCTGGTTAGACTGATTGCAGGAGGAAGCCTGAATAAAAAGCTGCTACTGAGCCTGTCAGTGGTCCTTTGTCCAACCTGAAGGAAGGAGCCCAGGCTGAACTGCACATTGGTGAATAACAGTACTGGAGTTAAGCCGAAGGACTTGGCTTCTGCGCCCCTAATCTTGGACTTGTGGGGGTGAGCAGCGCAGGGCTGGCTTGCCCTGCAAAGTGGACTGGACTTACCCTGAAATTGCAGCTTGCTGGAGTCTCCAGCCTTGGACTTGCTTTGATTTGGTGAAGTAACCATTTTGATTTACTACATTGATGCTGCAATCTCTGAACTGAGAAATATTTTTCGTTTGAATACTTTCTTCTCAAATAAACCTATTTTGAGGTGGAAGAACTGTTGTCCGGGTCACTGCCGTTCGCCCCAATCGCTCACACTGTATACTGTAGATGTGCACATCCTCTGCTCCCCCAGCAGCACTAGGCCGACAATAACTAGCAAATAGTGAGCAAAATGCACATTGATATTTACATTGTTGTTGAGGAAAATGTGTTAAGGAAAATTAAACAGGGCCTTCCCAATGACATTAAAGTGACAAAAGGGAAAAAAAAAACATTTGTCTGTAGCTTTTTATTTCTATAAATATACAGCAGAGATGGCAACCTTGGAGACCAGTTTTCAGGGTGATGGGCATTTTGGGGGCATGGTTTATTCACAGGCTTTTGTGGATAAAATATTTTTCCTCACCCCCATAGAAATTAACCATAATTATGTTATACATGGTGCAGGAGAAATAAAGTTAACATACATTACTAATAAATAGCAATCCTCAACATAGACAAAGACATTTCACTATCACAGTAACTGGCACTACAAAAAAATAAAAAACAAATGTTTTCTCTACCATAAGTGGATAATATGTGCTCCTTGGTGGTAGAAATACAACGCCCAGCATAACCCACTACTCCCATTACTGAAAATGAGCCAAAATCACTGAACAGCCTCTGTCTGACCAACAATTCCTCTCCCCAGTTTAACTATTGACTGTCCACTTCAGCAGTCTGTGCCCCAGAGGGGACAGTGCATAGGAGGTGGGTGCAGAGGGGACTGTGAATGGGAGGTGGGTGCAGAGGGGACTGTGGATGGGAGGTGGGTGCCGAGGGGACTGTGGATGGGAGGTGGGTGCCGAGGGGACTGTGGATGGGAGGTGGGTGCCGAGGGGACTGTGGATGGGAGGTGGGTGCCGAGGGGACTGTGGATGGGAGGTGGGTGCCGAGGGGACTGTGGATGGGAGGTGGGTGCCGAGGGGACTGTGGATGGGAGGTGGGTGCCGAGGGGACTGTGGATGGGAGGTGGGTGCCGAGGGGACTGTGAATGGGAGGTGGGTGCCGAGGGGACTGTGAATGGGAGGTGGGTGCCGAGGGGACTGTGGATGGGAGGTGGGTGCCGAGGGGACTGTGGATGGGAGGTGGGTGCCGAGGGGACTGTGGATGGGAGGTGGGTGCCGAGGGGACTGTGGATGGGAGGTGGGTGCCGAGGGGACTGTGAATGGGAGGTGGGTGCCGAGGGGATTGTGAATGGAAGGTGGGTACACCATGTCCCAGCATATCTTGCCATCAGCGAACATTTATTTATCTTTCCCTGGTGATTGAAAGGGGATCAGGGAGCCACAGCGCACCATTGTGCTGTTGTTTTAATACATTTATGCATTGTTTGCTCAGTGGCCAGTTGCCCTCTAAGGAACCCCACAGGCCAAACCACATACCCACTTAAAAACACAACACAGAAGTATACTACTCCTGCATCACCCTGATAGCAATCAGGTGCAGTGTGCCAATAAAAGGTTATCCAACAATATACAAATACAAACCTCTATACACAATGTGGCCCCAGCAACCACAATAAAGGAAACCCAAGGCACCAATGCCCCAACAGGTCATCTCACAATTCATGTATTTACTGCTTTAAAAGTACACTAACAACATATAATAAAATATTATAAATAAATATAAATATAAATATATATATATTATAAAATAAAAGTCTTATAATCCACAAAGGGGATACACCAGTCAAGAAAGTGCAGATAAAGTTCATCATGAGCTATCAAAAAAACACTAAATAAAGTGCAAGTGCTAACTAGCTAGCTCATAATACAAAGTGTCAGTGCCCTAAAAGTGCTAAATGCAAAATATCCCATCCACTATACAGAAAAAGAAAACAAACATTTAAACATGCTCAATAAGCAACAGCATGAAAGAATATCACTATTAGAAAGGCTGGAAACAATCCCCACTGTGGCCTGGTGTCCTCTATTCCCCACACGTTCCGTAGGAAACCCCCCCACTTTTTCAAGGTTCCAGGTACCCACTTAAAGTACCAGTGTCAGCAGATTTCCCCATTCGTAAAGGTCCCCTCCACCCTGCCACCCTCTCCTGGCATCAAAGCCCCCGCACTGTAATGAAAAAAAAAGTCCAGAACATCTTCACAATCCTTTGCGACTGCAAGAAAAGAGGCCACTGCCCAGACACAGGAAGAGGGGAGGGAGGGTTTCTACTGAACTATGGGGAAGGTAAAAAAAATGCAGCACAGCTATTACAATGCCGAACATTCACACACACACTCACCGACAGGCTGGGGGATGCCAGAGCCAGCGAGCAGGAGCTGGGCTGAAAGCCTTGCAATGTCGGGTGAGAACCACTGGTTGCAGTGCTGCTGGGCTTCCTGTTACTGTGCATTGTCAGACATGTCAGTTGAATCCAGGCAGCAGCATGGCTGGGAGAGGAAGCTCCAAAATGGCCACTACCTTTCTTTTCCAACTGTGCCAAGCTATTGGTCCGGTTTAATTACACCCTAAAAAAATCAGGTGGCTTGGCAGCTCTGACACAGACATATCTTATCGACCCCATTCCAAACAAGAAAAGAAATGTGGCAGATCTTCCCCGATAAGCACATGGGGGGGGGGCATAGGCAGGTGTCTAGAACAACGTGGCTAGGTATGTCATTTTGTAGGTTTTTTAGAAGCAGGTCTCTCGGTGTGGCAAGATAGCCGCTCCCATGCAGTCTGGGAGCATAGGATTTGCACGCTATTCTACATTATCCTCATGGGGTTAAACCATGAGGATGCTTAAAGGGTATGTCCACTTTTGATTGAATTTTCAAAGGTGCTGAGCTGATTTAGTACTTTTTTTCTAATATGTGTTTTGTGGAAGCATTTTTCATGCAATTTGTTGCTATTGGAAATACCAAGTGCAGGTTTGATTTACGGTGCTATTGCAACAGATAGCAGCTACGGTAGTTGCACAGAACTGCTGCTGGGCATGTGTAAGGTTAAGCGAACCCCATCACCTCCGCAGTGGCCATAGAAGCATTGTTCTGTGTGTACAGGACTCGCCTCTCTCTTCTTGGTGCACAGACTTGGGCCTCGATTCAATAAGAGTTGGAAAAAATTCTCAAATTCGATTTATGAGAAAAAAGCCTGAGAATTTCAATGTTGCTGAATCACCAGCTGGGAAAACAATGAAAGTCAATGGAACTAATTTACTCCTAAGAAAAGTAGAGACCTGTTTACTCATTTCTACACTGTAGTAAAAGCTGCCATTGACCTTCATTGTCTTTTTATCAGGTGATTCAGTAACAGTGACATTCTCTGTTTTTTTTCTCATGAATTAAATTTTTTACTACCATGATAATTTTTTTCATCTCTTATTCAATCAAGGCCATGGTGTACATTGCCAATGGCAACAGATTGTTAGTAGTGAAAACTGCTTCCATAAAAGACACATTTGCTGACATAGGAAATAAAAAAACTAAATCAGCTTCAGCACATCCTTTTGGCACAAAAAATTTACACTTTCAAAAATTCCATCTAAAGAGGACGTATAGCGTATATCACTGATTGCCAGAGAGGGACTTTAAGAAATCAATTTACTAAGCTTTGACTGGCGGTCCGCTTTAAGCTTTATTATACAACTGCCGATTCACATTTATCCCAAAGACTCATTGACGGCAGGTTAAAATCGCTGGATCTGTTTCCCAGGGTGATTAGGAAGACAACATTCTATTTAAAAATTCCAAATACCTACAAGTAAAGATTCCATCAGTCACGCTGCTGTGGCAGCATCAGGTCATTGATAATTTACCTCCTGTGAGTATGAAAGGTTTGAAATACACTTTACTCAGATTGCCAGCACACAGCTGCAAGGAGAGGCGCGCTCTTTGTCGGAGCTCTCTGCGCACAGCATGGCCTATTTTTAGTGCGCCTAGCTACAGCCATCTGATCCTTCAAACTGTGTTCAAATCGTTAAGAAGCAATGTCGACCTCTCAAATAAAATGCTCATTGTGTTTATTCTCTTTTGTAGAATGTCAGCAAGCTATTGACAATTCAACTGACTTCAAAACATTATAGGATTAGGAAAAGTCTGCAATAAGATACTATATACAGACCTTGGGTTTTATGTAAATACGCCTTTGTATAACATTAAATACCTAAAGTAATAAAAGCAATACTTTAAAACTCCCAAATCACCCAACATTCAGGTCATCTCAGTAGCTTGTGAAGGATAGAATTTGTCTTTTAATGATATAACGCTTAATGTATTTCCTGATCTGGTATTTTGTTTTATTTATAAAGCGCCATCTTCCATGGTGCTGTACTAAGTAGAGATTACAGGAGGGTAAGCCAAGTATATTATATACCATTATCAGGACCGAATTAAGTGTGATGGAGACCCCTGAGCACAAAATCTGTATACAGTATTTTTTCCTTTAAAATAATATTCCACCCAAGTAACTGATTGGTGGTTGTCTGGCACCCACCGACTTACTGGAACGTGAGATTGTTCCATCCTTGTGCGGATGCGTGATGCTCGGGAAATCCTGCTTTGCCATTCTGGGCGGGGGGTTTAGTCGCCCAAATGGTTCAGCAGAAAACAGTTCCCTGAATTGAGCTGCCAGCGGCTGTGCTTGGTAACTTATGTGCAGTGAGCAGCCGCTGATTGACAGTTCTGCACCCACCCATCACTGTAGCGTGACGGTGACTGCTGCTGCTCTAGATTCTCCGTCCTGCCCCCCTGTGCATTTGATAGCTTTTTTGCCAGCCCCGCAGTCCTTTAGACCAAAGACTGATAAGCCTCCTGGAGCATACTGTAACCCAACGGTTGGTGGGGGCTCCCTTTGAAGGGCAAATGGTGGAGGCCCCTTGCGCCCCCCTCATAACCCAGCCCTGACTATTATACATACTTGGGGTTTGTTAATGCCATAGGCACTTTACATGTTTGTGCCACTTTCTTAGGTCAGCTTGCAGTTTGTAAGTTAAACGTTAAAAATAAACAGCCCACATCTGGCTGCCCACTCTGTGAGTTCAATGTCCCTTAGCCCTATAAAATCCATAACTATGCAGGATATCCTCTTGCTGCCAACCCCCCCGAATGCTGTGTGGACAGATCTTCCTAAGCCCCTCAAACATGTAATATGCAAATTGTATGTATATTCTGTCTCATCCCCCAATAGAAACTGACCCCCCACACACATGTGGCCCCTGTAAGCCCCAGAGAGCTTCTTGACAGTGCAGGGGGAGCGGAAGTAAGGTGTGAAATACACAGGGGGTTAAATGCAAACTGTGTGGGGGCACAAGGGAATCCATGCTTGGGAGAAAGGGTGCAACGGGTTAAATGCAGAATGTGCTTGTGTTGGGGGATGCAAGGGGTTAAATGCAGTCGCAGGCAAAGCTTGTGCTCACTTCTTACCAGAGCTTCCCAGCTTCTCCTCCTGTAAGTGCATGGCGAGGCCAGTGGTACAGAGATGACAAAGCTCAGGGAGCCATATATTGGGATATTCTGGTATGGGATGGGCTATTTCTACCTCTTACTGTGACAAACATGATGAGTCATTCTGAAAAGCCTGCCAGCTCCCTGCTGAAAAGCCCATTGTGCTAAATGATTAAAGCCAAATAGCAAATAATTTATGTTAATTGTTTCTATTGTAATCAGCTGTGATACATTCTAAAGCAGTCATGTGCCTATTATTGTAATTCAGATAGCTCGCATTGCAATGTGATGTGTGCATTTTCGCTGTGCGATGGTAAAGACTCTCTATATATGCAAATGAGTCTTTCAGTGATTTAAGGTACATTACTGTGTTGAATGGATGTCATGAGAGTCTGTGACCAGTTTCAAGCTAAGGTATGGATGGAGAAAGAATTTTGACATTATTCTACTTGTAGTCAATAGCAAATCTCAACACCACCTGGAGCCAGGCCAACAGTTAAGTCCAATAACCAAAATGTATCAAGGTAAGGATGGGCAGAATTGTGCCTATCCTTCCTTTATCTGTCCCCCTTCAGGTGGCTTCATCTCCGCAGGTCCACCTGGTCCACAGGGAGCTGGCAGGCTTTTCAGAATGGCTCATCATGTTTTTCACAGTAAAAGGGAGAGATAGCCCATCCCAAGGTTTTAAAATTACATCACTATATATGGCCTACTGATGCGGGGCTTTTGTAGTGAGTGGCGATATGAGTCCCCCTTCCTTCTACCTGTGTCTCACCAAGCTAATGCCAGCCTGCTGGACCAGGAGGGAGACTCCAACCCAGAGGACCTGTATAGAGGACACGGCCCTGCAAGGGACAGATGAAGAAAGAGGTAAAGGTGAATTATCTTTTTTTTTTTAACTGTTGTAGGGGGCAGGGGGTGCAAGGGACACCTACACTTTGTGTGGTGGCCAGAGCTATTGCATCCGGCATTCAGGAGTACTGAATGTCGGATACTGGGGCCAATCTGGCCGGAAGGCTTCCGAAATGCATTGCTTGATCACTAATAAAGAGGGGTACTAAGAAGACTTTTTTCCTTAGCAATTTGTTTAAAATAGTTTAACAGCATCTTGTAACTTGAAAATTGCACCTCAGATAAGTATATACGTGACGCCGACAGCACAATGCTTTGAGCGTCCTTTCAGATTGTGTTCTGAATTTAATTGCTATTGCAAAATGATATCATAATATGCAGAACATCTGCTCGTAAACACAACACAAAATGCCAAATTTCACAAGTTCATCACTGTAAACTTGAGGATAATATTAATATTAACCTTTTGTGTAGCATGAGGAAGATTTTATTGGGAATGTTTTAATTATCCTTATCAATGTGCATGAATTCATATGATGATGAAACAGACAAACGTGAATTAATCATTAGGAAAAAAGATGTAAAGATACTTCTAAATGACTTCAATGGCATTTTACCAAGGAGTGTCACTGTAGCTCCTTTAAATTAAATGTCAAAATTTGCATTGAATTATATATTTTTAGAAAGATGAAAATATATTAGCACTACTGACCCAGTAAATCAACAGTAAAGGGACTGTAAAAGCAAAAAGCAGAACGAAAAAATCACTAGCCTTTCTCCCCTGCTGCAACAACTCTGTTACTGAAAACTAAGTATGCGTTGTTTGCGCCCACAGAGTAACTTGAGCACCTTACCAGCGCTTGCTCTCTGTCAAGGCTCCGCCCTCAAGCCACAGCCACAGTATCAATGCATGCCCAACTCTATTCATTGCAATGGAAGGGGCATGTCAAGGACAAAGGAAGTGCTAAACAGGCCCCTCCATTGCAGTAAATTAAATTGTGAGATAAATATAGATATAAATATAGATAAATATATAATTTCTAGTTCGAATGTCTATAAACAAAACACCCCGTTTCAATGCGCGCCTCAAACAGGTTCTTAAAGTAGACTAAAACCCAGGATTTTGACTATCCTGGGTTTTGGTCCTTTTCCCTGGGGAACCCTGATCGGGGGTGCCCTGCTGTGTGAACCCCCCCAGATCGCTGAGCGCACCTTACCTCTTCTCGGTCCTGTGGCGCATGCACGGCTCCTAGGGCTCCCCTAGCCCAGGTCTCTAAAAGGTCTGACCTGTCCTTTGAGGGCATGGGGTCTTTAATGGACCCTATGGCTAAACAAGTATATATTCTTCTTAGACGAGTCCATCAGGGAGGAACAAGATCTTGGGAGCTTTCAAGATTGACCAAATCCCTGTTTGAGAGCCTAGAGGGGAATTTCAGGTCCTAAACCCCACTCTATTTTGTCATAACTATTCTGGTTTGGTTGTGCGGGTGTTGCATCTTGTCTGTCTTTTCTTGGATTTTCCTGTATGACTGCCTAAAAACACTGAGGACCGAGGGGAAGGGAGTCAATACTCAGTTTGTGTTTCCTGCTTAGGCAGAGGAATTGAGTGGCTAGCCGTCCTGGAGGACTATTGGAAATACTGTTACCAGTAAGACTAACTGGAGTTTTCATTCATTCATTAGGGTTGATTCAGAGAGACAAAAAAACACTTTTGTTTTTGTGCCATTCTGTTTTTGTTTTTGAAATTTTCCCGCTCTCGTGTGAGTGTACGCGTGATTCTAAGCATGTATCGCAAGCCTTTAGTAAAGTCTTCGTCCGTTCGTATGCCAATGGAGTCATTTTCCAGCTTTCGAATTCCGTTTATGTTACTCATGTTACAACGTAGGCTTTTGTTTTTGCCCTTTTTCCGTCGTCTCCTCCCACGAATCATTTACGTTCCCCGTTAGATTCTGATTTCCTTTTACAATAAATAATCGTCCGGACGAAAATCCTTACGACCTTACGCCTGTGCACTACAAACTTAACTCATTAATGTGCTTGCCTACATATTTGGTTCACTAAATTCTGCTTCAATGCTTAGCTAAATCACTTTGCGGTCTCATTCTTCTTGCATTTCCCACCCCTAAAACTTACCTAAATCACTTCGCGGTCGGTATATTCTTGCATTTCCCACCCCTAAAACTTACCTAAATCACTTCGCGGTCAGGCGAATCTTCATATATAATTTTTTTTTGGGCATTCGTTTTTTGGTAACCAACCCTTAATGAATGTATTTAGAAAAGGAAATGACACAGAAACAAGTTTTTGGTTTTGTTTTTTTTTTATATAAAATGGCAGTTTTCGTTTGCCTTATTTTTTAAAATGTATTTTTTCTAAAAATTTAACAACTTTTTTTTATTTTTTTTAAAATAAATTAACAATTTTAAACTATATACACAGCAATGGCAGGCCCCAGAAGATTATTCTTCATCTGTGGTCCCCAACGAGTCGCACAGCTCCTGCTTCTCGCCCACCAACTGAAGGACACTGGCACTCAGTTATGCCACTCTGGCA
This sequence comes from Gastrophryne carolinensis, assembly GCA_027917425.1. Classification (NCBI taxonomy): domain Eukaryota; kingdom Metazoa; phylum Chordata; class Amphibia; order Anura; family Microhylidae; genus Gastrophryne; species Gastrophryne carolinensis. The sequence continues at coordinate 459,304,140 of CM051236.1, forward strand.
CGTGTGGTCCCTGTATCAAAAATGTAAAAAAATTATTTGTCGGCAAATACATGTTTAACAGCTGTGGATGGAATGTTTATTAGGTTGCAAGCTAACTCATGAGGCCATATATGTCATTATGCTAAGGAATTAATAAAAGGAAGAGGCGCTCATATTCCTCCACAAAGCCGCAAAACATGGCCAAAGCAAGTAAGCCGAGTGCAAAATGGTCCCGTAAGTGGGCCCTCGGCAATCAGCTCTCTGAATCAGACGCAAGCCCATCCCAATAACGTAAGTTATCTGAATGAACGCAAAATATCAGATTTTGATGGGAAAATGATCCGAACTAACGCAAATGATCCGATTTAGTTCTGTCCATCGAAAGCGCATATACGCATTAGCGGGAACGAACATACAAATGGAAAAACGAAAGTAAAAACAAAAAAAAATGACAAACACACACAAAAACATACACAGACAGCTACAAAAGTCCAGACGAATGTGTCTCTGAATCGAGCCTATTGTCTCATGTGATAATGAGAACCTAACACGGACCTCTGAAACATACCATGGCGGGTGGCCTCTGTTTGTCATTGAGCCAAAGAGATTAGGGAAGAGTATCGCTGGCCTTCGCTTCTTCTTCACTATTGTATTTTTTAGTTTAGAAATGCCATTTGTGCACAAGAGAACACTCTGTACAGTTTATAATTTGCTAAGCGTTGTCCATGGGGCGCGTTGTGATGCTGCCCTGGGATACTGCTGACAGTGAAATATTGTTCTGTAATGAAGATCAAAGGAAAAACAAATAGGAACTGGGAGGTATGAAACAAATCCGGCCAAGATTCATGAACAATCTCCTGCCAGACAAATGAAGCCCGCTGTCCCTTAGAAATAAAAGAAACGCGCCATCATTTAGAATTGGCTGAACAAAAGCTGGCCGGCACAGGAGCTGCTCGATTCAGTAAAGCGCCAAAGCTTTCTTCCTAGGGAAGTAAACTGGAGTCAAATTATTTGCAGTAAAAGTTCTGTTTCCTTTGTTTTTAAATGTTGGTTAGACTTTTTTGTACAGCCTGGCCATTTAAAGTAAATCCTCAAACACATGTAGAGAGAACTGTCTCCATTATTATAGAACACTGGTTATACAACAAAAATTGCCCAAGACTACTCACAATGGCTAATTCTGTAACTAATTGCACAGCAGCTATAGAGCTTGATTAAGGCTCTATTCACACCTCTCGGCTTGCGCTGCATTGGGCAAAGCAGTCACAGCGCAAGGGAAAATGCTACCCATTGTTTTTAATGGGCCAGTTCACATATATACACTGTGTATATATGTGAACTGTCCCATTAAAAATAATGGGCAGTGTTTTCCCTTGTGCTGTGAATGTGTTACCCAACACAGTGCAAGTAGATAGGTGTGAATAGAGCCCAATGGAGCCCTATCGAGAAATAAGCTAATATTAAAAATCCGTGCAAACATGCTGGATAACAAGAGAATGGGTTTATAAATACCCAGCACAAAAAAAACTTATCCATTCTAGCATGTTGTTTTTCTGTATTGGAAGAGAGAGAAAACTGGGTTAAGGAGTTTTTGAATATACCAGGGATTCCAAAACATTTTACATCAAGGATCTCAAATACTGCTTGGGTGGTCCATATGGATTGTTAGTCAGTAAGAACCATATCCAAAAAACAAGAAGAGTTTCCACCACTCTCTGGAGTAGTTTTGGTAAAGTAATAGCAGCAGATCGATTTAGGGTACAGATCAGTCTGCAGCCTTGCTGAGTATCACCTGTTAGGATCCTGCATATACTTACCACTGGTTGGGAACCCCTGGAATATACAATTCTATACAATTTCACTTTTACTGGGGGGAGGGGTACTCACATATAACTGCTTATCTCCTGAGACATCCTTTTGGAAACAGTAACCAGTCTAATACCCCCCAAAATAATTGCAAAGCATTTACATACATCAAGACTTTAAATAGCATTAAAGCCATTTTTCCAGCACAAAGCTATCTCAAGGAACAGGCAGTTAGATAGGAGCAGAATTGTACGTTCAAAACTTCTGAATCTTTTTCCTTCCAATAAAAGAAAAGGAAGGCAGTATAAGTGACCCATTCTGCTTGCCACTTAGCTAAACTGACCAGATGTTCCACTTTCATGGGACAGTTTCACTTTCGGTGGGACAATGCCACTTTGAGCCATTTTGTCTCCCATAAATAGGCTAAGGATGCTGCTGTGCCCCCTCCCCTTGCATGCAGTAGGTTCTCCTGGAGCAAGCCTGGCCGTGGAAGGCAGGGACCTGGCTAAAGGAGTTGATGGTTCAGTAGTCACCTTCAGAGAACAGCACACTTCCCCACCATCAGCCAGAGAGCATTGTGTGTGGAAGAAACTCTGCCCCAAGCAAAGGCACCACTCTACCCAGTAGTCTACATCACCACCAAAACTTTGTCCCAGTGGTGTACATACCATAGAGATGAGGAAACAGCCTGCACCATGTCGCTTTGGGGATGATTCAGAGCCAGGTGAGAATTCTCACTCCTTTTTTAGAAGAGTAAATTGACATTGGCTTTTATTGAACATTTACAACCGGTAGACAATGAAAGTGAATGGAAGTTTTCTCTTCTAAAAAAGTGAGAATCCTCACCTGGCTCTGAATTAACCCTCTTCTCTCTCAGGCCTACTACATTCTTATTCTGTTTTCAACCATTAAAAATAAATCCTTTTCAAATATTTCCCCAAATATTTATTTATGTGTCTGAATAGCACCTTTGGCATGTAATATGTATATGGATGTTATTTTTATTGCTTTATTTTGTTGTGTCTGCATACCTGGTACTGTATCTGCCATTGTACAAGGGGTGTTTTCATTGTAATACCCCTATGAATTCACCACACTTATTCTACTTCACTTCCAGTGATCAGAAGAGACTTCTTGCTGCTGGAGAATCTTTTTCTGCCGCTCTGACTGAATTAACATTGGGAAATCATTGCATATAGCAGAAATGTTGTCAGGTTACAAAAGAGAAAGTAATCACAGGGAGTCAGGTCTGAACTGTAGGGTTTATGATTAAGTTCCATAAAGCTGCATTCCCTGATAGCCACTTGTGAAGCGGCAACGCAGCTGACACCTTCCCATTGCATTCCTTTTTGACTGCCTTGCATAATGCCTTGATTGTTGAAGCATAGGTCTCTCCAATAATTTTTTGTTTTTGTTTTCTTGTCGTGGCATGAATTCTAATAATAGTTGACCACTGCACACAACATTATTTTTGGAGTTGGGGAAAAGCTTGTCCTCCTATTGCATGAATTCTTGTTTGGGACTGTAGAACAGGGTGGTAGACCCATGATTCAACACCCGTGACAACCTGAGAATAGAAGTCTCCTAGTATTTCTCTAAGCATGTCTAAATCCCCTATGCTAAATTGCAGGCAACATGTTTTTTGCTCTGGCATCAACATTTATGACACAGCAGGAACTGACCTTTGACATCATCAAAACATTATGAATGATGTTGGAAACCATTCCAACTAAAATGGCTAATTAATGTGCTATGACACTGACTTTGACCCAACGATCTTCCAATGTCTTCCACCATCTTCCAAGACTAAAGATGCTTCAACAGGTTGCACTGAATGGGGTACAGATTCCCCACCCCATTTAAACTGACTGGCCCAAATTTAGAATGTTGTTTTGTAACTATATACAATGATCATCCTTTAATGGATTTTCTTCTTCCATAAGGAACTTAGTCTTGGGCAGAGGCCCCAAATCCCTTACTTCTGTTTGTAGACCTGCACTGTACTGCACTTGCTATCCTGTCACTTCCAGTGCTTTCATTACACTGAACTGCTATTGTGTGTGTTGCATGTGCAGACATGTCTCAACCTGCTCAGACAAGCTCAGCTCTCTAACACACAGACAGAACACACTGGGTAGATAGCTTATTGAACACCTCTTGTATAATAACCAGGAGAAATATGAACATGTGCTCTACTCAACAAACGACTCCACTAACTATTGGAAAGCAAATTGTAAAAAGTGGCAGGTACTTCCCATAACTGAGACATGAAGTTATATACGATCACAAAAATATTTTGCCGCTGTAGGCGTGTTCAGCTGTGATAGAGGTGAGGGATGCCGCTGCCAAAATCTCAGCAGCCACAGCCACCCTGCATGCTGATCAGCTAGAATTTGGCAGACATATATACAGTATGTATAGCGCTTCCCAAGGCAGCTGTGAATGTGACCATCCTTTACAAATTATGCTTATTGAAGCACATGCTATTTATTTAATCTGCTGCACAGAAGGACAGTAAAGCATGGGAAATAGGTGTAAACCTCACTGCTACTATTTATACATGCAGACCAGAAAATTATGGGTACTAATGCTTGATGAAGACTATTCTCCAGTGATGCTTTGCTTGGTGGATGATGCACACAAGATAGCAGATAGTAAATCCCCCCCAAAAAATAATGACAATAATTCAGTGGCAGTCCTGTATATAGAGCTTTATAGGACATTGCATTAACAGGTCATGTGCGCTTTACGTTTTGTTACAACTTATCACATAAGGAAACAGTTATAATTTGTTACCTAGGAAGAGAACAAAAATCCTCAACCTGCACCTGCTATGTTTAACAATGTGAAGGAGCAGTGGAAGGAGGCAGCTGAGGAGGAATGCTATAGCCTCGGATATAGAGTTAAAGCTGAACAAAACCCGGGAATTTGACTTTCTCTGGTTTTGTTCTGCTGTGTAAAACCCCCAAGCAGAGCCGTAGCAACCATGAGGCGAATGAGGAACTGGCCTTGGGCGCAGTCAGGGCTGGATTAAAGGAGGGGCACAAGGAGCCTCCACCACTTTCCCTTCAGAGGGGGGCCTCCACCAACCTGTGGGTTATGGTCTGCGTCTGCAATCTGTGATGCGACGGTGGCAGGCCAGCAATTAAGTGATCGGCAGTGGTGGGGGCTGCCCGTGTAAGCCTTGGTTTGTTTTATGCAAATCTCACAGGACAGAACAAAAAACATTGCTCTTGTTTCCCCCACCGCGGAGGCCAGCCCAGAGCACAGCAGAAGCCAGCACTTCCGCTTCCAGGCATGGTGGCCGTCCAGCGCGAGGGAGAGGATGACATGAATGATTACTGTGGAGAAAGAGATAGTGACGGGAGGACAAAGGAGGACAAAGGAGAGAAAGTGTGAGTGATGGCTGGAGCCAAGGTCGGGTTGGGGAAGAGTAGGGAGGGGGTCTGTGTGAGGGCTGCAGCCAAGCCCGAGGAGAGGAGAGGAGAGGAAGGGGGGTGGGAGAGTTGTGTGTGTGTGTGTTGCTCACCCACGAGGACAATATAGCAGCCTGCAGGCACCATGTTTATTCAAGGACAGATAAACAACAGAACAACAGAAAGTTGTCCAACTGGGAAGTGAAGTTACTCCAGGCATGTCCATGCTGTTGCTGTACTGTGTTCCAATAAACCTCTAAATGCTAATAAAAATTAAATGGTGCAATGTGTTGCTCTTAACCCACCCTACTGACTTACCTGCCCTACCCATCTACCCACCTGCTCACTCACCCACCTACTAATCCAAATGCATAATAACCCACCCACCTATCTATATACCTGCCACTTACCTACCTACCCAGACCCTGGACCAGCAGCAGTCTGGAGTGGTGTGTAGGCAGAATCAGCAGATTTTGGAGTGGAGGTGGCAGTCACCCACCCACCTTCCTACCTACCTGCCCACCCGCACATCTAAATACCCACCAACCAACCCTCCTGTCAATCCGCCCCCCTATACCCTAATAGATTGTAAGCCCCTCTCCTTCTGTATCCTCCCTTATACTCTAATAGATTGTAATATTTTCTCCTTCTGTGTCCTCCCTTATACCCCAATAGATTGTAAGCTCTTCTCCTTCTATATCCTCCCTTATACCCTAATAGATTGTAAGCTCTTCTCCTTCTGTATCCTCCCTTATACCCTAATAGATTGTAAGCTCTTCTCCTTCTGTATCCTCCCTTATACCCTAATAGATTGTAAGCTCTTCTTCTCCTTCTGTATCCTCCCTTATACCCCAATTGATTGTAAGCTCTTCTTCTCCTTCTGTATCCTCCCTTATACCCCAATTGATTGTAAGCTCTTCTTCTGTATCCTCCCTTATATCCTAATAGATTGTAAGCTCTTCTCCTTCTGTATCCTCCCTGATGCCCTAATAGATTGTAAGCTCTTCTCCTTCTGTATCCTCCATTATACCCTAATAGTGTGTAAGCTCTTCTCCTTCTGTATCCTCCCTTATGCCCTAATAGATTGTAAGCTCTTCTCCTTCTGTATCCTCCCTTATACCCTAATAGATTGTAAACTCTTCTCCTTCTGTATCCTCCCTTATAACCTAATAGATTGTAATCTCTTCTTCTTCTTCTGTATCCTCCCTTATGCCCTAATAGATTGTAAGCTCTTCTATTTCTGTATCCTCCATTATACCCTAATAGATTGTAAACTCTTCTCCTTCTGTATCCTCCATTATACCCTAATAGATTGTAAGCTCTTCTCCTTCTGTATCCTCCTTTATACCCCAATAGAGTGTAAGCTCTTCTTCTTCTGTATCCTCCCTTATATCCTAATAGATTGTAAGCTCTTCTCCTTCTGTATCCTCCCTTATATGCTAATAGATTTTAAGCTCTTCTCCTTCTGTATCCTCCCTTATATCCTAATAGATTGTAAGCTCTTCTCCTTCTGTATCCTCCCTTATATGCTAATAGATTTTAAGCTCTTCTCCTTCTGTATCCTCCCTTATACCCTAATAGATTGTAAGCTCTTCTCCTTCTGTATCCTCCATTATACCCTAATAGATTGTAAACTCTTCTCCTTCTGTATCCTCCCTTATAACCTAATAGATTGTAATCTCTTCTTCTTCTGTATCCTCCCTTATGCCCTAAAAGATTGTAAGCTCTTCTCCTTCTGTATCCTCCATTATACCCTAATAGATTGTAAACTCTTCTCCTTCTGTATCCTCCATTGTACCCTAATAGATTGTAAGCTCTTCTCCTTCTGTATCCTCCCTTATACCCCAATAGAGTGTAAGCTCTTCTTCTTCTGTATCCTCCCTTATACCCTAATAGATTGTAAGCTCTTCTTCTCCTTCTGTATCTTCCCTTATACCCCAATTGATTGTAAGCTCTTCTTCTGTATCCTCCCTTATATCCTAATAGATTGTAAGCTCTTCTCCTTCTGTATCCTCCCTTATATCCTAATAGATTGTAAGCTCTTTTCCTTCTGTATCCTCCCTTATACCCCAATAGATTGTAAGCTCTTCTCCTTCTGTATCCTCCCTTATACCCTAATAGATTGTAAGCTCTTCTTCTTCTGTATCCTCCCTTATACCCTAATAGATTGTAACGTTTTTATTAAGTAAAATCAAGCAATCATATACAATATATACAAAGTTACAATAATAAATAAATAAAATAAAATAAATAATAACTAAACAAAAAGAAACAGGCCTAACAATTCGGCATATAATATCCATTATTCTATATACAATCCTATCTACAACCTAACACTACACTATACACAATTCAGCAGGAAGACTAAGAGATCCCGTCATCTGTGCATGCAGCCGTTCTTCAAAAATCTGCCTTTGTTATAAAAAATCTATGGGTGATAAGAGACAGAAAAGCCCACCCAGAGGGAAGTCATGAGGACTAAGGAGACCTGATGTTCCTCCATGCCTTCATCCAGGCCCCCCGTTCCCACCTGTCCCTCTCAAGCACCTGGATCTTGCCCACCTCATGCAGGATGTCCTGCACCACCACCGGGACAGGGAGGACTTTCTTCCTAATGCAGAGCTGGCACCGTGCATTCCACGTGAAATAGCGAATCACTAGACTAACTATATATAAAGTGTCCAAACAAAAATCCCCTCTGTTCTTGAATGCCCCGTACACCCACTCAGCATAGGAAAGCTGGGAGAAGAAGGGGGCACCGAGGGCCAACCCCACCTGTTTACAAACATCTACATTAAAGTGGACCAACACCCAGGATTTTGACTATCCTGGGTTTTGGTCCACTTCGGCGGGGCACCCCGATCGGGGGTGCCCCGCTGTGTGAAACCCCCCAGAAACCCCAAAAAACTCACCTCTCAACGCTCCCACGTGAACGCCGCAGCCAATCCCCGCCAACGTCCAGGCGGGGATCAAGAACGTCCAAGCCGCTTCCGCTGCCGCCGCCTCCCGCGCGTCACTCTCGGCGCGCGCGCGCCCCCGCCGGCCATTCACAGAGGGCCGGCGCGGGCGCGCGCACGTCTGGAGGGGCGCGCGGGAGGCGGCGGCGGCGGAAGCGGCGGCGGATCAGGTAAGATGTTTTTGGGGTTTCTGGGGGGTTTCACCCCGCGGGACATCCCGATCTCGGATGTCCCGCGGGGTGGGAGGTGATCGGCCCAGGAATCTTATAGATTTCCGGGCCGATCACCCCTGGGTGTTGGTCCACTTTAAAGGGACACCGGAGCAGGAAGTGGTCCATAGTCTCCACCTCATCCTGACACTCCTCACGGAGACAAATTATCTCTGGCAGGCTGCGACTCTTTCGGATCCCCCTAAGGTAGAGTTTTCCTTGGAAGGAGAGCCAGGCTATATCCCGGTATTTCAAAGGAATTCTTGAGGAGTTAACAAGCCTCAAACCCTCCCTCATGATGGAGCCTGGGCAATCCCTGAGGGACAATGGCTCATGAAAAGCCAGACCCAGTACCCGACTCACCAGAAGCTTCCTCGGAGTAGATCTCATGTCCTCTGCCGTCAATTGCCATTGCCGAAGTATTTTCAAGCACGGGGCAACATAGGCCGGGAGCTGAGCCTGAGGAACTCGAGGGCTTTTCACCCGGCCACCATTCTCCCAGGAAGGGCTTAAACCAGGACTGGAAAATTCCCACCCAGCCAGGCGGGCTCTCTGCCAACATGCTTCCAAAATTATGTTTCAGAAACAAGAGAGAGAAAAACACTACTGGGTTGACCATCCCTAGGCCACCCTCCCACCTGGATAGGTAAGTGACATTTCTTTTCACCAGGTTCATGCGGTTTCCCCATAACATCTGGAAAAACACGCTGTAGACCCTGGTGTAGAGAGATACTGGCAAAACACAGACGAAGCTGACGTATAAAAAGATGGGGATCAGGTAGGTCTTGATAAGGTCAACCCTTTCCCTGAGAGACATTTTCCAGCTTTTCCAGACTGCAACCTTGGCATTGGCAATTTCCAGCCTGCTCTCCCAGTTTTTTTGGCCATAATCACCAGGACCGAAATTAATGCCAAGGATTAATTTCCTGCTGGGGCATTGGGAAGGCGTCCAGAAGTTCAAAGCCCTCACCCTCCTCACCCATCCAGAAAACTTCACTCTTCTCATGATTGACCTTGGAGCCCGACGCTTCTGTATACTGTGCTATTAGAGAGGCCACCTCCTCTGCCTCATTTGTCCCAGAGACAATCACAGATACATCATCAGCATAGGCAATGACCTTCAGAGGAGGCTCACCAGGCACACCCAGAGGAACCACACATAACATGCTGCTCTCGACCCTCCTTATAAAGGGATCGATTGCAAACACATACAGTAGGGGACTCAGAGGCCATCCCTGTCGCACACCAGAGCCAACTTTGAAAGGCCTTCCAACCCAACCATTAACAAGAGGGAAGCTCTCAGCCCCTTCATACAGGGTTTGTAGCCAATTAATGAACCGCCCTGGCAGGCCGTACTTACCAAGAAGCAGCCATAGGTACTCATGATTAACCCTATCAAAAGCCTTTGCCTGATCTAACGCCAACAAGTACTTTCCCCAGCCTGCAGCCCTGCATCGCTCCAAGGCTTCCCGGACAGCTAAAACCGCTGAGAAGGTGCTTCTACCTTGGATCGAGCAGTGCAGATGATGGGAAAGCAGTTGCCCCGCTACCGACGACAAGCGCCAGAACAAAATCTTTGCCAGTATCTTTCTATCGACATTGAGAAGGCTGATGGGGCGCCAGTTCTCAATCATCGAAGAGTCCTTTCCTTTTGACAGAAGGATCGCAGCCGAGCGCCTCATGGAGGGAGGGAGGGAACCCTCTGCCAGACAGCAATTAAAGACCTCCACCAAATGTGGTGCCAGGATGGTCTTAAAACATTTATAAAATTCAGCTGTCAGACCATCTGACCCAGGTGACTTTTTGATGGCAAGGTGATCAATCGCACTTACCACCTCATCGGCAGTGACCGGCTTTGTCAAGCTAGTGATAGAAAGGTCACCATTTTCCAATCCTGGAGTAGAGTCCAGGAAACTTTCTATCCTTGCCCGGTCAAGAACCTTTCTGCCCAGAAGGTCAGCATAAAAGGACCTAATAATCTCCAGGATCCCAGATTTAGATCTTACCAGGGAACCTGTGCTATCCTTCAGACCAAGAACAGTCTTGAGAGCTGCAGCCTGTCTGCAATTCTGATAGGGATCGGGTGAGTGGTATTTCCCATAATCCCTTTCCAGAACCAGAGAAGCATGTCGGTCATACTGACACTTCCTGAGGAGAAGCTTGACTTCAGAGATTGCCCCTTGATCTCCACCATTCGAGACAAGGATGTCAAGTTTCCTCCGCAAGCGCTGGTAGGCAATGTATTTATTAAGCTGTTTTCTTTTTCCTAGGCCCCTGAAAAGCCCAGCAATTCTCATTTTGGTCAGCTCCCACCACTCAGACCTGCTGCTGCAAAAATCCTTAATGGAAACCTGTGCCTGAAAAAAATCCTCAAAAGATTGTCTTACCCCCTCCTCCTCAAGGAGAGCCGAATTCATCCTCCAGATGCCCCTTCCTCTAGGGGGTGTGTCAGAGGCATTCAAGACCATCGATAGTAAAAGGTGATCGGAGAACTCGACCGCCTGCAGGCTGAGAAGCCGAGCCCTCCTTCAAAAAAAACCTGTCTATTCTACTCTGACTACTACCTCGCTGAAAAGTGAAGCCCGTGAGGTCTGGGGAGTGCTTAATGTGCACGTCTTCAAGACCTGCCTCTCTAACCATGCTATTCAAAAAGAGACTATCGCAGCCCAGCTTGCCTTTGAAGCCTCTCCTGTCCATGGGCCTAGTCACGGTGTTAAAATCCCCTCCAAAGACTACTGGCCGGGCTGTAAAAAGGAACGGCTTGATCTTTGTAAGGAGGCATTTCCTGTCTCAATTAGTTTGGGGTCCATAGATATTTATTAGGCGCAGGTCCTGCCCCCTTACAATGACGCCCAAGACCATGCACCTCCCAATCTCCACCTCAATGACTCGCCGGCAAGTTACCATGCCGGTTTTAAAAAGCACCGCCACTCCGCTGTAAGGCTCGGCCGCAAGAGACCAAAAAGAGGGTCCGTGCGTCCACTCCCGCTTCACAGCGTGAATGTCGGCCAGACTGGCCAATCTGGTCTCCTGCAAAAACAAAATCAAACTGGCTGAGAAAAAATAAGGCCATAAAACGAGCGCTTACTGATTTAATGCTGGCAACATTAATGGTTGCCACCTTTATCGGAGGGGGAACTGCCATCAGAGTCATTCGGGAGAATGTCTCTTAGCCTTCCCTCCGGCCTCACTATCGGATCCCTCACGCTTACTGGAGGAGGCTTGTGTTTCCTCCTCCATATCTGAGACCTCAGAATCAAATGAAGAAATCTCTATTGAGTCCTCAGAAAGTACCTCAAACCGGTTGAAAAGCTGCACCCCATGGCTCTTCCCCAGTTCTGGCACTCCATTGTCCTTTTTTCTTTTCTTTTTGATAGCAAACCTGAGAGCAAGGTAATCCTGATCCTCGGGGGAGAGTCCAGACCACGCTGTCTTGGGATCTGAACTCCCACCCTGCTCAGAAGGGGGTGCAGGATCAGGATCACCTAGCCCCAGCCTGCGAGGTTTTACAGCAGGGGTCACAATTACTGGGACCCCCTTGGTACCTGCAGTGCCAGCCCCCCCGGGCCGCCTCAGCTATTAAATTACTTGATCTTACATTGGTGGTTGCCGACTTGGGGGCAGACTGGGGATTCACCTTAGGGACCCCTGCAGATGGTACAGGAGTGGGCGCAGGGGCCTCAGGAACCCCCAGCTGAGTGGGGGGAGGAACCGTAGACGGGACAGCATGGGAATGTTCCTCCCTATCCAGCCGCAGCATTTCCTGCACCACTTCCCTGTCCAGGTTGTGCCAGGCCTCAGGACACTGACTATAAGGGTGGCCGAGCTGGTTACATAGATTACATCGGATTGTATTGCAGTCCTTAGCCAAGTGTCCCAAGCCCTGGCACAACGAGCACCTAAGAAGCGAGCAGGAGGAGCTGAAGTGACCCTTGGCCCCACATTTATGGCAAACCTTGGGCTGACCAGGATAAAAGATGGTCAGCCGGTCACAGCCAAAATAGGCAGAAGATGGCAAGTGGGTGACCTGGTTGCCATTCCTGCGGAGCCTCAGGGTCACTGACCAGGCCCCAGTCCAGATAGCCCGATCATCTAGGATCTTCTTCAGGGGAGTGAGAACATTACCATAACGCTTCAGCCAGACAGTCAAATCAGAGGGGGGAATGGACTCATTGCTAACCAGTATGGTGACATTTTTCACAAGCTGCTGTCTGGAGACCTGGATGGGAGTTAACCCCTTCCAGGCAGGATCTTGCTTCAGCAGCTCATAACGCTCCCAAAATAAGTCCATCCCTTCTGGTCTGACAAAGCTCAAGTCATGTTCTGCACTCCCCGCTGGACTGATTAGGGCAAAAATGTCTGCGGCTGCGAATCCCATACCCAGTATGAGATCCACCACCGCCCGCCGGGTGATAACTGGCTCCTCCCCCTCCCACCTAAGCTGGACCAGGTTGCGCCTATTGAAGCCGTTGGCAGGGGCGTTGGCCTCACTGGGCACAGACATCCTCTCACCAGCAGCTTCTCCACCACGCCTGGCAACCTGGGCATAGGACACAGGGGACTGCACTGCAGCCCCAACAACATTATTGGCCCTACTCCCTGTGCCACCTCGCTGGATGAAATACGGGGCAGGGCGGACAGCCGGGGCCCCAGCATTAGGTGGCACAGTCTTCTTATTGTCCACCTGAGGTGCAGGTGAGGGGACAGTCACAACATCAGCATCAGTCACAGCAGAAAGTCCAACAATAGAATTAACCCCTGTGGACTCAACCCCAGACACAGCAGCAGTAACAGGAGCAACAACATCAGTAACAGCACCCAAACCAGCTGAAGCAGAAACAATAGAAGCCCTGCCAGCAAGACCCAAACCTGCGCGTGAGTCATCCATGGCCCCAGGCCCACCAAGTTCGGTGCACCCAGGAACCCGGATGGGTGCCAGGATGGTACTTACGGCTGGCGCCACCTCACCCTTTTCAGGGCAAGGAGCGCCACAGTCTTCTATACCCCCTGACACAGCGCCTATGGCGCACTCCGCAGGTGGTCCTTAGCTGGCATGGGCTCCTCAGGCTGGCGGCTGTCCTCTGGAAGATCTGCTCCAGTAGGGGCTTCCTGGATGCCCAGCGATTGATGTCACGTACTCCTGATGTGTTGCCTCAGCAAGAGAGTCTTCCAGTGCTGGTTCCGGGGCTCCCGGCTCTGCTACTGCTGCAACTTTGGGTGGAGGTACAGCTGGAGAATCCTCCACTATCGGGGTCTCATCCACATGGTCGGCCTCTTCCTCCTTCACAGTGGGGCCTGAGCGCTGCATGGACTTAAATCGCTCCTCATTTTTATATTTTTCTTTAAAGGCCCCACTGCTTGCTTTAAGGGAAGAAACAAGCTTCTCCTGCTGCCGACATGCTGATTCAAGCTCAGCTAAATCTGCTTTATTTGCCCGCCGATCCAGTCCCCGCGCCTTGCTGGTATCCATTTTCTTTTTCTTTAATGCGATTTTCATCTTGCACAGCTTCTCCTCCTCCTTCGCCACACTGCACAAATTACTGCATACACGGCTGCGAAAAGCTGACAAACTCTCACTGGGCTGGAAGCAGACCCGGGATCCGGAGGTTTAATATTCCTTCGGGGGTACCGGCGCGACTCACCCCCGGAATCATCCATGCTGCCTGGGGAGGCACTCCCAGGAAAGCCCCAGGCTTCACAGGCCTCTGGTAATTAGGAGCAGTTGTGTGCTCTGGCTCTCACAGTGTGTGACCACACCCACCTAATTACCCTAATAGATTGTAAGCTCTTCTCCTTCTGTATCCTTCATTATACCATAATAGATTGTAAGCTCTTCTCCTTCTGTATCCTCCCTTATATGACTGCAACAGGGCCCGCAAGGGGGCAGCCCTCACATGCCCCTGGCATAAAGTGCCAGCACAGCATGACAGGCCCAGCAGGCTGAACACAGGGTCGGACTAGGCCACCCAGGTAGCCTGCATCAAAACAATAAAAGTTTTTTCTCCCCTGCAGCAGCTCCTGTTTTTTTTTTTTTGGTCTCGCTGCTAGCCCTTGCTGTTTGTTGTGGCCTTGTTACCAACATTAGTTAGAGTGCATTAGTGTGCATGCCCAGCTATATTCAGTGCAATAGAGGGGGTATGTCAAAGTGGTGACTGGCGTGCTCTTTTATTGAAGTGCAAGGAGTGTGCGTTCCTGCGTCACTGTTACTGTTTGCGGAGGTGGGAGGGGCATTCCTGGAGGCAGCCTGGTGAGAAGGCAGCCTGGTTTTGGAAATGACTGGGACACATTTCAGTTGTATTTATTATTGTATTATTTATTATTATTTTATTTATTATTTATTTATTACTTTATTTGTTTGCTTTAGATAAGTAAACCCCTGACTTCATAAATCTTTATGACCCATTGTTGCTTAGTTTTGGTGTGAGGGTACTTTCCCCACATATCGAGTGTGCAGCAGATAATGTGCTGTGTGAAATCCATGAATCAGCGGTGTGTTTTTGATGAGTTTAGGTGCACTGTTTATTTTATTTATAAGTTGTTATGATTCTGAAACTTCTTTGTCACATGTTAGGTGCACATGTTAAGTTACATATCTTCTTAAATCCCATGTAGCTGAAAAATGAAACAGTTCTATTCTACATTCTTTATGCCTATTTTCCTTAATGTCTCTCAAAATAATCCAGTAAACAAGAAACAAAACAAAAAGAAAAGATATATATATATATATATATATATAATTTTCTTTTTTTTTGCGGGGGGGGGGGGGGGGCGCGATTTTCTGGGCTTGGCTCGGGCGCAAAAATAGCTAGCTACAGCTCTGCCCCCAAGAGACCCCCAAATACCTTGCCACACTCCAACGTTGCATGTTCAATTAGAGCTGACTACTATGCCAACGTAATTCGGCAGGTGGCTCTCATTCTAATCAATGGCTGGGGTAGGAGCGCACATGAAGCTGGGGATGCAGGAGATGCAGCAGATTGTAAACAAGAGAATGATTCCAGGTGGCTCTAATTGGACGAGAGCGTGCACATGCACCATTGGAGCTTGGTGAGGTTAGTTTTTTGGGGCTTCCTGGGGTGCCCCCTATGCAGGGAACAACACTTATTTAGTAAAAAATGGATGTCATTTCAGTCTAAGGTTCTGTATTTTAACAAACCTGTAATTTCCTGTAAACAAATAACAGTAAAACAGTAATAACAGTTTCAGGAGTTATGCCATCAATAGATGTTCGATCCTATGAGATCGAACATCACAAGAAGCCTGGTGAAATAAAAAAGCAATGGCAACTGCAGGGACTAGCTGGACAATGACTCCAGTGCCAGCTGACTACAGATCTCCGGGGCATCCTGATTTAGACAGACTAGAGGGTAACT
The DNA here is from genome assembly GCA_027917425.1 of Gastrophryne carolinensis. Taxonomy (NCBI): domain Eukaryota; kingdom Metazoa; phylum Chordata; class Amphibia; order Anura; family Microhylidae; genus Gastrophryne; species Gastrophryne carolinensis. Next base: position 459,319,880 of record CM051236.1, read on the forward strand.
AGGGATGCGTCGCCCCCCCCCCCCCCCTTTAGTTGGCCATTGTTGTTAAACAGCCTTCTATGCTGTGCATTGATGTATTATGAAGAGAGCTGATTGGATGAGAGCCTGCAAATTCACTGTCAGATCACTGTCAAAGTGAATATACCGGTGATACCAGCGAGACATCTCAAATCGAGGTGCCCCTGGGGCATGGACCACTTAAAGGGGTTTGCCCAGACAAGCCAAAAGAAAAAACCTTAAATGACCACCCACAGGTTCAATCCTATGGAGTCCTGCAAATTAAGGCAATCCTTTCTGAGGGCTGCTGTTTGGATTCACCCCTATAGCTGCCTAGGATCTGCTCACTGCACTGCACTTCATACACAATGGGGTCAATTCAGAGCCAGCTGAGAAAAGTCACTCCTCTTTTAGGAGAGAAATCTGCCATTTCTCAGCTGACTCTGAATTGGCTCCAATGTTGCTTTCTCAGAGTTGGGTTGGGTTGAACCAGATGTTGCCTGAATGTGTTTCCAGGTTTAAAGCAAACAAGGATGTTATTTTGGTTAATGATACATTGGAAAAAAAATTAGATGCATCTTTATCCAACATAGACATGGACATAGATAGTTACTTTTAAAATTTCTCATTCACACATACAATTGAAGCATGTGCACATTTTTTTATTCGTCAGTACACAATATATTTCTCTAAGAGAAGACACATCATTAAATAAATTCCCCCTTAGGGTGGGGTTAAAGGAAACGGGTTCTTTAAGATTTAGGTCTCTGTACATGTCAGGTTTTTTGTGTTATGCCTTATTGTTTTCCTCTTTTGAAATGTAAAATAAACTATTGTGTTAGGATTGTTCCCCCAGACCTGTGATTTACTTAGCACGCTGTTTCCAAGTTTCTTATTTTCCTGAGACTCTGGGATTTGCTAAAGTGGGAGTGAATTTCTTGGCCTTGAGTAAAGCTCTTTGTATAGATGTGGCATACAAATCCCAGAAGCTTTCCACTGTCAAGGGTGAGCTCTCCTTCCCCACATAGAAAAGCAAAATAGAATAGAATTACATCTTTCCCCAGGTGAGAACACCTTAGCTACTGGAACACAAGAGGAGGAGGCTAAATCTGTTCAATCCAAGGCCTACATACGTTTCATGGAGCCCCATAGCAAAAGTGATAGTTGGGCCCCCAGGAAGGCAGCAATAGGTCCCTAGGCCCTGGAACGTCCCAAACCCCCAACTGCAGGCCGGTGCCGTTCCCTACAGTGCTACCTGCCACTCAGAGTTAACCACAAATTAGAGCTCACCCAAAAATTCTCCTAAACATAATTTATCACCATGCTGCTAGCTTCAAAACAGCTTTCCTAGTTGATCCGGTAGCAATTTATCTTCTGATTCCAGGTGGAACCCTCCTCCCCCTACAGGAACCAGAAGTTGCACAAAAATGGAGGAGCAGTGAGCCACAACGAGCCCGTGTGTCCATGAAATGCTTCAGTGTTGATTACCTCCTCCTCCAAGGAGTGCCCTAACTTGAAAGCAGAACTCCACACCTGGCACCACCTGCCACTGGCCCAGGGCCACTTTCTGCTGTGGGCCCGGTAGCAGCTGCTTGCACTGCCTTTATGGTATTTATGCCCCTCGTGAGAGTCATCTCTGCCCTAGCTAATCAGAGGATGATGATGAAGAAATATTTTTGGACACATTTTAAAAATGCTGTCAAAAGTGGAATTACCCTTAAAGATTAAAACTCTAAACGAATATGTTGTGTAGGAACATATCTGGTAACATTAATATTATTAAACGGAACACATTTACATGTTTCCTGTTCACAAATGTGTTGCTTGTTTAGGTTGGTGTTGCCCTAGATTCTCATTCCTGCATTTAGGAATAATTAAAGCCTTTACAAACACAAACTTGTCAAAAACCCTTCTTGATCCATTAGCGTCTCCCCCACTGGGAATTGTCATTACACGCATGCACATGTTTATAAATACACATATGTTGGAATCAGGAGAACAGCGGGACAATAGTCCCCATGAGGCATGCAGACATTGCTTCACAGTACTGACAGTGAAATATGAAGATGAGATTCTGTGTGATTGTGAATGGAAAGAAAATAATGCAGACATGGATGCTCTAAGGGGCCCAGGCAAAAGAAGCTGCTCTGATGGCAGCCAGACTACCCTTGTGAAGTGCAGTTCTGTGGTCATCCTACTCAGCCTGCAAAGGCTAGCCACTTACAGGGGGTGGTGTTAATGACTAGCTCAGTAGATAATAAAGTTCCCACCCCTCATGAGAGCCCCCTCAGCCACAGGAAGAAATAGACAGTGCTAATTTCCGTATTTGTCGCCCTATAAGACTCACTTATTTTCCCCCAAAAGTGGGGGGAAAAATGTCAGTGCATCTTATTGGGTGAATGCTGGAAGAAAATAAATAAAAAGGAAAAAGTTTACTCACCTCTCCATCGCTCACGCTGTCCCGGGAGCGGCGGAGGCAGCGGCGCCAGCACACACAGACACCGGCCTGTTACACTGGTGGACATGGCCGATGCTCGAGCATCGGCCACGCCCACCACTATACCAAGGCCGGGTGTTCACTCTGTGTGCCGGCACCGCAGAGAGCGAGGAAGCGTTGGAGGCAGCTGTATCTGCCGCCTCCTCTGTGGCACCTGTACGTGCAGGCGCTGCGGAGGAGGCAGCAGGTACAGCTGCCTCCAACGCTTCCTCTCTGACACACGGCCTTATGCAGCGGTGGGCGTGGTCGACGCTCGAACATCGGCCACTCCCACCGCTGTATAGTCCGGGTGTCTCTATCTGTTGAGGCCGTGGAGAAGTGACAGGGACAGTGCGAGCGGCGATACCTCTGCCGCTCACACTGTCCCTGTCACTTCTTCATGGCCCCAGCAGACAGAGACACCCGGACTATACAGCGGTGGGCGTGGCCGATGCTCGAGCGTCGGCCACGCCCACCGCTGTGTGTGTGTCTGTGTGTGAAGACGGCGGGGAAAGCGGGAAAGATTTAAAGGTGAGTTTCCTTTTTTTTTTTTTTAAACTATTGCCTATAAGGGGAATGAAAGGGGGGGATGCCACACTACCTATAGGGGAATGCCACACTGCCTATATGGCAATGGGAGGGGGGATGCCACACTGCCTATAGGGGGATGCCACACTGCCTATATGGCAATGGGAGGGGGGATGCCACACTGCCTGTAGGGGAATGCCACACTACCTATATGGGAATAGGAGGGGGGATGCCACACTGCCTATAGGGGAATGCCACACTGCCTATATGGCAATGGGAGGGGGGATGCCAGACTGCCTATAGGGGGATGCCACACTGCCTATATGGCAATGGGAGGGGGGATGCCACACTGCCTATAGGGGAATGCCACACTGCCTATATGGCAATGGGAGGGGGGATGCCACACTGCCTATAGGGGGATGCCACACTGCCTATATGGCAATGGGGGGGGGATGCCACACTGCCTATATGGCAATGGGAGGGGGGAATGACGCACTGCATATATGGGAATGGGGGGGAGCCCGCACTGCCTATATGGGGAATGGGATGGGGGGTATTGCCACACTACCCATATGGGGAATGGGAGGGGGGTATTGCCACACTGCCTATATGGCAATGGGGGGGATGCCACACTGCCTATATGGCAATGGGGGGGGGGATGCCACACTGCCTATATGGCAATGGGAGGGGGGAATGACGCACTGCATATATGGGAATGGGGGGGAGCCCGCACTGCCTATATGGGGAATGGGATGGGGGGGGATGCCACACTGCCTATATGGGGAATGGGTAGGGATGCCACACTACCTATATGGGAATGGGTAGGGATGCCACACTGCCTATATGGGAATGGGTAGGGATGCCACACTGCCTATATGGGAATGGGAGGGGGGATGCCACACTGACTATATGGGGAATGGGAGGGGGGAATGCCACACTGCCTACAGGGAATGAGAGGGGAGAATGCCACACTGCCTATGGGAGGGGGGGAAGCCACACTGTCTGTAATTGGGTGTTTTAGCACAACATTTGTCTTAGAATATTTTTTTTCTAGTTTTCCTTCCCCAAATCCTAGGTGCGTCTTATAGGGCGAAAATACAGTATTAAATTATTTAGTAAACCAAGTTCAACTCTGTTTGCACATTTGGGTGTGATTTGCTGTCTGCATCGTGTTAGCTTTTTATTTTAACACAAAAAGTACAATAAAAATGTGTGCTGAAGATTTTTTATATTTTTTTCTGCATATGCCATAGTGTTGTTGTTGTTTCCTAACTTCCAAACAAATATTCATTTTAAAGGAGAAATTAGAACAAATGTTTTTTGTCTGTTAAAATTAAAAAGCCTGAGTGTTCTGGCTCAACAAAAGGGGCACAGGCAGTAAATGTACTTAGTGCAGCCTGAACACCAAATATGTCCGTGTTGGTACCCCTCCACACACAGCACAGGGGGTGAGATTGCAGGCTCACAGTTCCCTTGGGTTCTTGAAGGTCAGTTAAACTTAATAAGTTGGATACCAGTTGCTCTGAGTTTCAAGAGTATTTTAAGGGATTGTCCATGCAGGCCTAAAATCAAAGCAGTCATTTCTTCCCTCTCATGCAGCTGATTCATCTGGATGTGGGTGCTGAGGTCAAGTCCCTTTTCTATGACTAAACCTTCAAGTCTCTCTTTACATGACATATGTTTTCCACCCATTTTGCATACAATTGCAGACAAAGCACTCACTGTGTCCGCAGGGGTGGGGCTGGGGGTTAGCTGTTTGCTTGTCTGTCTTCTCTTCTCTTAGCACAGTGCACATTTTACTGATGTAAAAAGGAATGTTGTTATCTGGTGAGAGTGTTAGAAAGGGACACTGATACAGGCATAAAGGGAAGCCCAACTGACTTGCTTTATATAGGTCATTGTTCCCTGAGAGGATTCTACAGGCTACTGCCCTAGAATTGTCAGATTCCATAAGAAGCATGATCCCTCTTTAAGGGGCACAGTAATCAAGAAATGCCTTCCTTATTCCCTTGTATGGCAGCTAATTGCAGCCAATCGTGTGACTGCCTGCAGTCGCCCTCGATTAAGCAATTGGCATCAATACATGAATGAGGAAGTGGTAAGCACATGGGTAAAGGACAGCTCAAAAGTAGACCAAAACCCACGGAGATTGGCCCAGGAATCTATAAGATTCCCAGGGTGATTGATTCCCTCTGCCCATGGCATCCAGAATCCTGATGCCCCGGTGTGTAAAAACTCCCAGGTGGCCCATAAACTGACCTTCTTTCTTGGTCCAACAGCGCATGTGCGAGCAGCGGCTGCATTCCCACTATCCCTCTAGCAGGGCGCGTGCCCACGTCAAGCATTTGTGAATGCCCGGCGCGGGCAGGCTCCCTGTTAGAGATCCATTCATATTACACGAGCTCCTGGACGAAGGGGCTCGAGCGGATTTGAGCCCACTGATTGGACGAACAGCTGCACATGCGTTGTAGGACCGGGGAGAGGTGAGTTTGTTTGGGCAACCTGGGGGGCTTCACAGAGCAGGGCACCCCCGATCAGGGTGCCCTGGGGACAAGACCAAAACCCAGGATAGTCAAAATCCTGGGTTTTGGTCCACTTCAAGTGCAAAGGGCCCTGGCATTCCACCTTAGTGTATCTATGTAACATCAGCCACTGCCTGGCTAAAAAGGGGGGGGTGACAATGAAACTAGAGCACCGCCTATGGGCAGTTCATCAGGTTACAGTTTTGATAATATACTGCATACAGTTCTAACTCCTCAGCTTACTGGAACTGTAGAGATTCCAAGAACTCCTAACAACCTAATTGGATACCTCCAATTGAAGTAAGAAAGGACAATTTCCTAAGAAGGCATCATTCCCTACTACTGTCAGGAAAGTTTTATCTTCACATGGACTAATATGAAAAGGAGGTTACAAGGATTAACCATAATGAACTCATATCTTTTTCCACTCTAAATGACTGTAACTATATACACTAGTTTTAGAGGAGGTAATGTTAAAAACCAGCACCAGCGAACAGAATGAAAGAATAATAATTTAAAGTATTCTTAGCTGTCTGCTGGAAAAAAAGTCTAAAAATGATGATTATAGCATTAGTATAGCAGGTTATATTATTTAACATGTTTTTTCAGTGTGTCCAGGTGTTGCCATTGCCGATCATGGATTATTTATTGTCATGAAGAACTGCTGCTAGGGTAAAGTATATCTCCCCCTTGGCAAACCCAACAGGTTCCTTCTGGCATGTCAACACAACATGCAGCCAGAAAATACGTAAGAGAAAATAAAAAGCGAAATAGGACACAGCATGATGTATGTACTTATTCATAACATATTCATAAAGCCTGTATACATATATGTTTTCACTACATATTCCCTTTTGAGGGGAGCTGCATCCTTCCTGGAAGCTTTGGGTCTATCTAACAAAATGTACAAAAAAACCCAGATAGAAAAAGTGATGCTATGCTATCCAAACACAGTGTTTTGTTTATCACATTTACTTTAAACCCCCTAACAGTTCTAGTATAAAGAAAATAAACCCCCTGAAATAATCACTACTGTTGGGCAAACCCCGGTAAGTTTGGGTTCAGCCGAACTTTGAACAAAAGTTAAGAGTTAGGTACCCATACTTGAGCCTAGCCCGGTCTCCATTGAAATCGATGGGAACCCCAACTTTGGGACCCAAAAATGACAGCCGAGCCCCCACAATCCTCACCTTCCCACTGCCGGAATTTATGAATAATTAATACAGTTACAAATAGACTGAATCAGCGTGCGGAATCAAGCCTGGCTCGCAGGTAAGTATGTTTTTTCTTTCACTGTTTGTGTAATATAGTCCACAGGGCATAGCACAAATTACCTACTGACTGAACATTTGAGTTCATTCTTTCCTGGCAAAGAAACTACATCTTGTATAATGTTTTCTGTACTGGAGGGCTAAAAACAGAATTCTGGGATGGTACAACCTACACACAATGAACAATATTTGCCGAGTTGATGAATGTAGACAAGTGTCTACCCTCACCCAGAAGCATATCTCCTGTGGATGGCCTCCCCTGTGGGTGATTACTGGGAGGTAGAGGAAAGTGGGTCACACACGAGAAATGGGCTGGGAAGACAAAAAGTGGAACAGCGCCAGCATGACACTTCGCATACTAGAGACCTGTAAACACAACTTACAAAATGAAAGAATGATTTAAATGCCATTCAGAGAGGTAAATATTGTTCTTCCTATTCGACACAGGAAGCTTCTATAAAACATGAACTGTCTACAGAACTTACTTTATCAAGAAAAGGTGATACGTTTTGTCTTACTCCCTAAGACTCTACAGTATACTGCCTTTGGAGGTTCTCATATCCAGCACTGCTAGTATTTACGAAATTACTCTTTAACTGACAATGGCTCTTTAACTATAAAATATTATGTTAATAATGAAACGGGTTTCTTTTGGTTATTAAGTGCATAAATTACACTGATTAAAACAAACCAAAGTCTATTTCTCACAAGTAGGGTTGGGTGAACCCAAACCACAAAGTAGGTGGGTAAATTGGTGAGTGGGTCAGTAGGCAGGTAGGTAGATAGGTAGGTTACTGACATCACTGCTTATCTGGGCTGGAGAATCATGTTGTGTGCTGTCCTTGGCACTGTCCACCACTTGTCTTCGCTGGCTCCAATCCTCACTACCTCTCTGCACTTTCCTTGCCGCATCCAGTTGGTTACCAGCCCCCCTAATTCGGGAGATCCAGGACTCCAAAGTAAGTGGGTCACCCTGGGAATCGATGCACCTTGCCCAGGGTGGTCCACTTCTGAGCCCTGGTTCTCCAGGACCGGGGGGGGGGGTGGTAAGGAATGCAGCTGAGATCTTTATCCCCATCCATTGATTTTTAGACCCCGGCTCCGGCGAGCAACAGTACCAGGACTTTGCGATACTGCTGATTGGATCCACATACCCTTGCAGAGGTGCATAACTGAAGTCCTCCTCTTTCCAAAGACACCTCCAGTGGGTTTCTACCTCCCCTGGATCTGGAGAACTGAGGCTCCAAATCATTCTGAGAATAAATGCATCTTGTCCAGGATGGTACAATTCTCCTGCTGGCTACCTGGGGCTGCATGGTCACCAAAATCTGTTCCACCAAAATCTGATTGCCTTCAGTTCACGTTGGGTCTGGGACTTCATCATCAGGCCTTGGATGGCCTTCCACCCACTCCTCCCCGCTACCCTCCTTCTCAGCACTTGGGTTTCATCCTTATCGTAGATGTCAGCGATGGCCCGTTGTCCACATTCTCATCTTCCAACACAAGTTCTATGTCTGCAACTGGGGCAGGTGGATGGCCCACGGAATCCCAGCTAGGAGTGTTATCATAGAGCATTAGCGACTGCTCCATGACTTGTGGCTGAGACAGCCTTGCTGATTTGAAGGTGGTGTGTTGGAGTGCTCATCAGAAGTGGAGTGGGTTGAAGATGAAAAGGGGGGGGGGAGAAAAGGGATGGAAAAAAGAGAAAAATAACATAATAATAATACCAACAATGTTTTTCTATTTGCTTTAAAGGTTCCTGGGCATGAATGTCATGAAGATTATTCAGTCTCCCACCCTCCTGGAATTTTTAGTTTGTACAGCGTCATGGAATAAAATAGCACTCTAGAAATTAATTACAATAATGCTTATAATTTTTTTTTTGTTTGCTTTGCAGGTCCCTGGTGGACTGGAACTTGAAGCAGCGGGTTCCATCTAATCTAGGGGTTCCCAACTTTTTTCCATCAAGTACCACTTTCCATTTTCTGATTAAATCAAGTACCACCTGGGTGGTGTAGTTTTTTATTTATGATGCAAATCATGCTTTAGTTGCAAATGGCAGCAGATCAGGTTGCGGTGCAGATGCAGGACAAGTCTGCAGCTTTTTTGAGTACCACCTGTGAGCACCTCAAGTACCACCAGTGGTACTAGTTGGGAACTCCTGATCTAATCTATCAATGACTCAACTTGGTCTTATTTCCTGTTATTATTTTGAGTTTTTTCAAGATAAACTCACCTCATCCAAAGGACCCCTATACCAGCTAAAATGGGGGAAGTGGCAGACCACCTGTACAACATGTGAAAAAGAGGATTGCCGATACTAATTGCCTGATTACTCACACCTCCGCCAGGGCGCTAGGGGTGCAAAAGAGCCTGAAACTAGAACTCTCAAAGGGTGCCCAAGCTTATGTTAAAACTGAATCAACACCCATTTTAAACAAAGTGTGTGTTGTTAACCCCTATGCCATTAAACTGTAACAACACCCAAAATGCCTCCCCCTCCTTGTCTATACTTCCTATGCATGCCCGGTTTTACCTTATCTCTTTTTTGCGAAACCAGGTCCCAGGGGCCAGGAGTCTTCTTCCAGCTGCTGACAGACTCAGAACCACGTGACTGTGGTAAGTCATGACCTGAGGTGTGTAAGAGCCTGATGACCATTGATGTGGGCCCTGTGTTCTTCCAGAAGTGCATTGGGAACCCCTGGATGAACAATGGAGCTATGCCTAAGGCTAAGGGGCTGGTATTGCGCTGGTATGGCACCACAGCCAGAGGCCTTTGTGTTTTTGGATAGAAGCCCTTATGCTTGGTGCACCAATCTGCTAGCCTTTAGAGGGGCACAATATATATGAATGAATTTTACCTACCTTTAACCGGCTTCAACCGGAATCTTAAGGTAGCAATGTGTAAATATATATACACATATTCTCTACCTATATATACGTATAGAGAAAGGCATATTTATATAACTATATATAGAAAAATACATAACTGTATCGTCAGATCATTTACTGCGATTTCAAAAGCAGTATAGCTATTTGTTGGCTTTTTTATAATTAATATTTCATGAAAGAATGAAAGTGATGTTACCTGGCTAATGTTCCCACTGGCAAGACAAACAGAAAACTCGCTGCAGGTAAATTATGGAATAGCAGCAACATCTAACTTGTCAAAGATGCAGCAACCAGTTTATCACTGATATTAATCTCTTAGGCTACTTCATTTATGAAGCATTGTGCAGTGTTTTTCTTTTTAAGAATTTTTTTATTAAAATGTAACTTATTTGCTGTGGAACATGCCAAAATACAGTGATGTAATGTATTACTTTTTTAGGCTTTGAGAATCTCTCTGATCTTTAATCTGTACATACAGGTTCTGTACTGGAGCCTGTCCAACACACAATTAAGACGGAAACTATATATTCTGAAAAAACATCTCTTGCACCTGTTAGCTTCATCTAAAGTAAAATAAGCCTAAGGAAGTGAGGAACCTTTGACAACTGATTAGTGATTTATTTTACAAAGCAGGGAAGAGGGTTGTAACGCTGCTGAAATTGCAGTCTACTGTTGTGAACTTTCTTTGGTAACTAGGTAATAATTAATAAAACTCACACAATAGCCACCCAATATTCTTTCACCACCAAGCTATCCAATTCTAAGATCATAAATGTCATGAACAGGGTTTGAAGAGTATAAGGGTATGGCTGGGATTTAGCCAGCTCTCCCTAGCTATCAGAGATGGTATGCGGCAGTTCTTTTTTGTGGGAAAGGCAGAGGCTCCCCTGGCCATGGCAAGTGGTGTAAGCAGAGGGGGGCGCATCACAGATGCCCTTTCTATAACCTGGTCAAGATAGGCTCATAGGCTCATGGGCAGTGCTGGTGGACATAAGTAACCATACTTCTAACTCACTCCCAGCAATGAATGAAGGAGCCAACATTTTCCCAAAACCATAGCAATGGCCAACAAGTGCCACTTACACATTCTGGCTCCTCAATCTCTCTCCCCTGTACACATGACCACACGCTTGTGCAATAAATGCAGAGACTGGTTGAAGCAGTGATGTCACCAGTCAACAATAACTGGGGCAGGAACATTCTTGGACACAAAGCCTAGTGGGCAGGGCATAATAATGTTCCCTTGTGATATTAGTGCTGGAGTCCAGGGACCCAAATCAGGTGCTCCATTGCGCAAATTATAATCTGCTAACATGCTAGCTATGTAGACCTGGTTATTTAAATTGTAGAGGGACCTTAGAACTTGGGAAAAAAGGTGCCCAAAACCGATTGTTGCACCCACATGACCTACGATTTTTCTGGGGGAACAAGGAGAAAGGTAAGATTTCTCCCATTAGCAGACATTAATGGGGATGCCTCCGTGCACCCGAAACAAACCCCATTTTGTGAAAAATGTGTGTTGTTTCAGTTTTAGAATGTAGAGAGTAGATGACTTGGGGAATACACTATTGTGTTGAGGAATTTTTAAATCACACAAATTTGAATCTCAAAACTGGATGAGGGGGAGTGAGACAATAAACAAGGCATTATAGGCCACCATTCACTCCTGCATACTCATCAACCCGCTGCTAAATCAGTACGGAAAGATTTCTTTGGATTTCCTAAATGTTAATTAAAATATTTTACAAAAAAATAATAAACTGACATTTGGCGACATCTAAGTCCTGCCTTTACATGCCAAGTCACAATAGAAATAATTGTAAATCTACAGTGCTAGGTGCAGCTTTGAGAGTAGCGTCAGTCACCGCAAATTATATGGCACCGACTGGTTGGCAGATGCATCGGAGCTGTTTTTGTTTGTTAATCGTGCACTGTAACAAAATATTGGAGTTAAGTGGCATTGACTAACGCTGATGTTTGATAAATGAGGCTCTTATTTTCACTGTGATTACTATTTAAGGTGTTGTTAGAAATGAATTATACACACTAGGAACAATGACTGATAAGAAAATCATCTAGAGTGTCTGGAGTCTGCATTTCGAATGTCAGTTCAGCCCAATGAGCCTGAACAGGAGTCTCTGAGCTGCTGTTTCTCCCTTCTCCGCATCCTGGCCTCCGGTTTCCTGTCATCTAATTGTGAAGCAATAATATCTTGGTCTTTTATAAGTAACTGACTACAGGACTTCAGTTTTGAACTACAAACAAGACTTATTACATATGATAAAGCCATGGGTGTCACCAAGACAAAAGATAAGCTGAAAGTATCTAAAAAAGAAAAGTCCAAAAATAGTTGATCATTAACAAATGTATTTACTTTTCTGAGAAACAAAAATTATACATTTATATAAACTATACTATTTATAATATATATATTTATATTTCAATACTTTTAATCTGTGCCTCATCCCCAAGTCCCATTGACTGGTAGTGTAGCATCTAGAGACAACAGAACTTCTATTCTGAGAAGTTCTGAGAATGTAGGAACAAGCGGGTAAATTATTCAGCTGAGCTCTGACAGCTAGATGGAGAGGGAAAAACTCAATCTTCAAAAGTAACCAAACATTAAACAATAATTATATTTCTGTTGTATGTGCTTCTGCCATACATAAAACTAAATATAGCTTTTCCAGGTTTTTAACCCTAATGCCATACAATTCTACAACTCTAAGTAATCCATAACTCCAGCCCCACCGCGATGTGTGCACTAGGATATACTACAGGGGAATAACACTCTACAGTAGAATGGTGCCTTCAGCTGCTAGCATGGTAGGTTAAGTGAGGACAATGACAACTTCCTCCTGAGTTGGTCCGATGGGAACACAGTGAAATTGATTTTTGTTTCTGGTGTGGTGGCAGTAACAAATGACTTGTTGTTTTCAATGCATATCTGTCAGATATCAAGTCATTTGTAGGGGCAGCTCTCATGGTGAGAGCTTGATGGCAGCTAGGCACAACGAGTCAGCTCACTTTATTTGCAGATTAGAATTACAAAAATAGACTTTACAACAGCAAAGGAAGCATCAAGACAGACGTTCAATGGAACCACTTATATTTGTAGCCAACTGACGGTGACTGCAGACACTGCCATCATACATAGCTGTTTCCCAGCAGGACATTGTGCGTTTTCTGTCCAATGCATCCTGGTCTCAAGTCCTTCAACATGGATTGAGAAAGAAGCCTCTTACAGGGCCACCCTTGACTCATGACTCACACCTATGTGATTAATCTAAGACTTACCTCTAAGGCTAGAAAAAAATATCCCCACCTGGCCGTCCCTTCTTTAAACTTCTACAGTGAGTTTTCATGTAATGTATATATATATATATATATATATATATATATATATATATATATATATACTGTACGATCAAACACTTGAACAGCTTCTACCCTATAGCCAACAAGGAATTCAGCAACAGTCCTATTCATTACAACAGGATGACCCCAGTAATTCAAGCTGGAATTGGTTAAGTTTTGTAATATACATTTGTTAATATGAACATGTTATCATTTATTAAGTTATTTTGTTATTTTTAGTAATTTATAGAAGCTGTTGAAGTCTCAAGGGTATCTCCTAGGCACAAAATAGTCCTTGTGTTTACTTATTTTATACTAGGTAAAATAAATACACTTCTAAAACTTTCCCTAATAAAGATAAATTACATACTTACTTAAAACATATGCAGCCTCCCCAGGGTAATGCAGATTGCTTCACATAAAAATTAATTTACATTTTTCTAACTCATGCTGTAGTCAATCTTAAAAAGAAAATGGTGTCCCTTGGAGATGCAGGCCACCTGCAAACAGGAAGTGCTGTTGGGTTTTCTGTTACTGTGCACTGTCAGTTATGTCAGCTGAATACAAGCAGCAGCACAGCTGGGATAGCAAGCTTCAAAATGGCTACTACTACAGCAAGGAGGTGTTTTAGCTATGAGTTGATGCAGGAGCGATTGTAAATGCTGACAATGATTCATCATGCATTTCGATCACGCAAGTGAGTTTTGGGGAGCTTTCTTTTCTAATTGTGCCAGGCTGTTTGGCACAGCTAGGCTAGTTTCCGCCTTATTTATTATCTGAAAATTGGCATCCCTTAGCCCCATTTACCAATGAACAGAAGAGTGCTGGTGTTGAGCAGCGGAAGCCTGTCCATTTTCACAGGCACGGTGAGCTGGACACCCATTGGCATCAATAGCAAATATTTTAGCATGGAGTCAAAAGTACTTTTTAAGTGAGAAACAAATAATACCTGCTTTCTATGTGCACCACAGGTCATTTAGAAGGTAAACAATATAGGTCTCAGGTTCCTGTGTGGTGTAGGTAATATATGTAAATATTTGATAATACATGATTTCCACAGTATCCAATGACTGAAAATGACCGAAAATTGTTACCCCTATATTTCAAGTGGTATACAAATGCCATACCTGTACATGCATATGTCACCCCAATCCTGACTTAGATGTGCTAATTCCGTGAGTGCAAACTACAGTTTAAATTCGCCACTTACCGGAAAATCCTGCTTCTAACAAATTACACTTCTGTGCCACAGCTTGTGTTAACGGAGCTTGGCACAAGCTGTTTTTATACTGTTTTTCTTGGTTAGCTCTGGTCTTAACCTAGTGCTCTTGTGTCCGCTTGTGTCCACGTATCTCGGTTCACCGATCGGCAGCCCGGTGTCAGCAGGGGGTGGTGCACAAAGGTAATAAATCAGGCCCTTAGTCCATAATTGCAACAAGCTCAGCAGCAGCTATAGCTCTAGGGTTCTTTGAGTACACGGCCCACTCATATTGTAGATTTTGGTTGCTAACAAACTGCAGGCTTGCAAAACTGATTCCATAATACCATGAAAAATAAATAAAACCAGCACCTCGAGGACACCCTTTTGGCACACATTAATACAATTTCAAACATGCCATCAAAAGTAGACTTAACTTTCAACACAGAAACATCCTTTATCAAGGCAGATGTTCTAACCCTTTGTGCATTCCAAAACAGCTGTAGCTGTATTTCTGAGACCAAAGCAGTTAAAATCTGTATTGCTCCACTAGCCTAATACTGCTTACCTCACTTATTTTTTTTCTAATAAAATAAATAAATTAAGGGCCTCATTTACCAAAGCTGCACCAATAATACGGGAATGGCTTTAACAACAGATAAAATCAATATTGTCAATATTGATGCTCACATGCTGGAGGAACACAATACAGATTTGTCTGTCCTTTCCTTTTTTTTGCAATAAAAACAGTCCTGAACCCAATTGGTCAAGAAGTAATCACCTCCACTGTCCTATAGAGAAGAGGTTTTATTGCTAAAAATATAATCAATACTGTTCAAGTTACTTATATCTGTCCTTGATATTGGCATTACAATTGCTGATATTATCTTGACACATTTCGCCCAAAACCCGGTTTAGTCAGGAGATAGATTGTTAAACATTAGATGGGTGCTAAGATGGATGTAATTTGGCCATAGCACAAAATGGAGTATGAAATGAAAAACAATGTGGTCAAAACAACAGGATTCCTCCAGGGTGATGGCTGCCATGGAAATAATCCTGTGAAATCCTTAACAGTCTGCTGCTGCTTCGGGGACAGGGGGAAATGATGTGACGGGTCATGGGGACTCCCTTGTGTCTCCTACCAGCCACATTTCTGCCTGTAGAACACAGGGCCCTATTGTAGCCGAACAGCCCATTGTAGCTGAACAAGGAAGATGCAGCATCTTTCTGCGAGAATTCCTTCAGTGTACAGTTGCAACTAAAGGATTTTTAAAAACAAGTCAAAGCAACACGAGGGACAGCTGCCACTGAAGGATAAAATTCAAGCATTGAGTTTGATTTGTGTGTTAAAAAAACTCATATAATCCTTACTAAATCTTAGCCGAGTTAGGGAATAACCCATGTGGGTGAATTGATTCAGGCTGGGAGGAACGGTGGAAGTTTGCTGGGGGGCGCACAGGATTTTGCGATTCTTCAATAAGTTTTTCCTAGACTAGGACTATAAAAAAACATATATGCATGTACAGACTAAAGTTTTCAAAAAAAAATTCCTTGGGAGTCTAGAATGAATAATGAAATCAGCTGGAAATCAGAGGCGGCCAGAAAATAACTCAGGACATTACCCATTTCCATCATATTTTAATGTAAATATCAGTATAAATGGGCTATAAATGTCAACATGTGAAATATGCATGAGTATTAAATATTTACCATTTTTTCACTGCGAGGAATGAATTCATATTTGCGCAATAAAACATATATTTATTAGATTTACTGAAATCACATCAATTTGCACTGGGTATAACTTTATTTTCCATGAGCTTTTTCATTTTTTTCCGAAACACTTGAATGTGGCTGAACAGAGATAATCAGTCTCAATTTATAATTCCAATGAAGGTCAACACTGCAGTTACATTCTAGCATTGCATTTGATTTGTTTGCTAAAATAACTCACATAATCCTTCCTAAATCTTGTCCGAGTTAGGAAATAACCCATATATAGGCACACGCAAATTGATTTAGCACAATTCAAATTTGGCAAAAGATTTTGATATTTTGGATTACATTTTAAAGCCAAAACAGTAGAAATGAATTTTGGATGAGTTCTATGACTTTTATTTATTTATTTATTTATATATATTGGAATATTGGGATATTTTTCCTAAAATATTTAACATCCCTGTCCAAGCATTAACATAAAAAGTCTATACTCAATCCGAAAATTATGCTGACAACGCTTATCTCTGGGCACCATGTATCCCTCCCAGCCTTATCCACAGGTTGAGTACCCCTGCTTTAATAATTTAACTAACGCCCCTTATGTGGTTTAATTTCAGGCATCTCCCTTATATGAACCTGAATTATGTGAATTAAGATGGGTCTGCATCATTTTCCATTTCTACTATCTGTTGACACAAAAAATAGTTTAAAGGTGTCTATGGTATGAAGCAGTTCTTTTAAAGGCCCCTGGCAATATCACACCCTGCACCACATGCTCAACAAGCCCCACACTGTACTACCTCACAACAAGAGAACAACTCCTATTTACTGTAAATATACAAATCCCCCACCAGACCACACGCATTCCCCCCCCCCCCCCCCCCCCAGGATCAAGAATGGCCAGCTGCAGGGTGTAGCTTTATTATAGGTCCACCTGCTTCTGTGTGGAGATGTCACCCCCAACCCCACTCGGGTAAAAGTAGTAATCTGACAATATCCCCCACCCTGTGCTGTCTGCTCTACCTTTTAATTCAATCATGGCGGTGCTTACCACCCGAAATCTTTGGATGAAGACCATTGAAGCAGTTTTTTTTACTTCAATTGTTATTAGGCAAAGAACCAAGGTTAGCAGGATTTCTCCCATAATGCTTTGCTGTATGTCTTCACACCTTCACACCTGAAAGCTATTTACAGAGCTCCCATAAACCACTGGGAGGGGGTGTAATGCTTAGTTATAGCTACTAATTTTTACACAGCCTGTGCAAGCTGCCTCCCCCTGTCTTCAGCATCTGATCCTCTGGTGGGGCCCTGACAGTGGCAGACTGGTGCTACCCAGGCCAGCTGGACTTGGCCAACAGCAGCAGCACCAGGACTGGTGATGTTGGGGCCCAGTGTCCATCATTGGGCCCAGGTTGGCAGCAACAGGCATTGGTACCCCAGCACAGTAGGAAAGCTAGATTTCAGCTGTTTTGACACAAACTATAGAAAGGCCACTTTATCAAATGATACACTACCTGTATATCAGATTGGTGCACACTGTAATGTTATTGAAGATTAACTGTAATAGTTAATACGGACATATGTCCATCAAGTGCAACCAATGGTGTTGGGGTAGGGGAAGTTATTTGTCTTTAGCTAATAGTAACTGTTTATGTTATTTTCTTCTAAATAAGCATCTAATCATTTTTTGAAGCTGTCAGCGGTTAATGCTGTAACAAGCTTCTGTGGGAGGCTATTCCACAGAGAGGATTTTACCTGAAATAGTGTTTCCCCATATATTTTGTCCATTTATATATTTATACAAGTTAATCATGCCCCCCTCAGTCGTCTCCTCTGAAGACTAAACAGATTTAATTCTGGTAATCTTATCCCATAACTAAGAACCTTCATTTCTCTTATTAGTTTGGTGGCTCTCCTCTACACCGTTTCCACAGTCAGAGCCTCCTTTCAGTGAATGAGTGCCCAGATCTGTATGGCATAGTCCAGGTGAGGGCACACCAGTGCCTTGTAAAGAGGCAAAATGACATCCCTATCCCATGATTACATGCCTCTTTTATTGTATGATAATATATTGGTGACCTTGGAAGCAGCTGCTTGACATTGCATGCTGTTATTTAACCTGTGGTCTACTAGAATCCCCAGGTCCTTCTCAACAAATGATCCTCCCAGTTTTACTCCCCGGAGGACATATGTGGCTCTTAGGTTCTTAGACTCTAAGTGCATGACTTTACATTTCTCCACATTAAACTTAATTTGCCAAGTGGATGCCCAGACACTCAAAGTGTCCAAGTCAGCCTGAGGCTTGTAAACATCTTCAATAGACTGTACTGTGCTACATATCTTTATGTCATCCGCAAAAATTGAGATTTTTGCTTCTAATTCCATCTTCTATGTCGTTTATAAACAAGTTGAATAAAACTGGGCCCACTGAAACCTGGTGTACACCGCTTACAACCGGTTACCATTTAGAGTAGGAATCATTAACCACAACTGTCTGCACATGACCTTTCAACCAGTTTCCAATCCAGTTACAAACTGTATTTTCTAATCCTAAAGATCTCAATTTCCCCAATAAGCGTCTATGGGGAACCGTGTCAAATGCTATTGCAAAATCCAGAACATCCAGATCTACAGCCACCCCTCTGTCCAGGCTTCTACTTACCTCCTCATAGAAGCGAAACAGGTTAGTCTGGCAGCTTCTGTGCTGCTTGTCACTTATAATATTATTAATAGTTACATATTCATGTATATAATGCCTTGATAGACCCTCAAGCAATTTTCCCACAATGGATGTTTAACTTACCGGTCTGTAATTGCCCGGGGAAGACCTAGAGTCCTTTTTAAAAATGGCCACTACATTTGCCTTGCACCAATCTCTTGGCACTGTACCAGTTGTTAGTGAGTCTTTAAAGATCAAGAACAGTGGTGATGAGATAACTGAGCTGAGTTCTTTTAGAACTCTTGGGTGAAGTCCATCTGGTCCTGTAGTCTTATTCACATTTAAATGATTTAGTCTTTCTTGGATGATATCCATGTTTAGCATGTTAAGTATTATACTTGGGCTATTGCTATCAGTGGCATCTCCTGTGTTGGCTCCTTCCTCCTCCCTTTAACAGCTTTGTCTTCTCTTCATCCCCAGTGACCCTTTCCCCATTATCATTAATTGGAGCACCTACCCGTTCTGATTTAGTTTTCTTTGAATTTATATATTAAAAAAAAACATTTAGGGTTTGTTTTGCTTTCTTTGGCCACATCTCTTTTATTTTGTGCTTTCACCAGCCTTATTTCTTTCTTACATGCTTTATTTACTAATTTATACTTTTCAAAGGGTTACAGTTGAGAGCTCAGCCTTGTAATGTTTAAATGCCCTTTTCTTGTTCTTTATTGCTTATTTAACAGCAGGTCTCAGCCAATTGTTACCCATAGGAATACATTTTGCAACGTTGGTACTCACAATTAATTTAAAGCACTCCCATTTGGCATCTGTATCTGTATTCCGGAACAGATGTTCCCAGTCTATGTCCTGTAGTGCAGTGCAGCTCTGAGCCTGGGGAAGTTGGCCTTTCTAAAATTCTTTATTTTTGCCCTCCAGACAGAAAATCTTTCTTACAGTTTATGTTAAATACAACTATATTGTGGTCACTGTTACCAAGATTTTCATGGACTGTTACCGTCCCTATCAGGTCATCATTTAATATTACCAGATCTAAAAGAGCATCACCCCTAGTAGGTGCCTCCACGAACTGATTCATATAATTATCTTGTAGCAGGCTGAGGAATACTCTGCCCCTTGTAGAAGAAGCAGAACAGTGTCTCCATTTAATTTTTGGGTAGTTGAAGTCTCCCATCACCACCACTGTATCAGTCTGTTAAGAGTGATCTATCTGCTTATGTAGCTGACCCTCTATTTCCTCATTTATGTTTGGGGGTCTATAGATTACACCAAATTGTATTTTAACATTGTTTACATTGCCCCACATTTCTACCCACAAGGATTCTACATCCTCACAATCTTCTGCTAGTATCCCCTCATTAATATATGCTTTGAATTCTTGCTTTACATAGAGACACATGTTGTTTCTTTTAAAACTAAACTAAAACTAAACTAAAACAACATGATAACATTCAGCAGTGCTCTTGCCCCTGCTAAACCACCGATGAACTAGTAAAAAAACAAAAAAATGATTGCTGCCCCCCTCCCCACACTTTCCTCAACATGGAGTGCTGGCTGAGACTGCTGCCTCGCTTGGCCTCATTACAGGTGCGCCCCTAGATATGACCCAGGTTTTGCATCCTGGTGATAATGGTCTTTGGGGATGGGGGTCCTGTGCTGCAGCAGCCTGGATCAGGCTTTCTATTGCAAAAAAGTGCAAAAAAATGGAATTTGGTATATGACAGTGATCTATTTTAATTAAAATAAAAACAAGTAGAAAGGCTTACAAAATAGCAGCATATGTAGTAGAAGGTGCCCTGCTGTTCTGATATTTTTGTTAATTGACACCTAAGAAACCATCTAGTTATGGAGTAACACTGGCAATCTATTTCAGGGAAAAAGACTTGAGTCAAACTATCTCACCGATTATCAAAAGTCTAAAATAATTGCTGTCAATCCTTATTTATATAAAGGGTAGCACTGGGATCCAAGCTGCTGGAAAAGCCATAATGTGAGCTTATCTGCCTGCTCATCAAGCCTTCATTTACAGGAAATCACTGAACCATTGCTTGTGGTTTTTAAGGTCAATTAAACTGATCTTTGTGGATTAACTAGATTGCAAATAGTGTTGAAAAAAACATAATAATGAGAACAATAGGAAACATTAAAATAATGAATAGTACTCAGCATAGCAGCATTGGTGGGCATAACCAGCCTTAGTTGTCTGCACCCGATTCAGTATCATGCATTAAAGAGGACTAAAAGTCAAAAAAGATTTTGTGGCTGATTCACCATGTTTGACATACAGTGTAATTTTATATGGCACCAACCTTACCATGGTCTGCACATTGACATGCTGATTTCTTGGTGCACCAAATATAACCACCACCCACATAGTGTAGCTAATTAGTAGCAAGCAGGTGTTTAAAGAGGACCAACCAATAGCAGGGCCAGATTAAGGGTGATCATGTTAGGAAGCAGTTCATTTATGGGGCCCCCATCATAGCACCCTCCACCATATGCTCCCCAATACCCCACTGGTTCACCCAACAACTAGAGAAAAACAAATAAAACAGATTTTTTTTTGTATTCTAATTGCCCTGCTAACGTGCACCTCCCAGGTTAGTTATAAAATGGTCTGAGCGGCTGCCACCCCTCCTTTGTTTCTTTTGAATTTGTGCAAGCACATGGTGTGTGGGGTCTAGGCTGTATTGCAAGGACTTTGACCCTTCCACCCCATGGCTTGCACTTGAGGTTTAGGGCAACCTCAGGTAAGCCTGCTCCCAATTTATCTATTGCATTGTATGTCCCAAATGGGCTCTCAGAGATTAGAGTTAGGACTGCACCTCACAGGGGCACCTTGGCGCTGGTGGTGCAGCTTAAGCTACTTCTGCAGATGTGTGTGACCGAGCCTCTGTTTTTAACCTAGTTTAGAGACAGATTGTAGGTTGGTCAGCAAGTTAACTGGTTTGAGTGCTGTGGCTCCTTTAAGACTTTTGTATTCTAATTGCCCTGCTAACGTGCACCTCTCAGGTTAGTTATAAAATGGTCTGAGCGGCTGCCACCCCTCCTTTGTTTCTTATCAATTATAATCTCTCCCTGACCACTGGCCTAGAGTCTATAAGACTTTAGGGCTGGTGGTCTCCCTCTTTGTTGTGAATAGACATCTAGGATACCGCAATGTGCGAAAACTCTGGGATTGCGTAAAACACCCTTTTCTGGTCATCCAATGGCTCATGTGTGGACCATGGCCGAATCCCCAGCATCCCCCTGTATGCTTCCACAGCAGGTCTATCTGAAAGGCTGGTGCAGGTACACACATCACAATTGAAGCACTTGCCATTATGATTGCCGCCCTCTTCCATTCAGCACTCTATGCCATGAATATTCATGTTATAAAATGCTGATTGGAAGATAGACTGCACATGAACTATGGGATCACTGGAGAGGTAAGCAGCTCCATGTTTCTATGGGGGGGGGGGGGGCTCACACAGCTGGACGTCCGAATCAGGATATCCCTGGGAGGGGGGCAAGGACCAGAGAAATCCTCTTTAAAACAGCTTCTATGTAGACTACCCAAGGATTACACCAGGGGCGCACCTGTAATAAGGCCAGGTGAGGCAGCCACCTCAGGCATGTTATGTTATAGAACAGAGGTCCCATCATGCCGTACTTGGCAAGGCTGCAGGCTGATGTGTACCCTAGCCATATCTGCTGCCATCTATACTTTATCCAAGCCTGGTTTTCATGAGAAAAGCTAAGGCTGGACACATCTGTAAAGAGTAAAGACCAGTGAGTTTAGGGAGGAGATAGCATTGCAGCATAGAACAGGCTCCTCAGATCAAACATGGCATCACAAATGTAAAATATATCATAACTATCTTTGTTTTTTAATGGGGACCAAAACCAAGGAATTTAATTGTGTGTGAAACCCCCAGGATCAGTTGTTTAAGGAGTACCAGGGACACAAAGGATATCTAGGCATGCGCTGTGGAACAAAGAAGGTTACTTAAAGCTTTGGTCTGCTTTAAACACACTTGAAACACATCCTGATTTCTAGTTTAAAATTGTATACCAATCAAGCCTATGGAGGATGCACTACTGTGCCCAAAGATATTATTTCACCTATGTCAAACTAGTTGTCTTTGCAATGGACTTATATCCACTTTTGTTGTGCACAGTCAGTAAGCGTAAATTAAGTTAGGTCAGAGTCTACTATATAATTCCAATAACACTTTTAGGAATGAAAACATGATAGCAGCATTTGAACCGTGCAATCTGTTCATCTCTCTGTTGAAATTGAGACTTCAGACACCATTTGTGGTGTTATTTACCACTCCAGGCTCCAATTAGCCTTATTGCAAGGCCTTTTAAGGATCTGTAAAACTCATGAAAGAAAAGCTGACAAGGTAAGTGGTTATCTGCATTTATCAAAACATTTAGGAATAATTTTCCGGTAAAGTTAAAGTGAAGTAGGAATTGATTATTTCTGTATATACTTTGTTACATTACAAGATATATAGAGCACCACAGTGTCAGCACCACACAGCGCCCCTTTTTGGCCTCAGTGGCACTCTGCGTGGGATTTACGAAAGAAAAAAAGTCTTATAATTTATCTTATTTAACACTAGCACTAAAAATGATGCCGCGCCGGGCACTGCAGATGAAACCTGGCGCTGTAGCTCAGGATCCCATAGAGCACAATAGGCAGAACTAGATTTTAGTGTTTAATGCTTAGATTTAAACACATTTTTTTTGTACAGAACTTGCATTGGGACTCATCAATAATTGAAACATGGGACCTAGATGGGCCAAAATGTTTTTTTTTGGGTGGTATTAAATTGATTTTAATGGCCTTTTTTGCCTAACAATGTATATTTTGGACACCAACAACAAAACGCACCCTAGCAGTGATTTCTGTAACTGTAATGAAAAACCCCTGACCAGTGGCAGAAAAATACAGCGACAAAAGATTTCAAGGAGGAAAAAATTCATAAATTTGCTCGGGGGAGCCGGAAAATGGCAGTACAAAGTGGCGCTCACTGGTGCTGGGATAATCGGCAGGTGGGTACACAGCACAGTGTCAGATAAGACAGGAATGCCAGCATTCCGAATCTGGTGCTATAGCCACAAAAATGATGAACTGGGCTCCCCTAGGGCATGGGTCAAGTAATGATGCACAACCAACTGGATAATTCACAAACTAAATACACTTCCAAGGGTGATGGGCCTTTCCAAAACTTTTGTCATCCTCTGGCCAAGCTATTCTTTTGTTGGTGTGGAGATATGGTTTGAGTAGAGGTGAAATTTCTTTTCATCTTTAGCTTTTCAGCAGAGGCATGAAGATTTTGTGCCAAAATTTACTAAAGTTTGGAACAGTTCATAATTCCCTCCACCTTGGCAAAAACCTCAGTTCCAGCTGCAGAAAAAAACAAAGCAAAACATAATTGTGCCTCCACCATCCTTCACTTTAAAGTGGACCAACACTCAGGATTTTCACTATCCTGGGTGTTGGTCCACTTCAGCGGGGCATCCGAGATCAGGATGCCCGGCTGTGTGAAACCCCCCCCCCCCCCCAAATGCCCCAAAAAACGTACCTTTTCAGTGACGGACAAGCGGCGGACAATCCGCCGCCGCAGCCTCCCGCGTGTCCCTCTTACAGGCCGCGCGCCCGCGCTGGCCATTCACAAACGGCACTGCTAGAGGGGCGGCGGCGGCTGATCTGTCGCCGATAAGGTAAGGGTTTTTGGGGCTTTTGGGGGGGGGGTTTCACCCCGCGGGACATCCCGATCTCGGATGCCCCGCGGTGAGGGAGGTGATCGGCCCGGGAATCTTATAGATTCCCGGGCCGATCACCCCTGGGTGTTGGTCCACTTTAAGTATAATGTACTTTTGGTGATGTGCAGTATCGTATAACATGGGTCATCATGGCTATGCCTAAATGAAGCATACAGTTCACTCTACGCATTTATGCCTTAGGGCTTCTTTAGGAGTTAGGTAGATACTGTTGATGGGTGCAGTCTTTGGTACTGATGAGCCCAAATTCTGGTGTGGCTATTAGTTTGCCTCATTGGTAGTAAACGGAGCCCATCAGTGTGTAGCAAGAATTTGAATATCTTCTGTGATTGTAGCAGCTGTAGAAAGAGGGGCCCCTCAGTATGTAGTACTTTCAGTGATTGTACCAAGTGTAGGGGTGTACCTCCTGGTCTAGCCTTATAGGCCACTGGAATCACAGTGCTGAGTTGTGGTTGCTGTAGTGTTGGCTATGGATGGTAATGGTTGGTGTGGCATAGTAGTCAGCCAGGAGTGGCGACTGCCTGGGTGGTAGATGTTGTATAAGTTAATAGTGAGCACTAGTGGCTTGCAGCGTGTAGGTTGGCTGGCTCCCTGTGGTGTAATGGTGTAAACTTCCAGTTGGTGTAGGTTTGGGAAAACATAGCTGTGCTTGGAGTAAAGAACATTGTTGACCCATGCCCCCTTCTCTAAACTCAGACAGTTCTGGGTAAAATGTGACCAGAATGCAGCCAGTTTTCAGCAATTAGCCTACCATTTGCAGATATGTCAGGTCCATAGCTGAAGCTAAATACTTACATGTCCTTCCACAGAATCGATCCATCATAGTCACGTCAATAGTAGCAGAATCATAACAGTTTTGGATTTACTGTGCCAGCTTTACACACATTACATACATGCTAGGAATCTGTTGTGGCAGGGATCAGGATCAGAGGAGGGGCCTCCCCAGCCCTTAGAACTTCTGCACAGACAATCAATTTTTAATCGCCACTTGGAGGTGGTTCTGGTCCAAAGAACAGTATAGAATAGAAGCTGGAAGTACTAAACCAGGAATAAGTTCCATTTCACACCAGTCCGTTTGGTCCGCATTGGAGTATAAATACTCCAAAGTGTCACAATCTGCCAGAAACTGCAGCCCAATTAAATAAATGGGCCCTTTCAGACCAATGCACTGCAGTTTTCAAAATGCAGCATGCAGCATTTTGCTCTCAGCGCAACCGCAAGACATCCCCAAAGAAGACTATGGGCACTGCAGTTAAAGCTCATGTATTGCCCTTTACTGCCGGTGCTTTGTGGTGAGAGGGCCATACTCACCCTCACCTCTCAATCCATCGCTGCTGATCGCACGCTGTCCTAGACGCTGGTCTGGTCGGGCCTTCAGCCCCCCTAAGAGGTGCCTGCAGCAGTACATGCCTGGGGAAGGATGCCACTCCGGCCACCTGCTGTCACCAATATCTCTATCAAGGAATATTCTATTTCTCAAAGTCAGCAGAAACCAATTGGGATTATTATTACCATCAGAATGTTTTTTTTCTTTTGATGCCTATTTTGACTTAGTAGCTTAGTATTCATGTCTGAAAATATTTATATTGCCATTTCACAAATAAATAACAGGTTGGAGGGGGCGACAAGGACAATGTGGTCTGCTACATTTTTTAGAGCTCTCAAAAGTGTCACAGACACTGCTGCTTATAGAGAGCTAAGGAGGGAGCTATGCAGAAGTGTTACCCACAGGCCCTGTTTTGTGGATCTTCACACAGGGAACTCTATAGCACTTAAAGTGGACCAACACCCACCGGTGATCGGCCCGGGAATCTATAAGATTTCCGGGCCGATCACCTCCCTCCCCGCGGGACATCCGAGATCGGGATGTCCCGTGGGGTGAAACCCCCCCAAACACCCCAAACTCCTTACCCCAGCCTCCCTCGCGCCCCTCTAGACGTGCGCGCGCCCGCGCCGGCCGTCTGTGAATGGAGGGACGCGCGGGAGGCGGCGGCGGAGGAGCCGCTTGTCCGCGGCTTGTCCGTCTGCGCGGGGAGAGGTGAGTTCGGGGGGTTCGGGGGGTTTCACACAGCGGGGCACCCCGATCGGGGGTGCCCCACCGAAGTGGACCAAGACCCAGGATAGTCAAAATCCTGGGTGTTGGTCCACTTTAAGCTCTAAATCAGATAGCTATCCAAACATGACAAAAGGATTGGGAAACTGATATAATCTTTCTCTCCTTAACTTCTTGGGTTTGCCAAGCAAGAAGGCTATGACTTTTAATCCTGGCACTATTACTGTGTGTATGTTTTAGCAGCAGTAAGGCTAAATAATAGATACACTCTTCCTTCTCTAATATATTTGGACATGTCAAATGATCCCAAACTCTAGGCAGTGGTGCTGGTGATCCTGTGGTCTTGGCATTCAGCAATGGCCAAGAAAGTCAGAATACCAGATCAGGAGAAGATAAAGACATGACACTTGAAAAGGAAGCAGAACTACCCAATGGCTTTTACTAAGGTTACTGATCCTGAACTGGCACATGTTACTTTGGACAATATCAGCAGAACCATAACTAGTAAGGCTCCCTTCAGCGCAGCTTGGCTGCTTAGCTGTCCAGGTGGCTTAGCCATCAGTGGAGTGTCTTGTAGGAGATACAGCAAGGTGAGTGACCTAGGGGCATACACGCAGCGGAGCATCCAAATTTGGGATGTCCACACTGAGAAAAGTTAAAATCGGGTGAGTTGTTCCAGCACTGATTTGCTGAATATACAAGGATGGAATCTGAGTTTTTGACAGCCAGAAAGGATTGAAGAAAAGGCATTACAGAATTCACATATTTTTAATCTGGTAGTGAAGCAAGAACTTTCTATTTCTGGTATTGAATAAAATATTTTTAAGCACCTTGCCACTCATGAAGATGAGAGTTGTTAGCAGCTTGTCAGGGAACTCATTCAAATTTGGAAATCATTTTTGAAGGGTAAGTCCATTTTCAATGACATTTTTAAGTGTATATTATTGTGTGCCAAAAAATATCCTCAAATTGCTGACCTTTTCCAGCATTTTTTAAGCATCTTCTTATGTTACCGTATGTATGTTTTATGGAAGCAATTGTCACTGCCTGAAGTGAAGTGAACTGGTTTGACCGCTGCTGAGGTGAGGAAGCTCACTCACGCTCTGTGTGTACAGACAGGGCCGGGTTAAGTGTGGCGGAGGCTCCTGGGCAGGCAGGCCCAAGATACAGTATTTTTTTCATTTAAAATAATAGTCCAGCCAAGTAACTGATTGATGTTTGTCTGGCACCTGCCTACTTACTGGAAGGTTAGATCGAGTCTCTTATGCCACCCTTGTGCGGGTGCGTGCTGCTCGGGATCTACTGCTTTGCCATTGTGGGTGGACACAGCTGGTCCAGCAGAAACAGTTCCCTGCATTAAGCTGCCAGTGGCTGTGCTTTGTGGCTTATGTACAGTGACAGCTCTGCACGCACCCATCACTGTAGCGTTGCTGATGGTGGCTTTACTGCTCTAGACTCTCTGTCCTGCCCAGTGGTGGCTTTGGCTGCAGGTTTTCAGGACTTGCCCAGACGCGGAGGGGCCCCAATCGCTTTTTTGCTGAAAAGCCTCCTGGACCAGACCATAAGCCAAAGATTGGTGGAGGCCCCCGGAGCGCGCACCTCTTGCGCCCCCCTTATAATCCGGCTATATGTACATGATTCACTTACCTTTTCTTATAGCGCTTGAAGTGTGGTTGCTAATAGCAACAGATTACAAAAGGGGAAACCTGCTTTCATGAGTACACAGAACACAATAAGAGATATAACACACATCTTGCACCTCTTTGTGTTTTGTGATAGATCAGCTCTAGCGGTAAAGTGCAACGTTTTTCCAGTGATTTTACAAATCTGAAAAAACAGCTCCCTGAGATATACATTACATTTGGAGAGGCTCCATGTCTTGATATAGAGAAAACCAAATTTGAATAAATAACCAACAGAGAGTTCATATTTATAAATATGAAAATAACATATCAAACCCTTAAAAAAAGTCTGCACCTCTTCTCTAGAAATGATCCAAAGCAAAGTCCAATGAGTGTTTTTTTTGCATCTAATTGTGAATTGGGTTGGGTTTCAAAACATGGTGTACATGTACTCTGTTTCCCTGAAAAATAGATGCTAGGGCTTATTTTCAGGGCATGTCGTATAGCTGGATGGCAGATGGCAGGATGGTGATGGTAGTACAGCAGCTCCAGTACAGTATGTGCCCAGAGCGTCTGGCAGCGAGCGGTTGTGGGGGGATTTGGCTATGTGCCCGGAATGGCGGCAGGCTGGGGTACAGCCCGCAAGATTAGACATTTCACTCCTGACACACAAGCTAACCTGTGTGACTTAAAGTGTCCTGACCCTCCTTTACAGCCGATCCTGTCCCTCTGCTGAAGCACAACAGCTGGATTATGAATTGTAACTAGGGCTTATTTTGGGGTAGGTCTTATTTTTGGGAAAACAGTAATCAAAGTTTGGAAAGGCAATCAAAAACACAAAGAACCTGTTTATACCACTAGGGGCTCAGCAGTGTGGTGCAGGTAGTGGCTTCTTCAAGGCCCTGAGTTTTGTGTACCAACACTTGTGCCAAATTCAGTACACAGGTAGTTTGAAAAGCTAGTATGTTTTTTTGCTATATTCAAGATAGCAGAAGGTCTGTATGCAGTGACGTAGATATTGGCCCTGTTTCGAACATTAAATGGGGCTCATCAGTAATCTTTTAACTTGGATAAAGCTAGACAACTAAAGACTGAAACAGCAAAGACAAATTGTGCTTATTTTTCCTCTAAAGGATGACATGAGACCATATATCTGATAAATAAAATGCAGAACCCACAATGATGGGTCATCCCTGACCTTATGGACCCCCACACCCCTTATAGTTACACCCTTTGCTGTATGTCACAGCAATTCCTCACTAACAGTCAAGCTGGACTCTCAGGGAGTCACACAAGTACCTGGACCATCAATAGTGATCCTCTTGATCCACCCTGGTTCCTCAGAAAGTCTTTTGCAATGACATCTGTGCCTTTGTCACTGATCGTGACGAACCGGAATTCGCTCCGAATTTCAGGGAAAATTTGATTCGGCACGAACCCGAATATTTTTTGGTTCGTGCCAATCGACTTTTCCCTGAAATAAAAAAATTAAAAAATGCCGGCATGGTGGGAGCGGGCAGGCCGGCTACGCTGTCAGCGGGCGGCGGAAGCCGGCCCGCTGACAGCGCAGCCGGCCTGCCCGCTCCCACCATGCTGGCATTTGTTTAAAAAGCAAACACTTACCTGCATGGTCTGAGCGTGGAGGCCGGCGCCGCTCTCAGTCGCCCTCTGATGACGCGTCCTCTGATGACAGCTGAGAGCGGCGCCGGAGCGTGGAGGCCGGCGGCGGCCCGCTGACAGGCGTAGCCGGCCTGCCCGCTCCCACCATGCCGGCATTTTTTTTTTCAGATGAGCGGTTCGTGAAAGTTCGATTCGGGCGAACCCAAATTTTTTGGGGAAATTCGGCGAATCGCCCGAATCGAACTTTCAAGAAGTTCGCTCATCTCTAATCGTGATCCTCATCTAAAATGTAACCCTCTAAATGATCCTCCCATGGATCTGTCCCTGCACAACTTAGAGCACTGGATCTTGTAAGCTGGTTTCCTGCTACAATACTTTTCCCCTACTTGTTTAATGTTTGCTTGTTCCACTCCACTACCATGTAACTGGGCTAGAGACCTACTAAATAAACTCTGTCTCCTCTTCACATGGCTAATCCATGGGCAGATCTAGTGCTACAAACTCAATAACAAGTTTAAAACTACATAACAGAGGAAGGTCAGACAATCTAGGGCAGCTATTGCGGACAATGGATTATTCCCATTGGGCTTACTAGCCCTTAACTTGCCTCACCAAGTCTAGCTCTGGTGACACTGTAGACTCAGACTGGTCCCACGGCCTAGACATATTCCTGACATTCTTATCTCTGAATTTAACTTGACTATCCTTAAGCTCTGTATTAGCAAAGTTTACCTAAATAATCCTACTTGCTACAAACCTTTTCAGATCTTAATGAAAAACCCCTTAGTTGCATGGAGGCTTGATACTTTCACGTGTGAGCTTTACCAATGTTTTGGCGAGGGCTACTGAGTCTTTTCATGTTCATTTTGAGAAGCTTACTAGGGTGTTCCAAGGCATTTTACCCTTACTATGTTCTTTGTTGATAAGCTTAAATAATTAATTATTAAGCCGCTAAAGTTTAGGTTTGCCTTAAGGAGGACCTCCAATCAAAACTCACTAAAGCACACCCTTGCAGCACATGGGGCATAATGATTTGGAAGCCTTGCTGCACAACACTCCCCCAGAAAGCCTTAGCAGTTGCTACTGACCTCTTGTACGTGTCCCAGGCCAGAAGACACACAGTGATATGTAGCTCCATAGGCAGCTGGTGGTCACATCAAATAATACTAGAATAAGGAGGTGGTTAGAATTAATAGCATAGTTTTAAATTTTGTAGGGAGGGGGTCATTCATATCAAGATGCCCCCTTTCTGCCATGGTGAGCGGATGACTAGTCAGTTTTGATTGAGGGTCCTTTTATATTTCAATAATTTTATTGAGTTTTCAGGTAACAGAAAAATGGAAATATAAGCTTTTCTGACTAGTAATCACCTAAATATGATATTAATTATAGGTTTTCAATAGATTAGCATAATATTAATTGTAAAACAAAAATAAATCTATATATTAGCCATTTAAATAAAATAGAGGCCATAACTTTTAGCAAAAAAAAACAATAAACACAAAGTACTAAGAAGAATATGGTATATTAAAGAAATCAGAGCCCAATTCAGATCTCCCGAAATTGTGACTCTTAATTAAGTAAAATACTATTCAGCTTCTCGTTGACCATTATCCAATTTAGTTTATCTAATTATCCAATAAAAATCTGAAGTTTCAAAGTATGAGATTTCCAAAGGCCAATCTAGTTTCCAAACAAGCATATTAAATAAATGTAATTGAAATCCCCAGAACAGGTTTATTTAATAAGGCAATTAATGGCTATTTTTCCACCTATTTCCCTGTAACCTTGCTTATAATACCAAACACTTGGTTCCAAAATGTGTTGGAAATCAGGTTGTGTTTTTTGCTAATAGTATCCTAAAGAGTGAATGCATCAGACTTATAGAATATAGCCTTTTACCTTAGCTATCTACATGATAGAATCAATGGGAAACAAATCACATGCATTCTGTTCCTTCATTACCCAGTTGGGTTTTTCTCTACTAATAAAATTCTCTGTAAGTTAGGCTAATTGAGCAGCAACATAATAACTATATACATTTGGGACCCCCCCCCCCCCCCTTATGTTTTGCTATATATAAAATTCTCTGTTTTATTCTACTTTTGCCTGCCCAAATAAACCTGGGCAAGCAAAAATCTGCCTCTGGGATAGGAATAGAAAATAAAACTGATTTAAATTGCCCTAATGTGCGCCAATTTATGAAATAGTGAATCTTT
Organism: Gastrophryne carolinensis; assembly: GCA_027917425.1. Taxonomy (NCBI): domain Eukaryota; kingdom Metazoa; phylum Chordata; class Amphibia; order Anura; family Microhylidae; genus Gastrophryne; species Gastrophryne carolinensis. The sequence goes on from CM051236.1 coordinate 459,351,806, forward strand.
TGTTCCGAGAGTGTCAAATTCAACGCCTCAGACTTATAAATTAAAGCCCGAAATTTTGCTAAATTTCTGAAATAAATTGTCAGCAAACAATGCACATTTATGTTCCCTCTCCCCACACTCCACCCCGTCAACATCCCTGCCTAATCTAATTGTTCTCAAGAATGGTTCTATTGACAACAAAAATAATATTGGCGACACAGGATAGCCCTGTTGAGTACCCCTGTATATATTAATAGACACAAATCCTTGTTATCCCTATAACTGCATGAGGCTCCCTATATAAATTTCTCAAAATATTTTGAAATGTAGTTCTAAAGCCCTTTCTTCCCAAAACATAAAACATATAATCCCAAGTCAACGCTTCAAATGGTTTATGTAAATCTAATGAGAGAAGCATAGCCATTCTTGCTCCTCCTTGATACCAGAAATCAAATCAATTACTCTTCTGGTCTGATCCGAGGCCTACCTTCCTGGGATAAAGCCCATCTGATCAAGATGAATATACAGAGCCAGAAAGGAGTTAAGCCTTAATACCAATATTTTAGTAAGAAGCTTCAAGTCAGTATTTACCAGGGAAGTGGGCTATAATTATTACAATTCCCTGGATCTTTTCCATGGCTTTGGGAGGACACTAATGTGTGTTTTATTTAAATCTCCTAATATCACTTCATCGGTCCTCAAGGTATTAAATCATAAAGATAAGGTGATAGAATTTGTAGTCACGTTTTATACTAAATGTTAGTAAAACCATCAGGTCCAAGAGCCTTTGTGACCTTCAACTACTTTATTGTCATTTTGATCTCCTCTTCCTCTATAGCTCTTTCTAAAGTACCCTTATGAAACTCTGATAATTGAGGAAATGGAATTTCTTGAAAACATTTATCTGCTAAAAAAATTGAAAAATGCATCCAGAGATATGTTTGGGTGTGCAATTCCTGTAGCAAGTAATCAGCTCTTTGCCTCCTTGCTCTTGTTTGATGATTTTTATCCAATCTTAAAGTTTTTGCAGCCTTGGCAGTAAGAATCAGGTTTAACTCCTGTCTAGTCTGGTTAATTTTGTGTAAAAGATCCTTGTGTGGAAGTGCTTCATTTTTTCCTTTTCTTTCTGCTTGCCAATTTTATCAGAACCCCTCTCACATATTATGGGTTGCCCAGTTTAATGAAGGAGAGGTATCAGAAGCTTTATTTTGAAAAAGCGCTAATTCTTTTTCCAGCTCAGTAACTATTTCAGGATCAATTAATAAGGATTAATTTAGTATCCATCTAGAAGAGCATGTCCACAACCACCGGGTAATGATCAGCCCAAGAGACTTTCTAAATAGAACAAGACAATACATTGGAAGTTAATCTAGGTCTTATAAAAATATGGACAATCCTTGAAAATGTATGAGCCTGAGAGAAAAAAGGTGTAGTCTTTCGACTTAGGGATCATCTCTCACCAAATATCCTAGTAGTGTATGAGCTTAAAAATGTGATACTGACTTTAAATATGGGACGCTGTTCGGCCAAACTTTTATATGTTTTGCCACTTACTACATCAAGAGCAAGGTTGGGATGCACTCCTAAAATTAATTGCCCTTTTGCATTACTGATAACATTCTCAAAAAGATTTTTAAAAAATGTGATTTGACCTCTGTTAGTAGTGTAATAAGATACAAAAGAGACTGGCGAGTCTCCTATATTTCCCTTAACCAACAAGAATCTACTATCATAATCTCCAGATGTGTCCATGTGTGTAAATTGAATAGCCAACCCTCTCTTCTTTACACTGCTGTTAGCCATAAAAAAGGTTCTAAACCTATGATTTAAACATTTAAATGAAGAAGAATCTATAAATTGTGTCTCCTGTAGCATGACTACAGTATGTCAGCCTCAAGAGAACCTTATTAATGGAATTCTTTATCTAAAAATGTGTGATTTAAAACCCTGAATGTTAGAAATCCGTTAACCAAAATAGCCATTAATCACCTCCCAAAATGGGTCTCTCTAAATAGACATACCAAGCTAGGAAAAGAAAAAAACCTTCTCATTCACTTGAGTTAAGTAGTAAACAAGGCTCTGATTCCCCTAGCAAGTAAAGAGAATAAAAATAGAAAAATTGAAAAAAAGTTTAAAAAAATCAGACACACAAAAAACAAAAAACTATCAAGAAACATTTTAACACAAAAAAATGAGTCACAAGATTCCCCTCCCAAAGATAAGGGGTTAACCTGTGAATCAAGCCTCCCCCCGGGTGCATGTCCAACACGCAGGCATATCTGAAAAAAATATTAAAGCTTAAGACAAATAAAGTCGATTTATGTAATGAAGTATTTCCTTAAATATATGCTATTTCTATAGTAGGCTCGGTTCACACCGCTCCACTGCGTTAAGAGCAAGCATTTTGTAAATATGCCGTAGGGACATTGTACCAAAACAAACGCTGCACTTTGATTCATTGCATTGCGCATGCTCTGTGTCCCTTAGAAGAAAAATATTTTTTGCATAGTAAGTAAATTATAAAGTCTATGACAATGCGAATGCAAAGCAGGTACACTGTGCTATACATGCCATGCCGCTACAGACCCTTTAAGTGCCAGCCTACCTGGAGTTTTTGCCACTCCCTGTTGCCAGACCATTTTGCACTATTTTGCGCTCCCCATGTTCAAATGTGATTTTTGAAGGGATTTCCAGGGATTTCCCAGGAAAATGATATATTGTTTTTTTCAGCAGAGTCTGGGCTTTAACATGAAATGTCTTGTTTGTCATTTTTTAGGTGTATTCTCAATATTTTTGGGTGAAATATGTGCAAAAAAAAAAATAATATTTTTTACAATTTGTATTTTTTTTTGTAATAAAAAATGTAAGTTTGTCAATAAAATCTTATTGCGTGTGAAATCCCAATTTCTCCCGGTTACAGCGGTACCACATATGTATAGGTAGACACCCTTTCCTGCCCAGGAGACTCCCCCAAACTGAAACAGCGCTTTAGGGGATTTTCAGATAAAATACAACTATGCTACGCAATATGCGCACCTTGCAGTTTTTCCAGAAAAACAACCCTTTACCTTGAAATACCCCCAACAAACTATAGATTCTCTAGAAGTACACACCTCAGGCTTTCTAGGCGTACCAGGCTTGTTGATGTGGCCATAGTTTTCTGGAAGTAATCCCTCAATGGATTCTTTGGTTGCAAAGAGTTTCCCTAAAAAAAGGATAAAAAAGCAGAATCAAAGCCACATTTTCCTAAAAAAACTATATACAAACAAGAAAAAACAAGTTTAATCTGAAAACGCAACATCCCCCGAACAGAACAACACCCAACATGCATAGCTACTGTCAAGGGAAGAGTTGCCAAACACCCCAAAGTAAAGCATGTGCGTAACAGTAATTTTACTTGAAAATTTCAGCTCTGCAGACAAAGTGCGCACCTTGCGATTTTTCAACCAAAACAACCCTTGACATTTGGAATATCCCCCATAAACCATATATTCCCTGAAAGTACACACGTTAAGCTTTCTAAGGGTACCCAGCTTGTTCTAGTGGGCTCATCTTTCTGGAATTATTACCTCAAAGAATTCTTTGTTTGCGCAGGGTTTCCCTAAAAAATTTATAAAAAAGCTGAATAAAAAACACCTTTTCCTAAAATATAAATATGCAAACCAGAAAAAACAAGCTACGTCTGAAAGCGCAAGGTCCCCCGAACAGAACAATACCCAACATGCATAGGTACTATTAACCCTTTTAATTGCCAGCCTACTTGAGATTTTGTCACCCTCTGTTGACAGGCCATTTTTCCCCATTTTGCGTCATGTTTTGCGCCATGTTTTGCGCCATTTTTGCTGGAACTTTCAGGAAAATTATATATATATTTTTTTGCAGCAGAGTTTAGGCTTTAACATGAAATGTCTTGTTTGTAAATTTTTTTTTTTTTTTACAATATTATTAAGTAAAAAAAATAAATAAATAAATAAATAATTTTTTTTAGAAAATTGACTCCTTTATTTTAAATAAAAAATGTATTTTATTAAGGAAAAGCATATTGCATGTGAAAGCCCCATTTCTACCAATTAGACCGGTACCACATATTTATCGGTAGCCCCCTGTTCCTGCCCAGGAGACCCCTCTAACTGAAACAAGTAATTTATAACATTCACAAATAAAATACAAATACCATCCACACTACAAAGGGTTAAATCGAGAAAAAAAATGACATAGGGTCCCCCCTCCCAGGGGAGGGAGACCCCATTTTTTTTTTATTTTTAAGGGTTAAAAACCCTTAAAAAAAAAAAATTGACATGGGGTCCCCCTTACCCAAAGTAACCAGCCCGGGACCAGCTATGCAGGGCTTGTAGGAACAGGGTGAAGGGCCCAGCTTTTGTGGCCCCTGGCCCTGCAGGCTACAAGCCCGCATAGTCCGTGGGCCCGGGCTCTTCTGCCCCCCCCTTACCAGTTCACAAGGGGTTAAATGTAAAAAAAAACACAGACACACAGAGAAAAAAATATTTTATTAATTTTTATTTTTTTTTATACTTACCTCCCATCCATCCTGGAGCACACTGTCCCTCGGCGATCACTGGCTTCTGCTCACTTGCTAGAAGCCTTTTATAGCTGCTGGATGACAGAACACAAAGGGTTAATCAAAAAAAAAAAATGACATAGGGTCCCCCCTCCCAGGGGAGGGGAACCCCATTTTTTTTTTATTTTTAAGGGTTAAAAACCCTTAAAAATCAAAATAAAAATTGACATGGGGTCCCCCTTACCTAAAGTAACCAGCCCGGGACCAGATATGCAGGGCTTGTAGGAACAGGGCGCAGGGGCCAGCTTTTGTGGCCCCTGGCCCTGCAGGCTACAAGCCCACATAGCCCGTGGGCCCGGGCTCTTCTGCCCCCCCCCTGGCCTTTGGGGAGGCAGGTAATGGGGGTGCCGGGGGTTAATGGCAAGTCACCCGCTAGCGCAGGTGACTTGCCATCCCCCCAGCCTTGTGAACTGGTATAGGGGTCATGGACCCCTTACCAGTTCACAAGGGGTTAAAAGTAAATAACCACACTGACACAGAGAAAAAAATCTTTATTTTTTTTTTTTTTACTGTACTCACCTCCGATCTGGCGTCCCTCGCCGCTGTCACTTCACTGACAGATGCCGGTGGTGATCGGCGCAGGGCGGGTGACAGGCGAGGGGGCTCCGATCGGAGCCTCCTCGCCTGACACCCGCCCTGCTCCGATCACCACCGGCATCTGACAGATGCCGGAGCTCGGAGGGGGTATAGGAGGAGCGGGATGACGTCATCCCGCTCCTCCCACAATGGGCGGGGCTAGGAGGCGGCGGCCATCGCCGCCATTACTAGAGGTGAGGACCCGGAAGAGGGTCCTCACCTGAAGCCTGCGCAGCCCAGGGGGGGGATCGGACCCCCCCCCCTGGTGAAGAGGACACCCGACAGAAGGCTCGGGCGCGGAGGTGAGTAAATGAGTTTGTTTTTGTTTTTTTTTCACAGCGGCGATGTCAGCGCTGGAAACGGGGGGGGCGGCTGGTTTTGGGCCCCCTCCTGAAGACGGAGGATGACGGGGGGGTGATCGGATGCCCCCCGCAGGAAGAGGGGACCCCAAGCTTCACGGGGATACCAGAGGTAAGTGTTTTTTTTTTCTATTTTTTAACTGTTATGGGTAAATGCCAGGCACGTGAAATTTACGTGGCTGGCACTTAAGTGACGGAGAGGCCACCACGTAAATTTTACGTGGCTGGCATTTAAAGGGTTAAACATCTCAAAACCCTTGCAGCATGGCCTTGGAATCTGAAAGACCATCTGGCCTGTTGTCTTCCCCTGAGGCATCATAATTTGGGATGCTGTGTGAAACGCCGGGGTCACAGGAAATATTACCTACCCCTGCAACTTCAATGACACCGTGTTTGCCGGCGCTCACATCCCTGGCATCTCCATAGCTGTGTGCACTCCTATGCTCAGTCATGCAGACAGGCTGGGCGCGGGAGTACTCAGCGTGAAAGCCGGGCATGGGACCAGGCGGCTGTTATATATCACTCTGTATTCTTGATATCAGCCAATCGGTGACCTCAAAAGTGATGGGTGGGCGTGGGCTTGAGCCTTGACCCGACAGCTTCGCCCAAGGTACACGGGCAGGGGGGTGGGGTTCGCCAGGGGAGAAAAAAGGTGTTTTGGTTCTCTTTACATTTCTGCTTTGGTCCAATCAAACCAAACTCCTGAAAGTAAAACACCTCTTTAACTTTCTGCACAGCCTGTAGCTGTAAACCATTTTTCTTCAATGTCTGCCTCCCTTTATAAATGCCCAGCGGTAATCTCTGTATATTGTTATTTTGACTCAGTCATCCAGATCATGTCAGAATGGGAAAACGCAGCCAAAAATCATAACACTGAGGATTTATCGCATAGAGCGATCCGTTATTATGCTTCTTCTTTGCCAAAAAAATGTTACCCTTCACTCTACAACAACTCTGCCGAATAACCAAATAGTGTTTCTAAAATTCAGATTTAGCGGTGAGGTAATTTTTTAATCCGCATATTTTCAAACTCTGAACATTATTTTCTCCAGGTGATTACCGCGTCCCTAACAGAATTCCGCTGATGAAAATGTAAATGCAATGCTTGGTTGAGCTGAAACAGACCCTAATTGACTCTACATTCTCTAAATCATTCTTAAGCCTTCTTACAATTTAGAATGTTATATTCCTAAATTATTCCTACTGCATTCGGTGAAATAAAATAAACCCAAATTGCTACGAAACTGGAGTGCCATTTGAATCAGCTATAATTGTATTTGAGGAATATGAAATGAGTCCTTGGCAAAAAAGAATGATACATGTTTATTGAAAGACTGTGTCAACTTGAACAAAGAGAAGTGCCAGCAAAGTTCCAAAGCTTACAAACTGTCCAATAAGCTTAAAGAGAACCACGCAGAGGAAGGGGTCATTTTACTAACTGCAGCTATAATAAAGCAGTTTATGAGATGCAGTTTATGAGATGCAGTATATTACCATGCTGCCTGAACCTGTCTTATTACCAACTTTATTCAAAGATTTAACCAAGGAAATCATTCTGTTTTGATTGAATAATGTTCGATTACCTTGCAAGACTTGGGGGTTTATTCAGCACCAGATTCGAAGAGTGCACTCATTTTTGGGGACTAAAAAGCACCATTCATTTTTATTATCTAACGGTAGATTCAGCACCACTATGTACAGAAAAATGTAGACGTTACAACAGATATGGAATTGGAAACATTTGAACCATACAGTGACCATTAAAGGCAACAAATATGACAGTTCAGTTTGCATGTGGATCCCCTGAGCCCTATAAAAAATTAATAAGCTGAATATAATCCTCTACCCCCAAACTCCAAAAACCTAACATGCAGTGTGTGCATCTGCAAGAATTGTGCAGGTTAGAAAGCATAATTAACACTCTGGGCACCATGCATGCCCCTAACCTCAACAGTATGCTAGAACTTCTCACAGGGACAATGGGCTGGTCATAGAAGGTGAGGACATAAACATCCTTTCTGGGTATAGGATCGCTTTAACAGCACCCCCACTGTCCTTACAGGGCAAGAGGGACTCCAGTCCGTTTTGATTGGAGATACCCTTTAAAGCATCTAATAAAATATGCTCTCACATTACCCACCCAGCTAAGCCCAAATAGCACAGTGATGTAAAATGTGTACCTGATTATCGCCGTCCTTTCTTTTGCTGGAACCATGTACAGAAGTTTTAGCAATTAGGACCCTGCGTAATGAATATAAATTACAGACAAGCTCTGAGTTTTTGCAAGAAAAGACCTCAGTCTTATGTATAAGAGCCTGGGACGAGACTGTCTAGTGTAGTGTGCTCGGGAACTTGGAATAGAAGGAAAAAGTTGTCCATCTGGGCAGAGGACGAAGAGTATTTGCTGAACCACTGGGGACTACACAGACAGAAGCCCCCCCCCCCCCTCCTGAATCGCTTATTGGGCCTAGTGGCTGCTTCTCCGACCCCATTCACTTGGGGATGAGCACCTTCAAAAGTTTGTTATGTGCTCCCTGTTACTGCCTTGTTTGAGCCAGACTGCAACATTTTATTCCTTCTGTTAATAAAACAAAACGGCTCCCTGCAACAAAAGAGACTTTGGCGCAATGGCCTATACTTTTACTTTTGTTACACCCCTGCACTCACCCAAGCATGACAGCCGTTGGCTGGCTGCTGCACTGATTAGGTGAGGGAAGTGTAACTCATAGGGTTGCAGCCACCGAATAAACAGAATGGCGCTTCCGGCAGAAAAAAAATACTGATAGTTTAGCGCAAGTACATATTTTAAACATCACTGTGATGGGGGGAAGCAATGGAACTGGGAGGTTTTCTTAGATGTGTTAAGGCTGCTTTAATTGGAGGGGGTAAGTTTGATGGAAACTGCTCTTCCTCTAATCATGCCTCTTCCTTTCCCTTTCCACATTCAGTAGTGGATCTCTTGGTCAGGTATCCTGTCTACTTACCTCAACAAGGGTAAATGTGCAGGAGGGCACATCCCAAATCATTGCTCTTCCTAACCCTTTCTCCCTTCAGTAATGGGTCACATGACCAGCTATCAGGTATCCGGTCACTTTATCTCAGCAGGATTAACTGTGCAGAAGTGCATAGTGTTGTGATGTTGATGGAGGTGTGTGCCTTTTAAATTGAGCAAACCCCAAATGCCTCCTAGTTGTAGGAAGATATTTACAGTAAACAATACATAGTAGAACTCTATAGGGTATCTGACCAGCAACATTTGGAAGAGGTAATAGACTACCCTGATGTTTCTTTAGTTGAATTTTAAAATGCCAGTGCTTAAATCTTTTGGTAATGCTTTCCTGCTGTCAGTTTGTTTTATTTTTTTTTTTTATGGGGGTCACGCTAATTATTTGGTGCAGCAAGTTTCATTTTGAGCATGCGTGTGATTGCAACCTGTTTCTCAGTGAGCTTTTTCCCTGTAACTCAAGTGCAAGAATTCTAATTTAATAAAAACAAAAAAACAAGCATTTCCGCGGGTGAGTTGCAAGCGTTTTACAATGAGGTAAAGGTCATCTATTTCAGAAATTTTTAAACAATTTCACCCTGTCTGCTATCCAGAAGAAATAGTAAACGTGGAGGCTGATTTAAGACTAGCGCCACGTATTGCTTTTCGAGCATCTATGTAGCGGCGCTTAGAGTGGCCACAATAGGAAGCTGTAAGTGGATGTCTGGCTCTATAACGCAGCTTTGGCGCCGGACAAGTGACGCTGTAGTATCCTGTCCACCATTGATAAATGTGATGTCTGGAGGGTGCTGTAGAAGTGCTTTCCCTAAAACAATGCATATGTTCGAGGGAAAGCCGCTCAAGGCTACATAAAACAACAGGACAACATTGCAGTGAACGATAGGTAGCTCGAGTAAAGTGCATCCAACGCTCTAAGCTGAAGCCCATATTTAAGAAAAAAAACACAAATCCAGAGTCGGGGCTATAAAAATGGACGCTCTAGTGACTATGAAAAGAGTCTGTTTCTCAACACATATACACCAGCACCAGAGCGAAAACATGGAATGACATTGTTTTGACACTGTAACAATGACACTGCAATGGCAGATCTGCACATATAACTATGTACAAACTATATAACAATTCAAGTGTTTGGTTGCTGGCAGGAGAGGTCACATAATAATTTGAGCCTAAAATTGAGAAAACTAATTTATTAAAATGCTATAAATACACAACCAAATAAAACACCATTGAAATGTATGGCATAACGCTACTGTGTGATACAGGTGCTACATGGCCCCCGGCGTTCACCTGACACTACTTGGTACTACGCGGCGTTAGCGTTTCCCTAAATGACATACGACAATTCATAACCAAAATGAACTACGGTAGTGAAAAACAAAAATGTTAATGCTGCTACATATAATGCAATTCCCTATTTAATGAACTGTTAACGTATATGAATGTTCATCCCTGCACTTTCTATAGCCCTTTATCTTTTTAATTATTTTAATGTAAATGATTTTAAAGCCGGGGTGTTTTTCCAATCAGATAAACCATTTGGGGACCTTAAAACTGATAATTAAAAATCACACTGATGAAAAAGGAATTGTTATGAAATTATTATTAGCCACGGTTGGGTTTCTGCAGCTCAGCGTCGCCTGGGAAGGGTCTGTGGGTTCCAACATTATTTATGTTGATTGTGTTATCCCAAGCGCACATGATAATACAAGTCGAGCATAAGCGGAAAACTTGTTATAGGCAGATATATGGTGGGGAAAAAAACTGATGAGATATTCATTGAACTTCTTGGTGGAAAACAGTCATTAGCTCTGCATTGCAATTAGGGAAGTGAGTGGAGTCATGTGAAAAATTACCCATAATTAAAGTCAAACCCACATTACAAGTTTTACCTATTTTTAATGAATGACTTTACATTTAATCAGTGATTTCTCTACTGAATAAAACAATTACTACCAATTATTATGTCTAGGTTTATATGGGCTCCAGAAAGTTCAAGCGCTATAAACTTTAGGCCCAAATTGCAGTTTTAAGGGTAAGGTTTCTGACTTTGTTTCGGCACATTTCAGCACCTGTTTCTCACTTCCAATACAGCCATCTATCTCCGGCCTTGTGCTGATGGGGGGGGGGGGGGGGGGGTAACACCCTGAAACACGTGTCTACAAGTGGAGCTGATGGCTGTGTAATTGTTAATAGCTATTCCCTAAGCATTGGCCTACCGGAGGTCTGCAGGAGCTTGGGGAATAGTTAGATTACTATTACATACTTTGAAAATCCTGTAATCCTTAGTTTGCATGCACCATGTAAATAATTTCTTTTTGAAAGTGCACTTATAACCAGAAAGGAAGTTTATGTTCTCCCCTTTGTCCCCCAACCCAGTGCCCCAAAAACAGCCTGTAATCTCTCCACCCATAATTCATTCGGCTGTAAGCTAAACTGTCACATATGGGAGCTACTGAACATCCACAGAGCCATACAGCCCCATTCAGCCATTAGACTGCATCCGGTTTGTGCTTTTATGACTATTGGGCAAAGGCTTCACTATTCACAAGCCAGCCACTGGTGTGTTTTTTTTTTTTTGTTAAGGACACAGTGGCATTGTGTTTAGGTCCACTTTGAAAGTAAATGAAAAAGGGTTATGGGAAAATCTTTTTGTACCTGAGACTGAAGTCCCTGTCCAGGCACACGCACACATTATCGTATCCTCTGTGTGTAAAATAAGCTATTTCAATGCATCTCGAAAACTCAGATTTTTATTATTATCATTATTATTATTACTATTGATGTTTATTTATATAGCGCCATCATCTTCCAGAGCGCTTTACAAGGTGTGATTACAGACAAGATAAAACATATAGTGCAGGGAATAATAAAAAAACTAGATGCCATGAGGTTCAAACCAGGTGTTGTGAGCACAGGAGACAATAGGAAAGAGAACCCTGCCCTTGTGAGCTTACAGTCTATAGCAGCGATACGCAACAGGCGGACCTGGGTCCGAATGTGGACCTTGGCTCCAGATTTTCAGACCCCTGCCCTGACAGCCCTGCAATCAGTGGTTTCTGTGTTGCCATGCTCAGAGCTGCCCCTTTGATTGGCGATGTAGTACTTAGTCTCCCTGCCAGTGTCATTGCTCCCTGGCACCTAGCATTGCAATATGAAGCACTGCACAGGTGGGAAATGGCACCTACACCAAGATACACACAAATGTTGTTTCTTGGTCTCTTTGCCCCATTCAATCCTTTCCCCCTGACCCAGCTCAGCCCCATCCATCCCTGTCCTTCCTGTTCTGTCTATCCATCCCTCTTCCTTACAGCTATCCATCCTTGTTATTAGACCCCATTTCCATTAACATTTTGGGCCCTAGTCCACCTCTGTACACAAGCAGTGTGCAGTGGGCCAGACCTGTAGGTTCTGTGGGGCCAAAAAAAAGCTATTTTTTCCAGTGGCCAATAGGATTTTTGGGGTTCAGTGGGAGAGGGGCAAGCATTTTTTTCAGTTTTGCCTGCGCATGCTATTTATCCCTCCCCCAGTGTGCTGATTTCTTACTATCCACCCCCCCCCCCCCTCCACTACAGCCCTCTGCCCGGACCTCCACCTCTCACCGGGTGCCTTTAAATGGACCTTTACAAGAAGTGGTTGAGTACCCCCGTTCTATAGGATGAGGGTGGAGACAAAAGGTAGGGATCACAAGTGGTAGTGCTTGAATTGGGCTGCATGTGCCATTTGAAGGTTATAGGAGTTGCTTAAGCCAGGTTATATGCTTGTCTGAAGAAGTGAGTTTTTTCCCTCTGGATGTAAATGCCTTATGTGTTCTAGGCAATTTCTGGGTCATGGATGAGCTAGGAAGAGCTTGACATGGCACAGTTTTACTGAGCATACTCTGCTGTGGAACCGCTGTGGGTTGCGTACACACTCAGGCTAAGAGCACCAAGGAACAGTATGGATGTTGGACCACTTCTTTGAGTTGTCCTTGAATTAAAAGGAGGATAACCTTTGAAACCCTGCTACAGCTTCTACCCAGAGCTTCAGAAAATAGTGGAGAAGTACAAGGCACAGGCATCAGGTGAGCTGCTTGCTGCCAATGGGTTTACAGTTTTTTGGACCTTTAGTTCTGACACGTGTAAACTACAAAATCAATGAGATAACCAATAATTTTGTGCTAACATTGTTTCATGATGTTCGCTTAATAATGCCCCATTTGCAGTGTGTATAGTGTGTATTAGCTTCTTTGCCAGGAAGATTTAGGTCACTCCGTGACCCTGACAGACTGCCAAAGCGAAGAAGTGATATTCCTGCAACACTTAAAAATATTCTTAAAACATTTATTATGTGCACGCATACAAAGCAGTGTTTCTGATGCACTTAGTCAATTAATAATAACTTGGGTAGGGCTTTTATAATGGCTCAACTTTTAATTAAGAGATAGATCAATATAAATCTTCTGATTAATTCTGGGAAGCCTGTTGGTACTACCCATAATCTATTGCATAATATATCACGAAGCATAAATCATGCAAGACATGCATAATTCTTTTTACCCCATAGACGATGAATTATAAATTAAACCTTTCTGATCCCTTCTTTTCAGAATATCTACATTGAGTGCAAAGTTCTTGATAGAACAGGAGGTCTTCCATTTGTTATGCTTAATACTTATTGAATACATGTTAATTGCTCTAAGATAGCTGGCTTCCCAAAGAAAGCATTTCATGCTGAGGAATGACTGTTGTAAGAATATAAATATGTCGTTTTAAAGGGACAGTTCACGCAATGGCAATCATAAGGCAGAAAGGAGCTCACCTGAAGCCTGTTCTATGTACCTCTCTTCCATTTGTGCGTTAGATGCTGTAGAAGGTCTCCAAAGTTTGCCCCATCTTTTCTATTCATTTTTTCCATGACCGCTCTGTAAATGTGGTCACACGGCCACCCCTGTTTCTCAGTGCCCCCACCAGTGTGGTTATGCAAAAAAACAGACAGGCTTCAGGTGAGCTCCTTGACCAGTTATTGCAATTGCCAGGACTGGCCCTTTCATTCAAAGGTCTATCAGTTACATGCACAGTGGCTCCGTTCTAGCAGCCAAGTCCCGTGGGATCCACGCCTTGTTCATCTATAGGAATGTAAGCATGCCCATGTTGGCTGTAGATAGGTGGATCAACTGGGAACTCTGCCAATAGTGCATCCACCAAAGTGCATTTGTACTCTCTCATTTTGCGATCCTGCTCCAGTGTGGATAAAATGGTAACAGGTGCCCAGAACTACTGGCATTAAAGAGCACCGACACACAGGTGCCCTGAACTATTGGTATAAAAGAGCACCGACACACAGGTGCCCTGAACTACTGGTATGAAAGAGCACCAACACATGAGTGCCTTGAACTATTGGTATGAAAGAGCATTGACCCCCAAAGTGGCCTGAACTATTAGTATGAATGAGTACTGACACTCAAGTGCTATCAGAGTACTCACACTCAAGTGCTATTCCAGAGTACTGACACTCAAGTGCTATTAGAGTACTAACATTCCAGTGCTATTTCAGAGTACTAACACCCAGGTCCTATTACAAAGTACTGAAACTCAGGTCCTATTACAGAGTTCTGACACTCAAGTGCTATTACGGAGTACTGACAATCAAGTGCTATCAGACAACTGACAATCAAGTGCTATTATAGAGTACTAACACTCAGGTCCTATTACAGAGTACTGACACTCAAGAGTTATTACAGATTACTGACATTCAGGTCATATTACAGAGTACTGATGCTCAAGTGCTGTTACAGAGTACTCACACTCAAGTGCTATTACAGAGTACTGACACTCAGGTGTTATTAGAGTACTGACACTCAGGGCTATTACATTTACTATTAAGTTCTATAGGGGGTTCTGACACTTAAGTGAGTGTACTGACACTCAGGTGCTATTTCAGGGAACTGACACTCAGGGCTATTACATAGTTCTGACACTCAGGTGCTTTTACAGAGTATTGACACTCAGGTGCTATTACAGAGTATTGACACTCAGGTGCTATTACAGAGTACTGACACCCAACCTATCTCACCCTGACTCCAGCTGTTTTTCCTGACTGAATGTCCTGAAAAGGACAATAGCGTGCTTAAACACCTATCTAGCCCTGATGCCAGATGGTTCACCCATGTAAATGTCCTTACAAGGACAGTTGTTTTTAAAAAAACTAAAGCTCTAACTGTCCCTCAGCAGCAGCATGTCTCCCTGTCTAACGCAGAGCGAGTGTGCCGCGTGACTCGCAAAATTCAGTATGAACCAGAACTTTCCGGTTCGGGTTCACGCAACCCTACTTATCACAAATTAGAATCTATTCTAGAGACAATTGCCTTTAACTACAGATAAACTAGATAATCATATGACCTACCTTGCTTATTCAAATTGTATTTTTCAGTCACATTTGTAGGTGAGAGACAAAAACACACACAAAAAAACAATGGAGACAATTATAGACACATAGACGCTAAAGCAACACATATGGTTGGGATTATTTAAAATTGTGCTGGATTTGTGTTTTATTAAATTTAACTTAACATCTGTTAAATTGAGAGAATAGTCTTTTTTGCCATCTCTGAATGCTGTGACATAGCACTTAGGTTGCCAAATCCTTGAAAGGCCATCTGCCTGTTTAAAGGTAAAATATGTGGTTGGTTATTTTCTAAAAATAAATACCTATAGAAGTAGTTTAGCAGATCTGAATATAATGAAACCATGGGTGATATATAATGCTTATGTAAAATGTGCAATCATTTTAACACCTTCAAGACTGAAGATGATTTAAACTTTAAACGGTCTGTAAATCTAATAGCAATAGTCAGCAGGCAGCTCACCAGATGCCTGTCCCATGTGCATCTCCTCCATTTCCTGCTGCAGTTAGATGCCAAAGTAGAGCTTTAATGTTTGCTCCTGCTTTCAATTCTATTCCTCCACAACCACTCGGTCTCTTGGTGCTCCCAGTGTGAGCGAGCATGGCAAGCCACAGTGGTCCTGCAGCTCTCTCTGACCACAGCATTATCATGACTAGAACCCCCCAAGGCTCGGGTTCAGCAAGTTCAGGCAAACTTTGAATAAAAATTTGGAATTGGGGACCTGAACCCGGAATCAGGTGAGTTACAGCAGCGCTTTCTGCTGCCGGGTTGATGGACTGCTTTTCTTTGGGCCGAACACTGAACTCGAACCCAAACTTTGCCATTTGGGTCTATTCTAAACTAATCATGATTCATAGAGTTGTCTCATGACATGCCCATCTCAGCTCAGCAACATCCCTTAAATTAAAGTGATATAGCAGCTTTGCATAGAATATTTACATATAAGCAGACATTTTTATATTACTTGAAATGGCTCATTTTACACCGTTCCCGAGGGAGATAAGGTGGGAGGAAGTTGGTGTCTGTCTGGATATGGACTTTAATTGAACCTGTTTCATGAAAAAAATAATATAATTTAAATTTTACAGACCCACATCCCTTGTCACCTCCGCAGCTCACCAGATGTTGTCTGTTGTGATCCAAAGGCCTATGCCAAATCTCTAACACTGACAACCTATAGGAGGAGCTCACCAACATCAGCAGTAATCTGATGAGGAAATGGAGGCAGAACAGGTTTGGCCGTAACCTGTGCAATGTAACTTTTGGGTTTACGTCTACTTTGAAGCAAACCTATAGTTTACCTAAAAAAAACAATAAACACCTGGTCCCAGACAATCACCTCATCCCACCCAGTGACCAAACTCTGTAGTCCTGGCTTCCAGAAGAGCCTCATGATAGCCTGAGTCACTGCTTCTGGAGTCAGGGAAGGCGCCAGCACTGGGCTTACCTGGGCAGATGCCAGGGCCCCTACACCTTGGGAGGACCCACCTTATTTCCTTTCCTCTGGGCAGCACATATGCAGGACGCAGGTCCATGCAGCAACCAGGACTGAGAACTGTCATCCAGGGGCAGTTTGGCCATCAGGAAATTGTTTCTTTCTTTCTGACAGTTTATTCTTTGTTGTTTGTCTTGACGTCTTTGTTTCTGTTATTCTTTCATTCTATATTTTCTTTTTCTTTCTCTTTCTTTCTTTCTTTCTTTCTTTCTTTCTTTCTATCTTTCTTTCTTTCTTTCTTTCTTCGGTTATTATTTATTTCTATGTATTCTTAGTTTTTCTATGCTCCTTTTTTTCCTTTATTATTTCTTTCCTACTTTCTTTCTTTCGTCAGTCTTTTATACTAGAGATTTCCAAAATAGCAATTCATTAACTTTTTTATTGTACATCAGCGATCCTGTCCACACTGCTTAAAAAGATCAGATATCAGATAAAATTTTGTCTGAACCCAGAGGTGAGGATAACAGAGAGTGGACACAGAGTTTTAAATCATATATGTTCACTGAATATGACTATTGTGGGTACTTCAGATATATTTCAGAGCTGGTAATTCTACGTAGGTCCACACTAATACTGGCCTGTCTAGGGCAAGACTTGCCTACAGAGAAAGTTCTGTAACATTGGAGAAGAAAGAGGGAGGTGGGGTACCTGCATAAACTTGAAAGTCATGATCTTTGGGAACTTCTGCCTAATAAGAAGGAACCTGGTCTCCTTTGGCTCCTTCTTATTTCTTTGGTACTTACATAATAAGTGGAAAGATGCTAGGTGCACACATACAATTATACTCAGTGCAAACACATTTCATTTATGAAGTGTAGCTAGACATAAACCAAACATTTTGAGGCTTCTGAAAGTAGACCTCTTCTCCTATTCATCTCACCAGGAGCATATTTTTAGTGCTTCTACCAATAGTAGGTAGATTGTTCATATAACATCCAATCTCAAAGCAGCAGAACTAGAAATTAGTAGTAGATGATCTAGAAATCTGCTGCCAGCCATGTCTATTCTTATATGGGGCTCTTCTGCCACTGACTGACCTGCCAGGAATATCCCAATGATTTTAGAAAATTGCTATATCTTGCATTATAAATATTTCATTAAAATGGGGGGAAGGGCTACATACATAACTAAATGGCCCCATTCACACATGCCCACTTGGATTACATTGGAGCCAGAATACTCAAGTGCAAGTTGGTAAAAAAGTCATGATCACTGAAATCAATAGGCACTCTCACATATATGTCCTGCATTTTTCTGCATTTTGGTGTACATGTAGCATGCAGCATTTGCCTTATAAGTCTATGGCAGCACAGCAAATGCATGAATCACACATTACGTGCAGTGCACTGGGATTCTGCCTCCTGGTCCATTGCTAACACCTCTGCCGACTTGCATCTTTGGGGTTCTAACCCTGACTTGATACTACCTTGGGATCTTCTCTGCTGGCCTTTTATGGCCATTCTCACCTCAACTTGGCTCTTGCTACCCGGTCCCTTGGTTCTCACAGCATCCTCTAATGCGGCAGATGGTTCTTCATCTCCTTGCTACCTCCTTTTCTGGCTTCACTCGGCCCTCTGCTGTCACCTCCACCTTTCCCTGCTGCCTCAGGATTCCTAGTACTTTTGATACTAGCTGCAACCTATTGCCCTCTGGTCCTAAGTGGTGTTGTCGTACAGCCTCCTGTTTCCTCAGTGGCAGTGACAAGGATTAGAGGCTACTGGTGGTGGCAAGGAGGGGTCAGAGCCCACTGGTGAGTCTGCAGAGACCAATCACAATGGAGATAATGGGTCATATCCAACAGCATACCCTGTCACATTGCACTACTGGATTTCCACTCTTCAGACCTAAAGGTTTTTTTTTCTTTTACTTCATCCTTAGCAATCTGGAGCCTGTGCCAGACCACAATAAAAATGCACAAGGAGCTTTGTGATTGAACAGCGACTTACTGTAACAATGGTTTTTGAAAGCCCAGGGAGACAACATTGAGAGAGTAAAGCTCTGTTTTTCAGCTCCATAGAACAAATGATCATTGCGGTTGCTGGTCTTTTACGAGAAAGCCGTAGCATAGTCACTGTATAATTTTATTAGCCAATGCTGTAACTGATAAACAGTTAAACCCCTGGGCTGTCAATGAGCGCCAGTGTCAGTATCTACTGAACAGTGGTCTATAAACACGATAAGGATTTAGCTGCACTCTGACTGTCTGACTGTACAAATGTCAACGATCTTTAATTCCTGACACGGCGCCCCAAAGACTCCGACAAAAAGAGCACAAAAAAGTTGCCCTGCCTTTCTTTTTTCTTTCCCCCTGACCTGCTCCCGGCATGACTAAATGGATTAGAGGCTTGTGACATTTGCATTTTATACTGTGTGCATCAAAAGTTTTATTTCTATATGCAGATTAACTGTAGCGTGCACAGATGAAAGTAATACACAAAGAGTATGATTTATAAATCATTTACAATTGATTGGGCCGTGTCCTGGTGGTGATGGCAATTACTGAGGTGGAGAAATTCTCAATTATGAAAAGCCCACTGCTCACCGCCACCTCCTAACAATCAGCCAAAGATTAGACTTAACATTTGCCTAAAATGAATGTCACAGGGATATTGATGTGCTATACGGCTATTACTGTGTAACACTCCAGTGGATACATATTTTCCGCTGTCATTTACACTTTAAAGTTTAGGCTTTATTTTCCACCTTTTCAGACTGTTGTGATATTCGTTACTCTGGCTCTAGACTAAAGTCTGAAAATGAAGGAAATCAGTGGAGTCAGTTTTTAGATTTGTATGTATGTATTATGAAGCTGATCTTTTAATGAATAGCCTTATACTGACCCTTAGAATGCATGTTATTCCCATTCTTCTCTATACCTGCTCAAGCCTTAATCATATAAGACTGGAGTATCCCTGAACTAGGCAGTGGGAGGAGGGGGACTTCCCAATGCAAGATGCCCCACAGTTCATATGGGTGCTAGAAGTCTGATCTCAGTACCCAACTATTTCCAAGCTGGCCAACATGACCGCTAGGAGGAGGGCAGGAGCAGAGTACTTAGCAAGACTGACTCATAAACCTCACTGACCTCCAGCAATCAAGGGGGTCAACTATGGGGGTTATTTAAGAATGGATAGCTCCAGGTAGTGCCTCGTAGACGCACGCAGCATCTGGTGAATGCTGGGTGCTGTACTAAAAAACACATTTAAGAAAGTAAATCTGGTGAGCGCCTCTAACAGCGCCATTTAGCGTCACATGTATTATTACAGGCGGCTCAGCATATAGCACCGGCGCTCTAGGTTCCAGAGCTCCATGTAGTCCCTGTCGCTCTGTAGCGCTCTTTTATACATTTCAATGGGCTTTCATTAGTTTTTTTTTTTGCTCAAATCATTGTGTGACCTCTCCTGGCTGCAAACAAACACTTTTAGAAACTTTTTTGATTTTTTATATTTTTATGCAGAATTGTCATTACAGGTCTGGCACTAAAGTGTTATTGTCCCAGTGTTAAAACAATGTCATTCCATGTATTTTTGCTTTGTTACTGGTGTATATGTGTTCGATATCAGACTTTGACAACACAGCGTCTGGCGCTTTATGCTAGAGTGCCCAGCTTTAGAGCGCCGACGCTGTGTGTGTCTAGTGTTTTGTTTAATATAGTGTGGAGCGTCGAGTGCCGGGCGCACTGAGCTGGCACTACCTCTCCCTCACTGCAGCGCTATATTGTTGTTACCGCATCCAACACACATCACATTCATCAATACCAGACAGGTTACTATAGCAACTGAGATGCTCTGTTGCAGCGCCCAATACCCACTTACAGCGTCTACTAGCGGTCGCTCTAAGCGCCGCTATACAGACGCTCATCTGGCAATACCTAGCATTAGTAGTGAATCAACCTCCACGTTAGAACACAAAAGTGCTGCCACTAGGGATTGAACCTTCAGCATCAGGAAGCCAAAGTGGTGCAGCTCTCATTAACCCTCCCTCCTTTGTCTAGTTCAGGGACCCTCCAGTATGTTTTGACTGTTAGGTCACTTTATGGTTATTTAACAAATGTTACCTTCATTACATTAGCTTTGGCTTGATATAGCTCGTGGTAAGAGGTTACCAGGTTTTCACAATAAATTGATGTTTATGAATCATTTTTGATAAAGTGTGTTGAAATTGTTTCAAAATAAATTGCTGTTTTTCACCAAATTCATGATAAGGGTGAAACATCTCGGACAAGTGTAATTTAGTGATGGGATGCTGCATAAAGCATCAGCAGAAGGGAGCAAGTTCGCTGGGGCTTATGTAGTAAGGGTGTCTGAATGAAAATGACAAAAGTTATACTGCTCAGCACCCTCAGTTAGACCCAGCTTTATGCACCGGCATGGGGTCCAGGCTGCCCCCGAAAATGCAAAGACACAAGAGAGTCCAGTTCTCAAAGAGTCCTAAAACGTTGATTTCATGTTTGCTTGCATAAAAACATTAGATCAGAAAAAACAGTGTCCAACCTCGCAATTTGTTAGGCTGTCACAATTTAAGCACCCCAAATTTGTCCCCCTGGAAAAATTGTCAGCTTATCCCTTAGTCACAATGAATAACCACAAGGGGCTGTTAGGTGACCTGACACGCCTTCACCATGGAGCAGACATGGCTAGTCACTATGACTGACGCTGGGGTGCCCATTCAGCCCTGTGGTCCCCACAATTAGCGGAGCAGATCACTGGTGGACATTATTTCATGATCCTGAAAAGTTTAAATTTGCAGGGACAAGGACAGATCAGCTACAGTGGGACAAATGGTGATCATTCATGTTTAGTTTTTTCTGCCTGGACTGTCCCTTTTTGTCCCCCATATATGATCACTACTAGTCTGGTGCTCTGACTTTTACCTGACCTCCCCTGCCACTCACTGCACCAAACACCTCAACCCCTGTCTTGCATCCGCACCTAACCTCTATACCGTAACCATTGACTTGCACCCCAACCTAACCCCCCTCCTTAGCCACTGACCTGAACCGCTAACCTAAATCCCCTCTCTAAAGCACTGGACCACACCCCAAACCTATCCCCCCTCCCCAGCCACTAATCTGCACCCCTAACCTATCCATCCTCTCCAACCATTTACCTCACACCCTTTATCCCAGCCATTGACCCACACACCTCACCTATCCATCTGCCCAGCAACTGTATGTTCCAACACCCATTTTTAAGAGCAAGGTTCTGTGTAATCAGCCAAGTGTGTGTGTGAACCATGCCCCCTACATGACCATGCCCCTACAGGACTGTAGCCTCTGTCCCCATGATATTTTGGTCAGTATTTTTTGTTAGGAAATCATAACCCCAGGGGGATTAGATGCCTTGCTTAAAAGCACTTCAATCATTCCCCAGCCAGGAATCAAACCTGCAACCCTCCGTTAGGCTCTATAACACACACCTCAAAAGGGGAAGTGACACAGGGAGACTGCCTCCACTTTCAGCCACAGCAATGCCGGCACACCACCTCCATTCCCTGCAATGGAAGGGACATGTCAAGTTGTTATGTTATGTTATGATTGGGGGTGGTGTGCCAGCCACAGAATGATTCATCAAGGGACATCGAGTAACTGGAGTTAGACTTGGATGCAGCAATCAGGTAAAGAGTCAGAGTGCCAGACTAGGAGCGATGATCTCCAGGGGGAAAAGGTGAGTATAGAGTTTTGTATTTCTTTTGCCTGGACAATTACTTTAAACGATACATATATGTCTGTTGGTTTCCGTATTCCTGGAAACGGCATTTGGAAATAACAGGGTTCAGTCGCCCTCTAATGTGCTCTTACAATAGGTATGGAATAAAAAATAAAGAAGAAGAAATCCATTAGTGCTTAGCATCCACTTCTGTCTCCTTGCTTACAGAGGCTATTTCCTTGGGAGGCTGTGTGTCTATTAAACTTGCCCACTTGTGTATGGAAAACTCACTCCAAATGAATTGGATATTAAGTCAAAAGCTCTTCTCAGCCTGGAAAACATTAGCCGGAAAACACAGCTTCAAATGAACAAACGCGGCCTGCATTTTCCTAAATGGTGATTTTCTTTGCTGACTCATAATATGTTAATAACCCTGATTTCATGCCGGTGCTCTGGAGTGCTCATTATTTCCAGTTTCCAGCCCTGGCTGATGCAGCATCTCTTTGCCGCTGATATGTCAGGCACCAGAGAGATTTTAGCAGTAAAAAATATAGTGACAATGTCATAGACTAACCTATTGTCATCAGTGCTTAATTAATTTGTAGCTATACAAGTTACCAATAAGAAAGGAACATTGTGCAGCTAAAGAGCTCTGTCACCAAATCTGACCCTTTGATAAAAAAGCACATACATAAACTTCCTAATGCCTAGCACCAAATTCAGATTTTTTTAAAAATAAAGCTTCACTGCTTTTTTTTTTTTTTTTTTTTTTTTAAATAAAGTTACCTAGGTATACTACAGTGAAAAAATGGTCCAATAATAAAAATCCATAAAAATATGCTAGATAGCAAGAGGTTCTGTTTCTTATACACCTTGCATGGAAAACAAAGTCCACCCAAATCTGTTTCTTTCTTTTAATATAAGAAAATCTGGGTGTGACAGATTTTGAGCCTACTATTTTGCTTTTGCTGGGGATATCTGTCCATCTCTGAGAGCTTATTGGTATTGCAGATGATTTTACCCATCATGCAATATTTTGGGCAGAGTGGTTAACACTACTGCTGCCAAAAGGCTGGTTTACATTGAAACATACCCTCCAAAAATGACTACATAAATAATAAATCATCCAACAATAATAAATAATCAGGTGGTCTAGGATATGTATATCATATAGATCTATGTTCCCCAACCCTCTCCATGAGAGTCACCAACCGTTCATATTTTGTGGATCTTCACATAACTACCTCTATAATACTGATCTGTGCTAATTACTTTCTCTTTGCAACTGCGTGGAGATCTGTTGGGCTTTGGTGGGATCTTGGTGGACCTTGTAGGTGAGGGTTGTGGACCCCTGTTTTTTAGATTAATGTTCCCCAATCCTCTCCTCAAGCGCCATTGAGGTCATGTTTTGTGGCTCCCCGCAAAGCCGCTCTATAGTGGAGGTTCCCAACCACTGGTACTACTACCATTGGTAGTATTCAAGATCCTATCAGCTGGTACTTCAAACCCAAACCTGATATGCTGCCATTTATACCTAACTAAACAGTACCTGCACACAACTGTTCCAAAAGGTAATACAAATAGGTCTGTTTTTTTGTTTTTTAATACACTTTTGTGCAGTATGGATGGCTGCTTTGTGTGTTTTTACCATACTTTTTAGTTAAGTGACATCACATATGTACCATTCAGATGGTACTTGAGATTATTAGAAAATTAAAAGTGGTACTTGATGAAAAAAAAAGGTTGGGAACCCCTGATCTATTGCTCGGTCTAAACACAAATCTGTGTTTACCTGTGCACCTGTGCATCCGTGTGAAGATCAGCAAAACATGAGCTGTTCTCTTGAGAACAATGAGAAAGGTGTTCTCTCAATGAGAATGTTGGGGAAGACCAAGAAAACCCCAAAAAAATCCATCAAGGACCATCAGCCCTGGATGAGTGGGCTAATATAGGCAAATATTTAATACCAAAAAGTATATAGATAAATGTAACAAATCTTTATTTGACAGCTTTATTTGAAGCATTTAGCATTAAAAACACCCAATATAGATTGAAAACGACAAAACCAACAATCAAAAAGTGGGCAGCAAATGGATTCATAAGGTGGTTTTGATTAGATTATTATTGGAAAGGGGTCATAAATGTCAATATGCAGTCAATATTTTTAGGGGTAGCATCAATTTGTGCTCCCTTCATGATATATACCATTATACCAATAAGTGAAGCCAAGCATTAATGAAAATGTATAAGATGAATTTAAAACTAAACAAAAAAAACAATAAATATTTACTGGTACTGGACAATTCCAAAACTTCAAAAATATGAATCACAAATGATAACAAATAGACACTGATAAAGATAGTGACATCACCATTGTAAAAGTATACTGATCAAGGCCTATTAGTGCTTAGTGACTTGGAGCCACTTTTAGAGTCTGATGTGTGTAGATGTTTTAACCCATCATGCAATATTTTGGTCAGATATTTAGAGTGGTTAATGCCACTGTTCCCTGCAGGCTGATTCAGGACACAAGCTTTGGAATGGAGCAGATCAGCCCTTTAAGGGGACTCAAACCCCGCCCAGCTGGCAGATTAGCTGATCTCGAATTTGCTGGGAGACCTGGCAAGCCCCGTCCCTCAGCTAGTGGGAAGCCACCAGAGCGCTCTTGGTGCCCTGAGAAAGGTGACTTTTTTGGGCAATCCCAGAGGTGTCACACGGCAGGGCATCCTGGGAAAAGGCAAGTGACTGGCTCTGGAGTACAGGGCCAGTCCGCAAGTGTTTTAGCCTGCTTTAAAGGCTCCTCATGCATAGCCACAATTGTATTTCTTGCATTTAAATTATTTGTAATTCCTATAAATGCCCTAAGATTTTCTGAAAGAATCAGCAGAAGCTCTAATAATCCAATTTAGCATAATCAGCATATGCCCAAGGTCCTGGGGAAATACGGCGTTGATTGCAATTGTATGATTGGCACTATAAGGTGTTATTAAAGTGTCAAGGGATGAACATTAAAATAGAACTGTATCATGCGGGCAATTCATGTATATTTTCAAACTTGTTTTCTATATTTTATCATCTAAGGCGTCCTTAAAGTGGAACAAAACCCAAGCCAGCTGCTGGCCTTCCCTTGGGGTATCAAAAATCAGGATGCCTGGCTGTGTGAAACCCCCTTTTGATAGACTGGGGGCAGAAGCGTGTCCACTGCTGGGGATGCAGCTGCTCGCTTTCCTGATTGCTGAAAGCAGAGCCATTTGTGGAAAATTACATGCACAACAAATAACTCTGTGTCATAGGAGCAGGGATAGATGAGTTTCTGAGGGCAATCTGGGAGGTTTCACACAGCAAGGCATACCAAATCAGGATAATCCAGGGGTAAGGAACAAAGCCCAGGATAGTCAAAATCCGGGATTTTGTTTGCTTTAACCCCCCTTTTAAAATCTCCTGTTGTCTGTTCAAGAGCTGGACCAGACTCTCCTCAAACGCATGCTCTCTCTCTCTCTCTCTCTCTCTCTCTCTCTCTCTATATATATATATATATATATATATATATATATATATATATACCGGGCCGGCGTCAGCACCCGACAAGCCTGGTCAGCTGCCGAGGGCCCCACTGACAGCTGTCACAATGTGGTTAAAGAACTGCACACATGATCTTTCTCTGTCTCTCTGCTCCATCCATCCCTGTCTCTTCAGCTCTGCCCCATTGGTTGTAAGTCACCTCTGCCTCATCCATCCCTATCCCCTGAGCCCTGACCCATCTTTCCTTAATGCAGGGGAAGGACAGGCATAGAGAATAACAAAACTATAATGTTGGATGTGACTCTTGGATATACATCCTAAGGTAGGCCTAAGAGAGAGGGCCTAATGTAAGAAACACGGGGCACATAGAATGGGCAGGGGAAGGGGAAGTAAGGAATGCAGGAAGTAGACGGGCTAATTTCTTCCTAAGAGAGCCTGGTACTATTGGTAAAGTCTATCCAGTAGTATCATGTCTGCCTAAAGTTGTTGTGTTTATCCTTCATGTGAAGTCTTCAAACCTTATAATTTAATCTGTTACAGTACTTACAGATCAGCATTGAGGGTTTAGCCTTATCAGTTATAATGAACTTTAACCGAACAGGCATTATGTGACAGTTTAGTTGTAACTGAATTATTTAGCATATGGCTGCCATTCGGACATCATACCACTTCCTGTTTTTATGATTGCTGGGTAAAGGCTTTGTTAAAAAAAAAAAAAAAAAAAAAAAGAAAAGCAGGCTGTTTAGGAACACTGGGTCAAGAATAGAAGTTGACTGTTGCATAAACATATTTCTGGGTATAGGTATGATTTAAAGCAGTCCATAACCCTCTATCAACTCCCCAGAGTACCTGGGCTGATGCTGGTGCTCGAAGGTGGCTCATTTTAAAAAGCATTTTTTCACCTTTATAGCCACTCCCACCTGGCATATTAGAGATTGTAGATTGGATGATGTGAGCCCATGTGAACGGCTGGGTGCTGAAGTGCGCCTCAGCTACGGGAAGCTGGTGATGCAGCCGCGGGTCTCAAAAATGACTGGGAAGCCCAGGGAAAGGAGAATTTTTTTAGGCGATTGCAAAAAAGAATTCACATCACAGACATGGCCCAAAGGGACATCTGGGGCTTTTTAGGCTCCAGGGATGGGTCCAGAGGGTTTTAGACCGGACCTTCAGCATCATTTAATGAAGAGCCCAAACCTTTAAAAAATCACATACTGAGGAGAGGAGAGGCAAAAGTACAGGGGGTGGGTTATAGCTGTGCTTTGCACAGACAGAGCAGAGCTGGGATAAGGAAAGACAGAAGACACTTCCTGTTTGCAGGCAGTCTGCGACTCCATGGGCCACCATTTTGGAAGATTAAAGGCTAAAAAAATGCAGTAGATGGCGGTAGGATGATTTTTAATGTTAATCCTAAACATATAAGATTATGCTCTTATTCCGGGGCGAAAGTTCGGTTTAGGATTCACAGAGTGTAACCAGGGCACATTCCAGCTCTTTGACATGTTGATGTCTCAGGAGGGACTTCTTGTAGCAGGGTCAAAAATTGTGATCCTGGAGTCCTTTACAAATAGGTCTGGGACTTGGTGTTGGGTGTTTTTGGTAAACCAATTGCTGTCTCACTGTGTTGCTGGGCAAAAAGCAGACAAGATGTTAAAGAAATCCTTTGTGTTTTTCAGACACATATAGTACACATATAGGCAACATATAGTATAAGATGGTCACAACCTTTTCCTAGTTTGCACCTTCATTGGTAGTCGTGGCGCTTTCCTCTTCTTCTCTCTGTCTATTCCACAATTTTTATAAACATTTCCATATTTCCTGCTGATACTCGTGTATAAAAGCTCACTCCCTTGTCAGTGCTATTGCTATGCTGCACGTCAGCTCCATCCCTTGTTACTCCTCTATCTCTCTTGCCTAAGGGATGCATATAACAGCTCTGACAATTAAATCTCTAATTGTCCCAAGTCTCTGAGTACAGTGAGGTATGTTTACAAAAGTACAAATGTTACATGTGAAGATTACCAAACACTTAGGAATAAGCCAGTAAATTATTAAACGTCTTGTTTTTCTGCTTCCATCAACAGAATGAAGGAGTTGTTTTTACTCTGCTCGAACCCACGCCCCCCCCCCCCCCATGCTCTCTACCCCCTTACCCAAGTATTGGCTCGGCAGCGGCTTGGTTTAAAAAGAAACTGCATTTTTTAAGATTCAATCGAATAACTTATATTTTGGAAATGTATGTCTGCAATGGGCCTCTTTTAGGCTTTTTTTTTACCAGGGCTGGGTTGCCCATTACCATATGTACATAGAAATATTGTACCTACAAGTATAAGAAACCTATTACAAGCTTTGGGAGCTCACCCCAGTACATATTAGAGTGGTATGTGGTCAACGCATAAAGCCTATTGGATGTTGGTGTTGTAATAGCTGACAGAACTGCGCGGCTATTGGTTGCATCCCAATCCTTCTGTGGCCACTTCTATACACAAATTAGCCCTGCAAGGCTGAGATATTAGATTAGAGTTTTAAATCACTAGGGTGTAGTTATTGTATGTCAGTTATACCTGTTGAAGGAGTTTAGCCCTGGATCCTGGAAGTACTTTGAGGTACACCTGAACCACCTTGGCACCAAGGAATATCAGAAAGACTTACAGGGAAAGTCCACTTTTGAAACATTTTTGAAAGTGTATGTTTGTGAGCCAAAATGATGCGCTTAAGGCGCTGAGCTTTTTTTTCCTATGTTGGAAAATGTTTATTTTGTTGAAGCCGTTTTCACTATCTGCAATCTGTTGCCATAGGCAATGTACACCAAGTCTGTACTCCAAGAAGAGAGTTGTGACACACAGTTGCTGGGCATGTACAGACTTGGTGGATGTTGCCAACTGCAACAGATTGCAGGTAGCGAAAACTGCTTCCATAAAACACACATTTGCTAACATAAGAGAAAATAAACAAAAATACTAGATCAGTTTAGCACCTTGAAGACATCATTTTGGCACAAAAATATACACTTTTAAAACTTTAATTCGTTTGTTCTGTACAGATTTCCTGGGTTCTGCGGTAAAGGAAATCTGAATGGCGCGAGTGCCACTAGACGCATCCATGCCCCAGCATCTAGCTGTGGGTGTGCCCGCACTGGCCAATTTGAAAGGCCCAGCCTAGGCATGCACCCACTGTGCGGGCCATGGATGAGTTGAGAGAGAGAGCATCAGAGATGAGTGGACAGGACAATCCAGTGGGTTTTACACAGGGGGCATTTAAATGCCCTTATAATGAAGTTAGAAGAGTAGCTAAGCTACCGGAGCACCTGCCCCCCCCCCCCCCCCCCAGCTACGCACCTGAAGAGGTAGACCACTGCCCCAAGCTTCTTATAGACTTGAAGTGGTGGTCATTCCTCTTCCAGTGTAAAAAACAGACTATACAAAAAATCTCTTATTTCAAAAAAATTTCTTCTGTAAGCAAAATACAAAAATAACCCTTGTGAATCAGAAAAGATCTCTTGTCAGTACAAAAGTATCCCAGTGTGTAAAGCAATATCTCCTCTGAGTAAAATATATTACAAGATCTTTTTTGAGAACTTTTGATGAATCCAGCCCAGCGGGAGAATGGGAGACAAAGCCTTGGGCAGGTAGTCCTGTCTACTCATTACCATGCTAAATTGTCAGTTTTGACAGCACCATTCTTTTAATTCCCCAGCTTATACTGATGGCTGATACCATACAGCAGCGCTCGGCGGCTGATCTATGAGCAATCTCCTATATCGAAGTCTGGCAGAATTGTGCACTCCGTCATGCGGTCAGCCCCTCTTGTGTTTCAGCACTCATTTATAAATCTCTGCACAGCGAGCCATTGTTCAAATGTTTCCTTTATCCGGCATACACATCAACCTGTCCTTATCACACAACAAATAAATGTGCTATAGAGAACCCAAGCTGTGCGAGCATTTGTTGGCATTTGCTTGGCAGACAAAAGCCAGAAGAGCGCTGCTTTCTAACTCAACACAAAAACCCAGTCCACTCGACTGGAGGTTATTCAGTGAAGTGAGATAGCATTATGTCTGCTTTCAGCTGGGAAATCCTCTCCATCTCTCTGACGCTTTGTTAAAGATTACAGCATGAATTGTGGTGTTAAAATTTAAAGGCCTCATAGAAAAAAAAACGCAATTTATTCCATGTGTGTATTCTTTTGAAATTGACTCCATGTATTACCTAATCTGATATCATATTCATTTTTACGCAGCCTCTAAGAAAATGGCAAGTGTAACCCTCACGCTCCTGGTACTTGGTGAGGACGGCAGGGTGCAGGTTCTTCTGAGCCCAGGGTGCTCCAAGTGTGTCTATGTGGGTGGGGTGCTGAGGCTCTACCGCAGGGGAAGTTAGTACTCACTGTGCAGCTTAGAAAATCCAATAAATGGAAGCAGAGTTCCTCTTTATTAACTTGACCAGCTGACATCAAGACATGGCACAGGTTCATATATTTTTCCACAGTTATATTCCCTCCTGTCGCCTCCACAGCCAAAGATCAGCCAGCTGCTCTTACTCCCAGATCAGGATTCCCAGGACTTCATCCACTGAGTTCCCACAAGTGTCCACTGGTGTCGGGTTGGAGCTCTATCTCACGCACTCTGACAGGGACTGGTCTCATGTCTGCTCCTCAACAATTCAAGTGGTATAGAACACTATAGGTTCTACAGGGCCTTTATTCCGTATATAACCTCTAGTTTCCTTCAAGAACCTTCCGTCACGTTTGTTAACATCCCAAACATGTGATAGGCTGTTCCCTCACAGACCTTCCAATCAATCACTATCCTCCTGGTTGTTGCTCTGTCTCTACCAAACATCCTGCTCTTACTCTTTCTAATTTACCATCTCGAACAGTGTCCATTCTATGGCCCAATGATTCTCTATGGCCTGGTCTCACTTGAGTCTAATTAAGGGTACAGCAACAACTATACACTGTCATGGCTAGAAACCATAAAATGTTTAATCTCTTATTTACTGTATGTATAAGGATTTCTTATTAAAGGAGCACTATCATGAAATTGTATAATATTAAAAATCCATCTAAACACATTGGCTAATAAGAGGATGGGTCACTTATACACTTGAACCGAATAAAACTCCCCCCAAGATTGTGGTTTATTTTCTCCTAGTAGAAATAAAACCCAGGGGTGACAGGTTTAGTCTATCAGGGGTCACAGAACATGTCACCCTGGATGTCCTCTCCTTTCCATTAAAAGGCTGGCTGGATATTTCTTGATGCCGGGTGGATAAGTGAACCCTCCCCCACACCATCCAGTATATTTATATGGATTTGTATCATTGGGACTTTTTTTCGCAATAGTGCTCCTTGGAACTGGCATATTCCTATTTGCATCTAAACCCCTACAGTAGGCATGGGATTCTCTCTGCCTTACTTCTGAGGTGACATTCACACTTTCTCTCACTCTATTCCTTGCTCAGACATATCCAGGCTTTCATGTAAAGGACCGGGACCAATCATCTAGTTCTGACTGGCCTCCCCTGCTCTGGACCCATCACTTTTTCATTCTGTAGCAAGGGTGACATCCGGGGTCCACAACATCTTACTGCGGCCTAATTCTGAAAAATGCCTGTTTTTTCTTTATTTAAAACCTGTGGGACACTAAAAGCTTTTATCTTTCAATTGGGGGCCTCTTTGTTTTCTTTAGCTCAGTTCTGTATATTAAAGAGCAAGTCTGCTGCTCCCCAGCAGAGAGGCAGACCTATACATACCTAGGATCCTTTCTGTAGACCAGCCTATCAGGCTTACATGGTCGGCATGGTCAGCGATTAAACAGCAATGTGCACACCTGTCTCACATTGGGTCATTTTTGACTGGACTTTCCCTTTAAAGTAGAACGAAACCCAGCAAGACCGGCAGCCACTGCCTTTCCCCGGGGCATCCCAAATCGGATCCCAAAACTCACATGCTTCCTGGACCTCTAACAGATGTAAACATTGGGCGGTCCCAGCCATTCAGATAGGCCCATTGCTGTGGATGCGGCTGCTTGTAATCCTGTAAAATTGCTGTAATTGCTGTAAAAAGAGCTTTTAGCCAAACATTTAATATGTATGGCAAATGGTTCTAATTGGATAAGAGCCTATGCATGCATCATAGGATCGGTAAGAGGTGAAAGGTTTTACTGGGGGATGCCCGGGGGGGGGGGGGGGGGATGCGGTCAAGGAACGAAACCCAGGATAGTCAAAATCCTGTGTTCTGTTCTGCTTTAAGTTTAACATAGGTCTCTCCCCAAGGTGGTATGCTACTATGCTAATGCATTCCCAAGTCTCACCCCAATACAGCCCTTAGAGAGGGCCAATACCCTTAATTTTGGAATGCCCCACCATGTGAAACCCCTCGTTATGTTGTATAGTTGCTACATCCAATGCCGGATTAAGTGTGGTGGAGGCCCCTGGCCACAAAATCTGATGGAGGCCCCAGATACAGTATTTTTTTCCTTTAAAATAATAGTCCAGCCAAGTAACTGATTGGTGGTTGTCTGGGACCTGCCCACTTACTGGAACATCAGATCGAGTCCCTTGTGCCACCCTTGCGCGGGTGCATGCTGCTCGGAAATGACTGGTCGGGGGGGTAGTGTAGTGGCCCAGCTGTTCCAGCAGAAAACAGTTCCTTGCATTGAGCTGCCAGCGGCTGTGCTTGGTGGCTTATGTGCAGTAAGCGGCCGCCAACTGACAGCTCTGCTCGCACTGATGGTGGCCTAGCTGCTCTGTACTCTCCATCCTGCCCTGTGTTGCGACTTTGGCATGCTCAGACATGGAAGGCCGGCCCTGTGGCCCATCAGACCAAAGACTGAAAAGCCTCCTGGACCAGACCATAACCCAAAGATTGGTGGAGGCCCCCTTTGCAGGGCAAGTGGTGGAGGCCCCGGGGCGCGCGTCCCTTGTTCCCTCCCACACAAAATCTCTTTTCCACACACCCACATTCTCTTTCTCTCTTGCAAATTCCCTTCTTTTTTTCCCCCGTCCTTACCGTCCGGCCTTACTGTCTATCTTTCTTCTTTTCTTTCTTTTTCTGCATTCTTTCTTTATATGTTCCTCCAGTTTTCTTGTCTCATGCATCTCTCTGCCTCCCTCTTTTTCATTTCTCTCTTTTTTCTACATTCCCTCTATCTGGGCCCTTGCACAGATGGCATTCCCCACTGCTGTGTAGAATGTGTATATCAAGGGCAGCAACCAGGGCTCCATAGAGAAATCAATCATATCAGAGCAAAAATTTCAATAGACATAGAGAATTCAATTCATATTAGTTGATGGATCCGTCATTGAGATACAAACATATATTCAATCATCAGCTTCTATATACCAAACCATTATGGAGCTGACTCTCTGCGTAGATCTTCTTTACCAATAAACTAGATAATTTACATTGACTAACACGTCTATATTCTCTAATTGACTGTCTTAGATACAAATGAGCTGACCTTGCTAAGAATAATGCAGACTAAAGATATACAAACAAGCTGTACATTATACTATGTATAAGCGCCATAAAATCAGACCTTTATTACGCTGGTTGGTGATTTTTTCATCTTCTCTTAATGTTGACAAAAATGTATTACTTGAATAAAAAGAAAAAATATGAATGTTTCTCAATATAAGGTTAAAGTGAACCAAAACCCAGAGCTTTCAGCCTAATGGGTTTTGCTTGGCTTTACAATTAGGAAAGCCCCTGTGTGTGAAACCCCCAGGGTTGCAAAAATCTTACATGATCTATGGTCCCACTGCACATTTGCGGGCTCTCCTCCAATCAACACTGATCGCTGTGCATATTATTGCCTGCCAATCAATGTTAAATGAATGGATAGCCAGACGCCTATTGGTGGCCGCTACCTCTGTCAGTGCATACCTGCCCCCAGCCATTTAGAATTGCCTGGAACTGTTGAATGTATTGGATGGAACATGGGATGCCGCTGGATGTCACATACACTGCAGGAGCAGGGATCAAGTGAGATCCCAGGGGTTTCACACAGCGGGGCATTCCAAATCAGGATGGGTATGAGTTTTACATGAACCTGGAGTATTTAAGTGGACAAAAACCCACGCCCCCGATGGAATCTAGGGGGAATATAGCGGGGGATGTAGCAGAGGATGCGGCCGTCAGCGCACTGATTGGACAAGAGGCCTCGCATGCGCCATAAGACCAGGGAAAGGTGAGTTAGTTTGAGGGACCTGGGGAGTTTCACACAGTGGGGCATCCCCAAATGGGGACAAGGCTAAAAACCCAGGCTAATCAAAATTCGCTGTCAGTGATCATGTGGTCTGCAGTCCGTGGTCTGGATGAGGAGCAGGTAACATCATCTTGGACACGGGAGGCATCACCATTGGAAAACCCTACTGCACCAATTTTGTAAAAAATGGGTGCTGAATCTCTTTAAATCAGAACAAAAGCTCTCCCTCCGGGGCATCCCCGATTTATGAAATCCTCTGGAATGGTTATATACCCACCTGCTTCCTCAATTGCACAGCGCACACCAGGTGTATACAGAGCAGGGAGAGGTCTTTTAAGTCTTTAATATTTTGAATTAAAATCCCTGGTAAGAACAAGAAAAATGAGTAACTGGGAAGTATCTGTTTTCAAATCGACAAAGCAAAATGTGGAGGCTTGTCAGGGATAACAACTTGGTAAAAACTATTTTGCTGCTAATTTGATTAGGAAAAAGGCGAGATAAAATATAACATAAATCATTTTGTTTAACTCTGTCAGAAACATAATCTGGAATATTTTACCCACATAATGGAGTTATCCGAGCACCAATATGCTTGTGTAGTCATGGATGTAATAATAGCATATTTAATATGCTTTAGGGTAAGTACAAGCCTGGCCTAAGTAGCTTCATCTGAAAAGCAAAACAGCTCCATAAGACAAGCAGAGGCGATTTTCTGAGCAGCTCCCGCTATAGATGTGACATATAATGGGAGATAGCGCTATTAATATTAATGTCAGACACTCAGCTTACTTCCTAACCATTCTCAGGAAAAAGACAGCAGCTGGAGGCCTCACACATTTAATCAGACAGTGATCTCCAAAATTATGCTTACATTAAAAATCAACTGGAGCAGCATGTGTTATTGCAATCAGAATGATATCAGGAAATTCACATTACAGTTCCAAATTGGAAACCAAGCGGCATATACGTTACCAATAATGAAAAGCGGGAACGTCTTATTATTTAGTAAACCTTGAGGCACACATCTGTGCCAGTCTGCTTTTTGCTGACCTGTTTTCATAAACTAATCTTCAGTAGCCGACCCACGAGTCTTGCTTGGTTCCTGCTTCTGATCAGAGCTTTGCTGCTGGACCTGCCGGGATGCGGCTGTTTGCTCGTGGAAGCACCGTATGACCTCCAGCAATGTAAGTGGAGGGGTGATCTCAAGGGAATTGATACAAATTGGGATACCCCAGGAAGAGGCAATCAGCTGGCCATGAAGTCTTTTAGACTCCACACACAGCCAAGCAGGAGTTTGGTCCACTTTAAAAGCTACGTTTTAAATTTCTGTGGTCTGTATGTGCGGTGCTTGACTTTTTCCTGTTCAAAGGATTGACCAACCAAATAAAAAAACAAAAGGGTGCTCACCTTTTGTCCTTGGCAGCTGACCTCAGCGATCAGCAACTCATCTGATCGCACCGCTAGCCGGTCTGGCCCGAGCGCCAGTCATCAGAAATTCTTCGAATAGCGTAGCTGTGGGACAGTGATCACTGCCTCAATCAGGAATGGGTGACCATAAGCAGGGGAGCCTCAAATATGAGGGAATATCTGGTCTTAAGGTCTGACAGGGAAAGGCCACAAAAGTAAATTTTTCCTTTAAATGTACAGGATAGTAACAAGTTTTAATAAACTCACCATTTTTTTTTGATCCTCAAAGTTAGACAATTTAAACCAGATTGTGTGTGATGGGTGTGGTAGGGCTGTGGTTTAACATGTGGCCTAATTACGGGTCACATGCTCTTGGAATATTTGGTTCATAAAAGAAGAAGCCAATGAGCCAATGCTCAGAAGCCCATGCATTATACTACCACCATTCAACCAAGGAAAGCAGGTGTAAACCACTCAGACATCCAGCATTCTGCATTTAGGTGTCCCCAGAATTTTTGGAGGGACAGTGGCCTCCAAGTGGGACTGTCCCACCGAAAGTGGAACATCTGGTCAGTTTACGTTCTAACCTTCCCTCCATGTTACAAGGCCAGGTGGCATAAGGGTAAACCTATTACATCATTTTCTTTTTAAAGATAAATGTACATGTGATATTTCTACTTGGATATCACGCGTATGAATACGTGTCTGATACAGAAGCTGATGAAATAACAAAAGCGCTGATCTAGAATGATTTCAGTTTCTTATCGTGCCATACCTGCTAGAGCTAGATTTACCCTGATTAGCATAGCAATTTGCAATAAGTTTTTCAATTAGCGCTAATCAATTTGAGCTGCCAAAAAAGCAAAGCCTCTTTGCCACAAAAATGGCCTAACGAATGCTAATGAGGTTTTCACGTGCTGATGTCATCTGCACCAGTTTAGAAATGCAAATCTTTCCCCTTAATTACCTCCTGTATGACAGCTAGGAAAAAAAAGGATACTTTATGAGTCGTAATTCAAAGTTTATCATGGTGGCGGAGTCCTGAGGAGAGCCGTAATGGAGGGAAACCACGAAGATTTTTATGAAATCAATCCATTTTGTTATGTATCCGCATGGGGTTCACCACCATCTTTCTCGCAGCCTTAAAGTTTATGGGTGTTGTAACTAATAGCCTGCTCTACAGCCTGTGCCCAAGGAAGGAAAAAAGATTTTCTCATTTCGCAGTTTGTAAAAAAACATATAATATTTTTCTATTTTTTTCTGGAGACATGGCCGGTAAGGTAAAACGGCAGCATCCTAATCCCACCTCTGATCCTGACTAATGTATTTGTCATGTAAGCTGGCCCCTATTACAAGTTGGAAATCTATGAAGATACAACTTATTGCCATTAGCTGAAGTATCATATTAAAGAGGACCACCAATCTAAATTAAACTGAACTCAGCCCCAGCCTGGACTGAAGAAAGATGGCTACTGCCTCACATGAGTGTGGATTCTCCTAGTGCCAGCACTGACACTAGGAATGTCCTCACTCATGGGAGCCGGCGGCCATCTTTCCGTAGCCCTGGCTGGGGTGGATTTCAAATGCTGCCGCTGACTAGGGAGAGGATTGCGGGGCCAGGTAAGATACAGCACCGCATCCTGCTGTAAATTCTGCCCTCCTTCCATAGCCACCTCCTAAATTTTGTGTTCCCATTTATTTCAATGAGGACCGGGTTTAGATTCAGGTTTATTCAAAGTTCAGCAAAACTTGGAGGGTTTGCTCATTCTTACTGAACATAAGAACATTCTACCATCCCCCAAACCCAGAGATGCCTAAACCACCAACATATTAGCATACCTTCCATTTGGAGGGATTGTCTCTCTATTGAGTCCATGTTCCCTTGCCCCTCGTTGTTCTCTTTTGTCCCTCTTTGAGGTGTAACATGCAGATCTGCATCAATAAATTATATTCACAGTTTTTGTAATTGTTACAACCTATCCATCCCTCGATGAGGGTGTGAGGCTTAGGCCCTTATTTAAGAAGGGATAGTGTCAGGTAGTGGCTGGTTAATGAGAGGTAGCGACAGGTAGCGACTGGTGAACGCCTGACACGGCACGCAATTACACATTTATCAAGCAGAATCTGTTTAGCGACTGGGATAGCGCCATGTAGCGTCTGATTCATCATTTTCACAGCCTCAGCGAACAGCGCAAGCGTTCAGCCTTGCACAGCGCCAGGTATGACCTCTCGCTACCTGACGCTCTCCCATACATTTCAATGGACGAAACTTTTCTTCTCTTTAAATGGGTTTTTTTTTTTTAAAAAATCACAAATAATTCTGTGACCGCTTCTGGCATTGAAAATGCAGTTTTTTGCCAAAATTTTTCTTGTTTTATATATTTCTGCAGAAATGACAGGTCTGACATTAAAGTGTTCATGTTACAATGTTGTTACTATGTAATTCCATATGTTTTCGCTTTGTTACTAGTGGATACATGCTGAAAAACAGACTTAAAAACACACCGCCTCCTGCGCTCTGGGCTTCAAACAATCATTTTTCAGCGCCAGAGATTTGTGAGGCTGTTTTTTTGCTGAATATGGTGTGAGTCGGTTGCTATGAGCGGTCGCTAACATGCGCTCTCATACAGCGCTGTACTGGTCAAATAGCAACTCCTCACAATGTATTCAACATTACTGAACAGCGACTGAGTCGCTATAAAGTAGCGACCCACGGCCGAGCACTGCGACTACTAGCGGGCACTCTGAAAATGCCTGCTACAGACGCTCATCTGTCGCTACCTGCCGCTAATGATGAATCAGCCTCATAATGTTCCAGTAAGTGAGCGGGTGCCAGACAACCACCAATCAGTTACTTGGTTGGACTATTATTTTAAAGGAAAATATACAGCTCATCTGTCGCTACCTGGCGTTAGTGATGAATCAGCCTGTTAATTTACCAATTGTCAATCCCCCCCAAAGGGTTAGGTAAGCATTTTTTAATCACTTTTTTGGTGAGTAAATACTTTTTCCTTTTTCTCACGATTTTTTTCCCGCAATTCAGCACCATATCTAGATGTGCATTTTTTAAACACAGCTAAATATGGTGCTGAATTGCACAGAGAAAAAGGTGTTACTCACAAAAAAAAACATGAGCAAAAACAATATGGTGCTAAATCAGCCCTATTATGGGAAAATCCACCCATACTACTGTTGAAAGTACACGCGTGTCAGATGCCATCTTCCTTACTTCACTGAAGACTGATGCCTACTTGAAACTCAGGTGAGTACCTTAAACACAAT
Organism: Gastrophryne carolinensis; assembly: GCA_027917425.1. Lineage (NCBI taxonomy): Eukaryota > Metazoa > Chordata > Amphibia > Anura > Microhylidae > Gastrophryne > Gastrophryne carolinensis. The sequence continues at coordinate 459,390,248 of CM051236.1, forward strand.
GCAAAGGATGTTAAACCCAACTCATTTTGGGGTCAGCTAAATGAGCCATAAAATTAGATTTCAAGCAAATGTTTAGGAGGCAAGGGAAGCTTTTCAGTGTTCTAAACCAGTGGTCCCCAACCCCCGGGCCGCGGACCGCTACCGGTCCGTGGCTCAAATAGCCCTGAGGCTATTGCGCCCTGCGCTCCAAACCCCCGCCCCTATTCAACGCGTGGACCGCGGCCGCTAGGCTTCCGGACCCCATGGCCAGAAGGGTGGGTGCAGAGACCGATGTCGGGGCATATCGGGGCCGGAGACGGGGAGGGAAGGCAGCGGGCGGGGACAGAGATCGTGAGGGAAGGCAGCGGGTGGGGCCGTCGGCCTGAATGGAAGGCAGCGGGCGGGGCCTGAGACTGAGGGAAGGCAGGGGGCGGGGGCCGGAGACCGTGAGGGAAAGCAGCGGGCGGGGTCGGACGGACAGGAGGAAAGGCGGCATGTGCGACAGGTAGGAAAGACAGCAGGTGGGTGATTTATGGAGGAGCGACCGGCTCAGCTGTCTGCCTCGATGGCAGGAGGCTGAGCGGCGCTCAGTTAAAAGAAGTTCTGCAGTGCACTTTCCAATATCCTCCGGGCTGCAACAAGCAGGACTATGCATTAGTTTCGCCCTGCATATTTCTGTTTGCAGCTGCCCAGCGGATATAAAACAGTGCATGAAGCAGGACGTTTATTGTGCATCGCTCAGCCTCCTGGGATAGTTGCAGATGGCTGAGCGCGCCTTTTATCGCCAGTCAGCTTTTCCCTGGGGCATCCTGAATCGGGATGCCCCCACTGTGTGAACCCCCCAGGGCACCTGTAAAAGTTCACCTTTCCCTGCTTCAACTCTCTTTTCCCTGCTCTGTCCCATCCCTGCTCTGTCCCATCCCATCTCTCTTTTCCCTGCTCTGTCCCATCCCATCTCTCTTTTCCCAGCTCTGTCCCATCCCATCTGTCTTTTCCCAGCTCTGTCCCATCCCATCTGTCTTTTCCCAGCTCTGTCCCATCCCATCTGTCTTTTCCCAGCTCTGTCCCATCCCATCTGTCTTTTCCCAGCTCTGTCCCATCCCATCTCTCTTTTGCCAGCTCTGTCCCATCCGATCTCTCTTTTCCAAGCTCTGTCCCATCCGATCTCTCTTTTCCCAGCTCTGTCCCATCCGATCTCTCTTTTCCAAGCTCTGTCCCATCCCATCTCTCTTTTCCCAGCTCTGTCCCATCCGATCACTCTTTTCCAAGCTCTGTCCCATCCGATCTCTCTTTTCCCAGCTCTGTCCCATCCCATCTCTCTTCTCCCAGCTCTGTCCCATCCCATCTCTCTATTCCCAGCTCTGTCCCATCCCATCTCTCTTTTCCCAGCTCTGTCCCATCCCATCTCTCTTTTCCAAGCTCCGTCCCATCCCATCTCCCTTTTCCCAGCTCTGTCCCATCCCATCTCTCTTTTCCAAGCTCTGTCCCATCCCATCTCTCTTTTCCAAGCTCTGTCCCATCCCATCCCATCTCTCTTTTCCAAGCTCTGTCCCATCCCATCCCATCTCTCTTTTCCCAGCTCTGTCCCATCCCATCCGATCTCACTTTTCCAAGCTCTGTTCCATCCGATCTCTCTTTTCCCAGCTCTGTCCCATCCCATCCCATATCTCTTTTCCAAGCTCTGTCCCATCCCATCCGATCTCTCTTTTCCAAGCTCTGTTCCATCCGATCTCTCTTTTCCAAGCTCTGTCCCATCCCATCCCATCTCTCTTTTCCATGCTCTGTCCCATCCCATCCCATCTCTCTTTTCCCAGCTCTGTCCCATACCATCCCATCTCTCTTTTCCAAGCTCTGTCCCATCCCATCTCTCTTCTCCCAGCTCTGTCCCATCCCATCTCTCTTTTCCAAGCTCTGTCCCATCCCATCTCTCTTTTCCCAGCTCTGTCCCACCCCATCTCTCTATTATCCCAGCTCTGTCCCATCCCATCTCTCTATTCCCAGCTCTGTCCCATACCATCTCTCTTTTCCCAGCTCTGTCCCATCCCATCCCATCTCTCTTTTCCCAGCTCTGTCCCATCCCATCCCATATCTCTTTTCCAAGCTCTGTCCCATCCCATCCGATCTCTCTTTTCCAAGCTCTGTTCCATCCGATCTCTCTTTTCCCAGCTCTGTCCCATCCCATCCCATCTCTCTTTTCCAAGCTCTGTCCCATCCCATCCCATCTCTCTTTTCCAAGCTCTGCCCCATCCCATCTCATCTCTCTTTTCCCAGCTCTGTCCTATCCCATCTCTCTTTTCCAAGCTCTGTCCCATCCCATCCCATCTCTCTTCTCCCAGCTCTGTCCCATCCCATCTCTCTTTTCCAAGCTCTGTCCCATCCCATCCCATCTCTCTTCTCCCAGCTCTGTCCCATCCCATCTCTCTTTTCCCAGCTCTGTCCCATCCCATCTCTCTATTATCCCAGCTCTGTCCCATCCCATGCCATCTCTCTTTTCCCTGCTCTGTCCCATCCCATCTCTCTTTTCCAAGCTCTGTCCCATCCCATCTCTCTTTTCCAAGCTCTGTCTCAACCCATCTCTCTTTTCCCAGCTCTGTCCCATCCCATCTCTCTATTCCCAGCTCTGTCCCATCCCATCCCATCTCTCCTTTCCCAGCTCTGTCCCATCCCATGCCATCTCTCTTTTCCCTGCTCTGTCCCATCCCATCTCTCTTTTCCAAGCTCTGTCCCATCCCATCTCTCTATTCCCAGCTCTGTCCCATCCCATCTCTCTATTCCCAGCTCTGTCCCATACCATCCCATCTCTCTTCTCCCAGCTCTGTCCCATCCCATCTCTCTTTTCCCAGCTCTGTCCCATCCCATCTCTCTATTCCCAGCTCTGTCCCATCCCATCTCTCTATTCCCAGCTCTGTCCCATCCCATCTCTCTTTTCCAAGCTCTGTCCCATCCCATCTCTCTTTTCCAAGCTCTGTTCCATCCCATCTCTCTTTTCCAAGCTCTGTCCCATCCCATCACTCTATTCCCAGCTCTGTCCCATCCCATCCCATCTCTCTTTTCCCAGCTCTAAATCTGGTCGCTATAGCATAGAGCGCCAAAAGCCGTGTGATTAAAGATGAACTGGGAGAAATGTATGGGAGAGCGTCACTGAGCGAAAGGTAATACCTGGCACTCTGGAAGCAAAAGCACCGGCGCTATACGCTGAGCCGCCTGTAATAATACATTGGACACTACATGGCGCTGTTAGAGTCTCTCACCAGATTCACTTTCATAAATGTGGTTTTGCGTACAGCACCCAGCGTTCACCAGACGCTGCCTGCTGCTACAAGGCACTACCTGGCGCTATCTCTTCTTAAATAACCCCCCTAGTCTTGACTGTGACCTCAAAGGGACCCACAGAAAGAGCTCCTTTTTCTTTTTTTTATTATAACTTGAACTAAGCTGAACCTCACCTTCTCTATCTGTTTATAGTAACAGTGACAGATACAACGCATTTTCTGTGCAGCACTCAAATCAATTGCCCTCTAGGGGGTATACTGATTGTGGCTTTCATAATCCAGAGCACTGCGAGCGCAATTGATTAAAGATTACTGCAAGTTTGAATTAAGAGACACTGCTTCACTGCCAGATCATTTTATTAAGATATTCAGTCATCTAGGGAGAGCAGAACATTATAGTAATTTAAACTGGAATGTTTGGTTCATCAGAGCTTATTTGTTAAGGAACGGGGGGGGGGGCATGCTAATGATCTGCTAAAGCTAGTTTACATTTGGGTATGTTTTCAGGTGTGCACTAAAATGTTCACATAAGTGAGCTTTTTTATTTGAACACAAGTTGGATGTGTCTGGCTGTGTAAATGTAAAGCTAATCCTTGGCATTGCATCCTTAATGTTTCTAAGGGCCTTGGATGGCACAGGGACATAAAGAGATGATTTGCATAGCTCCGCCTACTGAAAGGGTAGATGGGTAATGCTATCTGTCCTTGTATTGGGTACTGTGCAAATACTTTCCGTTCTAGGAAAGCTCCTCTTTTCCTTTATCTAAGTAGAGGGTTTTTTGGTCTTTTTAGCCCCCCTATATTAAGCCTAACATGGGACTCTTCACATACTGACTTGCGACTCTGTCTAATTTGAACATCAAATCTATATATCTATATAAAACATTTCTGTTTTAATATTTTCCCGAAAATCACCTACCCCTGTGATGGAGCAATTTCACAGATGAGGAACAAATTTTATGGTGTGAAAACAATTTGGCAAGTTCTTTGAAATAGCCAATAGGCTGCTGTTCTTTCCCAAACAAATATATCCATACAACATTGGTAAACTTACCTGCAGAATGGCCCATCACAGGGGTAGGTGATTTTTGGGAAAAATTAGAACAAACATTGTTTACAGAATTTCTTAATGTGATCAATAGAGATGAGTGAACCCATTCATCTGAATTGGAATTTGCTCTGAATTTCAGGGGAAAATCGATTTTTCTTTAGATATATTCACATTTTTCCCTGAATAGCTGACTACCTGAATATACTGAACAACCAATAGATTTTCTTTCTTCCCTGATGGCACACTTGGAATATTCCAATATATGATAATTCCAGGATTCATCTTGTTCAAATCCTGAAAGAGTGGTTCAGGGATCATGAAATGTCATTTTCACACATGAAGTGGCCACCAGAGTCCAGACCTGAACCCCATTGCAAATATTTGAGATGTTCTGGAGAAGACTTTGTGCAGTGGTCCAAATCTTTTTAATAAAAAATCTTAGGGTAAAGTTAAAGTGATTGGCAAGTCAAAAGTTAAAAAAATATTTCAGTATTTTACCTTACATTAATACCCTCCAGTGTTCTCCTTCCTTCTATGTCAGTTTACTCCTCATTCAGCTTTTAGTTACCACCCTGCTGACCTGGTCCTTCAATCAACCTTCAGTGGACCGAAAATGGAAACACCCCCCACTCCCTTCCCAGACGTCCTGATTAGCTATTTTGCTATGAAACCCCGCCCTCCTCCTCCTTTCTGGTCACACCATGTGAAGGCAGGCTGGAGATGCTCTTAGCCTGCAGCACTTCTCACTCCCTTTTCTGATCACACTATATGCTGGCAGTAATAACTAGAGGCACCGCAATGCACTTATTTTCTTACTATGGCTATGATAGATGTAAAGCACACAGTGTGTTTACATCTTTACATCACATCACTGTTGCCACACCTGCTGTTTCTCCTCATTTTTTCTCTGCATCTCCAAAGCTCTAATACTTTTACAAAATACTTTGAGAAGATTGAAGTTTGGGACAGTGCAACGCGTGGCCCGGGACAATGGAACAACAATCAGGCTTGCCTTTAGTAAAACTTTAATGCAACATAGGACAGAAATAAATGTTGTGATATTGCAGAAGCTTGTGAAAATGGTGCCACAGCAAATACATGTCGTAATTGAAGCTAAAGTCCAACAACATATTAGAGTGTGTAAACTTTTTGGTCCAGGCAGTGTATAATAATAATAATAATAATAATAATTATATATATATATATTATAATACACATGTCAAAAAACTTTGCTGCAGAGACTCCCTCACTGATTGGTGGCTGGGGATTCATACTTACATCAGTGGTGGTTGGTTTGCAGACTGTGTGAGCTAATAATGGTGAGAATAGGCTTATTTCTGCCTGCTGATGCACCTGAAGCATGCAATATAAAGCACTTTCAAACCCTACTAACTTTTAAAGGACAACTGTTGACATAATGAAGAACCCCTACAAATGAAAAATGACACCTTGTAGGGCGGTATCAAATAACACACATAAATATAAGCCATAGATATATGGGGACAAGATTGCCAACAATATGATTTTAATGAGAGCTACTGTATTAACAAGAGCACCAAAAAAAGCAAAATAAAAAAATGAAGGAAGGTTTTAAGTGGACCTTTTCAAATACAGGATTTTTATTGTGTCTTTCAGATTAAAGCCCAAAGGGTTTTTCTTATTTATACAAATAATCAATCTAGTGCAAAACATAAACCCTCCTCCTAACAGTAGCTTTATCTTAAGTCCTGCATTGCTTGCAAAGGAAAGGGGCTCCATGGCAATGGAAGCGTTTAGTCTAAATTTAGTTTGATTTTAATATTACTTGTTCAAGAGGAAGCATGTACAAGGACCGCTAAAGCATTTTATCAAGATTTTGACTCAAACAGAGAGCTCAAAGTTATTTGAAGTTGCGCTGTTGATCACCAAATATCCAAAAATAGTTATGACCTTCAGAAACATACAATGTTCATAGATTTAATGCTAGAAGCCTTCTATGTTGTAAACTTACATCAATCATTTGTTTTTTGATTAAATATGCTTCAATCAACTCTACTGCAAAGGGTTAAACAAAGAATTCAATCAATTTAGACTGACTGAAAGAACAATCAACGCATCTGCTTTTAAATTTGGTGGACAATGGCAAGAAGACCCCCACATACAGTACACCCTTATGTGGAAAAAAACCCTTCTCCTAAATCATAAACACATGCTGGAATGTTTCCTCATTAGTTATTTTGCCTACCACATGTTTTTACAACTGTCTGAGAAAGTTTCAGATAACCCAATGGCACTTCTCAGAATCAAACCAAGATTACCTACTGATGGACCACTCTAGCTTCTCATTCTTCTCCTGGTATATACAACCATTAGACCACCACAGCCCCTCCTTATAACTGTAATAATGAGGGAGATAAAGGCCCTTTTCCTTCAGCAAGATTGACAACCTATAGACCACCACAGTTCCTCCTCAACTCCTATGTCAAAGCTCTGATCAAAAGAGGTGATCTAGGAAAAGTACTTTTCAGTATCAAACAATAAGGGGTTTATTTAAGAAGCGCTAGTGTGACATAGTGCCAGATGAACATCAGGTAAATGTCAGGTCCCAGTGCAAAAGGTGTAGTTATCAAGTCAAAAATCGGAGTACCTCTGATAGTGCCAGGCTGTGTCCCATTTATTATCAGCACTGGCAATGGGAAGAGTGGCTGCGCACTCTTCCCTACAGTGCCAGATAAGACCAGGCGCTCACCCTGCACTGTGTGGACTTATCCCATAGATGTAAATGGGCTGGGATGGTTATAATTTAACAAATATTGTAGGTCAACACTAGGAGGCAATGGAAGAAACAACCACCTAGTTTTGTCCCTCCCTCCTTTAGTGGTGTCAATTTCTCATAAGTCATCAGTATTTTTTACTAAACTGGCAGATTAGTCTTCCAACCATCAAACAGTATACTTGTATATTGGTTAAAATTATTTATATTATTATATTATTGTACTTGTGTGTTACACTGCAAACTTGTGATTTGGGATATGCAAATCCTCTGTCATGTATTTAACTTGTCCCCAGTGCATTGCCAGCTTCTTTATGGTGCTTCCAGCGCCCCAAAATTAAAAAAAGGGATTGCAACAGGTGCTGAATGGCTAGAATCCCCTTTTCACAGCGCATGTAAGGGTGCTGCATTTTTGTTTATGTTAAAAAATATACTTTAACTGGGCTCCCAGTCAGTGCTAGGGGTCTCTAGTGCATAGGCCTATGCAAGCCCCGCACTAGCGCCCAAACACTGGCCGGGAGAGAGTGAGGGATTAGCTCTGGCTCTTTGCAGCCGACTTTGCCACAGCGCCTCGCAAGAAACACTCAAGTGCCGCACGCACATTTTTTATAATAAGGCTCCTAGATTTCCAACCTATAGACTAGGGATGAGCGAACCGGTTCGGACGAACCGGAATTCGCTCCGAATTTCAGGGAAAATTCGATTCGGCACGAACCCGAATTTTTTTGGTTTGTGCCGATCGAATTTTCCCTGAAATAAAAAAAAAAAAAAATGTCGGCATGGTGGGAGCCGGCCTGCCCGCTCCCACCATGCCGGCATTTTTTTAAAAAGCAAACACTTACCTGCATGGTCGGAGCGTGGAGGCCGGCGCCGCTCTCAGGCGCCCTCTGATGACGCGCCCTCTTATGTCATAGCTCTGATCATAAAGAGTGACCTATGCACTTGTCAGTATCAGACCCTAGGATTTCTATCTCACAGACCACCACAGCTCCTCTTCAACTCCTATGTCTTAGTTGTATGGAGGAGATCTAGGCACTTCTCAGTAGCAGTTTTTACTAATTTTTGCCTTCATTTGGTTGGAGCCACTTGGACTTTATCTCACCTTGTTTAATGCCAGCCCTCCAAGGGCACACTAATGCAACTTTGGACTCACTGCGCTGTGCAGGTGACATCATCCCTAGGAGAGGCTGCAGCCTTTTCTTTGTTTTTTAACTGCTCAGTATTAGGGGTCCTTCCCCCCAGGGCACCCCAATCGGGGGGTGCCCCACTGTGTGAATCTCCCCCTCCAGGTCGCCTGAACAAATTTACCTTCTCCCGGTCCTACGACAAATGCATGGCCACTCGTCCAATCAGCGCACTCGTGGTTGCATCCCCCGCTACCTTCTAACACGGAGCGTGCCCGTTCTGGCCACAAATGTCAGGCGCGGGCACGCTTCCTGCTAGAGGGATATCTGGGATGTGGCCACTGCTCACACATGCGCCGTTGGACCAGAAAAGAAGGTGAGTTTATGGGCAACCTGAAGGTTTCACACAATGGGGCATCCCAACTCTGGATGCCCCGGGGGGAGGGAATCAATCAGCGGGGAGTTTTATAGATTACGTTGGTTTTGGTCCACTTTAATAACTATGCTTCAGAAAAAATCCCCCCAAGCTTGATTTTTTTCTTTTACTGGAAGGAACAAGAATCGGGAGTGAGAGAGGTTTGTGAAAGTACCATTCTGCTTTTACATGGGAGAACTGCTCAAATCTAATGAGCTTTCCCCAAACTACCTTCTGCTTGAATAACAGCTTCTTATTTTTGCATTTCTTTTCCTGTGTCTAGATGCTTTTCCCAATTTTTTTCTCTGAGTGCCTTGGATGGCACTAATGGCAATGATTTGCATGGCTCAGCTGCTCCTGATGGGTACATCTATTATTCCTTGTGTTTATTCCTTGTGCTGGACGATGTGTAAATACTTTCTGTTCCAGCACAGCACCTTTTTTCCTTTCCCTTTGAGTAGTTGGTCTCTTGGTCTCTTTAGTCCCCTATATTAAGCCTAACATGGGTCTCCCCACATCGTGACTTGCGACATGATTTTCTCGTAATTTTGTAATTCTTTGTCCAAACTTTACAGTGGTTAATAGCACTATTTACTAAAGGCTGTGTGATGAGCCAGGCTATTTGACTCTCCTGAGTTTTGTTCCATTCTGATTTGGGATGCCTGCTCCTACAGCACATGTGTGGGCTCTCGTCCAATCAGAGCTATTTGTTGCGCATATTTTGTGCTCGGCGAATAGATCTATTTACGGCAATTGAGAATGAAAGTGGCTGCATCCCCAGCAATGGCCGTGCTCCCGCCCTCAGCCTATGGGGGCAGGAGCACGCAAACAGCCCAAAATCTCCCCTGTAAAAGTTGACTGCTGCGTTCCAAAAACGAGTGACCCCTGAGTTTTCATGCAGGGTATATAGGGTATATACATTTCTATTACTCTGTTAAATCTCCCATAACTGTGACTACACATTCCAGTACTGGTAAAGGAAAATGTTCTGTCACACCTCACACCCAATCCTTAAACTTGTAAACCATTAAGCTCCTCTACTTACTGAATAGGAAACAATTCAGCAATGCGTCTGCAGTCAAATACTTGTCAAATTGGCATTCAGCATGTGATGTCAGGGTTGTATGTCAAAAGAGAAGTGGCTGCCAGTTAGGCTCCTCAACTTGTGCAAAACTCTTATGTCATTGGGCCTCCATCATGCAGTAACACTACTACATTATGAGCAGTCATTTCAACCTGGTGATTTGAATTCTTTTCATTGGCACATCCTCATCATAGCACAAATCTATAAATATGTGCCACACATGGATGCAAATCCACCATATGTTTGAATGGAATTAGTCTGAGTAGCCAGATGCTGGAGTTACTTAGAAGAAATGCTGCATTTTTCCCAATCTGGTTAGTTCCGTCATGCATAAAACAGACAGTATAGGAAAACCTTGGATAAATGAATACAATTAGGAGAGTTGTGTTTACTAAGCAGAACCGAAGTTGCAAGTGCTTATCATTTTCAAGTAAACTAAAATAATCTTTAGAAAATAAAATAGGGTTTCAAAATAATTATTTTCAAGGTCTAAAGTTAGGATGAAAAAAATGCATTGGATATATCTTGGCTGGGGTTCTATTGTGCCCTAAGCCTTGGATTCACTAGCCAATGCTGCAGAAGTTAAAGCACAAGTCGTAAGCTGGCAAAGGCCAATAAATGGGATCAGGAACTGATTTTTGGCCCCAGCCCCCCCCCCTTTGCCTACAGGTGTAGCAAATGACTTGAATACTTGACACTTGAATACTAAACAAAACTAACGCATACTATAAGTGAGCCCTGAATTATAGAGATACCCACCTTTTCCTATCAGAGTTCCCTCTGGTGGGGGCCAGAAGACAGCTGTTTCCTGTCCTTTATCATAAAGACCTGGTATAGATTGGAAAGGAGGGTTAACGATACTGTAGATCCAGAACTAATCACAGATGTCAGTAAAAGCATTGAGGTTTTCAAGATAGCATTCAGGGACATTGTTTATTTAATGCATTTAGGTCCAGAATGACTAACTCCTACCAGGATCCACCAGCCTGAGCTGTATTTAACAAATGGTCCATGCGGTGTTTCCACCCAAGCTACATATTTTACAAACCCGTCAGAAAATTGGTGGACACTGGTAGTCCTTTTTAATCTTTTGTTAATGCTTCTCTCGTCTATATTCTGAGGTCATAAAAATGTTGTGTCAAGTAGTGAGCAGAGCTGAAAAAGATCAAATTTGTGAATGTATCATAAAATATTTCTTTTTATTGTTTCCTATATTTTTTTATAGATTCAGCACTCTGCAAAATTGCATTCTCAGAATTTTTTTTGCGATACAAACTCAGCCGGCACTTTTTTTTTAGTTAGTGCCCAAGCGAGTATTCCTACTTGAGTATTTTCTCACATTCTTACAAATAAGCTTATTCCCTCAAGATTCAGGGACCATAATTAACCTTAGAGACTATTAAGGTGAGAAATTGGTGTGAGTATTCCCCCCACAGTTTTTCAGGCAAGAATGGTGCTTTTGGTGTGTTTGAGCAGATTTTTTGGAGAAATTGAAACTTTTGATGAGATTTATTAATCTTATTTTGGCAGAATTTTTTATCAAATAATTTTTTTAATTATTTGAACCCAGTGTTTACCAGTTACCACTTGTGCAGCTGCAATATTAAAGGAGACCACCCCCAACAACTGTTTTGTTTAAAATAGCGGAATGTGACACTAGAAGCTTGATTCATAGCCTCTCCCGTATGCATTCCCGCATGCGAGAATGCATTAAAATCTTGGCTCGTGCTATTCAGTGTTGTGTTTTTTTGACCGAGTTTGCTTTTTTTCTGGGACATTTTTGGTTTGCGAATGTGAAAACGAGTATTCAGCGTATTAATACATGTCAGATTGAGTTTATGCATTCTCACTTTCTTAAGTTCACAGTGTCAGCCTGCGCTCGCGCATTATCCTGCAAGTTACAGGTGCCAAATGATTGGGGTGCCACTGGTGGGCAGGTGCTGCCGTTCGGTGCCCCCTGGTAGGTGTCAGTGTGCAGCATCCCATAGACACGCTGCTCAGCGTGTGTGAATTCAAGGGTTTTCAGTAACCCTCCACCAGTTTGCAACCTAAAACCAAACACAAATGGATGAGCTTCTGAGTGGTTAAATGTGTGACCCAGAAGTACCCTCTTGGCCCTCACTACTTACTCCTCAGCCTGCCTCCAGTTTATTTTCTTCCGGACCACCATTCTCAGATCATCAAATTTTTGATGCACCTGGGCCGCATCCTTGGGCTCCAGCCCAGCACTAGTCACCAAGCGGGAAATCTGTTGCCAGATTTCATCATACACCGCTTTTGGTGTAGTGCGGGGCCCAGCCTGCCAGTCAAAATGATTGGAGACCCTGTTCAACAGGACCTCCAACTGGGCATCCGTGAACCGTGTGCACAGCTTGCCTCGGGCCAGCTTCCGTCTGTGAAGCAGCAGCTGCTCCATGTGGTTTGGGCTGAGCAGGGGATTTGGAGCCAATATGGCTACTCCCAGGCCCAAAAAAGTGGTACGCAGGCTGGCATACGTACCACTCTTGCCTGTTTGTACGTGACACTGGGGGGGGGGCTCAGATGTGTGTAGGTAGAGGGGTAGGGGACACCGTTGCACTATGAGGCAGGAATGAGCCCATAGACCTGCCAATCCGCCAGTCATGGTGGCCTGGAGAGTCCAATATGCCAGTAATGGCAGCCTGGGGAGCTGGGTCCGCCAGGTTGCCTAGGTGCGTCAGCAAGGCCAATCCGACAGTAATGGTGGCCAGGAGAGTTGGGGGCGATTTGGAGATGCCTAGGCACATGCTGGTTTGGAATGGTGTCATGCGCCTACTCAAGGGGGCATATGCATATAATGGCGAGGTCACTCGCCAGCCCTAACAGGTAGGCCAGTACGTGCATTGGCCTGCTGTACATCTGAATACCCAAGGAATGATGGCTTACACACACGCACACAAATTATGCAACACTGGTCAGAAGCAGAGGCCCTGGGTGAGGCATTTTGCCAGAACTTCAAAGGTAAGTGCATGCCCCATAGATATGCCCACTCATGGTGAACTGTGTTACTGAATCATGCTTCTCTTATAGCATCAGAGTTCTGGCAAAGAATTATACCCACCTGGAGAAGAGGGGTCCGACCAGTGCCACGGCAAACACTGGGTGTGCGGGTAAGGCCTTTCCCCAACGAGCACAGGAACCAGCAGAAGAGGAGGAGGCCTAGGTGTTGGCCTTGGAGGTACACCCAGTGCATGAAAACTAGGGTAGGACAACAGACAAAAAAACACACACCTTAAGGCTCAATGACATATACGTTAAGTGCTAGTGTTTAGTGCTTCTCTTCCCCTACAGACTCCTCGGATCAGGGTGAGTATGTGGCTATGGGGCCACCCAAGGCCGGACCCTCACCAGACTCAAGTGGGTTTAAAGAAAAAACAAGCTGACGCCTCCAGAAACAGAACCACATCACATGTGCCTAGTTCTAACATCTGTTTCCATGTCCTTACAGACCCCGAGGAAGGCATGGTGGCACAAAATGCAACACTGAGGGAGATTGACCATCTTGAAAGGGGCATGCTGCACAATGAGCAGGCATTAAATGGGGTAGAAACAGATGGTGGAGAAATGGGTCAGGAGGGGCAGGTAAAGAGTTGGGTAAATGAAGTTAGAGGGAGTAGAAAGGGGGCACAGAAAAGGGAAGTCATGCATGAGTCATCAAGTTAGGAATTGATGCTAGAGTGTCAGTCTCAGAAATGGCCCCACTAGTAATCAGGTGGATGGGAATGTTGGAACAATTTGTCACCAAGAGTGCCTCGACTCAAATTGTTTGCTGTCTCCCTGGTGGCAGGTTTTGGCATGTGGTGGAAAGGGTGGATAAATTACTGGGAGGGGCTGGGGATGAGCCAGTTGTCCTGGTCCATGTGGGAACAAATGACATAATTTATGGGAGATGGAGGATCCTTAAAAATAGATTTAAGGAACTAGGCACCAAGTTGAAGGGAAGGACCTCCAAGGTTGCATTCTCTGGAATACTGCCCGTGCCATGTGCTACACATGAACGGCAATGGGAGTTTATAGAGTTAAACACATGGCTCGAATCCCAGTGCAGGGCTGGGGCAGGGATTTGGGTTCCTAGTGCACTGGGCTAACTTTTCACTGGGGTAAAAACTGTATTCTACAAAGAATGTGCACCTGAATGGAAGGGGAGCTGCTGTGCTGGGAAAGAGGATACTAGAGAGGGTGGAAGAGTATTTAAACTAGAAATGAAAGGGAGGGCAGGAGTGAAAGTAAAGGGGACAGCATATGATGGTGGGTGGAGAAATAGGAGGGAGGAGGACTGCAATGCTGGAAAAGGAGCTCCATGTGTTACAAACCGGCAGTGACAAAGTATGTGGCCATAACACTGCAAGAGTTAATAACACTAAAGCAAAATGTGTTAAACTAGATGGCAACTTGAAGTGCATTTTCATAAATGCCAGAATGTTCAAGTGCATGTTCACAAATACCAGAATGTTCACAAATGCCAGAAGTCAGAAGTGGGGGAGCTTGTACAAGAAGAAAACATTGATTTTATTGGTGTGGCTGAGACATGGTTGGACTCCACACATAATTGAGCAGTTATTCTTCAAGTGTTTACTCTTTCGGAAAGGCAGAGCAAATTGGAAAGGGGGCGGACTGTTTCTTTATGTAAAACAAGATTTCAAAGCATATATTAATGAGGGGATACTAGCTGAGGATTGTGAAGATGTAGAATGCTTGTGGGTAGAAATCCGGGCGATGAAAACAATGTTAAAATACATCTTATAATCTATAACCCCCCCAACATAAAGGAAACAGAGGGTCAACAAGAGGAAACAGAGGATCAACTGCATAAACAGATTTTTATTTTTTTTTAATCAAAGCCGTTGTGAGTGCAAAGCACCGTGAACACGTGGAACCTAAAGTGAAAAGAGTGCGGGTGCACCAAAAAACACTCTAGGCACCCAGCCTGGTTTCTTCCCATAGGAAAGGAACCCCACCCCTTTCCCCGGGGGATGAACCCCCTGACGAGATTGGGTCATACATACCCCTCAGTCCAAAGAACCTCGGGCCACTTTCGTCCTCAGGTACTAGCCTGGTCGGTTGCCCGACCAGGTACAAGGATCCTCGGCTTCCGCCCCTGCATTCTGATGCAGCTAGCCCCTGGTTCAAACAGCTTCCGCAGCCCGCTGTTCCCTGGATTCAAATGCAGGTACTAGTACGGACTTTGGCCGCTGCTTTCCCAGAGGCTCACCGGCATCCTACTAATGGGGAGCCTCAGGGGGGAGCACTGAGCAGGGGTCGGAAGCGAGTCCAAAAGGCCTATAATTTCCAACCCTAAGTCTTTAGGGACAGGGTCCATGAGGAGCCGCTGGCACCTAAATTTAAACACACACAAACTAGTGGCAAAATTGGTGAAAAAAAGTGGGGGAATCAGGCTTATGAAGGTGAGTGCCGAGTGCAGAGTGCAGAGATGAGACGAGGCCCTCTGGCCATAAAAAATTCTCTCGCCGTAGCCACCAGGCCTCGCCACAGAAAGCGTGCATTTAAAAGTTTTGTGTATAGTGCACAACTACCAAAATGTGCTACCTATGGTGACCAATCATAGGTGACATTAGGGTACCCTGGGCGCCACCCCAGGGGTACACGACACAACGGCTTCGAATGCATTCCCGGCCCTAGGCCAGATGCTGGTAGCACTGCCTCACCATGACGGGGTCGCCACTCCCCTCGGGTCAATTACTAAACAAGAGGTGTACTAGCCTGACCGGAAGGGTGAGCAGTCCCTCCTGGTCATCATTCTACGCTTGATCTTAGCCAAAAGGCAGAGAAGCGATAACAGATAGAGTGGGTAGCACAGGCAGGTATAGTGCTGATAATGGGGGATTTCAACTACCAAGGTATTGACTGAAGCCATGGATCTGCTCCAACTAAAATGGGGAGAGCATTCCTTAGCTTGCTGCAAGATATCTTTATGAGACAGTTGGTGGAGGCACCCACTAGGGGTAATGCTCTATTGAGCTGGTAATATCAAATGATGATGACCTGGTAGGTACTGTAACTGTTCATGAAAATCTTGGTAACAGTGACCCCAGCTGTATTCAACATAAACTGTAAACAAACATTTTCTGTCTGGGAGGGTAAAAACACTACATTTTAGAAAGGCCAACTTCCCCAGGTTCAAGGCCGCACTCCAGGAAATAGATTGGCAGCATGTGTTAAGAAAACAAATACAGATGCAAATAGGAGTGCTTACGTAAATCAATTGTGAGTGTCAAAATTCCAAAATGTATTCCTATAGGTAACAAGCATTAGCAACTCAAATTAAACCCACCGTGGCTGACATCTGCAGTTAAATGGGCAATAAAAAACAAGAAAAATCTCTCAGAAGTAACCTTTGAAAAGTATCAAGCAATAAATAAGTTATGTAAACAAGTAATAAAGCTGGCAAAAACACAAGATGAAAGAAATGTATCCAAAGAAAGCAAAACCAAACCTAAACATTTCTTTAAATAGATCAACTAAAAGAAGTCAAAATCGGAACAGGTAGGCACCCTACTTAATAGTAATGTGGAGTTGGTCACTGGGGACCAAGAAAAGGCAGAGCTGCAAAATGGGTTCTTTAACTCTGTGTACACAAATGAAGCACAAGGTAAGAAAAACGAAATAATTTGAATGTGAACACAACTCCAGGACCAGATGGACTTCATCCAAGAGTTCTTAAAGAACTCAGCTCAGTTATTTCAGCACCTCTGGTTTTGATCTTTAAAAACTCACTAACAACTGATATAGTACCAAGGGTGCCCGTTAAGCCCATTAAGCTTAACATCAATTGTGGGAAAATTGCTTGAGGGACTCCTAAGAAACTACATACAGAATTATGCAAAATATGCTGATAGCCATCATGGTTTTACTAAGGCCTGATTGGCTTCAATGAGGAGGTGAGTAGAAGCCTGGACAGAGGGGCGGCTGTAGATAATGTTTTTCTGGATTTTGCAAAAGCATATGACACTGTCCCTCGTAGTTGCTTATTGGGGAAATTGAGGTATTCAGGGTTAGAAAATACAGTTTGTGAGTGGATTGAAAACTGGCTGAAGGATCGTGTGCAGAGAGTTGTGGTACCTACTCTATATAGTCCCCAGATGTAATTACCGGGCCCACTATTATTCAATTTGTTTATAAATGATATATAAGATCTCTTTAAGAGCACTGTCTATATTTTTGCAAATGACACCAAGATATGTAGCACAGTGGAGCCTATTGAAGATGTTCACAAGCTTAAGGCTGACTTGGACACTTTGAGTGTCTGGGCATCCACTTGGCAAATGAAGTTCAATGTGGAGGCATGTAAAGTAATGCACTTGGGGTCTAATAACCTGAGGGCTACATATGTCCTTGGGGGAATAAAACTGGGAGAATCACTTGTTGAGGAGGATTTGGAGATACTGGTAGATCACAGTCTGCAATGACAAGCAGCTGCTTCTATGGCGACCAAGATATTATCATGCATTAAAAGAACTGATAAGAGGAATTAAGGATCTTAGTTATGAAGAAAGATTACAGATATGAAATATGTTTAGTCTTTGGAGCAGACGTCTGAGGAGGGACATGATTAACTTGTATAAATATATAAATATATAATATATAAATATATAAATAGCCAATACATTTTTTACCATAAGAACTATAAAGAAGATGGTTACAGCATCAACAGCTGACAACCTCAAAAAAGGATTAGATGCTTTTTTCAACCATACTAACTATTTTACTATATGTAACTATGTATTTATCAGTGCTTAGTAACTAGTATGAACTAGTCCAGCACCTTCCCATTTCCTACTCATAACTGTCTTACAGACTGGGGCAGACTGGTCATAGGACATACCGCAATAATGACCAGTAGGCCGCCAGCTACCCTGCACTGGCCGGCTGCCAATTCCGTGGTTAAATGCCAGCTTTGGCTTATTGGAATGGGCAGGGTGAATGGGAGCTGCGGGTCACCCAGAGTGCCTGACTGCCGTGGCAGCTCCCATTCACCCGACCCGCGGCTGGAAGCCGCAAGGTAGGCGGCGGCCTCCCTATGATGGCCAGGTGGCGTACATGAGAGTCCCAGCCCCCGCCGGAACTCTCATGCTGCTGCTGTGTTGGTGCTCGGACATCATTGACTTCTGCACACAGCGTCGAGCAGCCTGCCCCGGCTCCCAGCAGCCAGCCCTGTATCCCTTCCCAGAGACAGACAGGGGTGGCATCCTAGCTCTCCTCCCAGTGGCGGCATTCCCGACAACAGGAAATGAGGTGAGTGGGGGGGGGGGAGTAGGGAGGTTCTGCCACTCAGCATGTTATGGCGGGACTCTGCCACTCAGTGAGTTATGGGGGGGTTCTGCCTCTCAGCATTTTTGGGGGTTCTGCCACTCAGCGTGTAATGGGGGATTCTGCCACTCAGTATGTTATGGGAAGATTCTGCCATTCAACATGTTATGGGGGGGTTCTGCCACTCAGCGTGTTATGGGAGTTGTACCTCTCAGCATGTTATAGGGGGTTCTGTCTCAGCATGTTATGGGGGGACTCTGCCTCTCAGTGTTTTATGGAGGTTCTGCCACTCAGCATGTAATGGGGGATTCTGCCACTCAGCGTGTAATGGGGGATTCTGCCACTCAGCATGTTATGGGAAGATTCTGCTACTCAACATTTTATGGGGGGGTTGTGCCTCTCAGCATGTTATAGGGGGGTTCTGTCTCAGCATGTTATGGGGGTGCTCTGCCACTAAATGTGTTATGAGGGGGTCCAGATACTCAGCTAGACACACTGTAGAAGTGCTGGTGTGACCAGAAAATTCTTGGGCAATTTTTTAACCCCAGTCCGCCCTTGCTTACAGATGTCAGGTTTTTGCAGTTTTAGATTTACCAAGATTCGTCCTCTCAGACACAGGTTCCCTACAGAGGCTTTGCTGTTCATCTACAGAGATTATAGTTTTATTAAATGCTAGAGAGTTATAAATGTCTTTTGTGTTTGAGTTTTCATGTTTGCACTCCTAATGGAGCCATTAAAAAGGGATACCACTGCTGAATTTAAAGTCTCATCCTCTGTGTTGGGTGAAACAAAGCCTTATAACATAATAGACAATCACTATGTAAATAGATGCTCTAAGATAAAAAAATACTCACAAGATTTGGCAAATCATTTTCTCATAGTCATTCATAAAAAATTAAAAGGCCCTAAAGGTGGAGCAGAGTGCAAGCAGATTCCACCCTTTCATTTAGCGTTCTATGTCACACATTATTTTGCACAGCATAGAATGCTGATTTGAAAAGGTGACAATACAGGTTATTCATGGGGGTTTCACACAGTGGGCATCCCAAATTGGGCTTGCCATGGACTCCAGGAAGACCCAACAGAGAGAAAATTCCAGGGTTTGTTCCTCTTTAAAGCTGACCAAAAATCAAAATAGACATTTGATCTGGTTAAATGACACCACAGTGATCATATGGGGCACTGAGCAGAGCAACTTTGCTCTGCAGCTTTATCCCTGCTCCCTCCGCTGTGTGCACCCCATCAGGTCTGTCAGACACAGCAAGAGAGCGGATGCCAACTCTGAATGATTTACACAGTGGAGCATCCCTAATCAGGATTAGAAGTGGAAACATTTCTAATTCTGATCTGCATTGGACCCCCTATTTGTCATCCCTTTTCTGGCACTTGGGCAAAAACAAAAACAGTGCAAAGTGCCTGATTCCCCACTGGCCTATGGAGACTGACTTCTTAGTCAGCTAAGAACTACTACTTACACTACTGTTGCTCTGACTGTCTAAGCAATCAGTTATAGCCAGTCTAGCAGTTAAAATGCAGAGGTGCTGTTCCTGGTTGGGGATTGGGTGCCCAGTGCTTAGTAGGGGAGCCTACTCATTTTTCATATGCCAAGTTCGCCGCCATCTAACGCTGGCCCTAGCTGCTAGTGACTACTATTGGAACTGAATTGTGGATACTGCACAAATATGAAGTTCCTCTGTCCACATGACCAGCTTGGAATGAAAATCTGAAGTCTGCCCAGTGAGGTCAAAGACAGCAGAAAATAACATAAAAGTTATGTACAATACAATACATCACAATATATTTTCCTTACTTAGGCAAAAAAAATTAAATCTGAAATTGACTTACCCCGTTTACTGGGTAGGTTTTCCATCCTAATTCCCCGATACTTGTGGTGGTGTCAAGCAGAACCACTGCAAAAAACAAAACAAAAATAACCCGTCAGTATGTATTAAACATTCATCGTACATACGTATTATTACCGGCATTGAAAGAGTAGCAACTACGGGTCTAAAGTCTATAAGCCATCCTGATTTGGAATGCCCGATGTGGTCAATCCTTGGGATAGCAATGAAACTCACCTTAAAGTGGACCAACACCCAGGGGTGATCGGCCCGGAAATCTATAAGATTCCCGGGCCGATCACCCCCCACCCCGCGGGACATCCGAGATCGGGATGTCCCGCGGGGTGAAACCCCCCAGAAACCCCAAAAACACCTTACCTGATCCGCCGCCGCTTCCGCCGCCGCTTCCGCCGCCGCCGCCTCCCGCGCACCCCTCCAGACGTGCGCGCGCCCGCGCCGGCCCTCTGTGAATGGCCGGCGGGGGCGCGCGCGCGCCGAGAGTGACGCGCGGGAGGCGGCGGCGGCGGAAGCGGCCTGGACGTTCCTGATCCCCGCCTGGACGTTGGCGGGGATTGGCTGCGGCGCTCACGTGGGAGCGTTGAGAGGTGAGTTTTTTGGGGTTTCTGGGGGGTTTCACACAGCGGGGCACCCCCGATCGGGGTGCCCCGCCGAAGTGGACCAAAACCCAGGATAGTCAAAATCCTGGGTGTTGGTCCACTTTAACAGCAATCTCACAGGACGCCTCGGTGGCATCGCAGATATTCCTCTGGCTGATGTGTTTTCCCAAGCCAGTCCAATCTGGTTGGATGACATGGGCATGCACAGCCAGATGGAAATGGCCATGGGGATGTTTGACCCATGTGCTGATTGCCCCATGCACCCCCCCCCCCCCGCCAAAAGCCTGGTTTTGGATTACCTCCTATTTGCTACCCTGGCTAGACTAGGCCCGATGATTGGCCACCCAAGTTCAGCTGATCCAAATTTCTCTGGTGGAAACCTGGTGGAAAAAGAGTGTAGGTCACGTGACCACCGGCAGGCAATCTCAGGACATGGTCAGTAAGGAGGAGCAAGGCGAAAGTAAGGTTAAAAGAGTGGCGGCTATTACTAAAATGTGAAGCAATGTCTATGGATTTAAAATAGCATTTAAAAAAATCAGATGTATTCCCACCTTCTAGTTAGGACTTTTGGTCACCACTGCTTAATAAACTCAATTTATTAAACTGTGCCAAAAGATAATATACCTTCATTAAATATAACTGTGTCTTTGTTAACATTCTAAATCCAGATTTTTAATTTTGCCATTTCATAAAAATCCCTTTTTTGAAGAGCATCAAGATGTGATTCTGAGTTATTAACTCATATTAAGTGACATTTCAATTCACACAGGCTGTACAGAAAATCTTGTTATTAATTCAAAGTAAATTCTGACCAATGACATTACAGCATGTGTTAATAATACATTTGGTGACTGTAATAACAAGAGAAAGAGAGAGGGGGTTATAATGATATGTTCAACTAAATGTGTGGCGCTATGGGGTCAGTTAAGAGCCAGGTGAGAATTCTCACTTCTTTTTTAAGAGAGAAAACTGCCATTCACTTTCAGTGACTACCTTGGGGCTGATTCAGAGCCAAGTGAAAATGTACCCCCAGTAGACAAAAAGACAATGACAGTTTTCTCTTCTAAAAATAGAGTAAGACTTAATAGGCTCGTGATGTGATTTTCCTCCAGCAAAAAGCTGGAGTAAATTGTTGACATCACTGAATAACATGCATATTCAATTCCTAAAACACATGGGGGCAGCATCCGGCATGTTTTTAGCAATGAAAGTGTCAGCTGCAATTTTTTTTTTTAATTTTCCCTTTTTTGGGGGTTTTGTTGTCGTCAAAGGCCCTTATTTAACAAGGGATAGCGACAGGTAGCGACTGGTGAGCGGCCGGTAATGACGGGCCCCGCCACGAGAACGCCGGCTCCCCACCACAATCACACATTTATCAAGCCAATCCTGCTTAGCGACTGAGATAGCGCCATATAGCCACTCATTCATCATTATTCCAGCCTCAGCCCACAGCGCCAGCGTCCGACCTTGAACAGCGACAGGTATGACCTCTCGCTACCTGGCGCTCTCCAATGCATTTCAATGGAACAATCTTTAAATATTCATAATTAATTGTTATTCTTTTTTTTTTTTTTTTTTTTTTTTTTTAAATGTGAAAAATTCTGTGACCACTTCTGCCATTTTTAAGAATTTTTTTAAGGTAAAAAAAAAAAAAAAAAAAGTACAGAATTGATATTACAGGTCTGATATTAATGTATTCATATTACAAAATTATTTAAAAAACTTGTTTTTTTTGGTTTCCAAAAATATGGTTGTTTGGGGGTTAAAAAACTACTTTTAACCCATCGCCGCCAGCGCTCCGGGGTTTAAACATGCATTTTACAGCGCGAGAATTTTTTGAGCGTGATTTGTTAATGAATATGGTGAAAGCCGGTCGCTCTGACCAGTCGCTATCATGCGCTCCCATACAGTGCGGAACCTGTCAAATAGCGACGCCTCACCCAATATTCAACATTACGGCAAACCGACTGAGTCGCTATCAACTACCGAACAACGGCCAAGCACAGCGACTACTAGCGGGAGCTCTGAAAATGCCGCTACAGTCGCTCAACTGTCGCTACCTGCTGCTATTAATGAATCGGCCTCAAAGTTTAAAAATCTGCCCGTAAAAACTCACCTTTCCCCGCTCCAACGGCTCATGCATGGGCTCTTGTCCAATCAGAGCTTTTTGTCGTGTAACTTCCTTTTGGAAAAGGCACAATTTTTGTGAATGAGGTTCCCACAGCTGCATTCATCTGGTGATTGGAGTGGGCGAACTCCGGGAATGGGATGCCCTGGGGCCACGGAACGAATCCTGGGAAAATTCCCAGGTTTTGTTCAGCTATAAATGGCTGTTTTGTGTGTTTTGATTATGGTTTTAGGTAACTGACAACACTCACGAACCACCCAGGTGGTACTTGATATAATCTTCAAAAAGAAATGGAAACCCCTGATCTAGACCTTTTTTCCCTTTCTTTTCTCTTTTTTTTTCTCTTAGTTTTAGTCTAAACTACTTTCGCACAAGGCATTTTATGAATAAATAGACCTTAAAGACCTGCAATAAGGTCCCTTGGTATATCTTTAAAGGGTTGATGACATTGTGTTGTGCTTCCTTCTACTTCAGAAAGCAAAACGGATGTATTTTTAACTGAAATACATACAAACAGGACCGGATTATAAGAGGACGCAAGGGGCACATGGCCCGGGGCCTCCACCACTTGCACTGCAAAGGGGCTTTCACCAACCTTTGGGTTATGATCTGGTCCAGGAAGCTTTTCAGTCTTTGGTCTGATGGTCTGCAGGGCTGGCAACAAAGCTATCGGCGGCAGTGGGGGCCCGTGCCATGGGGCGCCTGACCAAGCCTTTTTTGATCTTTGAAGTCAAAGCCACCACAGGGCAGGGTGAAGAGTCTAGAGCAGCAAAGCCGACATCAGCAAAGTTCCAGTGATGGGTGTGTGCAGAGCTGTCACTGCACATAAGCCACCAAACACAGCTGCTGGCAGCTCAATGCAGGGAGCAGGAGTTCCCGAGCAGCACGCACCCGCACAAGGGTGGCATAAGGGACTTAGGCCCTAATTTAAGAAGGGATAGCGTCAGGTAGTGGCTGGTTAATGAGAGGTAGCTACAGGTAGCGACTGGTGAACACTGGACACGGCACGCAATTACACATTTATCAAGCAGAATCTGTTTAGCGACTGGGATAGCGCCATGTAGCGTCTGATTCATCATTTTCACAGCCTCAGCAAACAGCGCCAGCGTTCAGCCTTGCACAGCGTCAGGTATGACCTCTCGCTACCTGGTGCTCTCCCATACATTTCAATGGATGAACCTTTTCTTCTCTTTAAACGGGTTTTTTTTTTTTTTTCAAAAAAATCACAAATAATTCTGTGACCTCTTCTGGCATTGAAATAGCAGTTTTTTCATCATTTTTTAATTTTTTAAATATTACAGGTCTGGCATTAAAGTGTTCATGTTACAATGTTGTTACAATGTAATTCCATATGTTTTAGCTTTGTTACTAGTTGATAGATGCTTGAAATCAGACTTTAAACACACCGCCTCCTGCGCTCTGGGCTTCAAACAACTATTTTTCAGCGCCAGAGATTTGTGAGGCTGTTTTTTTGCTGAATATGGTGTGAGTCGGTCGCTATGAGCAGTTGCTAACATTCGCTCCCATACAGCGCTGTGCTGGTCAAATAGCGACTCCTCACAATGTATTCAACATTACTGAACAGCGATATATAAAGTATATACTATAAAGTAGCGACTCACGGCCGAGCACTGCGACTACTAGCGGGCGCTCTGAAAATGCCTGCTACAAACGCTCATCTGTCGCTACCTGCCGCTAATAATGTTCCAGTAAGTGAGCGGGTGCCAGACAACCACCAATCAGTTACTTGGTTGGACTATTATTTTAAAGGAAAAAAATACTATATCTGGGGCCTCCACCAGATTTTATGCCCAGGGGCCTCCACCACACTTAATCCGGCCCTGTATACAAATAGAACAAATAGAATAGAGCATTCTGATTTCCAAGCAACACTATGGTTGGAAAAAAAAATGATTTACAATAAACTATTAAAAAATGAAATAAAAAAAAAAAATGAAAATCCCGGTGAGAAAAGCCTTCTCTTATGTAACAGGCTTAAGGCAGCTATCAAAATGCTTATTTCTCCCACTTCTGAAAATGGCTCAGCAATGAAAAGATCAACTACCTACCTTTCAGGGAGCAGCCCTGGAGCAGCAAGATACGGGCATTATCATAAGATTTACCGCTGAGCATATACGTTTAATACTTGACAGCCTTATCTGCGCCTGTTCACTTGTCACAAGCAAAGATAAAATGTGACACGTCTCTGTTCCCTAGTATAATATTTCAACCTGACCACAATGAAAACAGGGAGGCTTTTTTTGTCTCCTTTTAAAACTCCTTTCCCCCCGGTAAGGTCATTGGGTATTAAAGATGCCATTAAGCGGAGTCCTAGATTCTGCAAAATTCTGCAGCAAGCACAGAAGCGACAGGCAGCGGCAGCCCTTCTGATGCATCCAATGTGCCATGTGCCATGTCAGCTTAAAATAGCACTCACTTTATGGAGGCTCAGCAATGTAAGCGGCAGGAGAGGTTTTTTTTTTTTTTTTCTCTTTAGCAGAAAACATGAGGGCCCTCAGACAAGAGGCAATGACAAGGCGCACGCTGGCTGGGCTGCGCGTTGTGCTTCCAGGAGGCAGACAAAAGGTGAGCGGGTGACAGGTTGCCAGACGTCAAGGCTGTGTAATGCATCAACACTAATGTGGAGGGCACCGGCGCTCTGCTCTCCCCCAAAGTGCCGCTTTGTGTGCTGTTTGCCTTTTACTATTCAGTTCAATCCCGGAGGAATTATTTCTGTTTCACTTACCTGCGGCCAACGCAATATCTATGTCATAAGAAAAACTGGAGGAGGTTGAAAATAGATAAAGATTTCAATCTTCTGCTGCCTTTTTTTCCCATAAAAGCAACAACTTTGCCCAACTTTCAAGATGAGAAAAAGGGATACATTTGATTATATAGTTATTTACGCTAAATACACTTCTGCTAACACCCCATGCCCATGATTATTGGGGTTTGAATCATTGTGGAGGCTGATTCATTACTAACGCCAGGTATCGGCAGACGAGCGTCTGTATAGCGGCGCTTAGAGCGACCGCTAGTAGGCGCTGTAACAGAGCGCCTCAGTCGCTATAGTAACCTGCCCCGCATTGATGAATGATTAATCAACAGTCACTGAATTAATCAACAGTCACTAAATTTAAACATGCCTGGGATAAGCACACATCTATCCTAAGATAAAGAGTACATACAGTATACACATAAGGGCAGACTAGATGGACCGTATGGTCTCCTTCTGCCATCAACCTTCTATGTTTCTATGAGGCCGATTCATTAATAGCGTCAGGTAGCGACAGATGAGCGACAGTAGCGGTATTTTCACAGCGCCCGCTAGTAGTCGCTCTGCTTGCCCGTTGTTCGGTTGTTAACAGTGACTCAGTCGGTGTGCGGTAATGTTGAATACGGGGTTAGGAGTCGCTGTTTGACAGGTTCCGCGCTGTATGGGAGCGCATGACAGCGAATGGCCCTAGCGACCGGCTCCCACCATATTCATTAACAAATCACGCTCAAAAAATTCTCGCGCTGTGAAATGCATGTTTAAACCCCAGAGCGCTGGCGGCGATGGGTTAAAAGTAGTTTTTTAACCCCCAAACCACCATATTTTTGAAAAAAAAAACAAGTTTTTAAAAACATTTTGTAATATGAATACATTAATATCAGACCTGTAATATCAATTCTGCACACATTTTTTTTTTTTACCTTAATAAAAATATCTAACATTGCAGAAGTGATCACAGAATTTTTGACATTTAAAAAAAAAAAAAAAAAAACATTAATAGCAATTAATTAAGAATATTTAAAGATTGCTCCATTGAAATGCATTGGAGAGCGCCAGGTAGCGAGAGGTAATACCTGTCGCTGTTCAAGGTCGCTCGCTGGCGCTGTGGGGTGAGGCTGGAATAATGATGAATGATTCGCTATCTGACGCTCTGTCAGTCGCTAAGCAGGATCGGCTTGATAAATGTGTGATTGCGGAGGGGAGCCGGCGTTCTCGTGGCGGTGAGCGTCATTACCGTTCGCTCACCATTCGCTACCTGGTGCTATCCCTTGTTAAATAAGGGCCTAAGTTTCTATGTTGGACGCTCTAACACCAGTAAAGCGCTGCAGGGAGCGAAAGGTAGCACCAGCTCAGTGCGACCAACTCTCGGCGCTCCACACTATACTTATCAAAAACCTACACACACAGCGTCGGCGCTCTGGATCTGGTCGCTATAGCATAGAGCGCCAGATGCTGTGTGATTAAAGTCTGTTTTTGAACACATATCCACTAGTAGCAAAGCGCCAACATTTGAAATTACATTGTTGTAACACTGTGACATTAACAATTTAATGCCAGACCTGTAATGACAATTCTGCATAAAAAAATGACTTTCTAGGCCAGGAGAGGTGACACAATTATTTGAGAGAAAAAATAAATAAATAAAAAAACTGTTTAAACAGAAGAAAAGGAGACGTTCCTTTTCTTCTATTTAAAAAGGGTTTTATTATAACTTTTATTCTCTCAAATAATACATTTTTTTAAAAACTTTTTTAGATTTTTTTTTGTTTTTTATGCAGAATTGTATGCCTACATTGAAATGTATGGGAGAGCGACAGGTAATACCTGGCGCTCTGGAAGCTAGAGCGCCGGTGCTATATGCTAAGGCCCTTGTAATGATGAATCGTAAGCTACATGGCCGCTCACCAGATTCGCTTTCATAAATGTGGTATTGCGTAGAGCCCCCAGCGTTCATCAGACGCTGCCTGCCGCTACGAGGCACTACCTGGCGCTATCCCTTGATGAATAACCCCCAAAGAGATACACAAGGCAAAGGTAATTGTTAGACCATTGTGTCGGGCTACTTTTGACAATGTCCTAAACTGTTTTCCGTTTTTAAATTAAAGAAGAAATGGCTGAGATAACGAGGTTTACAGTTTCACCTTATGATTTATCTTTTGAAATATTTGGGCATGGGCCTTGGCTCATTGATGCCGTATAATAATCAGCATAATGGGCTGGGTCTGTAAGACAGGCATTCTCATCACTCTGGCTGTTCTCCCCTTTTCCCAGTGTCCACAGTTTGATGATTTGGAGCTTTAGACCACCAGCTTAGCCCTATTATATGTTTGATTTATTTTATGGCAAAGAAATTCAGGGTTTGTGCCACTGCTCTTTGCCTTGTTTCTACTTTCATAAGCAGCTGTGTTCTGACAGGGAATGGCGTATCTTAGCACACCATTTGGTTCAGAATATTTGTTCTTCTTATTCTCCTCCTCCAAATCCTGGGTTCGACAAAAATACGGTACATCATATTTTTACAGAGTGATATGTATGAAGGTCTCAGTTTGGCTTTATTTCTGTCCCTGGCTTTAATAAGTGTTTTGAGAGTTAATTCTAACAGGAAGAAACCCCATCCTGTACGCTAGCAGATAGGGTTGCCATTTCATCTCATTATTTCAGATCAACAATGGCAGTCTCAGTATACCCTACGAAAAGGTGATTATCTCCTAAATGTGAGGTTCATGGGTAGGGATGAGCGAACCGGTTCGGACGAACCGGAATTCACTCCGGATTTCATGGAAAATTCGATTCGGCACGAACCAGAATTTTTTTTGGTTCGTGCCGATCGAATTTTCCCTGAAATAAAAAAAAAAAATGCCGGCATGGTGGGAGCTGGGCAGGCCGGCTACGCTGTCAGCAGGCCGGCGGCGGCCCGCTGACAGGCGTAGCCGGCCTGCCCGCTCCCACCATGCCGGCATTTTTTTTTTTCAGATGAGCGATTTGTGAAAGTTCGATTCGGGCGAACCCGAATTTCTTGGGGAAATTCGTCGAATCGCCCGAATCGAACTTTCAAGAAGTTTGCTCATCTCTATTCATGGGCATAAGGATGTCTCTAAAATATCTCTAAAATATCATTAGAAATTGCAATTTTAGAAATAAAATACCACCTAAAAAAGAAGCCCAAGCCCTCCACACCCACTCCCCCCTCCCGGGTGCTAAATGCTTGATTTGATGTTAAAAAATAAAACAACTCAACTGATCACCTCAATGTCTCCCCAAACCGGTTGAGCTCTTCATGTTATGGTGTATGGACCTCAACAACTCAACAACATCAGTTTGTTATTTGCTGTGCAATTATATTCTCTCTAAAGACTCCTTATTCTAGCAAAGGCATAGTGGTGAAAAATTAGTTATCTCACCCATTTACCCCAATTAATATAGGAGGGCAATGAAAATGGTGGAAGGACTTAAACTTAAAACTTATCAGGAGAGACTAAGAGGCCGATTTATTAATAGCGCCAGGTAGCGACAGATGAGCGGCAGTAGCGTTATTTTCACAGCGCCCGCTAGTATTCGCTGTGCTTGGCCGTTGTTCGGTTGTTGACAGCGACTCAGTCGGTGTGCGGTAATGTTGAATACGGGGTTAGGAGTCGCTGTTTGACAGGTTCCGCGCTGTATGGGAGCGCATGACAGCGAATGGCCATAGCGAACGGCTCCCAGCATATTCATTAACAAATCACGCTCAAAAAATTATCGCGCTGTGAAAGGCTTGTTTAAACCCCAGAGCGCTGGCGGCGATGGGTTAAAAGTAGTTTTTTAACCCCCAAACAA
This sequence comes from Gastrophryne carolinensis, assembly GCA_027917425.1. Lineage (NCBI taxonomy): Eukaryota > Metazoa > Chordata > Amphibia > Anura > Microhylidae > Gastrophryne > Gastrophryne carolinensis. Next base: position 459,419,385 of record CM051236.1, read on the forward strand.
CCATATTTTTGGAAACAAAAAATAAACAAGTTTTTATAAACATTTTGAAATATGAATACATTAATATCAGACCTGTAATATCAATTCTGCACAAATTTTTTTTTTTTTTTTTTAATACCTTTAAAAAAATATCTAACATTGCAGAAGTGGTCACAGAATTTTCGACATTTAAAAAAAACAAAAAAACATTAATAGCAATTAATTCTGAATATTTAAAGATTGCTCCATTGAAATGCATTGGAGAGCGCCAGGTAGCGAGAGGTCATACCTGTCGCTGTTCAAGGTCGCTCGCTGGCGCTGTGGGGTGAGGCTGGAATAATGATGAATGATTCGCTATCTGGCGCTCTCTCAGTCACTAAGCAGGATCGGCTTGATAAATGTGTGATTGCGGAGGGGAGTCGGCGTTCTCGTGGCGGTGAGCGTCATTACCGTTCGCTCACCATTCGCTACCTGGCGCTATCCCTTGTTAAATAAGGGCCTATGAGGCTGATTTATTAATAGCGACATGTAGCGACAGTTGAGCGACTGTAGCGGTATTTTCACAGCGCCCCTTAGTAGTCGCTGTGCTTGCCCGTTGTTCGGTTGTTGACAGCGACTCAGTCGGTGTGGCGTAATGTTGAATACAAGGTTACGATTCGCTATTTGACAGGTTCCGCGCTGTATGGGAGCGCATGATAGCGACTGGTCAGAGCGACCGGCTTCCACCATATTCATCAAAAAATCACGCTCAAAAAATTCAAGCGCTGTGAAATGCATGTTTAAACCCCAGAGCGCTGGAGGCGATGTGTTAAAAGTATTTTTTTAAGCCCCAAACCACCATATTTTTGGAAACCAAAAAAAAAGTATTTTAAATAATTTAGTAATATGAATACATTAATATCAGACCTGTGATATCAATTCTGTACAATTTTTATTTTAAATTTTTTTTCCCTTAAAAAAAAATATCTAAAATGGCAGAAGTGGTCACAGAATTTTTCACATTTAAAAAAAAAAAAAAAAAAAACATTAATAACAATTAATTATTAATATTTAAAGATTGTTCCATTGAAATGCATTGGAGAGCGCCAGGTAGCGAAAGGTCATACCTGTCGCTGTTCAAGGTTGGACGCTGGCGCTGTGGGCTGAGGCTGGAATAATGATGAATGAGTCGCTATATGGCGCTATCTCAGTCGCTAAGCAGGATTGGCTTGATAAATGTGTGATTGTGGTGGGGAGCCGGCGTTCTCGTGGTGGGCCCGTCATTACCGGCCGCTCACCAGTCGCTACCTGTCGCTATTCCTTAATAAATAAGGGCCTTAAAGAACTTAATTTGTACAGTCTGGAGGAAAGAAGGGAGAGGGGGGACATGATTGAGACCTTTAAATATGTGAAAGGATTGAATAAGGTTCAGGAGGGAAGTGTTTTTAAGAAGAAACTTAATGCTAGAACAAGGGGGCACAACCTGAAGCTAGTCGGGGGGAAGATCAGGAGCAATGTTAGAAAATATTATTTTACAGAAAGAGTAGTAGATGCTTGGAACAAACTTCCAGCAGAGGTAGTTGAAAAATCAACAGTCACTGAATTTAAACATGCCTGGGATAAGCACACATCTATCCTAAGATAAAGAGAACATACAGTATACACATAAGGGCAGACTAGATGGACCGTATGGTCTCCTTCTGCCATTTCTATGTTTCTATAACATATAGGGGGTAATTTATGAAACAAGATTAGGTAGCATCAACTGGGTGTACCATTTACCAAATTAAATTTTGTATGTTCTGCTGATGATGTCCTTGTTTTTTTGTATTTACTTCTACTTCAGTTTGCTTCGGTGAATGGTGGCAAACACTTTTGCATTCACCACCTTTTAGTAGTGAACCCCATAGGAATCAATGTTATTTAGAGAGAGATTGTCACTTTAGGTTTTTTAAGCATCTCACATACATATAAATGTACTTACCTTCACCAAGCTGGGCAGCACGATCGTCCTCCTCCTCCTCCTGCAGAGCGATGCTCTTGCTCAGGCAGCACTAGTTGATCAGAGCAGGGAGAGACTGAGCAGGCCAGCAGGGTGAGCGCCGAGCAGATCAGCTTTCCTGCTCTCAGGCACTGTGTGGGCAGGCAGGGGGCTGGCTCCTGGCACGCGCTCCTGACATCGCCCTCGCTGCTCTCCACTTTGAAGGTGACTCCTCAGCATCTGATCTGAGGTGTGATTTATTTAAGATTTATTAAAAGAAAAAAAAAGTTTCTATGGGGCATCCCCCAGTGTAAAACCCCCAACTGGCCCCTTTCCCAGACCCCACACATTACACACTATGCTATTAGATGAGACACATTCTAAACAACCCAGACATGTCCCCAGCTATAGGCGAGCAGGGATGTGGCCGCAGTGTAATGTGGTGTGGACTCTGGGAAACGGGGTCATTGGGGGAGTTTACACAGGGGGCATCCCAACTTGGGGGAGTTTACACAGGGGGCACCCCAAATTGGGGGAGTTTACACAGGGGGCACCCCAACTTGGGGGAGTTTACACAGGGGGCGCGCCAACTTGGGATGCCCTACTGGGTTTTGTTCCCTGCATCAGGGGCAGAAAAATGGAATGCCCCCCTGTCTGAATCCCCCGTTTGGCCTTTTTCCAGACTCCACATTACACTGCGGCCACATTCCTGCTTGCCTTTAGTTTGGGCCTGTGCTGGCTATTCAGAATGCGTCCAATCTAAAGGCATAGTAGGGATGTGGCTGCAGTGTAATGGGGTTTGGGCTCTGGGAAAAGGGCCAGTTGGGGGGTTTCACACAGTAGAGGAAACCCAATTTGGCATGCCCCTGGAGTAGGGAACAAACCCACTGGGGCATTCCAATTTGGGATGCCCCACGGTAAAACCCTCCCTATTGGCCCTATTCCCAGAGCCAACACCACATTACCCTGCAGCTGCATCCCTACTATGCCTTTAGCTGGGACGCATTCTGAATAGCCAGCACAGGCACGTCCCCAACTAAAGGCGAGCAGGGATGCGGCTGCAGTGTAATCTGATGTGCACTCTGGGAAAAAGGCCAGTCGGGGGTATTTCACACAGTGGGGCTTCCAAATTTGGGAGGCCCCACTGGGTTTTGTTTCCTACTCCAGGGGTATCCCAAACTGTGATCTCCACTGTGTGAAACCCCCCATCTGGCCCTTTTCCCAGAGCCCAAACCACATTATACTGCAGCTGCATCCCTACTATGCCTTTAGCTGGGACGCATTCTGAATAGCCAGTGTGGGCACATCCCAAACTAAAGGCGAGCAGGGATGCGGCTGCAGTGTAATCTGATGTTCTTTTACGTTTTATTCGGTGTGTGGAAGAGGGAGTAGTCTTATACGGCGAGTATATAACAAACTCTATATTTTGAGTGGAAATGTTGGTGGTTCGTCTTATACGCCGGCAAGTACGGTAATTTTGAATCGGAGGGGCGTGTAAAAAATGAGGATCAATTTGTGGCAATAACCTCGATTCAGCAAAAGATGAAAAAAATTCTCATAGTAGTAAAAAATTCCAATGGCACATTTACTCCAAAAAAATGAGTGAACTAGTAATAAAAAGTGCTATTGCCTTTTATTGTCTTTCTAGGTGGTGATTCAGCAACGGTGACATTCTCATGTTTTTTTCATCTAAAGTGATTTTTTTCAACTCTTACTGAATCAAGGCCAGTATGTGTGATTTGTAAAAAACAAATTCTGGTGGTAGCAATCTTCAGAAAGCTTGGGCACGCACTCACGCATTCTGTGGTCCTCTAACCACTTCTTCAGGGGCTCAAGGTAGAGGCACAAAATCCCTATAGGGGTCTTTATGACAAAAGGTTAGTAGGGCCTTAGATTAGAGGCAGAAGCCCCTGTAAAAGTGGTTCTTACAAAAATGTCTGCCTTTAGGTCTTGGTGGAGGCAGTGAATGAAATTAAAATTTTAACTAGAAGGGGGTTTAATGGCCCATGAAGGTAGGAAAGAGCTTTTATATAAGTATTTTTTCAACAAAAACTGCATTTTCCTACCTTCAGAAAGTAGGGAGGTAAGAAAAGAAATGTGTCTAATCCTTAAAGTCAGGCAAAACCCATTTCTGGGTGCTCCATTCATCTAGTCGCCTCCCCCCTGCGCTGGAGCAGCCGGGCTATGCTGCCGGCTCTGCAGTGGTCCGGTTAGAAAAAACATAACGGTGTTTTCCACCACCGAGGCCACACCCACCCGGTACCTTTTGAGAATGCTGAATGGCTGATCTCAAAAGGGTGGGGTGATGTGCAAATAATGGCTGGCCACATCCCCAGGTTTCATGCTGTGCAAGGGAGTGTGCAAAGCTACAGGGAAGCTGTAGATGCAGAGGCCCCTGAATGCGCCGTTGCAAAAGCCCCCTGGAAAGGTGAGTTTACCAGCAAACCTGGGGGTTTCAAACAGTGGGGCATCCTGATATAGGATGCCCCAGAGGCAGGCTTGGGGGCAAGCCAAGGAGGTTTTGCTCTGCTTTAATAAATCTCTACCCGCAAGTGGCAGCCATGTAGTATAAAGTCTAAAAGGCTTTTTCGTGAGTTTGGTCCGTATAAACATATGTTAGAGGTGGTGTTACTCTTCTAATCCGTGGTAGAAAATCTCAAGGCAATTTTTCTTTTACATAAAGAAGGAATATCTAGGGTGACCTGACCAGGATGACAGTTTTTTCCATGTAACATTCTATTTTACCTACAGTAACAGCAGCATTGATCAGTGCAACATCTGCCCAGCACAGTGCATGAAGAGTAAAAGCATCTTTACACAGCAGAGAAGTCGGCCCTTTTAAAGGTAAAAAGGTGAACCCACAAATCTGTCACTCCCGGTTTTTCTTTCCTCCCAGTAGAAGAAATCAAGCTTGGTTAGAATAATTTTTATTATGTGATGCAGAGTATATAAGTAACCTCCACTTTTATTTATTTATTTGACCATTTTTCTCGCTAAACCTCCTTGAACAATTCAGTTTATCCTGCGAGCTGTCGGTGCTTTATCCAGGGCAGCCTTAGTGCCACCAACTAAAAAATCTGATCAAATCTCCATTCAACTTCTTCCCGGCGTGCCGTAGCCCCTTTCATGAAGCAGCTTCAGATGAACAGTATCCGCCTCACATTTAGCAAAAGGAAATCAATGTAGTTCAGAGCGGCACATGCTACAATATACTCCGCCATGAATATGAAGGTCAACCGGCTGCAGTGAACACTTAGTTACATAACAGCGAGCCGCGGCACCGCTCCCCTCCTTTTAGCTTTCTGACAATATTTCTCCAGCAGCTCTGCAATTTTTCATACATACACACACACGCAGCGGGGAAGAGTCAGGGCAAGCAAAGCCGTCAAAGGCTGGAAATTACGGAGCTGAATATATCGTAAAATACCGGGGCCATTTAGCGCTTGGTAAATCTAACCATGAAACGTGCTATTTCCTCCGTTAGCAGCATATGCAGAGTCAGAGGGCTTCTTCTCTGCCGGGACTGGGGCCTTTATCTGAAAGCCCAGCTGGGAAACTGAGCCATAGAGGCTAGTATACCTGAAATGTGTATAGCTTAGTCATGGCTACTATGGGTAACCAAATAGATATCTTAAAATATATATTCTATAATTTCTCTTATCCAGTGAATATATATTTAGCTATACATATTGAAACGCAGACATTTTATGCGTAACCAACAGGGCGCGTGCTTCATGACTCAGCACAAAGGGGTGAAGCCTAACTGTATATAAATTCACTTTCCATCATCTTCTGTGTTTTTGTGACGTACAGCACTTCAAGACAGGACATGTTCATTGGGTATGTTAACATCTGTCTAATAACTAAAATAATTTATATATGCCTATTTAGCTGCTAAGGATACTCAATTTAGGTGAATCTAATCAGGAGTAAGTCTATGCTTTTTTCATAATAGCCTCAGCAATCATCTAAGTCAGTAGTCCCCAACATGTAGCTTTAGAGACACATGTGGCTCACACACTCCTGAAGTGTTGCTTGTCAGCTGTTTTCTGGACCACAAGGCAAATGGGGAAGTGTGTCAGCTCCTGGCCCGCTGCACTTTTGGCTGAAATGTCCCTTTGTGACATGCCAAACTACATGTCATGTCTTGTCACGTCAACCTTTAGTTCCATGGCCCCAATGGGTCCTTCTCTGCTGCTCCTCCATGACTTCCCCACTTCCAACAATAGACCTCTAGCCCTTGCCACCTTCTCTGCTCCTGCTAATCATGCTCAAATCCCCACCGTCTTCTTCACTGCTGCTGAAGGGTCCACCGATGTTACCAATGGTCCTCAACACTTTCTAAGCTGCCACCAATCACTCTAACTTCCTCAATACCTTCTCCATTGCTACTGATTGTCCTCTGATCTTGAGGCGAGCCATGAGTAGGTCTGCATACGGGGACACCCAGCCCACCAGTCCAGTTGGTGGGCCTAACACAAAGCAGAATGGGCACCTAAAGAGGGAGCCTGGAATTTGGTTGGCAATGCTAATGCTGGTGCCAGCCCTGGGTATGCCAATATACTTCTTAATGTGTCCAACCATTTGAGGACTGGGCAGACTTGTTTATGTGGGCAGATAGAATCTGCTCCTTTGGCAAGTATATTTAGGGCTGGGGGATCTGTACACTCTCTTGGGTGTTGGGGGACGTGACTCTGATGATGAGGGTGGATCTGTGCACACTCTACTTATTAATTTTGTGGGCATCTGGGAGGGGGTGATTTGCACTTACACTGAACTATCTAGTCTGACACTCTCAGATACTTTACTGCATTGTTCTTTGAGCGGTTTCTGGTTGTTTTCTGTTCCGTAAAGATAATACGGCTTCTACAATATGTTCACACTGAATGTCGTTCCTGGCCCTCTCTTTGTGCCGGATTTAATTTTGTGGTAACAAAGGTTTGGGACCCCCTGTTTTAAAGTATAATACATCTCAAGAAATCCATATACAACAGAAAGAATCCAGTAAATGCATTTTACCTGACTTATTTGCCCTATTTCTTTAGTTAGACTGGGCCTGATAAAAAAGTAGCGTAAAAATAGATGTAGATGTTGGCACAGAGCCAGTGGGCAGCCAAGGTGAACTTAACTGGTGAACCAGAGTGGTCTGATCCAGAAAGCCAGTGAAAGATGGACAGGGTTATACTTGGAATGGAAATCTCAAAGTGAGAAATGGCAACCGAGACAGAGGACAAAGCAGTGCAGCAGATCAGCTCAGGGTACAGGTAGATAATGTGAATAGTGTTTTTTCAGACTTCGAGGTAAGTTCCAGTGTTTAGCTAGTGCCTGGAAAAAGCAAGCTTCATTTTATTTTAAATATTTCATTTAATTGTATTCATTTTTTTGCTCAATATTTATTATGTGGTTCTATTTTGGTAGTGTTCTACAGAAATTACCAGCAAAGCTAAAACTGGAGGGGGGTGCAAAGTCACCCCCAAAGTGTCTACTTTGGCATGGGTCAGAAAATCTATACTAGGAGGCAGCCAGCTTGTGTATCAAAACCCACGGCCCGGGAATCTACAAGATTTATACACTTACCTTCTTTTCCGGTGCAATGGCGCATGCGCGAGCCGTGGCCGCATCCCCACTATACCTTTAGCAGGGTGCGTCGCTCGCCTTATTCGAAGGGATGTCAGCGGATCGGAGCGCACTGATTGTACGAGTGGCCGTGCATGCACTGTAGGACGGGGTGAGTTTGTTTCGGCGACCTGGGGGGTTTCACACAGCGGGACACCCTCGTTCGGGGGGAGTATCAAGGACCAAAATCCATCTGGGTTTTGGTCCACTTTAAACTCAGGAGTAGGTGCCAAAGGAACAAGCTGTTCAGCCTAAAATACACCCCCTAGCTGCAATCTGCAATCATTTTTTTAGCATGGGTGAACAAATGTATATTCTAACAGTGCATGCGGAAGTTGGCACCTGTCATGCTAAATCCTGCTGAGAACACATTTACTTTAAATGTATCATGTAGAAAAGTGGAATTACAGCTCATCAAACTTACAACTGACATGTACTGTAGAAGGAAGTCCCTTGTCTTTAGACAACCCCCCACTAGCTTTGTTAGTCTACCCATTGAATTTCAAGAGCAGAACTGTGGATGGAATGCTGCGTCTGGCTGTAATCATAGCGCCACACACTGTTTGTGAGATTTTTTTTTATAACAAAAACTGAAAATAAAACACAAAAATGACAAACAAACAACAACACAAGTCTCCTTTTAAGACATTGATGCTAGGGTATAACTATCTTCCCAGCACATCTGCTAATCCCCTGAGTGGCATGCCAGGAACACTTGCTTCTGTATCAATGTGGTGCTGCAAATTGTTACATTTGTATTTGTGTATTCCACACTGTGAGGATAATGATAAAGCATTGTGATCCAGTATGATTATAGATCACAAGCTGTCAGAATAATAAATTAAAACACACTGCAAATAAGAAGCACATTACAGGCAGCCATTTACTAATACACATTCCTACCAGATTAGCTGATGCACACTACGGTCCTGATTCAGCCCTGAACGTTGCCACGCAGGTGATTAGATGACAAGTTCTGCATGTCAAGGGACCGTGTTTACTGTTTATTATGTGGATGGTAATAAAAACTGTCTGCAATCAAGAAAGAATATGATACAGACTGCATTTTTTAAATGGAAGGGGGGATAGTTTTAAAGAATCTTGGTTGCCTGAAGTGTTTTGTCAGTTATTTGTTCAGTAAGATGCTTTTACACACTTTGGCCCTTATTCATCAAGCGATAGCGCCAGGTAGTGTCTGACGAGCGCCAGGTAGCGGCAGCTAACAGCGACTACCGACTCAAGTACGCCCGGCGGCGGTCGCAATGACGCATTTATCAAGCAAAATGAGGCTAGCGCCGGCGAGAGCGACGGCTAGCGCGGCATTCATCATGAAGCCGCCTGGACCGAACAGCGCCGCTGCAAATTCCCTCACAGCGCCAGGTATGAGCTGTCGCTCCCTGGCAATGTCCAATGCATTTCAATGGAGCAATCTATAATTAATCATAATTAATTTGGATTATTTTTTTTTTTTATTTTTTTAATGTCAAAAAATCGGAGAACACTTCTGCAATGTTAGGATATATTTTTAAGTCAAAAAACCAAAAAAAAAAAAATTGTGCAGAATTGATCTAACAGGTCTGATATTAATGTATTCATATTACAAAATGATTCTAAAAACATGTATAATGTTACATTCCAAAAATATGGTTGTTTAGGGGTTAAAAACTAGTTAATACAGATCGGCGCCAGCGCTCTGGGGTTTAAACAAGGAATGGACAGCGACAGCACATTCGGAGCGTGATTTTTTGATGAATATGAAGCTAGCCGTTCGCTCTGGCCATTCGTTGTCAGGCGCTCACATACAACGCTGGACCTGTGAAACAGCGACTCCCCAGCCCGTATTCAACATTACCGCACACCGACTGAGTCGCTGTCATCAAGCTAACGCCGGCCAAGCACAGCGAATACTGGCTGGCGCTGAAAAAATCACGCTACAGTCGCTCATCTGTCGCTACCTGGCGCTATTGATGAATCGGCCTCCCCATATTGTGCAACTAAATTGCACAGAGTGGCATTTCATAATTTCCTCTGGCGGGCCCTAAAAATGACTTTCTATAATGAACTACATGAATGATTCCCTCTGGTGGGCCCCAGGATGATTTCCTCTGATGGGCCTCCAGAATGGTTTCTCGAGTGGGTCCAAAGAATGATTCCTCTGGTGAACCCCAAGATAGGATTCCACTGGTGTCCTTTGGTAGGCCCAAAGTGCTCTAGTCCAACACTGCTGGTGATTGCCTAATTTGAAACAAAGGAGGGGTGGCAGCTGCTCAGACCATTTTATAACTAACTTGGAGATGCACGTTAGCAGGGCAATTAGGATACAAAAGTCTTAAAGGAGCCACAGCACTCAAACCAGTTAGCTTGCTGACCAACCTACAATCTGTCTCTAAACTTGGTTAAAAACAGAGGCTCGGTCACACACATCTGCAGAAGTATGCTTAAGCTGCACCACCAGCGCCAAGGTGCCTCTGTGCAAACCTCAAGTGCAAGCCATGGGGTGGAAGGGTCAAAGACCTTGCAATACAGCCTAGACCTAGGTTTAGGGCAACCTCAGGTAAGCCTGCTCCCAATTTATCTATTGCACTGTATGTCCCAAATGGGGTTCTCAGAGATTAGAGTTAGGACTGCACCTCACAGGGGCACCTTGGCGCTGGTGGTACAGCTTAAGCATACTTCTGCAGATGTGTGTGACCGAGCTCTCTGTTTTTAACCAAGTTTAGAGACAGATTGTAGGTTGGTCAGCAAGCTAACTGGTTTGAGTGCTGTGGCTCCTTTAAGACTGATTGCCTAATTTGACCACTGTGGGATTCAGGTACTAGTTGAGCGCCCCCCTGAAGGGTTAATTCTCTTACTCTCTCTTTCTTTTACATCATTTCAGCCATCTTGCTGCTTTAATATATTTAGACTTTAGATATATTTAGACTAGTTTTACCTTAAGCTTTGTGGTGGACGTGTCATTCTGAGGCTTGCTACAGGGAGAGCATTCCATGCACCCAAGGTTAAAATAAGTAACTCCCCAACTCCCTAAACTGCAAGATAACATTATTCTGTGTTATGTCAAAATTATGTTTCTCACAAAGGGAGGGGCAAGCTAAAGCTCTCATTGGTCTTTAAAGGATACATCCTTCCTTCAATAAAGACAGAGTCATGTGTTGATTTGTCCCGCTGTGCATTCTCCAACCGGTTGTTAGAGTGAACAATAAAGAGGTTGAGTCAGAGAGGCCAGGCAAGACTTATCCGGGGGGTGCGAGCTGCCACCCAATACCCCCCCCCCCCCCCACACCCAGGGGAGCAGGGTTTCTTAACATTTTTTTAATTCCACTTTTTTTTACTTTCATTTCAACTACCACTTCCCATTTTCCATTTATTTCAAGTACCACCTTACTTACCCCAATACTAAAGTTCAGGTAGGGCCGAGGTCTTCTTTAAAAAGGTGTGTACTTCACCTGGCCCATGGCACAAGCTCTTCTTTCAGCAATGCCATTATCACAACATTGAGTACCTCCAGATGATAGCATGAGTACAACCAGTGGACTAGTACCACTGATTGGGAGACAATGCTTTCAGCTCTAGGTCCAGTTTTAGTCCACTCTAAAGCTCATCAGATTTAATCCTGCTCAATGCCTGAAGCAGCGCTGGGCTTGCTGCCTAAAGCTGGCATAACAAAAAGACATGAGTAGTAAAAATGGGTATATAAAATATATTGAATCACATAATCATTACATTCAGGAAACACAATGCACTTTCATTCAATAAATTCAACTTTCATTAAATCATCTATTTTTTGACCTAATGGGCTTGCATGTGCAATAGAAAAATGTTCCTATGTTATTTGAAAAGTAAGGAATAACAGCGGTCTAAGGGGAATTCAAACACATTAAAAATAAACCTCTCCAAATGTGTTTCAATTCCCCATCGGCTGGTGTTATTTCCAAACTTGAAAAATAAATTATCTACCTCATTTCAAGTGCCCCCATCACTGGCACAAGGGAAAAATACATGTTTCCACTTTATTGGGAGTTATTCAAATGGTTTTCTCAGGCAGCACACAATAAAGTAAAAATCTAAATTCCCAGCACAGGTGATGAGACAAACGCATGAGAAAAAGTCCCTTACCAGGGACTAGGCTAATTAGCTCTCAGTGGGGGAATGAAAGACTTCCCCCCCCTCACTCATCCTGTACAGAATAAACCAAGTTGCTGGTGCACACTTACTAGTTTTGCGTGGGTGCCATGTCAGCGGTGGCTCCGCTGTGAATCCAATCTGTACAAATGACCAGCACTCCGTTATATAATTCCACCAAGTGTATCATAGAAAGACAAATGTGGTATGAAACATCCATCACAAAGTGTCCAAAGTCCATATTAGGTCAAATGGTTTATAAGGACCTCCCTCTTGGCACATGTCTGTTTGTCTGTCCCTGATGAAGGGGGCTGCTCCCCCGAAATGTTGGAATTCAGGACACTGCTTACCATTTGACCTAATATGGACTTTGGACACTTTGTGATGGATGTTTCATACCACATTTGTCTTTCTATGATACACTTGGTGGAATTATATAACGGAGTGCTGGTCATTTGTACTCACCCATCCTGTGGTGCAGCTGCTACTCCACTCCCATTGTGCCATGCTGTGCTCCTACCACAGCAGCAGGCAGTGTCCCCTTATGAGTGAGCCTAATATGAGGGGGGTGAGGGACCTGGTGTATGGCTGACACCACTACGATTGGCCTTGACCCCTCTTCCGAAAGAGGATGGCTGAGATAAAAGCCCCCACCCCAGCAGACACAATGGACCTAGCACCAAGATCGATCGCCCTGTTTGCCCACCCCTACAAACTGTCCTGGTTCATGAACAGACAGTCTAACTCCACGTAGCATCCGACTTTCAGAGTTAGAGTGGAAGTCCAGTCTCACTCGCATGCCGCAACATTATCAGCACTCCTGCAGTAGTCACATGCTAGACTGGACTTTTATTTTAACTTCCCTCAAGGGGTTCACAATCACACAAGTACTAAAGTGTGTTCAGCTGGGTTTTGAAATGGAAAATGCAAAATTTTACTGCAGAAAGTTCTCCCCAAAACTGAATTATTTTGCATAATAAAAACATATATTTGTCTGCAGTTAATGTGGTATGTGCTCTCCTGCTGCCAGTTCCATTAACTTCTATTGAAATTGTGAGGCTCCAGTATTCCCTTACAAAGACATGCTGCATGAGGATTTCTCCCCCTTTCCCGTCTTAAAGACTTGTAAGGGTTAAGAAAAAGAAGAAGCCCATGGCAGGGGGAGAAATCACATGGGATAGCAGGAGACTTGCTATTTCAACGGAAGCTAAGCAGTCATAGAGAGCTTGCAGCTAGAGATAAGACTTTATATTACCCAAAGTGTGACAGTTGTCAAGTCAATTTGTGACTGGATATCCACTTTAAAGCAGACCAAACCCACTGAACTTGTGAAATACAAATGGCCAAAGCCCCTGACGATACTCCTCCTTAGGATGTAGAAATAGAAATGGATATTTTTGCTTTTCAAATAGTCCTCGAACACTTTTTATTTGCTGTTACTCTTTGTACGATAGCAGGAGATCAATCATTGAACAGGTGTGGTAATGACATCATTGCCACATACAACGGTGGCAATGAATGGAGGAGGCGGAGCTTTACATCTAAAACAGGCGCCATTATCCGGGATAAGAGTGAAACAGAAGCAGTGAAAATTGGCAGAAGTTCACTTCACTGGGGGAGCAATTCAGGGGATGGTAGTTAAACATGTGGGTCTGCTTTAAAGTGGACCAACACCCTCCACTGATCGGCCCGGGAATCTATAAGATTCCCGGACCGATCAGTCCCCTGACTGCGGGGCACCCCGATCTGTGGTGTGTGAAACACCACAGAAATCCCTAAATCCCTACCTGCTCCTCGATCCAGCAGTGCCCGCCGCCGCCTCCCGCGCGTCCCTCTAGCAGGACGTGCACCCACTCACAAACGGCCGGCGCGGGCGCGCGCCCTGTAAGTGTGACGTGCGGGAGGCGGCGGCGGGCGCGCTCTCTTGTCCGTCGCTGCCTCCCGCTTGTCCGTCGGCGGGGACTGGCAGCAGCGGCGGGGCTTTCTGGGGGGTTTCACACAGCGATCGGGGTGCCCCACCGAAGTGGACCAAAACCCAGGATAGTCAAAATCCTGGGTGTTGGTCCACTTTAAGTTCCTCCATGAGCTGCCTGTAGTTGGTCCCTAGCATGGTCTAGGCACCTGGATGGCTGGCAGTTTGGGCTGCTTCCATACACACTATCCTGCACACAGACTAGGTTCCTTCCACTTTTAGGACAATTACATTGCTGAGCTGGTTCTAATCATTTTGAGCTCACCCAGCTATAAACATTGTACTAACATTAACATAGGAGGCAAATGACCATAGTTCCATAGTCCAGTAGTCCTTAACCTTTTTTATGCCAAATAGTTCCCAGCAATAAGCAGTTACAACCCAGTAACCCCACGGAGGAGATCAATTATTAATGTAACCAAAATAAGTAGGTCACCAGCCTTGTAGCACTTTTTAAAGCATCTGAAAAATAATATTTTACTGTTAAAATAAAATGCCAGACCCATGTAAACCCTCCTGTGGTACATCCCTGAACGTTGCTGGGTACCTTCAGGGATATTCGTAATTCCGGTTCAACAGTGCTAAAATCTATTGCTACTACATGACCACCAGCCTCTAACGCTAAATTAGGGGTCCCCAACTAGTCTTACCCATCATATGCACATTAAGCCCCTTATAATGTGAGATTTTAGTGCACATCTGGAGCATCTGTCATTGTGCAAGCCGGCCGCTACTGTTTTTTCACATGCATCTCATGTATTATTTACAGTCTGAAACATAAGGGCTTCACTGCAGGAGTGTTTTACAGGTGTTACCAGGTCACACTGCGAAGCAAAAATACAAACCTAGCCTTGCTAATGATGAGAAGCCCTAAGCGGCTCTTTCATCACTTTACGTCCTCATGCTGATTTTCACACGCTGATCTTCTTGTGATGATATTTTTTTCTTTCATTTTTCCTTTTTTATTTTATTGCTAATCCCCCCTCCCTCCCATTTCTAACTCTGAACGGAAAGTCATCCCGCATCACTAGGTATACCTATTATCAGTCCAACACCTCAAAAAAAAAACACAAGGTGATCTATCAAAAAAAGTGACAAGGGTGATCAATCACATGCTGAGGCCCAGTAATGTTCTTTTTAGAGAGCTAGCCATGCAAATTTCCTACACATTTTAAATGGATAATTTTGAACTTCCAGGCACCTGACAAGAAGAAATCCCCGGGGAAATATGTGGCCTCAGGTAGCAGCCTCTTTCCATGGAGCTATACACATAATGCAACACAGCAGAAAGCACAGGGGAACGAGGAAACTGTGTTACAAAATTGCAGAGTGAAGCAATTTACCACAAAGCTGGCACTAAGCAGGAAACAGAGTTGGAATATTTCTATGTGCTTTCATACACCAGGTGGCTGAAATTGTAGGTAGTGCAGGGTAGTGATTGGTACTCCTAAGAAACGTTCTACATGAGCTCATTCAATAGACATTCAGACTGGCAAATGTCACTCAGGCTGGATATAGAAGAGGCAGGTTTGGTGACGGTATTTCCTGGAAGTTAATTGCTGTCTACAAACCAAAGGCTAAGGGGAGAGATAGTGCCGGGACTCCCTCATAAGGAACCTTTTATACCCCAGAGGTGGAGCCTTTGTAGATTCCCCCCCTTGGTACTAATGACGTCCCTGGCGAGAAGGATCATGGAGGGAAATTCGCCAGGAGACCCCCTTCATGTCCTTCCCTCCAGTGATGTCATTAGTAGAGATGAGCGAACTTCTTGAAAGTTCGATTTGGCGATTCGCCGAATTTCCCCAAGAAATTCGGGTTCGCCCGAATCGAACTTTCACGAATCGCTCATCTGAAAAAAAAAATGCCGGCATGGTGGGAGCGGGCAGGCCGGCTACGCTGTCAGCGGGCGGCGGAAGCCAGCATTTTTTTAAAAAGCAAACACTTACCTGCATGGTCGGAGCGTGGAGGCCGGCGCCGCTCTCAGGCGCCCTCTGATGACGCGCCCTCTGATGACGCGTCCTCTGATGACAGCTGAGAGCGGCGCCGGCCTGCCCGCTCCCACCATGCCGGCATTTTTTTTTTTTTATTTCAGGGAAAATTCGATCGGCATGAACCAAAAAAAATTCAGGTTCGTGCCGAATCGAATTTTCCCTGAAATTCGGAGCGAATTCCGGTTCGTCCGAACCGGTTCGCTCATCCCTAGTCATTAGCACAAAGGCTCCACCTCTGGGGAATAAAACGTTCCATCCAAGGAGGGCCAGGCACTAGCTTGGCGGGCAGCCACGGAAGAAGGATGGGCGACTGGCTATCTTCATGTTTCCCAGCCTCTGTATTTTACTTATAAACCTGAGAGGTGGAAATATCTTCACTCCTCTTGCATCAAACGAGTGGGAAACACCATGAGCATAGTTTGCTTTTTTACATCTTCTTATCTCTCTGTGCTTCAGATTTCAGTTAGCATTTCACTAGCAGTAAAAGCAAAAAAGTTCATGACCGATATGCAGCTATACAAAAACACTCTCTCCTGCTTTCACAGACCTTCAGGTAACAATCCCAGCTTTTTTCGCCTAGCACCAGGCATGGAGATGATGTGGAATATATTTGCAGATGCTGCCATCCAGGACTGCATGAGAGCAGCCATTTTGCTAAACTTTTTACACACTTGAGAGACCTGCATACACATAAGCATAGCGGGGGGGGGGGGGGTGTCCGAAGGCAGCAGCAGCCCACACCAACCTTAGAGAAGTAAAACATAATTCAGACTGAAGATGAATAACATAATCATATTAGCTGTAGTCACTAGTGACGTCATATTAGAAAGCTGTCACACAGACTACCAAACTGTTAATTAAACAAATCAATTTTATTTTTGACAAAAATATCCCTTAAAAAATGAATATAGATCAAAATAGGGTGGCAATTAATAATCAAAGGATGAATGTAGAACTAACAAATACCAATTAATTATTAACTACAAAGTACAAAGTCTAATAAGCATTAACCAAACACATAATAAGTGCTATCGTGCTGTAAACATATGCAATATAAAATAAAAATGTGAAAGGGGTTTATACACACTTAAATCAAACAAACAAAATAAATAACCACATAGGGGACTTACAATTTAATCTAAATAAACTGTATAAACAGCCACTGGTGTAGAGCCCCCCCCCCCCCCCCCCACACACACACACACGTCCTGCAGCGCAAGTGCAGGCGACACTTGATACGGGCAGGCTGATTCATCACTAACGCCAGGTAGCGACAGATGAGGCATTTTCAGAGCGCCCGCTAGTAGTCGCAGTGCTCGGCCGTGGGTCGCTAGTTTATAGTGACTCAGTCGCTGTGCAGTAATGTTGAATACATTGTGGGGAGTCGCTATATGAGCAGTACAGCGCTGTATGGGAGCGCATGTTAGCGACTGGTCATAGCGATCGACTCACACCATATTCAGGAAAAAAACGCCTCACACAACTCTGGCGCAGAAAAATGCTTCTCTGAAGCCCAGAGCGCCGGAGGCTGTGTGTTTAAAGTGTGATTTTCAGCATCTATCAACTAGTAACAAAGCGAAAACATATGGAATTACATTGTAACAACATTGTAACATGAACACTTTAATGCCAGACCTGTAATGTCATTTCTGAAGTAATATATAAAAAAAAGAAAAAAATGGGCAAAAACTGCTAATTCAATGCCAGGAGAGGTCACAACATTATTTGAGATTTTTAGAAAAAAACAAAAAAATAAAAACCCCGTTTAAAGAGAAGAAAAGGATCGTCCATTGAAATGTATGGGAGAGTGACAGGTAGCGTCATACCTGGCGCTGTGCAAGGCTGAACGCCGGCGCTGTTCGCTGAGGCTGTGAAAATGATGAATTGGACGCTACATGGCGTTATCCCAGTCGCTAAACAGATTCTGCTTGATAAATGTGTAATTGCGTGCCGTGTCCGGCGTTCACCAGTCGCTACCTGTCGCTACCTCTCATTAACCAGCCACCGGACGCTATCCCTTCTTAAATTAGGCCCTTAGAGAAGTATATGCCTCAGAAAAACAGGGCAGCAACTGGTGGAAAGGAGTGTTGTATGTGTGAAGGAAGCTATGGGGGTTGTTCATGAAGGTCTAGCGCCTCTAATGCCTCGTAGCGGCAGGCAGCGTCTGGTGAATGCTGGGCTCTGTACGCAAAACCACATATATGAAAGCGAATCTGGTGAGCACCTCTAATAGCACCATGTAGCCTCCGAATTATCATTACAGGTGGCTCAGCTTATAGCGCCGGCGCTCTAGCTTCCAGAGCACCAGGTATTACCTGACGCTACCTGTCGCTCTCCCATACATTTCAATGGATGTTTCTTTTCTTCTGTTTATGTCTTCTGTTTTCTTCTGTTCATATGTGTAATTGTGTGACTTCTCCTGGCCTAGAAAAAGTCATTTTTGAAAACTTTTTTGATTTTTTTTGTTTTTTATGCAGAATTGTCATTACAGGTCTGGCACTAAAGTGTTAATGTCACAATGTTATAACAATGTAATTCCATGTGTTTTCGCTTTGTTACTGGTGGATATGTGTTTAAAAACAGACTTTAATCACACAGCATCTGGCGCTCTATGCTATAGCGACCAGATTTAGAGCACCGGCGCTGTGTGTTTAGTTTTTGGTGTGAGTCGCTGAGAGTCGGTCGCACTAAGCTGGCGCTACCTTTCGCACCCTGCAACGCTGTACTCGTCGAACATACATCACATTCATCAATGCGGGCCACGTTACTAGAGCGACCGAGATGCTCTGTTACATCGGCCGATACCCGCACACGAGCGTCTATTAGCGGTCGCTCTTAGCGCCACTATCCAGGCACTCATCTGCCGATACCGTGTGTTAGTAATGAATAAGCCTCCACGTTGAAGCAACGTCTCTAGGCGCTCTCTGCTCTGAGCAATGATACATCTTTACAACTGATAGCTTTCTACTTCTGGCTAGTGATACAGAATGATTGCAAAGAGATTTAAGGCAACTTTGACTCTAGGACTGGGTTTCTCAGAAGCAGGGCTGTCAGCTATGTAGCATGATGACCACACCCATGCAGTTGAGGAGCGCAGCATCTGCATGGTATTCTGCAACAATGCATGGGGCTAAGCCCTCTCAAATTTCAAGTCACTGATTGCTTTAGGGGAGCAATTTACTAAGGCCCTTATTTATGAAGGAATAGCAACAGGTAGCGACTGGTGAGTGGCCGGTAATGACGGGCCCCGCCACGAGAACGCCGGCTCCCCACCACAATCACACATTTATCAAGCCAATCTTGCTTAGCGACTGAGATAGCGCCAGATAGCCACTCATTCATCATTATTCCAGCCTCAGCCCACAGCGCCAGCGTTCGACCTTGAACAGCGACAGGTATGACCTCTCGCTACCTGGCGCTCTCCAATGCATTTCAATGGAACAATCTTTAAATATTCATAATTAATTGTTATGAATTTTTTTTTATTTTTTTTTTAAATGTGAAAAATTCTGTGACCACTTCTGCCATTTTAGATAATTTTTTTAAGGTAAAAAAAAAAAAAAAATGTACAGAATTGATATTACAGGTCTGATATTAATGTATTCATATTACAACATTATTTAAAAAACTTGTTTTTTTTGGTTTCCTAAAAAATGGTTGTTTGGGGGTTAAAAAACTACTTTTAACCCATCGCCACCAGCGCTCTGGGGTTTAAACATGCATTTCACAGCGCGAGAATTTTTTGAGCGTGAACTTTTTGCTGAATATGGTGGGAGCCGGTCGCTAGGGCCAGTCGCTATCATGCGCTCCCATACAGCGCGGAACCCGCGAATCCTCACCCAATATTCAACATTACGGCAAACCAACCGAGTCGCTATCAACTACCAAACAACAGCCAAGCACAGCGACTACTAGCGGGCGCTCTGAAAATGCCGCTACAGTCGCTCAACTGTCGCTACCTATTAATGAATCGGCCTCCCCGTTTTGATTTTTCGGACGTGTGGTCTGTTTTAAAAGTCAGTGTAGAAATGACTACATCTGTAAACCTCATAGAAATAAAAAAAGACATTACTATTCAGTAGGTTTACAAGACGCCAAAGCTAAGTTGCGGCTTTAGGAACATTCATCCGGCTTCCTCTATTTTAATTACCGCATTTTAAGTAGAAAATAAATTTGCTAAGCAAGCAAAGTCATAAACTAGGATTTATGTATACACTTTATTAATTGATTTTCCATAAAAAGTAACAGTCTAACTGTCTCATAATATTATTTTACAACACCCAGGAAAAGCCATGCGTGCGTTTTCCATGTTTGCCATTCGCCGGGGCTCTGTCAATGAGCTCTTAGTGAATAGTGCTGCGAGCTGCAGCCGTAATGGTTTCATAATTTTCTATAATGAAGAGCGGGAGATGTTTACTGTAAAACCGATTATTGACAAGGTTGATAATGAATAGTGGAGCCATAGGCATATGAATGTGCTGCCATATTTAGTTAAACTCTTAAATAAATAATGACAAGATATGTTTAAATATTCATATCACCATCAATTAGAAAGCTATAATCTATCACACAGACATTAGCTTCTCCAGATTCCGATTCGCTTTGCCATCCCTTTTCCTGTTATCCTGTGTATTATTAACTGACAGAAGTCTATAAAGATCACCCCTCCGTCCAGACGAGACAAGCAGCTTCTAGGTTACCTATGGTGGCTCAAAAGATCTTAAAGAGACAGGTAAGCCCAATGGCAGTAATAAGACAGCAAGGAGAGAACCTAACCACGGGCAGGCCGATTCATTAATAGCGCCAGGTAGCGACAGATGAGCAACAGTAGCGTTATTTTCACAGCGCCCGCTAGTATTCGCTGTGCTTGGCCGTTGTTCGGCTGTTGACAGCGACTCAGTCGGTGTGCGGTAATGTTGAATACGGGGTTAGGAGTCGCTGTTTGACAGGTTCCGCACTGTATGGGAGCGCATGACAGCGAACGGCCATAGCGAACGGCTCCCAGGATATTCATTAACAAATCACGCTCCAAAAATTCTCGCGCTGTAAAATGCATGTTTAAACCCCAGAGCGCTGGCGGCGATGGGTTAAAAGTAGTTTTTTAACCCCCAAACAACCATATTTTTAGAAAAAAAAAAAACATGTTTTTCAAAACATTTTGTAATATGAATACATTAATATCAGACCTGTAATATCAATTCTGCACAATTTTTTTTTTTTAACTTTAAAAAAATATCTAACATTGCAGAAGTGGTCACAGATTTTTTGACATTAAAAAAAAAAAAAAAAAAAAAAAACATTAATAGCAATTAATTATGAATATTTAAAGATTGTTCCATTGAAATGCATTGGAGAGCGCCAGGTAGCGAGAGGTCATACCTGTCGCTGTTCAAGGTCGCTCGCTGGCGCTGTGGGCTGAGGCTGGAATAATGATGAATGATTCGCTATCTGGCGCTCTGTCAGTCGCTAAGCAGGATCGGCTTGATAAATGTGTGATTGCGGAGGGGAGCCGGCGTTCTCGTGGCGCTGAGCGTCATTACCGTTCGCTCACCATTCACTACCTGGCGCTATCCCTTGTTAAATAAGGGCCTGTGCTGCCTAAGGCAAACTTAAACCGGACCAACAGCCTGGCACAGTTGGAAAAGAAAGTTAGCGGCTTCCTCTCCCAACATCTCAGCCATGCTGCTGCCTGGATTTAACTGACATAACTGAAAATGCACAGTAACAGGAAGCCCAGCAGCACTTCCTGTTTGCAGGTGGCCTGCAAATGCATGAGCCGCCATTTTGTTTCTAAAATTTACTACAGCAGGTTAGAAAAAGGTAAATTAATTTTATGTGTAGCAATCTAAATTCCCCCGGGGAGGTATGCATATGAGCACTGTTTGTTGGGTTGGTCTGGTTTAAAGCAAGAATAAAAGAATAGCAGAACAAACAGGTGAATGAAAGAAACAAAGAAAAAATGGAAAGAAAGTAAGAGATAGAATACAAGGAAAGAAACAAAGAATAGAAGGGCTGACAGAAATATCAGAAGGAAAGAGGAAAAAAGGAATGACATAAACAATAGATGGAAGAAAGAAACAAAGAATAGATAGAAAGTAAAAGAAAGGACAGAAAGAAAGAAACAAAGAATAGAAGTACTAACAAAGATATTAGAAGGAAAGAAGAAAAACATAAGGAATGGTAAAAAGAACAGACGAAAGAATAAAACAAAGAATAGATTGAAAGGATGAAAAGAATAGAGTAAAAGAATAGTAGGAATGACCAGCTTGCTCATGGCTGACAGTCCTCAGTCCTGGTAACTACACAGCCCTGCATCCTGAGGGGCTGCCCAGCATAGAGGGAATAATGTGGGCCCTCCTAAGATGCAGGGGCCCTGTCACCTGTCCAGGTAAGCCTAGTGCTGAAGCCTGCCCTGAGTGAGACCATCTGTCAAGACTTGGAAAGGACAGAAATCGGCTGCATGTCCAGTTGTGTACTGCTAATGTGATCTTGTGCCAAGATGTTTAATAAAGAGGAACTCTGCCTCGGCCATACCAGGAGTCAAGCCTCTATATCTGTACAGACACAGGTGGGCCCATACACCAACCCTGCCCAAGAAGAACCTGGTACCTGCCATCTCACCATACACCTGGTGTGGGGAGGTAACATATACCTGCTCAGTGGATTTCTAAATGTTAGTGCTCAAGCCCATTATTTTCTATAACAGGTGTTGGTCCTGCAGACATCTAATCAAAACAAGCTCGGAGGGGCATCCAGAATATTGGAGTCCCCCCCCACCGCACATAACCCCCCCATAATGCTCGTATTCCTCATATTCCTCATCTTCACTACGAGCCAGTGCCAGTGCCAGGAAAAGAGTCCTGCAATTAGCCACCGACGTGCACGTGGGCCACTGTCGAGTCCTCAGCGCCGGCCACCAGAACGACCCCTCCCTTGACCGCCCACCAGCCAATCGCAGGACTCCCGATGCTTGTAGCAAAGGTGAGGATTACAGGCGTTCTGGGTGGTTATGTGCGGGGGGGGGGGGATTCCAGCATTCTGATTACCCCAAGTTTTTTGATTAGCTATCTGTGGGACCAACACCTGTTAAAGAAAAGATGGATGTTGGTCTGGTTTAAAGTGGCCTGCAATGCGATCTCCGTGAGGTAAGTGTCATCTATTTCATCTTTTGTATATAAATGTTCATATCCAATTGATTATTTACCTATGATTAAGGACCAAACGGCGTCCGAAACGCGTAAGATTGCTGTTGGGACTTGACTTTTTGCATTTTACCGCTGTTTTTGTAATTGACTATTTTTATGAGGACATTATTAAATTAAAATCCTCGAGTATATGGGGCATGGGATGCCCTGGTCATTGCACCCACTGCAGCCTAGTTTACCAGTGTGCACCCAATTTTCCTTTTTCTTCTGGTTTAAAGTGGACCTTCACCCTGAATAAGAGCCTATCTTATATGTTTCCCACACCCTGTACATACAGATTGCTCACATTAAAAATCATCCTACCTGCATCTACTGCATTTTATGAGCCTTTAAACACCCAACATGGTGGCTCATGGAGCATCAGGCAGCCTGCAAACAGGAAGTGTCTTCTGATTGTGCTTCTATGCATTCTGGGATTGCTGTCCTTTCCCTGACCCCAGCTCTGCTCTGTCTGCTCTGTCTGAAGCAAGAAGGGTTTGGGCTTTTTATTAAATCATGCTGAAGGTCCAGTTTAAAGAGGAATATCGGACATAACATAAAAAGGGGCGGATCCCCCCCCCCATGGGCCCCTACTTACCTTTTGGATATTGTCGTAGCAGGCAGCTGCGAAATCAGGCTACTTCAGGGCCCGATCCTCACCCCCTCATCCGCTGTAAATGACAAGCATGGCCATGTTCTTTAATTTCCCATGGCAAAGTCTCGCAGGATTGCGGGTGGCTCCATTGCATCTCATTCATGGGCACTGTGCTGGCCCACGGTGCCTAATGGAATGCTAGATGGGGCAACCCGTTGGAAGGTCGCCCGGAAACTGAGGGACCCAGAAGATGGATCCCCCGGTGAGGTGAGTAATTAAGGGGGGGGGGCAGCAGATTGGTGAGGCTTGAAGGAGGTTTTAACCTCCCCCCGATGTTCCTCTTTAAGGTTTTGCTTTTAGTATCGGAGCAGAATCATTTCAGTGCTAACCATTACTATAATTAGTGGCTATTATTAAAAGTCCCTACTAACAGCTGTCATCATGTTCATGCCATTCTGCCATGCTGGCTCATATTGGAAACACAAAAGTCACATACTAGTGCTTCTGTTTTTTAATAGCAGATTTGATAAATTGTAGGATTAGGAACATATTCTTAGATGTGTCAAATACTCTATCTGTGTGCATAACTCTGTCTCTCTCTCTCTATCTCTGCGCTAAAAACTGCAGTTCATCAGGATTACTATAATAAATCTTATAATAATTGTAGAAACAACTTTAGAACAAATTGTACCCAGCAAGTTTAAGGCCTCTCTATTGTTTTATCCACATCAAACGCTGAAGGCTTAGCCACGAGCTAAGAAATCAAAGCTTTTCATGCTGGCCCTACAAAGCTTCTTTGGATGTCAATGACAAAGCAAGGTAACAGCCTCACTTCAGCCCATCTTGCCGGGGACAGCATGATCCTATAGTTGCAAAATCGATAAAAATAAGCCGTTCTAACCCTCAATTTACCATTTTGACATTTTCACAATGGAGATCTGAAATTTTTTTACAAAATCATTATAACATGTGGAAACATTCACTGCATGAAGCATACGCTGGGGTGGCCATATTGGCTAAAGACACCTGATGGGATTGATTTTTATGAGTAAAATAGGAGCAATGCATATAAAAGTGAGAAGTTTTAAGTTGTTTTACAGCCATGCCGTCACCTTTTGACATTTCACATACCTTTGCTTTCAAAAGCCTGGAACATTTTTTTGCATATTTTCTTTTATTTAAAGCGGACCAAAACCCACGAACTTGTGAAATACATTTGGCAAAAGCCCCTGCCGATACTCCCTTCTTAGGGTGTCACTTTTTGAATCGTCCTGGAACGTGGAGGCTGATTCACTACTAACGCCAGGTATCGGCAGATGAGCGTCTGTATAGCGGCGCTTAGAGCGACCGCTAGTAGGCACTGTAAGCGTGTATCGGGTGCTGTAACAGAGCTCCTCAGTCGCTGTAGTAACCTGGCTCGCATAGATGAATGTGATGTATTTTAGGCACTGTAACAACAGTATAACACTGCAGTGAGCGAGGGGTAGCGCCAGCTCATTGCGACCGACTCTCAGGGCGCTCCACACCAGACCATCAAAAAGCACACACACAGTGTCGGCGCTCTTAATCTGGTCGCTATAGCATAGAGCACCAGACACAGTTTGATTAAAGTCTGTTTTTGAACACATATCCACCTGTAACAAAGCGAAAACTCATGGAATGACATTGTTGAAACATTGTGACATTAACACTTTAGAGCCAGACCTGTAATGACAATTCTGCATAAAAATATAAAAAGTCAAAAAAGAAACTAAAAGTGTTTGTTTGCAGCCAGGAGAGGTCACACAATGATTTGAGAAAAAAAATAAATAAAAAATGTCAAACACACTGTTTAAACACATGCAAATGAACGGCCATTGAAATGTATGGGAGAGCGACAGTAAGTGAAAGGTAATACCTGGCGCTCTGGAAGCTAGAGCACCGAATCTATACGCTGAGCGGCCTGTAATAATACATCGGACGCTACATGGCGCTGTTAGAGTTGCTCACCAGATTTGCTTTCATAAATGTGGTTTTGCGTACAGCGCCCGGCGTTCACCAGATTCTGCCTGCCGCTACGAGGCACTGCCTGGCGCTATCCCTTCTTAAATAACCTCCAAAGTTTTTTTACCTGTCCCTTGATGTGAGATGGCAGACAATCAGTCATTGCATAGGTGTGGCAATTACATCATAGCCGTACACAACAATGGCAATAAATGGAGGAGGCGGAGCTTTACAGCTAAAACAAGGGCCATTATCTGGGATTAGAGTGAAGCAGGAGCAATACAAATTGGCAAAAGGTACTCCTCGTGGGGGGGGGGGGCAATTCTAGGGATGCTAGTTAAAAATGTGGGCTTTGGTCCGCTTTAAAAGGTACATACTCTTCAAGCACTGATCATATAGTTATTCTACAGCAATTAGCCACGTGGCAGCAAGCACTTCTATGCATATAATAATACAGAAACAAGTTGGAGCTTCCGTTAACCCCCCACAGCTGCCACAGCCAGACCACAATTTCAAGTTTTTACAAGTCCAACATGTCAGTTTATGCCAATAACTTTGAAATGCTTCAACATATCTTCTGATTGTAAGAATGTTTAATCGAAACACATTGCAATTCATGTTAGTGGCAAATTTAGGTCAATATGATTTGCATCTATTTATGAAAGTACTTAAATGAATATTCATTACATTTTTTTAAAGATTTTCAATCTTTAGTGTTATGCCCTTAAAGAGGAACAACACACCTGATTTTCACTTTTCGAAGCATGGTTCCTCTCAGTGGAGGCATCCCAAATTGGGATGCCCCGCTGTGTTTATCTCCCCAGGTCGCCCAATTCACTTACCTTCCTGATGCTCCCACTGCGCAGACTCGGATGAGAACGAGCTCACTGATTGGCTATTCTGCACACACGCTTTCTATCGGCTTCCTTTGCCTCAGGTGATGGCTAAGCCGCCTGGACAGAGAGGCATCCAAATGGCGCCAAAGGGAGCTGAGTGCGCCACTGGCAGCATCCCCCACTCACCTCCTAGCCACCACGTGCCCTCGTCACCCATTTAGGCCGGTCGCAGGTGCACACACGGCTAGAGGTGAGCCATGATGCAGCTGCAGCACAGAGACTCAGCAAGGGCTCTGGGGCTCACCTCTTTCCGGTCCAATGGCACCTATGTCTGCTCTCCTCCAATCCGAACAACTCACTTGGCAGAATTCGATGAGCAGCTCTGATTATTGTTAATGCGGGTGGCACATCCCCTCCTGCCTCTCACTTCAGCTGCCTCGCTGAATATCTTCAGTTCAGCTGGCAGCTCTGATTGGAAGAAAGCCTGCGCATGCACAGTTGGACCGTGAAAAACGGAGTGATTACTGGCACCCTGGGGGTTTAACAAAGTGGGGTATCCCCATTCAGTATGCCCCAGGGGAAGGCCAGCGGCCACCGTGGAATCTTTTAGATTCCAGGGCTGGACCTAGTGGGTTTTGTTTCAATTAAATACCTGTATGTTATTTTTTAAGCTATGCTTAAAGGATAATCCCACTTTTCCATTGTTTCCATTATTGTGTGCCAAAATGATGTCCACAAGGTGCTAAGATTAGCTGTGATTTTTTTTTTTCTATTTGTTTGCAACTCTGTGTTATAAAAAACACTTTTCTCCAGCAACAATGTGTTTACCTGAAAAATGCACAGTGCATTTAAGTGGTGTGTTTTGTGTACATAGCAGACTTCCTGACTTGCTAACTAGAGATGAGCGAACTTCTTGAAAGTTCGATTCGGGCGATTCGCCGAATTTCCCCAAAAATTCGAGTTCGCCCGAATCGAACTTTCACGAATCGCTCATCTGCAAAAAAAAATGCCGGCATGGTGGGAGCGGGCAGGCCGGCTACGCTGTCAGCGGGCGGCGGCCCCCACGCTCCGGCGCCGCTCTCAGCTGTCATTAAAGGACGCGTCACCAGAGGGCGCGTCATCAGAGGGCGCCTGAGAGTGGCGCCGGCCTCCACGCTCCGACCATGCAGGTAAGTGTTTGCTTTTTAAACAAATGCCGGCATGGTGGGAGCGGGCAGGCCGGCTGCGCTGTCAGCGGGCCGGCTTCCACCGCCCGCTGATAGCGTAGCCGGCCTGCCCGCTCCCACCATGCCGGCATTTTTTTTTTTATTTCAGGGAAAATTCGATCGCCCCGAACCAAAAAAAAATTCGGAGCGAATTCCGGTTCGTCCGAAACGGTTCGCTCATCCCTATTGCTAACCACTGGATTACAGGTGAGGTAAGTGTTTTTTTTTATTTAACCTGCCCTGCTTTAGCGCTATCGAAAGGTGGCAGGTGCTTTCAAAACGGGCGGTCTGGCTGGAAATCAAGTTCAGTAAGGTTTATGTTCACTAGAGGCTGGACTGCTGCTTTAATTGCTGTCCATGGTCCTGAACCATTACTGCCAACGGCTCTGGGGAGATGCTGTCTATGATGCTGAAACAGCTGCACCAGCACCTTGCTAAACATTTCTGCTGGCCAAACTGCAAGAAATCTAACTGCTGACTAAACTAACAACAATAATATGTGCACTTGACAGGTGTGCAATATTTCACTTATGTTTGTTATCTAATACACATAAACAGTGATGTTAAAAAAATGAATGAAATGTATTTTGTTTACCATATTTTAGACATATGTATAATACATGTGTTTAGATCAATTATTGTCTACGACTTTATTAGTATTACTATACTATATATACAATTTTGGAGCCTTATTTAAGAAACCCTAACACCACATAGCATCAGATGAACGCCGGGCGCAGTATGTGAAAACCACATATATGAAAGTCTATATGGTGAGCGCCTCTAATAGTGTCATGTAGCGTCTCAGTGTAAATCAACGGCGATGTATATTCAGCAGCGCCACGTAGAACCTGTCGCTCAGTAGCGCTCTCCTATACACTTCAATTGTGTTTTATTTAGTTGTGTATGAATAGCGTTTTAATAAATTCGTTTTCTCAATTTTAGGCTCAAATTTTTAAGTGACCTTTCCTGCCCAGCAACCAAACAGTTTTATTGTTATACTTAGAAATTTTTCATATGTAAGGTTCGCCATTGCAGTGTCATTGTTACAGTGTCTAAACAATGTCATTCCATGTGTTTTCGCTCTGGTGCTGCTGTATATGTGTTGAGAAACAGACTTTTTTCATATAGCGCCTGGTGCTCGTCACTAGAGCGCCCAGTTTTATAGTGCCGGCGCTAGCTTTGTGTTTTTTTTTTTAAATATGGACTTTAGAGCTGAGTGTCGAACGCACTTAACTGGTGCTACCTATTGTTCGCTGCAGCGCTGTCCTGTTAAATGTAGAGTCGTCTTGGGCACTTTGACCTCAGGACGCTACATGAAACAATAGCAACATTGGTACGCTACATAGACGCACACATGGCAATGTGTGGCGCTAAATCAGCCTTTAAATGTATTTTATATAAACAAGAATGTTGAAAATATCCAGTGGACCTGGATGAGCCCCTGGAATTCACACACCATTGCTACTGGCATAGTAAAATGTATTGTGATTCTCAGGTCAATATTAACAGGGACTTACCAACCAAGACTTCAAGAACTTCTTCTCAGGGATTGGGTAACTATAACCAAATCTTTCAAACTACAGCAATAATGCAAAACCATTTACATTTGTATAACCTGAACAGTCGATAAGCCAAAGCCCGACTCCTCAATTTTATCAAGCACCTTCTCCAACTCCAGCTCCGACTCCAACACCTTCATAAATGGTCAAAGAATAGTAATACATTTCTTGTAGTAAAATGGAAACATTCGGATTTTCTCAGCATTATATAAGCAATATGGTGAATTATATAGAACATAATCATATTTATTAGAATACAAATTCTAAGTGTTGGTGCTAAGTGTGGCCATATAAGCAATGTGTATACTGATCATGGGCCACAATGAATAGGTTCAGATTATAAAATTTTTCAGTTTAAATAGTATAACAAAGATGTTCTACAACAATCAGAATCCTCACCATCTCCGCAAACTTTATACCACCCTATTACCACATTTATATCTAACAATCCCCACATGCTACCAATACACCTGCCTAACTTCTCCAGATATATGGATCCCATATTTATGGTCCATCCCCCCTTAATCCTAAATCTTATCCATGTTCTCAGTACTCAATATAAACACTACCAATGCTACACAATTAAATATAGAAAAAAAACTTTTAGATTTCACCCAGGGGTGCTGCTGCACTATCAATGTCACATGTTTCCTCCCAGCCAACACTGCCACCACTGTTTGGCAATGAGCCCCTCCTTTATCAGCAGGTCAGGGGCTACATCAGAAGGCTTTGAGGGCCACAGGTTGAGCATATGTGACTTAAAGGGTCTAAATAGCTGCTTTCTGCTTGCCCTATGCTGGCTGTCAGGGGTGGCCTCTTTCATTTACCAGTACTTTACATTCCCTGAAAGACCGTGCTGAACTTGCTGTTTTCTGGCTCCTCTTTCTCAGTCCCCAAAATGAATTCCTGTTGGAATAGACTGTCACACTGAAAAATGAATGGGCGATTCATGCTCTACTGATGAAGAGGCCCAGTAAAAGTGGGCAAGTTCATTAGAGCATAAAACAGGCTGATTTAAACCTTTGCCTGGCATGTCTCTCTATGTTTCCTGTCCAGGCAAAAACATAATAATGTCTATACTGACCTTTTCCCCCACAGCGCCTCCATCTGCAGACTTACCAATGAGGGAGAATGAGTGATTCCATTCGCCATCACTGGGCAGACATGGTGGTGTCTATTACTATGGCTTTACATCCCTAACACTCCTACTCTATTTACTGAAATGGAGAGGCCATGCTAAAGCCAGGTTTACTAAACCCGCTTTGGGATGACCCCTCTATCGCAATGAATGGAGTAGGCTTGTGGTAAACAAGGCTCCATGGAAACCTCCATGAGAAGCCACCGATACTGGCTCCACACTATTGGTAAGTATGAAGATTCCAGCACTGCATGAAGGAGCTTTGGAAGAACACTAAACATGAATGGAGGAGCTGCATGTGAGTATAGACTTTTTTGTGTTTCCGCCTTGACAAACCCTTTAAATTCCTGTAAGTTTCAACCATTGTAAATAAGGGCCTTGGGACATCATGCAGACACTGATAATAAGGGACAAAGGAGGTTGGAGAACTCATTAATTATTAACACTAGAACACCCACCTGCTGCTGCTTAACACTGATTGGTATAAATAAAGACCATAGTTTGAAAGACCATAAAATATATTTATGAATAATGTTTCTAAACGTTCTATGAAAGTTACATTCATTATACAATATTAGTAAAATATTTTCTTTTTTATGCTGGAGTTGGGTACGTACATTTATTTCCGACTCCAGACAAAAGTATCTTCAACTCACAACTCCCCCACCTTGTAGCACTCATGGCAAGGGTTCTACCCCAGTGTGCAGTGTTGGTGCACTATCTTCTGGAAGCGCCAGGGGCCAGTGTTATAGAGTTCTGCAGGGCGGAACTAAGATGGCAGCACATGGTTTACCACTAGCGTACTTTGCAAAGAGCACTTGAGGAAAAAAGGTGCTGATATCTTAGTTCCACCCTGAGAAACCTACAGCTCTGGCCCCTTAGTGCAGCCTGCAGACAGCGCACCCACACTGTATACTGCGTTAGCGCGTCGGGAAAAACTGGACTTCACTAAGCCCCACTGACAAAGATTAAGGGGACGCATACACAGCCTAGAACTCCAGTGAGACAACAGAACTGATTTGGGATTCCCATGTGTGTGTGACCCTCCTTCAATCAGCTTTAATTGCTGTGCATACTAATGAATGGCAAACAATGCTTAATTATTTCAATTATTATAGGTGTCTCTCCCTGGCTGCTGCCTCAGGCTGTGCACACAATGCCTGGGAGGCTGAACACATCAGATGTGGTGCAGCAGAGAGGTCTGCACATGCACCATGGGATCTAGGACCGAGGTAAGATTATGCCCAATCCTGGATGTTTAACACATTGGGATATCCCTGGGGAGACCTTTCACTAGTTCTTAGAATATTTTCAACTGTAGAGCCAGTTGTGGCTATTGGTCCTGTTTAATGCTGGGGGGCGCCTTTTTTGGGGGCCCACTACGAGTTTTGCTACAGGGCCCTGTGAAACCTATGTACGCCCCTGTCCTAGCTGATGAAAATGTAAATGATCTAAAGTCCTGAGTACTGCAAAAAAAATGTCTACATTCAAAACATATAGACCATAGACCGAAGGACTTAAACTTAAAACTTATCAGGAGAACTTAATCTGTACAGTCTGGAGGAAAGAAGGGAGAGGGGGGACATGATTGAGACCTTTAAATATGTGAAAGGATTGAAAAAGGTTCAGGAGGGAAGTGTTTTTAAGAAGAAGTTTAATGATAGAACAAGGGGGCACAACCTGAAGCTAGTCGGGGGGAAGATCAGGAGCAATGTTAGAAAATATTATTTTACAGAAAGAGTAGTAGATGCTTGGAACAAACTTCCAGCAGAGGTAGTTGAAAAATCAACAGTCACTGAATTTAAACATGCCTGGGATAAGCACACATCTATCCTAAGATAAAGAGAACATACAGTATACACATAAGGGCAGATTAGATGGACCGTATGGTCTCCTTCTGCCGTCAACCTTCTATGTTTTCTATGTTTTCTATGTACATAATGGTCCAGAATATGATCAATTCATCCTGGTTAAGTTCATATACTAACACCTAAACCATTACTTACTTGTACAGCAAGGGAAAAACTAACGGGAACTGAATTCAAACAAACCAAGTATGTATTAAATATCTTGAGCAAATATGCTATAAAGCAGTGTTCCCCAACTCTCTCCTTGAGATACACCAACAGGTCACGTTTTCCAGATCTCCCCACAGATGCACAGGTCAAGTAATAAATGCAGCAGCAGAACTACAGAGCTGCTATGTGGAGATCTACAAAACAAGACCTGTTCATGGTAGCTCTCTAGGAGAGGGTTAGGGAAAACTGCTATAAGTGCAAGCTATTTTAAATTGTCCTAACGCCACCAAGTGCTTCCTGGGTGCCATTGCTAGGGCAGCACGCCACTCCAAGCATATCGGCTTGTGTTTGTCTTACTGCACGGATAGGTTAATGTTGAGGAAAGCATACAATATCCCAAAAAATATATGTATAATTAAGGGTCAGAATAAGCATAAATAATAACTTGATGAAATCATCTGGAACCATAACATCCCACAAGTCACCACGGGAAGGAGAAATATGGGGCTCAAGACGGCAAGACTGAGAAATGTCAGGTCTGATGTGCATTAGTTTATGGCTTATGGATATGGGACATAGATTTAAATGTTAATTAGTGTAATTTTATCTTTTTCTAATTAAAGTTTAAAATTCCTCAGTTGAGTCAACATCATCAATGGGATTTAAACCTGCACATGCTGGCGGGGAGATACTTCTGCATTGGGATGCACCCCTGCAAGTAATGGTATATACAGGATACAGGAAAGATGAACATTGACAGGCAACAAAGACGAAGGTAGGGGGGATAGTGAAAACTTGGGGCACCATGACTCTTCCTGATTGCTTCGCTTGTGTGCCTCTGTGCAAAATCCAGAATGTGATGGTGTGTGCCATTAACCATTTCTTCCCATCAGCGCATGATTGGGAAGTCAAGTATTGTAAGCGTTTTGGGAGGAACAGTTCACTGAATTCCATAGAACATATTGCACTGATTTTAAGGGGAACATACAAGTTCTTTCCCTCAATTTTAGGGACCTACAGTACTGTGAGGACTATACCGTGGAATACGTGATGGTTGTCCATGCCCAATACTTACAATTACAAAGGCTATTCATTGTTTGTTGACTTCTTAGATTTTTCAAGCCTTTCGTAAAGGAAGATTAGGTTAGTCGATGCTAGAAAAAACATCTGATTGACGTTGCCAGCCCCAATCCCAAGTCTTTACTGTG
The DNA here is from genome assembly GCA_027917425.1 of Gastrophryne carolinensis. NCBI lineage: Eukaryota > Metazoa > Chordata > Amphibia > Anura > Microhylidae > Gastrophryne > Gastrophryne carolinensis. The sequence continues at coordinate 459,452,754 of CM051236.1, forward strand.
AAAAAGAAAAGCTTTGCAAATTCACAGAAAGAAAATCTTTAAGTATGATTACATTTTCCTCAAAAACCAAATGTTCTCTTAAGCAATTTTCTATTTTACAGCAACTGCAATAAAAGAAACAGAAACATAAAAGTTGAACATGATTTACAAGACTAGTCAAAGGGAGCTCTGATCTACTGGAGATCAAATAAAATATTACACTCTGCTAGCTTCCAATTTGACAAATTGCCATTGGTAATTTGGCAAGTGATTATTGTTATTTAAGATGAAACACACTTTTTCCAGGCCAGGGCTCTTGCTAAGTGTGTTTACTTCTATGATTTATGTTAGTCCTTGTATTCAGTATGCTCAATATTTTTAGTCTAGTGTAGACTATTTATTTCACCCAGCCAGCCACTCATTCAGAAAATAAATTAGGCCTAAAACAGGCCATTCTAAATAGTCCGGTACTTGCACAGCTGATGTAGAAGGTTAGGTTAATATCTCCATGCCTGGACATCACTGAGAAGAGCAATTAGAATAATAAAATAAAGGCCTAGGAGAGTCTAAAGTGGAACAAACCCCTTTCTTGTCACCCCACCCTACCCGCCCCCAAGTACCTCGGGTGATGCAGCTGATTACTGGTGGCCCAGTTAAAAAAAGGGGTTTTCCACCTCCGAGGCCCACATGGCATTATTGAGATCACCGACTGCCTGATCTCAAGAGTGCTAGGTGACATGTGCCAGCAAGCTGGCTGCATCCCTGGCTTCTTGTTCAATTTGGAGTGTCTCAGCACCTGGCTATTTGGATAGGTGCACTACAGGGATGCTGGAAATGATGTTCTTGGCAAATACAGCATTGTAGGAGCCGCCAGCAAATGTGAGTTTACTGACGACCCCAGAGGTTGGCCACAGAGGGATGCTTTAAGAGTCACAGTCTAGAACAAGGTTTGCCAACGCTTTTTCATGGAGTGTTACTTCCCATGTGCCAATTATCTCAGGTACCACCCCTCTACAATATCCCCAGAGGGTAAAGGTTTTCTTCAAAAATGAACTAAACTGTACGTGCTCCACATAGGCCAATGGCTCAAGCTCTTTTGATAGCAATGCCATTATCCTAAGATGCTACATACCTGCAGCTATTGACTTGTTGGCCACCCGGCACATCCTATTGTTTGCAGTTCTCCATGTCCCACAACACACTTTTTCTTAACTGGAATTCCACCTTGAATACCACCAATGGATAATTTAAGTATCACCATTGGTACTAGTGCCACTGGTTGTGAATCCTTGGTCTTCATCTTATGAGTTCAGCATTTGATGCACAGAGCTCTCTCACACAAAGCTACTATGTTTTGATAAATAACTAATGTATCTATTTTGCTTATATCAGTTATTAGTCTTGAGTAGCTGTGTAGTGTAGTTTGAGAATCATTCACTTGATTTCATTCTCATTTTTGATTTTTGGTCCTCTGAGACTGGCAGTAGGGGACATCCAAATGCTGGATGCCCCGCATTGCATACTGGAAGGGCATGCCTGAACTCCTCATACTCACCATTGTATGTTGACTAGCGGTGTAGAGTGACGTTTTCCAGAAGGGCAACCATGCAGAACTATGTATCCAGCAATCGAATGTCCCAGTGCTGTCAGACTCTGATGATCAACAGTCAAAAGGCCTGGCTAGTATGGAAAAGGAGATCTTTAAAGGGTCTACCCCTCAAAATCCCTGTTTGTAACAGTCCTCTGTCTCTACTAAGGGGTCTGGTAACTTTAGATAGAAGATAGAAGAACCCTTAAAGGCCCCTCCTTGCAAAAGTGTTCTTTGTCTTCATCAGTAACAATATTTAACAGAAACAGAAAAGCAGATAAAGAAAAAATACATGAGGTGGGTGACATCCAGTCCACCTCTGGGCCTAGTAAAAGGTGATCATGCTAGAAGAGATGCTGGAGGTGGCCTATATAAACTGGGCTAGAAATCAGCAACGGATCAGCAGCAGATTAATTCAGTAGCACAACATGGATCAGCTTCATGGGAGGTAAAGAAAAGGATCCTATTCGGTCTTGATAAACACTTTCACCCAAATGCCTTTTACCATCCTTTGCTATCCATTACTTTAGTAGATCAGGGAGAATATTAAGTGCCTATTTTATGCATCTTTACCATAAGGCTCTAAATATTAGAAATAAATATATATATATATATATATATATATATATATATATATATATATATTGTATATAACATAATGATATTTTTTATCTGGGGGCTGGTTCTCGGAAGTACAGGTTTCTCCCAGTGGGCCGCAATGCTTTGGGGCCGGCAGGACATACAGCCACCATTAGCCTGTACTAATTTTACCCCCTCCACTTCCTGCCTCCCATTCTTTTAGATTACAGGTCCAGTTTTAAAAGCTAATGGCAGTAATATTTTATTAAACTGCACCAATCACGGCCCAGTCTGAATGACTCCAGGGCTGTCCGACGAGGTCCCACTAATTTGAATGCCCCACTCTGTGAACACCCCCAGATCGCCTGTGATCACCTTACCTTTCCCCGGTCCCTTGCTGAGACTGCGGGCCGTGGCCACATCCCTGCAGCTGTGCGTGCTTCCATGGCCAGGCATTCAGAGAGGCTGGGCGCTGGGGAGAGTGCACTCCACAGGTTAACCATGGAGACGACTGCCAACCATATGATAATGCTCAGTCAAAACAATGGCTTAAAGCTCTGATTAGATGAGTGGCCACACATGCGGCATGGGAACAGTGTAAAGGTGAGTTGTGTGGGTGATTTGGGAGGTTTCACAAGGCGGCCATCCAAAATCAGGATGCCCCCAGGGCAGGGACCAATCACCAGGTTAGTGTAAATCCTGGTGATTGGTCCATTTTAAGTATAAAGCAAGGAAGATGTATGACTAATTTAATGCTGTATTTGCTTTGCTTTCGTGTCCATGTAATGGATGCAAAAAATGTGACATTTTGTGCATTACGGTCGTTTAGCCCCACCAACTACCCCTTTAAAGGAAATCTCTGTTTCTTAATCAACTGTTACTCATTTGGGTCTGAGTTGCTGTGTTGGCCACTTTTGTCTTTGAGGCCTGTGTTACTCAAAGTGTAAAGTGTGACTTGTCCAAACACATTTGGGAGGGAAATTGTTATTAAAGAAGGAAGATCTCATCCATGGTGCATCCTGATTGGGGATCCCCCCAGTATATTAAATGCTGTGGCCACATCCATGCTATACTTTTATCCTACGCCAGGCTCTCAATGGCTGGTGCAAGTAGGCAAAGGAGTCAGGGTGAGGCCAGCAACATGTTTTCCATGCAGCTTTCCTAGTTGATCCAATGTCAGACTTGATGCCAGGTTGACTATAATGAGTGTAGCACAAATGCTTAATGGCTGATGAGCTGTGCATCCAACCATTTTACCTTCCCCTGCTTCGTTTGATGTCCTGTTTATTGTAATACTGTATGTGTGCCCCCTCTAGTGGTCAGTATGGGATATAATATCTGACTTTTTGCACACTGAGCACAAGGTGGTAAACTAATCATAACACTGCATTAGAGGTGAACAACAGAGAAATCCTCCATTATGCACATTGACAAAGATACACAAACCCATCCATATGGTGATGGCTTGTGAATATGCAAATATCTGAAGGTCTACTAGCTTTTGCTTAGCATGCCTTCCCAATTGGGCACTGTGGAACAGGGTAAGTTGTTGGGTAAGTTGTTTATAATACATTACGTCATGGGATAAAAACTGTAAACGCCTAATTATATACAGAGAAAAGACATAAGTGACTTAAAGCAGGACAAAACTATGCACATCTGGCCCTGAATTCTAAAAGATTCCTGGGGCGCTGCTGACCTTTCCTTGGGGCTCCCTGGCTTTCGCGGCGATGTAAACATCGTCAGCCACATCCCCTGCATCTTTGGGTTGTGTATAAGCTCCCGCTTCAGCCTATCTGGATGGCTGAGGGTGGGAGCACGCATGCTGCTGGGGATGCGTCCACTTTCACTTCTGATTGTGTTAAATGGAGCAGTTTGCCAAGCGTTAAATATGCACAACAAACAGATTGGATTGAAAGGGAGCCCGTGCATGCACGGAAGGACGGGGGAAAGGTGAGTTTATATGGGAGGCTATCACACACCGGGGCATCCTAAATTGGGATGGCAATGGGGGAGCACTTTCCACATTCATTGCAGACATAGATAAGTTTATATTATGTACAATGTGTCAGTTTTGGGGGGAATTTCATCAAGGCTAAAGTCAATTCCTTTACTGGATTCCACTTTAAAGCAAAAAAAAATGCCCCCGGGCCTGCCCTGAATTTAAAAGACTCGGGACTTGCCGCTGGCCTCTCTCTGGAGCATCCCAGATTGCCCCACTGTGTGAAACCCCCGGGTGCTGGTAATGACTCTCCTTCCCTGGGTCCAATGTCGCATGCGCAGGCTCTCATCCAATGAGAGCCATTTGCCTTGACTACATCATTCGATAAATGGTTCTCATTGCTTTCAGTGGGTAGTGAGAGCGGCCGCATCCCCTGCATCCTTGGGCTGTATGTGTGCTCTGTCCCAGCCATTCATATAGGCTGGGGAGCATGTGCCCCACTGGGGATGTGCCCGCTCTCACTTCCCATTGAAACCTATCAGTGCGGTTTGCCAAATGACATCATCAGGGTTTAGCTCTAATTGGATGAGAGCCCGTGCATGAGATATTGGAACCAGGAAAGGTGAGTGAATACTGGTGTCCTGGGGGGTTTCACACAGTGGGGCTTCCCAATTCGGGATGCCACCAAAGAATGGAACATAATCCAGGAAGGTCAAGTTCCTGAGTTTTGTTCCACTTCCAGTAAACAAATACAGTATATAGAGAATGCTGGTCTTTGTATTCCTAACTCTCTTCCTCCCATGAGTCTGAAACATCATTGATCTGTAACCTTTAAAAATGTAAAGAATATTAAAGTATTCATTTTGGCCACATCAGTCTGCAGTCATTGAAAAGTCAAATATTACTTACTTTTTTGTGTGACATTCAAGCTATATAGTGTGCGAAATGTCAGCATTTAATAAGCCTTATTTTTTCTATTGATTTCCCTTTTGTTTCAAAATCTCCATTGTGATCATAGTATTAAATCATAGTCCTATCTGAGGGCCCATCTGTAAAGACACTACACCTGTCACCGCGGCCTCGGCCAGACGTGCGCAAGGCCTAATTGGCTCTCCATGCCGAGATCCGGCAACGCAAAGCCACAACATGGGAAACATATTTTGATGCATTGCAGCGTTGAGAGCGATGTCACATTAATATATCACTTTTGTCAATCGATGGAACACCTGGACACAACTGCCCTTTTTATAACAGTAAAGATTACAGAAACACTCAGTCGTAGACTTGAGACCGTTCACGTGGGAGGACACTTTATAGCGTATTTTTTATCTTTCTTCTTATTTTGACAAGTGTTATTCCCCTTATTCATTCTATTGGCCTCCAGACCGCTGCTACGAATTCTAAAATCAGGAATTACAATCTGGAATCCCTGGCTTTGGGTTACTCTATGAGAGCCCTAGTTCTAGTAGCTCCTGGCCTTGCCTAAGTTATTGGATGCTGCCAATGGTGGTCAATGTATTTCTTTCACCAAGGGTTTGGAAACTGCATGCTGAACTGTCACCTGGCAGATCAGACCATATGTCATCAGCTTTCATTTATAAATTACATTTTACATTTAACAAAAACTGCTTCATGGCAAATCTGAGACCCCATTATATGCTAAACTTAAACCGGAACAACAGCCTGGTACAGTTGGAAAAGAAAGCCATTTTGGAGCTTCCTCTCCCAGGTTCTCAGCCATGCTGCTGTCTAGTTTCAACAGACATAACTGACAATGCACAGTAACAGGAAGCCCACCAGCACTTCCTGTTTGCAGGTTGTCTGCAAATGCATGAGCTGCCATTTTGTTTCTAAAATTGTCTACAGCAGGAGTTAGAAAAAGGTAAATTAATTTGTATGTGCAGCAATCTAAATTGCCCCGGGGAGGGAGGCATAGGGGCACTGTTTGTTGTGTTGGTCTGGTTTAAGCCATTTTTGACTGGGCTGCTTTAACTGACCATTTTTAAGGGACTTAAAGTGGGACACTTGATTAAACTGACTACCTTAGAGGGTAATGGGTGTGGGGGGTAGGGTTTGGAGGAATGACCAATCCATGGGCTTTTGAAGAACAAATACAGTAACCCTCTATGTGTAGGTAGGTGTAGCCCTATCCGATAATGTACATAATGATAATGTTGCACAGTTGGAAAAAACTCTCCAAAACTCACTTGCCCCATCTGCATGCATGATAATGAATCATTGTCAGCACTTACATTTGCTCCTGCATCGAATCAAACGCCACCTCACTGATTTTCACCTGGTTGCAGCTATTTTGCAGGCTTCCTTTCCCAGCATCCCAGTCTGGATTTAACTTACATAACCCACAATGCACACAGAAGGAAACCCAGCAGCTCTTCCTTTTTGCAAGCTGCCTGCAGCTCCATAGGATTCTATTAAGGGGGATGGGATTGACCACGGCAGGAGTTACAAAAAGGTAAAATCATTTTTATGTGCTGAAATCTGATTTGCCCTAGGTATGGATGCATATGAGCACTGTTTATTGTCAGGGTGTTTGTCAGGTTGAAAGCACATTTTTTATATTTTCATTCCAAAAAGGTTGTTGGTGGTTGATCTAATGCACAACGAATCAATTCCACTATCGCCATTCAGCCAATGGGTCAAAGCAGGGCCTCAGTTGTAAATTGACCAGACAACCTGAATTCAATGGAATAGTCTTGCCACTAATATCAGCAAAGTGGAACATTTAAGTTTTAGGGGGACAGTAGGACAAAATGCCTCAAAGTGCAACTGTCCCACACACACAAGTGGGACATCTGGTCAGTTTGTGCTATACAGATGTGTAATCGGTTTGTGATATGCTTTAAAAGGAGTTTTGCTTTATAGAGGTTGGTTATGTTGGCAATCTGCAATTTATACATTCATCATACATTGTTATTTTTGTTTGTGCCTTTTGATCTTTTGTTATAGCATTGTACAAGGTAGAACTTACAGGAGTGTAAGACAAGTAGTATATTTATGGAAGTGTATTATGGGTCAGATGTGACAGCAAAGCAACAATTACAATGTTATAGATACAGAGTACATAAGGAGTGAGCAGCAGCAGACTGGCCATAGGGAGAATAGGGAGAACAGGGTGAATTCCTGGTGGGCTGCACTGCTTTTGGGCCTTCCAGCATGAAGCCTGTCTCACCTGAAGTCTATACTCTGCTTTAACCTTCCTGCTTTCCCAGGTCCCCGCAGTCCTTCTCCGCATATCTGGTCCCATAGTATCACCCAACCAAGACCACCCCAACCAAGACACCCCAGCCCATTTAATGGCAAAGTTTTAATATCATCAAAATTCACATATTCTCCCTGCCCACGATCTCTTCCTGCTGTGCTATAACATCAGCAGATAAACATGGATGTGAGGCTCCTTGGGGCTGGGCCAGTGGTCAGGACCTGTAAATTCATAAGCTAATTTTTGGCCCCAGTCCGTGAGGGCCCTGCCCATGTGAGCTTGAAATCTAAGGGATAAAGGCGGTGGTGATAAGTTGAGTTACAAGTGGTATGTTCTAAGCATGTTGGTGAGTGCTCCAAATAGTGACACGCCTTTAAAGTGAACTGATTAAGCCAGATGATAGGCTTGTCTTAGTGGAGTATCACGTGTGAAGTTTTGAAAACCAAAGTGGAAGGAGGAGATCAGGGTTGAGGACATAAGAAGTTTGTGAGAAGAGTGGAGGTTGGGTCTTATTTGGTATATTTAGATAAGCAATTAAATGTAGCAAGTGGTTTTCCTGGAGTTAGATTAATAGGTTAGGGTTAGAAAACGAAGCTGCATTCTTACCTACCCGAGCATTCATGGGCTCACATGCCTGGGAGAATGATGGGTTTGCACAGTGCTGTGAGGCCTACCGCCCTGCTGACCTCACTGGCAACTAGGTGGGAAAGCGGGACAGCAATTTGCATCAAAAACAGTTCTGTCAAACACTGGCGCAGGGATCAGACCATTATGTGGAGCATGGCAGTATGTGGAGCATGTAAAATGTCCCAGAAATGGTAAGTACTAACTGGCACTATGGGGCTTGTGGAGGCCCTATGCATGGGAAGACACCATCAATTACTAGGAGGTGAATGCTGGGGCAAGGGCACATGCCGACGGTGCTACCTGTGGCATGTGTGCCATAGGTTTGTCACCATTGGTATAAGGAATAATCAAGGCACATAATCCCTGACCAACCCATTTTGTATCCAGTATAAATCATTCTGGCACAGAGCAGGATCTCTAAGCTTATATATATGATAGAAATGACAGGCGAGAAATTTTACAAACAAGCGGGACAATTGCAGACATACAAACCTAGAAGTGTCATTTTGTTTGCCTATAATGGGCCATCCTTGTCTATAAATCACTATCATTTACAAATGGCTGGCAATCCTAGATCTAGAACATTAGAGGCCAATGATCCAAGCAGGACCATGTGTGTACACAGCTGTCAAATATGTCAGATATGACATTTGCCTGGGAAAACAACAATCCATAGGAATGGATTTTAAAAAACTGTATTAGTTCAATATTTCAATGTTTGTGCTTACAACCTTATGTTATGGTGATTCACTAAAATGAGGAGAGGTTGGTGACTTTTATGGGAGGCTCAACACCCCATTTGCCCAGTATTTAATCACAAATCTAGTGAGTTCTCACAACAAAGTCCAACAAAAAATGTTAATTTTTAAATTTCTGTTACCTGACTGGATTTTACCCCGGAGATATTCTCCAAGTAAGGTGCAGAACTTTTACCATGAGGTAGAGACATTTTTCACAAATACACACATAATAAGCCCTGTATGGGGTATTCACTAAAGTGACACCAAATCCAATGAGTAGCAGGGCTCCATGTGCACAACATGGGATTGATAAAGTAGTGACAGTGCCTGCACACTATGGGACTTGGTGATCGTGATCGCCTTTGTGGTGTGTCAAATCACCCAACCTCTGAGCTGCTGTCAATGGACTGCACCACCTTCTCTATCACCATCATCCTCTGGTGCTAAAGCAAGTCATCGGTACATGAGACACCTGGCTCTCCCAATCGGTAAGTGAGGCCCATGGTGAATCATCTTCTGGCTAAGTTTCAGTCTGAATGGGGCTCTAAAGATGCCAGGACCCCACCTTTTGCCTGGGTATGCTGAGTGCTGGTGCCAGCACTGCTTTAATGCAGAAAGATATCTGAGTCAGTGTAACGTTATATTTTTATATATTTTATTCCAAAGGAGGTGGAAAAATCTTATACAATCAAAAATTACACTGAGCATAGGATGACCCCTTTTGTTTAGCTAGCATGGTTGGCTCCTGAAACCAGACCTTTACCATGAATAAGAATATATCTATATTTCCCCCACGCTGTACATACAGATTGCTCACATTAAAAATTATCCTTACATGGAGGTGCAGGCTGCCTGCAAACAGGAAGTGTCTTCTGACTGTGCCGCTCTGCATTCTGGGATTGCTGACCTTTCCCTGACCCCAGTTCTGCTCTGTCTGCGCAAAGCACAGCTATAACCCAGCCCCCCTGCACTTTTGACCCCTCTCCTCAGTATGTGATACTACTGGGCCAAGATGGCGGCACCCGCATCCTAGAGTGCTGAACAGAGTTGCAGGCAAGTGGGGAAAGTGATTCAAAACGTTAAATATATTTATTTTAGATGCTGGGGAATCATTCTTTAAGTTTAAGTTTGGGCTTTTCATTAAATGACGCTGAAGGTCCAATTTAATTAATATTCAGCATAGTGGGAGACCTTCCTTTGTTCTGAACACTGGGTTTGGTATCTTTTGGCCTGGGGATAGAAGGTGACTACATAAACTTCCTTTATTCTGTGTATTGGATTAGTTTAAAGCAAAACCCTGGCTAGCTGCAGTGTTGGGTGCTAAATATAATGTATATAATGTTGGGACTGAAAGCTGGGGTACATTGATACATTTGGATTATGTGGAGAATATACAAAAAAAAATAATAATATGCTATTTTTAGGATTTTTTTTTACTAATACCCACCTTGATGTAATATACTTCATACATACATATTAGCTGGTAATTTTACAGCAAGTGTACAATTTTACAGTGTAGAGTGTTTTGTCAGATTGATTTAGTGTGAACGTCTTGTTGTGCGTGTCAATACATCATTTTCTAGTGATATTTTCAAATTACTGAGCATGTAATCCATTGTTAATGCCATAATATTCCACACTCCACATGAAGCAATGTGTCACTCCTTTATAACAGACCAGAAGTAAAGTTTTTGCCTATTTTTTTTTTTTTTTTAATTCTTTATTTATTTCTCTTTTCCCTTTGTCATCTTGTATACAAGTATATAATACATCATCCATAGAGTCATTGACACTTATACAGTATAGAATCATCTGAACATCTAGTTAAAATTAAAAAAAGAAAAAAAGGAAAAGGGGGAGGGAGGGGAAAGGAATATCCTCTCGTTTGCATTTCAACAACCCAGCCATATAAAACCCTTTTCAAGAATCAGATGATTCCATCTGGAAAGAAAGACAAAACGGAAAAAGAAAATATTTTATATTTTATACCCACAAAATATATAATAAAAAGAGAAAAAGGAAAAAGAAACAGAAACAGAAACAGAAAAGAAAGAAAAAAAAAAAAAAAAAAAAAAAAAAGAAAGGGGAAGAGATAAGAAGGTATGGGAAAGAAGAACCAGGGGGGTATTTGAACCATAGGGGGGGAGTCTATCCCCTTATACCATTCTATACATGTCCTAGCCTTATTTCTAGTTTCCATTCCATTATTTTAGATTTACATCTATGCGGCTGAAGCAACTCATTCGTTCTAAAAAGATAATGAGGGGGGGGGGTATCAGCATTCATTAGTTGCTTAAATCTTGCCGTTTCTCTATAAAGAAGCCAAGGCATCCACACCTGTCGGAACTGCCTCTCAGTCTCATGGATCACAGCGGTAAGCTCTTCCATTTCCATAATATGATTAATTTCCCCAATCCAGCTTTCCACCGAGGGCACCGCTTCAGATCTCCATAGCCTAGGTATCAATATTTTTGCTGCGTTAATAAGATGTCTCAAAAGAGATCTCTTATAAGTCTTCAGAGGCATTTCCGACAGGTGTAGGAGGAACAGAGATGGATCCCGAGTGATCATCCGTCCCAAAATTTCACTAGAGATATCAGCCACAGCATGCCAAAAAGGGATAATCTTTGGACAGTCCCAAAAAACGTGGAAAAAGCTTCCAACTGCTCCCCGGCATCTCCAACACTCAGCGGAATAAGTCGGTGAGAAACCATTCAACCTTTTCGGGGTGTAATACCACCTTGTAAGGCATTTGTAATTAGTTTCCTGGATTTTTGAAGAGCCTGAGGTCTTGTGTGTAGCCATAAAAATATACTGCCACTGGTCTTTCGTAAGGTGCCTATCTAGATCCTTCTCCCAATCCCCACAAAATCGCGGTATTTCATCCTCCCCTCCTTCTTCCAGTAAAACATATAATTTGGAAATTAAGCGTGTTGGAGGATCTCCTTCTCTTATCAGTCGTTCAAAAGGGGTAAGAGGTCTGAGAAACGCCTGTCTAGGTCCTAAGCTCAAAAGAAAACTTTGGAATATAAACAAAAGCCATTGATCAAATAGGGGCGTGTCCCATTTATCCCTTAAATCATTCAAATGCACCCATCCAGAAGATGATATTAGATGCATTCCTCTAGGGACTTCTCTTTCCTCAAAAATCTTACGAAGGCGAGGAAGTATACCTACAGGGAATGAGGGATTATGCACCAGTGGCACCAAGGGAGTTGGCCATGGAGATATCTCATTTCTGTCCCTTAGCTTTCCAAAAATTCCAAGTGTGGTAGAAATAAGCGGATGATCTCTGCAGAAGGTCCTCCCTAACCTGACTGCCCACGGGACATCTTTTAGTGGAGTATGAAGCCAAGATGCTTCAAGATTCACCCATTTCTTCTTTGTAGCTTGATGGTGCCAGTCTAAAATACGTTGAAGATGGATCGCACGCCAATATCGCAACAAATCTGGGCAAGCGAGTCCTCCCATCTTTTTAGTTCTAAATAAAAGCCGAAGTTTCAGTCTAGGTTTACGTCTCTGCCAGATGAATTTTATAAATAACGAATTAAAGGACTTAAAGTATGCCCTAGGGATCCAAATCGGAAGAGCTTGAAGTAGATATAGGATCTTTGGCAGGACTGACATTTTGAGAATGCTAATTCTTCCTAGCCACGTGAAAGTGGGTAAGTCCCAGTTTTCCAAATCCTTTTTAATTTTGGAAAAAAGGGGGCCGAAATTTGCTGCATAAATCTCGTTTACCGTTTTCGTGATCTTAGTGCCTAGATATGTAATGGCCGACGAAGGCCACCTAAAAGGAAAAGATGCTCTCAACTGGGCTTCGACTTCTGGGGGAAGATTCATCCCCATCGCCTCTGATTTATCGTAATTTATTTTCAAGAATGAAAACCTGCCAAAGTGCTCAAATTCCTTCAACAGGACCGGTAATTCCGTTACCGGATTTGCGAGAAAAAACATAAGGTCATCAGCATATGCTGAAATCTTGTGTATAGATGAGTCTACTAAGATCCCCCGTATATCTTCTCTCCTTCTAATTCTGCATAAGAAAGGTTCCATAGATAAAACAAAAATCACTGGGGAGAGGGGACAGCCCTGTCTAGTGCCATTTCTAATGTCTACCTTCTCTGAAAAGGTGCCATTTACTTTAATCTTAGCTGAGGGCTCTGCATATAGAGCCATAATCATCTGTAACGCTTTAGGGCCCAGACCAATATATTCCAAAACTGTCCTGATATATTGCCAATTTACCCGGTCGAATGCCTTCTCGGCATCGGTGGACAAAAAGATAGCCGGTTGTCTAGTTCGTTCGATCCTATGCAGCAAATTCAGCACTCTAGTTGTATTGTCGCGAGCTTCTCTGCCCGGTACAAAGCCGGACTGATCTCCATCTACTAGCATGGGAAGCATCCCTGACAGTCTATTTGCCAAAATTTTCGCATATAATTTTAGATCTACATTCAATAATGAAATAGGCCTATAGCTTCCGCATGCAAGCGGATCTTTCCCAGGTTTCTGAATTATTGTCACATGAGCCGATAGTGCCTCACTTGGGATCTTAACCTGATCGGGGGATATAGTTAATGAATTAAATGCCGAGAGAAAATGTGGAGCCAGGAGAGGAAAAAATTGCTTATAATATGCTACTGTAAATCCATCTGGTCCCGGGGCTTTTCCACTGGGTGAAGCCTTGATCACGGCTCTCAGCTCCTCCATAGAAATGGGGCATTCCATTCTCTCTCTATCATTCGTCCCAAGCTTAGACATACCAGACTCCTCTATATACTTCTTTATCGATGCTACATGATCCTGTTCTGGAGCTGGTCCTTCAGGGCAAATATTATATAGCTTCTGATAAAAGGACTGAAAGGTCTTAGCTATATCTGGTGTACTATGGAGCTTTTTTTGTTGCCCATCTATGATAGCTTCTACAAAGTTTAAAGATTGTTGTTTCTTGAGGGCCCTTGCCAGAAGCGCACTGCTTTTATTGCCCCATTCAAAATAAAGCCTTCTACAGCGCTTTATAATATATGCCGCTTTAGAAGTCAGGAGAGAGTTCAATATTGATCTGGCCTCAGTAAGTGCTAGGAGATTACTTTTTGCCAATGTTGCTTTATGTACTTTTTCTAGCTCCTGGACTTTTTCTATTTGTTTCTGTAACTCCTGTTCTCGTTCCCTCTTTTTCTCAGTAGCATGTCTAATAAACGAGCCTCTAATAACTGCCTTATGAGCTAACCAATTATTAAATGGGGAAGTGTCTATGCATTTATTTGTTTCGAAATAATTTTTAATAGTATTTTGGAAATCTTGGATTAGCTTCTTATTTTGTAATAAAGACTCGTTCAATCTCCATGTCCACTCTCCCTTTGGGGTGGCAGCTAAGGTGATAGTAAGGGTCACTGGTGCATGATCTGACACAGCCATAATCTCTATATTAGATGTCAAAACTTGGGGTAGTAAACTATGAGATACCAAAACGTAATCAATTCTCGAATACATGGCATGTACTGGAGAATAGAAAGAATAGTCTTTAGTATTAGGGTGATTAATACGCCAGGGATCACAAAGTTGAGCCTTGTGAAGCGCTTTCTTAATTCTTTTTAATGCCGCATATGCTAGCGCAGATCGCCCCGTTGAGGAGTCCAATAATGGATCTAATGTCACATTTAGATCTCCCCCAAGAATAATAGGGCCTTCTTGTGCTTCTATGAGTTTATTCAAAAAAGCTTCAAGAAAGGTCACTTGCCCAGAATTAGGAGCATAAGCCACTGCCAAAGTATATTTTTTATTAAACAAGGAGCCCTTAAGAATTAGGTACCTACCTTGCTCATCTGCTATCCTATCCGTGACCTGAAAAGGAGTGTTCCTGGCAATCATTATCGCCACCCCCCTTGCCTTAACATCTGGCGCATTACTTGTGAAAGACTGGGAGAAGGATCTAGAGGACAATCTGGGGGCTCCCCCACCTTTAAAATGTGTCTCCTGAATAAATGCGATATTTGCTTTAAGTCTAGTTAATTCCTGAAATAATTTAGATCTTTTCAGTGGGGTATTTAAACCCCTGGCATTAATCGAAATAGCTCTAAACTTTTGCTCAAAGGAAGAGGCCTTCGAACCCTCTGTGGACTATCTCTACTTCTGGACATGTTAAAGATTTATAATCAGGATATTCCCTGGTTCAAAGGAGAAGGGAAGGGGGGAAAGAGAGAGGAAAAAAAAAAAAAATTATATTATTAAAAATAAGACCCCAAAGGAAAGATAAGTAAAAAGTAAAAATGAAAAAAAAAGAAATAACCCACTTTATTAAAGACCAATTCGTTGATCACCGAGACGGACGCTGCCCGTGTCGGGATTTACACTAGGGTCTTATCAGGGAGTCGAGACCTCAGATGTCAATTTGACTCTGATCCTCAACACCCGCTGCCCTAGAAATGTGGGGGCAGAGAGGCCACAGCCAGTGAAGTCAGCAGTGTAGAAAAGAAGAAATAAAAAGAAAAAAGAAAATAGATCGTATAATACACTGGCACGGGAACAGCGCCCGCTCCCGGCAGCCATTAATCGCATAAACAAATATATACATTATTAAGTATTCATTAGCTATTAACTGCTGGACCTAAGATCCAAAAATAATCCACATATCAATTGCAAACCCTACTCAATTACCCCTCTAACTCCACAGCCTATTATCATATCATCACACCAGAATAACCAAATTTAAGGACATTCTTTTCAATAAAACATATTAGATGCTACACCCACAGCCCTCTAACCTACATAACAAACAAACAAACAAACAAACAAACAAAAAAAAAAAAAAAGGGGGGGGGGGAGAGTGGGGGGGAAAGGGGGGGGGGGGGAGGAGGTCGCCTCCCCAGCCCCGCAGTAGAGGTCCCCCACCCCATCCCCCGCGACACGAACCTCTCCCATCTATTATCTACACATCAACAACAGTTAGTGATCCAGTGCCGACCCGAGCCATCATCCTCACAATCCTTTGATCAGTCCCAATCCCCGCAACTTGTCAGCGGGGACCAGAAACGGCCCCACACCATGTACCAAGGGGCGGAACCGGACAGAAAAGGGAATCCCTCTTGTCGGTGCCCCTTCTTCAGATAACCTCTCCCTGATGGAGTGAGTAACTATTCTGCCTCCACCATATACCATTTCCATCCAGAGAGCCAGTGGTCTGTACCAGATCGAGGGCCCTGAAAGAAGGCCATCCCACACCCGTGTATCAGCAAAGATCAATGGGGCCCGGGCAACCAGCTCGTGCCCACTAGTGAGACATAAAGTGAAATGCCATGTAAGTGTGTCGAGTATACCAAGAAAAAGAAAGAATTATATATAAGTGTAGTAGATGGCAATACCTGCCAATAAAAAATGTGCATAAGTCATAAAAATGTGCATTTACAAAATTAATTATGTGACAGAACTATCTAAAGTACGATAGTCCTCTCCCAAGCCATCCCCTAACACCACCCTGGCTCCCGGATAGAGGCAGCACCAATCCCATCATCCGGGCCGCGTCGGATCATCTGACTAGGCGCGCCCAGTTCCCTCCAGCCCCCCCTCTTCCAGTCCATGGGCTGGTTCCGTCCGGCCGCCTCTCCTAACACATCCCCCCACCCTGTCTCTGGCAACCCCCGCTGCACCACGTGACCGGGACCACCTTCACACTATTCATACTAGCCCCAGTGCGCACCAAACCACCAGCTGTCCCCATCATACACATCTCATACAGATCACGTCCATACCGCTTGGGGTCAGAGTGCACATCCAAACCCCCCCCCCCCCCTTCAGCCCAAGCAGGCTGACCACAAATTATAAAAAGCTAACCACAAAAAAAAAAAAAAAAAAAAAAAGGGCATCAAAATCTAGATTCCACCTAATTCGCATCTCAAAAATCCTTCATCCTATCTGAGGTGTCCAATAATATAAATCTAAATAAAATCTATTTTCCAATCAATTTCCGGATCTTTGCATATTCATTCATAATTTTTCTTATGAATTAATGGGCCGAAATTGATCTTCTGCTCCTCTTCTTACACGTGGAAAATTAAACTCCGGAGGGTATATAAGCCAGTCTGGCACTTGTACAGGGGATAAACCAAAGTGGTTGAAAAAACCTAAAAGATCTTCATATTTGCGTATGGTGAAAGTCTTTCCTTGTTTTGCGGCGTGTAAGGCGAAGGGATACCCCCATCTATAAGTAATATTATTCTGTTTAAGAACTTCAAGAAGCGGTCGGAGAGCCCGCCGTCTTGCCAGCGTAGTCTTTGCTAGATCTGAATAAAAATGTAAGATTGCGCCATCAAAATCTAGCGAGCCTTTACTTCTGGCTGCTGCCATAATTGCTTCTTTTTCTTGGTAATAATGAATTCTACATATTACATCTCTTGGAGGGTCATTCTGACGAGGGGGGGGGGCAATTGCTCTATGTGCTCTATCTATCTCTATTTTGGTGTCATTGCCCACTGGTTCCCCTAGTAGTGTAGAAAAAATTCCTTGTAGAGTAGGTAATAGGTTCTCTGTCCGTGTAGCTTCGGGGAGTCCACGTATACGTATATTATTCCGTCGATTGCGATTCTCCATATCCTCCAATTGGAGGGCCAAAGTGGCAGTCGCAGATTCTTGTACCTGGAGACGGTGGGTGAGTTGCTGAAAAATAGATCTGTCCTCCTCAGGTTGCTGTTCCACTCCCGCAAGCCTGGAGTCTAGTTGTTTAAGGTCTCCACGTAGGAGCCCTACTTCTTCAGACAATCTATCACTAATAGAACGAGTAATCGCGGAAAGATCCTCCTTTGTTGGCATAGATCGCATAAAAGCCCAAATATCAGTTAAGGTATTTCCTGAGGTAGAGGGGCTCAAGCTCGCGGGGTATTCCTCTTCAGCCGCTATGTCTTTCATTCGCCCCCCACGGGGGGTTCCTCCAGCCGCACTTGAATCTCGGGCCAGATCTGTGGACTTCGATATGTAACGATTTAAGTCTCCTTGAGTAGTAGCTGTGGTACTTCTTGTCGTTTGTCCTTTGTTATCTTTAGGTTTAGTACCTCCTCCCATTTCTGATGCTCTTAGTTCAGGAAAAAGTTCTACTAATATCTAGGAAATTCCTCCTTCCCCTCCTCTCCCCTCCTCTCTCCTCTTCCTTCCTCCTTTTACAATCCACTATTACGGAATAGTTGATATATGTAATGGTTAATATCTGATATATATATATGATGGATATGCAAAATCAAAGACTGGTGATATATCAAATCAGGTTAGCTTATACAATGCGAGATAAAGAGTTCTCAGTTCTTATGCAGGTAAAGTATTTCTGATGAGAGATGGTTGTACCTGGCCTGTTTACAGGAAAGCCTATTAAACTAAGGGTAACTGGCTCCTTTTGCTGTATGGGTATCCCACTCAGGGATATCTAATCTCGCTTATTCTACAAACCGTCCAATTAGAGCTATTGAAGTTTGTATATCCGTTTAAGTGGAAGTTTCCAAATTCAAATTGCAAAGTCAAGAAATGATGATATGTCAAATCAGGTTAGCTTATACAATGCAGATGAAAATTTCTCAGCTCTTATGCAGGTAAAGTATTTCTGATGAGAGATGGTTGTACCTGGCCTGTTTACTGAAAAGCCTATTAAATTAAAGATAGCTGGCTCCTGTTACTATACAGGTATCCCACACCGGGATATCTAACCTCGCTTGTTCTATAAGCCGTCCAATTAGGGCTATTGAGATTTGTATAGCCGTTTGAGTGGGGGTTTCCAAAATCAAATCAATGCATACTTAGTAGATCTGGGTACCTCAAGAATAGTAAATGGTAAGTCCTCTAGATTGCATAAAAGAGCTCTGGTGTAAGGAGGGCCCAATTTGATGTCTTACAGGGGCACTCCATAAAGGGGCATTTCCCACCAAAAATCAGCAAAGTCTCAGAGGGGTATCCTAGAGCCTATAACTTCCTTTTAATAGTAGGGCGATCTTCAAATGCAGGGTAAAATCAAAGAGGTATCGTATAATATACTGTCCAGCGCATTCAGCGTCAAGGGGAACGAATAGGGGGAGGATCTTCCGACTGCCCAGGATCCAGCACCTCAAACCCCCTTCTCAAATATACCTCTATGATCTACCACCTGCAACAAGCTGGGACCGGGACCTGGATGGCGGTCATCGCAAAATAATGTGGCTGTCCAGACTCCAGCTTCTCTCAGCCCACACGTGTAAGCGGAGAGGAGCAGCAGGGGGGGGGGCCCGGAGCACACAGAGCCCAGCACCTTCACCCGTCTCGCTCTCCTCAGCTTTACTGCCGTCACTGACCTGGCTTTCCAGCCGGCGGCTGCCTCCACCGCACTACACACCGTCGTGTGAGCGGCTCCGTCGTCACGCTGCTCCTACTCACGCTGCTGCGGGGAATCACAGGGTGGGTCCTCGTGTGGTCTCAGACCCGCCACCTCTCCGCCGTCGATGCGTCGTCCGGCTCCGACGCCGCAGCTCAGATGTCTCAGCGGGACAGCCTCCGCAGCCCCACCGTTCGCCGCACAATGTCGGTCACCGCTCCACAGGCCAGGTAAAGGTCACCAAGTGATACAATGTGCCAATATCTGCTCTTTTAAGCTAGTACAAGCTGTAGCTGTCGGGAGCGGTCTGCTCGCACGTCTTCACCGCTCCATGGCAAGCTCCGCCCCCATCCTGGGAGATGTGGATATTGACAGGTTAGGACGCGTTTGCCGTCAGAGTCTCCCTTTGCCTAATTTAATAACGGCCTTTATATGCCCCCCCCATACACCTCCCACCAACTCTCTGTTAGGCATTGGTAACTACTATACTCTTTACAATGTAGACTTTAGAGTGTAAACTTTCGGCCTTATTTATCAAGGGCTAGCGCCAGGTAGTGTCTGACGAGCGCCAGGTACCGCCAGCTAACGGCGGCTACCGAATCAAGTACGCCCGGCGGCGGTCACAATGACGCATTTATCACTCTAAATGAGGCTAGCGCCGGCGAGAGCGCCAGCTAGCGCGGGATTCATCATGTAGCCGACTGCAACAAACAGCGCTGCTACTAATCCCATCACAGCGTCAGGTATGACCTGTCGCTCCCTGGCGCTCTCCAAATGCATTTCAATGGAGCAATCTTTAAATATTCATAATAAATTGAGTTTATGTTTTTTTTTTTTTTTTTTTTTTAACTGTCAAAAATTCTATGACCACTACGGCAATGTTAGATATTTTTTTTAAGCAAAAAAAAAAAAAAAACAAATATGTGCAGAATTGAGATTACAGGTCTGATTTTAATGTATTCATATTACAAAATGTTTAGAAAAACTTGTATAATTTTTACATTTAAAAAAAATGGTTGTTTGGGGGTTAAAAACTACTTTACACACATCGCCGCCAGCGCTCTGGGGTTTAAACAAGGAATTCACAGCAAATTTTTAGCGTGATTTGTTAATGAATCTGCAGCAAGCCGTTCGCTCTGGCCATTCGCTGTCAGGCGCACCCATACAACGCAGAACCTGTGAAACATCGACCCCTAACCCCGTATTCAACATTACCGCACACCGACTGAGTCGCTGTCAACAAGCAAACCCCGGCCAAGCACAGCGAATACTAGCTGGCGCTGTGAAAATCACGCTACTGGCGCTCATCTGTTGCTACCTGGCGCTATTAATGAATCGGCCTCTTTGAAGATTTTTGAAGTGTCTGATACATTTAGATTGTTGGCATTACATATTGTTTGTCAGAGAGGTGTCTCAGAGTTTCCCCCTCGCTCAGCACATAATAAAGTGATAAAATCCTTTCCCTTTTCTTGAAATCAAGGAGCCTTATTTAAGTGTCAGCGCCACCAAGCACCACGTTTTTGGCCTCATCGGCACTCAGTGTGGGATTGAAGAAAGAAAAAAAACGGCAGCGTTGATGCGGCTGCTGGTTAGCGTCTTATTTAACATTAGCGCCAATGGTTGAAGCAGCGCCAGATGAAACCAGAAAACTCAAGATCCCATAGAGCACAATGGGCAGAAGTGGATTGTAGCATTTAATGCTTATAATTATTATTAAACACATTTTTTGTACAGAACTTGCATTGTGACTTTGAAATGTAGGACCTAGATGGGCCAAAATGTTTTTTCTTTAGGTGTCATTACCATTGATTTTAATAGCTTATTTCACTTAACAATGTGTAATTTGGACACCCAACAGCTAAAATGCAGCCTAAATGGACTGTAAAGTTTGTACCCTTTGTGATTTCTTGTAACCGTAAAGAAGAAATGCTGACCAGCGCCAGAAAAATACAGCGCCAAAGATTTCAAGGAGGAAAAAGTCCATAAAAATGCTGGGGAGCACCAGTACAAAGTAGCGCTCACTGGCGCTGGGATAATCATCCAGCGGGTCCAACAGACGCTAGCATAGGCCGGCCAATACATAGTGCAACAATCCAATCTAAGTAGTAGCTTTCGGCGCAGCTACTGCTAGCATCAATGTAGTGCACAAAAAAGCGCAAGATAACACGGGAATACCGGTGGTCTGAAGCTGGCGCTATAGCCACAAAACTGATGCAAAAAAGGTGCACATCATAAATAAGGCCCAAAATCCCCTGATCCTATGATGAGTTAATTAAACAGGTGAGGTGCTCTAAAAGTTTGGAAATAACAGCAGTATCTGGAAGGTCAACAAAATGGTATTTCAATGCCCGTAGGATGCTGCTATTTCCAAATATATAAAATATAATATCTACCGCATTAAAATAATTAGCATCTTGTATACCTATATAATTAACCCATTGCAAGGGCAGGAGATTTTGATTTTTAAATAAAATAAAGACTTTGGCCTTTATTTAAGAAGGGATAGCGTCAGGTAGTGGCTGGTTAATGAGAGATAGCGTCGGGTAGTGACTGGTGAATGCTGAACACGGCACGCAATTACACATTTATCATGCAGAATCTGATTAGTGACTGGGATAACGCCATGTAGCGTCCGATTCATCATTTTCACAGCCTCAGCGAACAGCGCCGGCGTTCAGCCTTGCACAGCACCAGGTATAACCTCTCGCTACCTGTTGCTCTCCCATACATTTCAATGGACGATCCTTTTCTTCTCTTAAAACGGGGTTTGTTTGTTTTTTTTTCAAAAAATCTCAAATAATGCTGTGACCTCTTCTGGCATTGAAAACGCAGTTTTTTATCAAATTTTTCATTTTTCAGATATTTCTGCAGAAATGACATTACAGGTCTGGCATTAAAGTGTTCATGTTACAATGTTATTACAATGTTATTCCATATGTTTTCGATTTGTTACTAGCGGATAGATGCTGAAAAACACACTCTCTATCACAATCTCTCACCGCCTATCAGGCTGAAAACCATTCAAATATCGCCCCCTCCCAGTGCAATGTACAATGTAAATGATATTAAATAATACTGATAATTATAAAAAAAAAGGCTAAAGTCATTTAGGGCTTGTAACAATGGTAATAAAAGGAACAAAACATACTGTACCATCCAACTTTTAAACCACTACCAAGAAATGACAATTTGTTTTATCACAAATGTTTTTAGCTGAAAATGAGGACGGTAGTAAACAGCTGTTTTTTTCCATTTATTGCAGCATTTAAAAAACGTTAAACATTAGGCGATCATTTAACACAGACCTATACCATGAAAAGAAGTCTGTGGCCCAGGAATAGACGTCACAAGAATGCTTAGGTCCACTTTAAAGACTGCATATTATTTAGGTAAGATAAAAAATAGAGAAAACAAATGTAAATTCAGCTTTACCATCAGACCTGTAGGAAGACCATTTAGGAGGGACAGATGAATTTTAGTACCAGAAATAAGAAAACAGGGTTGATTCAGAACCAGGTGCAAAAAAATTGTGCTTTGTAGTAAGAAATGCTACTTAGGTAGAATATAATAGAAGTGCTGTTTTTACACCTGGTGCTGAATCGGTCTGTAGGTGGACAATGAGGGTCATGCTAATTAGTGTGCATTGCGGTGTAGATTGAAAGCTGCATTTCTGTAAGCTTTTTGCAAAATAGTGCAAAAGAATATACTGTTTCTATTTTTTTCCCCACAAAGGATTTTTACAGGTAAGATGCATCATTTTTCCTATCTATGATGTTAAGATTTTTTTCTAAAACTTTGGAAACAGCACCCAATGGGCTTTGCAGAAAAAAATGGTGAATTCTGTAGCATTGCCCATAGGGTGCTGTTATTACAAACTTAAAAAAAAAATCCTTACCTTACTGGATATAAGATGTACCTCACCTGCAGAAATGCCCCAATTACAGGTACAGGTCGATGTTTGGGGAAAAAATAGGACAAACGCTTTTTTTGGCACTTTTTTGTGTGTTAACACTAAAAAGCTCACCAATATGCAGGATGCAATCCATACCACAATGCACACCACAAGTCACACTGGCTTCACCAAATAATTTGCATGACACTCCATGAAATGGAATGACACTTTTTCTCCAAAAACAATATAGTGCACATTTTGACGCTGGTACTGGATCACCCTTCTCCTTCCAGATGGAGACCAGTCAGGGGAAATGTACTGTACCTCTACATTTTTTATTTAAAATATTTTAATTGAAACTGTGCAAATACAGTACATCTGATAAGTAATGCTGTGAGGTTACATAGTGGACATAGGACAAAACATTGCTTGACTAAAAAACAATGTATATCAAATTTTTTTTATATATTTCCCCCAAACAATTCTCCCCTTCCCCTTTCCATTCCTTTTACCTCTAATTTTTAAACACTTCTCTTGTGTATTTTACATTAGGTGGTCTAGTTATTTCTGGGTTGTAATATTTTACATTTAGTGGTCTAGTTATTTCTGGGTTGAATTATTTTACATTTAGTGGTCTAGTTATTTCTGGGTTGTAACATTTTACATTTAGTGGTCTAGTTATTTCTGGGTTGTAACATTTTACATTTAGTGGTCTAGTTATTTCTGGGTTGCAATATTTTACATTTAGTGGTCTAGTTATTTCTGGGTTGTAACATTTTACATTTAGTGGTCTAGTTATTTCTGGGTTGTAACATTTTACATTTAGTGGTCTAGTTATTTCTGGGTTGTAATATTTTACATTTAGTGGTCTAGTTATTTCTGGGTTGTAACATTTTACATTTAGTGGTCTAGTTATTTCTGGGTTGTAATATTTTACATTTAGTGGTCTAGTTATTTCTGGGTTGTAATATTTTACATTTAGTGGTCTAGTTATTTCTGGGTTGTAACATTTTACATTTAGTGGTCTAGTTATTTCTGGGTTGTAATATTTTACATTTAGTGGTCTAGTTATTTCTGGGTTGTAATATTTTACATTTAGTGGTCTAGTTATTTCTGGGTTGTAACATTTTACATTTAGTGGTTTAGTTATTTCTGGGTTGTAACATTTTACATTTAGTGGTCTAGTTATTTCTGGGTTGAATTATTTTACATTTAGTGGTCTAGTTATTTCTGGGTTGTAACATTTTACATTTAGTGGTCTAGTTATTTCTGGGTTGTAACATTTTACATTTAGTGGTCTAGTTATTTCTGGGTTGAATTATTTTACATTTAGTCGTCTAGTTATTTCTGGGTTGTAACATTTTACATTTAGTGGTCTAGTTATTTCTGGGTTGTAATATTTTACATTTAGTGGTCTAGTTATTTCTGGGTTGCAACATTCTACATTTAGTGGTCTAGTTATTTCTGGGTTGTAACATTTTACATTTAGTGGTCTAGTTATTTCTGGGTTGTAACATTTTACATTTAGTGGTCTAGTTATTTCTGGGTTGTAACATTCTACATTTAGTGGTCTAGTTATTTCTGGGTTGTAATATTTTACATTTAGTGGTCTAGTTATTTCTGGGTTGTAACATTTTACATTTAGTGGTCTAGTTATTTCTGGGTTGAATTATTTTACATTTAGTCGTCTAGTTATTTCTGGGTTGTAACATTTTACATTTAGTGGTCTAGTTATTTCTGGGTTGTAACATTTTACATTTAGTGGTCTAGTTATTTCTGGGTTGTAACATTCTACATTTAGTGGTCTAGTTATTTCTGGGTTGTAACATTTTACATTTAGTGGTCTAGTTATTTCTGGGTTGTAACATTTTACATTTAGTGGTCTAGTTATTTCTGGGTTGTAACATTTTACATTTAGTGGTCTAGGTATTTCTGGGTTGTAACATTTTGTGATATCTGTCTATCCATCTGCCCCAATCCATGTGACCACCAGCAGAAGTAAGTGTTGCTACTCAAGTATGGTTTTCCAAGAGGTTAGTGACTAGAGATGAGCCAAACAGAAGATCCCTGTTTTTTCTTTAACCTGGCGTCAAACGCCATTGAAGTCTACGAGGTTGGGAGAATCAGAGAATCAGACAAATAGTATGAGGCACCTATAAAAATAAATAAAGGTCTGTGCAATGAGTGTGGTCAATATGCCAGTGCCCAAGTCATTAACACGGTGACACAGTGATGGCAAAGCTTTTAGGAACCGAGTGCCCAAACTGCAACTCAAAACTTTTAAAGTGCCAACCTGATGGTTCTGGTGCCAGGAGGGAGATGAAAAAACCCCAAATGTGTGTATTGGAAAGATGATGGGTGTACAAAGAGAGGGCTCTGAGTGCTGCCTCTGGCACGGGGGTCAAACTGTAGATTTGCCATCACTGACCTATACGTTATATTCCTCCAACATTCATGTCATTTCAAAAAATCATTATTCTGATGATCAGACTAAAAAACAGGGGCGTCAATCTGATTTGTTATCACAGACAAAAGTTTAATGCTAAGTAATGGCCCATCTAAGCATGGATAATGTTGCACATCGATAAGCCACGCAATCAGTGGTATTGCCTCACACAGCACCTATTTTAGTACAAGACATGTCACTGTGCTTTGAAGCATGCTGGAGGGTGTTAAAGTGGGACGTGATGACTCTGTGAATGAGCCCTCTCAGCATTTCTCCTTCTATTCTGCAAAATAGCAAATATAGACACATACATACAAAAGCACAATCACATCACAGTCCCAATATACACATGTATGTTTGCCTAACTAGGTAGAGATGACATATATGATATATATATATATATATATATATATATATATATATATATATATATATTAGACACACCATACACACACACATACACACACACACACACACACACACACACACATATATACACACACAGGTGCACTTTCTCTTTCTGTATGTACACATCTTTATTTATAAAGGCTCATCACACCCAGTTCCTTCCCAAAAATACTTGTGCAGAGTATTGAGAGAATCTCAATACACAAGTGCAAAATGCATAAAAAAATGCACTGTACCTTGCAATGTTGTGATGGGAAGGTTCTACAGATACTGTAGGTTGCAGAATGTATTTTCTGAAAGTGTAGATAACAGCGCACCATAGGGTATGCATTAAATGTATTATATATATAAATTGTATTTAAGTTTTGGATCTTTGGACATATGTGGCCATTGTAACTTGTGCACACATAGGAATTTCTTCTCTGCATTTAACACATTCATGCAGTGAGACAAACTCAAGCAGTGAGTGTACACATGCCGGGAGTGGTGAGCTATATATATATATATATATATATATATATATATATATATTCTTAGGTTGGAGAGCCATGTATCATATACTGTACACATTTAGATTCATTATATTAGGATAAAGAGTACTGGGGGCCTGGGGACCCTCTCAGTATTTATGGGTTACCCCATAGTCAACCGATAAAAAAAAAGATCTCTACATTGGAAACACGTGTTGAACTGCCCCATCACAACAGGTTTTTACCCTGGGATGCAGAGAGTCTCTCACAAATGTGGGGTGAACCTTTCCGAATCTTAATTGATTGTCCCAATATATGTTTTTAAAGCTTTCCATTTCTTCTGCATTAATGCAAAGACCGTGATAGTCCATGGGTGTTGTGTAACACCAAAGCGCACTATAAGATCGATATATCAATGTAGGTACAATGTAAAAGTTAACATAGCATAACACAATTTTTCTAGCATAACCTAAATATTATTCAGACTCCCCCCGCTGCAAAAAACTGAAGGCCTGGTGATACGACAGGATAAAAAGGCTAGACATAGATTATGTAATATCAGCACATTGTATATGAAATGCATTGATGCGCATGGTATACACTGTACTGGAGTGTTTGTGCTTTGGTACAGCTCCATTACAGGTAGACAGAGAGAGAAAGAGGTAGATAGATACTAGTCAATAATTTACTAGAATTAGGGAAAACTATGCCACAATCCAGAATGTACAATAACTCCTCTGTATAATCCATACTGGTATTGTAGACACTTACATCTATCCAATGTACAGATGTGTGCTTCATGTTTATATATCATATAGAGGTGTGTGTCTAAATATAGAATATATATATATATATTTTTTATATTGGATGTGTATATATATATAGTGTGTGTGCGTGTGTATATATATATATATATATATATATATATATATATATATATATATTACAATCTATATATATATATATATATATATATATATATATTCTATTTATCATCTCAAAGACAAGAAGGTTATCCAATACCGTAAGTAAATAATTTCTATTATTTGGTATGTACATAGGCTGTTATTGTAGTCATTGGATGTTGGTACAATGACAGATGCCATCTGCTACATGATATTAAGCTGTGAAAATAAAAATGGCAAATTGTATTGACTGGTTGATCTTTGCAAGTCCCAACCACCACGAAGTCGCAGCATATGGATCTGCAAAGTCAATAATCTTCATTTTATTATGATCCGGCTGTGACCGGGGATTTCACCACCTACAGGGACTCCCATAGACTTGATCAGGTTTAACTCTAGCTATCATACATTTTATAGTATTTGAGATAGTACATTCATATATATATATATATATATATATATATATATATATATATATATTATTTAAAGCGTAGGATTAGGAACTCTTCCATTATTATCCACATCATATATAATTATGTTGGGATTATGCCCTATTAGTTGCAAAGCAAACCTTAATCATTTAACATAACAGAAGCAGAATTATCAAGACAAATATTAGTGGAGCAGATGGCTTGAGCAACCAATCAGATTTCCTATTTAACAATCAGTCACAATAACATCATCCTAAATATCTATTTGTATTTAATGTACTTAAAGTGGACAAACTTGGTCTGGCACACCAATTGATAAAAGCCTGGATTTGGGCAGCCCCATACTTTTGCTACTTCCCATAATCTGGCTGCAGGGTCTCAAGAAGATTTGCATTGATTTGATGTTTTTTGCACTTTAAGTTGTAGAGGTTCTCAAAATGCAATACATAAGTATTCCTGGAAAGAGCCTTTAAAAGTCTTATTGAACAACCCTAATATATAGATATACCGTAGATGTGTCACATATGACCGCCGGCGGGCAGCTATGCTCCCCGGTTGACTGGTCGCACAGTGATGTGAAAGCCCATCTGGCAAACATGACTGGCTGCCCAAGGCCATGCTTGCAGTGAGGGCTATGCACAGGGGACATCAACAACTTGGATGCCCCCTCCATGTTGGACCAACTGTTTGGTCCACTTTAGTTTCTAACTGAGATATAAACTTTTCGCAGTCATTGATCATGCAGCCCGGATTCCCAACACCTACTAGTCCTTACCTTGGTTGTCTGAGAAGTGTCCAGAGCCCACTAAGAACTTGGTGAGCAGAGGAAGGAGTAATAAAGCCCTCAGGATCTGAGTTCTTCCATCACACAGCCCCATGTCTACAGGAACCCACCAAAAACAGCTTCAAACCTCCTTCCTTGCAGAGTCGACCACCAATATAACTCCAATGAAAGGGATCCACAGAGGAGGGGTTGATTGCCCCCCCCCCTCAGCCACAGGTAAACAAAACAAAGGTCAGAGTGCCTAAATTAGGCAAAAAAAATCTTTGTGCAAATTAGCAATGTACTCATTTTCCGCAACAGGTCTAGACGTGCCTTAACCTCCTCGGAAAACAAGAATAACACTATTCTTTATGTGCATATATACTCATTTGGAGATAACATCCAGCATCCTCTGGTTTGTAGGTGTTCTGAACTACAGGTAGAGATGGTTGGTCAGGAAGCATTTACATAGGCAAATATTAAAGTTGTGCTAAGTCTTTTCAGATAAGTCCACAGACATGTTCCGTGAATTAACAGGTAGGTAGTTATCCAGTCCTGAGGGAGGTATCCAACCCTATCACCTATGAGAGCCTAGTACAGTGCAACCCAAAGGTTCTGAGCTGAAACCCTGTTTGAGAATGATAGTTGGGGGACATTTATCAGTGCCAACAAGTGTAGGAGCGCTGGAGGGACTGATGCCAACCAACCAGTGCAGCTTATCGAGAGGCACCAGTAATGAAGTCTGTGGTTCAGCTAGAGACAACAGTGCCAATGAGAATAGCTTATGTAGAAGTACCAGTAGCGATAGCTGCAGCTCAGCTATAGATGCCAGTGTCAACCAGAGGAGCTTATCTAGAGGCACCAGTATCAATGGCTGTGGTCTAGCTAGAGACGCCAGTGTAATCTAAAGGCATCAGTAGCAATAGCTGGGAATACAAGTGCCAGTCAGTGCAGTGTAGCTATGGGCACCAGTAGCAATGTCTGTGGCTCAGCTAGTGCCAATCGGAAGCAATGACTGATGTGTCTGGAGGCACCTCTAGTAAATGACACCAGCAGAAGTCAGTGCATCCAGGCTTGAGGAACCAAAGCCAGCCTGTGTAGCTCCCATAGACACCAGCAGAAATCCCAGTGGCTCAGCTAAAAGCAGCAGGCACTGCTCCATCAGCTTCGAGAGTCTCAGAACCCATCCTAGGTGCAGGCTTATCTTCATAGCTTGCTTGGAAAACCAAAACGTTGGCTTGCATTTGCTTCATGCTCAGGGTGAGCCATGGGGTTGAGGTCTCAAGCTTGTGTCAATCCCAACACAGGAAACCCATCACGGTCCTGAGGACAAACTCTACAATCCAATACTGAGGGACTCCAAAGAAGTCAGATGTGTTGTGTGCCCCCTCCTAGTGAGGCTGGCTGAGGGCACCTTAGGGTGTGAGGTATTGGCTTAGAGGCATGATGATGCGTGAGGATCGGGGGCTGAAGACGTCCACCACCTCCACCAGCCAGTCATCAGTCATGTCCGACTCCTTGGCTCTTCTCCCTGAGCTGGGGCTACCGGTGAGAAGTTTGGAAGCTTTTTGCAGGGTCCTCCCTTCCTATGACAGATCCTCCACCCCCCTCCCTCCATCATCAGAAGATAGATCTCCTTCTTCTTCCTTCCTTCCAAAAATGTTTCAGTGGCGGGGGGAGGCCATGGTTCGGTGTGGGTTTGCGGGTCGCCCCTTCCTCTGGCCACATCTGCCCTCAGCAGGTGAGGGGGGGTCCCGGCATCGCGGCGGCGGCTGTGCGGGCAGAGAAGCGTCTTCCTGGCAGAGATAGGGTTACAGGCGGCCGGTGCTGGGGTCCGGGGGCAGGAGGCGGCAGGGGGCAGAGACAGGGTTACAGGCGGCGGGTGGTGGGCTCCGGGGGCAGGAGGCGGCGGGAGGCAGAGACAGGGTTACAGGCGGCGGGCAGGGCAGGTCCTGGGATCCGGGGGCAGGAGGCGGCGGGGGGCACCGGGGCCCGGTGTCGGGGCAGATCACGCTCCTCTCATCACCTCGCGCAGGTTCAACTGCATAAAAAGCCCAAATCACTTAACCAGCAGCAGCGGCGGCGGCGGCGGATCCCCGGGGACGGCGGAGGGGGGAGCATCGCTTAAAGGGACACAGACCCCGAAACAGCGCCGCGATGCCGACCCCCGAGAGCTTCCCGACTAACCCCGGGGGATGCGAACCCCCAAACACTATACCAGCGGCCAGTGTCATTATTATTATTTATTATGTAGAACGCGAGTGATGGCGAAAGAGAGACACCAACAGGGGGAGGGAGAGAAATAGACGCTGGCAGACAGGAATCACACAGCGACATAAGGTGGACGGGGTAGGTTAAAATAACTAGGGGGGGGGGGGGGGGGCAACATGGAGAGATAGAGGATAAGTTCATATAGAATAATGGAGAATAAGGAGCCAGCCTTGTACAACCAGAAGCTGTTACAGAAATGCTGCCAGGCTTTGCATGGAGAGACCCATGAAGAGATGGATGCTAAGGATTGGGAGGGATGGAGAGAGGAAGGAGGGAGCTGGAGGACTCACACAAGACTTGGAGAGGTATTGGGGGGGGGGGGTAGAGATAAGAGGATGGGATAATAAGCAAATGTGTAGAGAGATCCTGAGAAACAGTGGCACAACTATATACGATTGGGGGTGCCCCGCTGTGTGAAACCCCCCAGGAAGCCCCAAAAACTCACCTCACCACGCTCCCACGTGACCGCGCCGTCCAATCCCCGCCGACGGACAAGCGGGTAACAGCGACGGACAAGACAGCGCGTCCGTCGCCGTCTCCCGCACGTCACTCTTACAGGGCGCGCGCCCGCGCCGGCCACTCACAAATGGCCGGCGCGGGCGCGCGCACGTCTAGAGGGTGAGGTTTTTTTGGGGGTTTTGGGGGGGTTTCACCCCGCGGGACATCCCGATCTCGGATGTCCTGCGGTGAGGGAGGTGATCGGCCCAGGAATCTTATAGATTCCCGGGCCGATCACCCCTGGGTGTTGGTCCACTTTAAAGTGGACCAAAACTCCAGCGATCGGACCGGGAATATATTCCCTGGCCGATCGATTCCCCCCCCCCAAGGCATCCATAATCGGGATGCCCGTTGTGTGAAACCCCCCCAGGTCACTCCATACACTTACCTTTCCCAGTCCAATGGTGCATGCGCAAGCCACTGCCACATCCCCGCTATCCCTCAAGCATGGTGTGTCAATAGAAGGCATTTGTGAATGGCCAGTGCAGGCATGCTCCCTGCTCGGAGCCGCTCGCCTTAGACGAAGGCTTAGATGACATGACGTCTAGTTGGTTTCAGCTACCTGGGGGGGTTTCACACAGCGAGCCACCCCCGATCAGGGTGCCCTGGGGGCAAGGACCAAAACCCAGTATAGTCAAAATCCTGGGTTTTGGTCAACTTTAAAGAGGGAATTTTACTTTCCCGGGTTTTGTTCCATGCTCCTGGGACATCCCGAATTGGGATGCTCTGCTGTACGAAACCCCACAGAAAGCCCACTTAAACTCTTCTTTCACAGATCCATTGGTTCATGTGCGTGCTCTCATCCAATCAGAGCACTTTGCCTTGCTTACATCATTCAGCAAAGGGCTCTGACTAAAATCAATGGGAAGCACAAACTGCCCCATCCCCCTTATCCCCATCCTCATGCATCCTTCTGCTCCAGCCTATCTCAATGGCTGAGGTGGGACCCCTTAAAGGAGGCCAAAACCCACGCTGGAATCTATGGGACCCCAGGGCAGGCATACCCTGGGGGTGCCCCGCTTTGTGAAACCCCAGAGGTCACCTGAAAACTCAGCTTCGTTCCTGGTCCAAAGGTGTATGCGCGAGCAGTGGCCGCATCCCCACTATTCCTCTAGCAGGGTGCAGGCCCACACCAGACATTTGTGAAAGGCTGTTGCGGGCACACTCCCTGTTAAAGGGTTGCGGGGGGATGCTGCCATTGGTGTGCTCAGATCCGCTCGCATTAGATGAGCTCCTGGAGGAAGGGGCTCGAGCAGATCCAAGCACGCTGATGACGCCGCACCTGTGTCATAGGACCAGGAAGAGGTGAGTTTGTTCGGGCGACCTGGGGGGGTTTTACACAGCAGACCAAAACCCAGGATAGTCAAAACCCTGGGTTTTGGTCCACTTTAAATGGGGCCCTTTCACGGCTCATACAGTAAACTTTGTTCTGTATTTTAACTGAATGGAATGTAGCTAGACAAATAAAAAAAACAAAAAACTGAAACAGCCAAGATAAACGGTGCTTCCTTTCTCTAAATGATGCCAAGTGAGCACAGATATGATAAATATAATGGAGGAGCAACAGGGATGCAGCCCTCCTGACCTTCTGGGCCCCAAGGCTGCTGCACCCCCTCAAGTTACGGCCCTGCTGATAAATTGGGCATAGAATAGGGAGAGGAGAGAAGAAAGCAAATAGTACAGGCAAAGAGAAATATACCTGGGGGCCCCTATCCCCATAAGGAGATATGTAGAGAACCTAAGAAAGTATATAGTGAGGAAGAGCAACAGTCTTGGAACAGTCCTTGGGTGAAGAATAATGGTTGAGGGGAGGACAGAATGAAGAGATTAACATGGGAAGAGAGATATATTTGGGGAGCCCATAGAGGGAGTGGAATGGGGCGATGGATAGAGATAAGAAGGGGGAATGGGAAGAGATGTAGAGAGAACCTGAGAGTTATACCAGGAGGAAGAGTCTTGGGAAGCTTTGGTGTAGTGTGTGTGTGTGTGTGTGTGTGTGTGTGTGTGTGTGTGTGTGTGTAGGTAGATTAACGATTAACGAAAGGGAGATATACTTGGGTAGCCAGTTGTAGGAGAGGAAAGGAGGGGGGTCTTGGAGAGAAAGAGGGAGAGAGGTGAACTAGAGATGGAGGCGGGGGGCTAAAGACAGTTTCGGGGAGCCTGCTGTTGAAGCAGAATGAGGGAGGTTGGAGAGATTGAAACAGAGGGAGAGCACCTCAGTGTTTACTATAAAAATCAATTCCTGGGGGTGGGGGTGGAGAGAGAGACATACACATACACACAATATATAAATGTGCGGCAGAGATAAATGGAGAGAGGGGGATTGGAAAGAGAATGAGAGGTTGTGGGGACAGAGCAAGAAAAAGAGCATGAGAGAGAGAAGTAGAGATGGGGGAGAGATAATCCAAGAGAATCTAATCTAAAATAACCTAAGGGATTAATACAGAGGAAAAGAGAAATACTTGGGTAGCCCATTGTGTGGGAAAGTGGAGGGATTTGAAGAGTGGAAAGAATGCCACATATAGAAAAAGAAATAGAGAGGTGGAGGGAGAGAGATTTACAAAGAGGGAGTGGGAGGTACTTGGGGGGGGGAGGGTGGGGGGGTGAGAGAGGGACATAAAGAGATAGTAATTAACACAGGAAAATAGATATTTGTTCTTTTCTGACAGTAAAATGGGGGAGGGATTGCGGAGATTGTAAAGAATATGAAGGCAGGGAGAGGAGAACAAGAATTGATGAGTAATATAGGGAAATATTGGGGATTTGGAATGTAGGAGAAAGCTAAAAAGGTTAAAGAGGCAAAGAAAAAGTGACTTAAAATGTAACAAAAGCAGCCCTGGAGTTCATGAGCCTCCAGGGCCGCCTGATTACCTGGGGCATCCTGATTTGGGATGTCCCTCTGCGGGAACCCCCCCCCTAGTCGCTTTAAATGCTTACCTCATCAATGAGCCCATGACACATGTGTGGTCGGCAGTGGCATCACTCTTATTCTTCTTAGGTAGTGCACGGCCATGCCAGCCATGACAAAATGGTTGACGTGGCCACACACAGCCAAGGGATGCGAATGATGCCACATGCCGATCATGTGTGTGGCTATGATCCCATTCATATTAATATGCACAGCTGGAAAAAGCTAATTGGATGAGAGCTGCATCTGCCCCATGGCCTCATGTAAAGGTAAGTAAAGTGGGCAAATGGCAGGGTTTCATGCAGGAGGGGATCCAAAATCAGAATGCCCCGGGGACGGACTAATACCAGGGATAGTGAAAATTTGGTCCACTTTAAAGAGCGAGAAAAAGAACACCAGAGAAGGAAAGCAAGAGATGCTGTAATGTAGAGAGTTATCTGTGGGGTGGGTGAGGACTCCCCAAAAAGGATGAAGCTACAGTCTACCTTACCACCAGTTCACGGAGGAACATGAGATATTCAGGTGGTGAGATTTCTTATTCTTGTATTCTTATTCCTATTCTTGCGTTGACAAGGTGACATCTTTGGCAGAATCATTTGATAAAATAGTTTTTCTATAATAATTGAATGCTTAGCATTGATGGGAGTTTAGATGATTCAGTATTAGAAAAATATGGGACTGATGTGGGGGGCTGTAAATAAGATACTCTTTTTAGAGGTAAGCCAATCAGCATACGTATTACTAGGATTGCTACATATGAATGTGGGGGGATGGAAGGACATAGGATTGGAGTTTGTGGAGACAGTGGGTCTCCTGATTGTTGTAGAAAATCTTCATTTTACTTTTAAAAAATGTCTAAACCCTTTTAGTGAGGCCGGCCACTAGATTCCAGATCATTGGCCCATGTTCATCGAAAGGTTCAGCACCCCTGTTGTAGACCAATATCTACATACCGAATATTCACTCCTTCATGCTTAAGCCAAGAAAGAGCAATTATAGCTATTGAATCAGGGATGTCCATCATTGATTGAATAAGGAGAAACTCTGGAAATGTGTGTCATTGTAAGTGTTGAGGCTTTATTTTGTAGAATAAAAAGGGGGGTGGGAATAGCTCAATCACTATTATTTATACAAATTTATATATATATATATATATATATATATATATATATATTTGTCTGCATTGCATGTCCCAACTTTGGGGACTCAGAATTAAGAGTAGGGACCACACTAAACACAGAGTGCCTTGCCACATGTATCTGCAGATATATGCAACCAAATCTCTGTCTTTCCACATAGCTAGACATGTTTGTTGCTTGATATTTAGTTGATGAGAGGGTTAAACTGGGTGGTAAATTAGTTCCCAGGCCCTGAATAATAATGTTGATAATTTTGTATAAATAGTGATTGAGCTGCTCCCACCCCCCTTTGTTTATTTGTAGAAGTTTACTTGTTGCCTTTTATACAACAGACACACGTCAGTCTGCCTTATTAGAATACCCGAACCACGTGCTTTGGAGATTATTATTAGTCATGATTTTTTTCATTGGTGGAAGGATGCATTTATATGGTGTTTGGTTCTTTATAGTACTTTGTTTTGTACCTTCTACTCCAGTCCTGGAAAGAACAGTTGTGGTAAGGGGCACCCTGTACTGCCCCATTCTAGCAGCTGGCAGAGCTGTCCATGGTGCTGAACTACAGCAATGTGATCAGCTTAGAGAAATGACTATTGACCTTATTTAGTGTTAAAAAGCACCTAGGCTTCTTTTCCAGGCATCAAACAAATGTGTAACTTATTACAAAAACTACACAAGAGCATTAGTGATTTTTCTACTGACACTGTGTCAGCTCTGGAATAATGATCAAGGGGATCATTGAGAATTAATGATTTGTAGAGCATCAGGCATTGGAGTAGTAGTAAATACGACTACATATCACATTGCGTTTTACTGTGGTGCGCTTCAGTAAAAGGACCACACTCCTGGCTATCAGCACTGACCCCCTACTGCTGCCACAGGGCTCCATCCCCCGATCTGGTGCTTGCAATTGTCCCCTTTTTGGTCCTCCCTCCAGGACTTTGCTGGTGCAAATGGCTGAAGGACCCCAAGTAGGTGGGTATTGAAGGTACCGGACTTAAAGGGCACCTATAGTATATATGTATATGTAGTTACCTTCTATACCCAGCCCAGTGACCCAAAACAGCCTTTTTTACCTCTGCCCTTGATCAATATTCAAAACAACACGAACTGGATGCAGTCAGCCATATAGCTCCCTGGCTGAGCAGTCCCACCCCCAGTGATGATGCAATCAGTTAGAGTACACACAGCTCAGCAATGGGGAGCACTTCAACCTAACTGCCATTATCTGACAGGTTGGTTGTAACTGAACTAATTAGCAGGCCATTCACCATAATACTACTTCCACTTGTGTCTCCCTGGTATTTATATGGACATTGGGCAAGGGCTGAGGTAAAAAAAAAAAATAAACACAAGCTGTTTTGGGGCACTGGGCTGGGGAAGGAAGGTAACCACATAAACTTCCTTTCTGAGTATAGGTGCACTTTAAGGAGAATGCCTTCTTCCTCCACTGCTGCCTCCTGTCAGGTCCCATCACCAGCCTTGTTGAGGAGTCCAGAGCTTCACCGCTGCCTCTTGTCAGGTCCCACCACCAGCCTTGTTGAGGAGCCCAGAGCTTCACCGCTGCCTCCTGTCAGGTCCCACCACCAGCCTTGTTGAGGAGCCCGGAGCTTCACTGCTGCCTCCTATCAGGTCCCACCACCAGCCTTGTTGAGGAGCCCGGAGCTTCACTGCTGCCTCCTGTCAGGTCCCACCACCAGCCTTGTTGAGGAGCCCGGAGCTTCACTGCTGCCTCTTGTCAGGTCCCACCACCAGCCTTGTTGAGGAGCCCAGAGCTTCACCGCTGCCTTTTGTCAGGTCCCACCACCAGCCTTGTTGAGGAGCCCGGAGCTTCACCGCTGCCTCCTGTCAGGTCCCACCACCAGCCTTGTTGAGGAGCCCGGAGCTTCACCGCTGCCTCTTGTCAGGTCCCACCACCAGTCTTGTTGAGGAGCCCGGAGCTCCACTGCTGCCTCCTGCAGCGTCCCTACACCAGTCTTTCCAAAGTGCCTGTGTCCCTTCTGTTCTGGGGGCAGAAAACAATGGTGGGGTGCATAGTGGCATGTAGTACAATGGAGGCACAGTGCAACAAACAATTGTGTACTGCGCTGTGCTGCGTTTGTCCATCGCCACCCCAATGCACTAGAAACGCACAAAATTAAAGAGGCCTCACAATTTGTAGTGGGGGGAAAGTCAGTTAATTTTTTATTGCTCTCTATTCATATCTACCAAGGCAGTCTGTTTAAAGTGGACCAACACCCAGGGGGGATCGGCCCGATCAGATCCCTCCCCGCGGGGTGTCCGAAATCGGGATGTCCCGCGGGGTGAAACCCCCCAGGAAGCCCACAATCCTACCTTTTCCACGTTCCAGCGGCGCATGCGCGTCCGCCGCCTCCCGCGCGCTCTGCTTGTTCGGCGCTGCCTCTCGCTTGTCCAGTGGCGGGGATTGGCTGCAGCGGTCACGTGGGAGCGGGGTGAGGTGAGTTTTCGGGGCTTTCTGGGGGGTTTCACCCCCGATCGGGGTGCCCCACCGAAGTGGACCAAAACCCAGGATAGTCAAAATCCTGGGTGTTGGTCCACTTTAATGTCAGTTTATCCAATGAATCAATGAATTCAGTTCCTTCATTTCAGATCATACTGGCACATGAAATTCCTGTCCATATTTAGCCCCAGTACATCAATTTACATTTTTGTATACTCCACTCCAACCTCCCTTTTTGTGACTGGCAGCCCCGTTTGAGCACTGTGAATTTGAGGTCACACCTTTAAGAAATTTGTCGCAACAGGTTCAGCTCTTTGTTTTTTAATGGTGCCAGTGGATTCATCTATTCATGCCGCTGTATACTTTTCCAGCTGAGCATCCTTCAATAACATAAGCGATAACTCACTTCCAAAGCGCAAAGCTTCATCTGATTGAGGCAAAGGCTACTGGTTTCTAAACACTAATCCAGTCCTCCAAAAACATCACAAGCAGTGCTAAAAAGATGATCATCCACAACAGGCAAAATCACCTCTATTTTTTGAAGACATATCAATTGCAAAACTCTGCAAAGCCACAACATGAAGTGCAAAGCGACATGCAGCATTTGTGATATCTGTAGGTTATACAAATCTTGGGACAACTTGCGTTTTATTGCACATACTGTGAAAGTTTGAGAGTGTTACAGCAATTGGGCTTTATTAGATATTTACTACATTTACTTATTGTATGGGTAAAGGAAGGAAGGAAGAGGCTTACATTTTCAGGCGAGGACCTTAATAGTGCTGTGGTGAGAAAATAATGGGTATTGATGTTTGGATGACTAATTGTCTACCTGTCATAACACATCACTAGATGTAATACTTTATGGGTCACCAACTTGAAACAGGTGTGATTGGCCTCAGCTCTTTTCATAAAAGGAGGTCAGATCCTTATGGAGGCCCATAGCAAAATAGAACATTGAGCCAAATTCATAATTAAAAAAAGCAAAAAAACAACTGACAACAGCCAGCAAGTTATTGCATTTAAAATTATATAAAATGCTGTCAGGCGTTAAGAGATATTTTGCATTTGATTCTGTACTGTGCAGTATTTCTGGCCTCTATTTAGTGCATACATTTTGTCAGAATCTGACCATAAATTCAGGATATGTGATCTCCCAAATTTGATTAGCTATCCTCCAATTGATTGCAGAAAAGTGAAGGCAATACCTTTTGCACACATAGATATATTTAAAGCGGTCATCCACCCTGAATAAGAGCATATCTCATGTTTCCCACACCCTGCACATTAAAAATCATCCTACCTGCATCTACTGCATGCTATGAGCCTTTAAACATCAAAGATGGCGGCTCATGGAACATCAGGCAGCCTGCAAACAGGAAGTGCCTTTTGACTGTGCTGCTCTGCATTCTGGGACTGCTGACCTTTTCCTGACCCCAGCTCTGCTATAACCCGCCCCCCTGTACTTTATCCCACTCTCCTCTCTTCAGTAAGTGTGATGCTTCTGAGTCAAGATGGCGGCGCCCGTATCCTAAAGTCCTGAACAGAGTTGCAGGCCAGTGGGGGAAAAATAATAAGTAAGAGACTAAAAGCATAAAATATATTAATTTTAGATGCTGGCAAATCTTTTTTAAGGGTTTGGGCTTTTCAATAAATCATGGTGAAGTTCCGGTTTAAAGGTAAGCTTTTATGAATACATAGTTATCTTCGTTAGACAGGTTGACCCAGATCACTAGTTGTTCAAATATATTTTACACAGGTATTGTCTTATTTCTTCAGTTTCCTACTGTTCACTTCTCTGTAGCTAACATGCAGTAGTCCAACACATTACATCTGGGGAACAATGTGCTAAAAAACAAGTTAGAGGACCCCTTAAAGTGATTCAACGGGCAATAAAAACTCCATAAGGGTACTCACCATAGCTGATTGGTACTTGTTTGGTAATCAGCAACTGACCTGATCACTGGATCTGAGCATGCACCCCAGCCCCCACCTCCCCTGTGGGATGGGCCCCCATCGGTCAGAAATGATGGCATACAAGGCTTGCGACCAACCCTCTGTCACAGGGGCACAGACGCACCCCCTCTCTTTGGATTGCAATGGAGAGGGTGTGCTGAAGCCTAACACGCCCCCTTTATTCTAGTGAAGTGACTACAATAAAGGTGGGGGTGTGGGTTGCTGCCCTGGAAGTGCCAATGAATTGGGTGTCAGGCCTGGGGTGACATGGGAGGTAAGGGTTATGCTGTGGGGTTTGCTGATTGCCAGACTAGCACTGTTCAGCTGCGCAGGAGAAGGGGTAAGTACACTTTTGTTTTGTTCTTTGGCTATTGAACCACTTGAATCACAGTGACTGTCAAGTCAGACAGGACTGTAGGGTTCCATAAATAGACAGCATACTGGCATTTGATTAGACATGCCCTGATCCGTGTATCTACTTCTCGCAGCCCCACATGAAAATGCTGATGACCAGTGGGGACTCCAGACGGGTGTGCAAGCTGGCCCCACAAACTTTGCTGCCCTCTGGTGGTCACGTGGAGCTACAAAATAGGTGAGTGCCTGGAGTTCAGGTTGGGACTTGCTTTAGGGACCTTCTAGTCAAATGTTACTGGCCCGGCTGCATTTTTATGGTGAAAGAATATACTCTTTTCTGCATAAAAAATAGTGGTTGGCTCTTGAGCCTTTCGGTTTTAGGAACGTTTGTTTTATAATTGAGCAGAATACTCAGCCTTCTGTGTTTTATTGGCAGCCACCAGCAGAACATCCAGCCTTCTGCAAGTGTCCTCTACCACTTATGTATTTAGCTATAGGGAACTGGTTGGATCCCACCACTGCCCAGTGACCATTGGAGCTCACTAGTAGCTAACCGTGTCTAGCCCCCACCCCCCAAAACAGGATGTTCAAGGGGTGGGGGTGTAAATGGACCTTAATTTTTTTTATTAAGCTGATTAAATGGAATCTATGGCCAGATAAACAATATATATTCCAACCTCCATTGAAATGACAGCTCCTTACACTTAAAGTGGACCATCACCCTCCGCTGATCGGCCCGGGAATCTATAAGATTCCCGGCCGATCACCTCCCTCCCCGCGGGACATCCGAGATCGGGATGTCCCGCGGGGTGAAACCCCCCCAAACACCCCAAATCCCCTTACCTTGTCTTCCCCTCTGAATGGCCGGCGCGGGCGCGCGTCAAGAGTGACGCGCGGGAGGTGGCGGCGGGGGAGCCGCTTGTCCATGCCTGTCAAATCCCTTGTCAGTCGGCGCTGGGAGCGGGGAGAGGTGAGTTTTTTGGGTGATCGGGGGGGTTCACACAGCGGGGCCTACCGAAGTGGACCAAGACCCAGGATAGTCAAAATCCTGGGTGTTGGTCCACTTTAAATGAGATCCCCCCCCCGTAGATCTATTCTTCCTTACGGCAGTTTCAGACAGCAAAAGGGGGGAAAAAAGACCATAGTGTAGTCCTGCAACATATTTAAACGTTTTACTCAAGTGGTACACTTGCAGGACATCCAGCATATCTCATATTAAAATTGCTTCATGTACATCTCACCGTCACCTGTGGTCATCCAGTGGAGGGAGATTAGCTTTCAATAACCAGGCATCCAAGCAGCGTTGACACGTTTTGTTTAGTTATTTTATCCAGATGTTTTATCTTTATTTTTCCCTTTTGCTGTCTGAAACTGACATATCGAAGAATATATATAGAAGGGGGGAAGATCTTATTTAAGTGTAAGGAGCAGTCGTTTCAATGAAGGTTGAAATATAACATTTTAAATGGTAACTATTGGACCCAATCTCGGGAAAGGATCATAAGGATCAACTTTTGAACTTAAAAGTCCATTGAGTGCAATCTAGATCAGAGTGTCAGTGTGTTTTTTTTTTATGTGGATGAGGATGTTCCTATAACTCTTTGAGAACTTTGAAGGATTCCTCTGAGGATATTTTGTGGACTATTGCTGCTATGTTTTAACCTCAGTATTGGAAGCATAGATTATATTCATTGTTTTTATTTAGATTAAGCAACAGCTCCATGCTCTTTTATGTTGTTATGGCTAGATAAAAATCACCAAACTTTCGAGGCAGGACATCGCTCCAGGTTCTATGTCAGAATTTGGGAAAAACAGCTTACCAGTCTTGCAGAACTCCTGGGAAGGAAAGATGCATGTGCGGGGTACTCAAACCCAAAGTGAAGTAGCATAGAGGGTTGCCAGCACCAAATCCAGAAAAAAAAAAAGTAGCTCTTAAACCAACAGCTCAAAACTCCTAAAATCACTTGACTTTTCAGTGAGGGTCCTAAAAGAACAGTTAACACATTTTGGACCTAGACATACTTATTCATATGACTAAGGATGTCCATGCCCAAGTATTCATGTTGCTGGTCTTTTTTCTGTAGTTATGGCACGCACTGCTGTTACAGCCTGGGACTAAGTGTGTGGACCAAGGCTGGCCCGAGGCTTTTGTGGGCCCTTGGGCAAGAGACTTATTCCTCCCCTTTGTGGTTTTTCATGTTACGTCATCCCTTCAACTTCAATTCCACATATGGGCCCTCCTCTCATTGTCCTACGGTCTTCACTGCCTTCCCTTATGATCACTGACAGTCCTCTAAGTTCTTGCTGAATTCTCTGTTGCCATAGATGGTCCCGTGGTCGTTGTCACCTTCTCCACTGCCACCAAACTCCCTCCAATGCTCATTGGAGCCTCTGCTGCTGCAAAGTTTGTAAGTTCTGCTAATTGTCCTCTGATCCTTGCCAGCATTTCCACTGGTGTCACCACAGTTGCCAGCTGTCTTCTGGTCTGCACCAACTTCTGGGCTGCCACTAAACACCCTCCATCTCTCTCCACCTTTACTGCTACTGATCGTCCTTTGGACCTGAGGGCAGTTGTGCACATGGAACACCTGTCTCACCAGTTCAATAGGTAGGGTCCACCAGACGATCATCCATGGTCCTGTCTGAGCAGGCCCATAAAGGGGCCAGGTGTCCCAGCATTTGCCCAGGTACACTAAGTGCTGGTGCTGACCCTGGTGTAGACCCACATGCTCAAATTTAAAGCTAACCTCACTGGGGACTTTTAGGACACTTCACCTAAAGTCTTTAACTGACAACTGAAATTGGCCTCCCTGTCAAAAGGCTCAGAGATGACCTTTTAACTGGCAACAGGGGAATAATGTGGATATTTTTCTCTAGAATTACCCAAGACAATGGAACCCAGTTGCTCTATTGCCCTTACTTCTTGTCTGGAAGGAGGCGCTAACTGGCGGCACTGGGGTCTGGAGTCGAAAAACGGTTTGATGCTCACGTATTTTCCAGGCTGTCAGTTTTAAAAGGTTCACTAACCTTTCCTCACTAGTTTTGACTGGAATTCAGATTTAAAGCTTACTGTATTTCCTGGCATTTTCTTTTTTAGCTTCCACAACGCCGGCTTAAGTAAACTAGTGCATGCTGTACAGCAGCAATATTTGTGCTGAAAGTTGGAATAAGCATATGGGGAGTATTTAGCCTTTTAGAAATTCAAAGAAAGTGGTTTCCACTCTCAGCAGTTTTGCTTGAAGCGAGCGTCTGACTGTGGTAAGGGTTAATGCCTTAATTGGCACAGGTACAGCTGAAATGGTGTTCTAGCAAATGTTGCTGCAATGGTTTTGAAATATGTAGCTGGCATCATCAAACATTTATAGATGCTTACCGTCAGTCTTTGGCAATGGTCCAACATTTATAACTGGTAAAAAAAAAAAATGCTGGTGATCAATTCATTTATTGGTTGAAATACCCCATAAAGTTTATTTTCAGTTGTGTATAATTAGAAATGTTAATGTGTTAAAAAATAGCAAGCAGATATTATAGGGGAATGGCAAACATGTATGACATGATCAGAATTGCCCTTCTATTGTAGCCACTTTCACCAGTCCAAACCAGAATGGGAGCAACAACAGAGGTGTATCAACTGTAAATAATTTACAGAAATATTAACTATTATTATCTATATTATTATGGACAACTGTGAACTGCAATAAAATGGCACAAAACCATTTCCACCACCCCCTCCATGCCCGACCTTTCCTCTGTGAGTATCACTCAACTCACCTTTCAGCTATTCCCACAGCACATGTGCATTTTATGACGTGCTTACTAATGCATGGCGTATAACCATTGCTTTGGGGTCAGCATCATCATAGAGATTGGCGGCAGCTGCATCCTCAGTTTTCCTGCCTATCTGAGTGGCTGGCCGTGGGCGCGCACAGCTGCACGAATTCTGCGTATGCGATAACGGCTAGGGACCAAAAAGGTAAGGAGTTTGAAGGCGATCTGGGGGGGGTTCACACAGTGGGGCATCCTGAATAAGGATACCCCAGGGGCAGGATGGCCCTGGACTCTTTTAGACCTGGGCCATTATTGGTTCACATTTCTATCTCTGAGGCCATGCCCACACAACAATTTTGAGATTGACGATTGGTTGATTTGAAGAGTACCAGCTGATGTGACCAGCCGGCCGACTAGACCCCCGGCTCATTTCTCTGTGGTGTGCACACGCTCCCATGCCCAGCTTAGCCAGCTAGCAGCCAGCCCTGGAGTCTTTTAGATTATTGCTTTAAAAATTGTGTGCAAAACATGTTTACATTTGTGCTACCAATTTCCATGGGTAATGGGTTGCACTGGTGTAAAACCAGACTGAAAGAAAAAAAAAAATATATATATATTCTTCCCTTACAACATACTACCGTTATGTTCTTCGATTGCAGGGGCGATTATGGTTGCTCAGCAATCACAAGTGAATTGCTGCCCTATAGGCCTAGGTGTCCCTTACAGTGATTTTTGAAGTGTAGTGGTAGCAATTCCACTGAAGGGCAATCACAATTGCAAGCGCTTAAAAATCGCTGTGTGTACCTTGGAATTGCTACCACAGAGCATTGGCGGATTGGCCATAGGAAGACCCAGGGCAATGCGAGGTGGTTCACACTGCTCTGGGGCTGGTTGTGTGACATCCAATGTCCTAATTCTATGTCATGATTCCCCCCCTCTGCCTCATCCCCAGCATTTCTACAGACATCCTATAACAAAATAAACAAGAGTTCTTCAAAGTCTTCCTGCACAGGGGCAATAAATCCTTATCTAAGAAACAGAAAGCACCACTGAAAGGGAAAGGTGGGGGGAGCGCAGCTTGGAGAAGAGATTTACTAAAAAGACATCTACAAATAATTTGTCCCCCAGCACCCACCCAGGGGGGATGGCATCTGTCCTTCCAGCCCCTTGGAATTTAGAATAAATCCAGGGGGAGAAATGGTTTTATTGGTCACATACAGAGGGTACGATCCTTGATCGTGGTGTGTCTGGTCTATTGCTCCTTCTAACCCTCGGAAAACTGAAGACTTGTATCCATTTATGAGGTATAGGATTTTCAGTGGT
Source organism: Gastrophryne carolinensis (assembly GCA_027917425.1). NCBI lineage: Eukaryota > Metazoa > Chordata > Amphibia > Anura > Microhylidae > Gastrophryne > Gastrophryne carolinensis. The sequence continues at coordinate 459,497,746 of CM051236.1, forward strand.
TTCCCCCTTTTTTTTATTTTCTAACTGTTTTTCTGCACATTTGTATATTGTCTTTTTTTTTGTTCATTATTTGTATTTTTGGTCTTTCTATTTTTTTTTTATTACAATTTAAAAATTTCCATTGTGCACGGGCCTACCTTTTTGGCATTTAGAAACCCTCTAACCTGGTTTCCTTGGAGCTCTAAAAACTACCCTGTAAGATCGATTGTAACTAATCCACTGTATGATTGGGAAAGTGTAACTAATCATATAGTATTACAAGGTTGAATGACTCACAATTAACTTGGAGTGTTGCATGGTGACTGTGTGTGAGCCAGCAGATTGCAAGCTGATTGTATCTGATCGTTCCACAGCAGAACTGATCAGACTCTCCTCAGGATAAGTGTGGGACGGAATCAGTGTGTATTGCCTGTGCCCTGCTTGTTTGTGGAGAGGGGTGTGTATGTGTGTGTGGTGACTGTCTCGATTACTCGCCAGCAGAGTTTGATCGGATGGTGATTGAGGAGGGTTCCACCGGCCCGATTTCATCATTTAAAGTGTAGTTGCGGTGGTGGTGGCAGCTTGTTGTAATTGGTGTGTGGGTGTTCTGGTGCAATTGCTCTCTGTGCTGGAAGCAGCCCAAACGCACGTTGCAGATCGCTTGATCAAACAGACATTGAACGATCGATTTTGTGACAGGTTGGGCTGCTGCTTTTAACACCCACATTTAATCCCTGCCCCCTTAGTCCCTCTTAGCCTCCTGTACCCAGCCCCACTGTACCCACAAGCCAAGGAATCTCAGCCCCAATGCTATAGCCCCAGCATCATGGTTGTCAAAGTAGGGCTACAGGCAGTGGCAGACTTTGGCCACAAATCAACCCTGGATTTTACCAGCCCATGGCCGGCCCGAGACATCCCTATTGAACCCCCCCACGGCTCAGCAGGGATGTGAGGAGATGCGCTGCCACTATACCCCGCTCCTGAGTACTGACAATTTACTCTAGTTTTAATAGTGTTTGTGTTTGCATATGAAAGGGCTGCATTTCACTGGCGATTTCGGATGGATCATGACCAATTTGTGATTGCCCCACAATTACCCCAGTGTGAAAGGGGCCTATGAACTGAATATTCACCTGGTCAGCAGGCTACTGTAGTATTGCATCTAATCTTTGTTCACTTGATTTGCTTCAGACGTCTTATAGTTTCCTGCGAAAGCAATTTAGGCACTAAAGTTTCCCGCTAGTGACTTCTTATTTGGGTAGGCCCTAGCAAGGTGACCTGGGTTACCGTAATATAAACACAGACCCTGGGTACAACGTCTCGTTTTTTCAGACTGGGAGAGCTGAGACGTGTCTAACTGCATGTGCTCCCCTGGAGATGGTGGAGGCGAGGATAAGAAGCCCATAGGAGTAGGCAGGGGGAAACAACAGTGCTGATCTTTAAACCTCTCCACATGTCGTTCCCTGTCTACCTTAATGGCTATTTTGATGTAACCGTCGAAGTCTTTTAGTAGAGTTAGGCTCACCAGGGCATCCTTGATAGTGTCTGAGAGCACAATTTTAAATTGGCTGCAAAGGGCTGGTTCCAACAAAAACCAATCACTCATCGATGGAATTCTGAGCTTTACTGCTCTGCCATATGTTTCCCTTGCTTATGATCAGGGTCCACATACAGGACCTCCATGGCTGTAAAAAATGCAGAAATGGTCTGTAGGGCATCCTTGTAAAAGGGAAATGACTAGGCCAAACTGAAGAGTTGGGCTGCAGTCTGAAATATTACTCACATGAGTTTTTGAAGTTTGAAAATTTAGCATGATCCCCAAAACAATTCTCAGGAAGAGGAACCTTTGGCAGGACGGGAGGTAATATCGCTTGTGGTGTAGGCGATTGGTGGTTCACCTGGGCCGCCATACGATGAGCCAGCTGGTTTAGGGCGATAGCCAATGCTTGCACTTGTGGCCCAATCTCATCGCCTTCTGGCGAGTCCACAACCCTCAATCTCCTTTGCTTCTTCAGCCTTTAGACAATCCCCTATTTGCCAGGACACTATACATGCCTCGCCAGACACGGTTCCCGCTTGGTCTTATATAGCACAAAAAATATGGACTTAAAGGTGAAGAATTGGTAGGTTACCTGTTGGGGCCTAGTAGACCATCTCCCCAACTCGGTGATTTGGTAAACGGGGCTCAATAGACATTGACCTCGCCATATAGTAACTTCAAGAACATTATCTTACTTAAAATTGATATACATTTATTTGATATTCTTCTTTAAAAACATTTCACATCTGAAAGCACATCCTTATGTTGAAAAATTCATTATTAAGGCCCAATGATGCAAACATGAAATCAATAAATTTCTGTACATTACGGCCTCTGATCGTGCATTTTGTTCACTTCGGCCTGGGATACTATCCCTGCTAGACAAACTAGTTTCGCTCTAAAAGCTTCTTCAGTGTCTATGAGAGCAGGGCATACACTTGGGACTTGAATGACTTGATTTAGTTCACTTGTTTATGATGAGATTGTATATATTCACTTGCAGTTGGTAACATTTGGCTTTTGCCTCTAGTGTTACGCTTAAAGGTGATATGAATCTAAAAGCCTCCTCAGGTGGCGAATGGGTGCCGTCACAAAGAAAAGTCACCCCCCGTCCCGACGAACGGGGCCCGTCCACTACGTCCCCGTCAGCAACAGGGGGGAATATGACGGCCTCCCCGATGGTGCCGCACAGCTGTCCTTAAAGGTGAAGGTGGATAAACCAGGGACCAGACTGGGGGATGTTGGGCAAGCCAGGGTCATACACAGAAGGACAGTCCTCACGATATGTAGCACCAAAGGGAGTAGCAATAGCAGGGTCAAGGGTCACATCAAGGGTCAAGCTGGGTCGTCAGGGGGTGCACGGTACAGAGGATGAGACGGGTTCAAAGTCAGACAGACAGGAGTCGATCCAGGCAGCAGTTAACAGCAGTAGTCAGACAATGCAAGGTTGGCAACAGAAAACAGTAACTTTCGGAGGAAATACAGCACCCAGCAGCATGCTATCACGGCAATAAAGCTGGGATTGAGCTGGGATTACCTATATAGGGCTTAGGTGCTGGAGATTGGCTGGGGAACTTTGGGCTCATTGGCCCATGAACTATCTTCGGGCTGGTTAGCCCTTAAACAGTTTAGGCAACCTGCCCCACATTTAACATTGGGGCTCATTGGTCCATTCAAGTGAGCCTCCAGCGGGTGCGCTGTCTGCAGCGCCACCGGAGGGCATAAAGAAGATGAACAGGGGAGCCGGGCATGCGACAGGACCAGTAAACAGGTGAGTGAACCATAATGACAAAGTTCCAGCCACTGGAGTGTTTGGGTCTACCCATATACTTTTTTGGAGGACACATTTGTAAACTCTACCTAAATGAAACAAGCTGTTGAATTTATTGTTTTGCCACTGAACACATCAGTCGGTAAGCAATACCAAAATGGAACACAAGCCCCATGACCAGTATACAATTTTATGTACAAAAACTAAATACCAAATCAGCTCAGTATTGTTTCTAAATATGGTGCACCACTAATGATAAACAGATATAGGCGTGCTCACTGATACATATAGCAAGAAAAAATAGACCCGTTGGTCAATAAGACCGTGAGGTCATACAAAGGAGCACAACCAGACTAAATCCATACAAAATTTATTATAGTAATACAAAAGACACAAACATTTAAAAACCACAACAACAACACATTTAAAACCACCTCAGCCTGCCCTGAAAAAGTGCATGTGCACCTGTCCAAAAATATATATCACAGTATTGAACGGGAGTTTTTAAAAATCAGCTCAGTACCTTGAGGACATCATTTTGGCACAAACAATACACTTTCAAAAACTATTGAAAATGGACTTACCCTTTAGGTAAGGGCAGTAGCTTCCTTTTTTTACCTCTATTATGCTGCAGTTACTCAAAAATCTATTAAGGTGTTTATTTAAGAAACGCTAAGGCCACGTAATGCCAGATGAACGTCAGGTAAATGTCAGGTCCCAGTGAAAAAGTCAAAAAGCCAGAGTGCGCCAGTGATAGCGCCAGGTAGTGTCCCATCTATCAACAGCGCAGGAAATGGGATGAGTGCCACCCTGCACTGTGTGGTCTTATCCCATATGTTTCAATGGGCTGTAATCATAATTATTTAGGCCCCTCATATTTTTAGGTTAGTGCATGTGCCACGGGATCCCTGGGCATTTTGCAATTGTTTTTGGATGTATTTTGCGTTGCGCTGTAAACTTGTGATTTGGGCTGTGCAAAACATGTGTCCTGTTTCTCATGTGTCCCCAATGCAACTCTCTGGGTTTTTTCATTTTTTATGTGTCCCTAGCCCCCCTCAAAGCATAGTGCTGCCACCCTGCCCACCGCTGACAAGATAGTGTCTTGTACGAAGCAATCATTTGTCGGCCGCTGTAATTCTTAATAAATAAGGCTGTAGGTTTATAAACAATGATTGATCCCTAGTAAGCTGACCATCATTTCATAGGGACAAATTTGGGATGCTTAAATTGTGACAGCTCAATTGGTTAATTTTGATGACCAATGTTGTTGCTATTGAAAATTTGCCTAGGCATTTGTTAAGCTGTCACGTATTATGCGCCCCAAATTTTACCTGACCTGCCACTCACTTTAGCAATGCAGTGCTACACTACACTATGAGAAATGAGCTCCTTCTAAAGCCTCCTACATATTTGTATAGCTTGAGGAAGACTGCAAAATGAAAAGTTGCCAGTTCAGATATTATTTTATACTCTGGATGCGGCAAAAAACAGGTGATACATATATTTCATAAGACACCTGTTACATTCAAGACAGACATTGTGGCTTGTCCCTAGCAGTTGATTGGTTGCTCAGTGGATTAGCGGAACATCAAACAGATACACACATTTAATGAAATAATAATTAGCTGTCCCTTTGAAAACACAGAGTGGTGTTCAGACATCATACAAATTGTTGTGTCTGAAAACAAAATGAATACTAATTAAAATAGTACAACCAGAAGCTGCAGATAATAGGTAGCAATTTTATAGCTAAATAAATAAAGCAACTACGTAAATAAAAAACTAATAATTATTTAATATTTTTTGGGATATAAAATATATCCCAAAGCTTAAAGTGGTCCACAACCCTTGCAGCCGCTAGCTTTCCCCCAGGGCATCCGAAATCAGGCTCCCTCGCCAGTTAAATCACCTTTCCCGGCGGATCCCATGATGCACATCTGCCACCCACAGCATGGGGGATGCAAGGAGGTAGATTATGGGTTTTGTGATGCTTTCAACGAATCCCTTTAGATATTAAGCTTGCAAAGGTTGCGTCCTCACTCCTATTGTTCTCCTGTATCAATGTTGATTTGCTGTCCCATCTGTTCCATATAACCCTGAGTATTATGGGGTTTATTCATAAAGCTCTAGCGCCAGGTAACGCCTTGTAGCGGCAGGCAGCATCTGGTGAACGCTGGGTGCTGTACGCAATACCACATTTATGAAGGTGATTCCGGTGAGCGACTCTAACAGCGCCATGTAGCGTCACATGTATTATTACAGGCGGCTCAGTGTATAGCGTCGGCGCTCTAGCTTCCAGAGCGTCAGGTGTTACCTGGCGCTACCCGGTGCTCTCCCATACATTTAAATGGGAGTTCCTTTTCTTCTGTTTAAACAGATTTTTTTGTTTTTATTTATTTATTTTTTTCTGTCAAATAACTGTGTGACCTCTCCTGGCCTTGAAAGTGTCATTTTTGAAAACTTTTAATGTAGAATTGTCATTACAGGTCTGGCATTAAAATATTAATGTCACAATGTTACAACAATGTAATTCCATGTGTTTTCGCTTTGTTACTGGTGGATATGTGTTCAAAAACACAGCATCTGCCGCTCTATGCTATAGCGCCCAGATCCAGAGCGCCACGCTGTGTGTGTTTTTTTGTTGAATATGGTGTGAGTCGCTGAGAGTCGGTCAGAATGAGCTGGCGCTACCTTTCGCTCCTGTGTTAGAACGCCCAACATACATCTCATTCATCAATGCCGGCCAGGTTACTACAGCGAATGAGATGCTCTGTTACAGCGCCTGATAGCCGATCACAGCTTATACTAGTGGATGCTCTTAGCGCCTCTGTACAGACGCTCATCTGCCGATATTTTGCGCTAGTAATGAATCAGCCTGCCCGAGTATATTGTTGGTTTTAACCTTTAATTTCCTGTAATTTCTCAACTGTGCAAGTTAAGCCTAGTGTAGAAATCACATTTTTAAACTATAATATTGCTTGGACAAAGCCACTAGAGGCTATTCCAGTGGCAGGGCATTTGCCCTGGTGGGATGCTGTGGTTTGAATAAAAGGAACCCCTAAACCAGTTCAAAGGGTAGGTGGGCTAGCAAGTGACTTCCTGGCATGTAGTGGGTGCTTGCCAATACTCCCCACCTAAATACCAGCACATCCAAGGGGGTCTGGAAGAGCAGGGCACTCATCAGCTGCTCACTGGATCTGTGCCAAAAGGGCATAGTGGTTAGTATATTAGCAGCTCTGCCTCTATACTCTCTTGCTACCCGCCCCAGTGCTGTGTACAGCCGTATGGTTGCCTCAGAGAAGTGGGTGTGCTTTATATCTGGCAAGGAATTTTTCCGGATTTTCCCACAAAGACTTATTAAAGTCTTATTAAGCTTCAGGTTTATAGAAAAACCTGAATAGCCTTACACTGAATAGGGGGCTGTTCAGCTCATTAGTACCCGTATGTATGGGAAACCAGCTTTCAGGGGCACATATGAATTCAGTAAACATTCACTATGAAGACAAAGTTTTACCGATTTTATAAGGTGATGATGATGATGGCCAGTACGGTTTAATCCTTGGCATTGAAGAGAGGTAGATAACAATTTGGCTTATTTTTGGTTCCACCCAACGAAGGTCAGTTGCTCCAGGTTGACCAAAGAGCTTTCTCTGCCTGTCCTGGCGTCCCACAGAACTGAAAACTTTTTGGCAAGTTTTATTACTGCCAACTGGGGCAGGAATTTAGTGGTGAGTATAATGGTCTACATAAATGTATGATTTTGGCTATGTACAGTATGTGTAAACCTTTATGCTAGACACATGCTCTATATTATTTTTTTATCTCTTATTCTGGTGTCTCTGCATCAATTGCAGCTGCTTTTAAATCACTGCATCAAAGGGGGAATTAAAGTGGACCAACACCCAGGATTTTCACTATCCTGGGTTTTGGTCCACTTCCGCAGGGCACCCCGATCGGAGGTGCCCCGCTTCGTGAAACTCCCCCGATCGCCTTAAATAACTCACCTCACCCCGCTCCTATGCGAGCGCTCGTCCAATCAGAGCGCTCAGAGCCGCTGTGGTATGTACGGACAAGCGACGGACAACCACATCGGCTCTGAGCACGCTGTAGGCTGCATCTCGCGCTTCCTTCTAACAGGGAGCGAGCCCTGCTAGAAGGAAGAAGGAAGCGCGAGACCCCGTTGGAACGGGGATAAGGTAAGGTTTCTGGGCGTCCTGGGGGGTTTCACCCTGCGGGGCATCCCGATTTCGGATGCCCCGCAGGGAGGGATCTGATCGGCCCGGGAATCTTATAGATTCCCGGGTCGATCCCCCCTGGGTGTTGGTCGACTTTAAATAAGGTGAAATCTCCTCAATTGACTCAAAGACGACCATAAAATGTAAAAAAAAGGTTCCAGGGCCAGCCATGCCGAGCCAAGCCGAGTTTTGCTTTGCTTTAAATACCTTTCCATGTTCCTGGGCTGCAGCAAATTTAGCTCTTGCACACAGATGCATTGTGGAGTAAAGTAAAGTGATATTGTTAGAATTTTGTAGGACAGGAAAGCTTTTTATCTTAACATTCAGTTTTATTGCACAGAAAAGCTCCTTATCTCTTTCAAAATGTTGGGAGATCAATCAGAGCCTCATTATAATCTAATTCTATCCTGTTGTAGTAATACCATAGTAGCCATCTAGTTCTTGCACGTGTACATAGGCCCTTATTTAAGAAGGGATAGCGTCAGGTAGCGCCTGGTTAATGAGAGGTAGCGACTGATAGCGACTGGTCAAAGCCGGACACGGTGCGCAATTACACATTTATCAAGCAGAATCTGTTGAGCGACTGGAATAGCGCCATGTAGCGTCTGATTCATCATTTTTACAGCCTCAGCGAACAGCGCCGGCGTTCAGCCTTGCACAGCGCCAGGTATGACCTCTCGCTACCTGGCGCTCTCCCATACATTTCAATGGACGATCCTTTTCTTCTCTTTAAACAGGGTTTTTGTTTTTTGTTTTTTTTTCAAAAAAATCACAAATAAATTTTTATATATTTCCTCAGAAATGACATTACAGGTCTGGCGTTAAAGTGTTCATGTTACAATGCTGTTACAATGTAATTTCATATGTTTTTGCTTTGTTACTAGTTGATAGATGCTTGAAAACACACTTTAAACACACCGCCTCCTGCGCTCTGGGCTTCAAACAACTATTTTTCAGTGCCAGAAATTTGTGAGGCTGTTTTTTTGCTGAATATGGTGTGAGTCGGTCGCTAACATGCGCTCCCATACAGCGCTGTACTGGTTAAATAGCGACTCCTCACAATGTATTCAACATTACTGAACAGCGACTTGCGGGCGAGCACTGCGACTACTAGCGGGCGCTCTGAAAATGCCTACTACAGACGCTCATCTGTCGCTATCTGCTGCTAATGATGAATCAGCCTGCCCGTCTTGGGTGCTTTAACCTCGGGACACCACCTAGTGTTCGCGATTGGCTCTGCAGTGAATCATGGAGAGCGCTTCTACAGCACCCACCAGACATCACATTTATCACTGCTGGACAGGATAGTACAGCACCACTTGTCCGACCTCTAAGCTAGGTCACAGCGCTTGCATCGGCTACTAGCGGTCGCTGTAAGCGCCGCTACACAGATGCTCACATGGCAATACGTGGCGCTAGTCTTAAATCAGCCTCCCTATTCCTCTCCCTGTTACTTTCCAATTTGGAATGAAAGAGTGAAAATCCCTGAGGTTGTTCCTCTTTAAAATCTAAAGTAAGAAAAGGCTTTGACCTCGATTCAATAAACTTGCCTTAAAAGATCTCATGCAAATAAGGGCCTGCCTTCTTTAAAAATAAAACTAAGGTGTGATTCAAAAAAGGGGGGTGTCCGAAACTGATTTTCATGTAAAGTAAATGTTAAGTTTTATATGGATCTTTTACCACCATGGAATTAAACTTCTATGTGTTAATAATAATAATAATAACCAACATTACATTATTTTAAACTCTTTTTGAATCAACGCTTATTTTAATTCATGTCTTATTCTAAAATAAAGTGAGAAATTGATCTTTTTTAATGAGATAATTACAGGACAGTTTACTGTTTCAAGGCCTTTAGCTCTGTGTACACCTCCCCCCCCAGCACTGGAACATCCTAAAATCTGACTTTTAGCTCCCTTCCAGGTCCTTAGGCTGCAGCAACTGTAGCTCTTGCATCTCTTTCCCTTGTGGCTGAGGTGCAACTGGGTAAGTAATTGGGATTGCTAGTAGGGATGAGTGATCCGGTTCGGACGAACCGGAATTCGCTCCGAATTTCAGGGAAAATTCGATTCGGCACGAACCCAAATTTTTTTTGGTTCGTGCCGATCGAATTTTCCCTGAAATAAAAAAAAAAATTGCCGGCATGGTGGGAGCGGGCAGGCCGGATACGCTGTCAGCGGGCGGCGGAAGCCGGCCCGCTGACAGCGCAGCCGGCCTGCCCGCTCCCACTCTGCCGGCATTTTTTTAAAAAGCAAACACTTACCTGCATGGTCGGAGTGTGGAGGTCGGCGCCGCTCTCAGGCGTCCTCTGATGACGCATCCTCTGATGACAGCTGAGAGCGGCGCCGGCCTCCACGCTCCGACCATGCAGGTAAGTGTTTGCTTTTTAAAAAAATGCCGGCATGGTGGGAGCGGGCAGGCCGGCTGCGCTGTCAGCGGGCCGGCGGCGGCCCGCTGACAGCGTAGCCGGCCTGCCTGCTGCCACCATGCCGGCATTTTTTTTTTCAGATGAGCGATTCGTGAAAGTTCGATTCGGGCGAACCAGAATTTCAGGGGGAAATTCGGCGAATCGCCCGAATCGAACTTTCAAGAAGTTCGCTCATCTCTAATTGCTAGGGATCAATAACTAGATAGGAATCCCAAATCAGGATGCCCTGGAGGGAGAGTATAAATAGATTTTGTTACAAGGTGTTTTTAAGTGCCTGTCTTGTCTGCTCACAAGGCTTGAGCACTGCATACAGTAATAAAACAACGAGAATTTAAAGCAAAATAAATGTCTCCTTGCCCTGGGTGAAGATGTGCGTCAACCAAGACCTCTATTTTTAACCAGACTTAGAGAGTGCTATGGCACATTTAAGATTTGTTTACTCAAATTGACCTTCTCTCATGCAACACCCAGGTTCGCTATAAATTGGTCTGAGGGGCTGCCACCCATCCTTAGTATATCCTGATTCTTAAACCGGACCTTCAGCATCATTTAATGAAAAGCCCAAAGCTTTAAAAACTATTCCCCAGCATCTAAAATTAATATATTTTCGATTTTAGTCACTTTTTATTCTTTCCCCCACTGGGCTGTAACTCTGTTCAGGATTCTAGGCCGCCATCTTGGCTCAGTAGCATCACATACTGAAGAGGGGAGAAGGGTCAAAAGTGCAGGGGCGGGGTTATAGCTGTGCTTTGCACAGACCAGAGCAGAGCCGGGGTCAGGAAAAGGTCAGCAATGCCAGAACATTTCCTGTTTGCAGGCAGCCTGAGACTCCAAGGGCCGCCATCTTGGATGTTTAAAGGTCCAAAAACTGCAGGAGGTGCAGGTAGGATTATTTTTAATGTGGGCAATCTGTATGTACAGGGTGGGAGAAAGTTATAAGATAGGCTTTTATTCAGGGTGGAGGTTCAGTTTAAGATATTTGGGGAGGCTTTTGATCCTTCCACTCCATGTGCAACCTCAGGTAAGCTGCTCCCAATTCATCTATTGTATTGGATGTCTCAATCTCATAGATAGAGTTAGTACCGCACCAGGACATAGGCACCTTGGTGTTTGGTGGTGCATACGTCTGCAGATGTGTGCCAAACAATACTTTTGACCAGATTTCAGAGATAGATTATATAATTGGTTTCTAGCTAAAGGGTTGAGCTCTGTGGCTTCATTAAAATGTGTATATTCGAATTGCCCTGCTCACATGAACCTCCCTGGTTAGTTGTAATTAGTCTGAGTGGCTGCCACCCCTCCTTAGTATCTCTTGCCCTGGGTGAGCACCTGGCTCGGCTTTAAGCTGAATAAATGCTAATTATGAAACATTTAAAGCTTGTCATGTTTAGAGAAAACTGTTTGGTGTGTTATTTTGTGTAGGTGACAGGTACATACTAACCACAAATCATCTTTCCAGCCAGAAAGCAAACCCGCTGCTCATTAATGTCAATTTCAGAGCAGCCCACAGTGTAACCTCTTCTTCTGCATTAAACAGATTTTACAAAGCCAGAAGGTAGAAGCTCACTATTATGTGTCATCACCACACACTGTACAGCATCCATATCTTGTTTGGATAATAAACAAAAGTCTGATCTTAAAACTTCTCTCGAACCCTTTCCCCAATGCGGGATTGCTTCTAAATCTTGGTTCTAGCCATTTTTTTGCCTCGTGCCATTTAGTATTGTCCTTTTTGTGCGAGTTTGCTGTTTTCGGTTTGTGTACACAAAAACAGGTGTTCAGCGTACTAATACGTGTATTGCCGAGTCTATGTATTCTCGCTTTCGTAACTTTACAGATTTTGCTGCGCTTGTGCATCATTTGGAGCCCTGATTTGCCCTTTGGCTGGGCGCTTAAAAAACGGATGTTCCTGATCCAAGATTACGTCCTCTTTGTGCTTGCGGTATTGCTGGTGGACGGCTGATGATGATCGTCCGACGTTTGTGATGGAGCCCCTAGACGAGTTCCTGGCAGAGTAAGAGCATCTGCGGTGCCGTGGTCTGCTCACCCTGTACCTGCCGGAGCATATGCACACCCAACATCATCTGGATGTTGATCGAATGTCCGATCAACTTGTGTTTAAATTGACTCGACTGAACCACCTATCTCTTGAGAAGCTTTACTCAAAGCTGCGACCATGGTTGGTCCCCGCCCCAAGAAAGGGGCATGCGATTGATGGCATGACTAAATCGGTTGGCTGCCTTCAATTTCTAGGGAATGACTTCTTCCAGAGGCTTGTGGCATGTTTATATTTAAATTTCAGGAGGCAGGATTGGTTCCCAGGTTGTTGTAAAAGCTGCAGCTCAGCTGAACCTGTGACTCCTCCATGTCCTGGATCTCTTCAAGAATAGGTGGTATCTATCTAATGGTAAACATTAGTGTTTGTTTGTGGCCACATTCAAAGAAAGAAAATACCTTACTTCATTTTTATTTGCCTGAGCCTACACATTCCCCATGTCCCTTCTCATCAACACATTGGGACCCCACATTTACCTCTTTTACTATTAATACAAGCGTTACAAAATTACGGTCTGAGAGTTTGCTTCCATGCAAAAATGCTGCTCCCGTCTGTCCGGTCTGTCCCACACCAGTCTCTGCAGCATCCGTGGGCCTCTGTTAACCACCACAGGGAGGGGCAAATAATACTGTTATGGAGTAAATTGCCTTTCCGCGCGGCAGGGAGAGAGCAGTCACTGAGGGCCGGAGAGACCGTCGGATTCTTGGCGACCGCCAATCTCTCCAGCTGTCGGTGACAGCAAGCGGAGGACAGTGCAGGACACTGGATTTCTGCAGAGAACGGAGGGGGTTTAGAGGTAAGTATGGAGAGAAAAAATCAAAACAATGCATTTTTTTTACGCTTGTGTGTGTTTTTTACATTGAACACTTTGTGAACTGGTAAGGGATCCATGAGACCCCTATACCAGTTCTCAAGTCACGAAGGTCTAGCAAGTCACTTGCGAGTTTGTTTAAAGTTCATTTCCGCCAACCTGGAATTTCTTGGGGAAATTCAGCGAATTAACCAAATAATCTCTTTTTGTGAACAATATTTGAGAGAAAAATCTTTTTGTGTACATAGATAAAATCTTAGGGCCTTATTTATGACGTGCGCCATTTAGCATCTTGTTTTGTGGCTATAGCGCCAGTTCTGGAGCGCCAGCATTTCGGTCTTATCTGGGGCTGTGTTGTGGACTATATTGGCTCTAGCAGGTAGGTATCAGTCGGTCTATGTCAGCGCCTGTTGGACCCGCCGTCCAATTATCCCAGTGCCAGTGAGCACCAATTTGGCCCGCTGTTTTCTGGCACTCCCCAGAATATTTATGATATTTTTCCACCTTGAAATCTTTGGCGCTGTAACGCTGGTCAGCGTTTCCTTATTGTATTTACAGGAAATCACTGCTGGGGACAAAGGGGACAATCTTTACAGTACATTTTAGTTGTTGTCCAAATTACACATTGTTAGGCAAAGGAAGCCATTAAAATCTATTTTAATAACCCCCCCCCCAAAAAAAAAAACATTTTGTGACATCTCAGACCTGCATTTCAGTTACTGACAATTCACAATACAAGTTCTGGACAAATAAATGTGTATAATATTATTATAAGAATTAAACACTTCAATCCAGTTCTGCCCATTGTGCTCTATACGATCTTGACCTACAGCACCAGTTTCATCTGTTGCTGCTTCACCAGAAACCGTGCTGCAACCTTTTCACTGCTAATATTAAATAAGACGCTAGCTGGTGGCTATGTGGTGTTAATGCTTCTTGAGGTGCTGATGTCCCGGTGTTCGAGTTCATCATGGAAAATGGGAGCAAAAACAAAAGTTTGGCATTTATATTTTTGTTAATTATTTAAAAAAATGTACTGAGAAAATTGAAATCAGTTAATTATAAGAATTTATTGAGGCATGGATGCTAGACACAATAGGCAAGGTAACTAAACCTTTAACAAAACAATATCAGCATTAGCAAAATAAAGATACATTATATATATATATGTGAAACACATGGTGGTAAAGTCATTGTCATTACTCCCAGGTCCAGCAAGGGGCACATAACTCATAATCCTGTCTGCAGCTGTAATTCCAATGCTGTCATATGAAGCCATATAATAAAATGTTATCCTAGAGAAGGATTTCAGACGCTTGCTGATACAATAAATCAACTAGGGGAAATTTTCTTGCTATGGTAATGAGGGCAGTGCAGGTCATGTGTTTTCTCCAAACCCCTTTGGGCCACACAGGCTTCATGTAAATCTATCTTTAGATATAAAATATGTTTATGTCCAGCATTCTAGGGGTACGTGCAAGGCATCAACAAGAACAGACAGCGACTGAAGAAGCCAAAAATTGGGATTTCTGGGCCATGTGTTTATGGATAATTTAATCATATAAATGTGTGTATTTTTGTTAGCCTTAATGTGGACCAAAACCTTTTAAATCAGGCTCCCTCATGTGTCACAGTTACAGTTTATTTAACTGTAGTAGGTCAGAACAGCTGTAGGAAAAGAAAAAGTAAGTATGACAATTAGATTTTTCACCTGTACAGTCCATTTAATCAATAGGCAAATGAAGGAAGCCTTCCTCTCTGCAGCAGCACACTGACCTGCTGAAAGTAACCCCCTGTCCTCCTGAGCTATTCAAATGGGCAGAGGGGGCAGGTCTCTCTGCCAGAGGAGTAGCTAGGCTTTCTGTCACCCAGGGCAAATATTCTAAATGCCCCCCCCCCCCACCTACCTGTGGTCAGGCCTCCATTTGGCTGATCTCAAGAATGCCAGGTGATGTGATCAGCCCACTGGCTGCATCACCGTTTTCCCTGTAGTCTGTGAATAACTGAATGGCTGGTTGTGGGAGTGCACTACAGATATAGAGAAGCCAGGAATGCAGGTGTTGGTGAAGAGGGAGCCACCAATAAAGGTGACCCCGGGGGTTTTCAGGGGGGCCACTGCTGCTTTAGAGGCACTTTAGGTTTAGCCTACTGATATCATTTAGGAGGTTATTTAGGAAACGCTAACACCAGGTAGTGCCAAGTAGCGGGTGAACGCTGGACGCAGTATGTGAAAACCATATATATGAAAGTCAATCTGGTCAGCACCTCTAATAGCATCATGTAGCTCCACATGTATTACTAGCGGTGGCTCAGCGTGTAGCGCCGGCACTCTAGGTTCAGCAGCGCCATGTAGCACCTGTCGCTCAGTATCGCTCTCCCATACATTTCAATAGTGTTTTATTTGGTTGTGTAATGTTCTAAGTTTTTGGTTCAAATTGTGTAGCCTCTCCTGCCCAGCAACCAAACACTTTTATTGATATTTTTTTTATGCAGAATTGTATGTGCAGATCTGGCATTGCAGTGTCATTGTCACAGTGTTAAAACAATATAATTACATAATTTTTCGCTCTGGTGCTGGTGCTTCAGTTCTATGTGCCAGACACACTTAACTGGTGCTACCTATTGGTCACTGCAGTGTTGTCCTGTTGTTAGATGTAGCGTAGCCTTGACCTCAGGACACCACCTAGCGTTTGCGATTGGGTCTGCAGTGAATCAGGGAGAGCTCTTATAGAGCACACTTGTCCGGCCACTAAGCTAGGTCACAGTGCCTGACACCCGCTTGCAGCGACCACTTGCGGACGCTCTAAGCACCACTACATAGAGACTTACATGGCAATACGTGGCGCTAGTCTTAAATTAGCCTCCCAATTGAACAAGAAACACACTCACAGGTCGCAGACTGCAAAAGCTACACAGAAACGACTCAATGACATAAAATGTATATGTGTGTCATAATTATATACAGTATGGTCAAACATCAAAGGACTTATTTTATCACTGCAGCATAAAAGGGGTTCTTTCTGTTAAGCTTAAAGGGAGATTCCAGGCAAAGTGTTAAATGAGCTTTCTGCTTACCCTATGCTGGCTGTCATGGTTGGCATCATTCATTCACCAGCACTTTGCATTCCCTGATAAACCCTAACCTGCGTCCTTCTGCTGACTCGTTTTCTCAGGGTGCCCGATAGGAATTGACTTCTGAAGGGACCTTCACATTGAGTCGTAATCTGCTGATGAGGCTACAGAGCAGATAGCGTTCACTGGGAGTTATTGAGTAATATAAAGCAGGCTGAATGATGACTGGGAGAAAGACGCAGCTCCTGACAGACAGCATGGGGCGTGATTCATAAAAAAGGTTTAGGCTCTTACATAAGGCAGTAGATATGCAGCCTAATGGTTACCCTTAATAACCACATTAATAGACCTTGTAAATAAATGAGAGTTGGCACATACCTGCTAGTGAGGGTCCTCGTCCTGAATTTATTGACAGAAAGTGAACAAAACACATTACAAGCTTTCGGGCACAAGGCCCAAAAAATGCTGACCTGAAGAAGGGCCTTGTGTGTGCTTGTAATGTGTTTTTGCACTTTCTGTCAATAAATTCGGGATGAGGACCCTCATTGGCAGGTATGTGCCTACTCTCATTTATTTACAAGACAGCATGGGAAGGGCAGAACGGCTATTTGCCTGGAATGGTCCCTTTAAATAGCTTCATACACAGTAAAAATGTGAGCCAGTCTAAAGGAGTGAACTTAAACCAGATCAACAACCGTTTTTACTTTAAAGGCTGTTGGTTCCACTGTCTGGTGATCACAAGAAGCTCAGGGGCATCCAGAATGCTGGAGCACCCCCTCACAGCTAACCGCACAGAGAGCTTGTAATACCTTCATTACGAGCCAGCGACCTGTCCGGCAGCCAGTAGCAGGACTTTGGCTTGTAATGAATGTGAGTATTACGAGCTTTCTGTGTGGTTAGCTGCGAGCTGTGAGCTTCTTGCGATCACCAAACAGCGGGACCAACACCTATTAAACTAAAAATGGGTGTTGGTCTGGTTTAAAGCCTAAAAGTTGCATATGCAATATGGTCATATGAAGGTAGAAAGCGATCTTGAGAGTGCAGCCCCCAGCAAATGTCTTCTACAGTATCCACAGTCCAAACTTACTAGCCCCTTGGTTATAGCTCCAGTGATGAGCTGAAAAGAAAAGAGATTGGCTGTTAGCTGGAGCTAACCTGAGCCCCGCAAGTTGGTCGGCATCCTGTCAAGATGACCACAGCCAGGGCTTCAAAAAGATGCCCGACCCCCATGAGTGAGACCACAGCCATCTTTTGAAGCCCCGTCCGTAGCCATTTTGTGCGAGGAAAGAACGCCGACCCAATCACAGGCTTAGGTAAGTTGTACAGTGCTGCTGCACACTCTGCATTAGTTTAAACTGGTTGATGGACTGTTCATCAGCCTTGAACTCGTGACTGAAGTCTGTGTTTTGGTTTGTGAACCCACAAGGTTCGGTGCAAACTGGAACCTTGTCATTCTGGTTCGCCTAACAGGTCATTTGTGCCAACCCTAATCTTTGGGATCACATTTGCTCTATGGTAATCGCTTCCTCATTCAGCTTTCAGTCTCCACCGCGCTGACCTGGTCCTTCAAGAACAGAAACACCCCCAACTCTCTTCCCTGAAGTTCTGATTGGCTGCCTCTCTCTGCAGCTATGAAATCCCTCCCTCCTCTCTGGTCACGCTATGTGCTGGCAGACTGGAGACGCCCTTAGCCTGCAGCATATATCACCCCCTTTTTTGGTCACACTATATGCTGGCAATAATAACTAGAGGCACAAAAATGCACTATGATATATGTGCTTACATCACATCGCTGTTGCCACACCCACTGTTTCTCCTATTTTTTTCTCTGCATCTCCAATGCTATAAAAAATGTACAAATAACTTGGGAACTACAGGGTCTTTTTGAAATGTTTAGGAAAGGCAATGTGAAACACAAGATGATAGGACAAGAATCTGGCTTGGCTTTAGTATAACTTTAAGATTAGGTATGTTGACATGTATATATTTCAAATAAAAAGTGATTGCATAACCAGTAACACAACTGATTGAATAGCCTACTAAATACACAATGTTTATCCAAAATCTTCATGTAGTTTGGAAAGGAACCAGGTAACCAATAAGCCATCAATTCCATTTTTCAAGTAACAAAGTGTATATGCCCTTTTTTTTTTGTTGAAAGAGAAATGTTCCATTTCAAATGGCAGCTATTTCCACCGCCCAGCAGTCTAACAACTCTTTATACACCATCCAAGTCTATAGCATTTTTGATGTTTTACGCCATATTACAAATGCGCTCAGCACTGAGAACAGTCTAACGATGTGCATCCATGATTCCCAGGAGCATAAGCCTTTAATTTAATTCAGCACTGAAGGATCACTTCATTTTTTAAAATCCCTCAGGATAGCGAAAGGGAGAAGAGCCAGGGATAGACGTGGAGGCTGATTCACTACTAACGCCAGGTATCGGCAGATGAGCGTCTGTATAGTGGCGCTTAGGGCGACCGCTAGTAGACGCTGTAAGCGGGTGTCGGGCGCTGTAACAGGGCTCCTCAGTCGCTGTAGTAACCTGGCCAGAATTGATGAGTGTGATGTATGTTGGGCGCTCTAACACCAGTACAGAACTGCAGGGAGTGAAAGGTAGCGCCAGCTCAGTGCAACCGACTCTCAGCGACTACACACACACACAGTGTCGGCGCTCTGGATCTGGGCGCTATAGCATAGAGCGCCAGACGCTGTGTGATTAAAGTCTGTTTTTGAACACATATACACCAGTAACAAAGCAAAAACACATGGAATGGCATAGCTTTAAGACTTGCTGTGACTTTAATACTTTAGTGCCAGACCTGTAATGACAATTCTGCATAAAAAACAAAAAAAAAAAGTTTTCAAAAATGACTTTCTAGGCCAGGAGAGGTCACACAATTATTTGAGAGAAAAAAAAAAAACCCTGTTTAAACAGAAGAAAAGGAACGTCCATTGAAATGTATGGGAGAGCGACAGGTAATACCTGGCGCTCTGGAAGCTAGACCATCTGTGCTATACCCTGAGCCACCTGTAATGATGAATCGGATGCTACATGGTGCTGTTAGAGGCGCTCACCCTTTATTGCCAGACCATTTTGCACTATTTTGCGCTACGCATGTTCAAATGTGATTTTTTGAAGGAATTTCCAGGGATTTCCCAGGAAAATTATATATTGTTTTTTTTTCAGCATGGCATGAATTGTCATTTTTTAGGTGTAGTCTCAATATGTTTGGGTGAAATATGTGCACTACAATTTGTAGTGTTTTTTTTGTAATAAAAAAAAAGTTTGTCAATAAAATCTTATTGCGTGTGAAATCCCAATTTTTCCCGGTTACAGCGGTACCACATATGTATAGGTAGACACCCTTTCCTGCCCAGGAGACTCCCCCAAACTGAAACAGCGCTTTAGGGGATTTACAGATAAAATACAACTGTGGTAAGCGCTATGCGCACCTTGCAGTTTTTCCAGAAAAATAACCCTTTGCATTTGAAATACCCCCACCAAACTATATATTCTCTGGAAGTACACACCTTAAGCTTTCTAGGTGTACCAGGCTTGTTGATGTGGCCACAGTTTTCTGGAAGTAATCTCTCAATGTATTCTTTGGTTGCAAAGAGTTTCCCTAAAAAATGGATAAAACAGCAGAATCAAAGCCACATTTTTCTAAAAAAAAACTATATACAAACAAGAAAAAACAAGTTTAATATGAAAAAACAACACCCCCCGAACAGAACGATACCCAACATGCATAGCTACTGTCAAGGGAAGAGTTGCCTAACACCCCAAACTAAAGCATGTGCGTAATGATAATTTTACTTGAAAACTTCAGCTCTGCAAAGTGCGCACCTTGCGATTTTTCAACCAAAACAACCCTTTACATTTGGAATATCCCCCATAAACCATATATTCCCTGAAAGTACACATGTTAAACTTTCTAAGTGTACCCAGCTTGTTGTAGTGGGCTAATCTTTCTGGAATTAATCCCTCAAAGAATTCTTTGGTTGCGCAGGGTTTCCCTAAAAAATGTATAAAAAAGCTGAATAAAAAGCACCTTTTCCTAAAATATAAATATGCAAACAAAAAAAAACAAGCTAAGTCTAAAAGTGCAAGGTCCCCCGAACAGAACAATACCCAACATGCATAGCTACTTTTAACCCTTTTAATTGACAGCCTACTTGAGATTTTGTCACCCTCTGTTGACAGGTCATTTTTCCCCATTTTGTGCCATGTTTTGCGCCATTTTTGCTGGAATTTTCAGGAAAATTATATATATTTTTTGCAGCAGAGTTTAGGCTTTAACATGAAATGAAAATTGTTTGTAAATTTTATTCTGTTTTTTACAATATTATTAAGTAAAAAATAAATAAATATTTTTTTTTTTTTTAGAAAATTGCCTCCTTTATTTTAAATAAAAAATGTATTTTATTAAAGAAAACCATGCGAAAGCCCCATTTCTACCGATTAGAACGGTACCACATATTTATCGGTAGCCCCCCGTTCCTGCCCAGGAGACCCCCCAAGTACTTTATAACATTTACAAATAAAATACAACTACCATCCACACTACAAAGGGTTAAATCGAGAAAAAAATTGACATAGAGTCCCCCCTCCCGGGGGGGGGGCATTTTTCTTTTGATTTTTAGGGGTTAAAAACCCCCTTACGCGAAGTAACCAGCCCGGGACCAGCTATGCAGGGCTTGTAGGAACAGGGCACAGGGGCCAGCTTTTGTGGCCCCTGGCCCTGCAGGCTACAAGCCCACATAGCCCGTGGCCACGGGCTCTTCTGCCCCCCCCCTGGGCTTTGGGGAGACAGGTAATGGGGGTGCCGGGGGTTAATGGCAAGTCACCCGCTAGCGACAGGTGACTTGCCAGCCCCCAGCCTTGTGAACTGGTATAGGGGTCTCATGGACCTCTTACCAGTTCACAAGGGGTTAAATGTAAAAACAAAACAGACACACACACAAAGAAAAAATATTTTATTTTTTTTTTTTTTTTTTAATACTTACCTCCCATACATCCTGGAGCACTGTGTCCCTCGGCAATCACTGGCTACTGCTCACCTGCTGGGTGACAGAACATAAGGGGTTAATTAAAAAAAAATGACATAGGGTCCCCCCTCCCAGGGGGGGTGGGGACCCCATTTCTTTTGGATTTTTAAGGGTTAAAAACCCTTAAAAATCCCCCAAAAAAATGACATGGGGTCCCCCTTACCCGAAGTAACCAGCCCGGGACCAGCTATGCAGGGCTTATAGGAACAGGGCACATGGGCCAGCTTTTGTGGCCCTGCAGGCTACAAGCCCACATAGCCGTGGCCACGGGCTCTTCTGCCCCCCTGGGCTTTGGGGAGGCAGGTAATGGGGGTGCTGGGGGTTAATGGCAAGTCACACGCTAGCTGCAGGTGTTTTGCCATCCCCCAGCCTTGTGAACTGGTATAGGGGTCACATGACGTCATCCCGCTCCTTTTGTTTTTTTTACAGCCGAACTGTTTTTTGTTTTTTTTTTACAGCCGAACTGCCGGCCGGTTTCGAGCCCCCTCCTAAAGACGAAGGACGACGGGGGAGGGGACCCCCAGCTTTACATCAATATCAAAGGTAAGTGTTTATTTTTTTATATTTTTTAAGTAGCAGGGGGGAAAGTCAGGCACTTAGATTCTAAGTGCTTGGCACTTAAGTGGAGTAGAAGCGAGCACGTAGAATCTACAAGCTTACCACTTAAAGGGTTAATGTGTGCGGGATAGCTGCAAGTGGGATGCCTCCCCGTGGCTGGAACAACACCCATTTTTTTTTAAATGGATGTTGTTTCGGATTAAAGATCTATATGCCATAAATCTGGGTAATATACTTACATACATTGCTTCATATCTTCTACAGTTTCCATGATGCCTTTTAGCTCTCATTATTTTCCTTGTCTGATGTCTGCAGGTTAGAGACAGGGTGTAACATCATTTCTGTTGAAAGTTTATTTTATAGAGTTAGTGTAAGACATTGTGATAAATAAAGCCAATGCATGTTTATTTTTCTGCAGTATCTGCCGGGATAATCGCTGCTTAGTGGACAGTTCAATTAGCCTGAGCAAAGAAACAGGAGGCCCATCTAATAGCAGCAAATCCAGCAACTATTATCTCTTAAATACATCAGACAATGTAAACACTGTGTGGACAGGAAACAATTAAAAACTATTTGTGGAAACACACACACACACACACACACACACACACACACACATACACGCAGAGCTATAATTGCAAAACCCTCTAACAAGTTGCAAGTAACTTGCAAATTTGGACTATACCATTAACATTTCATTAAAAGGGAACAACACCCGAGATTTAAACTCTCCCAGGAATCCAGATTTGGGATGGTGCACTTATGGTGTTTTTTCCGGGGATCACCGATAACGTGCCCAGCTGAAGGTACAACAGGTGCAGTATATGGCTGCAGCCCCTGCAAGTGCCGTTGGATGACCTACTAGGTGAGTTTGTTTGGCGATCGCTGAGGTTTAACCCAGTGGGGCATCTCAAATCAGCTGCCCTAGGGAGAGGGAATAAGGCAGCTAGCAGCTAGCTCGATGCCTGTTGCATATGTCTCCTAATTTTAGGGGCATCCTAAATTGGTAGGTAAGGGGAGCAATCTTTAAACTCGGTTTCTTCTAAATACAAAATAAGGAGAGGCTCTCAAATCTCTTTATACTTAAATTATTGCCAATGGAGTTTATTATTTACACATTTGGGAAAAGAAAGTCCTCACCCCTTTGGAAATTTTGCAGCCAACCTGTAAAGCTTGTCCAGGCAAACTGCAAGAAATGCAGGATATTTTGAAAAACAAATCTGATTTGCAGTTTATTGTGAGTAGATTTAAAAAGTTTGAAATGCTGTGCAAAGGTACACGTTAACAATTAGATATACTTTCAAAAATGTTGAGATCTTTTCGAAATCATAAAAGAAGTTTCAAAAAATAGATTTAATCGTCTTACTTTCACTTTTTCCTAGTTGTCACACATAGACAGATGGAGAATGGGCGTAGCCATGCATAGCAGTGGTAATGTAATGCCTTGCATGCGCACAAGCTGAGAGGGAGCTGGGGGATGGCCCCTGGTTACAGGAGACAAAAAATTCAAAAAATTATTATTTGTTGAACATCAAAGCAGTCAAAGCAGAGCTGGGGGGGGGGAGGGGAGAGGGATCAGACACTATAAATATTGCTTATATAATTCTATGGGGAATTGTTCCCAGCACTATTTGTTCACCCCCCCTCCGCCTGCCTTTATTTGACAAATAAACATTCAAAATAAAGAAATCTTACCTTTCAGATCGAGCCCCCCAGAGAACCCGAGCCCCACTGGTGACATGATAGCCAGAAGCCTTGACTGTGTATCCCAGTGCAGGCAACCATATGATCGGTGCCAACAACCAGGTGACTGCGACAGCCAATCACGGGGCTTGAGTTCTCCAGGGGCTTGATCTGAAAGGTAATATTTCTTTATTTTTAACTGTTTATTTACTGTCAGATGTGGGCAGGCAGATGGGGGAGCACCCGGCGGGCGATCAGAATGTGGCTGGTCCTGAAGTTCAGGTTTAATGTGACACCCTTGAATAACATCCCACTATATAAAATCTGACATATATCTCTCTCTGCGTAGGCTTGCTCCTATGTTACAGTGCTTTCAAAATCAATCTTCAGTAGACTAGACACATTTAGACTTGGCCCACTAATGAGTTCCTAAGTATTGGTTCCAGTCCAGGTCCTCAAGGCTACTGCTGCTTTTCCAGTTCCTCAACCTCCCGTCGGCACACCTGCCTCTTTCTTTGTGATGGATGGTCTCACTTTCCAAACTTGTTTCTCTGGTTCTTCAACTACAAGACTCCTGGCTGTTTTTTTTTTTCTTAATTCACCTATGGTCTGGTCCCTGCTCTAGCCTGTTTCCTCCCTTGCCTTACATGCCCACGTATATGCTCGACATATAAATAGGGTTTCCTGGTCGGCAATAGGTGTCGCTAGTGCACAGGCATATAAAAGCTGTGTGCTGTGAACACTGCCTGACCGGGAGTGCTACAGCTGACAGTGCCGCCAGGCTGAAGCCGATGTTGCTCGGCTGGCCTGCCGAGCGTCTCGGACAAGGCGCTCAAGTACTGCCCACAACTATAATAATAAATTAGCCACTAAATCTATGGAATAGCCTCTTACAGAAGCAGCAACAGCTGAAAGATTTAAAAAAAAAATTAGAAGAAAATAATGTTAACTGAGTAAATTAAAATAATTGCATAGTAGCAGTTACTATTTGGCTCCATACAACTAGCTGACCCAGTGACTGAGCTGGTGATTATAGACACTTGTCCTACTCTGCCCTTGTTTGTGCTGATATCTGAAGCTATTCAAGCTTAAAAGAAGCCCAGATACGCCCCCGCAGGTTCCAGGAACTAGTAGACACACATCCCTTGTACATACGTTTAGAGTAAGGAAGAAATAATAAGCTTTGGCTATAACGGATTCACACTCTTACCAGATTATAGTTAATTAACCTTAAAGTTTGTATTTGTCTGCTGTTGCGGGAGGAATGCAGGGACTTCTGATGCTGACCTCTTTCTAGATATGCTGGTTGCCCTTGTCATCATGCTGCACATCCCTTTCCACTGAGATAAATAATAAGCACAGCCTTTTAATTCCCAAAAGTAAAAACAACCCGAGAGACTGTCATTGCCAGTGATAATGCTGATGGTGCTCCACATGTGTTGATGCCCTTTGCCCCGAGGCCTGCTCAAGAACAGGTGCACCCCTGTCTACCAGCATCAGCCATTTTAACATCCAGAAGATGCTGCTTCAGTTGTATTTGGAGCAGGAATTCTGTGGCACATGATAACTTACTATTTTATATTTTATTTTACCTTATGTTCAGTAAAGTTTTGCTAGGCAACCTGCCACTGCTACTAATTTCTAATAGTGGTTAAATTGCACCAAAACCTGACGATGAACTGAAATTCAGGAATTGCTCTTTTTAGACTTTCGGTCCTCGAACAACACTAATGTCTCTAAATGTAAAATCATGCACTTGGGTAGAAGGAATCCCTGCTCTGAGTACCGTGGGATTGTGAAAATGCGTTCCTCTACAACGGGACTGGGATGCCCTGCTGTGTGAAATCCATAGGATCACCTAATTTACTCACCTGTAATCACCTGATGCATGTGTGGGCTCTGGTCCAATCAGTGGCCAGCACTCCTTTCCACTTAACTGATGTCAGAGTGGCTTAGTAAAGCTCAATGGAGTGCTGGCTGCCTCCCTTCGACTAGACATACACGTGCCAGCCATTTAGAAAAGCGCACATCAGCTGCAGGGATGGCGAGGATGCTGCTGTGACCTTTGCATGTGCCATGAGATTGCTAGTCAGTTGAGTACACGAGTGATATTGGAGGATTTCACATAGTGGGGCATCCCAAATTGGGCAAGAAATGACCAGCCCTGGATTCTTTTACACTTCAAAGAGGTATTTTTTTTTTCTTTTTTAAATGAGATGTGTTGAGATCATATAAGAGGTCACTTATACACCCAGCATCGGGAAATATCTATCCAGGCTTGTTTTTTTTTGATGGAAGAAAGAGGAAATCAGGAGTGTTCCGTCACCCCTCATAGACTAAACCTGTCACCCCTGGATTTTATTCCTACCAGGAGAACAAAAAAAACACAAGCTTGGTGGGAGTTTTATTCAGTTCGGGTGTATGAGTGACCCCTCCTCTCATTAGCCAACGTGTTTTTATGGATTTTTAATGCACAATTTCGCGATAGTGCTCCTTTATGAGTAAAATTGAGCGTTAGGAATTCCTACAGCTCTAAGAAAGAAAAAAAACAGCTTTTACAGCTCGTCTCATTCTAATGATACGACAATGGAGGGGCTCGAAATAGCTTAAAGGTTCTTTAATGTTACCCATTGGCCTTCCTTAAAGCGGAAATCCACCCAAAAACAACCCCTACCCTGGCACCCTTTCCTGGTGCTCAGGCAAGGCAGGAGGGTTTCAAAGAAAAAAAAAACCTTACCTTCACTATGGTCCAGCACCGTGCTCCCAGTTTATTTTTTTGACTGGGGGGGTCTGCTTTAAGGCCCTGCTTTTCTGACAGTTTTTGTGACAACCACCTTTCACTACTTTGTGCAGCTCAGTGCAACCAGGATAAAAGCGCAGTACAATGCGTATAATGTATCATTTAGAAGAGCTAGGTGAACCCCCCCCCCAGGGACTTTTGAATTCCTGAGTGCCCCGCTGTGTGGACTGTCATGGATTTGCCATATAATCACCTTAATTTTATGATACCTTGTTGTGTGTGCTCTGTGTGACCCGGGTAGCAGGGGATACCTCAAGCAGTGCAAAGCTTGCGTATCTATCACATACTGCCTCGGCGGCAGTCCGTGTGGCAGGGTCTGATGTACTCGGGTTCAGGTGGTGTTGCCCCCCTATCTTGTTCCGGTGCTTTCTAGGATTTGTAGGACACAGCTTTTTAGGATTGTGCAAAGACAATAGGTCTTGCACAATCCCAACTTCCAGTCCTCATGGACTGGAGAAATAGGTCTAGCACAATCCCAATTTCCTGTTAGGCGTCCTTAGGAACTGGAGCCTTAGGTCAGCTGATGCATGAGCTGACCTCCCTGAGCCCCATCCAGCCTCCAGCTAGTCCTATTTAAACCGGACCTTCACCATGATTTAATGAAAAGCCCAAACTCTTAAAAAACAATTCCTCAGCATCTAAAATTAATATATTTTACATGTTTAGTCACTAATTTATTATACTTTCCCCCACTGGGCTGCAACTCTGTTCGGGAATTTAGGATACGGGCGCCGCCATCTTGACTCAGAAGCATCACACTTACTGAGGAGAGGAGAGTGGGATAAGGTACAGGGGGGCGGGTTATAGCTGTGCTTTGCTCAGACAGAGCAGAGCTGGGGTCAGGGAAAGGTCAGCAGTCCCAGAATGCAGAGCAGCACAGTCACTTCCTGTTTGCAGGCACTTCCTGTTTGCAGGCTGCCTGCAAAAATGGCAGCTTCCATAAGCCGCCATCTTGGATGTTTAAAGGCTTATAAAATGCAGTAGATGCAGGTAGGATGATTTTTAATGTGAGCAATCTGTATGTACAGGGTGTGGGAAACATATAAGATAGACTCTTATTTAGAGTGAAGGTCCGCTTTAAAGGAGCACTATTGCGAAAAATGTTCCAAAGATAAAAATCCATATAAATATGCTGGATGGGTGGAGAAGAGGTGAGTTATACACCTGGCATCAAGAAATGGAAGGAAGAGGAAATCAGGAGTGAAAGGCTCTGTCACTGCTGATAGACCAAACATGGCACCCCTGAATTTTATTCCTACCAGGAGAGAATAACCACAAGCTTGGCGGCAGATTTATTCAATTCAGGTGTATAAGTGACTCCTCCTCTCAGTAGCTGACGTGTTTATATAAATTGTAATATTACACATTTCGTGATAGGGTACCTTTAAGGGAGGAGATTCCCATACAGTTCTTCCTGTGCCGTCTGCGTGACCTCGCTATCGCCTGAACCTGTGAAACTCTGGAACTCCCGTGTATGACCCCTGGCTACGCTATCTTACTACCTTGCTCCCGGATTAACCCTTTGTTATCCGCTTGCTTGTCATGTATGACCCTTCACTTGGCCTCAGGACATTGCCTTTTAGATTAACCCTTTTAGTGACTGTCTTCCTCCGGCCTGGTCTCTTGGATTACACTCTCGGTTTCCCCCTTACTTGGACTGATACCACAGCTCTACTTTGGCTTCCCTTCCCGATCCTGCATCTTTGCTTGTGACCCTAGACCTCGGCTCTACTTTGTCTGCTCTTCTGAATCCTGTAACCACTGCTATCTGCTCAGTAACTATGACAGTATTTCCCCTTGCAGCATCCTCTGCTACCCTTTACAATTTAGGTCTGTTTTTAAAGGATTATTGGCCTACCTTTGCAATATGACTACATGTCCAATTTTTATTTCTTATGTGTCTTTTGTATCCACTAAGATGCAACTTATTCTTTAAATACTCTGTAATGGTCATATATGACCTGTGTATTTCATGATGTGCCACTGATTCATCTAGTCAGTGCTCTTTTGTTTCATTTTTGTTGCCTGGTAACAGTGCTGTTCTGTTTTGGGAGCAACCTGAAGAAAATACAATTTAGTTGGATGCAACAATTAAAGAAAACAAAGAGTTGTTAAAATATTCCCTTAGACGTTGATATTTGAGTATGTGTGTATTTTGAAAAACAGACTAAAATGGTATCTGTCGTGTTTCACTAAATACTTCAGATCACTTTGTGCATTCGGCATTTTGGCAAGTGGCATTCACCTCTGCGTACCCAATGCGTGCCTCACTGTTGCTAATGGTGAACACATGTTGGCCCTCCTTACTTCTTGCATACTACAGTTATTACTTCTTCCATACTGCAGTTATTACTTCTTCCATCCTGCAGTTGTTACTTCTTCCATACTGCAGTTATTACCTCTTCCATACTGCAGTTATTACTTCTTCCATCCTGCAGTTGTTACTTCTTCCATACTGCAGTTATTACCTCTTCCATACTGCAGTTATTACTTCTTCCATACTGCAGTTGTTACTTCTTTTATACTGTAGTTGTTACTTCTACCATACTGCAGTTGTTACTTCTTCCATACTGCAGTTGTTACTTCTTCCATACTGCAGTTGTTACTTCTTCTATACTGTAGTTGTTACTTCTACCATACTGCAGTTGTTACTTCTTCTATACTGTTTTTGTTTTTTCTACCATACTGCAGTTGTTACTTCTTCCATACTGCAGTTGTTACTTCTTCCATACTGCAGTTGTTACTTCTTCCATACTGCAGTTGTTACTTCGTCCATACTGCAGTTGTTACTTCGTCCATACTGCAGTTGTTACTTCTTCTATACTGTAGTTGTTACTTCTTCTATACTGTAGTTGTTACTTCTACCATACTGCAGTTGTTACTTCTTCCATACTGCAGTTGTTACTTCTTCCATACTGCAGTTGTTACTTCTTCTATACTGTAGTTGTTACTTCTACCATACTGCAGATGTTACTTCTTCTATACTGCAGTTGTTACTTCTTCCATACTGCAGTTGTTACTTCTTCTATACTGTAGTTCAGGGGTACTCAAATGGCGGACCGCGGTCCGAATCCGGACCGCAGACGCCATTTGTCCGGACCACTGCCCAGGGCTGCCACATCAGCCCGGGATCCGGCGGTGCCGGTGACAATTGCCGGCCATTGCCGGCCGGGGCTGTCAGTGCTGGGGGCGGGCACATGGGCGTGGCCAGGCCGGGGGAGGTGGAAGCGTCTGGGGCCTCGTAGACGGGCGGGGGGAGGAGTGGAGACGAAGAGGCGCGGAAGGAGCCAAGAGCGCGGAGCTGGCGGAGGCTTCGGGCGGCAAGCAGAGCCCGCTGCACACACCTGGAGGCCCGGCATCAGAGCACACTGCTGCGCTGGCTGGAGGAGCGGCTGGCCCGGGGCGCGGAGGCCATTACCCGGGACCAGTTCATCGAGCTGCTGAGAAAGTGCAAGGAGGTGAGATTCCTGTCCCCCATTTACTTCATGTGTAGAGTGCAAGCTCCTCAGCCAACCTGAGCAATGAGCTTTCCTGTCCCCCCACCCACCTGTCATTTACTTCCTGCTTCTCGCCCTTCTGTGTAGAGTGCAAGCTCTTCAGCTAACAACAGCGGACATGGGGGGGGGGGGTGTAAGTAAGAGTGCATGTCAGCTGTTGTTAGCTGAAGAGCTTGCACTCTACACAGAAGGGCGAGAAGCAGGAAGTAAATGACAGGTGGGTGGGGGGACAGGAAAGCTCATTGCTCAGGTTGGCTGAGGAGCTTGCACTCTACACATGAAGTCATGCACTCTTACTTACACCCCCCCCCCCCGGACCTTCATCCCACGGCAGACCCTGGTAAGTGGACCTCCACTGAAAGTAGTTAAGTACCCCTGCTGTAGTTGTTATTTCTACCATACTGCAGTTGTTACTTCTTCCATACTGCAGTTGTTACTTCTTCCATACTGCAGTTGTTACTTCTTCCATACTGCAGTTGTTACTTCTTCCATCCTGCAGTTGTTACTTCTTCCATACTGCAGTTGTTACTTCTTCCATACTGCAGTTGTTACTTCTACCATACTAAAGTTGTTACTTCTTCCATCCTGCAGTTGTTACTTCTTCCATACTGCAGTTGTTACTTCTTCCATACTGCAGTTGTTACTTGCTCCACTTTCCCCATCCCACACAGATGCCTCTCTGGGGTCAAAATCTGTTAGGAGGTTTGGGGTTTATTCATCAAGGGATAGCGGCTGGTAGAGCCACGTAGCAGCAGGCAGCGTCTGGTGAATGTGGGGCAATGTACGCAATACCCCATTTATGAAAGCGAATCTGGTGAGCGACTCTAACAGCGCCATGTAGCTTATGATTCATCATTACAAGGAGCTCAGTGTATAGCGCAGTCGCTCTAGCTTCCAGAGCTCCAGTTATTACCTGACGCTACCTGTCGCTCTCCTGTACATTTCAATGGACCTTCCTTTTCTTCTGTTTAAACAGGATTTTTTGTGCTTAATTTTTTTTCTCTCAAAAAATTGCGTGAACTCTCCTGGCCTAGAAAAAGTCATTTTTGAAAACTTTTTAGATTTTTTATATTTTTATGCAGAATTGTCATTACAGGTCTGGCATTAAAGTATTAATGTCACAATGTTACAACAATGTCATTCCATGTGTTTTCACTTTGTTACTGGTGGATATGTGTTCAAAAACAGACTTTAATCACACCGCGTCTGATGCTCTACACTATAGCGACTAGATCCAGAGCGCCTACGCTCTGTGAATCAGTTTTTTTGGTTGAACATGATGTGAGTCGATGAGAGTCGTTCTCACTGAGCTGGCGCTACCTTTCACTCGCTGCAATGCTGTACTGGTGTTACAGCGCCCAACATACATCACATTAATCAATGCCGGCCAGGTTACTACAGCGACTGAGACGCTCTGTTACAGCACCCAATACACACACACAAGCATCTACTAGCGGTCGCTCTAAGCGCCGCTATATAGACGCTCATCTGCCGATACCTGGCACAAGTAATGAATCAGCCTCCCCAGCTTGAAAATGGACAGATGTACTTTACTCAGCACAGCAAGTATCAACTATTTCAGTAATAAGCTGCAAATGAGAACATTTACATTACATCATCCATTTCTTCACCATTTTTATAGGTTACCCCCTCAATCTCTATTGTCAGGGGTGCAGGGGGTGTGACCGCACCAGGGCCCAGAAGGTCAGGGGGCACCTATCATTGTTGTTCCTCCACCTTATCTATCATATGTCTGCTCACTTGGTATCATTTAGAGAAAGGAAGCACCATTTATCTCTACTGTTTATGTCTTTAGTTGCTTGGCTGTGTCCTGTTGAGTTAAAATCCAGCCTGCAAAGAAGTTTGCTGCTGTGCATTGTGGGGTCATGTCAGTTGAATTAAGTCAGCAGCACGGCTGGGATGCTGGGAAAAAAAGCTCCAAGGTGGCTGCTACCAGGAGAAAACCTGTGAGGTGGTGTTTCAGCTTTGAGTGAGTGCAAGAGCAAATGTAAGTGCTGACAATGATTCAGTATCATGCATGCAGATAGGGAAACAGAGATTTGGGGATTGTTTTTTTCTCAAATGGTTAAGTCTTTTTCTGGTCTAGTTTAGCTTTTACTTCCCAAGTACAAGAGAATGTTATATTCATATTCACAAGAGATAGACATGGTGCCCTATACTTGACTTTATTTATGCCCACCCATACTAACAATGACACATACCAGCAAGTGCCTAACATAAAAAAACACAAGGGACCCTGGGGCTAACCTACCTATATATAGATATTTACCATGAGATAGTGTGTTGAATCCCAATCCTGCCATTACCAGCCTGTAAGTAACATATTGTGCAATATTAAAATACCTATTGGCTAAGGAGGGGTCAATTATACACCTGAACTGAATAAAACTCCCACCAATCTTGTGGTTTTTCTCTCCTTGTAGGCATAACATCCAGGGGGGACAGGTTGAGGCCCTTATTTATGAAGGAATAGCGACAGGTAGCGACTGGTGAGCAGCCGGTAATGACGGGCCCCGCCACGAGAACGCCGGCTCCCCACCACAATCACACATTTATCAAGCCAATCCTGCTTTGCGACTGAGATAGCGCCAGATAGCCACTCATTCATCATTATTCCAGCCTCAGCCCACAGCGCCAGCGTCCGACCTTGAACAGCGACAGGTATGACCTCTCGCTACCTGGCGCTCTCCAATGCATTTCAATGGAACAATTTTAAATATTCATAATTAATTGTTTTTTTTTTTTTTTTAAATGTGAAACATTCTGTGACCACTTCTGCCATGTTAGATAATTTTTAAGGTAAAAAAAATAAAAAAAAAAATGTACAGAATTGATATTACAAGTCTGATATTAATGTATTCATATTACAAAATTATTTAAAAAACTTGTTTTTTTTGGTTTCCAAAAATATGGTTGTTTGGGGGTTAAAAAACTACTTTTAACCCATCGCCGCCAGCGCTCTGGGGTTTAAACATGCATTTTACAGTGCGAGAATTTTTTTAGAGTGATTTTTTTAATGAATATGGTGGGAGCCGGTCGCTAGGACCAGTCGCTATCATGCGCTCCCATACAGCGCGGAACCTGTCAAATAGCGACTCCTCACCCAATATTCAACATTACGGCAAACCGACTGAGTCGCTATCAACAAATGAACAACGGCCAAGCACAGCAACTACTAGCGGGCGCTCTGAAAATGCCGCTACAGTCGCTCAACTGTCGCTACCTGCCGCTATTAATGAATCGGCCTCCCCGTCTATCGGATATCCTTTTTCTTTAATTCAAAGGAAAAAAAAACAAGCCTGGCTGGATATTTCTTGATGCTGGGTGTATAAATGAGCCCTACCCTGGCCATCCAGCAAATTTATATGGATTTTTATCAGGCCATTTTTCGTGATAGTGCTTTTTTAAGTGTGAATCCACCCAACTCTGCCATCACCACAAAAGGGGCTCTTGGTTGAAATTCTCCAAAATCTGCAATTAGCAGTCTAGTACAAAAGAAGGCTCTTGGGGGAAATTATTAGTATCCTAATACAAAACGGTACTTGCTGGGAATCCTCCCAACTCTGCCTTCACTGGTATGACTAAAATAAGGGTATTGGTGGGAATCCTCCCTATTCGGTGAGTACCAGCCTGGTAAGAAAGAGGAGCTTTGTGGGAATCTTCATAAATCAGCCATCACCACTCTAGTATAAATAAGGCTTTAGAGGAAAACATTCCCAATTCTGCTTTTACTAGCCCTGTACAAATAGAGCCCATGGTGTGAATCCTTCCATTTCTTGCAATACCAACAAGTTACAAAAGGGGCTGGGAGTCTTGGTGGAAGTACTCCTAATACTGTCCTCACCAGTCTGGTATAAAGGAGGCTCTTGGTGGAAATGCTCCCATTTGTGCCATCACCAGCCAGGTACAAAGGAGGCTCTTGACACTAAACATCTACATCTATCATGTCTGATACAGGGCTTTATTAATCAAGCCATAGTGCCAAGTAATGACTGGCAGCATCAGGTAACAACAGGTAGCAAACAGTGACCGCCGGGCGCTGTAAGCAATACCACATTGATCAAAGCGAATCTGGTGAGCGACTCTAACAGCGACACGTAGCGACCGATTCATCATCACAGACGGCTCACCGTATACCTCCGGCGCTCTGGCTTCCAGAGCGCCTGGTATTACCTGTCGCTACCTGTCGCTCTCCCATACATTTCAATGGTCGATTTTTTATTCTCTTTAAACAGATTTTTTTTAATTTATTTTTTTTTTAATTATGAAATAATTGTGTGACCTCTCCTGGCCTTTTTAAAGTCATTTTCGATTTTTTTTTTGAATTTTAATATTTTTATGCAAAATTGTTTTTACAATTAAATAAAGTGTTCATGTTACAATGTAATAACAATGTAATTCCATATGTTTTCGCTTTGTTACTAGTGGATACATGTTCAAAAACAGATTTTAATCACACAGCCTCTGGCGCTCTGGGCTACAACGGCCCGATTTTGAGCACGGTCGCTGTGTGAGTGCTGTACTGGTGTTAGAGCGACTCACACAATATATTCATCAATGCCAGCCAGCTCTGAAACAGCGAACCATGGCCGAGCACAGCCACTACTAGTGGTCGCTACAGATGCTTATTTGTCGGTACCTGGCGCTAGTAATGAATCAGCCTGCCAGAAAGCTATTGGTGGGAATCCTTTCAGTTCTGCCATTACTGGCCTCCTCCCAATACTACCATTGCCAGCCTTGTACAAAGTAGGCTCTTGGTAGATACCCTTTCCTTAAAGTTAAGATGATCTACAACGATATAACCCTGGTGGAGTAACAAAACCACTGTAATCCACCAGAAGAATAATGAAAAGCGTACCACTTTAAAAGCGTAATACTTCAATAGCACAATAAGGTTAAACATTTGGGAATCACTTTCCTTTTTAAGGCAAATCTATTCTCTGTTCTCATAGTTAACCTGGGATTATGCCTAGCACGATATGACAAGCAAATGTAACATTGGTGTCTTTTCTTACACATGATTGACAAGCTATGACTGCTCTAACTACCCATTCACACCTATACAGATGCAGTTGCAGTTCAGGTGCTGTATCTGAGTAGATATGAAGGTAAAGCGGTCCTTCACTCTGAATAAGAGTCTATCTTATATGCTTCCCTCACCCTGTACATACAGATTGCTCACATTAAAAATCATCCTACCTGCATCTATTGCATGTTATGAGCCTTTAAACATCCAAGATGGCAGCTTATGAAACATCAGGCAGCCTGCAAACAGGAAGTGCCTTCTGACTGTGCTGCTCTGCATTCTGGGACTGCTGACCTTTTCCTGACACCAGCTCTGCTCTGTCTGAGCAAAGCACAGCTATAACCCACCTCCCTGTACTTTATCCCACTCTCCTCTCCTCCGTAAGTGTGATGCTTCTGAGTCAAGATGGTGGCGCCCGTATCCTAAAGTCCTTAACAGAGTTGCAGCCCAGTGGGGGAAAGAATAATAAGTAAGTGACTAAAAACTATTAATTTTAGATGCTGGGGAATCATTTTCTAAGGGTTTGGGCTATTCACTAAATCACGGTGAGGGTCAGGTTTAACTGTGTGATAAGCCTGGTCCTCTTTACTCCACTCATAACAAATGGACATCACTATCATAACATTGGTATGCTCTTCCTTTTGTAGGTTTCTATCACACACCTGAAAACATACTGTCATGTCCCACGTGTTTCATTTTACCCGGGGTAATGGCTTGATATAGTGTTTATATACATAGGCTGAGCAGTGTGTCTTTAACTGCTTTTGTCCGTTCCTGGTTCCCTTAGTCTAGCTGTGATGCAAGTAGATCCTCCCATCTCTCTCCTCCAGCACTATACTAGTTTGCATCCAAGCAGTGCACATGTACTGTTCCCTCCTGCAGTCTACAGTCATTTTACCTGCTGCTGTTATGGGTTTACATCACAAGTTTCCTGCTGTATTGACCTTACATTTCAAGATCCTTCTGTAAGAAGTGTTTATTGCAAGATTCTGTACTGAAATAAAGCTTCTGAAACGTATCTACATATCTCCATGACAAGCCGAGTAAGCTATCTGCCAAGCCTTATAGAGTAAGAACACATCCAACACAGACACACACACAGACAAGGTGAACCTGTCTACAGGATTCACATTACTACCATCTGGTGAGTCAGAATACATATCATTAGGCAACATGGAATGTTGTAACATTCAGTGTGCATCTCTGCTGGGAATAATAAAATGTGAGCTCCTATAAAGGACATGTTTTAATGTGAATGCTTTGGTTTCAGCATTACATGTTATGCTGTGTCAAGAATAGTAGGTTTGGAGAAGACATTATTGTAGAGACTGCTTTTTTCAACACTGAAACAACATACAGTATGACAACAAACAACAGCTTGATTCTTTTAGTCACTACCTGCTCCCGAGCAGACAACAGGGCTGGCCAGTATCTGTCACCCAGTTCCCATGCAGTGGTAGTTTGTCAGACAGTCCCATCCCCTGTTGTAAGGAGAACCTTAGACTATCAGAAATTATAATTTAGGAAAAATCAGACCCTTGTTTGTTTCATAATGGTGGTCCTGAATAATAAGAAGCCATCTGGAGTTCTTTTGTGCCGAAGACATCTCACTGACAGAGGTGTGGCCTTGTAGATGTGTGACGAGGACATACCTGTAGGGATGAGTGAATCCTCTATAGTTTGAGTTCCACAAAGTTCAGTTCGGGTGGCCGAACTTGTTGAACCCGAACACGGATCCCTATGGAAATCAATGAGGCACCAGAACTTGTGATGGTGAGTGTGTTGGGGCAGAGTGGCAGCTGGAAGCGGCTGTAAGTAACTCTCCTCAGCCCCACGATCTGGTTGCTTCTTGCATCTCTGCCGGCTTGCAAAACATCTCCTATTGGGACCACCGAAAGATTGCCATTGCTCTCCCACGAGTAAGGACAACCCTAGTGCCGGCACATCTGTCAGCATTAGGAGTGTCCTCACTGATGGAAGCTGATCACAGGGCTGCGGTAAGTTACTTACAACCGCTTCCAGCTGCCACTCTGTATAGGTAAGCTGGTCGATGGTCTGCTTAGCCCAGGTATTATATCATATGGTCTTGACCCTGTACTGCTACTAGAGAGTGGAGCAACCTCATAGGTAGGAAGGAAGTAGCCCTGTGGCCCGATTAGGTTAATAGCTGCATGAAGCTGACCCTCTCCATGCTTTCTCCATGCATTCTGCTGCTAGGGTGTGCTGCTTTGTATTTAGCTATTGCTGGATTTGCTCTGCTCTTCTGATTGATAGCTGCCCAAAGAGACCTTCTGCCTAAACTAGGCTACTTACCTTGCTTTCATATTGTGTTGTGTTGCTTGGTGGGCTGAAGTCCTGTGTATGATTGTAGCTAGATTCCTAACCTGCCACTAGTGTTATCCTTTGGTTCTTCGCTTCCCAGACTGTGGCTTTGCTTACCTGTGTTTCACCTGACCTGCTGTCTTTGCCATCTTTTGTGTACAAAATCCCCAGTGGGGTTGGGGAGGAGTAACTGCATACTGTGATGTCATATAGGGCCATCCAAGGTCAAGTTAAGGTTCAGCTATAGGTGAAGGGTGAGGGTTGGCAGGAGAGGTTGTGAGGACTTTTACTTAAGCTCAATAAAGTATAAAATGACAATAAAACTCCCATATTTAGATTTGTACAGTACAGTATGTATCAACCTGTCAAAATTAAAGTATTCCTGTAGTTTTTCCAAAAAAGGGGTGAAAAGGACAGGCAGTTGGGTAAATCACACTGACCTGAAGAAAGGGCATCCAAATAGTTTTAAAGAAGACCAACTTATTTTAAACGACCTGAACTTGTACCCTTTGTGTTTAAAACACTCACTATTAGAGATAGGAAGCACCATTTGTTTCTGCTGCACCCAATTGTGTTAAAATACAAGAAGTTTACCTTATGAGCTTAAAAAGGGCCTCATTTATTGTTTGCACCAGGGCCCTGTCACATTTAGT
Organism: Gastrophryne carolinensis; assembly: GCA_027917425.1. Taxonomy (NCBI): domain Eukaryota; kingdom Metazoa; phylum Chordata; class Amphibia; order Anura; family Microhylidae; genus Gastrophryne; species Gastrophryne carolinensis. The sequence goes on from CM051236.1 coordinate 459,535,253, forward strand.
TACACCACTGATAGATGGTGACGGGGGTGCTGCCGCACAGAGGCCCAGAAACTCAGGGGGGCCCCATCATTGTTGCTCCTCCACTTTATTTATCTTAATCATGATGACTTGGAGGCTGATTTATTAATAGCGACATGTAGCGACAGTTGAGCGACTGTAGCGGTATTTTCACAGCGCCCGCTAGTAGTCGCTGTGCTTGGCCGTTGTTCGGTTGTTGACAGCGACTCAGTCGGTGTGGCGTAATGTTGAATACAAGGTTACGAGTCGCTATTTGACAGGTTCCGCGATGTATGGGAGAGCATGATAGCGACTGGTCAGAGCGACCGGCTTCCACCATATTCATCAAAAAATCACGCTCAAAAAATTCAAGCGCTGTGAAATGCATGTTTAAACCCCAGAGCGCTGGAGGCGATGGGTTAAAAGTAGTTTTTTAACCTCCAAACCACCATATTTTTGGAAACAAAAAAAAAAAAGTATTTTAAATAATTTAGTAATATGAATACCTTAATATCAGACCTGTAATATCAATTCTGTACAATTTTTTTTTCCCTTAAAAAAATTATCTAAAATGGCAGAAGTGGTCACAGAATTTTTCACATTTAAAAAAAAAAAAAAAACATTAATAACAATTAATTATTAATATTTAAAGATTGTTCCATTGAAATGCATTGGAGAGCGCCAGGTAGCGAGAGGTCATACCTGTCGCTGTGTAAGGTCGAATGCTGGCGCTGTGGGCTGAGGCTGGAATAATGATGAATGAGTCGCTATGTGGCGCTATCTCAGTCGCTAAGCAGGATTGGCTTGATAAATGTGTGATTGTGGTGGGGAGCCGGCGTTCTCGTGGCGGGGCCCGTCATTACCGGCCGCTCACCAGTCGCTACCTGTCGCTATTCATAAATAAGGGCCTTAGCATCATTTAGAGAAAAGAAGCCCTTGACAGGGCCCTATTAAATATTTGCATCAGGGCCCCGGCAAAATTAGTTACGCCACTGTATATTACTTGACATTTTTAAATATCTAGGTTAGTATTGTGCAAATTTTAGTGCCAGTATTCGTCTTCTAGTGTCTTAATTTGGCACAACTTAGACAACTGAAAAATATCTAGGAAAACAAAAATCTGTAGAGCAGGAATGTGACTAAAATGATGGATGACACCACAAATGAAGTACCTTCACGAGTATTAGTTGATGTTAAATTAGAACACATTCTGTTCTATTACATTACTGTGTCATTTACAACCTTCACATGGGAACAGTTTAGCTTCAGAAATGTAATCAGTGTCCATAATCAGGTTTAGGTCAATTGGACCTTGTCATTGTGTTATACACTAAAATAAATGTTGAAGTAAGGAAGGCCTAATTGATTCTGGCAGATAATATAATAAAATTCCACAAAAATGACATTTTATTTTTCATTCAAATACAAACTGGCAACTGATTTACTGTATATCTACATCTGTTTGAAGATTTCCCTGCATTGTATGCTAACTAATAAACCAGGCAACCCATGTTGTGTGCACCAGTTTTATGACAGACTGACTGCTCCCAGTTCGACTAGAGATGAGCGAACTTCTCAAAAATTCGATTCGGGCGATTCGCCGAATTTCTCAAAGAAATTCGGGTTCGTCCGAATCGAACTTTAGCGAATCGCTCATCTCTGCTGGGAGCGGGGAGGCTGGATGCGCCGTCAGCTGTCATCAGAGGACGCGTCATCAGAGGAAGCCAGCTTCCTCTAGGCTCAGGAGCGCCATGTAGTACCTGTCGCTCTGTAGCGCTCTCCCATACATTTAAATGGGGCCTCATTAGTTGTGTATAAATAGCGTTTGGTAATTTAAATTTTTTTTTTTTTGCTGAAATCATTGTGTGACCTCTCCTGGCTGCAAAGAAACACTTATATACATTTTTTTATATATATTTTTATGCAGAATTGTCATTACAGGTCTGGCACTAAAGTGTTAATGTCCCAGTGTTAAAACAATGCGATTCGCTTTGGTACTGGTGGATATGTGTTCAAAAACAGACTTTAATCACACAGCGTCTGGCACTCTATGCTACAGCGCCCAGTATTAGAGCGTCAACGCTGTGTGTGTCTAGTGTTTTGTTAAATATGGTATTGAGCGCTGAGTGCCGGCCAGGTTACTAGAGCGACCGAGACGCTGTGTTACAGCGCATGATACCCACTTACAGTGTCTACTAGCGGACACTCTAAGCTCTGCTATACAGACGCTCATCTAACGAAACCTGGCGTTAGTAGTGAATCAGCCTCCACATCTTTTCAACTTATATTTAGTCAGGTAAGTCATTACATATTAATACCTAGATTGTCCTGGATGCAGTCAACCATTTTGCCTAAGTACAGTAAACAATCCTTCGAATGCAGAGCATTTGGCTCCCGCTCTGCCAGTCAGCAGAAGAATTCTTCCTGAGCATATGCGAGAGAAACCTGTGAATTTATGTGACATATAAATCGTCTCCTTACTTAGTCATTCCGCAGGGTTCTCCCCATCACACACACAGCACCATTAATTTAGTAACAGTGTATTCTCAATTCTGAGATATGGCAGATAAATCCATCTTAATGCGGACCACATCATTTCCTGCAGGCTACAAAGCTTACCCAATGTTTCACTGAACATTTTGTTTTAACAATTCCCACTGTTACTTTTTAATCATACTTTTCCAGTTTAACCCTTTCCACAGCCGTCGCTTCCCTTCCATCCGGGCTCACAGTGCAGCGTATTGCTGCCATCTCCAGCACTGCCGAGTCTAGAGCAGTCTCTGGCTCTGCCTGCTAATCTCTCAGCAGTTGCTTTTCCTAATAAAACAGCCAAATCCAGTCAATGTGTCAGAATGAGGCGGGCGGCATCCTCGCTGCTCTGTGTGTCAATGGATTATGTGTCAGGAATCATTTGCTTCACATGAATTCTTTGACATCGTGTTTGTTTTCTCTGGGCTTTCACATAAAACAATGCCTCGTAACATTAGCAGTAGTAAAATTCAATTATGAAACCACAAGCCACCATCACCCCAGATCAATTTATTTGAAATTTCGTTTAGCAACATGGAATAGCTGCCCCTGGCAGTGTACCAGGTTAGTCGTTCTGAGCAATAATCTAAAGGCTTTACTCACAAAATAAAGGATGAAGCAATCCTTATATGGCTTTTCAATCTCCTTTACAGCAGGGGTCCCCAACCTGTAGTTCAGGAGCCACTTGTGGCTTGTGGACCCCAATTGTGTGGGTTGCTAGCTGGCAACTATACCACAATACTAGCAGAGGTCTATCATATTGTTAAGGCTACTGGTGGTACTCAACTATGCTGCAGACTGACCTGTGCTCCAACCTGTTCTTCTGCTATCTATACTTTACTCAACATGGATTGCTTCATAAATACCAAACTGTGATGGGAACAATTTATGTGAATGTATTGTGTGTTTCTTTTAAATGGCTGTTTTAAGAGACTGACATCCCAAATGCAACTCCCAGGTGGTACTTAAAATAATTGAAAAATGTAAAGTGGTACATTTCTCCTTAAAAAAAGGTTGGGAACTCTTGGCTAGAGGGTTACATGGCACCTATGGATGGTCACTGTCAGCAAAATGCATAGGGTTAATCCAATGGCAGGTAAGGGAAGAAATGTGCTTGCTTACCTGCCTAACAGCTTTTAGTGCCTCTGTTTACCCCCCCCCCCCCCATGCAGTGTGCAGGTGTGATTTCAGACATTCGCCTCTTTGGGGTTGGGGAATTTTATGGAAATGTTATGGTGTAGGGTGAATGACATGCACAGATCATATCAAGTTTAATGCTTTTGAGTATTAATTAGAATATTTCTAATAGTTCTTTAACTTACTCTTGGTCACCTTCTAATGCTGAATGTGGCTCCTATGGTATGAAAGGTTGGGGATCTCTGCACTGCAGTAACATTTTTGGTGTCTTTGACCCCATTTCGGAAATTTAGGCTCATAACTTGTATGGCTACCACCGACTAATAGTTTAAATATTATTATTAAATATTATATTAAGGGCATATAGGGGAGTCTAAGTTACAGTAAGACAGTAAGGAGGTCACCTGAAGGCTATCCTATGTGCCTTTCCTCTTTCTGTAGCAGGCCTCCAAGTTTGCCCTTCTGTTCCTTTTCAGTTTTCCAAGATCACCTCCGAATGTGGTTGCATGGCTTCCCTTGCCCCTCAGCGCTCACAGCACGAGCAACTCTGACCACTGTGGCCTGCTGGGCTTGTTCACACTGAGAGGGCTGAGGGGCATGGGCGGCAGTAAAACCTCAGGAGGGGGAAGCTTTGGAGACCTGCTACAGCATCTACAGTACACAGTAGGACATGGAGGAGAGGCACATTGAACAGGCTTCAGGTGAGATGTCTACTGTCTAATTGTTGGCATATAATATTATGAAAGTTACCTCTGAGCATAGCATAGGTGTCATGGAGTTTTCTCATGTGACTTGCTACCACACTGTTCCAGAACCTGCACTGTGATGGATGGTGGCTTTACCTAAGAAACAATATGATCGCTGAGCTCTGGCCGCCACAGATTTCCTAGTTGATTGGAGAAGACTGGATCAGTGATTTCTCCAGTATAGAGGTGCTAACAGTATTGGCAGGTTGATGGGCTGTTCCAACCACCTCCCCTTTTCCTCCAGCCTGCATACTGTACCTCTATGGATACCTTGTTGCCATCTCCTGCCATGCCCTGACCATTGTATTTTCATGTATAACTCTGCACTGACTGGGTTAGTTTTTAATAAGGCTGCACTATAAAGAGGGTTCACACTGGGACCCCAAATTCGTAAAGAAGATTTGATACACAGGGCGCTTCAGTTTTATCAGTGTTGAAGTTAGTATCCTTGTCGCATAATTAAAAAGAAAAGATGTTCCAACCCTGGTGATCAAAGATATAAGAGTGAAAGGTATGAACACCTTGTCTCCTTAATTATGTGACAAGGATACTAATGCCAACACTGACAAAATTGAAGTTCCAAGTGTATCAGATCTTCTTTAGATACCATGACCATGTCCAAGTCTGATCCTTGTTGACAGGACCTACCTTTGTTTTGAAATGTGCCCCTTGCAGAACTTCTGGATGGCCCCTAGCACAAGATAGACTGTGTGCCTGGCACTAATCCCTCACTCCTAAAAACAATAAAGTTTCCACCCGCTCACCCCAGCGTGGTTGTAGTAGTAGTAGTAGTGCACGGAAGGGAGTCTGGTCTCCCATAGACAAAGCTTGAGAAAGATAATCCAGCACAGTCCAAGTACTGCGAGAGTTTAAAACTTAGCTTTTAATCTATCTGTTAAAATTGATCCAACAGGATAAACAAAGGCTTCCCCATGAGCCAGGAGGTGAGCATGTGCCCACCCTTCATCGAGCTCTAGGATGAAGGCTCCTTGTGTGGACTCTCCCTCCTTCCTTAATGCCAACCTCTGTCACATCTTGACCATGTCCTAATGCGATGCCTGTTGCTGACTCCTGCCGTTTCCAAGCCTGATCTGTGTTGCTGACCTGTGCCACAGCCTCACTATGTCTGAGTTGTGATCCACATTGCTGACTTCTACTTCGTGTGACCACATCCTCTCTGCTGCCTATCCACGTTACCCCTCTTTGAAAAGGCAGAGCTATACATCCCACAGAGCCATGTGGTGTTTATGGCTTTTTGTGATATAGAGCCCTGTATTTTGGAAGCTGGGATACACATGCTTTTAAGAATAGCCATTTCTTTCTACAGCACGCTGATGAGGGTCAGAAACAGCAAACCATGTGCATTTTTGTGGAAGACTGATGTCTCTCTGAAATATTAAAGCTTTAGCGGCCATTTTTATTTGCATGGCTCCACCCACTGTCTAAGAAAGATGGAGCATTCTGTTATTTGTAGGCAGCACAGAACTATGTCCTGTGTAAACCAGGCCAACATCCTGGCACAGTTTCGAAAAGCAAGGTATTGGCTATTTTGGAGCTTCCTCTCCCAGCATCTCAGCCATGCTGCTGCCTGGATTCAACTGACATACATGACAATGCATAGTAACAGGAAACCCAGCCCTTCCTGTTTGCAGGCAGCCTGCAGATGTATGAACTGCCATTTTGTTTTTAATATTTACACAGCAGTTGTTAGAAAAAGTTAAATTGATTTTTATGTGCAGCAATCTAAATTGTCCTGGGTTGGGATGTAAAGCAGCCGGCACTGGCAGGACCTGCCCACATGATTGCCTAGCAGCCAATCGCGGGACTGCTTTCTTGGCGCTGGCTTGTAATTAGAGGTGAGTATTAAGAGCGTTCTGCTACGTTATCTGCCCCCCCCCCCCGAGTTTATTGTGAAGCGCAGACAGCGGGACCAACACCCGTTAAAGAAGAAATGGGTGTTGGTGTGGTTTAAATACATTTAAAACCTATTTGAAATTAGCAATGGCCTATAAAAAGCCTTTGAATACATTAAGCTTTAGAAATGATATATTAAGAGATCTCAGCCCTTTGCTGACTAATGTGCTGGCTTGAACTAAATAATGTTGCAATTAGGTTGATGAATTAGGTCAAAGATTTGAGATGTATTGATCCAGAAATGGACAACACATCAAAAATGATGACAGTGACCAAATTAGTCTCATGGGAATATATGGGAATATATAATTATATAGATATAAAGTAGAAAAAAAAAATACATATAATTATTTATTGTGAAATTATAAATGGAATGAATATATTATCATATTCTGAAAGATAATTTATTTTATGGTAAACATAGATGGAATTGCTCTTGGACCTTAGGGATGGATAACACTAATATTTCATTGTGAGTGAATCAGGGGGGTAATATGAGTTGTCAGGCAAGGCAGTTATTCCATCAGTCCAATATTAAGGCAGTTATTTAAGAAACGCTAAGGCCACGTAGTTCCAGGTAGTGCCAGGCGAGTGTCAGGTCCCAGTGAAAATGGTGGAAGTGGAAGTAAAAAATCCAGAGCGCCTGTGATAGTACCAGGTAGTGTGTGGCACTGAGTTCCCTACAGTGCCAGATAGGACCAGGCGCTCACCCTGCACTGTGTGGCCTTATTTCATACATTAAAATGGATGGGATGATTATAATTATTTAGGCTTTTTTTTCTTTGAGGCTGGTTGGTATTATTTCTTGATGATTTCTTTTTACTTTTGTGTTGCAAATTTGTGATTTGGGCCATGAGATGTCATGTTTTCCGAGTGCCCCTAATGCAATTCCCATTTTTATTTAAAAATCAATTCCAGGACCCTGAAAATTAAAAAATTGGGAATCCAACAGGCGTTGTGTGCCTGAAATCATGTTTTTAAGCGCCTCTGGGAGCGTTATGTATTTTTTTAAATAAATATATTTATCATGCGGCGCTTCCAGCGGGCACTAGGTGCTAGCGCATAAGCATATAAAAGCTGTGTGCTGTGAACACTGCCTGGCCAGGAGCACTACAGCTGACAGCGCCGTCGAGGCTTTCAAGTGCCACACCTATAATATTATTAGCCTCCCCATTATTTACTAAAAAAGCCCATGTAAAACATTTTAGCCTAGTTTCAGAACACTTTCCCTGAAGTCCCTGCCCAGGCACACACTAACCTCCCACCTTATTCCCCTGTAAGAACAGTGCAAAATGCACTATTTCAGAACATCTCAAAATCTTCAATTAGATGTAAATACCTTATGAACTGTATATATCAAATCCAAGTAATACGCATGTTCTGCTGAGAGCAACAAAATCCGGGAGGAATAACATTGAAAGAATAGCTGACTTCAGATGAACCCTTGCTGCCTTATTATTGTATTTGCGTTTACAGTTCCTTTAAAATATCTCACATAGGGCAGTTTCATTCTTTATTTTAGAATAAGGAATGGGAAAAAAGGTGTGATTCTAAGATGTGCACATATATTCATTATTTACACCAAAAATTTACTGATTTTGGAACTGAATATTTACTAAAGTTTTACATAAAAATTAAATACCAGCATTTCCGCCCTATAAGACGCATCTGCCCATAAGACACCCCTAGGATTTGGAGAAGGATAAAAAGAAAAAAAAATATTCTAAACCAAATGTTGTGCTAATAACACCCCATTACAGGCAGTGTGGCATTTCCCCTCCCATTCCCCATAAACAGTGTGGCATTCCCCCTCCCATTTCCCATAGGTAGTGTGACATTCCCCCATCTCATAGGCGGCGTGGCATTCTTCCCTCACATTCCTATAGGCAGTGTGGCACTCACCAATCCCATTCCCATAGGCAGTGTGGTACACCCCCTCCCATTCCCCATATAGGCAGTGTGGCACTCCCTATTCTCCATAGGCAGTGTGGCATCCCCCGCAATGCCATTGTCCATATAGGCAGTGTGGCATTCCCCCACCCCTTTATTAAGTGTGGCATACCCCCCAACCCCCCAGAACAAAAGAAATACTTACATGAACACTGTGTCCACTCTGGCTTCCGGCGCCACCACTGCCTCTCGGGCCATGGCAGTGCGTGCTGACACCCGAGATGCAGTGGTGGTGCCACAAGCCAGAGCTGGGAAAGTGGATGCGAGACCCATGTAAGTATACTTGTTCTTAATTCTGTCACTGTGTGAGTTTGTGTAAGTTTTTGGATATTTAATAATCGTTGTTATCTTTTTTTAACATATTTATTGTGCGGCCTCTTGTGTGTGTGGGGTTATCTGCAGCTCTCTGTGGCTTTGTGTCCCACGTGGTGGCTTCTGTTTTATAAATGTCTATTTCATTATACTTCCATGGGCATGTGGCAGTTAGGGACAAAGAAAATGCTGCTAGAGGTGGAGAGAAAAACATCCGCTAATTTCAGGCCACTTCCAGGAACAGGTGGCTGATATACTGAGGATGACAGGCCTCTGTCAGTAGCTTTAAAAATGAAGAAAACAGTGAATAAGGGATTTGGTTATGGTACTGCTGCTGCTGGAGTTGATGTAGCTGGTGCTGCAAGGAAAGGACATGTTAGATCTGTGCCGGCTACACCTTCTTCTGGTGCCAGCAGGAGCCAGGCTTTGCAGTGTATTCTTGTAGGCCCCAATACCAATGCCAGAATGATTAGGCAAAACCAAGTTGAGGCATTAATAGATTATATAGCACACAGTGCTTCAAGTTCCAGTTCACCAGGGACCTGGAAAGGAAACAGAGCACTATTTCATGGCGCTGTAAAAACTAACAATTGCAGGAGGATGGGGCACTGCGTAATCTTCACCTTGTCCATGCCCAGGAACCTGCTGTCAGGGATTCCAGGATTGGAATCCCCAGGATGGAAAAATGGAAATTGAAACACTGAGACCAAACCCGTACTGTGAGGAATCTGTTTTGATGAATAACGAATGGTGACAGTTTGAAAAGTAACGAGAGCTGAAGGCACACAGTGGCAATAATAATACACAAGCACCGGGGATTGCAATGTGGGTGCTTGAACAGGAACAGAATGGTGGGGATTGCCAGGGGTGCGGGTGTTCAGCCAAGTCCAAAATCCAGGGATGATAATCAAAGCAATGGGTCCAAGGTCCAGGATTTGGTGAGCAGAGAGTGTCTATGAAAGCCCTTTTGTCAAAGTTCATACAAAGTCCAATAACTAGAATCAGAGTCCAAATACAAGCTGAGAAGCAATGTCTGTAACCACCAGTCGCCAGCAGCTAATGATGACAATTAATGCACACACACACCTGGGCCCAGATGCTAGTTACGACAGACTCTAAACTGGAACCTGCTGGCAGACTGGGGAATGAGCCAGCAGGTTTAGGAAACTAAAATAATCATTTGTGTTAGGATTGTGCCCCTGCACCTGTTATTTACTTCTTTACACACTGTTCTCAAAATTATCATATACCTGGGGCTCCGTGTTGCTACAGTGGGAATGGTTTTCTTGGCCTTGAGTAAAAACTAATGACTAAAAGTCCCAGAATTCAACCAATGTAATAGGGAAGAATATCAGCAGCTCAAGCAACCGTAATTTCCTCCTCAGGTGAGAACGCCTCCTGTAACCTTTTTAGCTAATGGAACACAAGACTGTGAACTCCTCTATCTGAAAAAGTTAAATTACAGCAGAAGGAGTTGCCTTAGCCAAGCATATTATTAGCAAACCAGAGTGAGGACACCTCTGATCTGTACATCAAATGCACTTGATCTAGACTGATCAATCTACACCGATTGTACAATGTCAAATGTGATATACAATTTCCACTAGGCTGTAGAATGTAGATCAAATGTGGTATACAATTTCCACTAACTGAAGAATGTAGATCAAATGGCATATACAATGCCATTTGATTGTACAATATAGATCAAATGGGGTATACAATACAATTCCCACTAAGCTATAAGATGTAAAATAAATGTGATATACAATTCACAGTAACTGAAGAATGTATATAAAATGTGGTATACAATTCCCTCTGATTGCACAGTATAGATGAAATATGGTATACAATTCCCACCAACTGACCCTTAAGTGGCCTGAGCAAGAGGATACTCCACTAACACTTGTTATTAAACTTCAATGACCCTTAAGTAGTCAGAACAAGTGGACACTCCACTAACACTTGTTATTAAACAGCAGTGATCCTTAAGTGGTCTGAGCAAGTGGATACTACTCTGATACTTGTTATTAAACAGCAGTGACTCCCAAGCGACCTGAGCAATATCCCTCACTCAGCAGCAGCAACCTCTCCCTATCGAATGCAGAGTGCTGTGACATTGGAGGAATGCAGACCCTGCCTTTTATACAGTGGGATCACATGTCCTGCCTGGCCAATCACAGCCATGCCCAGAATGAGTTTTCCTGTCAGATAACTCAGACATGCTGAGTGGAAGCTCCTATTCCCTGATTGGTTGGCTGCATGAAGGTGATTACAAAGAGATAGGGAAAGAAAGATCAGGTGACAGAAGAAGAAGGAGACAGGAGCTGATGAACACAGACTAATTTCTCCTGGCAATATTACATTACTATTGTTTCAAGCAAAGGCTGACCATAGTCTCTGACTATGCATCACCTCTGGTAAAACAAAAAAATGGCTGCCAGTATACATAGAAGATACATAGAAGATCTTGTGGAGCAGCCTATCAGCCTCCAGGACCAGCACCGGCCTGCATTGATAGGCTCGCCCACTGGACATGCTGATAGGCTGCTCATGGTCATGTGGGTGCTTCACCACCGGAAGAGGGGAATATCAAGGCGGCCTAGGTTGTGCTGCCCTGCTGCTGTATAGTACAAAGGGACTATGGTCATTTTTTACCATAGTTCCTCTTTAATGGATAAGTTAAATTTTGATGAAATTTTTGTAAATGAGTTGGCATTGAGTGGCAAAATAATGTCCTCAGGGTGCTGGGCTGATCTAATATTTTTTTTTCTTATGTTTGATATGTTTTCCTGAAATGCAATCTATTATCTGTAAATTGTCCAGTTTAATATTTCTTTGATTCCCCCCAAAAATGGTCAGTTTAGCGTAGGATTGTAGCAGGCAGTGGCTATTTAGAAACAACAAATTCACTTTAATTAACGTAAAAAGAAACTGTTCAATAATGAACAGCCATGAAACAATAATTCCACGTTTCATGGCACTTTTAAAAGTTTCCATTACTGCGTGAGACTTCCTGACTCTGGCTTGCTAATTATCTGATGAGGCTGAGATGGCGCTCCGCATTCCTGAGGTCACAGGTTTAGCCCCTCCTGCTCTAATTTAGCCTCTTCAGGTGAGGGGTTTACTAGCCTTGTGTTCCAGTAGCTAAAGGGTTACAGGCATCATTCTCACCTGGGGAGGCCATCACTGCTGCTTGCTCAAGCTGCTGATAAGCTCACCTGTTACAGTGGAAGGATTCTGGGTCCTGAGGGTCCTGAGGACCGGAAAACCCTGCTCCCAATACCTCTCTTTGTTGATGGTGGAAAATAAAATAATTCTTTACTTATAAAGTCACTTTCTATCCCCATCCCAGTGCCCGAAAACAGCTGGTGTTTCTATTTCTTAGTAGAGCCTTTTCCCTGATATTCATAAAGCACTAACAGGAAACAGTATGATGTCAAATGGCATGCCATATGCTAATTCCCCCAGTTCCAAGGTAATTATTATAACTGAGAAGGATGACCCTAATGCTGAGCTGTGTTTAACTGTATCATAGCTAGAAAGCACCAGGGAACAATATGGTTGATCACTGGAACAGCAGACTGCATGTTTTTAGGAATATTAGGCAAATGCTTTAGTATAAAATGAGCACATGCAGTTTTGCGACATTGGACTGGGGATAGAAGGTGTTGGCATGAACTTCCTTTCTGGGTATAGAATCACTTTAAAGCCCAACTTGGATATCACTGGTCTGTAATCGATGTTGGTAAACTTTCAGCCAGTCCATACATTCATTACTGCTGTTCAGCCAATAATCTAGAGCAGGGCCCAAATGTAAATAGACCAGATGTCCTGAATTCGGTTGGACAGTCTTCCTACTAATGTCAGCAACAAGAGACATTTGTTTTGGGAGGTGACAGTGGGGCAAAATGCTTCAAAGTGGGACTGTCCCATTGAAAGGGGGACATCTGGTCAGTTTAATTTTAGCTGGCTCGATGTAGCGCCAAATGTATTACTAGCGGCAGCTCAGTGTAAAACGCCAACGCTGTGTGTTCACATAGCGCCATATAGCACCTGTCGCTCAGTAGCGCTCTCCCATACATTTAAATGGTGCTTTATTTGGTTGTGTATAAATAGTTTTTTCCTAAAGTAATGTTTCGAAATTTTGGGTTAAAATAATTGCGTGGCCTCAGCAACGAAACACTTTTTTTTTTTGGCGAATTGTGCGCGCAGGTCAGCCATTGCAGTGTCATTGTTACATTGTTAAAACAATGTCATTCCATATGTTTTCGCTCTGGTGCTGGTGTGTATGTGTTGAGAAACAGACTTTTTGCACATAGCATCTGGCACTAGAGCGCCCAGCTTTAGAGCGCCAACGCTGGTTGTGTGGGCTTCATTGTTGAGTGCCGGACACACTTAATTGGTGCTACCTATTGTGCGCTGGAGCTTTTGTCCTATTGTTAGATGTAGCTTTGAGGGCGTTGATTGTTAGAGGGCGCTTTGACCTCGGAACATCACCTAGCGTTCTCGATTTGCTCCGCAGTGAATCAGAGAGAGCGCTTTTACAGTGCACTGCATCACATTTATCACTGCTGGACAGGATACTCCAGCGTCACTTGTCCAGCCACTAAGCAAGGTTATAGCGCCAGACACCCACTTGCAGCGAATGCTACGGGGAGGCCGATTCATTAATAGCGGCAGGTAGCGACAGTTGAGCGACTGTAGCAGTATTTTCACAGCGCCCGCTTGTAGTCGCTGTGCTTGGCCATTGTTCGGTTGTTGATAGCGACTGAGTCGGTGTGCAGTAATGTTGAATACGGGGTGACGAGTCACTATTTGACAGGTTCCGCTATGTATGGGTGCGCATGATAGCGACTGGTCAGAGCGACCAGCTCCCACCATATTCATCAAAAAATCACGCTCAAAAAATTCTCGCGCTGTGAAATGCATGTTTAAACCCCAGAGCGCTGGAGGCGATGTGTTAAAAGTAGTTTTTAACCCCCAAACCACCATATTTTTGGAAACCAAAAAAGAATTTAGTAATATGAATACAATAATATCAGACCTGTAATATCAATTCTGCACAATTTTATTATTTTTTTTTTTTACTTTAACTAACATGGCAGAAGTGGTCACAGAATTTTTCACATTTAAAAAAAAAAAAAAAAAAAAAAACATTAATAACAATTAATTATGAATATTTAAAGATTGTTCCATTGAAATGCATTGGAGAGCACCAGGTAGCGAGAGGTCATACCTGTCACTGTTCAAGGTCGGACGCTGGCGCTGTGGGCTGAGGCTGGAATAATGATGAATGAGTGGCTATATGGCGCTATCTCAGTCGCTAAGCAGGATCGGCTTGATAAATGTGTGATTGTGGTGGGGAGCCGACGTTCTTGTTGCGGTGCCCGTCATTACCGGTCGCTCACCAGTCGCTACCTGTCGCTATTCCTTCATAAATAAGGGCCATAGATGCTCAAATGGCAATATGTGGCTGTCGGCAAAGCAATATACAAAATTCACCTTTCTACAACACACAGCAAATAATGACCAGGATTTTCCTGCTTTGACAGTGCGGGTGGAGATTGGGATGCTGGAAGAGTTGGTGAAGACTGGAATGCGGCCCATAGCTGGGCTTATTCAGAGAAGAAATATCTGTAGTAATACATCAATAGCTAGTCATCTGACTGGCTCTCTCATTTCAGGAGAATTTAAGCACTGAATATTGTAAAGTGCTGCTCCAGTAAACACAATCCATTTATCATAAATAATCAACTTGGGGTCAAGGTCCTCAAGGAGGCAAAGTATTGATTGTGTTTGCATAACTGGAACTATAAGGCATAAATGCAATCAGCACCTTACCTCCACAAGGCAGCAAGTCCTCTTGCCTTGACTTATTACTACAGTTGACTTGGACGAATAAGAACCTTCACGGACATTAAAATAAAAAAAATATATAAAAAATGTACTCTATTGAAAATGTCATTATATGCCTGGAAATATGAAGGATTAAACGCCACCAAATAACTGCAAATACAATGCGCAAGGTACTTACAGTGTAAATAACTGGCACATAGATATGGCGCTGTGCTACAATACCTGTGTTGTCACTGTGTCCTCATTTCACCTCGCCCGCTTCCAGTGTGGCGGTTAAATAAGTCAATTTTGCCAGAAAATGAAAGTCTAATGATTAATGACTGAAGCATATGAAGGGCATATTTGTATTATGTGCTCCATTAGGCAAATAGGGAGTGTTCCATTCTTATCCAAATGTGATCGGAATTCACCAGAAGGTATGAACTCCGCCTGCAGCCCGAGCAGCCACCGAGAGGCGAGACATCATTTGTCTACAAATAATTGAAAGGGAAATGAAAGAAAACCTGTTTCAGAATCAAGCGATTGTATAAAAACACTTGTTCGTGTGATGTTTGAAAATATTATATTAGCTCTTGCAATTTAAACCTTGAGCTTAAAGGAGGTGTATTGCGAAATTGTGTAATATTAAAAATCCATATAAACATGCTAATGAGAAGAGGGGTCACCTGTACACCAGAGCTGAATAAAACTCCCACCAAGCTTGAGGTTTGTTCTCCTGGTAGGAATAATATCCATGGGTGACAGGTTTCTGAGTTTATCGGGGGGGAGGGGGGTGCTTTTATTAAAAATAAAATGAAACAAGCCTGGCTGGATATTTCTTGAACCAGCATATTTATATGGATTTTTATCACTGGGCCATTTTTTTGCAATAGCCACCTTTCATGGAATAGGTAAAGCCAGTCTATTCCCAGCAAGTGAGAGGTTTAAATCCTAACCCCTATGAGTCAGTTACAGACTCCTTTGGTCAGGGGTGGACTGGGGCCAAAAGTTAGCCCTGCATTCTATTAGCCCTGAGCCAGGCCATGAGCTGCTGAGCTCCACTTGTATGCTTTCCAGGCAGTCAACAACTGGCTATAGCATTGCATGGGCCATGTCATGGGCAGGGGTGGATATGGCCACGGTTTAAGCGGTGGTACTGAAGGTTTATTATTGTAGGGGCAGAAAATGTGGTGGATATGGATGCCCACTCCCATGATTCTTAGGCTATAGCATTGCAGGGGTGTCTTGTCTTGGGGGGAGGGGGTGCAGTGGGGCGGGTATATGGAAGATGTTGGGGTGAGACTTGGCAGCACAAGGAAGTCGTATACCAGAATTGAAAGCCTGATCCCCGGCCCAATGCTCACCTGCAGTTTGGGGGACGGCTTGCACAGTGTGCCTATCCAGCTAATGCCACCTTTACGGTTGTCACGTGGAGGCCTGATCCAGATGGAACAAGGAAACACAGAATAATGCAACGGATGAGGCACCCCTCACCTGTCTGGGATCTTCCAGTCTAATATGACAGGAGGGTAATTTTAAGGGGATCTCCGAATTACATACAGATCTTTATATAGCAAAGACCTTTTTTTCAATCTTCTTTCACTCTCTTGGAGCCACTATAAATCAAGAAAAACCAGGTCAGCATTTCCTTACTCAAAGGGAAAGTCCTCGTTGGGGAACTTATATGACAGATCAAAGGCAAAAACATTGCTGCAACCACTTTTGTGCAGGGAAGATGCAAATAATTTTAATTCGGAAGATATTTTATTGTTACAAAACAACAGCAGCCTATGGGAAATCCGAACAAATTTGGAGAGATTAATTTTTAATGCATTTGGATTCCCTGTGGCAGTGTTTATCTTGTAAATTTTAGAATAAAATATCTACCCAGTAAAATAATTTGCATCTCATCTGTACAAATGTTTCATCACACATGCAGGTAATTATGAGTTTTAAATAATAGAAATTATAATAATATATATAATAATTATTAAGATATAATAATGATAATAATAGAAAAATAGAAGAAAACTATTTGGGGCCTGATTTAACAAGTGCCTGCATGTGATTTAGCGCCAATAGTAGACACCTTATAGAGGAATTTATGACTCTGGCCTTGTATAAGCAATGCAAGTCAAAATTGGCGCTGAATCATAATCGTAGGAAATGTATTATAGTGATTTAGAATGAAAAAGTGATTTTGAAACAAAAAAACAAACAGTTTGTGTAACATGTCAAGCAAGCTGCTCATTTTAGAACAGGTGTTTTAACTTGCACCACAATGTGATGCATATGCTTATGGGAAAATAACAGCACCACAAAAATATGGATGCTAATATCAGCAAAATGGTGCAAACTTTATAAATAGGGCTCTTTATTTCACTTTATTGTGTGTTAATAGGGAAAAGCTCTGACTACCTTTCCAGAAAAATCCCAAATAATTTGGATTATCTTCAAAAAGTCATCAAGAAAAACAGAATGGGTAGGCTGATCTATCACTAACGCCAGGTAGCGACAAATGAACGTCTGTAGCAGGCATTTCAGAGCGCCCGCTAGTAGTCGCTGTGCTCGGCCGTGGGTCGCTAGTTCATAGCAACTCAGTCGCTGTGCTGCAATAATTAATACATTGTAAGGAGTCGCTATTTGACATGTACAACGCTGTATGGGAGCGCATGTTAGCGACTGGTCAGTGCGACCGACTCACAACATATTCATCAAAAAAACAGCCTCACACAACTCCGGCTCTCAAAAATGCTTCTCTGAAGTCCAGAGCGCCGGAGGCTGTTTGATTAAAGTCTGTCTTTTAGCATGTGTCCACCAGTAACAAAGCGAAAACATATGGAATTACATTGTTACATTGTAACATGAACACATTAAAGTGGACCAACACCCAGGATTTTGACTATCCTGGGTCTTGGTCCACTTCGGTGGGGCACCCCCGATCGGGGTGCCCCGCTGTGTGAAACCCCCCCGAACCCCCCGAACAACTCACCTCTCCCCGCTCCCAGCGCCGACGGACAAGCCGCGGACAAGCGGCTCCTCCGCCGCCGCCTCCCGCGCGTCCCTCTTGACGCGCGCGTGCCCGCGCCGGCCATTCACAGACGGCCGGCGCGGGCGCGCGCACGTCTAGAGGGGCGCGAGGGAGGCGGCGGCGGCCGGCCGCCGCCGAAGATAAAGTAAGGAGTTTGGGGTGTTTGGGGGGGTTTCACCCCGCGGGACATCCCGATCTCGGATGTCCCGCGGGGAGGGAGGTGATCGGCCCGGGAATCTTATAGATTCCCGGGCCGATCACCCGTGGGTGTTGGTCCACTTTAATGCCAGACCTGTAATGTCAATTCTGCATAAATATATAAAACATGAAAAATATTTTGAAAAATGGCTTTTTCTATGCCAGAAGAGGTCACAACATTATTTATATCTAAAAAAAAAATTTACAAAAACCGTGTTTAAAAAGAAATAAAAGAACGTCCATTGAAATGTATAGGAGAGCGATAGTTAGCGAGAGGTAATACGTGGCGCTCTGCAAGGCTGAACGCCAGCGCTGTACACTAAGGCTGGGATAATGATGAATCGGACGTTACATGGCGTTATCCCAGTCGCTCCAAAGCTTTGCTGCTTGATAAATTTGTAATTGCGTGCCGTGTCGCTACCTCTCATTTACAAGGCACTTCCTGACTCTATCCCTTCATGAATAAGGGCCTAAGTCCAGTTGCTGTGATTTCCAAAACCTCTAGGGCCCTAAGGCTGTGTCCCATTCCCATGACCCTTTTTACTCCCATTCCCATGACCCAATCATTTGACCTCATCAAACTTGTTTAAAAATTTCTCAGTACTTCTTTTATTTAGGTCCACTTTAAAACACATATAGTCCATTAATAAATAATTTCATACACGGGGAGGCTGATTTATTAATAGCGACATGTAGCAACAGTTGAGCGACTGTAGCGGTATTTTCACAACGCCCGCTAGTAGTCGCTGTGCTTGGCCGTTGTTCGGTTGTTGACAGTGACTCAGTCGGTGTGATGTAATGTTGAATAGGGAATGTTGAATGTTGAAGGTTACGAGTCGCTATTTGACAGGTTCCGCGATGTATGGGTGCGCATGATAGCGACTGGTCAGAGCGACCGGCTTCCACCATATTCATCAAAAAATCACGCTCAAAAAATTCAGACGCTGTGAAATGCATGTTTAAACCCCAGAGCACTGGAAGCAATGTGTTCAAAGTAGTTTTTTAACCCCCAAACCACCATATTTTTGGAAACCAAAAAAAAAAAAGTATTTTAAATAATTTAGTAATATGAATACATTAATATCAGACCTGTAATATCAATTCTGTACAATTTATTTTTTAATTTTTTTCCCTTAAAAAAATAATCTAAAATGGCAGAAGTGGTCACAGAATTTTTCACATAAAAAAAAAAAAAAACACATTAATTACAATTAATTATGAATATTTAAAGATTGTTCCATTGAAATGCATTGGAGAGCGCCAGGTAGCGAGAGGTCATACCTGTCGCTGTTCAAGGTCGGACGCTGGCGCTGTGAGCTGAGGCTGGAATAATGATGAATGAGTCGCTATATGGCGCTATCTCAGTCGCTAAGCAGGATCGGCTTGATAAATGTGTGATTGTGGCGGGGAGCCGGCGTTCTCGTGGCGGGGCCCAGCATTACTGGCCACTCACCAGTCGCTACCTGTCGCTATTCCTTCATAAATAAGGGCCATAGTTGTATTTATTCACACAAGATATTCAATTTTCATGATACACTTCTACATAATTCTCAGTTGCTGTGATGTATTAATACAGACATACAGAGAGATTTTTATGTGAGGACCTGTGATGAAACAAGGAGCACAGAAGAATGCAATTACTCGGTTGGGGGATTAGCTTAAACTGTCCGTATGCTGCATGAGGCACCCCTCAACTGTCTAGTTCAGGGACCCTCCAGTCTAATCTGACTGGAGTGTGATTTTAAGGGGACCTCTGGAATTGTATATACCGTATTTTTTGCCCTATAAGACGCATAGGGGGGGGGGGGGGGGGGAATGTCAGTGCGCCTTATCGGGCGAATGTAAATCGGGCGCATCGCCGCAGGCCACACCCACTCGCTGCACGGACCCGGCTGTTCACTCCTGCCCTTGCCGGAAGAGGCAGCGGAGAAGATGCGTAGAAGAGTAAGGAGCGTCTGTCCCTGTCCCTGCCACTCCCCACCAATGTGATGCAGGCCACGCCCACCCGATTCATGGGGCCGGGTGTCTGCACGGCCCGGCCAGTAAGAAGAAGCTGTGGGGATGCTCCTCCATCTTCAATGCGGGAGTGCTAGTAACATGTGAGATGATTTTTTTTTTTTTTGTTGTTATTGTGTGCCTATGGGGAACGGGGGGGGGGGGGGTTGCCACACTGCTTCTATTCTATGGGGAATAGGAGGGGGGATGCCACATTGCCTATATGGGGAATAGGAGGGGGGTTACCACATTGCCTATATGGGGAATGGGAGGGGGGTTGCCACATTGCCTATATGGGGAATGGGAGGGGGGAATGCCACACTGCCTCTATGGGGAATGGGAGGGGGGAATGCCACACTGCCTCTATGGGAAATGGGATGGGGGATGCCACACTGCCTATATGGGGAATGGGAGGGGGTGCCACATTGCCTTTATGGGGAATGGGAGGGGGTGCCACATTGCCTATATGGGGAATGGGAGGGGGTGCCACATTGCCTATATGGGGAATGGGAGGGGGTGCCACATTGCCTATATGGGGAATGGGAGGGGGTGCCACATTGCCTTTATGGGGAATGGGAGGGGGGTGCCACACTGCCTATATGAGGAATGGGAGGGGGGTTGCCACACTGCCTATATGGGGAATGGGAGGAGGGTGTCACATTGCCTATATGGGGAATGGGAGGGGGTGCCACATTGCCTATATGTGGAATGGGAGGGGGGTTGCCACATTGCCTATATGGGTAATTGGAGGGGGGTTGCCACATTGCCTATATGGGTAATTGGAGGGGGAATGCCACATTGCCTATATGAGGAATGGGAGGGGGGTTGCCACATTGCCTATATGGGGAATGGGAGGGGGGTTGCCACATTGCCTATATGGGGAATGGGAGGAGGGTGCCACATTTCCTATATGGGGAATGGGAGGGGGGTGCCACATTGCCTATATGGGGAATGGGAGGGGGTGCCACATTGCCTATATGGGGAATGGGAGGAGGGTGCCACATTGCCTATATGGGGAATGGGAGGAGGGTGTCACATTGCCTATATGGGGAGTGGGAGGGGGTGCCACATTGCCTATATGTGGAATGGGAGGGGGGAATGCCACACTGCCTATATGTGGAATGGGAGGGGGGAATGCCACACTGCCTATATGGGGAATGGGAGGGGGGAATGCCACATTGCCTATATGGGGAATGGGAGGGGGGAATGCCACACTGCCTCTATGGGGAATGGGAGGGGGAATGCCACACTGCCTATATGGGGAATGGGAGGGGGTGCCACATTGCCTATATGGGGAATGGGAGGGGGTGCCACATTGCCTATATGGGGAATGGGAGGGGTGCCACACCGTCTATATGGGGAATGGGAGGGGGAATGCCACACTGCCTATATGGGGAATGGGAGGGGGGAATGCCACACTGCCTCTATGGGAAATGGGATGGGGGATGCCACACTGCCTATATGGGGAATGGGAGGGGGTGCCACATTGTCTATATGGGGAATGGGAGGGGGTGCCATATTGCCTATATGGGGAATGGGAGGGGGAATGCCACACTGCCTATATGGGGAATGGGAGGGGGGAATGCCACACTGCCCATATGGGGAATGGGAGGGGGGAATGCCACACTGCCTAAATGGGGAATGGGAGGGGGGAATGCCACACTGCCTCTACGGGGAATGGGAGGGGGAATGCCACACTGCCTAAATGGGGAATGGGAGGGGGGATGCCACACTGCCTATATGGGGAATGGGAGGGGGTGCCACATTGCCTATATGGGGAATGGGAGGGGGTGCCACATTGTCTATATGGGGAATGGGAGGGGGTGCCACACTGTCTATATGGGGAATGGGAGGGGGAATGCCACACTGCCTATATGGGGAATGGGAGGGGGGAATGCCACACTGCCTCTATGGGAAATGGGATGGGGGATGCCACACTGCCTATATGGGGAATGGGAGGGGGTGCCACATTGCCTATATGGGGAATGGGAGGGGGTGCCACATTGCCTATATGGGGAATGGGAGGGGGAATGCCACATTGCCTATATGGGGAATGGGAGGGGGGAATGCCACACTGACTATATGGGGAATGGGAGGGGGGAATGCCACACTGCCTATATGGGGAATGGGAGGGGGGATGCCACACTGCCTATATGGGGAATGGGAGGAGGGTGCCACATTGCCTATATCGGGAATGGGAGGGGGTGCCACATTGCCTATATGGGGAATGGGAGGGGGTGCCACACTGTCTATATGGGGAATGGGAGGGGGGAATGCCACACTGCCTATATGGGGAATGGGAGGGGGGAATGCCACACTGCCTCTATGGGAAATGGGATGGGGGATGCCACACTGCCTATATGGGGAATGGGAGGGGGGATGCCACACTGCCTATATGGGGAATGGGAGGGGGGATGCCACATTGCTTATATGGGGATGAGAGGGGGTGACACATTGCCTATATGGGGAATGGGAGGGGGTGACACATTGCCTATATGGGGAATGGGAGGGGGAATGCCACACTGCCTATATGGGGAATGGGAGGGGGAATGCCACACTGCCTATATGGGGAATGGGAGGGGGGAATGCCACTCTGCCTATATGGGGAATGGGAGGGGGGAATGTACACTGCCTATATGGGGAATGGGAGGGGGGAATGTCACACTGCCCATATGGAGAATGGGAGGGGGGTGCCACTCTGCCTGTAATTGGAGGATTCTGCACTTTGCCTATTATTTGGTTAATAATATTATTTTTCTTATTTTCCTCCCCAAAATCCTAGGTGCGTCTTATGAGCAGGTGTGTCTTTTAAGGCGAAAAATATGGTAGATATATATAGAGATCTTTTAGAATCTACGTTCCCTCTCTTGGAGCCACTATAGACCAAGAAAAAACAGGTCATCTCTTAATAAAGATATACCCTAGCCTGAGTGCATTTAGGTTCTGAACTAAAATTGTTTTTGTTAACATTATTATTATTATAGCCATTTACCATATTTTTTGCTCCATAAAATGCAGCCTCCACCTTGTTAATGGCACTTAAAGCTGAGGACAGCATAGACAGCATCAGCGGAATTAACAAGATGTACAGTAAGACGCCCACCACTCTAACTGTGTATACAGAGTCTAATGTACAGATGCTGCCACCCCAGCTCCTCGCTCCCATACCTGCTGCTCAACCCCGGTCACAGAATTTTTCACACTGCTGGCCGGGAACTTTTCTGGGCTCCACCATCAGAACTGCCAGTCGGACCCAACACTATTACCCACCCCACACTTGCCATCATAAATGGGCACAGCACAGAGTTGGGGTTCCAGATTATAAACCTCCATCTCTGCACTGTCCCCCTTTATGGTATTCTTCAGAAAAGAGCAGGGCAGAGGTGGGGTGCAACAGGGAGCAGGGAGGAGATCAGGGTGCAGCAGGGAGCAGGACACCCCAGATCATCCTTAAAACTCACCTTTCTTCCTGTCCCACGGCGCAGGTGCAGGCGTTCATTCTATCAGCACTTAATGCCACACATATTAAAGTGGACCAAAACCCAGGATTTTGACTATCCTGCATTTTGGTCCTTGCCCCCGGGGCACCCTGATCCAGGATGCCCTGCTGTGTGAAATCCCCTTGCAGGTTGTCCAATCTAACTCTTCTTTCCCCCCCGGTTCTACGCCGCATGCTCCACCTCTCGCACTCGGATCTGCTAACTTCAGCCCATCCAAGACTCGTCTTCAGCCGAGTGTAGCCGAACTGAGCCGAGTGCGCCAGCAGTCACATTCCCACTACCCTCTAACAGGGAGTGTCCCCTTCTCCCCAAATCCACTGGCACATGGAAAGCAGCCACAGGTTTGTGCCCTGCTAAATATATTGCAGGCTGACGCTGCTTGCGCATGTGCCAGTGGATTGGGGGGAGAAGGTAAGTTTACTGAGCAACCTGAATCAAGCGGCCCTGGAATTTTATAGATTCTAGTGCCATTGGCTGTGGGTTTTGGTTCACTTTATTGTACAGCATACAGTTTTGTCCACATGCAGAGACCGGCATAAGAAAACAAATGTATTTCTCTATATTGTGTACCGAGTGAAAAAACTCTGACTGCCTCTCCAAACGCAGCCTCTCCAGAAAAATCCCAAATCATTTGGATAATAGAGCCTTGATTAAATAATAGCTGAAAACAATTCTCATGGAGGTAAAAAAAATTAACTTTATGAAAAAAAGCCTAAAAAATCCTCTGTTACTGAATCACCAACTAGGAAGACAATGGCCCTTATTTATGAAGGAATAGCGACAGGTAGCGACTGGTGAGTGACCGGTAATGACGGGCACCGCCACGAGAACGCCGGCTCCCCACCACAATCACACATTTATCAAGCCAATCCTGCTTAGCGACTGAGATAGCGCCATATAGCCACTCATTCATCATTATTCCAGCCTTAGCCCACAGCGCCAGCATCCGACCTTGAACAGCGACAGGTATGACCTCTCGCTACCTGGCGCTCTCCAATGCATTTCAATGGAACAATCTTTAAATATTAATAATTAATTGTTATTAATGTTTTTTTATGTGAAAAATTCTGTGACCACTTCTGCCATGTTAGATAATTTTTTTAAGGTAAAAAAAAAAAAATTGTGCAGAATTGATATTACAGGTCTGATATTATTGTATTCATATTACTAAATTCTTAAACAATTTTTTTTTTTTTTTTTGGTTTCCAAAAATATGGTGGTTTGGGGGTTAAAAAACTACTTTTAATACATTGCCGCTAGCGCTCTGGGGTTTAAACATGCATTTCACAGCGCAAGAATTTTTTGAACGTGATTTTTTGATGAATATGGTGGGAGCCGGTTGCTCTGACCAGTCGCTATCATGCGCACCAATACATCGCGGAACCTGTCAAATAGCTACTCATCATCCCATATTCAGCATTACGGCACACCGACTCAGTCGCTATCAACAACCGAACAACGGCCAAGCACAGCGACTACTAGCGGGCGCTCTGAAAATGCCGCTACAGTTGCTCAACTGTCGCTAGCTGCCGCTATTAATGAATCGGCCTCCCCGTAAGTCAATGGGACTTTTTACTACAATGTAAAAACGTGTAAAATGTTTTCTACTTTTCTTAGGTGTAAAAGAGTACCATTGACTTTCACGGTTTTTCTAGCTGGTGATTCAGAAACAGTGAAACTCTCATACTTTTTAACTATAATGAGAATTATTTTTAATTCCTATTAGATCAAGGCCTTCGTGTGCTACCGGGGGTGAATTACAACCTGCACCTGAGTGAGCTTTTTAACTTCAACACATAAAAAGTGCAATACTTTTCCCCCTGTATATCACCTGTACATGCATGAGATACATGTTTCTCACAATAAGGTAAGAATAATATATATATCATAATTATATTATGAACAAAACCACAGTCGTCAAGGAGGGTTAAACTTATTTTGTGAACCAACAGCAGCAGAGGTTTGGAAACAACAGCACCCTTTATGGTATTCAAAAAAGAGGGCAATTCTCTCTGCATACTCTGAAGGGTGCTGTTGTTTCCAAACTTTCGAAAGTTTTCAAACTTGGTTCACAAAACAATTATCATTACCCCTCGACTGTTTTTTGTTGTGTTGGTTCTTTGAAGCCCTCAATGAAATAAGCATGAAATGTGCTTTCTGTATCCTGCAGTGTATTGAGAAGCTTTCTGCTTGACTATCAGTGAGACTGTACATATCCAGAGCCACTAGAGGGACTTGTATAATCAGTGTTTCAGCAAACCTGCATCCATGTACAGAGGGCTATATGTAAGATTCTGGTAGCAAAAAGAAATTTTATACTACAATATTTAATTTAATATTTAAAGTGTCAGTCTAAATGTATGGTGATCTGGTAATTGAGTTCTTCCGGCACACATTCAGTCTACCGCAGACCAAGTAAAGGGTATTCCTAGGATGTCTCACCTAGTAAGATTCCCAACGCAAATGCAAATTATTTGTTACATTCCTGGGGAGGCTGAGTTGAGAGAGACATGCAGAGCTTTTCTTACTCAGCAATTAAAAATAGCTCTGTTCAAATTAAAAATAAAAATCCCCTGTGCATGTGTGCTAATTGAGAAAAGTTCTGATGCCAGAAATATCCCAAATAATTTTAGGATTTATTAAATAATCAAGGCACACTTGAGTATTACGTAGCCATACCAATCTAGTTTTGGGTGATACAAACATGTTTTAAACCTGTATTTAGTATGGATCTATTAAATAAATTATTATTAAATATGGTTCTATAGAACTAAAAACAAATTAAACTTATGTGAGAAAGTCCATCAACCTACAGTGGTCATGCTGCCGGCTCTGATCACAGCATGTCAAGTACACTACTGATCAAGCCATGCCACAAGCCATCGCCCCAAAATGGAAACCTGTAGCCCATCATATTGCAGCATTTATTTTTCATAGGTGTTGAATGATAGTTCTTTAAAATTCATTATAAATCCGGCAGATATTTTACAAAAAAATTACATGTTACAGTCACCATTGGCTTATGAATAGCTAGGGTTGGAACTCCCAAGTAAATGTTACATGTTATGTACATCAGCAGAAGACCGGTCTTTCTCCCTGCAATTCTAGATTAAAAATAGTCAAAATGGCTATTATTTTAAATAAAGTTGTATTTTTTGGAAAAGCTAGTCTTCCCAGGTTCCACAAAACTTCAAGCACTCACATTTGATGGTATAGCGTTCACCCTTAAGCCTTACTTGCTAACAGTCCTTATCCTAGGTGCCTGAAAGGGTCCATTACTATTACAGTGGCCAAAGCCCCAACAGCCACTGACCCCAATGACTTTAGACCAATTGTTCTCACCTAAGTCGTTATGAAAGTTCTCAAATGGCTGGTGATGTCTATCAGCTAACAATATGCAAGTGGGACCCACTACCAATTTGCCTTTAGACAAATCTGCAGTGGACAAAGTTAACCTTGCAATTGAGCATGCTATGAAATACACTAACCTGCCTGTTGATTACCCTCAGCATTTAATACCATTGGTCCATTTTCCACAACAAGCTGTGGCTGCTGGACATCCCACCTCCGATCACCAAGTGGGTTAGCAGCTTCCTAAAAACAGGGCTGGCTTAGGGCAAATATTGCCCTGTGTAATATTTAAGGATGGTGCCTCCTCCCCCAACGCATTCACTGAATGGGAAAAAGATGGAAGAACAAGAAGGGGAGAATAAACCAGGAATGCAAAAAAAGAGAAAAGACTGGAGTTAAGCAGAAAAATAACAAACACAATTACAAAGGAAAAAGAGAAGAAGTGAATTTGAAAAAGGGTGTGGGAAGGAGGCCATGTGAAAAATAGAGAGATGAGGGAATGTGGAAAAGAGAAGAGCAAGGAAGTGAGAGAGAGAGAGAGAAGGAGGGAATAAGTAAAAAGGAGAGAGAATAGGGAATGAAAAAAACAGAAAAAGGAGGGGGGAAATGAGAAAAATCGAGAACAAATGAGGGGATGTAGAAATGAGAGAGAAAAAAAGATAAAAGGGAAGGGAATGTGTAAAATATGGAAGGAGAGAATGTGGAAAAGAGAGAGGGAGGGAGGGGGATGTGGAAAAGTCAGGATACGGGAGAGATGGCATGCAAAGGAGAAAAAAAGGAGGGAATGTGAAAAAAGAGAGCCAAGGAGTGAATGTGGAAAATAAAGGAAGAGCAGGATTTATAGAAGAAGGACAAGAGAGGGAGGCAACATGAAACACTGACTTAGGGCAAATGTGGAAAAAGAGAGTCCTGCTGGGCCAGATGAGAGACTTCTCTATTTAGGGGCATCTAAATAGTTCCCCCTTACCAGGAGGTAATTAGGTATTTTATCTCCTCTACTAGAACAACCAACATAGGAGCTCCATAGATTTTTGTTCCCCCTCCCCCCAATCTTCTCCCTCTACGCTAATAACTTCTTCTCTACAAGCCCATCAGTAAAGATTCTCAAATACGCTGATGACTACCTGTACACACACAAACACTTGTCTAATACTTATTAATAAAAATGATCACAGGTCTCAAGTCAACCACTTTGGCTTGTGGTACACAAAAAATAACTTTCTTCTCAACATCAAGCAACTGTGTTGCTCAAATGTTAATTAAAGGAGCAATGGCTAAAACGTGATCTTTGTAATCTTACAGGGGAGAGACAATCAAAGGACCCTGGGGGCCTTTATAAGGAAGCTGTTGGCCTTGGAATAGTGTCAGAAGAATCATTTCCTTTCTGCTGTGCCACCCTTGCTCCTGATTCCCTGCATAACCTTTGGATCTTTTCATGTATGACTGGCTTTGCCTTCTGGACTCTGATACTTGGATTAACCCTTGCCTGTTGCTTTCTACATGTATGCCCTGACTTCCCTTTGACCCCTCCCCCCTCTGCCTGTACTCCTATTTGGTTGAACCTTATCACCTTGGTCATTTTGCTGGCCCAATTGCTTGGACCTCCCTTGGTCAAGCTGGCATTTCATAGGAGCTAGATTGCAATTGCAAAGATTGTACTCCCTTGAGTAAATTTTTTCCTAATGCTTGTAGTAATTCATTAGTTATTCGCTAGGGGGCTATCTTATTGAGTGATTTGCTTTAAATGTATTTATTTATTTTAAATAAATATATATATATATATATATATATATATGTATATATATATATATGTATATTATATTCCTCTGCCCTATCTTTCCAGAGTTTATTTACTAGATAATCTATCCTAACTCTAATTCCATTTCTAGCTTAATGTTTTTATTTTTTTCCATCCGGTGGTAGTGGATTTGACCATATGAGAGTGAAACATTTTTTAGCAGTGCATAGTTCTTAGATTGCTTTTAGCATTTTCATTGTCTATATCTAGTAGGCAGTAAGCTGGTTCTATCTTAATTTTAATGTTATACTATGTCTTAAGTTCTTCTTGAACTTCTATCCTGAATTTGTGAACATAAGTACACTCCCACCATATATGATTTACTGTTGCGCTGTTTGTTCCACGCCACCAGCATATTATTGGTGACATGCGCTGGTTATAATCTGCCACCAGGTACGTTCGATTGTTGTTATATGATGTCATAAACAGTGGTATTCTGGAGAGATGTTTTGTGTTCATGATTAACTGGGTCTTATTATATACCATTCTAATGATTGGATTCCTATTGTCTTTCATAAATTTCAGATTCCACGTATATGGATAATATATGTGGGTATATCCTGAAACTCCGACCCAGTTTTTTTGTTCTACCAGATTTGCCTGATAGTAGATATGTAGGTTAGGTAATTTTAAGCCTCCTCATTTTTCTATAAAGTGTTTTTAAGTTCGATTTTGGGTGCCTATTTTGCCAAATATTTTTTTTAAATGGATTCTATCTCCGTGCAGCCTGGTTGTATCAAATATATAAAGCGAGGTAATATCACCATTTTAAAGAGTGCTAACCTTCCAATTAAAGAGGAACATCTGGGGAAAAAATGTGTACACCCCCCCCCCCCCCCCCCCATCAGGCCCTGCTTACCTTTTGGATATCTCTGCTGCCTGATGCGGCGGCAGCCGGCTGGTTTAGGGCCCAATTCTCCACCTGACACTGCCACCGCCTTCACACGTCGTGAAATGACATCAAAGCTTTAGCCCTGCTCTTCAAACTACAGTCTGCTAAGTCTCACCTCTTTTTTGAGTGGCTCCCTTTGCATCCCATTCATGGGTACTGCGCAGGTGCAAGGTCGGGGAAGCACACAGTGCCTGATGAAATGCAAGATGGTGCTGCCCATTGTGAGGTTGCCCGGAATTCAAGGGTCCCAGTAGATGGATGCCCTGGCGAGGGGAGTATAAAATCTAAAACCGGAGTTGGGGCAGCAGTCTGGTAAGGTTTGGGAGAGGTGGTTTAAAGATCATTGCAAATAGATGATCTATACCTGAGTATTTAATATTTTGTTCTTTCCATGCTAAAGGATGCTCTTGTTCTAATGAGGATATGCTCTGAGAGTCCAGATTAACCCTTTAAACGCCAGCCACGTAAAATTTACGTGGCTGCCTCCCCTGCAGTTAACCGCCAGCCACGTAAATATTACGTGCCTGAATTTCCCCACTAATAGCATAAAAAAAAAAAAAGTCACTTACCTGACCCCTCCTTTGATTCGGCCGGGTCTCCTCTTTAAGATGGTGGCTCCAATCCACCGTCGGACCTCCTCCGGCTGCAGGGGAGGGCCCGGAATAGGGTGCCCCCCCGTTTCAGCTGCGACTGGCTTTCTGTAAAAAAAAAAAAAAATAAATAAATAAATAAATAAAAATGACATTTACTTACCTGCGTGTGCACTGGCTCCCGCCGACCCTCCTCTTCACCTGGGGGGCCTCCGATCCCCCCTCAGGACTTATCGATCTTCAGGAGATCTTCTCTCCCCTTTCCTCCTCGACGGCGGCTGCCAACTTGCCGCTAAGCCCCACCCCCTTGGGGGACGTCATCCCGGCCCCGATCACCGGCTTCAGTGCTCTCAGTTCTCAGATGCCGGTGATCGGTGCCCGGGGAAGGAGGTGGCAGGAGATCCTCTGATCTCCTGCCTCCCCCTTCCCTGGATGCCGATCACCGGCATCTGTCAGCACAGCAACGAGGGACAAGAGCTTACAATCGGAGGTAAGTACAGTAAACAGTTAACCCTTTGTGAGCTGGTACAGGGGTCTATGAGACCCCTGTACCAGCTCACAAGGCTCTGGGTCTGGCAAGTCACCTGTGGGCTAGCGGGTGACTTGCCATTAACCCCAGCCCCCCATTACCTGCCTCCCCAAAGACCAGGGGGGGGCAGAAGGGCCAGGGCCACCAAGTGGCTATGCGGGCTAGTAGCCTGCAGGGCCAGGGGCCACCAACGCTGGCCCCTGTGCCCTGTTCTACAAGCCCCCATAGCTGGCCCGGGTCGGTAACGCTGGGTAGGGGTAGTGGACCAACACCCAGGATTTTGACTCTCCTGGGTATTGGTCCTTTACCCTGGGGCATCCCGATTGGGGATGCCCCGCTGTGTTAAACCTCCCCGATCACCGACAATAACTCACCTCACCCGGGTCCTACGGCGAATGCGCGGCCGCTCGTCCAATCAGCGCGCTCAGAGCGGCTGAGTTATGGACGTCTAAGAGACATCTAAGCTCAGCCGCTCTGAGCGCGCTGACCACCGCATCCCCCGCTTCCCTCTAACAGGGAGCGTGCCCGCGCCGGCCATTCATAAATAGCCGGCCTGGGCACGCGTCCTGCTAGAGGGATAGCGGGGATGCGGCCCGCACATGCGCCGTAGGACCGGGGGTTCCGGGGGGTTTCACACAGAGGGGCATCCCGATTTTGGATGCCCCAGGGTGGAGGGAATAGAACGGTCCAGGAATCTTATTGATTCCGGGGCCGATCAGCCCTGGGTGTTGGTCCACTTTAACCCATTGTGAACTTGTAAGAGTCCATGAGACCCCTGTACCAGTTCACAAGGCTCGGGGGCTGTCAAGTCACCTGCGGCTTGCCATTAACCCCGGCCCCCCTATTACCTGCCTCCCCGAAGCCCAGGGGGGGCAGAAGGGTCCGGGCTGATTTAGGCGGTGCGGGCAGGTACCTGGCAGGGCGGGGGGCCACCAAAGCTGGCCCCTGCGCCCTTTTCCACAAGCCCTGCATAGCTGATCCCCGGGCTGGTTATGCTGGGTAGGGGGGACCCCATGTCATTTTTATGGGAATTTTTAAGGGTTTTTAAACCTTAAAATTAAAAAAAATGTGGATTACCCCCCCCCCTAATTTTTGTTCTTGATTTAACCCTTTATAGTGTGGATTGTAGTTGTATTTTATTTTTACATGTTATAAAGTGTTTTTTCAGTTTGGGGGGGTCTTCTGAACAGTAACGGGGGCTACCGATACATATGTGATACCTTTGTAATCGGAAGAAATGGGGCTTTCACGTGCAATATGGTTTTCTTTAATAAAACAAATGTTTTATTTGAAATAAAGGAGACAATTTCTAAAAAAAAATGTTTATTTTGTTTTGTTTAATTTACTCAAAAATATTTAAAAAAACAGTAAAAAAATTACAAACAAGACATTTCATGTTAAAGCCTAAACTCTGCCGCAAAAATACAATATATGATTTTCCTGGAAATTGCTGCAAAAATCACAGTTAAGCATAGCGCAAAATGGTGAAAAATGACCTGTCAAGAGAGGGTGACAAAGCCTCAAGTAGGCTGGCAGTTAAAAGGGTTAGTAGTACCTATGCATGTTGGGTATCGTTCTGCTCGGGGGATTTTGCGCTTTCAGATTTAGCTTGTTTTTTCTTGTTTGCATATTGATATTTTAGGAAAACTCATTTTTTATTCTGCTTTATTATACATTTTTTAAGGAAACCCTGTGCGCCCAAGGAATTCTTTGAGGGATTACTTCCAGAAAGATGGGCTCATTACAACATGCTGGGTATGCTTAGAAAGCTTATCATGTATACTTTCAGGAAATATATGGTTTGTGGCAGGTATTCCAAATGTAAAGGGTTGTTTTGGTAGAAAAAGCGCAAGGTGCCACTTTGTCTGCAGAGCTGAAATTTTCAAGCAAAATTACCGTTGTGCACAAGCTTTACTTTGGGGTGTTTGGCAACTCTTCCCTTGACAGTAGCAATGCATGTTGGGTATCGTTCTGTTCGGGGGATGTTGCTTTTTTAGATTAACTTGTTTTTTCTTGTTTGTATCTAGTTTTCTTTAGAAAAATGTGTCTTTGATTCTGCTTTTTTATCCTTTTTTAGGGAAGCTCTGTGTAACCAAAGAATACATTGAGGGAGAACTTCCAGAAAACTGTGGCAACATCAACAAGCCTGGTATGCCTAAAAAGCTTGAGATGTGTACTTCCAGAGAATATATAGTTTGTGGGGGGTATTTCGAATGTAAAGGGTTGTTTTTATTGAAAAACTGCAAGGTGCACATAGCGCTTAGCATAGCTGTATTTGATCTGAAAGTGCTGTTTCAGTTTGGGGACAGGAAAGGGTGTCTACCAATACATATGTGGTGCCGTTGTAACCGGGAGAAATTGGGATTTCACACGCAATAAGATTTTATTGACAAACTTATTACAAAAAAACACTACAAATTGTAAAAAATAGATTTTTTTTATTTTTTTGCACATATCTCACCCCAAAATATTAAGAATACACTTAAAAAATGACAAACAAGACATTTCTTGTTAAAGCCCAGACTCTGCTGAAAAAAACAATATATAATTTTTCTGGGAAATCCCTTCAAAAATCACAGTTGAACATGCATAGTGCAAAATAGTGAAAAATGGTCTGGCAACAAAGTGTAACAAAAACTCCAGGTAGGCTGGCGGTTAAAGGGTTAAATGTCATGGCTACTAATTTATTTGTGTTTATTTTAAAGGTAAAGTAGCTACTGAACTGATTGAAACATTGCATCAGGGTAGGGACAGATCTGGGAGGGATCAGGCAAGCTTAGCAATAGGTCATCTGCATATGCCAGTATTTTGGTTTCTGTGCCCATGATAGTCACCCCTTCACTTTTATCATTAATTTGTTTTTAGCGGATAAACGATAAACTGAAGAGCAGTGGCCATCCCTGTCTAGCACAATTATTTAGGATTATTCTGTTAGTTTTGGCTCCATTAATCTTTAATCTCATAGTTTGCGCAAGCTATTTGGAGCGTCAAGTCGTGCTTGGGCCTCCACCTGATTCATGGTCATTAAAATGGGATTCGCTTTCATTTAAGGGTCAATTTACGCACTAGCGTTCGCCATTGTGCCAATTTGTGCTGAAATGTTTATGCTACCGTCCGTTTTGTGCACCAAACAACAGCAAATGGGTGGAGGAAATTGCAGGTTTATTTCATTACAAAAACACATGCCGGTTGTCCATGTTTATGGACAATGAAAGTGTCAGCTGCAAGTTCTTTTTAGGGATTGAACACTATTTTTGGTTTGGGTTCCTACAAAGAAAATTATAAAAAGTTTTCAAAAAACACAAAAATTAAGGCCCTGACAACAAAAATGTGGCTATTGTCCCTCTAAATTTAGCAAGAACAGAAACAATAAAAAAATTAAAGTTAAATTAATAAGCATTCATATGCAAACCAAACAGGGGAGGGAGAGTTAAAAAGACATTTTAAGACAAAACATTGGGCAAAAAAAAAAAGGCTTAAATGGAATCAGATTATAAACCCAAAAAAACACCCTCCAAGAAAATGGAGAACTCCAGAGAATACACTCAGAAACAGCACATAGAGCTTCAAAGAAAACACGGAAGCTGGAGAGAAAAACATGGGGGGAGAAAAACATGGGGGACTTATCGGGAGCAGTTAAGCGCCTAGCCAGCCAAAGGCGCATGGGGCAGGGTCATTTGTGCTTCAAAGGCACCAATTGCGCTTCTTCTGTGCCCTTGCCATTTGGTGCGCTTTGCACATTCGCCCTGCAATTGCATGCAGCTGTGGCTCATGCACCTAGGTATATGAGGGAATCGTTAGCACTCCACCTGAGTGTTTTGCACACCGACCATGAATGGACCCTATAGTGACATTACTTTACTTATGAAACATTAACCTTGCCCAAAGGCCCGTAATGATTCACCCTTTCAGCATTTATTATTACAATTACAGCCGGAAGGCGTTGCTTGTTGATTTGATGGATTATGTTTACAGTATTACTAATGATTTGTGTAATATTCCCCCCTGGCATAAAGCCAGGTGATAATATGTTTGGCAGGTTCAGTTCTAACCTTATTGCAAGGATTTTGGAAAAAGTTTAATATCGCAATTTATCAGTGCAATGGGTTGGTAGTTGTACACTGGCTCAAATATTTCCCTGGTTTTGGAATAAGAGTTATCATGGCTTTTAGAGATGAGCGAACTTTTGAAAAATTCGATTCGACTGATTCGCCGAATTTTCCGACAAAAATCGTTTCGACCCGAATAAATTCGCGACGAATCGCTATTAAAAACGGCTATTTCTGAGCCTCCTACAGCCTCAATAGGGTTGTAAACCATTCAGCCTTGCTGTAACACGCACAGGATGCGTGCTGGGTTTGTTAAATAATACTTTGAAGAAATATCACATGCAGATCAGAGGCATCGCTAATAGAATCGCAGAGCGGCACAATTGCAGAGAGTTGAAGTGGCATCACTATGAGGGGCAGAAGGAGCCCAAATATACACTGGAGTTGGCCTCAGGAGCCCAAAAATTGGATGAATCACACCCTGGAGTTGGCAGAAGTTGGCAGCAGCAGCAGGAGCCCAAATATACACTGGAGTTGGCTTCAGGAGCCCAAAAATTGGATGAATCACACCCTGGAGTTGGCAGAAGTTGGCAGCAGCAGGAGCAGGAGCCCAAATATACACTGGAGTTGGCCTCAGGAGCCCAAAAATTGGATGAATCACACCCTGGAGTTGGCAGAAGTTGGCAGCAGCAGCAGCAGGAGCCCAAATATACACTGGAGTTGGCTTCAGGAGCCCAAAAATTGGATGAATCACACCCTGGAGTTGGCAGAAGTTGGCAGCAGCAGCAGGAGCCCAAACATTACTTTAAAGAGACCCTGGAGTTGGCTTCAGGAGCCCAAAAATTGGATGATTCACACCCTGGAGTTGGCAGCAGCAGCAGCAGGAGCCCAAATATACACTGGAGTTGGCTTCAGGAGCCCAAAAATTGGATGAATCACACCCTGGAGTTGGCAGGAGTTGACAGTAGCAGCAGCAGGAGCCCAAATATACACTGGAGTTGGCTTCAGGAGCCCAAAAATTGGATGAATCACACCCTGGAGTTGGCAGGAGTTGACAGTAGCAGCAGCAGGAGCCCAAATATACACTGGAGTTGGCTTCAGGAGCCCAAAAATTGGATGAATCACACCCTGGAGTTGGCAGCAGCAGCAGCAGGAGCCCAAATATACACTGGAGTTGGCTTCAGGAGCCCAAAAATTGGATGAATCACACCCTGGAGTTGGCAGGAGTTGACAGCAGCAGCAGCAGGAGCCCAAATATACACTGGAGTTGGCTTCAGGAGCCCAAAAATTGGATGAATCACACCCTGGAGTTGGCAGAAGTTGGCAGCAGCAGCAGCAGGAGCCCAAATATACACTGGAGTTGGCTTCAGGAGCCCAAAAATTGGATGAATCACACCCTGGAGTTGGCAGCAGCAGCAGCAGGAGCCCAAATATACACTGGAGTTGGCTTCAGGAGCCCAAAAATTGGATGAATCACACCCTGGAGTTGGCAGAAGTTGGCAGCAGCAGCAGGAGCCCAAACATTACTTTAAAGAGACCCTGGAGTTGGCTTCAGGAGCCCAAAAATTGGATGATTCACACCCTGGAGTTGGCAGCAGCAGCAGCAGGAGCCCAAATATACACTGGGGTTGGCTTCAGGAGCCCAAAAATTGGATGAATCACACCCTGGAGTTGGCAGCAGCAGCAGCAGGAGCCCAAATATTACTATAAAGAGACACTGGGGTTGGCTTCAGGAGCCCAAAAATTTGATGAATCACACCCTGGAGTTGGCAGCAGCAGGAGCCCAAATATTACTTTAAAGAGACACTGGGGTTGGCTTCAGGAGCCCAAAAATTGGATGAATCACACCCTGTGGAGAGTCATGTGGAGAAAAAGTAGCTTAGTTAGTAATATCTACATAAAATTATGAATAAACAAATGCAAAAGTATTGCCAAAGTGAAGTTTTGTTTGAGGGTGTGTTTCCACCTTTTAATTAAATCAGAAACAAGAAGGTATCATTGCCTCTGACTAATTAGCCCTCAAAAATTCTTGGAATTTTTAATCTGGAATCATGTCTGATCCGTCTTATCCGAAGAATATTAATAAAAAGTAAGAGTAACGGAAAGGATTTTTTATCAATACTTACTTGTGGTCCGATGCGGAGGAATGTCTGTAACTGGAGAGCAGCGCCTTAAATCTGTTTTGCACGATCCATCTTTCTTTAGTGTAGGTCTGGCCCCGTCATCAATCTACTGGAATACATCAGGCATTGTTGGGAGGAAAGCTTGGATGATCCAAGCGCCATTCATTTCCACGCAGGGCAGTCTCTGGAAAAAAAAAGTCTGTATAAACCAGGGTCTTTTTCATATAAAAACAAATGGTTATTCTTGCTTGTAAACCATATGTTCCACAGATTTACCAGTCATTGTGTCAGCCAATGAAGCAACTTTGTCTCGAAGTGCTGCAAAAGCAGTCCACTGCATCACAAGTGGCATCTGACACCCCCAGTCAACTGTCTGTCTGTTATGCTTTGGGTTCAGCTCCACTATCCATTGATGAAGATCTGATAATCATAAAATTCAGCAGCTACTGCCCAGCCAAGAAGTGGAGGAGACACTCGCCTCTTCTTCCAGTAGCCGGCAATTAGTGATGAGGAGAGTGTCGTGGGAGGAGGTGTTGCAAGCCGAGGTAGTGGAAGAGGGTCCCTGGAGTCTGCGGCGGTGGCGGCGGCAGCAGCAGCAGATTATTGCGGACTGTTGTTCGGAAAAATCAGCTACTCAGCGATGTGGCAGTGTTTCATGCAGCATCCTGGGGAGAAAAAGTAGGTTAGTTAGTGTATATACATAAAATTATGAATAGACAAATGCAATAGTATTGCCAAAGTGAAGTTTTGTTTGAGGGTGTGTTTCCACCTTGTAATTAAATCAGAAACAACTAGCTATCATTTGCCTCTGAATAATTAGCCCTCAAAAATTCTTGGAATTTTTAATCTTGATGTCTGAGGGATTTCTCCTCTCAGACAGCGTCACCATAAGTCCAGCCTGCTGCATTACACTTGGAAGAACATCTTGTTTGCGCTGCGACAAGGAAGCCAAAGTCATGCGTCCTCACATGGCACACGTGTTCAGTCTAGTTTTTAAGTCTTGCCCGCATCTGAAAGAACAACAGGAAAGAAAGTTAGCATGCACTTCTGGCACTCCTACACCACGAAGCACAACCCTATTGAGCCTCAGCGTCACAACGGTGTACCCCACCATAGTCTGATTTGCGATGTTTCCACCCGTTGGGGAATTCCACCCTCCATATGCAGGATCCACTATAGCAGTGGTCCCCAACCCTGTCCTCAAGGCCCACCAACAGGCCAGGTTTTGCAGATCTCCACAAAGATGCACAGGTGGAGTAATTAGTGCAGCTGCAGAGCAATAGAGCTGGCTATTTGGAGATCCAAAAAACATGACTTGTTGGTGGGCCTTGAGGACAGGGTTGAGGACCACTGCACTATAGGAACAGAGAAAAGCCATCACGGATTTCTGGATGATCCAAACGGATAGGGGGACACCTGTGTAAATTCAATGTAAACCATTGGCAGCTCATACGTGACACCGACCGTTTGCTCAGGCCCTTTGAGGAAGCTACGTTATTAGTCAGTTGCCAGGACTATGAGATGAACGATGAGATTCCACTGCTTCATGTACTACAACACATGTTGGAAACCATGGCTGGTCAGGGCACTGGAGACATGGCACATACATTTCACAGCCACATGAAGCCTGTGGGGGCTGAAGTGGAGGAGGAGGAGGGGGTGGGGCAAAGCAAACCACAGTTTAGGTTTCACAAAATGACCATTTTATCTAGTCATCTGACAGAAGAGGAGGAGCAGGAGCAGCCACAGGAGCTAGAGGGTTGTGAGTAAGGTGAGACAGAGGACCCAGACACACCGTGGCAGTTTACAGTGGAGATGGAGACAGGTAGTCCCTCCGAGTCATTTGCACAAATGGCACGATGCATGCTCACATGCTTGCGTACTAGTGAGCGCAGAATTGTCTCCATTTGTCAGCGGGAAGACTTCTGGCTCTCCAACTTATTGGACCCTCGCTTCCGGCACAAAATGGGGGCATTTTTTACGCCCACTGAGAGGGAGGACAAACTGACCTACTACAGAGACATCCCACGTAGTCAGTTGGGCGATGTCTATCTGCGCCATGGCCCATACTCCCGCAGGTCTGACTCGGGGGGACCTCTGCGATCACCTTCCACTGCCATGGCTGCTGGGGGGGTGGAAGGAGCAGCAGCAGCAGCTCCATCAGCAGCAGCCTCAGTCTTCAGTCGCTAGTGAGTAGCTTTCTACACCCGCATAGTGAGTCTACTCATGAGCAGCAGGAAGACCTGGAGCTGGACCTCAAACAGCAGGTCATGTCATACCTTGACATGACCATGCCAACACACCTTCAAGATCCACTGGATTTGCTGGGAAGCCAAACTTGACTTGTGCCCGCAACTAGCAGAGTTTGCCCTGGAAAAGCTGTACTGGCCGGACAGTAGTTGATTTAGATGGCAACTGGGCTGCTCTATATAACGAAGCAAAATGGCAAATTTACCTCACTATATGAGCTATTGCCCCTCAGATTTACACAGGGGCTGCTCTATATTATGCTGCAAAGTGGCAAATTTACCTCACAATATAAGCTATTGCCCCTCAGATTTACACAGGGGCTGCTCTATATTATGCTGCAAAATGGCAAATTTACCTCACAATATAAGCTATTGCCCCTCAGATTTACACAGGGCCTGCTCTATATAACGAAGCAAAATGGCAAATTTACCTCACTATATAAGCTATTGCCCCTCAGATTTACACAGGGGCTGCTCTATATTATGCTGCAAAATGGCAAATTAACCTCACAATATAAGCTATTGCAGCTCTATATAAATAAAAATAAATAAATAAAAAAAGGGCCTGTAGAAGCTTATTTAGTATAACAGATAGGGTGACATGTGCTGGTTTGGGATGCCCATATGGGCTAGTGTTTTGGCAGCAGTACAAAAACCAATGCAAAATGCAATAGCTTAATAAAGCTGATGCTGATCAACGCTTATTTAGTATAACAGATGGGGTGCAACATGCAGGTTTGGGATGCCCTGCGGCCTGGTGTATTTAAAGCAGACCAAAACCAATTCAAAATGCAATAACTTAATAAAGCTGAGGCTGTAGATGCTTATTTAGTATAAACAGGTAGGGTGCAAGGTGCAGCTTTGGGGTGCCCTGCGGCCTGGTTAAATGAAAGCAGTCAAAAAGGAAGTGCAAACTGAAGTAGCTTAATGAAGCTGATGCTGATCAACGCTTATGTTGTATACCAGATAGGGTGCAAGGTGCAGCTTTGGGGTGCCCTGCGGCCTGGTTTATTAAAATCAGTCAAAAACAAGTGCAAACTGAAGTAGCCTGATCAACGCTTATGTTGTATAACAGATAGGTTTAAAATAGCATGTGCCTTGGGATGCCCGTGTGGCCTGTTATATTTCAAGCTGAACAAAAAGTAACAATAATCCAAGTATGAGACATCATTTTGACCTTCTTCACAGCGCCATACTTTGAAAAAAAAAAATTAATTTCATGCCGATCAATCCAAAGGTCAATGCCCCTAACAAAAATAGTGTTCGGCATAAGTTTTCCTTCTGGAAGGACGTAACCTTTAGTTTACATGGTTGGGGTAGGTTATCTTACAAATTGGGATACCACAGGCAGCAGTGTCATTGAAAGAGACAGATTGTAATGCAGGCCATACGCAAGCAGAGAAACTCAGGCTGCAACAGGCCTATTTAGTTTACATGGTTGGGGTAGGTTATCTTACAAATTGGGATACCCCACTGTATATGAAACCGAATATAAATGCACACCCAAAAGTGGACACTCAGCCTCCAAGAGGCCTGCTTAGTTTAAATAAGAGAGCTGCTTAGTATGGTAGGTAGGTTATGTTATGTTACAGAATGGGATGCCCCAAGCAGACTTGAGATCAGTATATATGCACACAGCAGCAGTGTGTTAGCAGGCTCATACAGGCCAAATTTCTTTAAATAACTGTGCAGCTTACAGTTAATGCAGAGGCTAATGGTATGTTACAGAATGGGATGCCCCAAGCTGACTTGAGATCAGTATATATGCACACAGCAGCAGTGTGTTAGCAGGCTCATACAGGCCAAATTTCTTTAAATAAATGTGCAGCTTACAGTAAATGCAGAGGCTAATGGTATGTTACAGAATGGGATGCCCCAAAGCAGACTTGAGATCAGTATATATGCACACAGCAGCAGTGTGTTAGCAGGCTCATACAGGCCAAATTTCTTTAAATAACTGTGCAGCTTACAGTTAATGCAGAGGCTAATGGTATGTTACAGAATGGGATGCCCCAAGCTGACTTGAGATCAGTATATATGCACACAGCAGCAGTGTGTTAGCAGGCTCATACAGGCCAAATTTCTTTAAATAACTGTGCAGCTTACAGTTAATGCAGAGGCTAATGGTATGTTACAGAATGGGATGCCCCAAGCAGACTTGAGATCAGTATATATGCACACAGCAGCAGTGTGTTAGCAGGCTCATACAGGCCAAATTTCTTTAAATAACTGTGCAGCTTACAGTTAATGCAGAGGCTAATGGTATGTTACAGAATGGGATGCCCCAAAGCAGACTTGAGATCAGTATATATGCACACAGCAGCAGTGTGTTAGCAGGCTCATACAGGCCAAATTTCTTTAAATAAATGTGCAGCTTACAGTAAATGCAGAGGCTAATGGTATGTTACAGAATGGGATGCCCCAAAGCAGACTTGAGATCAGTATATATGCACACAGCAGCAGTGTGTTAGCAGGCTCATACAGGCCAAATTTCTTTAAATAACTGTGCAGCTTACAGTAAATGCAGAGGCTAATGGTATGTTACAGAATGGGATGCCCCAAAGCAGACTTGAGATCAGTATATATGCACACAGCAGCAGTGTGTTAGCAGGCTCATACAGGCCAAATTTCTTTAAATAACTGTGCAGCTTACAGTTAATGCAGAGGCTAATGGTATGTTACAGAATGGGATGCCCCAAGCTGACTTGAGATCAGTATATATGCACACAGCAGCAGTGTGTTAGCAGGCTCATACAGGCCAAATTTCTTTAAATAACTGTGCAGCTTACAGTTAATGCAGAGGCTAATGGTATGTTACAGAATGGGATGCCCCAAGCAGACTTGAGATCAGTATATATGCACACAGCAGCAGTGTGTTAGCAGGCTCATACAGGCCAAATTTCTTTAAATAACTGTGCAGCTTACAGTTAATGCAGAGGCTAATGGTATGTTACAGAATGGGATGCCCCAAAGCAGACTTGAGATCAGTATATATGCACACAGCAGCAGTGTGTTAGCAGGCTCATACAGGCCAAATTTCTTTAAATAAATGTGCAGCTTACAGTAAATGCAGAGGCTAATGGTATGTTACAGAATGGGATGCCCCAAAGCAGACTTGAGATCAGTATATATGCACACAGCAGCAGTGTGTTAGCAGGCTCATACAGGCCAAATTTCTTTAAATAACTGTGCAGCTTACAGTTAATGCAGAGGCTAATGGTATGTTACAGAATGGGATGCCCCAAGCTGACTTGAGATCAGTATATATGCACACAGCAGCAGTGTGTTAGCAGGCTCATACAGGCCAAATTTCTTTAAATAACTGTGCAGCTTACAGTTAATGCAGAGGCTAATGGTATGTTACAGAATGGGATGCCCCAAGCAGACTTGAGATCAGTATATATGCACACAGCAGCAGTGTGTTAGCAGGCTCATACAGGCCAAATTTCTTTAAGTAACTGTGCAGCTTACAGTTAATGCAGAGGCTAATGGTATGTTACAGAATGGGATGCCCCAAAGCAGACTTGAGATCAGTATATATGCACACAGCAGCAGTGTGTTAGCAGGCTCATACAGGCCAAATTTCTTTAAATAAATGTGCAGCTTACAGTTAATGCAGAGGCTAATGGTATGTTACAGAATGGGATGCCCCAAAGCAGACTTGAGATCAGTATATATGCACACAGCAGCAGTGTGTTAGCAGGCTCATACAGGCCAAATTTCTTTAAATAACTGTGCAGCTTACAGTTAATGCAGAGGCTAATGGTATGTTACAGAATGGGATGTCCCAAAAACCAGAGAGCACCTGGCAGGCAGCAGTAAGACTATGCACAGCAAAAGTGTCTTTATCATGCCTAATTTCAATTAGAATAGGTGCAAATGGTTAGGTTCTTAAATAGAGGCTGGTGTAGTCACAGAATGGGATGCCCTAAAAACCAGCAGTAAGTACACCTGGCAGGGACAAGTTGTGCTATGCCCAGCAAAAGTGTCTTTATCAGGCCTGATTTCTATGAGAATAAGTGCAAATGTTTATTATGCTATTAAATAGAGGCTGCTTTAGTCACAGAATGGGATGCCATTGCCACAAAAACCAGAGAGCATGCACAGCAAAAGTGTCTTTATCAGGCCTGATTTCTATGAGAATAAGTGCAAATGTTTATTATGCTATTAAATAGAGGCTGCTTTAGTCACAGAATG
The DNA here is from genome assembly GCA_027917425.1 of Gastrophryne carolinensis. Lineage (NCBI taxonomy): Eukaryota > Metazoa > Chordata > Amphibia > Anura > Microhylidae > Gastrophryne > Gastrophryne carolinensis. Next base: position 459,578,175 of record CM051236.1, read on the forward strand.
GGATGCCAGTGCCACAAAAACCAGAGAGCATGCACAGCAAAAGTGTCTTTATCAGGCCTGATTTCTATGAGAATAAGTGCAAATGTTTATTATGCTATTAAATAGAGGCTGCTTTAGTCACAGAATGGGATGCCAGTGCCACAAAAACCAGAGAGCATGCACAGCAAAAGTGTCTTTATCAGGCCTGATTTCTATGAGAATAAGTGCAAATGTTTATTATGCTATTAAATAGAGGCTGCTTTAGTCACAGAATGGGATGCCATTGCCACAAAAACCAGAGAGCATGCACAGCAAAAGTGTCTTTATCAGGCCTGATTTCTATGAGAATAAGTGCAAATGTTTATTGTGCTATTAAATAGAGGCTGCTTTAGTCACAGAATGGGATGCCAGTGCCACAAAAACCAGAGAGCATGCACAGCAAAAGTGTCTTTATCAGGCCTGATTTCTATGAGAATAAGTGCAAATGTTTATTATGCTATTAAATAGAGGCTGCTTTAGTCACAGAATGGGATGCCATTGCCACAAAAACCAGAGAGCATGCACAGCAAAAGTGTCTTTATCAGGCCTGATTTCTATGAGAATAAGTGCAAATGTTTATTATGCTATTAAATAGAGGCTGCTTTAGTCACAGAATGGGATGCCAGTGCCACAAAAACCAGAGAGCATGCACAGCAAAAGTGTCTTTATCAGGCCTGATTTCTATGAGAATAAGTGCAAATGTTTATTGTGCTATTAAATAGAGGCTGCTTTAGTCACAGAATGGGATGCCAGTGCCACAAAAACCAGAGAGCATGCACAGCAAAAGTGTCTTTATCAGGCCTGATTTCTATGAGAATAAGTGCAAATGTTTATTATGCTATTAAATAGAGGCTGCTTTAGTCACAGAATGGGATGCCAGTGCCACAAAAACCAGAGAGCATGCACAGCAAAAGTGTCTTTATCAGGCCTGATTTCTATGAGAATAAGTGCAAATGTTTATTATGCTATTAAATAGAGGCTGCTTTAGTCACAGAATGGGATGCCATTGCCACAAAAACCAGAGAGCATGCACAGCAAAAGTGTCTTTATCAGGCCTGATTTCTATGAGAATAAGTGCAAATGTTTATTGTGCTATTAAATAGAGGCTGCTTTAGTCACAGAATGGGATGCCAGTGCCACAAAAACCAGAGAGCATGCACAGCAAAAGTGTCTTTATCAGGCCTGATTTCTATGAGAGTAAGTGCAAATGTTTATTATGCTATTAAATAGAGGCTGCTTTAGTCACAGAATGGGATGCCATTGCCACAAAAACCAGAGAGCATGCACAGCAAAAGTGTCTTTATCAGGCCTGATTTCTATGAGAATAAGTGCAAATGTTTATTATGCTATTAAATAGAGGCTGCTTTAGTCACAGAATGGGATGCCAGTGCCACAAAAACCAGAGAGCATGCACAGCAAAAGTGTCTTTATCAGGCCTGATTTCTATGAGAATAAGTGCAAATGTTTATTGTGCTATTAAATAGAGGCTGCTTTAGTCACAGAATGGGATGCCAGTGCCACAAAAACCAGAGAGCATGCACAGCAAAAGTGTCTTTATCAGGCCTGATTTCTATGAGAATAAGTGCAAATGTTTATTATGCTATTAAATAGAGGCTGCTTTAGTCACAGAATGGGATGCCAGTGCCACAAAAACCAGAGAGCATGCACAGCAAAAGTGTCTTTATCAGGCCTGATTTCTATGAGAATAAGTGCAAATGTTTATTATGCTATTAAATAGAGGCTGCTTTAGTCACAGAATGGGATGCCAGTGCCACAAAAACCAGAGAGCATGCACAGCAAAAGTGTCTTTATCAGGCCTGATTTCTATGAGAATAAGTGCAAATGTTTATTATGCTATTAAATAGAGGCTGCTTTAGTCACAGAATGGGATGCCATTGCCACAAAAACCAGAGAGCATGCACAGCAAAAGTGTCTTTATCAGGCCTGATTTCTATGAGAATAAGTGCAAATGTTTATTGTGCTATTAAATAGAGGCTGCTTTAGTCACAGAATGGGATGCCAGTGCCACAAAAACCAGAGAGCATGCACAGCAAAAGTGTCTTTATCAGGCCTGATTTCTATGAGAATAAGTGCAAATGTTTATTATGCTATTAAATAGAGGCTGCTTTAGTCACAGAATGGGATGCCATTGCCACAAAAACCAGAGAGCATGCACAGCAAAAGTGTCTTTATCAGGCCTGATTTCTATGAGAATAAGTGCAAATGTTTATTATGCTATTAAATAGAGGCTGCTTTAGTCACAGAATGGGATGCCAGTGCCACAAAAACCAGAGAGCATGCACAGCAAAAGTGTCTTTATCAGGCCTGATTTCTATGAGAATAAGTGCAAATGTTTATTGTGCTATTAAATAGAGGCTGCTTTAGTCACAGAATGGGATGCCAGTGCCACAAAAACCAGAGAGCATGCACAGCAAAAGTGTCTTTATCAGGCCTGATTTCTATGAGAATAAGTGCAAATGTTTATTATGCTATTAAATAGAGGCTGCTTTAGTCACAGAATGGGATGCCAGTGCCACAAAAACCAGAGAGCATGCACAGCAAAAGTGTCTTTATCAGGCCTGATTTCTATGAGAATAAGTGCAAATGTTTATTGTGCTATTAAATAGAGGCTGCTTTAGTCACAGAATGGGATGCCAGTGCCACAAAAACCAGAGAGCATGCACAGCAAAAGTGTCTTTATCAGGCCTGATTTCTATGAGAATAAGTGCAAATGTTTATTATGCTATTAAATAGAGGCTGCTTTAGTCACAGAATGGGATGCCATTGCCACAAAAACCAGAGAGCATGCACAGCAAAAGTGTCTTTATCAGGCCTGATTTCTATGAGAATAAGTGCAAATGTTTATTATGCTATTAAATAGAGGCTGCTTTAGTCACAGAATGGGATGCCAGTGCCACAAAAACCAGAGAGCATGCACAGCAAAAGTGTCTTTATCAGGCCTGATTTCTATGAGAATAAGTGCAAATGTTTATTGTGCTATTAAATAGAGGCTGCTTTAGTCACAGAATGGGATGCCAGTGCCACAAAAACCAGAGAGCATGCACAGCAAAAGTGTCTTTATCAGGCCTGATTTCTATGAGAATAAGTGCAAATGTTTATTATGCTATTAAATAGAGGCTGCTTTAGTCACAGAATGGGATGCCAGTGCCACAAAAACCAGAGAGCATGCACAGCAAAAGTGTCTTTATCAGGCCTGATTTCTATGAGAATAAGTGCAAATGTTTATTATGCTATTAAATAGAGGCTGCTTTAGTCACAGAATGGGATGCCAGTGCCACAAAAACCAGAGAGCATGCACAGCAAAAGTGTCTTTATCAGGCCTGATTTCTATGAGAATAAGTGCAAATGTTTATTATGCTATTAAATAGAGGCTGCTTTAGTCACAGAATGGGATGCCAGTGCCACAAAAACCAGAGAGCATGCACAGCAAAAGTGTCTTTATCAGGCCTGATTTCTATGAGAATAAGTGCAAATGTTTATTGTGCTATTAAATAGAGGCTGCTTTAGTCACAGAATGGGATGCCATTGCCACAAAAACCAGAGAGCATGCACAGCAAAAGTGTCTTTATCAGGCCTGATTTCTATGAGAATAAGTGCAAATGTTTATTATGCTATTAAATAGAGGCTGCTTTAGTCACAGAATGGGATGCCAGTGCCACAAAACCCAGAGAGCATGCACAGCAAAAGTGTCTTTATCAGGCCTGATTTCTATGAGAATAAGTGCAAATGTTTATTATGCTATTAAATAGAGGCTGCTTTAGTCACAGAATGGGATGCCAGTGCCACAAAAACCAGAGAGCATGCACAGCAAAAGTGTCTTTATCAGGCCTGATTTCTATGAGAATAAGTGCAAATGTTTATTATGCTATTAAATAGAGGCTGCTTTAGTCACAGAATGGGATGCCAGTGCCACAAAAACCAGAGAGCATGCACAGCAAAAGTGTCTTTATCAGGCCTGATTTCTATGAGAATAAGTGCAAATGTTTATTATGCTATTAAATAGAGGCTGCTTTAGTCACAGAATGGGATGCCAGTGCCACAAAAACCAGAGAGCATGCACAGCAAAAGTGTCTTTATCAGGCCTGATTTCTATGAGAATAAGTGCAAATGTTTATTATGCTATTAAATAGAGGCTGCTTTAGTCACAGAATGGGATGCCAGTGCCACAAAAACCAGAGAGCATGCACAGCAAAAGTGTCTTTATCAGGCCTGATTTCTATGAGAATAAGTGCACATGTTTATTATGCTATTAAATAGAGGCTGCTTTAGTCACAGAATGGGATGCCATTGCCACAAAAACCAGAGAGCATGCACAGCAAAAGTGTCTTTATCAGGCCTGATTTCTATGAGAATAAGTGCAAATGTTTATTATGCTATTAAATAGAGGCTGCTTTAGTCACAGAATGGGATGCCATTGCCACAAAAACCAGAGAGCATGCACAGCAAAAGTGTCTTTATCAGGCCTGATTTCTATGAGAATAAGTGCAAATGTTTATTATGCTATTAAATAGAGGCTGCTTTAGTCACAGAATGGGATGCCAGTGCCACAAAAACCAGAGAGCATGCACAGCAAAAGTGTCTTTATCAGGCCTGATTTCTATGAGAATAAGTGCAAATGTTTATTATGCTATTAAATAGAGGCTGCTTTAGTCACAGAATGGGATGCCTCACAGCAGACTTAAGATCAGTTCAGTATATATGCACAGTTAGTTACTATAAGCAGCCTGAAAACGCTAACAAAGGCTGGATGAAAAAAAAAAATTCTCCCTGTCAGCCAGCTCCGTTTTTCCTACCTTTCCCTGGCTTTCTGTCTGTCTCCTGTCTGTCTCCTGCCTGTCTCCTGCCTGTCTCCAGCCTGTCCCTGTCTGTCCCTGTCTCCAGCCTGTCTCCAGCCTGTCTAACTGCCTCAGCTACACAGCGTTCTGTCTGTCTGTCACGAATGCAATAGAGAAATGAGGAAAAGCAAGATGGCCGCCGTTAAATACCGCTGTGTGACGTCACCGGGCTTGCTGGCTGCTGATAGGCTGCATGTGACTGCCCCAGCTTGCACTGGCGCGGGATACATGTCCAGACATGTCCCGCCCGCCATCTTAGAATGCCTGTAATGTAAATGAATGGATGTTAAAGGAAAACTTCGAGTGATCGAATCGCGGGGAAATTCGGATTCGATCCGAATCGAATTTTTCCTGAAATTCGGATCGAATCCGGGTTCGTCCGGATCGATTCGCTCATCCCTAATGGCTTTGTTAAGGGTTTGAGATGGTGAATAGCCTTATGGTTTAACAGGTTGATTAGATCTTGTTGATGTTCCTCCTTAAATTCCTGATAAAATTAATTAGGAAATCCATCTGGACCTGAACTCTTACCCTTTTCCAACTTTCCTATTGCAGTAACCCTTCCTCTGAGATTGCTCTCTGTAGTTCTTCCATTTGTCTATTCAATATTTTTTCTTCCAATATTCGGTGTGGTGTCCATTTAGGTCTTCTGATTATTTTATTATTATACATTTTTCTATAAAAGTTAGTGAATTCTTCTTTAATCTTTTATGAGTCATGAGAGGAGCCATCCTGCTTTTGAATCTTTTCAGTATGGTTTTCTGTTTAGCGCTCTCTTAGGGGTATTGCTAGTTCTTTGCCTATAGTTGTCTCTTATGTATTTTTCTTGGTTTGGCTATTTGTAAGTTTGTGTTTTGTTTAGTCAATTTGTCCAGCCTGTTTTGTACTAGGGCAATTTGTTTAAATATTGCCTCATTTGTTTGGACTTTTAAAGTAAAGTACAATGCAGATGGCACAGTGGAGCAAAGCAAGACTTGTAGCCAAGGGATATTCTCAAAAATATGGAGAGGACTATGATGCGACTTTTGCTCCAGTAGTCAAACATGCTACAGAACAGTAAGGATAGACTTTACTGTAAGTAGCCACCACAAGGAAAATGCAAGTGAAACCCTTTGATGTTTCTACATGACGAGCTAACAGAAGACATTTGGAACAACCACCAGGATTCAAAGATGAACAAAGGCCAGATCTAGTATGCAAACTTTAGAGGAGTATATATGGTCTAAAGCAAGCTGTCTGAGCATGTTAATATTAAAATAAATGAAGTGCTTGCACATGGGGATTATCAGAAGAGTAAAGCAGACCCCTGCTTAAACACAAAGAAATTGGCAAACAGATGGATCTATGTGCTTGTTTATTTGGGTGAACTCTTAGTTTGTTTTGGGCAAGAAAGGAATGAAGCAGAAATACTGCAAACCCTAAATCAGCATTTTGAGATCTTAGAAGCATAAAGAATTACCTCGGTATTCAGATTGAGAGAGAGGAACATGGCAGCTTTCTTCTGAATTAAACGCACAACATACAAGAAATAATTGAAACTTTTGGAATGGAAGATACCAAACTAGTAAAATATCTGATGAAAACCATTACCTGAAGGAGATAAACAGCCAATATACTGCACTACCAACTAACACTCACTATAGGAAAGCCATAGGGAAATTGCTGTACATTATCACCGCTACAAGGCCTGACATTGCAGCAGATATTGGAATCCTATGCAGAAAGGTTTCAATGCCAAATCAGATGGACTGGAAAGCTGTAACGCGAGTCATTTGCTATCTTAAAGGGAATTTACACTACAAGCTAAGGCCACCAGCAAGTGATGAAAGCATCCTGACTGGATATGTGGATGTCAACTGGGCTGGAGACACCAGTGACAGAAAATCTACCAGTGGCCACATGTTTCTTCTATCAGGGGGGCTATCTGTTGGACTAGCAGAAAGCACTATCACTATCATATACAGAAGCAGAGTATTTTGCAACAGCCCAGGCAAGCCAAGAAATGATATGGCTAAGACAAAAGTTAACAGACTTGGGTCAACCACAGTTGGAACCAAAGAGAATCTTTGAGGACAATCAAGGGTGCCTTGCACTTATGCAGATGGACTGGGTTAGCTCTAGAACCAAGCACATTGATGTGAAGTTCCACTTTCTAAGGGATCTGAAAGAGCAGGGACTTCAAGGCATTCCTCCATCCCATTCCCCATAGGCAGGGAGGCAATCCACCACCCCACTCCCCATAGGCAGTGTGGCATTCCCCCCCATTTCATTCCCCATAGGCAGTGTGGCATTCTCCTGTCCTATTCCCCATAAGCAGGAAGGCATTCCTCCCTCCCATTCCCCATAGGTAGTGTGCAATTCCCCCCACCCATTCCCCATAAGCAGTGAGGCATACCCCCCTCCCATTCCCCACAGGCAATGTGGTATTCCCCCCATCCCATTCCCCATAGGCAGTGTGGCTTTCCCCCCTCCCATTCCCCATAGGCAATGTGGTATTCCCCCCATCCCATTCCCCAAAGGCAGTGTGGCATTCCCCCCATCTCTTTCCCTTTAGGCAATGTGGCATTCTCCCCATCCTAATCCCCATAAGCAGTGAGGCATTTCTCTCTCCCATTACCCATAGGTAGTGTGCCATTCCCCCCACCCATTCCCCATAGGCAGTGAGGCATTCCTCCGTCCCATTCCCCATCGGCGGTGTGGCTCCCCCCTCCCATTTCCCATAGGCAATGTGGTATTCCTCCCATCCCATTCCCCATAGGCAGTGTGGCATTCCCCCCATCCCATTCCCTTTAGGCAATGTGGCATCCCCCCCCCCCAATCCCCATGAGCAGTGTGTCATTCCCCCATCCCATTCCTCATAGGAAGAAAAAAACAAAGAAAACTCACACTTAGCCGCTCTTGTGCTGCTGGCTGCTCTTTCTGGCTTGAGCCATGCACACGCCAGCATCCAGCTCTGTGCAGCGGGTGGGCATGGCCTGCGGAAAGCATCCATTCAGGCGCTCATGCAGGCCATGCCCACCTGCTGCATGGAGACGGGTGCAGGCATTTGTGTGCGCACCACACTGTGCCGTGCCACTCCTTCATCCTCTGGGAGCCTGGCCAGCAGTTTTTTTTTTGGTTATTTTTTCTCATGCATCCCGTAAGAGGCACACACATCTCTCCCCCCAAAAGCTGGGGGAAAATCCCTGTGTATCTTATAGGGCAAACCCGTGCTGCCATCTGAAAGCCGCCACTCTCTACAGCGCGTGCCGATGCATGAATGACATTGGTGTGCCACTCTATGCACTGTCAACGATGAATCATCTCATGCCAGCTGCATACTGAATCAGGAGGGACTGGGGGGAGGGATTGCCACACTGCCTGTTATATGGTGGGTTGGGGATATTCTGCACGATTTCTGTTATATGGGAAGGGGGATTCTGCGTGCTGCTTGTTTTTGGGGATGGGGGGATCTGCCACGCTACCTGTTATAAGGGACTAGGGGATTTCTTTCACACAGATATTATGGGGTGATTGAGGGGAATCTACCATGTCCTGTTGGGGGGGGGATTTTAGCACACTACTAGGTTCACGATATATTTTTTCCTCCTCCATATACTAGGTGTGTCTTATGGGCATCTTTTAGGATGAAACATACGGTACATTGACAGGAAAAGGGTTACTGTATGAGCCATGATGGGGCCCCATTTGATGTTCCCAGCGGGACTCACCCACATTTAGTTACGCCATTGTATATATATTTATATGCTGTAATCCTTCTCTTCTGAAGTTGAGTTCACTGCATAAGGGAAAGGTCACTTATGTAGCAGCTTACTTGCAGCAACATAAATCATTCAGCATTCAGCCTAGTCATAAGTGCTCTCTCTATGACACACACACACCCATCTGTCTTGTCCTTGAAAAGAGTGTCTGAGGACTGTACTGTGCAGACATGATGGTGCAGACAGATATTCAATATCATATAGGAACTTAAAAGAACTGAATTGCAATACATATATGAACAGGATCACTAAGCGTCAGACAGTCAGATGGGTTTCTATACTTTTGCACCTATCATTGCATTCTGGAATTAAAGATTTTTATAATAGGTGTTTGAGGTTTCCACAACTAAAGAAATTAGTATAGAAATAATCCAACTGGGAAGGAAATGCCCAATTATTAAAGAGGCTATTAGTGGATATTAGTTTTATTACTGTAAATCAGGTCATTACTTATCATGCCCATCCAAAAATGTGGCACAGGGTTAACAATACGTATGTTTGCCAATCCCGAGGCCAGAGTATAAGCACCACAGTGTCCTTCTCTTGAGAGACAAACTGAAAGAAAGGGGACTGCACAGCTAAAACTCAATTACTATTAAAACACATATATGCTCATAGTTACCGTATATACTCGAGTATAGGCCGACCCGAATATAAGCCGAGGCACCTAATTTTACCCCAAAAACCTGGAAAAAGTTATTGACCCGAGTATAAGCCGAGGCACACAACACAGCACACAATACAGCACACATACACACACAAGGCACACACAGCACACAACACAGCACACAATACAGCACACAATACAGCACACATACACACACAAGGCACACACAGCACACAACACAGCACACAATACAGCACACATACACACACAGCACACATACAATGCACACAACACACACACTCACCAGTTCAGCTCCTGCAGGATCTTCAGCGAGGCTCCTTCCAGCGACGGTGCGGGAGACAGTGAGGACGGCGCGGGACGACGGCATGGGTCCGCAGGGCAGAAGAGCCGCCTCAGAGGCTTCAGAACTCGGCGGGGAGATCAGTACACCCAGCGCGAGGTGGGTGTACCAAGATGGCGGCCGGCGCGCTCCGCGCCACCACGTCACGTCGCGTCACTGAGGCCCGGGCCGCCATCTTGGTACACCCACCTCGCGCTGGGTGTACTGATCTCCCCGCCGAGTTCTGAAGCCTCGGCGGCTCGTCTGCCGCCTCGGAGGCTCTTCTGCCCTCGCTCAGGTAAGTCACTGACTCGAGTATAAGCCGAGGCTGCTTTTTTCAGCCCAAAAAGTGGGCTGAAAAACTCGGCTTATACTCGAGTATATACGGTACACATATTTAAAGAACGATTGAAAACAACAACTGCCTCCTAGTGATCCCCTAGAACTCTATGTAATAAACCAGGGGTTCCCAACCTGTGGTAAATGCACCACTGGTCATAATCGACAACCTATCAGGTGGTCACCTATCAGGTGAGGTTGCAGAATGTCTACACACCCTGACATAATGGGGGTCATACTAGTTATTTTGTGAAGCCAGTGTGACTTGCATTGTGCATTGCGGTTTGGATTAGAACCTGCATTCTGGTGAGCTTTTTAGTACTTAGACATAAAAAATGCTTTGAAACAACTGTACCCTATGTGCTATGATGATTTTTTTTAACATAGCTCATAGGGTTCTGTTATTCCCAAATGCTCCAAAAAAAGTATCCTTACCTTATTGGATATATGATGAACCTCACCTGTAAAAATGCCCCTTCACAGGTAAAGGTGAATGTTTGGGGAAATGATGCTGAAAAAGCTCACCAGGATGCAGATTGCAATCCACATTGCAATGCACACTGGAAGTCACACTGGCTTTACCAAATAACTAGCCTGACCCTCATAAAATGCAGCTGATAGTAGCCCTTTAAATACAAGAATCAAATGTAATATACACAAAAAAAAAATCAACCTATTAGTAAATATACAGTATAAGTGCTATGGACAATGCTAAACAAAAGTGCTTTAAAAGCCAGTTAAATACATTACCTGGACATCTTATGTATTCGGTTATGAAGAGAACCAGTGCATTTCTGAGTATTGCCCAATAGCATAACTACAATGACTATAGACATGGCATCAAACTGTGGACAAATATTGGAAGCCTCACAGCGCCACTTTTTTGTCCTCTAAAAAACTCTTAAGCCGATGCAGCCGCCGTCTAACATCTGTTTTAGTGCAGAAAAAGGATGCACTGCCATACGCTGTGGTTAAAGCAGCAACAGATGAAACCTGACGCTGTTGCTCAAGATCCCATAGATCACAATGGGCAGAAGAGGGTTGAAGTGTTTAATGCTTATAATTCATATTAAACAAATGTATTCAAAAAGAACTTGCATTGGGACTTGTCAATAATTGCAACGCAGGTCCTAGATGGCCCAAAATGTTTTTTTGGGGGGTTATTAAAATGTATTTTAATGGCTTTTTTTGCTTAATAATGTGTAATTTAGACACCAAAACACAGCCAAAACGCAAAGTAACGTTTGTTCTCTTTGTCCCCACCAGTGATGTAACTATAATGATGAAACACCGACCACTGCTGGAAAAAAACAGTGTCAAAGATTTGATGGAGGAAAAAATCCTGAATATGCTGGGGAGCACTGGAAAAACGAAAGTGCAAAGTGGCGCTCAGTGGCGCTGGCATAATTGGCCGGCGGGTCCAACAGGTGCTGACATAGGCCGGCAAATACCTAAGTGTAACAATCAAAGCTAATTAGTAGAGTTCTGCTAGTGCCAATGTAGTTCACAGCACAGCACAGATAAAACTGTAATGCTGGCGCTATAGCTACAGAAATGATGCTAAATAGCGGGCAACATAAATAGGGCCCATAAATGCTATAAACAGTGTTATACATAAGTGCCATAAAATCCAATTAAATACCTGAACATTTCTTGTTTTCAAATATTCAAATATATATATATATATATATATTTCAAAACAAAGCATCCAACATATCAAAACATATCTGAACAGTGCAGTGCTAAATAGTATATCTACATATATATACATAAATAACTATAGCAATAAAATCAAACCGATAGCAAATTAATACAAAAAATGCAGAGGAGGAGTGGCCAGGACTACACATGCTTTGTGGTCAACATGACTTTTGCCAAGGCAAACCACTGCATTGAAACATTGAATTAACCATGGAGCATGTGAGGTGTATTTTTATGTAGCTACATTATGATATTTACTGTCTGTACCATTGCTCAGATATGTGTTTATGGGATGTTGATTGCATGCATACTGTGCACTATATAACTACACCACAAGATTCTGTCCTGGTACCCCTACTCTTCTCAGTTTACACCCATGTATTTTAACCAATTTCGACCACTTGTATGCATATAATTAGGGATGAGCGAACCGGTTCGGACGAACCGGAATTCGCTCCGAATTTCAGGGAAAATTCGATTCGGCACGAACCCAAATTTTTTTGGGTTCGTGCCGATCGAATTTTCCCTGAAATAAAAAAAAAAAATGCCAGCATGGTGGGAGCGGGCCTCCACGCTCCGACCATGCAGGTAAGTGTTTGCTTTTTAAAAAAATGCCGGCCTGCTCGCTGCCACCATGCCGGCATTTTTTTTCTTCAGATGAGCGATTCGTGAAAGTTCGATTCGGGCGAACCCGATTTTCTTGGGGAAATTTGGCGAATCGCCCGAATCGAACTTTCAAGAAGTTCGCTCATCTCTACATATAATGCTCAATTATACCTCTCATACCCAAATTTCATCTCTCTTTTCATCTTGCTCTCAAGCAGAGACAAAGCTTGTCATTTTCTCACCATCGAATACTGCTCCTTTCTCCAATATAACAATATCGATTAACAGACTAATGCACACAGCAGTTCCCCTAAATTGATGCTAAGGCACTATACTAGAATGTGCTCTGCCATACAGACCTCACATCCAGTCACTAGCCACCTCATTTTATCTTCAGCTGCCCTATTCATCCACTTCTTATGAGCAACACCATAAAAATATAAGTTCTTGCGCCAAATCATTTTCCAATTAGCCCACTACCCAATACTCTTCTTTGTCTGCCATGCCAACAAGTGGACTGGTACCCCCTCCAGTCTACTCTCAACTGTGCTGCTCACCTAATCCTTCTTTTTTCGTGGTTTTCCAAGGCTGGAAATCAAGGCAACTGTTTTTTTTTTTTGTTTTTTTTAAGACATTTTGCTAGTCATCCAACTGGCTTTCCAAATTTGGAAAGACTTATACAGGAATCCAGCAAATATAAGTAAAACCTCTAATTCACATCCATTGTTAACTATAAACTGTATGTAGGTCAGGTGTTGCCTGCATTAAAATTACTAGAACCCCAAAGGCCCTTATTTAAGAAGGGATAGCGTCAGGTAGCGCCTTGTTAATGAGAGGTAGCGACTGGTCAACGCCGGACATGGCACGCAATTACACATTTATGAAGCAGAATCTGTTTAGTGACTGGAATAGCGCCATGTAGCGTCTGATTCATCATTTTCACAGCCTCAGCGAACAGCGCCAGCGTTCAGCCTTGCACAGCGCCAGGTATGACCTCTCGCTACCTGTCGCCCTCTCATACATTTCAATGGACGATCCTTTTCTTCTCTTTAAACGGGGTTTTTGTTTTTTTTTGTTTTTTTCAAAAAAATCACAAATAATTCTGTGACCTCTTCTGGCATTGAAATAGCAGTTTTTTCATAATTTATTCATTTTTTACATAGTTCCTCAGAAATGACATTACAGGTCTGGCATTAAAGTGTTCATGTTACAATGAATAAAGGGGGGTGGGAGCAGCTCAATCACTATTATTTATACAAAATTATTATTATTATTCAGGGCCTGGGAACTAATTTACCGGCCATTTTATCCCTCTCATCAACTAAATATCAAGCAACAAACATGTCCAGCTATGTGGAAAGACAGAGACCTGGTTGCACATATCTGCAGATACATGTGGAAGCCACACTGCCCCGGCAAGGCACTCCGTGCTCAGCGTGGTCCCTACTCTTAATTCTGAGTCCCCAAAGTTGGGACATGCAATGCAGACAAATATCTGAGAGCTACTCACCTGGGAAGCAGCCAGCCTCCCTTTAGAACACTTCACAGGGAGAAATCCATTTTGACTGAATTCCTCCCTGCTTGTGCTCATGGCAATTCAAATGAATAAAGGGGGGTGGGAGCAGTTATTTGTCTGCATTGCATGTCCCAACTTTGGGGACTCAGAATTAAGAGTAGGGACCACACTAAACACAGAGTGCCTTGCCGGGGCAGTGTGGCTTCCACATGTATCTGCAGATATATGCAACCAAATCTCTGTCTTTCCACATAGCTAGACATGTTTGTTGCTTGATATTTAGTTGATGAGAGGGTTAAACTGGGTGGTGAATTAGTTCCCAGGCCCTGAATAATAATAATAATTTTGTATAAATAATAGTGATTGAGCTGCTCCCACCCCCTTTGTTCATTTGAATTGCCATGAGCATAAGCAGGGAGGAATTCAGTCAAAATGGATTTCTCCCTGTGAAGTGTTCTAAAGGGAGGCTGGCTGCTTCCCAGGTGAGTAGCTCTCAGTTATTTGTCTGCATTGCATGTCCCAACTTTGGGGACTCAGAATTAAGAGTAGGGACCACACTCAACACAGAGTGCCTTGCCGGGGCAGTGTGGCTTCCACATGTATCTGCAGATATATGCAACCAAATCTCTGTCTTTCCACATAGCTAGACATGTTTGTTGCTTGATATTTAGTTGATGAGAGGGTTAAACTGGGCGGTGAATTAGTTCCCAGGCCTTGAATAATAATAATAATTTTGTATAAATAATAGTGATTGAGCTGCTCCCACCCCCTTTGTTCATGTTACAATGTTGTTACAATGTAATTCCATATGTTTTCGCTTTGTTACTAGTGGATAGATGCTTGGAAACAAACTTTAAACACACCGCCTCCTGCGCTCTGGGCTTCAAACTATTTTTCAGCGCCAGAGATTTGTGAGGCTGTTTTTTTGCTGAATATGGTTTGAGTCGGTCGCTATGAGCTCCCATACAGCGCTGTACTGGTCAAATAGCGACTCCTCACAATGTATTCAACATTACTGAACAGCGTCTGAGTCGCTATAAAGTAGCGACCCACGGCCGAGCACTGCGACTACTAGCGGGCGCTCTGAAAATGCCTGCTACAGACGCTCATCTGTCGCTACCTGCCGCTAATGATGAATCAGCCTCAAAGTGTTTTTAAGCTGTGCCAAAACAACATTACAGGTAGTAGGCAATTTTGCTCTGTTAGTTATGTAGTGTTGAGCCTTTTGGGTGAACATGCTGTTGCCTCATTGTGTTTCATGGTTTTAAGAAGACAGGGATGCAATGTTGGTAAACGCCCTTCTAAGTTTTTCTGAAATCCCGGCTACATAGCTAGATAGTTACCGTACATAGATAGCCATATTCTTTCTCCTGTTTTTCCTCCCAGATTCTGCTGATTTTTATGTTCTTTTCTTAGTTTTTTTTTTTAATGTTTTAACAAAACACCTATTTAGACAGCATATTCTCATGCTTAAACAATACATCTCACTCATTTTTTTGTCAACTGTAATGCCTTATATTTTAGTATTAATAGTGTATTTTTTATGGAACTTATTTTCTGGGGTAATAAAGAGCCTGGACCAAGGCATATGGGCTAGTAATGAGGTTAAATGTTTAATTAGGGTTGAGGCTTAATATTAACACTATAATAGACAAAAAGTCCTTCATTTATGTACATGCACAATGGTTGAGTGGTACATAACCCAGGTGAGCTTACACTGCATTGCAAAACCTCTGAAATGACCGCTCTCTCATAACCCAATGATTTTACAAAGATTTCGGGACAGATTTCAGTCTGCAGATAAGCCCAATTAAGCCTCCAAGGTTTGATCTCAGAGACAGCTGTAGTATTTGCACATGCTAGCTTAAACAGACAAAGACAGATAACTTGGTAAGACAAGGACAGGTCTCTTACAGCAAAAAAATGAACAAACTTTTTATAAAACCCAAGTCAGCAAATTAAAGCCCGAAACAGGCCCCCTCCATGACTTGGCTAGCCCTGACTTTTGTAGGTGTGGCGGATGACGTCATACATGATGTCATCCTGCACCCGCCTAAAGGCGCTCAGTAGCGCCGGTTTTCTACTGGTTTTACTGGTCCCCTATACCAGTTCACAAGGCTTAGGGGGCTGGCAAGTCACCTACGGCTAGCGGAGGACTTGCCATTAACCCAAGGTCCCCCATTACCTGCCCCTCCAAAACCATGGCACCCTTACGCCCTGTTTTACAAACCCTTCATAGCTAAGCCCAGGGGGTCAGAAAAGCCTGGGGCCACAGAGGCTATGCGGGCTTGTAATCTGCAGGGCAGGGTGCCACCAAGACTGCCCCTTTTCTACCAGACCCCATAGCTGATCCCGGGCTGGTTTTATTGGGTAGGGGGCAAACAACATGATTTTTTGGAAATTTTTAGAAGGTTTTTAACCAGTAAAATTCCCTCAAAAATGCCCCTCCCTCAAAAATATTTAAAAAAAAATAGAAAAATTACAAACAAGACATTTCCAGTTAAAGCCTAATGTCTGCCACAAAAAATATATAATTTTCCTGAAAATGCCTGCAAAAATCACTGTTCAACATAGCACAAAATGGTGAAAATGAACTGTCAACAAAATCTCAAGTAGGCTGACAGTTAAAAGTGTTATGTAGCTATGCAGGTTGGGTATTGTTCTGCTCGGGGGACATTGCACTTTCAGATTTATCTTGTTTTTTCTTGTTTGCATATATTTTAGGAAAATGTGTTTTTTATTCTGTTTAGGAAAACCCTGTGCAAGCTAAGAGTTCTTTGAGAGATTACTTCAAGAAAGATGAGCTCACTACAGCAAGCTGGGTACACCTAGAAAGCTTAATGTGTGTACTAGGGATGAGCGAATCGATCCGGACGAACCCGGATTCGATCCGAATTTCAGGAAAAATTCGATTCGGATCGAATCCGAATTTCCCCGCGATTCGATCACTCGAAGTTTTCCTTTAACATCCATTCATTTACATTACAGGCATTCTAAGATGGCGGACGGGACATGTCTGGACATGTATCCCGCGCCAGTGCAAGCTGGGGCAGTCACATGCAGCCTATCAGCAGCCAGCAAGCCCGGTGACGTCACACAGCGGTATTTAACGGCGGCCATCTTGCTTTTCCTCATTTCTCTATTGCATTCGTGACAGACAGACAGAACGCTGTGTAGCTGAGGCAGTTAGACAGGCTGGAGACAGGGACAGACAGGGACAGGCTGGAGACAGGCAGGAGACAGGCAGGAGACAGACAGGAGACAGACAGAAAGCCAGGGAAAGGTAGGAAAAACGGAGCTGGCTGACAGGGAGATTTTTTTTTTTCATCCAGCCTTTGTTAGCGTTTTCAGGCTGCTTATAGTAACTAACTGTGCATATATACTGAACTGATCTTAAGTCTGCTGTGAGGCATCCCATTCTGTGACTAAAGCAGCCTCTGTTTAAGACCATATAAGCATTTGCTCTTATCATATTTGAAATTAGGCCTGATAAAGACACTTTTGCTGGCCAAAGCACTACTGGACCCTGCCAGCTCGATTCCTGCCCGGGGCATCCCATTCTGTGACTACAGCAGCCTCTGTTTAAGACCATATAAGCATTTGCTCTTATCATATTTGAAATTAGCCTGATAAAGACACTTTTGCTGGCCAAAGCACTACTGGACCCTGCCAGCTCGATTCCTGCCCGGGGCATCCCATTCTGTGACTAAAGCAGCCTCTGTTTAAGACCATATAAGCATTTGCTCTTATCATATTTGAAATTAGCCTGATAAAGACACTTTTGCTGGCCAAAGCCCTACTGGACCCTGCCAGGTCGATTCCTGCCCAGGGCATCCCATTCTGTGACTAAAGCAGCCTCTGTTTAAGACCATATAAGCATTTGCTCTTATCATATTTGAAATTAGGCCTGATAAAGACACTTTTGCTGGCCAAAGCCCTACTGGACCCTGCCAGCTCGATTCCTGCCCGGGGCATCCCATTCTGTGACTACAGCAGCCTCTGTTTAAGACCATATAAGCATTTGCTCTTATCATATTTGAAATTAGCCTGATAAAGACACTTTTGCTGGCCAAAGCCCTACTGGACCCTGCCAGGTCCATTCCTGCCCAGGGCATCCCATTCTGTGACTAAAGCAGCCTCTGTTTAAGACCATATAAGCATTTGCTCTTATCATATTTGAAATTAGGCCTGATAAAGACACTTTTGCTGGCCAAAGCCCTACTGGACCCTGCCAGGTCGATTCCTGCCCAGGGCATCCCATTCTGTGACTAAAGCAGCCTCTGTTTAAGACCATATAAGCATTTGCTCTTATCATATTTGAAATTAGGCCTGATAAAGACACTTTTGCTGGCCAAAGCACTACTGGACCCTGCCAGGTCGATTCCTGCCCAGGGCATCCCATTCTGTGACTAAAGCAGCCTCTGTTTAAGACCATATAAGCATTTGCTCTTATCATATTTGAAATTAGGCCTGATAAAGACACTTTTGCTGGCCAAAGCCCTACTGGACCCTGCCAGGTCGATTCCTGCCCAGGGCATCCCATTCTGTGACTAAAGCAGCCTCTGTTTAAGACCATATAAGCATTTGCTCTTATCATATTTGAAATTAGGCCTGATAAAGACACTTTTGCTGGCCAAAGCACTACTGGACCCTGCCAGGTCGATTCCTGCCCAGGGCATCCCATTCTGTGACTAAAGCAGCCTCTGTTTAAGACCATATAAGCATTTGCTCTTATCATATTTGAAATTAGGCCTGATAAAGACACTTTTGCTGGCCAAAGCCCTACTGGACCCTGCCAGGTCGATTCCTGCCCAGGGCATCCCATTCTGTGACTAAAGCAGCCTCTGTTTAAGACCATATAAGCATTTGCTCTTATCATATTTGAAATTAGGCCTGATAAAGACACTTTTGCTGGCCAAAGCACTACTGGACCCTGCCAGCTCGATTCCTGCCCGGGGCATCCCATTCTGTGACTAAAGCAGCCTCTGTTTAAGACCATATAAGCATTTGCTCTTATCATATTTGAAATTAGGCCTGATAAAGACACTTTTGCTGGCCAAAGCCCTACTGGACCCTGCCAGGTCGATTCCTGCCCAGGGCATCCCATTCTGTGACTAAAGCAGCCTCTGTTTAAGACCATATAAGCATTTGCTCTTATCATATTTGAAATTAGCCTGATAAAGACACTTTTGCTGGCCAAAGCCCTACTGGACCCTGCCAGGTCCATTCCTGCCCAGGGCATCCCATTCTGTGACTAAAGCAGCCTCTGTTTAAGACCATATAAGCATTTGCTCTTATCATATTTGAAATTAGGCCTGATAAAGACACTTTTGCTGGCCAAAGCACTACTGGACCCTGCCAGCTCGATTCCTGCCCGGGGCATCCCATTCTGTGACTAAAGCAGCCTCTGTTTAAGACCATATAAGCATTTGCTCTTATCATATTTGAAATTAGCCTGATAAAGACACTTTTGCTGGCCAAAGCCCTACTGGACCCTGCCAGGTCCATTCCTGCCCAGGGCATCCCATTCTGTGACTAAAGCAGCCTCTGTTTAAGACCATATAAGCATTTGCTCTTATCATATTTGAAATTAGGCCTGATAAAGACACTTTTGCTGGCCAAAGCCCTACTGGACCCTGCCAGCTCGATTCCTGCCCGGGGCATCCCATTCTGTGACTACAGCAGCCTCTGTTTAAGACCATATAAGCATTTGCTCTTATCATATTTGAAATTAGCCTGATAAAGACACTTTTGCTGGCCAAAGCCCTACTGGACCCTGCCAGGTCCATTCCTGCCCAGGGCATCCCATTCTGTGACTAAAGCAGCCTCTGTTTAAGACCATATAAGCATTTGCTCTTATCATATTTGAAATTAGGCCTGATAAAGACACTTTTGCTGGCCAAAGCCCTACTGGACCCTGCCAGGTCGATTCCTGCCCAGGGCATCCCATTCTGTGACTAAAGCAGCCTCTGTTTAAGACCATATAAGCATTTGCTCTTATCATATTTGAAATTAGGCCTGATAAAGACACTTTTGCTGGCCAAAGCACTACTGGACCCTGCCAGGTCGATTCCTGCCCAGGGCATCCCATTCTGTGACTAAAGCAGCCTCTGTTTAAGACCATATAAGCATTTGCTCTTATCATATTTGAAATTAGCCTGATAAAGACACTTTTGCTGGCCAAAGCCCTACTGGACCCTGCCAGGTCCATTCCTGCCCAGGGCATCCCATTCTGTGACTAAAGCAGCCTCTGTTTAAGACCATATAAGCATTTGCTCTTATCATATTTGAAATTAGGCCTGATAAAGACACTTTTGCTGGCCAAAGCCCTACTGGACCCTGCCAGGTCGATTCCTGCCCAGGGCATCCCATTCTGTGACTAAAGCAGCCTCTGTTTAAGACCATATAAGCATTTGCTCTTATCATATTTGAAATTAGGCCTGATAAAGACACTTTTGCTGGCCAAAGCACTACTGGACCCTGCCAGCTCGATTCCTGCCCGGGGCATCCCATTCTGTGACTAAAGCAGCCTCTGTTTAAGACCATATAAGCATTTGCTCTTATCATATTTGAAATTAGGCCTGATAAAGACACTTTTGCTGGCCAAAGCCCTACTGGACCCTGCCAGGTCGATTCCTGCCCAGGGCATCCCATTCTGTGACTAAAGCAGCCTCTGTTTAAGACCATATAAGCATTTGCTCTTATCATATTTGAAATTAGCCTGATAAAGACACTTTTGCTGGCCAAAGCCCTACTGGACCCTGCCAGGTCCATTCCTGCCCAGGGCATCCCATTCTGTGACTAAAGCAGCCTCTGTTTAAGACCATATAAGCATTTGCTCTTATCATATTTGAAATTAGGCCTGATAAAGACACTTTTGCTGGCCAAAGCCCTACTGGACCCTGCCAGGTCGATTCCTGCCCAGGGCATCCCATTCTGTGACTAAAGCAGCCTCTGTTTAAGACCATATAAGCATTTGCTCTTATCATATTTGAAATTAGGCCTGATAAAGACACTTTTGCTGGCCAAAGCCCTACTGGACCCTGCCAGGTCGATTCCTGCCCAGGGCATCCCATTCTGTGACTAAAGCAGCCTCTGTTTAAGACCATATAAGCATTTGCTCTTATCATATTTGAAATTAGGCCTGATAAAGACACTTTTGCTGGCCAAAGCACTACTGGACCCTGCCAGGTCGATTCCTGCCCAGGGCATCCCATTCTGTGACTAAAGCAGCCTCTGTTTAAGACCATATAAGCATTTGCTCTTATCATATTTGAAATTAGGCCTGATAAAGACACTTTTGCTGGCCAAAGCCCTACTGGACCCTGCCAGGTCGATTCCTGCCCAGGGCATCCCATTCTGTGACTAAAGCAGCCTCTGTTTAAGACCATATAAGCATTTGCTCTTATCATATTTGAAATTAGGCCTGATAAAGACACTTTTGCTGGCCAAAGCACTACTGGACCCTGCCAGCTCGATTCCTGCCCAGGGCATCCCATTCTGTGACTAAAGCAGCCTCTGTTTAAGACCATATAAGCATTTGCTCTTATCATATTTGAAATTAGGCCTGATAAAGACACTTTTGCTGGCCAAAGCCCTACTGGACCCTGCCAGGTCGATTCCTGCCCAGGGCATCCCATTCTGTGACTAAAGCAGCCTCTGTTTAAGACCATATAAGCATTTGCTCTTATCATATTTGAAATTAGCCTGATAAAGACACTTTTGCTGGCCAAAGCCCTACTGGACCCTGCCAGGTCCATTCCTGCCCAGGGCATCCCATTCTGTGACTAAAGCAGCCTCTGTTTAAGACCATATAAGCATTTGCTCTTATCATATTTGAAATTAGGCCTGATAAAGACACTTTTGCTGGCCAAAGCCCTACTGGACCCTGCCAGCTCGATTCCTGCCCGGGGCATCCCATTCTGTGACTACAGCAGCCTCTGTTTAAGACCATATAAGCATTTGCTCTTATCATATTTGAAATTAGCCTGATAAAGACACTTTTGCTGGCCAAAGCACTACTGGACCCTGCCAGCTCGATTCCTGCCCGGGGCATCCCATTCTGTGACTAAAGCAGCCTCTGTTTAAGACCATATAAGCATTTGCTCTTATCATATTTGAAATTAGCCTGATAAAGACACTTTTGCTGGCCAAAGCCCTACTGGACCCTGCCAGGTCGATTCCTGCCCAGGGCATCCCATTCTGTGACTAAAGCAGCCTCTGTTTAAGACCATATAAGCATTTGCTCTTATCATATTTGAAATTAGGCCTGATAAAGACACTTTTGCTGGCCAAAGCACTACTGGACCCTGCCAGGTCGATTCCTGCCCAGGGCATCCCATTCTGTGACTAAAGCAGCCTCTGTTTAAGACCATATAAGCATTTGCTCTTATCATATTTGAAATTAGGCCTGATAAAGACACTTTTGCTGGCCAAAGCCCTACTGGACCCTGCCAGGTCGATTCCTGCCCAGGGCATCCCATTCTGTGACTAAAGCAGCCTCTGTTTAAGACCATATAAGCATTTGCTCTTATCATATTTGAAATTAGGCCTGATAAAGACACTTTTGCTGGCCAAAGCCCTACTGGACCCTGCCAGCTCGATTCCTGCCCAGGGCATCCCATTCTGTGACTACAGCAGCCTCTGTTTAAGACCATATAAGCATTTGCTCTTATCATATTTGAAATTAGCCTGATAAAGACACTTTTGCTGGCCAAAGCCCTACTGGACCCTGCCAGGTCCATTCCTGCCCAGGGCATCCCATTCTGTGACTAAAGCAGCCTCTGTTTAAGACCATATAAGCATTTGCTCTTATCATATTTGAAATTAGGCCTGATAAAGACACTTTTGCTGGCCAAAGCACTACTGGACCCTGCCAGGTCGATTCCTGCCCGGGGCATCCCATTCTGTGACTAAAGCAGCCTCTGTTTAAGACCATATAAGCATTTGCTCTTATCATATTTGAAATTAGCCTGATAAAGACACTTTTGCTGGGCATAGCACTACTGGACCCTGCCAGGTGTACTTACTGCTGGTTTTTAGGGCATCCCATTCTGTGACTACACCAGCCTCTATTTAAGAACCTAACCATTTGCACCTATTCTAATTGAAATTAGGCATGATAAAGACACTTTTGCTGTGCATAGTCTTACTGCTGCCTGCCAGGTGCTCTCTGGTTTTTGGGACATCCCGTTCTTTAACATACCATTAGCCTCTGCATTTACTGTAAGCTGCACATTTATTTAAAGAAATTTGGCCTGTATGAGCCTGCTAACACACTGCTGCTGTGTGCATATATACTGATCTCAAGTCTGCTTGGGGCATCCCATTCTGTAACATAACATAACCTACCTACCATACTAAGCAGCTCTCTTATTTAAACTAAGCAGGCCTCTTGGAGGCTGAGTGTCCACTTTTGGGTGTGCATTTATATTCGGTTTCATATACAGTGGGGTATCCCAATTTGTAAGATAACCTACCCCAACCATGTAAACTAAAGGTTACGTCCTTCCAGAAGGAAAACTTATACCGAACACTATTTTTGTTAGGGGCATTGACCTTTGGATTGATCGGCATGAAATTAATTTTTTTTTTTCAAAGTATGGCGCTGTGAAGAAGGTCAAAATGATGTCTCATACTTGGATTATTGTTACTTTTTGTTCAGCTTGAAATATAACAGGCCACACGGGCATCCCAAGGCACATGCTATTTTAAACCTATCTGTTATACAACATAAGCGTTGATCAGGCTACTTCAGTTTGCACTTGTTTTTGACTGATTTTAATAAACCAGGCCGCAGGGCACCCCAAAGCTGCACCTTGCACCCTATCTGGTATACAACATAAGCGTTGATCAGCATCAGCTTCATTAAGCTACTTCAGTTTGCACTTCCTTTTTGACTGCTTTCATTTAACCAGGCCGCAGGGCACCCCAAAGCTGCACCTTGCACCCTACCTGTTTATACTAAATAAGCATCTACAGCCTCAGCTTTATTAAGTTATTGCATTTTGAATTGGTTTTGGTCTGCTTTAAATACACCAGGCCGCAGGGCATCCCAAACCTGCATGTTGCACCCCATCTGTTATACTAAATAAGCGTTGATCAGCATCAGCTTTATTAAGCTATTGCATTTTGCATTGGTTTTTGTACTGCTGCCAAAACACTAGCCCATATGGGCATCCCAAACCAGCACATGTCACCCTATCTGTTATACTAAATAAGCTTCTACAGGCCCTTTTTTTATTTATTTATTTTTATTTATATAGAGCTGCAATGGCTTATATTGTGAGGTTAATTTGCCATTTTGCAGCATAATATAGAGCAGCCCCTGTGTAAATCTGAGGGGCAATAGCTTATATAGTGAGGTAAATTTGCCATTTTGCTTCGTTATATAGAGCAGCCCAGTTGCCATCTAAATCAACTACTGTCCGGCCAGTACAGCTTTTCCAGGGCAAACTCTGCTAGTTGCGGGCACAAGTCAAGTTTGGCTTCCCAGCAAATCCAGTGGATCTTGAAGGTGTGTTGGCATGGTCATGTCAAGGTATGACATGACCTGCTGTTTGAGGTCCAGCTCCAGGTCTTCCTGCTTCTCATGAGTAGACTCACTATGCGGGTGTAGAAAGCTACTCACTAGCGACTGAAGACTGAGGTTGCTGCTGATGGAGCTGCTGCTGCTCCTTCCACCCCCCCAGCAGCCATGGCAGTGGAAGGTGATCGCAAAGTTCCCCTAGAGTCAGACCTGCGGGAGTATGGGCCATGGCGCAAATAGACATCGCCCAACTGACTACGTGGGATGTCTCTGTAGTAGGTCAGTTTTTCCTCCCTCTCAGTGGGCGTAAAAAATGCCCCCATTTTGTGCCGGAAGCGAGGGTCCAATAAGTTGGAGAGCCAGAAGTCTTCCCGCTGACAAATGGAGACAATTCTGCGCTCACTAGTACGCATGCATGTGAGCATGCATCGTGCCATTTGTGCAAGTGACTCGGAGGGACTACCTGTCTCCATCTCCACTGTAAACTGCCATGGTGTGTCTGGGTCCTCTGTCTCGCCTTACTCACAACCCTCTAGCTCCTGTGGCTGCACCTCCTCTCCTGTCAGATGACTAGATAAAATGGTCATTTTGTGAAACCTAAACTGTGGTTTGCTGTGCCCCACCCCCTCCTCCTCCTCCACTTCAGCCCCCACAGGCTTCATGTGGCTGTGAAATGTATGTGCCATGTCTCCAGTGCCCTGACCAGCCATGCTTTCCAACATGTGTTGTAGTACATGAAGCAGTGGAATCTCATCGTTCATCTCATAGTCCTGGCAACTGACTAATAATGTAGCTTCCTCAAAGGGCCTAAACAAACGGTCGGTGTCACGTATGAGCTGCCAATGGTTTACATTGAATTTACACAGGGGTGTCCCCCTATCCGTTTGGATCATCCAGAAATCCGTGATGGCTTTTCTCTGTTCCTATAGTGCAGTGGTCCTCAACCCTGTCCTCAAGGCCCACCAACATGTCATGTTTTTTGGATCTCCAAATAGCCAGCTCTATTGCTCTGCAGCTGCACTAATTACTCCACCTGAGCATCTTTGTGGAGATCTGCAAAGCCTGGCCTGTTGGTGGGCCTTGAGGACAGGGTTGGGGACCACTGCTATAGTGGATCCTGCATATGGAGGGTGGAATTCCAACGGGTGGAAACATCGCAAATCAGACTATGGTGGGGTACACCTTTGTGACGCTGAGGCTCAATAAGGTTGTGCTTGGTGGTGTAGGAGTGCCAGAAGTGCATGCTAACTTTCTTTCCTGTTGTTCGGATGTCTTTCAGATGGGGGCAAGACTTCAAAACTAGACTGAACACGTGTGCCATGTCAGGACGCATGACTCTGGCTTCCTTGTCGCAGCGCAAACAAGATGTTCTTCCAAGTGTCAGTCACCATGGGTCCAAATTTGCAGTTTTCGTGGATTAAGCAATGCTTTCATGGATTGAGTTCTCATTTTTAGTAGTTCCTCCCATGTGTGACTCTGATGGTCAAGGAAAACCATGTGAAGAACAGCGTGAAACAACAATCACCAAGGGGGCCTAAAAGGATATATATTGTCCACCATGAGTCTATAGTTACAGCTCCAGGCGTAGACAACACTGTGCACTTTGGTACACACTGACAGGCTAAAGGACTGGCCCACCTTCTGTTCAACAACCATGCCATGTGACTCTCCACCTCGGCTCGGCACAAGCCATCAGTTCTCTGAAAGGTCCACCACTGGGTAATGCAGCAGGCTGGACTTATGGTGACGCTGTCTGAGAGGAGAAATCCCTCAGACATCAAGATTAAAAATTCCAAGAATTTTTGAGGGCTAATTATTCAGAGGCAAATGATAGCTAGTTGTTTCTGATTTAATTGCAAGGTGGAAACACACCCTCAAACAAAACTTCACTTTCGCAATACTATTGCATTTGTCTATTCATAATTTTATGTATATACACTAACTAACCTACTTTTTCTCCACAGGATGCTGCATGGAACACTGCCACATCGCTGAGTAGCTGATTTTTCCTACCAACAGTCCGCAATAATTCGCTGCTGCTGCCGCCGCCACCGCCGCAGACTCCAGGGACCCTCTTCCACTACCTCGGCTTGCAACACCTCCTCCCACGACACTCTCCTCATCACTAGTTGCCGGATAGTGGAAGAAGAGGCGAGTGTCTCCTCCACTTCTTGGCTGGGCAGTAGCTGCTGAATTTTATGATTATCAGATCTTGGATATCAGATCAATGGATAGTGGAGCTGAACCCAAAGCATAACAGGCAGACAGTTGACTGGGGGTGTCAGATGCCACTTGTGATGCAGTGGACTGCTTTTGCAGCACTTCCAGACAAAGTTGCTTCATTGGCTGACACAATGACTGGTAAAGCTGTGGAACATATGGTTGAAAAGCAAGAATAACCATTTGTTTTTATATGAAAAAGACCCTGGTTTATACAGACTTTTTTTTTCCAGAGACTGCCCTGCGTGGAAATGAATGGCGCATGGATCAGCCAAGCTTTCCTCCCAACAATGCCTGATGTATTCCAGTAGATTGATGACGGGGCCAGACCAAGAAAGATGGATCGTGCAAAACAGATTTAAGGCGCTGCTCTCAAGTTACAGACATTCCTCCGCATCGGACCACAAGTAAGTATTGATAAAAAATCCTTTACGTTACTCTTACTTTTTATTAATATTCTTCGGATAAGACGGATCAGACATGATTCCAGATTAAAAATTCCAAGAATTTTTGAGGGCTAATTAGTCAGAGGCAATGACACCTTCTTGTTTCTGATTTAATTAAAAGGTGGAAACACACCCTCAAACAAAACTTCACTTTGGCAAACTTTTGCATTTGTTTATTCATAATTTTATGTAGATATTACTAACTAAGCTACTTTTTCTCCACATGACTCTCCACAGGGTGTGATTCATCCAATTTTTGGGCTCCTGAGGCCAACCCCAGGGTCTGTTTAAAGTAATGTTTGGGCTCCTGCTGCTGCTGCTGCCAACTTCTGCCAACTCCAGGGTGTGATTCATCCAATTTTTGGGCTCCTGAAGCCAACTCCAGTGTATATTTGGGCTCCTGCTGCTGCTACTGTCAACTCCTGCCAACTCCAGGGTGTGATTCATCCAATTTTTGGGCTCCTGAAGCCAACTCCAGTGTATATTTGGGCTCCTGCTGCTGCTGCTGCCAACTTCTGCCAACTCCAGGGTGTGATTCATCCAATTTTTGGGCTCCTGAAGCCAACTCCAGTGTATATTTGGGCTCCTGCTGCTGCTGCTGCCAACTTCTGCCAACTCCAGGGTGTGATTCATCCAATTTTTGGGCTCCTGAGGCCAACTCCAGTGTATATTTGGGCTCCTGCTGCTGCTGCTGTCAACTCCTGCCAACTCCAGGGTGTGATTCATCCAATTTTTGGGCTCCTGAAGCCAACTCCAGTGTATATTTGGGCTCCTGCTGCTGCTACTGTCAACTCCTGCCAACTCCAGGGTGTGATTCATCCAATTTTTGGGCTCCTGAAGCCAACTCCAGTGTATATTTGGGCTCCTGCTGCTGCTACTGTCAACTCCTGCCAACTCCAGGGTGTGATTCATCCAATTTTTGGGCTCCTGAGGCCAACTCCAGTGTATATTTGGGCTCCTGCTGCTGCTACTGTCAACTCCTGCCAACTCCAGGGTGTGATTCATCCAATTTTTGGGCTCCTGAGGCCAACTCCAGTGTATATTTGGGCTCCTGCTGCTGCTACTGTCAACTTCTGCCAACTCCAGGGTGTGATTCATCCAATTTTTGGGCTCCTGAAGCCAACTCCAGTGTATATTTGGGCTCCTGCTGCTGCTGCTGCCAACTCCTGCCAACTCCAGGGTGTGATTCATCCAATTTTTGGGCTCCTGAGGCCAACTCCAGTGTATATTTGGGCTCCTGCTGCTGCTACTGTCAACTCCTGCCAACTCCAGGGTGTGATTCATCCAATTTTTGGGCTCCTGAGGCCAACTCCAGTGTATATTTGGGCTCCTGCTGCTGCTACTGTCAACTCCTGCCAACTCCAGGGTGTGATTCATCCAATTTTTGGGCTCCTGAGGCCAACTCCAGTGTATATTTGGGCTCCTGCTGCTGCTACTGTCAACTCCTGCCAACTCCAGGGTGTGATTCATCCAATTTTTGGGCTCCTGAGGCCAACTCCAGTGTATATTTGGGCTCCTGCTGCTGCTACTGTCAACTCCTGCCAACTCCAGGGTGTGATTCATCCAATTTTTGGGCTCCTGAAGCCAACTCCAGTGTATATTTGGGCTCCTGCTGCTGCTACTGTCAACTCCTGCCAACTCCAGGGTGTGATTCATCCAATTTTTGGGCTCCTGAGGCCAACTCCAGTGTATATTTGGGCTCCTGCTGCTGCTACTGTCAACTCCTGCCAACTCCAGGGTGTGATTCATCCAATTTTTGGGCTCCTGAGGCCAACTCCAGTGTATATTTGGGCTCCTGCTGCTGCTACTGTCAACTTCTGCCAACTCCAGGGTGTGATTCATCCAATTTTTGGGCTCCTGAAGCCAACTCCAGTGTATATTTGGGCTCCTGCTGCTGCTGCTGCCAACTCCTGCCAACTCCAGGGTGTGATTCATCCAATTTTTGGGCTCCTGAGGCCAACTCCAGTGTATATTTGGGCTCCTGCTGCTGCTACTGTCAACTCCTGCCAACTCCAGGGTGTGATTCATCCAATTTTTGGGCTCCTGAGGCCAACTCCAGTGTATATTTGGGCTCCTGCTGCTGCTACTGTCAACTCCTGCCAACTCCAGGGTGTGATTCATCCAATTTTTGGGCTCCTGAGGCCAACTCCAGTGTATATTTGGGCTCCTGCTGCTGCTACTGTCAACTCCTGCCAACTCCAGGGTGTGATTCATCCAATTTTTGGGCTCCTGAGGCCAACTCCAGTGTATATTTGGGCTCCTGCTGCTGCTACTGTCAACTCCTGCCAACTCCAGGGTGTGATTCATCCAATTTTTGGGCTCCTGAAGCCAACTCCAGTGTATATTTGGGCTCCTGCTGCTGCTACTGTCAACTCCTGCCAACTCCAGGGTGTGATTCATCCAATTTTTGGGCTCCTGAGGCCAACTCCAGTGTATATTTGGGCTCCTGCTGCTGCTACTGTCAACTCCTGCCAACTCCAGGGTGTGATTCATCCAATTTTTGGGCTCCTGAGGCCAACTCCAGTGTATATTTGGGCTCCTGCTGCTGCTACTGTCAACTTCTGCCAACTCCAGGGTGTGATTCATCCAATTTTTGGGCTCCTGAAGCCAACTCCAGTGTATATTTGGGCTCCTGCTGCTGCTGCTGCCAACTCCTGCCAACTCCAGGGTGTGATTCATCCAATTTTTGGGCTCCTGAGGCCAACTCCAGTGTATATTTGGGCTCCTGCTGCTGCTACTGTCAACTCCTGCCAACTCCAGGGTGTGATTCATCCAATTTTTGGGCTCCTGAGGCCAACTCCAGTGTATATTTGGGCTCCTGCTGCTGCTACTGTCAACTCCTGCCAACTCCAGGGTGTGATTCATCCAATTTTTGGGCTCCTGAGGCCAACTCCAGTGTATATTTGGGCTCCTGCTGCTGCTACTGTCAACTCCTGCCAACTCCAGGGTGTGATTCATCCAATTTTTGGGCTCCTGAGGCCAACTCCAGTGTATATTTGGGCTCCTGCTGCTGCTACTGTCAACTCCTGCCAACTCCAGGGTGTGATTCATCCAATTTTTGGGCTCCTGAAGCCAACTCCAGTGTATATTTGGGCTCCTGCTGCTGCTGCTGCCAACTTCTGCCAACTCCAGGGTGTGATTCATCCAATTTTTGGGCTCCTGAAGCCAACTCCAGTGTATATTTGGGCTCCTGCTGCTGCTACTGTCAACTCCTGCCAACTCCAGGGTGTGATTCATCCAATTTTTGGGCTCCTGAAGCCAACTCCAGTGTATATTTGGGCTCCTGCTGCTGCTGCTGTCAACTCCTGCCAACTCCAGGGTGTGATTCATCCAATTTTTGGGCTCCTGAAGCCAACTCCAGTGTATATTTGGGCTCCTGCTGCTGCTGCTGCCAACTCCTGCCAACTCCAGGGTGTGATTCATCCAATTTTTGGGCTCCTGAAGCCAACTCCAGTGTATATTTGGGCTCCTGCTGCTGCTGCTGCCAACTTCTGCCAACTCCAGGGTGTGATTCATCCAATTTTTGGGCTCCTGAAGCCAACTCCAGTGTATATTTGGGCTCCTGCTGCTGCTGCTGCCAACTCCAGGGTGTGATTCATCCAATTTTTGGGCTCCTGAGGCCAACTCCAGTGTATATTTGGGCTCCTGCTGCTGCTACTGTCAACTCCTGCCAACTCCAGGGTGTGATTCATCCAATTTTTGGGCTCCTGAGGCCAACTCCAGTGTATATTTGGGCTCCTGCTGCTGCTACTGTCAACTCCTGCCAACTCCAGGGTGTGATTCATCCAATTTTTGGGCTCCTGAAGCCAACTCCAGTGTATATTTGGGCTCCTGCTGCTGCTGCTGCCAACTTCTGCCAACTCCAGGGTGTGATTCATCCAATTTTTGGGCTCCTGAGGCCAACTCCAGTGTATATTTGGGCTCCTGCTGCTGCTACTGTCAACTCCTGCCAACTCCAGGGTGTGATTCATCCAATTTTTGGGCTCCTGAGGCCAACTCCAGTGTATATTTGGGCTCCTGCTGCTGCTACTGTCAACTCCTGCCAACTCCAGGGTGTGATTCATCCAATTTTTGGGCTCCTGAAGCCAACTCCAGTGTATATTTGGGCTCCTGCTGCTGCTGCTGCCAACTTCTGCCAACTCCAGGGTGTGATTCATCCAATTTTTGGGCTCCTGAGGCCAACTCCAGTGTATATTTGGGCTCCTGCTGCTGCTACTGTCAACTCCTGCCAACTCCAGGGTGTGATTCATCCAATTTTTGGGCTCCTGAGGCCAACTCCAGTGTATATTTGGGCTCCTGCTGCTGCTGCTGCCAACTTCTGCCAACTCCAGGGTGTGATTCATCCAATTTTTGGGCTCCTGAAGCCAACTCCAGTGTATATTTGGGCTCCTGCTGCTGCTGCTGCCAACTTCTGCCAACTCCAGGGTGTGATTCATCCAATTTTTGGGCTCCTGAGGCCAACTCCAGTGTATATTTGGGCTCCTGCTGCTGCTACTGTCAACTCCTGCCAACTCCAGGGTGTGATTCATCCAATTTTTGGGCTCCTGAGGCCAACTCCAGTGTATATTTGGGCTCCTGCTGCTGCTACTGTCAACTCCTGCCAACTCCAGGGTGTGATTCATCCAATTTTTGGGCTCCTGAGGCCAACTCCAGTGTATATTTGGGCTCCTGCTGCTGCTACTGTCAACTCCTGCCAACTCCAGGGTGTGATTCATCCAATTTTTGGGCTCCTGAAGCCAACTCCAGTGTATATTTGGGCTCCTGCTGCTGCTACTGTCAACTCCTGCCAACTCCAGGGTGTGATTCATCCAATTTTTGGGCTCCTGAAGCCAACTCCAGTGTATATTTGGGCTCCTGCTGCTGCTGCTGCCAACTTCTGCCAACTCCAGGGTGTGATTCATCCAATTTTTGGGCTCCTGAGGCCAACTCCAGTGTATATTTGGGCTCCTGCTGCTGCTACTGTCAACTCCTGCCAACTCCAGGGTGTGATTCATCCAATTTTTGGGCTCCTGAAGCCAACTCCAGTGTATATTTGGGCTCCTGCTGCTGCTGCTGTCAACTCCTGCCAACTCCAGGGTGTGATTCATCCAATTTTTGGGCTCCTGAAGCCAACTCCAGTGTATATTTGGGCTCCTGCTGCTGCTGCTGCCAACTCCTGCCAACTCCAGGGTGTGATTCATCCAATTTTTGGGCTCCTGAAGCCAACTCCAGTGTATATTTGGGCTCCTGCTGCTGCTGCTGCCAACTCCTGCCAACTCCAGGGTGTGATTCATCCAATTTTTGGGCTCCTGAGGCCAACTCCAGTGTATATTTGGGCTCCTGCTGCTGCTACTGTCAACTCCTGCCAACTCCAGGGTGTGATTCATCCAATTTTTGGGCTCCTGAAGCCAACTCCAGTGTATATTTGGGCTCCTGCTGCTGCTGCTGTCAACTCCTGCCAACTCCAGGGTGTGATTCATCCAATTTTTGGGCTCCTGAAGCCAACTCCAGTGTATATTTGGGCTCCTGCTGCTGCTGCTGCCAACTCCTGCCAACTCCAGGGTGTGATTCATCCAATTTTTGGGCTCCTGAAGCCAACTCCAGTGTATATTTGGGCTCCTGCTGCTGCTGCTGCCAACTCCTGCCAACTCCAGGGTGTGATTCATCCAATTTTTGGGCTCCTGAGGCCAACTCCAGTGTATATTTGGGCTCCTTCTGCCCCTCATAGTGATGCCACTTCAACTCTCTGCAATTGTGCCGCTCTGCGATTCTATTAGCGATGCCTCTGATCTGCATGTGATATTTCTTCAAAGTATTATTTAACTAACCCAGCACGCATCCTGTGCGTGTTACAGCAAGGCTGAATGGTTTACAACCCTATTGAGGCTGTAGGAGGCTCAGAAATAGCCGTTTTTAATAGCGATTCGTCGCGAATTTATTCGGGTCGAAATGATTTTTGTCGGAAAATTCGGCGAATCAGTCGAATCGAATTTTTCAAAAGTTCGCTCATCTCTAGTGTGTACTTTCAGGTAATATAAGGTTTGTCAGGGATCTTCCAAATGTAAAGGGTTGTTTTGGTTGGCAAAGTGCAAGGTGGGCACTTTATCTGCAGAGCTGAAATTTTCAAGTAAAATTACTCTTACATGCATGCTTTACATTGGGTTGTTTGGCAACTCTTCTCTTGACACTATGCATGTTGGGTATTGTTATGTTCAGGTGACCTTGCTTTTTCAGATTTAACTTGTTTTTTCATGTTTGCAATTTTTTTTTAGGAAATTGTGGCTTAGATTCTGCTTTTTTATTCTCTTTTTACTGAAACCCTGTGCAACCAAAGAATTCATTAAGGGATTACTTCCAGAAAACTGTGCCCATGTCAACAAGCCTGGTACATCTAGAAAGCTTGAATGAAGTACTTCCAGAGAATATATCGTTTGTGGGGGGTTGTTTTTCTTCAAAAACTGCAAGGTGCACATAGCAGTTGTATTTTATCTGAAAATCTGTTTCAGTTTTGGGGAGTCTCCTGAGCAAGAAAGAAAGGATTTCACACGCAATATAATGTTATTGAAGAACTTACATTTTTTATACCCATATAGTAACTGTTTCACCAAAAACAACCCAAGAATATTAAACCATGTTATATCACACAATGATCGTTTTTACATGTACAGAAATGCTAGTGCTTTGTAAATCCTTATTAATATGACATCACTCTCCGCCACATGATTTACAAAGTGCTTAGTTTATTTCTAATTAAAAGTGAAGCTCTATTAGCTTTATTGTTCAAACAATTTACCTTTTAATAATACATTCTGTTTACATTCACATTTCTTCATCTTTTGTTTACTGACAGGGAGGGGGAAGCTCTCTTCCCAGTATGTGTCTTTCAAAAGTTTACACTCACACTTTTTGTATGTCTTTCTACCTAGCGAATGATTTCATTCGTTATAACACAATCATCATTGCATTTAAGGCTAAACTAATACTATGTAAATCATTACAAAGCATTAGTTCCATCTGATGCAAAATATTTCCCCACTCAAAACTGTTCACAAAAAGGAAAACAAAACAGTAGATTGTTTCAAATTGTGTGCTTGTAAACATAAAACACAAACATATTGTAAAAACCATTAAAACAGCTTCTAAGCACACAATTAAAAAAAACTATTTAAATCAGAAAACTATTTAACTATTGTTTTCTCTCTGCTACTCTTTCAGCATCAAATTGTCAAAAAGAAAAACAAACCGAAATCAAACAATGGTAGTTCTGGGCTCTAAAAATCAGGCAATCAGCTCTTTACTTTGCTCTGAATTTTACGATTTCCCACATAAACAGATCAGTTTCAATGGCTGTCCCAGAAAAATACAACAATGCTGGCGGCCCCAGAATGGCAGATTTGTATGATTCAACATCTGTACAATCACTAACAAACAAAAAAACGAAAACAAGTGATTGTCTATGTGTGGAAAGCAGGTATTATCTACCCTTATTTGAGACACTCCCATTTCCACACCAGCGTCGCAGTACAGGCAAACAGCAAAATTTAAATTTGGAATTTTAAACAACCTTCCTTAAAATCTGAGCAAAGCAAAAAACAAGAGCTTTAATGGCAAGGTCCTCAAATACCGAACATTTAGTTACAGACAAGAAATATAGAGAAAGAGAGAGCTAGTCTTTATGCCAGGTCCTGGTTTCTTTCTTAGAAAACAAAAGTCCAAAACATTACCAAACTCTGATTGGGGTCCTAGTGATCCTTTGGACAGTACCGGGCTCATCTGGTATTCTTAGTCTCATCAACATACTTACCTCATCTCTGATTTCTTTAAATTGCTGCCAAAGTTTTCCTAAATCCTAAAGCTGCCTAAGCTGCTGAGTTTCATTCATTATGAAGTATTGTAAGAAAGGACTGTAAATGGAGATTTACCCTTATGGTCCTTTGCTGATGTAAGCATACTAAGCTGTGTTTGGGGCACAACCTCTTTTGTTATGCTAAACCTTGAGAGCCCCACTGGTATATTTATGCTTTGACACTTAACGGGGCGAGTCACACAAAACTTTTGAACCATACTTAGCTCTTTGGTAACACTAGAGTCCAGCTCATGTGGTCTAAGGTGTCATGCTTCTGTACATCTGTGCCATTCTGATTTGAAACTATTGTGAGGGGCACAGCTGGCACAACTAAAGAGACCTTATTAACCCCTGTATCAAAACCTTCCAATTCTTTTAATAATGCCTTCTCCATTGTGCTTTTTTTTTAATTACAAACTTTTTTGAGAAGCAATAAGTGCTAATCAGAATTCTCCATGCAGCAAGAACTCATGCCTTGCATTACCATCATTAATATCAAAAACATTTTGCTTCCAAAAACTCCCACATCAATACCCATGATTGTTTAGATTCATCAAGAAATTCAAATGGACCGCCATAGTGCTTAATGCATCTCAAAATCCATTTTTCAACAAAATCAGCATTAGCACCAACATCACACCTGTGTGACTAATCAACTCAATCAAACCAATCATCATTATTCAACAGAAACACATTCTTAAACTTCACAACAATTTGAAGCTTAAAGAAACAATTCAAATGTTCTTTATGTTATGCTGACCCCTACAATATGCACAAAGACTATGCCAAATGTTTTGCTAATGGCCACAACATATTTTACTTTAAATGCCCAATATAGGGCTACTAATAGTAATGCAGGTTTGTTATATTGTTTTAAAGAGATCAGAGCATAACAGTGAAAATTGTTATTTTATTATAAACAAGATATAATAATATATACTATATATATATATATATATATATATATATATATATATTATACTTACTAACAAAAAAGAAAACTAGCAACGGTAATATAAATACATAAGAATATACCACAGAAACAACCATATGAGAATAAGCCACAGGAGCGTGGCTGTAGTAACCTGGCCAGCATTAATAAATGTGATGTATGTTGGGCGCTCTAACACCAGTACAACGCTGCAGCGAGTGAAAGGTAGCGCCAGCTCATTGCGACCGACTCTTGGGGCTCCACATCATACTCAAAAAAGGACACGCAAACAGCATCGGTGCTCTAAATCTGGTCACTATAGCATAGAGAGCCAGATCTTGTGTGATTAAAGTCTGTTTTTAAACACATATCCACCAGTAACAATGCGAAAACACATGGAATGACATTGTTTTAACAGTGTGACATTAACACTTTAGTGCCAGACCTGTAATGACAATTCTGCATAAAAATATAAAATGTCAAAAAAGTTTCTAAAAGTGTTTGCAGCCAGGAGAGGTCACACAATGATTTCAGAAAAAAAAAAGTGTCAAACATGCTGTTTAAACACAAGCAAATGAACGTCCATTGAAATGTATGGGAGAGCGAAAGTGAACGAAAGGTAATACCTGGCGCTCTGGAAGCTAGAGCGCCGGCGCTATAAGCTGAGCCGCCTGTAATAATACATGTGACGCTACATGGCGCTGTTAGAGGCGCTCACCAGATTCGCTTTCATAAATGTGGTTTTGCGTACAGCGCCTGGCGTTCACCAAACACTTCCTGCCGCTATGAGGCACTGCCTGGCGCTATCCCTTCTTAAATAACCCCCATGGTGTTCATGGGAAAACAACACTATGTTCCCTGAAAAAAGGTAGTGTGGCTCCTTCATTCACACACTAACATAGCATCTCCACTCAGCTTTCCTATGGGAACATGAATGGGAATGGTACCTTCTTTCTGGCACGCACATGGCAGGTCTTTGGCAACACACTATACCAAAACTATTCTTTTTTAAAGAGGCAGAACACTATCAGTTTTGCTGACAAATCTTTACAAAGAAGTGAATTATTAACTAAACCCCTCAGCAGGTCCTCCCGCTAAATAATTGAGTTATAATCAACTTATTGCAAAACCCCTGAAAGTGACCACTCTCTCATGACATAATGATTTTACAAAGATTTAGGGACATATTTTAGTCCACAGTTCAGCCTAATTTAAGCAAAGACAACAATGGGTGCCTCCAAGGTTTGAACACAGAGACAGCAATATTATTTGCTCATGTGGAGGAGGCCATTTTGATTCTGTGGGGATCTGCGTGTCCTTTAATTCTCCTTATGGACCTTCAAATCCCCCACCAGTAAAGAAGAAGTACAGTATTACGCCTGCGTCTCCTACATGACGCAAAAGAGATTTTAGTATGTGCCATTAATTCTTTTTGTTCTGCATACTGCATGTGAAGGTGCATAAGATCCCAGGGCAAAACTGCAATATTCTATAACGCAATTTCGGTTGACAGCACATTGCATGTACCATAGACGCTAATCACAATGAATTGAAGCTCCTGTCACAGAAAGGTGGGAATGTGCTGGATAATATCCAGCATTAGAGAGTTAATTATATTGTTGTTGTCAGCAGCATCTACATATTTTATAGCTGCTGTAATGACTGCTAATGTGCAATGAAAACATAATTATTCAAAATAATACTACTACGCAATTAAATTTTGTTATGATTAACTGCTGGCTTATTTTTCTTTATGAATGGTTTTGACCTCCCACATAACTCGAAGAAATGACAAAGGCAGGGATCATGGAATGGGAAAACCAGACATAAAAACGTAACCAGTCACAGACTGTTCCAACATAATTAATGGTAGGGCAAATCTAGCATCTTCCGAACACACGAGCAGAATGAGATTATACTCCAGAGGCTAGATATAATCTAACTTGGACAAGGTCATGTAATTACGGCAATGAAGTGTAAAATGACAGCAACGCCCAAAAGTTGATTGTATTCAGAACAACAGTCTCACTAACTGAAGTTGATCAGCGAAAGATAAATTGTTGTGCGAAATTAGAGAAGCTCAATTATTTCTTTCCCATAAGGGAGGATCCTATGAAATGCAAGGCAGGGACTTTATTAATAATATGGTGTTTATCTCTCACCAGCAAATGTTTCTGCATTGTCAATCTTCTGGAGGGCTGAAACATCAAGTACACATTGTTATGAGTAGTGTAAGCTGGACAAGGGTCTACCAGGTTTGTTGCCTATTTAGCCATACTGTATGTGTAAAACAATTTAAGTTTCTATACCTATGAATTCAAACAACATTATAGTGATTCTATAACCAGAAAGGAAGTTTATGTTGTCATCTTCTATCCCCAGCCCTGTGCCCCAAAACAGCCTGTGTTTCTTTTACTGAAGCTTTTGCCCAATATGCATACCAGTGCAAACTGGATGCAGTAATCCATATTGCTCCCTGGTCAGGCAGCCCCACCCTTAATGCTTTCCAGCGATGATACATTCAGTTATAGCGCACGCAGCTTCAGCTTGGGGAGCACTTCAAGCTAACTTCCATTATGTGGCAGTTTAGTTGTAACTGAATGGATTAGCATATGACTGCCAATCAAACATCATACTGCTTGCTGTTAGTTTTTTTTATGATTACTGGGTAAAAGCTTTAGTAAAAAACAGAAACACATGCTGTTTTGGCTGTGAATACATAAACACGGGCTGTTATGACATAAACTTTCTTTCTAAATATAGTATCACTTTAAAGTCTATAGGAGGAGAGTCAAATGAATTGGACGTGTTTCCCTTTTGTAACTGACCCTGGCCTCTACCAGCCCAGTGACTGTTTTAAAGTTAGCAGAAGCAGAACTTTTTCAGTGGGGACATGTCTTCCCTGTTTCTTCTCTGGCATCCCACAGGAGGACTTCCCCTAATGCCCTGTGGGGGGGGGGGAGGCTTTTATATACCAAAGGGTGGGTCTCTGGTAATTCCCCAGTGATGCAAACTACATTACTCTGTGATGCTACGGAATCACTGGAGTCCATGCCTCTGTGTATAAACACATCTCCTCTGAAGGGACACCAGAGAAGAAGTAGAGAGGACCTGTACCTCCTGAATTGGACCCGCTGCAGCTGCCACTGCCAACCCTAGAAGAATAGGACTTCATCATCAGACAGGATGGAGCCTCAAAATGGAAAGCTGGACAGAGAAGAAAATGGCAGCAGGTGAGTGTAATTTTTACATAGTGACTACAGCATGCCCACTGGATTCACTGCAATTTAGTGTGTGTGCCAGGCCACAGCACATTGCTCTCTGAGGAACTGCACATGTGAGGTCCCACATTGTATACAGATGATTATGTCTTGTGAATGGGGGGTTATGTTATTTTTGATTAGTTAAAGCTCTTTCATAATTGCACTATTGGTTATTTATTGCTTTATTTTACAATACTTACCACCTGATTTTGAACAGAGAGAGTAGCTGCGTTGTAATCCTGCATCAATCATTGTTTTTGTATGTATGGTTTTATTGTGTTTTTTTTAACTGTGAAAACAATATACTGTAGATTGGCATGCTAACCTCACTAATGGTGGGGGGGAACGTTTATCATGGAGGCGTCAGTTATTGAAGATTAGGTATGTGGACTGTGTGAGGCTTCATCAGATGAAATGGTAACTTTTTTCATACACCACAAACAATGGAGCTTAAATCATTGTCCAAATAAGTCCTTAAAAGTAGTATCCACTTCAAATTTTTCACAGCGTTATAAACAGTGGTCATGCGCCATCTAGTAGTGCACCCGCCACCAACACAATAATTTGCTTACCAGAACTTAGTATGTCTCAGACTCATCAGCTTTTACTGCAATATCATGCTGAATACCAATTCAAACATATCTCCTTATGACTGATGTGGAATTATTGCCAAAACTGTACTTATATATGGATTATTATAAACGAATACCTCTCAGAGTGCAAAGTAAAAAATAAAAATATAAAAAGACAATATAAAAAGAAGATCACGCCTTGAAAAAGCTTTATTATGAAGCAAAACTTGTTGGTGGACAAGCAGAGACCCATAGAAATTACTTTTATTGAATTACTTTCCAGAATATCGACGACCGCTGGAGAGAGGGACTGGCTTGGGTCTTGCTTTATGTGGAGCCTATCCAGGGCAAAACATTTGAAAGCGCTATTTTATGGAAACATATGTGAGTACAATATTTTCTTATAATAATCTCAAATTATGTTGTACCAATTGAAGTTATAGAGGTTTCTCTGCACACATCTCCCCTTTATTTACTGATTGGATTGGGTGGTGCTTAACAGGGGTTCTCTTTGTATATAAATCTCAAATAAATAATTTAAGCATTTTAACAGAATCACACTATGTTATTTTTATATTTTTATTTTTTAACATGCACTGTGAGAGGTATTTAATTATATTTAAGCCATATAGTTTTGTCTAGAATCTTGCATAAGAAGGAGATATATTTGGATAAATCAGCATGATATTGCAGTAAAAGCTGACGAGCCTAAGACATACATAGGGCCTCATTTGTCAAGCACTTGGCCAGACAATACCATTTCAGTGCAAATAAGAGTAGTGAAAAATATGATTTATACATTTTCAGCATTGTGCGGCACTGCTAATGTTTTAATAAATGTGCTTCTTGTAGTGCAGCAACATGCGTAAGTGTGATTTTTTTTTTTCCCTACGGTTTTACCGAAGGTTTTCCTACCAATTTGCACCAAAGTGGCACTGTCTGGCAGAAGTGCTTGATAATTCAGGTCCTAAGTTCTGGTAAGCAGATTATTGTGGTCATGGCAGGTGCACTACTGGATGTAGTATGCCCACTGGTAATAAGTTAATAACGCTGTGGAAAATTTGTGGATGCTACATAATTATTGACCGCATTGGGTCACCCAGGATTACTTTCTTTTAAGGACTTATTTAGACATAAATTTAAGCTCTGTGGTACATTGTTATATATTGCTCTGTTACACCACCAAGATATACACACATTGTAGCTAGATATTAAGTTGTTCAATAGTATTATTTTATTAATATAATTTATATTCTGTGCTGGCGCGGCAAAAGTTTTGTGTTGTGTCATACACCAAACCTTTTTTTAACGGAATATAATAAAATATATATTTTTCTTTGCTTGAGTGTCGACTGGAAGTTGTGCAAATAGCTGACAATGCACAGGGGCTACAGTCAATTTACATACAGAGTGAAGGGAGCTGCTCAAATGTAGACAGTGGTGGTTATCAGACCACAGATTTGCTCTTAGCTCTAGGTGGTGAGTTACCTGGAGACTTGTCTATAGACTAGAACACGCTGACCATGGAAAAACTGGCCAATGAGCAGCATAAGAGAGTTTTAGTGGGCCACATGCCTTTGTGGCGACTGGGTTGGTATGAGCCCCATGCATAGCCCATCTAACCCATTTATTTAATGTATCCCTATTCTTACAACCCCCTTCCTCCCAGGTCCCTCCCACGGCTGCTTTCTCTGTACTCAGCACCACTGTACACTCCAGCAAAGACAGCCCATCCCATTTATTGCCCTGGATATTAATGCTAGAACATTAATGCTTTAGTATCATCGCCAATTCACCCCACCCCATGATCTGTCCCTGCAAAACTATAGCCCTAGCTGCCCAACACACTAGTTGGCCTGCTGGTTTAGTTTAGCAGCTCATAGTCTAGGCCAGTAAAATCTCAAGCTGATTTTTTGTCCCCATTCCACCCCTATCAGCAATGATGCTGTTTTGATGGGGCAGCCTGTAAAAGATGACAAAAATAGAAAAGGTCAGTAAGTTAAATTATGAATTCTCTTTAGGTCCAGCTTCTTTTCACTATACATCTCTTACTTTAACACTTTGCTCTGGCATTACAAATCTAAAGATCTGATTGGCTGCAAGTTTTTTGTCCCTGATGGACTTTTGCAGGCGCATGAGCACAGTAATGTCCTTCAATCCATTCAAATCATTCTACAAGTAAATTAAACTCAACTTTCCTAGAACAGCCCAACTTGAAAATTACAAGGTGTGAAGTATATATGCATATCAAAACCCCTAATAACAAGAGGAAGATCCCCCTGTTGTGTTAGTGTTCTTAACTACATTTATTTTTCGCTACAGGGAATCTCAGTGTGCAAGTGAGGCATCCATGTTATTATTTGATATATCTCCACTTTCATTTTCTTGGATTATAATAAATTGTCCTTCAGCTTTCACCTCCCCAGTTTTAATACCGTTCAATACAGATTTTATTTGAATGTGATAAAAGCAATCCCTTTCAGTCATCAACTGTAATTCTAGTAAGGTAGATCAATTGGAACAGGAAAAATATAATTTAACCCCTGTAGGGCTACAGTACGATGGATAGACCTGATGGTTCCTTCATCGTGTAGAGACTGAATAGAAAATGCTGGA
Organism: Gastrophryne carolinensis; assembly: GCA_027917425.1. Taxonomy (NCBI): domain Eukaryota; kingdom Metazoa; phylum Chordata; class Amphibia; order Anura; family Microhylidae; genus Gastrophryne; species Gastrophryne carolinensis. The sequence goes on from CM051236.1 coordinate 459,620,320, forward strand.
GGACTCTTCATATACATGAGGCTAGATTGCATACGGAGAATGATTAGATTTTACATACAGCAATCACATTTTCATATGGATGAGCTATTCTATAATCTCTGCCCTGGGGTAAACTATATGAATGGCATAGGAAGGCTTTATATGAATAGTCATTGGCTGAAGTCATGCATGTTATCAACTTATCTATGGTAGCACTGGGGTATAATTTAGGCATACAGAGGTTGGAGTGTCATTTTAGGTATGTTTCAAATATATAAACATTGCAAGCAAAGCAATCATTGTCATTGGATGCCAAGGTAGGTAAAACAAATCATGATTTTAATCTACTTTTTATTCAAACCTACAGATGTGTCCACAATTACCATAGCTTTTTCATTTACATAACACTAACTAGATGACCTCCCATAGACAAAATACTAGACCAGATAACTTTCTTGGGCATACAGTATATTAAGGCAATAAAAATGAAATAAAACCTTCACCTGGTCCTGGTGGGAAGCCCAATATAGAAGAGGGGCTTACACGAGTTCCCCTCACAGCTAAACATTGTGAGTGACTTACTTGTGAGTCACCCATGCCACTGTCACTCTTTGGGTGGCTTGGTAGAGGAGAATACTGGACTGCAGTGTGGAGTTTATTGATTGACACCATTATACTCAACTTTACATATGCCAGCACATTAAGGTCAATTCAGCACCACTGGGTCAATTCAGAGCCAGGTGAGATTTCTCACTCCTTTTTTTTAGAAGAGAAAAGTGCCATTCACTTTTTTCTACCTTGGGGCTGATTCAACACCGGGAGAAAATTTACAACCGGTTGTTCCCAAGGTAGACAATGAAAGTGAATCGCAGTTTTCTCTCCTAAAAAAGGAGTGAGAATTCTCACCTGGCTCTGAATGGACCCCCATGTGTAAAAAGTTAACTTCAGGTGAAAAATAATAGTGCTCTTTTTACAGCCTGTTTTTAATCAAACTTCAAATTATTATCAGATGCTAAGAGTGCATTCAGTGTCTATCTATAGGGCGCATCTTTCTCCTTCCCTGCGTTCACCATGTGTGAAGGGAGAGAGGAAAACTGTGGTGAATGTGGCAGCCGCGAACATCAGTGACCACTGACTTTTGGCAGGAATTTTGCTGTGTTTGCGCCGTACATCGCTGCCGAAAAATAATTGAAAGTTGTTAAAAAGACCTCCAGTGAAATATTGCCGACAATTACATTGATCCTTATGGGGTTTGCTGCTAAAAGCTAGGGAATGGAAAAGGCCATGGACATTGCCAGGATAAACATGCCACAGTGCACTTGGTAAATCCGGAAAGCACAAACTCGGCAATTGCCTGGTGAATGGCCAGCGAATCGTTTAGTAAATCACTCCCATAATATCTAGGTAGAATACTGGCCATTAGATAGTCATTGTATGCTATACATTTCCAAGATCTATTTTGTTGGACTATTGATTTTTTGTGTCTTTGTACACTAATTCAAAATCACTGCAAAATTGTTTTATACTGGCTTTACTAGTTATGCTAAATGTAAGCCCGATTGTAGTCCCATTGTCTCGAGCTACACGTTACACTGTCCCAAACTTCAAAAGACCCCTTAGTTCCTAGGTTATTTGTAAAACTATAAAAGCATTGACGATGCAGAGGAAAATTGAGGAGAAACAGTGGGTGTGGCAAGAGCAATGTGATGTAAGCGCACTGTGTGTTTTACATGTATCATAGTAAAAAAGTGCACTGTTGTGCCTTTAGTTATTACTGCCAGCACATAGAGTGGCCAGAAAAAGGAGGTTAGAGATGCTGCAGGGTAAGAGTGTCTCCAGCCTGCCATCATATAGTGTGACCAAAGAGGGGGGGTTTCATGGTTGCAGAGAGAAGCAGCTACTCAGGATGCATGGGGAGGGAGTGGGGGTGTTTCCGTTCTTGGTCCACTGAAGGTTGATTGAAGGAAATCTGAATAGTGAATTTACTCCAACAAATAGGTGGAGGAAACTGCCGATTCCAATAGCCTTATTTCATTCTGAAAACACATGCCGATGGCGTCTGGCATATTTTTGAACAATGAAAGTGTCAGCAATTTCTTTTTAGGGATTGAACCCTTTTTTTCATTTTGTTGTAAAGTAAATTGATGAAAAAAGGTCAAGGTCACAACAAAAATGTGGATGTTGTGCATCAAAGTTTAGCAGAAACATAAACAATAAAAAACTAGTGTAAAATTATTAAGCATTAATATGAAAACCAAAAGGGGGATGGAGGGTCAAAAAACGTTAAGGGTTAACTGGAATTAGGATATACCCCCAACCCTGCCCAAAAAATGGAGAACACAGGTTCTCCAGAGAATACACTCCAAAATGGCTAATAGAGATTCACAGAAAATACAGAATCTGAAGATATCGTAATCATAACAGTAAAGGAACAGGGAGAAACATTGGGGGACCATCGGGAGCAGTTAAGCGCTTAGCTGGTGAAATGCGCATGGGGCAAGGCCATTTGAGCTTCAAAACAGCAGATTTTTCTTGTGTAAGGCACAAATTGGTGCTATAAGATGCTGTTTGCACTTCTCTTGTGAGTTTGCCATTTGGTGCACTTTTTACATGCTCCTGGCATATGCATGCAGCCATGAATCATGCACCTAGACACATGCGGAATTGTTTGTGCTCTGCTTGAGTGCTTTTGTGCACTGACCATGAATTGACCCTAATGTAAGGTAAGCTGCTTATATTTATTTTTTAACTTTTGACTTGCCAATCACTTTAATATTAAGAATAAAATGTGGGTATATGGGTATGAAAAGCAGTTTGCCTACCGGAAGTTTGTGGAGAAAGGTCATATATTCATTAGCCATCACTCAATAAAAGTTCAGAGATTTAATGTATAAAGGCCTGGGACTGGGAACGTTCCATTTCAAGCAGCAAATGCAAAAGAAGTGGTATACTGCTCTATATACTGCTCTATACTGCTATCAGCTCTATAATACTTTCTGATGGGGATTAACCTATTAAGGTGTTATCAGCCTTTTAAGCTCCATTCTTTTAAGATTATTTCTATTACAGCTCATAACATTGTCCTCGCTGTGGAAAAGCCCTTTCTCAATATCAGGATGCCATCATCTCTGGAGATAGACAAGCCTTTTGGTTAGGTGTAGAAGAAGCTACTGGTTAATTGGAAATCATAATACGAGACTAGTCATTAGTATGCAGATGTGTGGTGGCATAAAAAAAATCTCTCTTTTCACAGTGCAATGGATATGGGCCCTGGGCAAAATCATGTCACTTGGGAGAAAATAATAAGCATTTCTCATTATTGCCTCCACTGTGTTGTAAAATAAGGATTATTTGCAGATTCCATTAACATCCTAACTTATCCATTTTCACATATTTTTTATTACAACACAATCTGCTTTTGTCCTTTGACTTGATAACTCTTCTATTGTGATCTAATGTAGATCCTCTCTACTTTTGGCTCCTCCATTTGCCACCAGCTTGTACTTGTCCAACTGTGCAAAGGGCTGCTTTCTCTAGTTTGCTTGCTCTTTTTGTATCTAATCTGACTCCGTGAACTCTGCTTGTTTTACTTTGGCCTAAACCCTACCCTTGTTACAGGCACTTGCGATGGAGTTTCAAGTTGTTCTATCAATATAGCCAATCAGGTACCATGTTTGAATCTCTGGTGAAGCTGGTTCTTTGCTGTGCTGGATGCAATGATGCAGCCTGGTTCTGGTGAACTTTCTATTTGGGGTACCAAGGATGGCAGCCAGTAGTAATGTCAGTCCAGGACTGAGAAAAGCTACTATAACAGGACACACAGATGCCAATTCTGGTAGCAGTTAGCAAAAAGGCAGGGCATATGATCAGAGGTGGCGTTGTGTGCAACAAGGCTTGGCACATGGACATTGTCAGTAGGCATTGCGCCGTTCCTGGTGGCAGCTTGTACATTAGCCACCTCCAGTCAGCTAAAATGCTGCAGCTGTTGTTCCTCATTGCTAAGCAAAAAATATGTCATCTGCACCATAGCTCCAGATGCTAGTAGCTAATGTAGCAGGTATCAGGCAAGGAAATAAGTGATCACAGTTCCAGTTGCCATGGTACCATACGGAACTATACCAGTCGATAAGCCATGTGGGAGGGTGACTGGCGGAAGCTCAGAAGGTGGCAAGGACCAGAGGACTATTGGAAGCAATTATGGAACCTTCAGTGGCAGTGGAGAAGACAGTGAGGACTGGAGGTTGATGAACAGCAGCAGAGAAAGAAGTAAGAAATGGAGGGTGATTAGTGGCATTGGAAAAGCAACAAGAACCAGAGGCTGATCAATGGCATCAAATTAGACGGCCCTGTGGATGGGCCTTCAGGTTTTGTGAGCCCTGTCCACAGGTAATCCATTTGGCCCCCAGTTGTCACTAAATGGCTGACCAACTAAGGAAATGTTGAAGAGTATCAAGGTGTCTGGTCCCGGGGTTGCAGGGGGCTTGCAGTGGGACATTCCCTGCAGAAGGGATGGGGGAAGTAAAGCCTCTTTACTTGATTTGAAGAGAAATAGAGAAAAGAGGATTCATTGTAATATCTGGGTGATTGGTTCTATTGAGAACCAAATATATACAAAACTAGAATCCCTCTTTAAAGCTTTCTTTAAAATCAAATGTCTGGCAGCTTACTTGATGAATTGTCAGTCCCGCAGCTGTCTCTTCACTCTGGAAGCCAAAAGAATGAGGAATTTTTTCTTCCGCTTTGTTTCCTTTAGCTCCCCCCCCCCACAATCCTGACCACAAAGTGAAGCCCTGGGCTTGTATCAGGTAGACACCCCCTCTCCAATCAGTAAGCTAGAATGAAACCCTCCACACCTGTCACTCAAGCTCCATCTCACAGTGTGCTTACATCCCTCATTCCTGCCACTCCCATCAGAGAGAGGAAAGCACTGAGTGACATTTTATTTTATAATTAATCTGGCAAAATACAGTAGTTTTTTTTCAAAAGGATAAAAAAGGAGAACATTGCAACATGTAGCCCTACACAATAGGAATAGCTTGGAATCTGCATGGACAATGGCTTTACCAGGTTATTCTAAAACATTTTTTGAAACATCATTTTTGTGGTTTAAGTCACAAATTCATTCTTTTATTTAGTCTAGACTAAACATATTCTGTATCAGCAAAAGACTTGCACCATCCCACCCATACTTATAATCAATAAATCATGGGTGCCACTCCCAAAGATATACAAACAATTAATTGTGAACCAAAGACAAGAAGGGAGGCACATCCATATCCGAATCAATACAAAACTTTATTTAGTAGAAGTACCCACAACGCCATACATCAGACTTATTAAAACCATTAAAAAACATAAAGAGCAATAGCATACAAGACAAACCAACATAAATGGATATATAGGTGGGGGGGAGAGAACTCTATAATCAATGATAACTGAATAAAGAATAAATAAATAAGTTCATACACCAATATAGCCCTGTATCATAATAAATCCAATGGTGCAAGATTTGCAAGATATAAAATGTGCAAAACCTGCCTATGATCCGGTCCTCACAGAAATAAAAAGATTTGTGTACAAAGTGCTAGTGCATAAATATACAATCAAAACCAATCATGATGACCCAAATCCAATACCCTACAAAAACAATCCAACGAAAATTTTGGAATAACTTTCCAACATAAGCTATATCCAACAGTAACAAAACTATATTGGAAATCTCCCACAAAATCAATACCAATAAAGATTTTCCTCTCATTAAGGTCTCCCCACCGCCTACCACCATTAAGGAGCCACACGTTCCGTGGGCACTATTCCCACTTCCTCAGCACTAGCACTATAAAGTGCACTAGCACTTTTTACACAAATCTTTTTAATGTGTGCGGATCCGGATCATATGCAGGCTTTGCGCATTTTATATCTGGCACATTTTGCACCATTGGCTTTATACAGGGCTATATTGGTGCATGAACTTAATTATTTATTCTTTATTCAGTTATCATTGATTATAGAGTTCTCTCCCGACCACCTATACATCCATTTATGTTGGTTTGTATTGTATGTTATTATTCTATATGTCTATAAAGTTTTGTATTGATTCAGTTATAGGCGTGCCACCCTTCTTGTCTTTGGTTCCCAATGGTTCATATTCTGCACCATCAAAGCACACTATTCCCTGTTTAAGATCCCTTGACCTATAGCACTTACAGTATTATCTGGCACGGCTAGGAGCTTGATTTATACTAGCATCATAAATAGTACAATAAAAGCTATTTCCCAATTAACCAACATCTTCTTTGAGCAGTGTGCTGGTTGTTATTCAGGTAATTAAATGATAATGCATATAGTGTGATTTCCAGCATAAGAACATTATCATAGCTGCTTTATTACTTGTTTCCTAAAACAGCCTCTAGACAGAATTTATCAACCAGAATTGAGTTCCAGCCATGTATGAACAAAACTATAATATCATTTGGAAACTAATATTCATTAGGTTCTTTCGGGGAATTAATGAGAACAATGCACTCAAAACAGATACGGGTATGAATTTAACCAGTGAGAGGTCAGAACGTACCAAGGATAATATTTTACATGTGATTTTATCTGATTTAATTGTTATATAGCTGATGGTGAATAGGTTGTGAAGTGTAGACTGTGCTGAATATGTAAAGAGAATAGGTAACAATAGTCACATAGAGGTGCGTGGAAAATGAAAACGATTTACTGTACAATAACTTTACTGGATAAATGGTCAAAACAATAGAAACTGGATTTCAATTATTTGAAAATAATTTTAAATGTGAAATCATGCACTTGAGGGGACTGAAAGCCCTTTCTGATTATCGAATGGGTAGCCAGGGCAGATAGGAATAACTTTGAGTTGAATAACTTTGAGTGTACAGTGTAGTCAGGCAGTGGGGAAAGCAAGCAGGATGCTCAGCTGCATATCACAAGGCATCACCAGTAGGAAGAGAAAAGTTGTGATGCAGATTGTGATCCTGATCAGATAGATTGCTATTAAAATTGATTGTGGAATGATATAAGAACCTAATTTGTACAATTTAGAGGAAAAAAGGTAAAGACGCCAAGCCTGTAGAATCTACTTCTGTAGCTTTAGCTTTATGTGTCTCGTGTTTTCAAAGCACCAGGATCCAGTGCTGGGGGTCTCCTCTTCCCCTGGTGCGGGGGGGTTAAAAGAAGGTGGCAGGCTCCCAGTGCCTTAAGGTGGGTGGCTCCCCATAGCTGTGGCCAGCTCATCAATCTACCCACCAGCCTAGGTACAGCAGTTGTGAGTTCCTCCAGGCGCTTCTGTGCATCTTCTAGCCTCTGCCTCCTGCAAACCTGTTGAAGAAGGCATGTTAGTAAATAGTTACATGTCTATAAACTTACTAGGCTGGTGGGGAGTTGGGGGTTGGGGGAACCCCCCCTTGCACTGGGACCTGCCTCACTTCTTGGTCTGAGACTGTAGAAGAAGACAGAAACAATAGTTAGTGAATGTGTTAGAGGTGTTAATTGGCTTGTGTTTTGTTTGTGTTACATCACCCTCCTTCTTCTTCTTGAGGTGGCATTTGAGCACCTCTATCCCTTCACTGCTCACCCACGAGGACATTTTGGCCATCTAGAAGGAAATATCACAAAATACCACTTTACAACACATATATGTCTGTGTTTAGTCTGTGCCTTCTTGTGTGTGTTTGTGTCTGATGCTCATACTTGAGTCATCATGGCCACCATCCTCAGACTTCCTGTCCGACATCTGTGCCTCCTTCTCCACAGGTTGGCCCAGGGAGCTTGAGGCTTAACTGCAGAGGAGGGTGAGGAGATTGGCACCTGTCCGCCACCACCTCCACATCCACCAGGTCTTGCCAACATTGGTCCGGACTCGTCGCCTCCAGGTGGGCCGCACTCTTTGGTGGAACTCTGACACTAGAAGAGAATAGCATTTTTTTAAACACAGGCCTGTCTAATGTGATTTTCTTAGTGAATGTTTAGGCAAGAATTGTCACTTACTTGGGAATAGTTTCCTGAAAAACTTTCTCACCTAGGGCTTCTTTATCCTTTTCAGGTCCGACCAATGCTGGATGGTCTGTGTGTAAGTGGTGTTGGTCTCCTTCACCAACATAGCTACCATGTCAAGTGCCTCTTGACATGTATGTTGGGAAGAAAGTCATATGGATATGGCATCAACATTTAAAATGTAGAACAAATACATAGAGTTAAAATAAAAACATCATATACATATTAAAAATAAGGCTAGAACGTTGTTACCTGGCAACACCCCTCATACACTTTAGTTCAGCATTAAGGTATTTGGCAGCCATGCTTATTTAACAGATCTTTTTGGGCGGTGTACTTAACACCTGGACTGCCCCCCCCCCCCCGTTATGTGGCTGCTACACCCAGCTCTGCACCAAGAAATCCCCCTTGCCCCAAACAGTCCCTGCATGGTGCCCATGTGCGCACTTGCTTTCACCTGTGTTATTCTGAAAATGGCAGCGTTCTTTCCACCCCGCCTTCCTAGACACTTGGGCCCCCAATTAGTTATGAGCAATTGGCCTGACTGGCTATACACTTGCGACCCTTACAGAATGACCAGAGACACCCTGTGTGCCCGATACACAGTTTGGGGAATATCCAACATTGCTGGAGAGGGGCACACATCCAGATATTTGGGGACCTTCTGCAGGAGGACAACACTCCACAACAGCCCTGGTCTTCCTATGTGCCCAGTTGTAGGGGTCATGAGTCTTGGAAGCAGGGAGTAGCCAGAATCACCTACAAAAAATAAACATTATGAGCCATATACATCATACAAACATTATCACAAAAACAAAAGGGGGGGCAGGGGATGCATCCACAAATACACTAGTATGTATATGAGGCAAAAATACAACAATAAAGGACTAATAATGTTAAGACTTACCAAGTAGCCACCTGACAGACAAATCACCAGACTCAAAGTGGCCATAGGGTTTGGAATTCCTCAGAATATATGCATCATGGGTGGAGCCATCTTAACCGAAGGTCAGGACCCGCAACACACTGGTCATTGATGGAATGTCCCATCTTATGGTTCCTGCACAAAAGACATAAAGCACACTGGGGAAGAGCAAAGCTACATTCAAGCACACCTACACTGACAAAACAGATGCTAAGCAGAAAGGGACAACCACTGGTAAGACTGGCTTCTTTGGCTGAGTATTAAAAAGACTGATTGCGAACTACATTGCATGAAATGAAGGAGGCAAAATGACAAAAAACACATACCTGTGTGTGCAATCGCACCCATGATGTTGGGCATATCAGCCAGTTCATAAAATCGAAACTTAACTGCATTCCAGGCTACCAGGCATGGTGTCAGGGAAACATATGTACTTGTCCACCAAGGTAGCCATGCCATCAAGAAATGTATTGAGGGTGCGGCTGAGAGTAGGCTGGGACATGCCCACAGAGAGGGTATACCCGCAATTGCTTCCTTGCTTATGGTGGGGGCCAACCATGGCCGCAACTCACAGTTTACTTGAGGGAAACGCAGTAATGCCATAATTAGGTGATTCATATAGGTCTTTTAAAACCTAGTGGAGATCATGTGTGATTAAGCCTAAAATCAGAAGAACTTGTGCCATGTGCACAAAAGCTGGGGTGGTGTAATACTAATTTGGCTTAAAAAAAGGTGATACAATTCAGAAAGGTCTTTTTTTGCAAAGAAAAACAAAAATGTTACTTTATTCAAGGGCTTCGACATTTTCTGCGAACAATTCAACATGTTCTACCTATGAACATAATAAAGGGTTTCTATTAAGATGTCAGCTATTCTTAGAATGAGTATTGCTTGAAATTCATGGAGCAATCTGCTCACTTCTACGACAAAATCTATTGTGCATTCTTTTTGTCTACCATCAGAAAGTCCCAAATTAAACATCCATGGCTCATTAAGCCTAGGAGGAGGAGTACAGGCCTGCTGAAATATTGTCTTCTGCCAGCATTGCTTTGTCCCAGTGTGAAGCCTTATCTGTAAACTTGCACACAATTACTTTTTAATGATTTTGCATTGGCTCATTAGGAGTGCAGCCACGACTGAGACTTGTAAGTGTAATCATGTTGATATACCCACATCCAAAATATGGGTTTTGTAGCAGAATATGATCATCTACTGACTTTGCATAAAACTGCTTTATTGTTTGTAAAAAATCTCAAGGAGAAAAAACACATTCTACTGCACCATATACATTTGTTTTTTTACCTATGTACATGTATTAATTTGTACTTTTGTTACAAATGCTTAGTTAAATTCCCAAAAATTAGCAACTATTCCAAGATATCTATTAGTGACGATTCATTTGTATCTAACTGTGAGATTTTTGTCAGGTCTGAATTAATTTGGATAAATCAGCAAGAGCAACCAAAATTATTACAAGCAGAGGAGCTGAACCATTGCTACTGTAGCTTGGCACGACCCTTGCTTTATAACAGTGCACCACGGCAGTTTCCAACTCCACTTTGCTCTTTGCACATGACAAACCTTTGGAAAGATATTAACTACATTGTGGTTGAGTAGGATGAGATCTTCTACCTCTTCCATGGCATGAAGACAAGGAAGGTGCTGGAGCGGATACAATACTGACAAATTGGTTAAAGAGGAACATTTGAAGTCATGTAGAGGTAGTTAAAACTCCACAGACCTGGCTTGCTCAGCCCCCCTGCCCCTTCGTTTAACAAAAATAGTACCTCTCCAGTCGCATCTTGCTCGGCATTCCTCTGCTCAACCATCACCCTCCGTCAGGCAGCGCCATCTTGGAATCCCGGCATGCACCACGACATTTCTCAGATCTCAGTGTCATTGCATAGGCTGCAATGACACTCAGCGCTATATCTCAGGGACACATGAAGAGAAGATGGTGACAGGTGAGGCCGGCTAAGCATGTAGACATCACTCTGGGACGGCTAAGGGGTGATCGGGGTAGAAACAGGCCAAAAATATTGCCGGATGTCTGCATTTTAGATAACACCGACATCCAAAAGGCAGTGAGGGAGAGGGGGGGGGGATGGTCTGATGTTCCTCTTTAAAACTATGTGCTGACGAACTACCCCTGGTCTATTTTTAAAGCTTCCCAGGTGAACTGGGTTATCCCATCATACCGGTACCTAAAAAGCTACTCACAATTTAGCGAAATTACTATAGACTAACACTAACATCAGTGGTCATGGTGCTGCAAGCATCCGGACCATTTTCAGGTTTCAGGCAGTGCTAATAGGTCTCCAGAAGACATTATGAATATGGTTCTTCATTATGTGCATTCGAATTTGGACTGTTTGAAAAATACAGTATCTGTAGACTTCCATTCGGCATGCCAACTGTTTTGGGTACTTTTTGTAGACTTCTGTTTGGCATTCAAAATAATCAGGCTGAATCTGTCTGTCTGACATTTCTCCCAATGTGTGTGTCTGGATTAAAATCTTTATCACAGGCAGAACCTAGCAAGCCAAGCTTGGATTTTCCTTTCTATTCCTGCCCAGCATACTCTTTTTATACAAATGACTGCTTCTTCATGACAAGCTCATAAAAGTTGAGAATGGCACTATGGCTATTGTGTAGGTATGGAAAGGAATGGAAAGGGGAGGCCTATCAGCAAGCAGTTGATGAACTTGCAAGGTGGCTTAGATTCTCCACCCCAGTCATGCCCTGTATATTAGTTTTCTATCCTAAAATGTCATGGTGCCTGAATGTATTGTAAGACCTAAAAGGGTAATTCCACTTTCAATGGCATTTTTAAAAAAATGGTCATTATTGTGTGCAACACAATGGCAATTTTCTCTCCTAAAAATATGTGAGTTTTCTCACCAGGTTCTGAATCGACCTCAATGTGTTTACAACAGCAACAGTACACCAAATTAGTGTGTGATGTACAGAGCAGAGCTTTCCTGGCTCTGGCTTGATGATCATCTGGCTGTGGCTGATCATCAGCTGTGGCTGAGACTATGTTCTAGACCCCTGAGCTCACAGGCCCCAGCTCTAATTCAGCCTCTTCAGTTGAGAGGGTCACAGCTAAAGGCTTACTGGCAGTGTTATCACCTGGAGTCATTACTTCTGCTTGATTTCTTTGGTGGGAGGGGAAGCTCACTGTTGTCAGTGATTCTGGGATTTGTAGTCAGAAGCTGGAAACAGCATGCTGATAGGTAAATCACAGATTTAGGGGCACAATTCATACACAAATATTTATTTTACATTCCAAAACACAACAATAAGACAGAACACAAAAAACTGACAACAATTGAGTTTACCTTTAAGGTCAAAGAATGGCTTTATTTCTGAATACTCAGCAGGGTTATTGTTAAGGCACGCTATGTCCATATGCACTAGAACTTCTAACTGGCTGTTTTTAGTTTTACTGTGTTGTATGTACTCCAGTGTATATGCTTCTCTATTGTATCTGCTTGCCAGAAACAATTCCTTGTATGGCTAGGATATAGTTGACTATTCTATTCTGTTCTATTCAACTAGTTTAAAAATATGTATCAGTGTGGCTGTCAGGTAGTTGTGCAGCTGTCTAGCCATCCAGGGCCAATAAGTAATTATTAGCCACACCTGACTGAGGGTTTAACTTACTCCCGCACCCTCAGATAGGAGCATCCAGAATATTGCCAAGTGTCATTGACCTTGTTTCTTCAGTGCAGCCATGTCGTAGGACTAGCTGGCCTCAGCTATGCAAGAGGAAGCAAGGCCCTTTTTGTTATTTTGCCCAAATAAAGGTGGAATAAAGGAGGCAAGGCTCCATCCTGCTTGTTTCTTGTCCGAGGATAGTTGGCCTTTAACATTCAGGGAGGCAGTGAAGCTCTAACTTCATCCTCCTTTGTATTTGCCCAGCGCTAGCTGGCCTACACAATGCCAGGAGATGAAGCGTCTACATATATCTTATATTCCGAAAAGTCACAGAAGCTTCTTCTTGACTAGGGATGAGCGAACCGGTTCGGACGAACCGGAATTCGCTCAGAATTTCAGGGAAAATTCGATTCGGCACGAACCCGAATTTTTTTTGGTTCGTGCCGATCGAATTTTCCCGGCGGCGGCCCGCTGACAGCGTAGCCGGCCTGCCCGCTGCCACCATGCCGGCATTTTTTTTTTTCAGATGAGCGATTCGTGAAAGTTCGATTCGGGCGAACCCGAATTTCTTGGGGAAATTCGGCGAATCGCCCGAATCGAACTTTCAAGAAGTTCGCTCATCTCTATTCTTGACCACCAGGCCTAACAAGCCTTTGCTGATTCTGCTTGCCTGATACTGCTGGTATCGGGTCCTGCACACACATGATATGTTCAACACTTTTAGGACTTACTTAGTTTAGTTCAGTTTATGCTTCTCTTCCTTGACTGCTATAAGGTTCATGGACAGGGACTTTAAAGCCCAAAAGCTTTGTTGTGTTTTCCCTGGTCCAAAAATCCCCTGTCCTGGCGGTAGGCACAGTTACTCAATTAAACATTAAAATGTGATCTGATATATAACTTTGCTTTCCAAAATATTGCCATAGAATTTTTGTATGCAGTATGCATGGTTCAGATCCTCCTTTACTGTTTAGTTACATTTTTAATTTTGCCTGTATACATATTAGGAAGATTTCACTTCCCTTGCTGTTTGCCAGTCAACATTTTTTAATTGATCGCACCTGCTTGGGTTAAAACTTTAACTCCCAACAAGCAAAAGTTTCTAATGACTTTAAAATATTTACTTTAATTTGTCACATTGCACAAGTGAGGGTTTTAGGTGCAAATCGTGTTCCAACATCCCCTCTCCCTTCAATCTCACCATAATTTATGTAATGCCTTGAAAGCATGAAAGGCGTCTTATTTAAATATACATTTAAAGGAAAGTTTATTGAATCAAGGTCAGTAAGATGATGACACAATATTTTATTTGTCAGATAATTGTGGAGACTAAATGGAAAATAAAACACATTTGGAGAGGTTTATTATTAATTAAACTGTAAAAAATAAAATATCTAACTCTCAAAATCCTTTGGATAAACCCCCTTACAGTATATATTGCCATCATTGCCACTGTGTCACTGTTCAAAATAAAAACATGACGCTTAAACATTTCTTTTCTCAGTTTGGATAATATGAGGAAGGATTAGAGCCATTGCAATCTTGTTCTTTGTCTACATCTGCAATAGGATCTTTTGGCCTAGAGGCAATATAACAAAGAGTATACAGAGGCAGCATTCCCGTGTGATAAAACTCATGTATTTTAGCCTTCACATTGCTGCCTCTGTGCCTCATGCTGCACAAGGTCATCCGATGTTCCATTACATTACATTGTAACATTGGCCATGAGTCCCGATGTTATATTGCAACAGTGGCAGCTCAACTCTCTGGTGATCTCAATGTGCGGATAACTCATTTAAAAAATAGCAAATCTGTATGTAAATGTGGTCAGACAGTTTGGTGGCATGGACAAAATAGATGTGTCTGCCCTTACCTTTTCCTGTGACTAGCTGTATTGTTGTGTTGTGTGACACCATTTCTTTTTGTGATATTCTGGTACAATAGGCTCGATTCAGAGAGACAAAAAAAGACTTTCGTTTTTGTGCCGATCTGCTTTTTTTTTTTAAATTTCCCGCTCTCGTATGAGTGTGCGAGCGATTCTATGCATGCATTGCAATCCTTCTGTAAAGTTTCCGTCCGTTCCTACAGCAGAGTACGAGTACGAGGATGTCACTTTCCAGCGTGACTTTTCCGTTTCATTTTCTCATGTTACAACGTAGGCTTTCGTTTTTGCCCTTTTCCCATCGTCTCCTCCCACGAATTCTTTACGTTTCCCGATAGATTCTGTTTCCCTTCTTCAATAAATAATCGTCCAGACGGAAATCCTTACGATCTTGCGCCTGCGCACTACAAACTTAACTCATTAAAGTGCTCGCCTACATATTTGTCACCCTCACTTCTACTACAATGTTTAGCTAAATCACTTAGCACTATCCTCCATCTTCCCTTTTGGACCCTTAAGGCTCACCCAAACCACTTCGCGGTTAGGTTCTTCTTCCATTTTAGCCCCCTAATACCCAAATCACTTCTCGGTCATGTGAATATTCATCTTTAAATATTTCTGGGCCCATTAGTTTTGTGTTACTGTATTTTGTAAATGAAATGACACTGAAACTTTTTTTTTTTTTTTATTCCATCATATAATATTGTTTAACATGTCATAAAGGGCTAAAAACAGCCATAGGTTAAGACATAAGTCATCAACTATATACATTGCCATACAGTGAAAATGAATTGATGGAATGTGAGCAAACTTACCCAGGAGCCATCCACCAGATAATTCTCCTGAATCAAACTGACGAAATAAGCCACAGCTCTGCAATATATAAGCTTCATGAGACGACCCTGGATGCCCTGCAAGAACACTGAGGAATCGCATAGCTGGACCAAACACTGCTTGTATGTTGTGCGAGTGGCACATCTTGCGGTTCCTGCAACCAAATATAAAATAATTACAAAAAGCAAAGGTAACCAACTAAAACAATAACTCCTACAAGAAATTAAGATTCAAGTTCAACAATCCAAATATAATTCACAAAGGACATAAGTCTAAAAAAATATAGCAATTATATGGATGTGTGGGAAAATAAAGGTTTACATGCTAAGGACTAGAGATGAGCGAGTAGTATTCGACCGAGTCGGTATTCGATCGAATACTACGCTATTCGTCATACTCGATTTCGATCGAGTACAGCGGCGATGGCGCACTTACAATTCGTTTCCCCTCCCACCTTCCCTGGCGCGTTTTTTACACCAATCACCATGCAGGGGAGGGGGGGACAGGTCCTGGGAGGACGCTGGCATCGCGAGAACGGCGTCTAGACGCATTGGCTGGAAAAACCATGTGACCTCGAATCTACAAAACTCAGCACTTCCTCTTCGTCAGCATTAGCAGCTTGAACTTAGTGAGGGATAGACGCTAAGAGCAGGGAAAGACAGGCTGTAGCTGTATGTAGGCAGGCAGGGCCCCAGAAGCTCAGAATATCGCATTTACCACCATATATACCAGCTACCAGAAGACAGGAGAGTCATTGAGAGCCCTTATTAGGGCTACTATGCTGAACAGTATATAGCCCATATGTAGGCAGGCAGGGCCCCAGAAGTTTAGAATATCGCATTTACCACCATATATACCAGCTACCAGAAGACAGGAGAGTCATTGAGAGCCCTTATTAGGGCTACTATGCTGAACAGTATATAGCCCATATGTAGGCAGGCAGGGCCCCAGAAGTTTAGAATATCGCATTTACCACCATATATACCAGCTACCAGAAGACAAGAGAGTCATTGAGAGCCCTTATTAGGGCTACTATGCTGAACAGTATATAGCTCATTCTAGCTATATCCCTTTCAGTGCCAAGCACGTAGATTCTACGTGCTCGCTTCCACTCCACTTAAGTGGCAAGCACGTAGAATCTACGTGCTTGACTTTCCCCCAATAGTAAAAAAAATATAAATCCAAAATACTCACCTGACCCCTCGTTGGATCCGGCCGGGTCTCCCCTTTAATTTGGTGCCATCCGATCCCCCGTGGGGGGTCGGATGGCTCCAGGAGAGCCCCCGGAACAGGGCCCCCCCCGCTTCGGCAGCAGCAGCTGCTAAATGTAAAAAAAAAATAAAAAATAAAATGACATTTCCTTACCTGAGGCCGCACTGTCTCCCGATGGGTGTCCTCTTCACTGGGGGGGCCTCCGATCGCCCCCCCAGCCTCTTCGGTGGCGAGGAGAGGGCAGAAATTGCCCTCCCCCCCCCACTTCCTGGAACGGGTCTGCTAGCCCCGCCCCCGGGGGCCAGGTGACATCTTATTAATGCCGGGACGTGAGACAGACAATCAGTCTGCTCGTGTGCCTGGAGGAGGGCAGATGGGGAGGAGGAGAGGGCTGAGATCGCCCCCCCCCTCCTCCCCAGGCTCTCTGCTTCAAACACACGAGCAGGCTGTCAGCGGAGATCGCCGGGGGACACAGGATCGGAGGTGAGTAAAGTAAAAAAAAAATAAATAAAGATCTTTTATTTCTTATGTGTCTGTGTCTTATTTAACATTTAACCCCTTGTGAACTGGTAAGGGGTCCATGAGACCCCTTATACCAGTTCACAAGGCTGGGGGATGGCATGTCACCCGCTTGCCGCAGCGGGTGACTTGCCATTAACCCCCGGCACCCCCAATTACCTGCCTCCCCAAAGCCCAGGGGGGGGGGCAGAAGAGCCCGGGCCCACACAGGCTATGTAGGCTCGTAGGCTGCAGGGTGGGGGGGCCACAAAAGCTGGCCCCCCCCACTCTGTGCCTACAAGCCCCCATAGCTGGTCCCGGGCTGGTAATGATGGGTAAGGGGGACCCCATTTTATTTTTTTTTGGGATTTTTAAGGGTTTTTAACCCTTAAAATTCCCAAAAAATGGGGTCCGCCCCCCTGGGAGGGGGGACCCTATGTCATTTTTTTTTTTAATAAACCCTTTGTGTTCTGTCATCCAGCAGCTATAAAAGGCTTCCAGCAGGTGAGCAGAAGCCAGTGATCGCCGAGGGACACAGTGCTCCAGGATGGATGGGAGGTAAGTATAAAAAATAAAAAAAATTAATAAAATATTTTTTTCTCTTTTGTGTGTCTGTGTTTTTTTTACATTTAACCCCTTGTGAACTGGTAAGGGGTCCATGACCCCTATACCAGTTCACAAGGCTGGGGGAGGTGGCAAGTCACCTGTGACTAGCGGGTGACTTGCCATTAACCCCTGGCACCCCCATTACCTGCCTCCCCAAAGCCCAGGGGGGGGGCAGAAGAGCCCGGGCCCACGGGCTATGCGGGCTTGTAGCCTGCAGGGCCAGGGGCCACAAAAGCTGGCCCCTGTGCCCTGTTTCTACAAGCCCTGCATAGCTGGTCCCGGGATGGTTACTTTGGGTAAGGGGGACCCCATGTAAATTTTTTGGGGGATTTTTAAGGGTTTTTAACCCTTAAAAATCCCCCCAAAAAATGGGGTCCCCCCCCCCGGGAAGGGGGACCCTATGTCATTTTTTTTCTCGATTTAACCCTTTGTAGTGTGGATGGTAGTTGTATTTTATTTGTAAATGTTATAAAGTACTTGTTTCAGTTAGGGGGGTCTCCTGGGCAGGAACGGGGGGCTACCGATAAATATGTGGTACCGTTCTAATCGGTAGAAATGGGGCTTTCACATGCAATATGGTTTTCCTTAATAAAATAAATTTTTTATTTAAAATAAAGGAGTAAATTTTCTAAAAAAAAATTTATTTATTTATTTATTTATTTATTTTTTACTTAATAATATTGTAAAAAACAAAATAAAATTTACAAACAAGACATTTCTTGTTAAAGCCTAAACTCTGCTGCAGGAAATATATATATAATTTCCCTGAAAATTCCAGCAAAAATGGCGCAAAACATGGCGCAAAATGGGGAAAAATGACCTGTCAACAGAGGGTGACAAAATCTCAAGTAGGCTGGCAATTAAAATGGTTAAAGGTAGCTATGCATGTTGGGTATTGTTCTGTTCGGGGGACCTTGCGCTTTCAGATTTAGCTTGTTTTTTTCTGGTACCTACTTTCAGGTAATATATGGTTTATGGGGGATATTCCAAATGTAAAGGGTTGTTTTGGTTGAAAAATCGCAAGGTGCGCACTTTGTCTGCAGAGCTGAAATTTTCAAGTAAAATCACTGTTACGCACATGCTTTACTTTGGGGTGTTTGGCAACTCTTCCCTTGACAGAACCTATGCATGTTGGGTATCGTTCTGTTCGGGGGATGTTGCTTTTTCAGATTAAACTCGTTTTTTCTTGTTTGCACAAAGGTTTTTAGGAAAATGTGGCTTTGATTCTGCTTTTTTATCCTTTTTTTAGGGAAACTCTTTGCAACCAAAGAATACATTGAGGGATTACTTCCAGAAAACTATGGGCACATCAACAAGCCTGGTATGTCTAGAAAGCTTGAGGTGTGTACTTCCAGAGAATATATAGTTTGTTGGGGGTATTTCAAATGTAAAGGGTTGTTTTTCTGGAAAAACTGCAAGGTGCGCATATTGCATTGCATAGTTGTATTTTATCTGAAAATTCCCTAAAGCGCTATTTCAGTTTGGGGGAGTCTCCTGGGCAGAAAAGGGTGTCTACCGATACATATGTGGTATCGCTGTAACTGGGAGAAATTGGGATTTCACATGCAATAAGATTTTATTGAAAAACGTACATTTTTTTATTACAAAAAAAAACTACAAATTGTAAAAATGTATTTTTTTTTATTTTTTTTTCACATATTTCACCCAAAAATATTGAGAATACACCTAAAAAATTACAAACAAGACATTTCATGTTAAAGCCCAGACTCTGCTGAAAAAAACAATATATCATTTTCCTGGGAAATCCCTGGAAATCCCTTCAAAAATCACATTGAAACATGGGGAGAGCAAAATAGTGCAAAATGGTTTGGCACCAAGGGTGACAAAAACTCCAGGTAGGCTGGCAGCGAAAGGGATATACACACTGCACACAACGGCTGCTTTAGTGAGGGGTAGCTGCTGCTGCAGTAGGGACAGAGAGGCTTCAGTGGTGTATTAGCACCTATATACAAAACTATATACACTCTGCACAAAACGGCTGCTTTAGTGAGGGGTAGCTGCTGCTGCTGGAATAGGGACAGAAAGACTTCAGTGGTGTATTAGCACCTATATACAAAACTATATTTGGCACTACTGTTTTGTGTCCTCTGTGCCAACAAAACCCTGTTATATACCCGGTGCGTATAGGCACCATTTCACCTTCTGGCAGTATACGGCTGTATAGCCAGGTGTTCTCCTAAAAAATATATATATATTTGGCACTACTGTTTTGCGTCCTCTGTGCCAACAAAACACTGTTATATACCCGGTGCGTATAGGCACCATTTCACCTTCTGGCAGTATACGGCTGTATAGCCAGGTGTTCTCCTAAAAAAAACCTTCTATATTTGGCACTACTGTTTTGTGTCCTCTGTGCCAACAAAACCCTGTTATATACCCGGTGCGTATAGGCACCATTTCACCTTCTGGCAGTATACGGCTGTATAGCCAGGTGTTCTCCTAAAAAATATATATATATTTGGAAAGCAGCCAAGAGTGAAGTGCCATCTGTATGAAGTGCCATTTCCTCCTCCTCCTCCTCCTCCTCCTTAACCGCCGTAGAATTGCTATATTAATAAAAAAAATTATGGCTCACCTCTTGGGCTTAATACAATCAATTTTTAAGAGGTCTCAGCTCTTGGGACTCCACACAATTTCTAAGAGGTCTCAGCTCTTGGGCCTTAATACAATTTTTAAGAGGTCTCAGCTCTTGGGCCTTAATACAATTTTTAAGAGGTCTCAGCTCTTGGGACTCCACACAATGTTTGAGAGGTCTCAGCTCTTGGGCCTCCACACAATTGTTAACAGGTCTCAGCTCTTGGGCCTCCACACAATTTTTAAGAGGTCTCAGCTCTTGGGCCTCCACATAATTTTTAAGAGGTCTCAGCTCTTGGGCCTCCACACAATTTCTAAGATGTCTCAGCTCTTGGGACTCCACACAATTTTTAAGAGGTCTCAGCTCTTGGGCCTTAATACAATTTTTAAGAGGTCTCAGCTCTAAGCTTCCCTTACTGCTGGGGTGACACACTGTAACAAACCTCCTTCTGTAAGCTTCCCTTACTGCTGGGGTGACACACTGTAACAAACCTCCTCCTGTAAGCTTCCCTTACTGCTGGGGTGACACAATGTAACAAACCTCCTCCTGTAAGCTTCCCTTACTGCTGGGGTGACACAATGTAACAAACCTCCTCCTGTAAGCTTCCCTTACTGCTGGGGTAACACACTGTAACAAACCTCCTCCTGTAAGCTTCCCTGACTGCTGGGGTGACACACTGTAACAAACCTCCTCCTGTAAGCTTCCCTTACTGCTGGGGTGACACACTGTAACAAACCTCCTCCTTTAAGCTTCCCTTACTGCTGGGGTGACACAATGACACAAGAAGACATGTCTGACCACATCACACACACACACACACACACACACACAATGACAATTAGGGGTGGGGTCTCTTTGTTTTCCCCCTTGCCTATGCCATCTGTGGTTGTCATAGGCAACGTGATTTTAAGGGGTGCAGAATTTTGTTCTTTTTTGTACAGTTTGGCTTGGGGTCCATGGCAATGTAGAGGAAAGAAGGTTTCCTTGTCTTGTCTCACTTTACGTAGAAGTTATATTGTGTTTGGAGTGTATTGTTGAGAGGCTGTGATAGTGGCGTAATAGTGCGACTTGGGCACGTTATATGCACCCAGACATGCTTCCCCTGCTGTCCCAGTTTCATTCCAGCAGTGTTGGCATCATTTTCTGATGTTTCAGGGTGGACTTGGTGACCTCCAAGTGGTCGAATTGAGATTTCCAAGTGGCGAGCATTTTTTTCCCATAGACTATAATGGGATTCGATAATCGGTCGAGTAGTCGAGTAACGCGGTCTATTCGAATCGAAATTCGAAATTTCGAATATTTCACTACTCGCTCATCTCTACTAAGGACTAATTAAGGTCAGCATTAAAATGCTTCTATAAGAAGGCATACATGAAATGTATTGATTCAGGTATGCATTGCCATACAATTTATGGCGTCAGCCATGCTGATACATGCAATGCCTTGGTGCTAAAGGCGCGCAGACTCCCCCACATAGCCGCAAAACATGTACAACAATAGCAATCCGAGGCCTCAAAGGTCCCGTAAGTGGATCGCAAATGAAACAGTTTAATAG
Source organism: Gastrophryne carolinensis (assembly GCA_027917425.1). NCBI lineage: Eukaryota > Metazoa > Chordata > Amphibia > Anura > Microhylidae > Gastrophryne > Gastrophryne carolinensis. The sequence goes on from CM051236.1 coordinate 459,642,080, forward strand.
GGTGGTGGTCCCTTGGCAATCAGCTCTCTGAATCAGACGCAAGCCCATCCCGAAAAATATCAGATTTTGTTTGGAAAATGATCCGAACTAACGCAAATGATCCGATTTGCTTTCGTTCATCGAAAGCGCATATACGCATTTTCCCGAACGTTCGTACGAATGAAAAATGGACAAAAACCCCCCCCAAAAAAGACAAACACCCACAAAAACGTTTACAGACAGCTACAGAAGTGCAGACGAATGTGCCTCTGAATCTAGCCTAATATGTAGTCTATTCTTTTTAAAGTCTTTGAAAGTTGGGAGAGATTTTTGCTTCATTTTACTTCATGGTAGAGCCCAAACACCCTCTGCTGCAAGCCCACACTGACACTGCTGACTTACAGAGGCAGCAGCACTGAGAATGGTAGAGCTTGTACATACATCGTAAAATGACAGCCAGCTTCATGCTCTGTTATTCTGTTATGCAGCCAGGTGTGTGGCTGATTTTCAAACTGTAACAATAGATGTAACCTATTATGTTACATTGTATATCAGCCAGGCACCCTGCTGTTGCAATGTAATCAGATTTACAACAGACTCACAGCAGACTCACAGCTTACTTACAGCTGGCTTTGGTGTGTGTGAAATATGACCATCATGCTGCTGTAATGGAGAGATCACTCTTAATAATGCTGCATTTGGGATGGAGATAGGGTGTACCTAAACTGTACAGAATTTGTAGATAGGGATCACAACAAAATGTTTAGGGATGCTGGTGTAGTGAGGAATCCGCTTCTTGACTTAACATGAATAGAAATTTGGTGGCAGAAATATGCAGAACACAATAACCATTGGACCTAAAATGGTGAACATTAAAGTTTATTTTCAATGTAATTGATTACATGGCTGTATATAGAGAGACACGTTTAAAGTTTCAGCTAACTACTTCATCATGGCTACAGCTCATTGTAGTCTCATATGGAGACATGCATTGGTACAAGTCAGGAATTTTAGATTATTGATTGGAGGTACATTTACTAAAGCTTTTAAGATCTTACTTTCCTTAAATGCTACCATGTTTATATTTGTATGTAATGAGATACCATAATATGTGCTGGGTATCGTTATCAGGCTTATGAATTCCTTATCACTGTGTTTTAAAATAACTGTAAAAGCTAAAGGTATCAAACATTTCCATTTCTGATATGTAAGGTTACACTGCATTAGCCTATGCATTATCTTCTGTAATCTACATATTCTTAGACCAGAATGCCAGGAAACAAACATCTAAAATAAGGTTGCAGTTACAGTAAGTAAATTAAAGCATCCTGTACTTGCCTTCATACCTTTGTCATATTTAGGACAGTGGTGACCTCAATGGCAAGCCCCCCCCCCCCCCCCCCCAAGCAGTGCATTTACCTCTCTGGGATCCAGCAGTGATTAAATTTGGAGCCAGAAAATTGACAACACATATAGTAATGAGCCCACCCTTAGAAGTCAATAGGGACCCGAACTTGGGGACCAATAAATGGCTTTAAAAGGGGGTAGTACGGGAAGTCCTCCTATTGGCTTTCTCAAAATTGCCACTGTGACAGCACGCTGTTCGAAAGCATGCGCTCCCATGCCCCACCATTCTGAATGCCAGGGCGCGATAGCACGTGTGGCCGCAGAGAAGCTGGGAATGCAGCACTGGTGGAGATTGCATTGCAGGAGCCGCCGGGATCAGATTAGATCACTTGCGCCCTCACACATGGGGAACCAGGTAGGCTTGCGGCCGGGCCAGGAATCTTTTAAATTCCAGTGCCTGGAGCGGGTTTCCATCCGCTTTAATGAATGTAAGGATGTTCACATTGGCTGTGGATAGGCTGATCCTCCTGTCAGTGATGACACTTCCTGCAGTGCTGAACGTACATTCTGGTAGGAAACTTTCCACAGGGCAGGCTAGCACCTCCAAGGCATAAAGGGCAAGTTCTGGCCACATGCTCAATTTAGGACCCAGCTGGCTGAATGGGAGCATTTCCAAATGGCCAGCAATTTTGAAATGCTCCCATTCAGGGCCAGGGTTCATGGGTGAGATGGACCCAACGTAATGCTTCCCTGGGATAATGTGGACAGATTTGGTGATGGTGGTGGTGCTGGTGCTGCTGCTGGTGGTGGTCTCACATCCTCCCTGTGGGGGGAGACAGATAGCCTTGTAATTGTAGAGGTGGTGGTAGAGTCAGCCTGAGTCGAAGCAGCAAAAGGAAGCCTCAGGTGTTGCTGCCCCTGTAGCTCGTGTTTGAATTGCAGGTGCCTGGTCATGAGAGTTTGTACCTTTCTCCATATTCTGCTGGCTGCTTGGGGCTGTGTTTGGTCTGGGACCTCGTTATCACCCGGGGATCATTTTCCACCCACTCCTCCATGCTACCTCCCTCTCAGCCTCAACATTGCAGAAAGCTGTAGCAGTCAGCACTAGAGTTTCATCATCATATACACAAATTTGAATACTGTGCTAAAAAGTATATAAAAAAAAATATAGTATGTATTAAAAAGTAATTAATCTTCATATGCTCCATGTGCTAGAACTAATATTGCACAAATAATTCCAAAACATTTAATGCACAGAGCAGATCAATAAGAAGGGGAGCCACCCAGTATAGCTTTAGCACAGCTGTTCCACCACTGAGTCTAAAATTCCTCACTTCAAGCGATGATAGTGTAATGCTATTTAAAATGCTTTAATATTAAAAGAGTAATTGCACTAACAGAGCCAAAATTAGAGGATGCCCAGCATGTCCACTACAACCCAAAACAAACGGCCGATAGAAGGGGAGAGCAGGAAGATCTTATCGCCAACGCTATCACAGTACACCAGTCCAGAAAATTCGCCGCCCGAGGCCACTGTCTCCGACTTTCACTAAGACTGGCCGCATGGTGACGTTGAAAGCTATTTATAGGGTGTCCAAGTAAAGGTCTTTCATGAATATTAAGCATGGGAGGGCCCACAAAATTACCAAATTTATCTCACGTAAGTCTAAATTTGTAGTATACTTTATCTGGTGCCCTTGCGAACTGAGAATTCATATACTCGAGCATGTGTACAACATTAGACATGGCTATGAGGCCCCACAGCCTCTCTGCCCACTTTTAATTATTGCATAACTCCAACCCGGCAAATATGTCTTTTATCAGATTATACCGGATGGGTAAACATTGGTGAGAGACAAATATAACCACAGAAGTGTCCAAGGGGGAATCCAAATGGATCTTTGACTTAGACACCCTTGCTCACTTTGACCTTAATATTGAGTTTGATCTTAATTGTTTTATAGATACTCCTTAGAATTACATTCATTTTTTTAAGTCTTTTTTATACTCACAGGGAAGTTTTTACCTGCAATTTAAACAGAATTATTGTTTTTTGTTTTTCAATGTGGAAATTATTCTCATTGTTCTCAAAAAAAAACTTCCTCTTTCATTTACAAACAGAACAAGGTATTTTTGCTCTGTCTATGGTGCTGAACTCACACCCTGCACCGTACTGGTTTGTTAATAACTTTACCTACATGTTACTGTCATTTAGATGCAGTGGGGCTAGCGCTATTGCACCTGTGTCTTTTCTCCTGGCAGTTGGGGCAGAGTTGACCTGTTCTGTCTTCTTCACTTCCTGTGATGTTGTCAATGGGGCGGAGTGACTCACCCCCTCCTGCCATGGATGATGGGTGGAGTGGCTCACCCTCTCCTGTCCCAGATGCTAAAAACACCCTGAATTGTTGCTGCAGCGGCAGCCTTAGTGAAAATCAGAGATGAAAAAACGACCTTGTGTGGCAACCTTTCTGGACTGGCGCACTGGCGCTGGCAACAAGATCTTCCTGCATTCCTCTCCTAATGGCCATTTGGTTTGGGTTGTAGTGAACATGCTGGCATCCTCTGTGTTATTGAAGAGCTTTTATTCTCCTGGCTTTGTGAGTTCAGGTTTGTACGGTTTGTGAGTTTAGGTCCCAGAACCCCGAGAACAGATTTCAAATTGAAATCCGTACACACTTTCAGCACTGGGCCTGAACCAGGAAGAAGGCAGATTGGCAGCATAGCAGCCAATCAGCCTTCCTCCTTCCCTCCCCACCATTGACCCAATGGTATACATGACCCAAACGTATAAAAGGCAGGATCCGTGTCACACTGCTCACCGTGGCTGCTCGCTCTGCATTAGGCAGGGAGAGGTGCTGCTGCTGAGGAACATTTGGGGCTTTATTTTTTTTCTCAAAGGTTTTTATTTTCCAATAAGCATAATAAAATATACAAGCAATGGCATCATACAAAATGTTTACATAAGAGAAGCGAATCAGAGTAATAGAGATATATAAGTAGAAACATTAATAGGACCAAGCTTGTGACAGACAAATATATACAACTCAAAAAATTATCAATTGTCAACTATATATGTCCTATATACCCATCCCCCCCACCCCCTCCCCCCGTCTTCCTCGCTTCATATCGAATTGTTTACTACCCCTTCAGTAGAGGGAGACCTCCATGTTCAATATGCAGTATCATAAGTAACAAATAACTAAAGCGAGTCAATACCTGCAGTATTTCAGCATCATTGAAGAATATAACATACTATCACAAAACAGCGACACCCCCCTTACCCCCCCCCTCCCTCCCCCCAAGTCCCACCCCCCAGTAGCAGGGACTCATACACAAAACAACAAGACACAAACAATAAGCAAACAAAAAAAAAAAAAAAAATAAGGAGTTTTCCCTAAAGGCAACAAGAGTGCAGATAAGCCTACACTATCAATAGTTTTCTATCGAAGGTTCTAGGTAAATACTTTTCCACCCATGGCAACCAAGTTCGTTCAAATTTTTCCAAGCGTCCCTCTTTTAAAGCGGATAATTTTTCCATCGCCATAATATCATTAACTCTACTCTTAAATTCCAGGATGCTGAGAGTCTTAGTTCTCCAAGCTTTAGCTATTACTAATTTGGCTGCAGTTAGCAAATGAAGTGAAAGCTTTTGAAAATCCTTCCCAGATCCCTCTATAGGCTTATTTAACAGCGCAACCCACGGATCTGTACTAACATAGGTTCCCATAATATTGGATAATATTCGAAATATCTTATTCCAAAATTTACTCACTAATGGGCAATCCCACCATATATGCTTAAAGGAACCCAGATCTTGGCACCCCCTAAAACAATTTTTATGAAGGCCTGAATCATCTGTTGAGTATCGAGCAGGAACCCAGTACCAACGCATCATCACCTTAACATTGGCTTCCACAGCAAGCACCGTTGTATTCCCACGCAATGTGGTACTCCACATCCTCTGCCATTCATCATTCTCCAGATAGCTACCTAGATCCTCTTGCCACTTTGTTATATATCCCGGAGTATTATTTAAAGCTGAACTGGTTAGAGATATACTGTATACACCTCTGAGAGAATAGCTCTGCCTCTTGGATCAGTAGCACAACGCCTCTCAAACCCCGTTAGCTCCTCTATATTTTGTTTACCATGCAACAGGCTCAGAAGGAAATTTCTTAATTGTAAATAGGCAAACACATGTTCAGCCCCCAAATCAAATTTTTCCCTAAATTGTGGAAACGTAAGCACATTAGAATCCTGTACACAGTCCTTCACACAATTAACACCCCTAGTTTTCCAATTATAGAAATTTTGCGGGGAGAGTACTGCCGGCTGAAACATAGGATTATTCCAAAATGACAGCAGTGGGACATGGGGGGACAATAAACCTCCAGAATATTTAACCCCATCCCATATTGCCATAGAATGCAACATTATAGGGTTACTATGAGCTTTCCTAACAGAGGGTATCACCCATAAGTAATTATTTACATCAATTGGCGCCATAATCTCTCTCTCAATAGACACCCAAATAGGAGGGTCCACAGTCTCGTGGTATGCAGTTAATTGAGCTATCTGAGCTGCTTGATAATAACGAAATAAATTTGGTACCCCTAGTCCTCCTAAACTTCTCGGCCTACATAAGACATTCCTAGCCACTCTAGATCTCCTCCCTTCCCAAATAAAATCCAAAACCTTCCGTTCAAAGTTCCTTAAATGTTGCAATTGAATTTTTATTGGTAACACCCTAACATAATATAGAAATTTCGGAAGAAGGGTCATTGTGATAGCATTTATTCTACCCAGCCACGACAATCCAAGATCCCTCCATCTCTTTAGTAATTCTATCAGAGTTTTATACAGTGGGGGAAAATTAGCAGAGTACAAACCTGTAACACTATTCGTCAAATAGATACCTAAATATTTGAGCCGAACTTCCTCCACCTTAAAATCAAAATTGGAGATCATTCCTTCCCAGGTATCATCGGGAACTGTGATGTTCAAGGCTTTAGACTTTGCCATATTGACTTCCAACCCTGAGGTTTGTGCAAAATTCCCTAGTATTTCCATTAAATTCGGTATAGATATCAAAGGGTTGGTAAGGAACACAATGACATCGTCAGCGAACAAACAAAGCTTATGTTCAATGCCTCCAATAGTAACCCCCGAGACGTCCTTAGATTCTCTAATAGCATGTGCTAACGGCTCCATCGCCAGGGCGAAAAGCAGGGGAGATAAAGGACACCCCTGACGGGTTCCCCTCTGAAGAGTAAAGGTTCGAGATTTGAACCCACAATATTTTATAAATGCTCGTGGCTCATTATATAAAGCTTTTACACATGAAATAAAACCTTCACCAAAGCCCCACCACTGTAAAAGCTGAAATAAATAAGTCCACGAGACCGAATCAAAGGCTTTGCGCACATCAAGTGACAAAAGCATTGTCGGCTTCTTTAAATGTTCTGCAGCATGTAACACATGAACAATTCTCCTTACATTATCCCCTGCTTGCCGCCCTGGGATGAAGCCCACTTGATCTCCCTGGACCAATCGTGGCAAAAATTGAGATAAACGTTGAGCTAGGACCTTCGCATACACCTTAATATCTATATTTAAAAGAGATATCGGTCTATAATTTGACCAGGTCGTTGGGTCAGAATCAGACTTTGGTATCATACTAATTGCAGCAGTTACAGTGTCCCTTGAGAAAGCTCCCCCTTGTCTAATCGCGTTAAAAGCTCTAACCATCCGCGGTGCCAAGACATCCACAAATGTTTTAAAGTAACCTGCTGAGAAGCCATCAGGACCCGGGGCCTTATTAATTTTTAACCCTTTAACAGCAGCCATTACTTCCTCTAGGGTAAACGTACCATCCAAATACTCCTTCATTTCTATCGGGAGGTGTGGTAACTCCAACCCCTGCATAAATTCCGAAAGAGGGATCTCAGAAGTCGTGTCAGATGCAGAATAGAGTCTTTCCATCTGATTTACAAAAAGATCAACAATCTTTACAGGGTTAGAAGTAAGAGAACCTCTACTGTCCTTTAACTTGATTGGTTTGAATAAACAATCTGGTGTTTTAAGCTTACGAGCTAATAATGTGTCAGGTTTATTAGCCTTAATGTAAAACCTATGTTTTACCCAAGCCAAGCTACGTCCCGCCCGTTCTGCCAAGGCCAAGTTCAATTCTTCAGATATTCTTCTTAAGGTAGATCTATATGTAGCTGACATGATCTGAGGTACCTGCGCAACTAAATCCGCATACTTCTTTTCTAGAGAGTCAATATAGGCATTCCGTGCTTTGCGTTTCCCCGCCGCCGCCTGTAAGAGGAGCCCCCTAATAACTGGTTTATGAGCCTCCCATTGCAAAACATCGGAGATTTCAGTTTGATCATTATCCTTAAAATAATTAAGAAGGCTTTCTCTAATATCATCTACAACTTTTTTATCTGACAACAACGTCTCATTCAAAGACCACGAGACACCCACCTGCTTTAATAGAAGAGACTTGAATTTTATCAAAACTGCATCATGATCTGTCCATGGAATTGGAAGTATTTGCGAGCCCTGAAGGCTTGACAGAACTTGAAACTTAACAAACACATGATCTATCCGCGTGTACAGATCATGCGGAGAGGAGTAATGTGTGAAGGACTGTGTACCAGGATGGCCCTCCCTCCAACAATCCACCATACCACAAGATTCCAGTAGCAACCTAAAAGCTCTCGCAGTGGCAAGCACCTGTGTGGAGGGGACCAATGACTTATTAGAATGCCTATCTATATGAGGTTGAAGTATCATGTTAGAGTCCCCACAAACCACTAATAAGCCTTTCACATGTTTAAAAAGTTCAGAAAAAAAACCTTTCATGAAAGCCACTTGATTGGTGTTAGGCGCATAATAAGATGCAAACGTAACTTCCACGTCTTGCATTGTGCCACACAAAATCAAGTACCTCCCATCAGGATCAGAGATCTCCAAATTGCATACAAATTGTACAGATTTCTTAAAAGCAATAAGAATCCCACGTTGCTTCGTCTGCGCACAGGACAGAAAAAATTGAGGGTATGAAGCATCAAGGTATCTAGGCTTGGAACCCATTGAAAAATGCATTTCCTGGAAGCAGATCACATCCGGTTTCAGGGAACGCATCTTCCTGAAGGCTATAGATCTTTTCTGCTGCGAATTGAGTCCCTGCACATTTAGGGATAAAACTGTACAAGACATTGCCACAGATCCAGAATCTATAATAAATACTATTAGAAAAGTCCAATACACCTAGGAAGCAACAGAGATACAAGGGAAAGGAAACAAAATATTGATAGATTAATAAAAATAGACACGAACAAAATATATATAAAAAAAAAAAAAAAAATCCCTGCCACTGGGGGGTCGGACAAAAAATGTACAAATCTACCACCCCACCGGGAAAAACAATCCCCAGTAGATGTAGTTATGGAGTGCAACAAGACAAAGCCGCCCCACGGATAAGGAGGCAACATCCGTACTATAACAGACCTTATTATTTCTTAAAGCCAACAGTCCCTTCAGACTGGATAATACTCTAGATATCCAGAAACACTGCAGATTTAGTAGCATGTATTACAACATTTTTCCCAATCAGATTTCTCAGAGTCTCAGATCAACTTATATCCCAGTTAACACCGAAACCAATAATGTTTCTCATGTGCAATCAGGACTTAGAGAAATCAAAATATAATGGAAGTGAGCATATTAATAGCAGAACATTGTCTTCCAAACTTCAATTAGTTAAACCTCTTGCCTATGCCTAAGCGGCTCAAAATTAAAATAGTGGCAATAACGTACTTTTTTAAGGATCCTATTGGCAGAAAACATTCCGCCCACAGGATAAAGCAGCAAACCCAATAGTAAATGAACAATCATAATTTTGTGCACCATCCCGGGAAACCCCTGCAAGATCACAGAATGTAGCTATATCCCTCATTACTTATGCAAAAAATTAACCACAGATATCTTTCCTGGTTATAGCAACCAAAAAATATATCATATGCTATAAGGATAGCTATTTAACCAAACGGACCAGAAAGTAATAATTATAAAGTACCGAAAGCATGGCACAATAATATCAGAACATGATACTCCAAACCACATTTAGTTAGATCTCTTACCTATGCCTTAACGGCTAAAAATACAAATAGAAGCAATAACACATGTTGTCTTAGGATCCTATTGGCCAAGGATATACTCCACCAGCAGGATAAAATAACAGACCCAGTAACAAGAAAACAGCATAACTCTACATACTCTTCCTAGCAACATTTGAGAGACCACCGGGTATAGCTACATCCCTTAGTGTTATACAGGGGTTGACCACAACTAGTATCCCTAGTTGTGGCAGCCAAGAGATATAGCCTGTGTTATAAAAATAGCTGTTTAACCAAATAACTTAGATGCCACAACCAAGGAACACCAGAAATATAGCACCAATATCAGAACATTATATTCTATACCACATTTAGTTAGACCCCTTACCTATGCCTTAGTAACTAAAAATAAAAATAGAGGTAGTAACATAATTGTTGAAGAATCCTACCGGCAGAGATAAACTCTACCCATAGGATAGGTCAACAAACTCAGTGGTAAATACACAGCACCGTTCTATACACCATCTCTAACAACATTTAGTAGATCATAAGATATAACTATATCCCTTATTGCTGAGTAGAAATCAAGCACAAATATTTTTCTCGGTTATGACAACCAACAATTATATCTTATACTATAAGAATAGCTATATAGCTCAAATGCAAAATTAAAGAGCATCAAAGCATTTTAATCATTAACAGATTCCAATATAAGAGAGGGGATTTCAGACGCCGCCTGTCTTCTTTGCCGCTTTCCTGCCCTCTGCACCTTGGGCGAGTCATCCAAGGAGAGGGCCCTTCTTGCCGATACATTCGCCAGTTGACCAGATAATAGTCCCAAATCAGAACAAATGTTATGAAGATCCTCAGGTGTCGTCGCAGACCAATCCTTATTATTAAAGGAAAATTGCACTCTAAAAGGGAAACCCCACTTATATTTCACACCATGATCTTGGAGACCTCTAAGATAGGGCTTCATTTCCTTCCTTTTAAGAATAGTAGTGGGAGACAAATCAGAGAAAATCTGGAAGCTATTTCCTTGAAATGACAACTGCGCAGCAGCACGTGCCGCCTGTAGAAGTCTCTCCTTGGTTTTAAAATAGTGAAAGCGCACTACAATATCCCTCGGGGGATCCTCCGGCCTTCTCCTGCGCGTCAGGGCTCTATGAGCCCTATCCATCTCCAATCTTTCACCAGGTTCCCCAGGCAGAAGCTCCTGGCAAATAGATAATACTGTAGACTGCGCGTCTTCAAAATGCTCTGGGATGCCCCGAAAACGCAGATTTTGTCGACGATCCCTGTTCTCAGCATCCTCTAACTTGGTCATCAACATAATATTATCAGCTTTTAGTTTCGCAAGATCATCCTCATGGGCCTCTATGACAGTGGACACATCACCCAGCCTCTCATCTAGTGTAGATAGACAGTGTGAGATTTTATGCAGCTCTTTAGTAAAGTGCTCATTGATCCTCTTAGTGTTTAAGTCCAGCGCTTTAAGAAACATAGATTCAAGCTGTTCCATCATCCCTGGGGTGAAAGCAGTAATAGAACATTCTGCCCCCAATGCGACAGGACAGTTACAGCAGGCTGTAGTTCCGCTCCCTCCTCCGTCACGGATGAAGCCAGAGCCGCCGCCATCTTGCGGCCTCAGCCCTCTCCTCCTCCTCCGCGCTGTCGCAGGAATCAGCAACCTGGCACCGCCAACGAACCACCTCCAGACTCAGTAGCCCGAGCGCGCCGTCAGCCCAGCTCCCAGGTAAACACACTGCCCCCGAAATCTTCCGTTTGCCTCTAACTCCGCAGGGCGGACACGGGACAAGCTCAGCAAGCGTCCGACCTCATCACGCGCGCATGCGCACTCCGGGCTTGCTTTTTTTTTCTATGCCCTTGTAAGAACATTTATATAGGGAAAGCCTCTTGAGTTGCACTGGAAACAAATGTCCTGAAAAGCATGCTATTGTGCTTTTCAAGGCATTTAGTCAGGGAAAACAGCTGGAATGAAGTCTACATAGACTGGGTGTCAGCACTCTGTAATAGCACCTGGGTGTAAGTACTCTGTAATAGCACCTGAGTGTCAGTACTCTGTAATAACATTTGAGCGTCAGTACTGTGTTATAGCACCTGAGTGTCAGTGCTCTGTAATAGCAACTGAGTGTCAGTACTCTGTAATACCACTTTAGTGTCAGTACTCTAATAGCACTTGAGTGTCAGTTCTCTGTAATAGCACTTAAGTGTCAGTACTCTGCAATAGCATTTGAGTGTCAGTACTCTGCAATAGTATTTGAGTGTCAGTACTCTAATAGAAACTAAGTGTCAGAACTCTAATAGCACCTGTGTGTCAGTACTCTGTTACAGCACTTAAGTGTCAATATTCTGTAATAGCATATGAGTGTCAGTACTCTGTAATAGCATCTGAGTGTCAGTACTCTGTAATAGCACTTGTGTGTCAGTACTGTGTAATAGCACCTGTGTGTCGGTACTCTGTAATAGCACTTGAGCATCAGTACTCTGTAAGAGCACTTGAGTGTCAGTACTCTAATAGCACCTGAGTGTCAATACTCCTTGGGTGTCAGCTCTCTGTAATAGCACCTCAGTGTAAGTACCCCAATAGCACTTGAGTGGCAGTATTCTGTAATAGCACTTGGGTGGCAGTAATCTAATAGCACTTGGGTGCCAGTACAGTGTAATAACACTTGGGTGTCAGTACTTTGTAATAGCATAAACTTAAGCATAAAGACTCATCAATCAGAATGGAAGTATTTGTAACTTCCCACTGAGTGTTATCACACGCCAACTGTGCTCAACTAATTCATCTGTGAGACTTGTGTTTCAGTGCTCTTTCATACTATTTGTTGGTGGTCAAGGGCACTTAAAGCCTTCACCCTGAGTAAGAGCATATCTTATATGTTTCTCACACCCTGAATGCTCACATTAAAATTCATCCTACCTGCATCTACTGCATGTTATAAGCCTTTAAACATCCAAGATGGTGGCTCATGGAGCATCAGGCAGCCTGCAAACAGGAAGTGCCTTCTGACTTTGTAGCTCTGCATTCTGGGATTGCTGTCCTTTGCCTGACCCCAGCTCTGCTCTGTGTGTGCAAAACACAGCTATAACCTCTCTCCCTGTGCTTTATCCCACTCTCCTCTCCTCAGAATGTGTGGTGCTTCTGAGTCAAGATGGCGGCACCCTTATCCTAGAGTCCTGAACAGAGTTTCAGCCTGGTGGGGGAAAGAATGATTGTTTTTGTTTTTCAATGTGGAAATTATTCTCATAAGTGGCTAAAAACTTAGAATATGTTAATTTTAGATGCTGGGAAATAGTTTTTTAAGGGTTTGGGCTTTTCATTAAATCATGCTAAAGGTCCAGTTTAAGACCTTCTTGAAAAAGGAAAAATGTTTTATGTATTGTCCACTGGTTCATCGCACTGGCACTACAGTGCCTGGAAAAAGAAAAAAATTCTTAATAATCTCAGCACCACATTTATGATCAGGCACCATGCAATCCAAACACAAGCTGCAGTGGCAGAAACACCTAAAAACTTGCCTCTCCACCAAAGGGAGAATGTGGTACTTAAACCACTGCATCAGGAAAATAATCATTATTATAACATAAATAACATAATATTTCCCTGATGAAGTGGTTTAAGTACCATGGAAGGTGCAGGCTCTCTTGACTTCTTGCCACCTGGAGGAACAGACATTGCTCTCTAGTTTAAGGCTGAGTATCCTGCTGTTTGTTTTACCTTATCTTGTGTTTCACAATATATGGTATTTTTATCCCCTTTTTAGGTTGTATATGGGGGTGTTTGATTAGCACTTACACTTTTGAGAATTAAATTATTAGAACTTTTTTCATTATAGCACTTTATCTATTGTTGCAGACTCCAGTTGTATTACGTTTCCTCCAGTATTCAACTCAGGCTATTGTTTTTACAAGTACAGTACATGTAGTCTTGTCTGATCATTGGTGCAATTTAATAAATTAATTTAATTTTCATATATCATTGGGTAATGTGACTCTTTGGTTGGGTTGTGCTGCCATCCAGAGACCCTTTGGAGAGCTGCACACTCTCTAATTTCTTTTCTCATGTATGTATATTATGCTTCTGTGGAGTAGCACCCCACCTTAATTTTAAACTGTTATAGAGGGTGGTGCTGCTTACCCACAGGTTCTTGTTCAATGCCAGGGGAGTGCACACGTGGCTCACAGGGTGGCCAGCTATGCCACTGTCCAGCCAGCTGACAGTTTTGGAGGATTCAAAGGGGGAGGAGCAGGAGGAGAACTTTCTCTCACAGCAGGGTGCCACATAGCACAGCTCACAAGCATCGATGGATATATATATATATATATATATATATATATATTAATTAATATTTATTTATTTATGTATATATTTATTTATTAATGTTATTTATTATTTATTTATTTACTCATTTATGTATATATAGATTGAGGAATTTATTTATGTATCTATGTATTTCTTACATTTTTTAGTTTTCTGTTATTATCTTGAGCACTTTACCTAGCCCATTTTGTGCAGGGCTATTGTCCAGTTGACCCCCCCCCCCCCCCCCCCCCCCCAGTTTGGCATCCAATCCCCCTAAATATTGAGATTTTTTTTAGATGTATTTCTTATATTTTTTTGTTTTCTGTTATTATTTTGTGTGCACCACAGCCCTCTTTCCCTTGCTACTACCATTTTACAGCCATTTTTGGCCCCTCTAAATTCGGCTCCCCATTGACTTCATTGGGGCTTAGGTTCGGGTCCGGGGATCCAAACCGGACTTTAGTGGCAAATTAGGATGAATTTGTCTAATCCGAACTTCAGCGGGTTCGCCCATCCCTATTTGTGAGTGCAATTACTATTTTAATATTAAAGTGTTTTTAAATGGTATTACAATATCTTCACTTTTTTCTGCTTTGCTCCCACTTATTAATTTTATTGGAAGCTTGTGCTGAGTTTCAGTTTTTGGAGATTTGGAGCTCTTCTATTTGGATAGAAATGTATTACCTATTTGGCCTGATTTTCTCACCTAGAAGTGAGGAATTTTAAACACAGTGGTGGAACATCTGTGCTATAGCTATACTATGTGGCTCCTCTTCTTAGTGATCTGCTCTGTGCATGCTTTGGACATTAAAGGATTTCATTATTATCACAGGTGTCCTGATATGTTCTGCTGACCACATCCTCATCCTCCAGCACAAGTTGGTGGGCATCTGGGAACCCTAGGTCTGCAAACAGGGCCCACGGAATGCCAGCTAGGAGGGTCATCATAGAGCATAAGTGACTCCATGACCTGTGGCAGGGACGACCTTGCTAATTATAAGAGGATGAGGTGGAGGACTCTGCACTTGTGACAGAAGTGGAATGGGTGGAAGACAATCCTAAGGAACTGATAGCATGGTGTGCCATATAAACTACGACTGTCTCAACTTGTTCTGGCTTCACCAGGCTGGCAGTGGTACTGGGGCCTACAAAAAGACGCTGCAAACCCTAGTGCTTGCTTGAACAAGAGGAAGATGTAGCAGCACCAGCTCCACCACCGCCAGCAACAGCAGCAGCATGACCACATCCATATCCCTTATTTGCTGCTTTCTGCATTGTTGGATGCAGTGTACAGTCAGTCTGTTCCAGTAAGTAAAATGCAGGTAGCCTCAGGTGAGTAGTTTTATTTAACACCTAGTAAGTAGAATTAGGTGTGTAGTTTTATTACACAACCAATATGTAAAATGCAGGTGGCCAAAGCTGAGAAGTTTTAGTAAACAGGCGAGAATGCAGGTGGCCACAGGTGAGTTGTATAAATGCACAGGTATGGGATTACATAGGATTCTCCCTATCTAGATGTTTAAAAAAGTCACAAAGCACTGCCATCAGTTTACATTTCTATCACAAGTATACATTTTGCTACTTTTCGCTCAGCCTTAATTTGGCCATTATTAAATAGAATAACTAATCTATGTTTTCATTTTTTTTCATTTGCTTTACTGATTAGGTTTCAATAACATATCCCTTACAATGCACAAAGCAAGTGATAAATTGTTCCATATTTAAATTGTATGTATTTTATATTGATCTGTGTTGCTTCTGCTAAAAAAGATGAATGTTTAGGCAAAATGTAATGTGCATTGCATTTATTAATAATAATAGTGTGTATTCATGGAGAGTGGGCACACAGAATTAGCACTAAAACAAGACAAGTAATTTTTAAAAAGGGCAAAATGTAATGCTTTTTGTCCAAACTAAAGATTTTAGGCCTCTTAGCCATGTCCCTGCACATTTTTCATATGTTCCAGAGGACTGCCTTTATTACAGAAAGTCATCTAGTCTAACTAGTAGTCCAAATCACTTAAAGAAAAAAAAAATTAAATAGAGTCCCCATCTTCATGCATTTTTCTTTTAATTTTTAAGGGTTAAACCCTAAAAAATAAAAAAAATGTCTTGGGATCCCCATATCCAGTAAAACCAGTCCGGGCACCAGCTACGTATGGTAGACCAAGGTTTCCAGCCCACATAGACCATGGGTCCAAAGACCATGGATTGTGGTCTCTTCCGTCCATGGGATTTGGGGATGCAGGTAATGGGGCAGGAGGTCATGGCAAGTCACCCAATGTAAAAAAAAAAAATAAAAATAAAAAAAAAACAGACACAATAAAACAAATCTTTTTTTTATTTTTTCCCCCATGCTTACCTCTAATCCATCGCCGATGTCCTGCACTGTTCGCTGCTGCTGTTGGCTTCCACCGATCTCTCCAACTTCTGTCATCTCGCTCCCCGAGGGGCTATTTATAAAGGCAGAGTGAACTGATGTCAGCTCACTACCCCTATAAATAACCCCTGCCTTGCGGCGGCATGCAAAATGACGGGTGCTCAGCCAGAGCTTGTGATTCTCAGCATGAACCACAAGAAATTCAGATTTGTTGCAAATCTAACTTTCCCTGAAATTCGGACAGAACTCCGGTTTGAGGAAACATGGTAGTGTTGATGTTAGAATAGAAGCAGAAAATGTTTTTCTATATTTATCCAACAAGATAACTCTATTATTTATTTTATTTCATTTTATTCAAATCTGCTTGAGAAATTAAATTACATGAGGTAAATTACATAATAAATATGTGCAGTTCTGGCACTTGATATCCAGTACCCACTCAGTGCACAGCGCAAAATATGTTCATCATCATTTACATATGCCAGCTTCTCGGTACAGGTGGCCATATTAATCTCAGCAGAAGTAAGAATTTATCAAGAACAGGTTTTAAAAAATCCTGGAGTTTTATAGTCGAAGGTACCATATGCTTAATAATTATGGTCTCATTTATTTGATGTAAAACTAACAACCAAAAAAAGAGGAAAACTACTTACAGCAGGTTAACTTTACATTGCTTTATGAAATTTATGATTTCCAAACATTTTCACTAAATCCTTATAGCAATAAAGAGGATGATATTCAACAGTTAATATTACAGTAGCTTAATTTAGAATAAACTTACTATTTTTGAGGGGCTCAAAGTGGGACACTGTGCAAGACAGGTGTGTGGTTAGGGGTGGGGCTTATTCATGGAAGTTTGAGAAACAAGTATTTTCTATCACCATGCTATATTGTCCATCTATTGTATGTTTAGTTTCCCTTGATTGTGAGGTATGAACTAATATTGTTTAGGCACTGTGTACGTCAATGGGTTAGTGTTTTTATACTTTTATTTAGGTATTTATTTATAGTCATGTGGTTTTGCTATGTAGTTTATTATTGTTTAGGTATTAAGTGTTGAGGGCTGGATATGCTGCTGTATTATTGGTATCAAATTGTATAACATAGATTTACATTGTCAGTATGGGGGTTATTCATCAAGGAATAGCACCAGGTAGTGCCTTGTAGCGGCAGGCAGCGTCTGGTGAACGCTGGGCGCTGTGCGCAAAAACCACATTTATGAAAGCGAATCTGGTGAGCAACTCTAACAGCACCATGTAGCGTACAATTCATCATTACAGGCGGCTCAGTGTATAGCGCCGGCGCCCTGGCTTCAAGAGCACCAGGTATTACCTGTTTCTCTCTTATACATTTCAATGGACATTCATTTTCTTCTGTTTTTTTTATCTCAAATAATTTGTGTGACCTCTCCTGGCCTCATTTTTGAAAACTTTTTTGATTTGTTTGTTTTTTATGCAGAATTGTCATTACAGGTCTGGCACTAAAGTGTTAATGTCACAGTTTTACAACAATGTCACGTGTTTTCGCTTTGTTACTGGTGGATATGTGTTCAAAAAATGTCTTTAATCACACAGCGTCTGGCGCTCTATGCTATAGCGACCAGATTTAGAGCGCCGACACTGTGTGTGCGTCATTTTTTGATAAGTATGGTGTGGAGCGCCGAGAGTTGGTCGCACTGAGCTGGCGCTACCTTTCTCTCCCTGCAGCGCTGTACTGGTGTTACAGCGCCCAACACACATCACATTCATCAATGCCGGCCAGGTTACTAGAGTGACCAAGATGCTCTGTTACAGCACCCGATACCCGCACATGAGCGTCTACTAGTGGTCGCTCTAAGCGCCGCTATACAGGCACTCATCTGCCGATACCTGGCGTTAGTAATGAATATGCCTCTAAAATTTTTTAAATCATCCTGGGTTGATGTGTGTTGTATGGTGTTGCTATTAATAAACATGGATTCTTGATTTAATATTATGGCGTGCTGCCTAATTGTTGTCAGTTTGGGAGATTGACTTGTTTGTTGACAGCCAGCTGCACCATTGGTTTTTATGTTTGTAATTTACTATTTTGTCAGTGATGGTGCAAGTGGTGTTTCCCTTTTTGCCTTTGTTTAATAAATTATACATAATTTATTTATGCAGTGGCCAAATCTGACCATTTTTTGGAGATCTGATGACATTTAGCATTAAAGAAGAACCAAACTTAACATAACTCTACCTAGCAACTAGTGATGCATCACTGACAATTCTTCTGATTGATCCTTACTCTCCTCTCATCTAATGTCACTCAAATCAAGTTTGCACAGTCATAGAGAAGTCTGTAGCCAGGCATTGGGACTCGGAGGGACAGTATATTTGCAAAGCGGGACGTTTAGGCATCCACAGATATTCTTAGGGGAGAGCAGACACAATGGCGGAAAACAGGACTGTCCTCCAAGTTCCAGGACATATAGTCAGTTTACTCAAGAGGTTTTCTGTTTTGCAAATCTCAGGATTCTCACCGTGCTGTAAAAATTTGATAAGAACACCTTTGTTGCTATGGTTTTGCCCACTAACTTTCCTTATAACCTGGTTGTATAATTTTATACAATCTTTTCCAAATTATGTAGAACTATATAGTAGTTGTATATTTGAAATACAGAGCCTACATACATCATTGTTTTGTAAAGTAATCAAGACAAAAGAGGACAGCAGGTAGCTACAAACAGATTTATGTGAATTAGAAGTGGCATGGGCAGTAAAATAGCAAATTAAGTTTAATACAGATAAATGGAAGGTTATGCAGATGGGCAGGAGCAATTTGTGTCATGATTACACACTAAATAAGGAAATGCTTGGTAAAACTACACTAGAAAAGGACCAAGGGGTTTTTGGTAACAGCTGCCAAGGCGAACAAGTATATGAGATGCATCAAGAGGGGCATAGGGACCCAAGACCAGAGCATTATTTTACTCCTCTATATGTCATTGGTAAGACCTCATATGGAATATTGTGTACAGTTCTGTACCAGCACATAGGAAAGATGTATCAGAACTTGAGCGTGTTCAAAGCAGGGAAATTACATTTTTAAAAAATGGTATGCGGGGACTAGAGTACACTGAGATTGTCAACGTTAGGTTTATTTCGTTTGGAAACAAGACTAAAAATGGGGTGATCTAAAAACTTTGTTTAAATATATCTGGGATCAATACAAAGATCTGTCCCACAATGTATTTATACCCCAGAGTGTAACCATAAAACAAGGACATCCACTAAGGTTAGAGGAATAGCATTTCCTCCACCTCCACTAACATAGAAGAGGATTCTTCTCTGTAAAAGCAGTGAGATTATGAAAGTCTCTGCCAGAGGAGGTAGTCATGGATTTCTTTCTTGCATGTAATAACATTAACAGCTATGGTTAATAGACCACTGTGAGGAGATGCTTTCTTATATACAGGCTGGACTGGATGAACTAAAGTTTTTATTCAACCTTATATACTTTGATACTATGTATAAGCATAAATAACAATATTGTGAGATATGTGGTCATCTTTCTGATTAGCTCTCAGTGAGCTTGTCTGATGACTTTTGTGGACTTTTCTTAAAAACTCCAGGGCCAGGCAGTGGCAAAGGAGAAAAGGATATCTTGCTGCTGATCCTGCATTACTGATCATCCTTCCACAGTACTCGTCAGTGAAGCTAGGAGCCGTGTCTGTCTGGCTTCTGGGTCCCTGTACACCGGGAACTTTTGTGTGTGGAGGCCTCCATTTGTTTTCAATGGAAGCCTACTGTACACAGATCACCTCCACTTGCCAGCCGCAACCTGGAGCCACAGCTCCTGGCTCCACAAACTGGGGCTTGGGGGGGGGGGGCACTAAAGTGGACTTTTCCATTAAAAACAAGGCACTGCAGATATGCAGCCTGATATTAAATCTATCATGTTTTCCACGATTCTATTGGACTCTGTTTCTATCCCTCCTCCTCTTTTATCCCATATTGCTTTCATTTACTTTCCTCATGCTTTGTGTACTTTGTGCTCTACTTCTAAGCCTGCTCCATATTGATCCCTGCTGTCCTGCACCCTTCTTGCTTAATTTTGCCTTTGACTCTTCAGATACCCCCTTTTATAGTACTCCCCTTCAATATAGTGTGAAGCAGAGTTAAGCTATTAAAAGTGGTGAGGAAAAGTCAATGCAGACAGTAAGGTTAAGTGGTCAGATAAACAGAGACGTCAATAAGTACAATGCCAAATAGTAAGTGATGTTTACTTGCAAGTCTAACTGTAAACACATTATATAGGGTAGAATGTATGTAGATCAACTCTTTAAAATAACTTTTGTAGACTTGGGCAACTTTATCTACAGTGTATCCCAGAGTCCGGTCCCGCGGCGATCCGGCTCACTGCAGGCTGGTGGCGGCCGCCACTCTCACTGTGTGGGGAGGGGCGGCGCACGGCCGCACAGACGGTATTGTCATCGGAGGCATTGCGCTCCAGCTTGGAGCGCGCGCCTCCACTTCCGGTTCAGCGGGCCGACGCACTTCCGGCCGGAGTTTGCCGGCCCGCCCACAGATGAGCGGCCGTTCGTGGGAGCGGTCGGTGGGGTATGTATAAAAGGAGGACACTGGTCCCCCTGACCCTCTATCTGCCTTGAGAAAGAGGTCATCAGGTCTCGAAACGCGTAGGGCTGTCGCGGGGGGAGCCACCATCTCTGGAGTGTGCACAGTAAGATTGTCTAGTTACTTATATGTTGTATATCTGCTTTTACCCCATTTGATCCCTGTATTGGGGCTTAATAATATGCTTTGCACATGTTGGATTTGAAATGGATGCACTTTTCTAGCACTTTGCACTTTATGGAATAATTTTGTTAGCTGTATAAGAAGATAGTAGTGATAACAAATGACTGTTCACAGTATGAATAAATGCACTTGTGAGATAGACAGCTCCCCCTATAGACAATAGACGTTTTTGGCATGAATTTTGTTTTTAAATAAGTTTTAATATGATGATAATAAAAAATTCTTGTTTTGATACCTACAATTGAGTGAGTGCAATTGTTAGACCCTGTGGGCTTTCTTTTTGGGGGTGTAGGAGGTAACCCCTGTATTGTTTGTATCCCAGAGTCTTCATTGCCTGTTGTCAGACAAGCACTTTCAGACTGCAAGAGAACAGAGAGCATTATGTTTTACTTTAAAAGTACAAAGATTGAATTATTAATCATTTAATGTTCTGCAGATCATAATGTAACTTAAATGCACTCTCATATACTTTATGCTTATCTTCTGTTCAAAACTTTTTTTTTAGGAAACTAGTTTGATGCAGCCAGGGATTTGCATACCAGCATCCACAGCTGGGCCCCACCGCATGCACTTAGTCCCAAGAACACAATATGAATGGCGCAACAGTGCACTATTATGCCCGCATTTAGGAACACCACATCTGTATTATGCTATATCTCCAATGTATGGTGTCAACATTATGCTTTTAATGGCTTTTAATCATCGCCCATTTGAATACTATACAATTGTTTTAATTTGATTTTGAATTTTGTAACAGATGGTGGCTGGCATCACCAGTAGGAAGAGGGAGGTTGTGACAGGGCTTTGTATAGAACTCTGGTTAGGCCACATCTGGAATACTACTGTATGTGCAGTTCTGGAGGCCTCCCCTACCAAAAGATTTTAATCAAATAGAACAGGTCGAAAGGCTACAAAACTGGTTGAAGAAATTAACCTTAAAACTTATTAGGAAATACTTAATTTGTACAGACTGGAGGAGGAAGGATGAAAAAAAGGAGACACGACTGAGACCTTTAAATATGTGAAAAGATTAAATAAGGTTCAGGAGGGAAGTATTTTGAGGAAGAAAGATAGAATAATGGGGCACAACCTGAAGCTAGTCAGAGGGTAGATCAAGTGCAATGTCAAAAAATATTATTTTACCCAAAGAGAAGTAGATGTTTGGAACAAACTACCACCAGAGGTAGTTGAAAAATCAACAGTAAGTGAATTTAAACATACAGGGCTCTTAGACCAAGGGGACCCAGTGCAAGCTACCTGCACCACCTCTTTAATATTTACGATCCTGCAACGTGCCTCACTGACTCCGCTGCATGGCTCGCTGGCGCATGACTCTCCTCCTCCCATGTCTGTGTGTAAAAATGTCTTCTCTTATTGTTTCTGTGTTCACCCTCAGGGTGTGGAAGCACTTTCTTCAAGGAAGCAAAGCGAACAGGCCTTTGTTAGGATGGGTGCAGTCATTCAATAGCCTCCTCACCTTTCCCCAGCACAGCTTGCTG
This sequence comes from Gastrophryne carolinensis, assembly GCA_027917425.1. Taxonomy (NCBI): domain Eukaryota; kingdom Metazoa; phylum Chordata; class Amphibia; order Anura; family Microhylidae; genus Gastrophryne; species Gastrophryne carolinensis. The sequence goes on from CM051236.1 coordinate 459,664,519, forward strand.
GAGATGAACTCCAGGTTAAGGAATTCAGTTTGTATATGTTCAGATGCATTTACCACCTTCAGCAGAGCTTGCTTATTTTGCTTGGTACTGTCCCTGTACCTGACTGTAAAACCTCCTAACAGAATACTCTTTGAGAATATTCTGACAGGATTGAGAGATCCATAAATACAATTTGTATGTTAGTTTGGAAGGGTTATGTTATGTTAAACACTGAGTTCAAGCATCCTTACATAATTGCCCCCTCTATGATCTAGGTGTGAAATTTGAGTTTGCAACAAATTTGGGGACAAGAAATTAGCCGTGGTCTGGCTAAATAGAGCTTGGGTTATTTTTGTTTAAAGTGGACCAAAACCCAGCTCGATCAGCCCGGGAATCTATAAGATTCCCAGGTCAACCGATTCCTCCCGGGCATCCAAAATCGGGATGCCCTGCTGTGTGAAACCCCCCAGGTCACCCCATTTCTTAACTCGTTTTCTGGTCCCATGACGCATCAAAGAGAAAAGGCCGCATCCTGTTCTCCCTCCAGCAGGGCGCGTGCCCACGCCAGGCATTTGTGAATGAGGGAAGCGGAGGATGCGGATGTCAGAGCCGCTTCTCTGAGATGCACCATGGGAGCAGGAAGAGGTGATCTGGGGGGTTTCACACAGCAATCGGGGTGACCCTCGGAAAAGAACCAAAACCCAGGATAGTAAAAATCCTGGGTTTTGGTCCACTTTAAGGAATACAGAAAAAACTAGGTGTAGTTACATGGTTAGGATAACAAATGTATATTAATTCTCAGAATAGGCAGGAAGCACATTAATGCAGGATGAGTCAGAGGGCCCCGATAGGCTGCCAGTAGCAATAGCATAAGTCATAGGGCACTGATAGGCCGATAGTGGCAACAATGTTGACTAAGGGAGAAGCTGATGGGGGCTAAAAAGGGAGATCAAGAGAAGGAATACACAAGAGGGAAGGTCTACACAACAAAGAATCCAGGGTTGCACCACCGAAAGTTCCAGATGGGAGTGCAAGAGAGCAGTACAGTGTCTTAGAATTCCTCCTTGAGAAGAGACCACATTCAGGGTAGGTCCAGAACTCCTTCACCTGTAACCTCCTTCCATCTGGGACTACTCCACGCAGCGCTGATCTTCCTGTTGTCATCTGAGAAGCCTTACCGGGTGGTATCCTTACAGTGAGGTGACACCCCCACTAATCCTCTGTGTATGGTCCAATGTGGAATAGATGTTGCCCATTGACGGATCTCTGTTTAGCAATGAAGGTACTGTGCTTTTTGTAATAAAGGATTGGAAATGACCCCACCAGAGCTACATTTTGAAAGTTGTTGTACCTTGTCCCCGCTGTGGCAACAAAAATAGAATTCTGTGATTACTCACCTGTAGAATTGGTATTATGAGTATACAGTACGTCCTGCTCCAAATCTAATACTTACACGTGGGATATACTCCGCCAGATGAAGCTGGACTGCAGAGTCATCGAAAATAGGCTCCTCCCGGCCCCTCAAATACCCGGGGACCTCCCACAAATCCCCAGCATTGAAAAGCAGTTAATGAGAAGCCAGGAGAATTAAACAATCCAAACTATCAACTATAACAATGATAAAAATCACCATACAGGGGATCCAAGATAATGCAAAACCAAGGGTGGGTTGGAGCAGGACGTACTGTATACTCATCATACCAATTCTACAGGTGAGTCACAGAATTGTATTATTCTTAGTATACAGTACGTCCTGCACCAAATCTAATACTTACACGTGGGACATCCAATAGCAGTGTCCATAAAGTAGGGTGGGATCCCCAAGAAAAATCAGCAGCAGACCACTGCCGCCTGCAGAACCTTTCGGCCAAAAGCAGCATCAGCTGAGGCCCTAACATCAACCTTGTAAAACTTTGAAAAGGTATGAACAGAAGACCAAGTAGTAGCCTTGCAAACTTGTTCAACAGAAGCCTGGTGCTGGAAAGCCCAAGAGGCACCAATAGCACGAGTGAAATGAGCAGTAAGGTGAAAGGGAGGATTCTTCCCCTTAGCAGAGTAGGCCTGAATCACAGCCTGACGAATCCACTTGCTGATAGTAGACTTGGCAGGAGCCAAACCCTTCCTAGGACCAGAAGGGACCACAAAAAGAGCATCAGTTTTCCTGAAAGGTGCAGTAGCCACCAGATAGTACTTCAGACACCTAACCACATCCAAAGAGTGCAAAACCCTCTCCTTAGCATTGCTAGGATTAGGGCACAAAGAAGGAAGAACAATAGCCTTGATTCAGAGAGACACAAAAAAACTTGAATGTGCGAGCGATTCTATGCATGCATTGTAAACCTTCTGTAAAGTTTCTGTCTGCTCGTATGCCAGAGTACGAGTACGTATGTCATTTTCCATCGAGACTTTTCAGATTCATTTTCTCAGGTAACAACGTAGCCTTTCGTTTTTGCCCATTTCCCATCGTATCCTCACACGAATCCTTTACGTTTCCCGATACATTCTGTTTCACTTTTTCCAAAAATAATCGTCCAGACGGAATCCTTACGATCTTGCGCCTGCGCAATACAGACTTAACTTATTAAAGTGCTCGCATACATATTTCACTCCCATCACTTCTACTACAATGTTTAGCTAAACCACTTAGTGCTATCCTGCCTCTTCCCTTTTGATCCCTTAAAGCTCACCCTAACCACTTAGCGCTATCCTGCCTCTTCCCTTTTGATCCCTTAAAGCTCACCCTAACCACTTAGCGCTATCCTGCCTCTTCCCTTTTGATCCCTTAAAGCTCACCCTAACCACTTAGCGCTATCCTGCCTCTTCCCTTTTGATCCCTTAAAGCTCACCCTAACCACTTAGCGCTATCCTGCCTCTTCCCTTTTGATCCCTTAAAGCTCACCCTAACCAATTCGCGGTTAGGTTCTTCTTCCATTTTCGGTCCCTAAAACTTACCCAAATCACTTAGCGGTTAGGTTCTTCTTCCATTTTCGGTCCCTAAAACTTACCCAAATCACTTAGCGGTTAGGTTCTTCTTCCATTTTCGGCACCCTAAAACTTACCCAAACCACTTCCCGGTTAGTTTCTTCTTCATTTTCAGCACCCTAAAACTTACCCAAACCACTTCCCGGTTAGTTTCTTCTTCATTTTCAGCACCCTAAAACTTACCCAAACCACTTCCCGGTTAGTTTCTTCTTCATTTTCAGCACCCTAAAACTTACCCAAACCACTTCACGGACATCACAATCAAGATTTCTAAATATGTAATTGGCCCTTTGTTTTGTGTAAATGTATTTGTTCAAATAAATGGCACACCATTTTTTGTTTAGTTGAAATTTGTTTAATATTCAACTGCCATGTTTGGGTGGCATTGTTAAAAATATTTTAAATTTTTTTTTAATTTTGGATAAAATTAAATTAAATTAATTTCAAAAGTTAAAAAACTATTTACAATTTATAAAAACTATATACAAATGTAAATGTGGGGAAACTATATACAAAGATACAGGGCCAGGAACCAGGACACTACTCTTCCTCTTCTGTTGTCCCCAACGTGTCACGCATCGCCTGCAGATCGGCCACCAACTCAAGGACCCTCCGATTCATGTCCGCCAGTCTTTGTCGTGTGGTCCCGGGAACAAATTTCGACCCAAATATTATTTGGAGAACAATACATGTTTATCACCTGTGGATTTAATGTATTTTAGTTAACAAATTAACTAAAAGCCACATATGTCATTCTTGCAAGTCATTAAGCTAATGAAGTGGCCACAGGTCAGTTTGACAAGTCATTAAGCTAATGAAGTGGCCACAGGTCAGTTTGGCAAGTCATTAAGCTAATGAAGTGGCCACAGGTCACTCTTATATTGCCATTGACTAGGGCATTGTGTATTTGTGTGTTCATGTGAAGTAACACATAAATGGCAATAATGCCATGATTACTTACTTGGAGAGATGGCTCGTTGGGGACAACACGATGATGTCCTGGTTCCTGGCTCTGCTGTGAAGAAGTACCTGTAGAAACATGGGCAATATGGTTATTTTTAATGTCTGATTCAGCAGTCCTCAAATGTTTTTAGCTAAGTCTGGGTCACATCACTCACCTTCTCCAGGTTCTTGTGGGACCATATCTGCTGCCTCCTCAACCACTCGCTCACCCGCACCCGAAGCATCTAAAAATACAGAATCAAGGAATCAGTTTGGTGATATCAGGAGCTAGCATGTATATGTGTGTGCATATACATGAAGAGTGACATACCAGAGGCTCCCGCATGCGTGGCAGGGTACGACTGCCTGCCCACGCTGTGCCGCCCCTCCTCTGTTGTAAGGTCCAGGGGCTGGTCTGAGGACCCCACAGAGGAGGGGTAGGCCCGTCGCCCTGGAGATCCACCACCTTCACTCCCAGCTGCAGAATCATACAGCACTGGTCGGCCTGTGCGCCTTCGGGTGTGGCGAATGCGGTAATCCATTTCCAACACTACCAAAGAAAAGGCATTATAAATAAAAGGCCTACCTTCTGTCGTAGTTACATCTTGCATGCAATCGCTATGTACTTACTTGGGAAATGGATCCTGAAAAACCTCCGCACCCGGGGCATGTGCAGTCGTTTCAGGTCCGACCAATGCTGCATGATCTGTGTGTGGGTGAAGGTGGTTTCGGTCTGTTGTTGGATCTCCAAGATGATCTCCAGGGCGAAGTTTCGTTTTTCAAACGAGTTGGGCAGGTAGTCGTACCTGCTCTCCAGCATGGTCTACAAAACACAAATCAAACATAGCAATAAATTAGAAATGCCTATCAAGAAGTGCCAACAGTACATTATTTGGTTCAATCACATTAACACATACACACACACACTTGTAGCCTAAGCTAACTTTCCAATCTGGCCGCACTGTTGTTTGGCACGTATGTGGCGTGCGTTTGGGTGTGCATGTAGGTTAACCAAATTTTTAAAGAATCAATTACTTCGTGCGCATCCTTAACATGTCGAGCAGCATTTAGATGTCACTTGAAAGGCCTAAAAATACACTTACGAGCATGATGATCTCTTCTTGTTGGCGGGTGAAGATAGTGGGCGCCATCTTTCTTCTTCTTCTCGGCAGCAGATAAGCAATGCTCCAGCGGGTTCCGGGTTCTGCACGGCCGTGCGAACGGCCGGACGTGCGCGTAAGCGAACGCGTAGGCGTCACACAGCAGATACCTTATTTAAAGGTCCCTGCACACACAGCTCATTCTCTTTGAGAGTCCATGCAAAATGCCAGCCAAAAAAGCAAAAAAAAAGCAAATCACTTCTCGGTCATGTGAATATTCATATTTAACCCTTTTAATTGTCAGCCTACTTGAAGTTTTGTCACCCTCTGTTGACAGGTCATTTTTTCCCCATTTTGCGGCATGATTAACCGTGATTTTTGCTGGAATTTCCAGAAAAATGTTATACATTACATATACATTTTTTGCAGCAGAGTTTAGGCTTTAACATGAAATGTCTTGTAATTTTTCTACTGTTTTTTGAATATTTCTGCTTAAAAAAACAAAATATATATATATATATATATATATATATATATATATATATATTTTTTTTTTTTTTTTTAAACAATTGTCTCCTTTATTTTAAATAAAACCTTTTTTTTTTTAATGAAAACCATATTGCATGTGATAGCCCCATTTCTCCCGATTACAACGGTACCACATATGTATCGGTAGCCCCCCCATTCTTGCCCTGGAGACCCCCCAAACTGAAAAGAGCACTTACATTTATTTATTACATTATTACATTACAAATAAAATACAACTACTATCCACACTATAAACATAAGGGGTTAATTAAAAAAAAATGACATAGGGTCCCCCCTTGCGGGTGGGGGGGCATTTTGGGGGGTAATTTTAAGGGTTTAGGGTTAGGCTAACCCTAACCCTCAAAAATCCCCCCAAAAATTACATAGGGTCCCCCCTTTTTGGGGGGAATTTTAAGGGTTAGGGTTAGGCTAACCCTAACCCTTAAAAATAAAAAAATATACAAAAATAAAAATTCCCCCCAAAAAATGGGGACCCCCCCATGTCATTTTTTTTTAAGGGTTAGGGTTAGCCTAACCCTAACCCTCACCCTTAAAAATTTTTTTTTTTATTTTATTTTGAATTTTAAGGATTAGAGTTAGGCTAACCCTAACCCTTAAAAATAAAAAAAATATACAAAAATAAAAATTCCCCCCAAAAAATGGGGACCCCCCCCATGTCATTTTTTTTTTTTTAAGGGTTAGGGTTAGCCTAACCCTCACCCTTAAGAAAAAAAATTTTAATTTTATTTTGAATTTTAAGGGTTAGGGTTAGGCTAACCCTAACCCTTAAAAATAAAAAAATATACAAAGATAAAAATTCCCCCCAAAAAACGGGGACCCCCCGCCCTATGTCATTTTTTTTTTTTAATTTTAAGGGTTAGGGTTAGGCTAACCCTAACCCTTAAAAATAAAAACAATTGCGTAGAGGGGAACCCATTTTTTTTTTTTTTATTTTAAGGGTTAGGGTTAAGCTAACCCTAACCCTTAAAAATTAAATAAAAATGACGTAAGGTCCCCCCTCCGGGGGCGGGGGGGGGAACCCATTTTTTTTTTTAATTTTAAGGGTTAGGGTTAGGGTTGTCCTAACCCTAACCCTTAAAATTAAAAAAAAAAATGATGTAGGGTCCCCCTTACCCGTCATAACCAGCCCGGGACCAGCTATGGGGGCTTGTAGGCACAGAGTGGGGGGGCCAGCTTTTGTGGCCCCCCACCCTGCAGCCTACGAGCCCACATACCCTGTGTGGGCCCGGGCTCTTCTGCCCCCCCCCCTGGGCTTTGGGGAGGCAGGTAATTGGGGGTGCGGGGGTTAATGGCAAGCCACCCGCTAGTTGCAGGTGGCTTGCCAGACCCCAGCCTTGTGAACTGCTATAAGGGGTCTCATGGACCCCTTACCAGTTCACAAAGGGTTAACATAAAAAAAACACACACACACACACAAAAATGTCATTTATTAAAAAAAAAAAAAAAAAAAGTTTTTTTTTACTTTACTTACCTCACCCGATTGTCAGCTCCTGTGTAGATCAGCTGTCAAATGCCTTGGTGATCGCTGGCCAGAGGAGGGGGGGGGCAGGGATCAGAGCATCCCCTGCCCCTCCACTGCTCTGCCCAGCGATCACCAGGGCATCTGACAGCTGAGCCGAGGAGAGGCAGCAAGAGGCCCGGGAGTGACGTGACGGGGCTTAACAACAAGATGGCGGCGCCCGTCGGGAGAGGAGGGGGAGAGCCCTTTCAGGCTCTCCCCTGAAGCTGAAGAGGCTGGGGGGGGCGATCGGAGGCCCCCCCAGTGAAGAGGAGACCCGGAGGGAGGCAGCGCGACTGCAGGTAAGTAAATGTCATTTTTTTTTTTTTTTACAGTTAGCAGCTGCTGCTGCCAAAACGGGGGATGGGGGCTATTCCGGGGGCTCTCCTGGAGCCATCCGACCCCCCACGGGGGATCGGATGGCACCAAATTAAAGAGGAGACCCAGCCGGATCCAACGAGGGGTCAGGTGAGTATTTGTGATTTGCATTTTTTTTACTAGCAGGGGGGAAAGTCAAGCACGTAGATTCTACGTGCTTGGCACTTAAGTGGAGTAGAAGCAAGCACGTAGAAACTACGTGCTTGGCACTGAAAGGGTTAAATATTTCTGGGCCCATTAGTTTTGTGATAATGTATTTTGTAAATGAAATGACAATGTAACCTTTTCTTTTTTTAGACCATCATAAAATATACAAATTTTGAAAAATTTAGAAAATTTCAAATTTTTACAACTATAAAAAACAAAATACATAGCAATGGCAGGCCACTGAACATTATTCTTCATCTGTGGTCCCCAACGAGTTGCGCAGCTCCTGCATCTCGCCCACCAACTGAAGGACCCTGACACTCAGTTGTGCCACTCTGGCACGTGTGGTCCCTGTTAAAAAACGTAAATTAAAATTTGGGTATAACCTTGTTGGGGTCTGGGGTCATACTGCAGTGCCCCCCCCCCCCCCCCGTATGGTCCAAACACCTAAATCTGGACTTCAAAAGCCAGAGGGCCCTCGCCAACACGGCCCGGGTTTTGCACAGTGCCCGATTAGAGAACCCCTGGCCCGCATTCTGCAGGCAAAGAACTGGCATCAGGAGCAAGGGCGAGTGGCACATCTTGCAGTTCCTGCAACCAAATATAAAACAATTACACAAAGCAAAGGTAACCAACTAAAACAATAACTACAACAAATTAAGATTCAAGTTCAACAATCCAAATATAATTCACAAAGGACATAAGTCTAAAAAAATATAGCAATTATATGGATGTGTGGAAAAATAAAAGTTTACATGCTAAGGACTAATTAAGGTCAGCATTAAAATGCATCTATAAGGCATACATGAAATGTATTAATTCAAGTATGCATTGCTATACAATTTATGGCCTCGGCCATGCTGATACATGCAATGCCTTGGTGCTAAAGGCGCGCAGACTCCTCCACATAGCCGCAAAACATGTTCAACAATAGCAATCCGAGCCCTCAAAGGTCTCGTAAGTGGTTCGGAAATGAAACGGATTTATAGGGTGGTGATCCGTCGGAAATCAGCTCTCTGAATCAGACAGAAACCCATCCCAGCAACGGAAGTTTTCTGAACAAAAGGAAAATTTCCGATTTTGTTTGGAAAATGATCCGAACTAACGGAAATGTTCCAATTTGCTTCCGTTCATGAACGGAAGTGCATTCCCGAACGTTCGTGCGAGTAGAAAATGGACGAAAAAAAGCAAGAAAATGACAAACACCCACCAAAACTTTCACAGACAGCTACGGAAGTCCGGACGAATGTGTCTCTGAATCGAGGCTATTTTTATCCTGATTCAAATGAAAAGCAGACACTACCTTAGGCAGAAAGTCAGGTTTGAAGCGAAACAACACCTTTGGCTTGATGCAGAGCCTCCCCGTTCAGCTATCCCGTGCGTTTTCCTGTTGGTTTTGGGCTTTGATCGGGTCAGGAAAGGGTGCTACGTTGATTTTAGTGTGCGTTTATGTGCTCAGGTGTGCGCTCAGCCGCCTTTCCGATTGTCGGCTCGCACGAGGCTGTTTCCCGGCAAAACGGACGCCTCGTTCATTGTTTCGTTTTTTTCAGTGATGCAGAGCCTTGTTTTCCGATTGAAATCAGCCTAATGAAACGGGGCCGCCGAGCCTTCACTTACGGCAAGTCAGAGCAGCCGTATTTGCACTCGGGCAATAATATGCAGTCCTCTGTTGGAGCACATCAGCGGCGCCAGCTCCGCGGTCTTGTCCTGCTGAGTATGGCAGAAACCAGGCTGCACCTATTTGAGCTCATCCGCCTTACTGGGTATGTGTATGAAACTTGTATTGGTTGCCCACCCTGTCTGACTTTGTTTTTTCCCACACTATGTGGTAATTTTTTTGTTAGTATATTTTTAGCCTAATTTTTTAACGTTAAATTAAATGGGTTAAGTGATAGAACCCTATTGCGTCATGTTCTTGCCCTCTTATGTAAGTAGTATTCCCCAGACTTTTTTAATGAGTGTACAGGTTGAATGTGCATGTAGGCTCATTACAAATGTCCTTTCCTCCAACCCTACCCCGCTCACCTATTTGTCCCTCTTTTCTATTGTTGCAATGCACACCTTTTTTTATTTTTTTTATTTTTTTTTGTTTTTGGGCAGGAGACTCTGGCTATCCTTTGCTCCCCTGGCTGCTGACCCCAATCCTGCACCCATCTTCACAGGCAGAGGAGCCCTACAATACTGCCCCCAGGAGGACTCGCTCTGTGGTGGAGCGAGCCTCTGGTCTCTTGAAGATGAGGTTCCGTTGTCTGGATCAGACTGGTGGGGCACTACAATATACGCCTGCAAAGGTCATTAAACTAATCATGGCTTGTTCCGCTTTAAGAGAGGGAGTCTGCCATTTCTGAGTAAAGTTACATTAAAAAGGGTTTCACACAGTGGGGCATCCCGATCTGGGATTTTCAGGGGGAAGACCAGTGGCCTCTCTGGGTTTTGTTCTGCTTTATGTGAGGGAACCTGTGTTACTTTAAGAATAATGTAAAGGAGGTGGGTTATTCCATCCTAACCTGATTTGGTCATGATGTTTTAAAGCAGGCCAAAACCCATGTAACCCAGCCCTTTGGAGTGTGAAGAAATCCAGGGCTGGGTTACAGGCATCATGTCTCTGGGGCATTCCAATTTGGGATGTCCTGCACGTCACTGCGGGGGAACGTCAGAGCTATACCAGGAGCTATGCCATCTTTACACAGGAGCAGGACGACATCATCATGGATGTGAGTATGCGAGCGTGCGTTTATGTGCGCGCACACATTCCTTATAATAAAAAAAAAACAAAGCGCACGAATAGTCTGAAACAACTTAGTTTGTCACGTTAAATACAAGCCCACCTTAGTTTAACCCATGTACGCAGCTACAAACTAGGCTACATGCAGATAGAAGAACTAGGGCAATGTGAGGCAGCAAAAGGTTAATAAAGTGACTTTAGTTAGGCCAGGAAACTTGTTAATGTATTTTGTGGATTAATGGTGGGTCCTTGTATCTTTTTTTTACAGATGATGCTGCGGAATCGTTTTTTTAGAGTTTGGGCTTTTCATTAAAGCATGCTGAAGGTCCGGTTTAAAAAGGGCCCCAATAAAACAACGCCCAACCAAACCATAAAAACAATGCTAAACTAAGGTTGTTTTTCATTCACAGATCAAAGAAAAACACAGCCACAAGACCCCGAGGCCTAATTTTTAACATGTTTAATTCAAATTTAAATTGTTTTTTACTTTTGTTTTATCAAAAAAATAATCTCAAAACCACAAAAGCAAAAAAAAAATTTGATTAAAAAAAACATAAACAGATTTTGTGAGTTGTCTTTCCTGCAAATGTACAATCACACAACATCATCACACATTTACATGACACAAAAGGTTTAGATATGGGACAAAAAATCAGAAAAACTCACAACCAATTACGGTAAACATTAAAGGCAAGGAAGAAGGAACACCAAAGAGATTAAGGTATGCATTAATGGCAAGGAAGAAGGAACACCCAAAAATAAATTTGACAATATATATATGTGTCAAATTGGCAGTTGGTGCCATATGCATATTCCAATGGGGGTTTAGGGATGTGCGCTTGCGTGTAGCCAGATTGGCAACTGAAGAGCCATGGAGATGTAAGTATACTTGGAAAAATCACCAAAATGGAAGGTCAAATACGACAGAAACCAAGCAGGTACGTTCAAAAACCAAGGAAAATGCAGGGAAAAACGGGCCGCCCGTGTGAACGGGAACGGAAGCCCCGATCAAATTGAAGGCACCCGAGAAAGCAAAAAAAGCAAAAAAAAAGACAAATTGACGGATCAGTTAGGGAGCCATTCCGACGGAGGCTCTGCATCACATTTGTGCCACGATTCAAACGGGAGCCCCGGACAATCGGAAGGTTTTAAGCTCAGACCGGGGGAGGCTCTGCATCAGGCCCCTTGTACTGGTGTCTCTCATATTAGGGGGGCTGAATGGAAAGCGCCGCCAACTCAGACACATGCCTGACAGAGGTGATAGCCACCAGAAACACAACCTTGAGTGTAAGAATGGCCAGAGCAGCATCCTGCACAGGTTCAAAGGGAGCAAGGCTGACAGAACCAAGTTCAAATCCCAAACAGGCACCATAGGCTTACGTGGAGGGCGCACATGAGTGACCCCCTGGAAAAAATTCCTGATCAGAGGGTGCTAAGCAAAGGACTTCTGGAAGAAAATAGCCAGGGCAGAAAGCTGACCTTCAGAGTACTGAGCTGGAGTCCCATCGCCAACCCATGCTGCAGGAACTCCAAAATCCTGGGAATAGAGAACACCCGACAGGGAAGAGACTTAGACTCACACCAGTCAATGTAGGCACGCCAAACCCTGTAATAAATGGAAGAGGAAGACTTCTTCCTAGCCTTTATCAAAGCATCCACCACCGAAGAAGACAGCCCCTTCTCCATCAAGATAGAGGTTTCAGCAGCCAGGACGTCAAAGCCAGAGTTTGTAAATTGGGATGGCGTAGTGAGCCCTGAGTGAGCAGATCTGGCACCAAGGGCAGAGCGTACTGATCTACTGCCAGCTGCACCACGTCTGCGAACCACACTCTTCTTGGCCACCTGGGGGCCACCAGAATTGCTGGCACCCCTTCCAGAGCAATCTTGCGCAGAACCCTGCCCAGCAGGGGAATTGGAGGGAAGACATACAGGAACTGAAAGTCCTGCCATGACATTGCTAGAGCATCCGAGGTCAAGGCCAGAGGATCCTGGGACAGAGAGACAAAAGCTGGGAGCTTGTGATTGTTGCGGGATGCAAACAGATCCACATCTGGTTGGCCCCAACAGTGACACAGTGATTTAAACACCCTGCTGCATAAAGACCATTCTCCCTGGTGAGAGGTCCCTCTGCTCAGAGAGAGTTTTCCACCCCCGGGATGTACACAGCTGATATGCAGGGGACATTGGTCTCCGCCCAAGTCAGGATCAGAGATGCTTCCTGGAGGACCCCCTTGCTCCGGGTCCCTCCCTGATGATTGATGTAGGCAACTGCCGTCTGGTTGTCCGAGCACACCTGAACAGGCAGGCCCTGAAGTTGAGTAGTCAAGTGAGCCAGAACTAACCTGATCGCCCGTAGTTCCAAGACATTGATAGGTGTGTGGGCCTCCTGAGGACCCCGCTTCCCCTGGAACCGCAGGGACTTCCAGAAACCCCCCCAACCTGACAGACTGGTATCCGTAGTGACCGTCTCCCAGGGAGGGGTAAGAAAGGATCTGCCCCCCAAAAGGTTCCTTGAGTCCATCCACCACAAGAGGGACCTCCTGGCCCGAGGGGAGAGCACACAGACCCCGTCCAGGGATGCTGGGTCCTTGTCCCATACTGACAATAGGTGGAGTTGCAGAGGTCTCAAGTGGAACTGAGCATAAGGTACCGCTTCCAAGCACGCCACCATCAGGCCCACCAGCTGCATCCCCTGCCTGATGGAGGGATGAGGACAAGCTAGGAGGGACTGGTTCTGTGCCATCAGACTGTCCACCTTCTGCTGAGGAAGGAAGATCCTTGCCTGAACTGTATCCAGATTCATTCCTAGGAATGGAGTTACCAAGGAAGGGGACAGAGAGGACTTGGGGTCGTTGATCACCCATCCAAATGACTCCAGAGTGGACACCACCAGCTGAGTATCCAACTCTGCCTGATGCAGAGACTGGGAAGTGATGAGAATGTCGTCCAGATAGGGAAGCACGCGTACGCCCTGACATCTGAGCAGAGACATCACGCCAGCCAGCACCTTGGTGAACAGAAGTGAGACCAAATGGCAAGGCCACAAACTGGTAGTGTTGATTCATCAGAGCAAACCTGAGGAACCTTTGATGACCTCGGAACACAGGAATATGAAGGTAAGCATCTTTGATGTCCACAGAAGTCATGAAATCCCCTTGACGCAGGGAACTGATGGCAGAGCGCAGAGTTTCCATGCGAACGCGTCTGCCCCTGACAAATTTGTTGAGGATCTTCAAGTCCAGGATGGGCCTGACTGACCCATCTTTTTTGGGTACTGTGAATAGATTGGAATAAAAGCCCTTGCCTTTTTCTCTTAAGGGGACCTGGCAGATGACCCCCAGCTCCAGGAGGCCTTGCACTGCTTGCACTAGCTCCTGAGCTGACACAGTGTCCTGAGGAATCCGGGATCTGATGAATCTTGGAGGGGGACAGGCAGCAAACTCCAACTTGTAACCAGAGGACACTACCTCCTGAATCCACCGGTCTGAGACATGAAGCCTCCAGACGTAAGCGAAGTGCTGTAGCCGTCCCCCCACCCGGATGGGTGAGGGTGCCCCATCATGCCTGAGGGGGCTTGGGAGAGGATTTCGCTTTGGTACCCCAGGAGGAGCCAGGACGTCCACGTCCTCTGCCCCTACCCGAGAAATCTCCCCGGGCCCCAGGAAAGGAAACCCCCTTCCCTGTCTGGCACCACGGTAAGGAGAGGAGAAGGAACCCTGACCCCAAAAGGGCCGAGATTGCTGCCTGCGCTGGGGTAACCTGCCTCCCTTAGCAAAAAGGTCCAGGTGGTCCCCAAACAGGCACAGTCCTTTAAAGGGAAAACCAGTGAGGGCCTTCTTGGCAGCGTTGTCAGCAGCCCACTGGCGCAGCCAAACCGAGCGGCGTATAGCCACCATGAGGGCAGAAGTTCTGGCACATATTCTGATGGTGTCATCCAATGCTGCGAGGACAAAATTTACAAAAACATCACAACTGGAGAGTGCATTGAACAACTCACAAGGCAAATCATCAGGGACACTATCAAGCATATTTCTGATAAGGGTTCTAGTGGCCACCACAGTAATGGCAGAGGCACAGACCGGGCGCAGCGCCGTCCCCGCACATGCAAAGGCGGGGGATGCCAGCTGGTCAATGCGCCGGTCCTTAGCATCCCGCAGGGTAGTGGAGTCAGGGGAATGCACGACAGAGGTGTTAGATAGCCCTAGGATCGGGGCATCCACCTCGGGGGGGGGGGTGACCAACATTTAACCACCTCAGCAGGAAAGGGATACTTCCTATCCCAACTTTTTGGAACCCCGGGAAGTTTACTGGGGCGCTCCCATTCCTTGAGCACAAGGTTTTGGAAATGTGCCTGCTCGGGAAATTCCAAACGTGATTTTGTCAAAAATCTAGGTCAATAATCTGTCAGTGTCATCTGGGGCCCAGGGGTCAGAGCCAGAATCGTCATGACCCCTTGGTCTCTCATCAGATGAGCCTGAATCAGAAAACAGCTCCCCTTCATCAGACGGGGTATAGCCACAAAGATTCTAAAACTCCTCAGTTCCCATAGGGAAAACAGTGACATTAGGCGTCAAGTGCCGCTTCTTAGCAGGGGCCTTACACGCTAAGGACTTAGCAATCAACTGCTCAACAGTAGCCAGTCTAGAAGACACATCAGGCTGAGAATCCCCACTAGTATGCAACTCAGTAGGAGTGAGGTTTAAGATTGGGGGAGTAGGCGAAGTGAAACAAGGTGCAGCCACTGGCAGGCCAGATTGCAATGCAAGCACCTGCTCAGCACAGGGTACACAGACCCGCGCCTTGTCAGTGTCAGCATGAGGCTGCCCACACGCTACACACAGCCGGTCTTGTCCCGAAGGGACCCCGGTCACATTATCCTGGGATGCCTCCATATGGTGATTATAGCGGCGCTATACGCCGATAGGGAATAACGCTGTATAGCAACCCCGGATGCCCCAATAACCCGCTAGGAAAGTGGGAGTATTATTTATACAAGGCCTACAAGTTATACACTAATACAGGGCCGGGAGAAGCCAAAAGGGTTCGCCCCACCTGAAAGACATAAGCAGACAAGACCTGTAAGCACACAGTAACAAAAGTGAAAGATATAAAGCCGCCCGCGAGGGCACTTACGGACCACGGTAGGTAGGGGTCCGTCGCGCATGGGCCAGATGGCGTTGGTATACCTCGAGGGGCGGGCCGGTATCAGCGATGACACGGAGCGCGCCATAGATGGGCCCCGCCCCCGCCAAAGAGCGCAAAGCCAGAACGTGCAAGCAGCCAATGGCGGCACACCAGCGCCTGAGGTAATGCCGCTGCTAAGCGCGGAACCAAGTCATCACGCAGCGGCGGCGGTGGCAATTTTAAAAAGACAGTAAAGACAAGTCAGCGCGGCGGATGTGCCAATGAGAGATCGAATATTTGGGTTAATATCGCTGCAAGCAGGTGATCACAGTCTTTAAGGACCTGGCTTGGGATACCATCTGGTCCTGCTGCTTTCCTTTGTGTTCACTCTTCTAAAGGCCCCATTTACCTCATGTTCTAAAATTAAGTTATTATTCTCTATGGCATTGGAGTGGGTGGGGGTTAAATTAGCACCCTGTCAAACCACGCATAACAAGTGTTCGGCTCATCAGCCGTGACCTGCGTCTGCATTGGCCATTTTGGTTGATGGAACTTTATAGTCACTCACTATTCCCAAGCTCT
This sequence comes from Gastrophryne carolinensis, assembly GCA_027917425.1. Classification (NCBI taxonomy): domain Eukaryota; kingdom Metazoa; phylum Chordata; class Amphibia; order Anura; family Microhylidae; genus Gastrophryne; species Gastrophryne carolinensis. Next base: position 459,680,525 of record CM051236.1, read on the forward strand.
GTGAGAAGCTTCTAGAATCACACTGTTTCAACTGTTGTATCTCTAATTTCCACTTGTATCGCCGCTTTGCCTCTTTCACTGCCCTTCAATGTTCACTCCCCCTCCCTGGGTCATAAAGAGCACCAGAAGAAACTTATAGTATCTGTACTTGTACCATTGGTTGTAAAAACCAATACAGACTTTCCTTAAAATTGGTTATATACTTCAAATTCTCCATGTATGTATAACACAGTATCAGGATATTATAACTAAATCCCTGAAATGCTTTACCTGCATAAAAAACATGCCTCCTATAGCCTTACAATAGAATAGACAAGATAACATGTTGTGACAGAGTGTCATAAAATATGAAATTTGGTCATTTCACAGTATAACTAACCATGAGAAAAGCTAAGAAAGGACACATCTGCAGGGTGCAGAAAGAAATCAAAGTGGCAGTGTTTAAAATAGAAAAGCAAAATCTCAGATCTCTAAGAAATAATGACCAAGTTACATAGCTTTATAAACAGTAAATATTATAAATGTTTTTACTTCTAAAATGTGCTTAATGGAAATTAAATTACATATCAAATCTTGAATCGCTGTAGGCTGTTTATTAAGACCTCTGTTCCTCTCTTTGTGCAATTAACATATCTTCAACACCAATTTTCTTAAGGGATGAAAGATAGGTCAGCCTCATTCCCATTTTTGACAAGAAAACATGAAAAATTATTCCACTGGGTCTTTTGTTTACTTTGTCCTACACTCTTATTATAACATGACATTACCCTCTTCCATGGTGCTTTTATAGAAATGCCACTGAAAGTCCTCACAAGAAAAGTGACAGCCTGTTTGAAGTCTTACTTGCTGAGCGATCAATTATTTTACTTAACCCTGCCCTTTATGGTAAGCAGTAAATTACAGCATAGGGAGCCAAAGGCCAAGCAGTTAACATTGCATTGTACTTGTGTTCTTGTGAAAACTAGGCTATTCTCTCATATTAATTCAGAAAGAGAGAATCCAAAAGAAACTTTAAAGGAAATAAATACAGTACTTATATACTAAGTAGGTCTAGTGGGGGGCTCATAGTTTCACATTATTAAAAGGGGATAGTAAGCCTGGAGGGTAACACATGTTACAGTACATGGGCACAACCTAGCTAGTTTGTAATAATGGCAGATATGGTTAACTAGAAAAACATGTTCAGACTCACAGTTATCTGCATGACAGAGACATATGCCCTATTGTTTTAATGTTAAAATATTGTTGTATTTGGGTGTGACCAGAGCTGATATAAGTAAGGTCTAGTCATAACCTGGAAGGTTAATTGCTCTGTTGGTAGACCCATGGAGATTTATGTTCAGGGCTGTGCAGTCAGGAATAAAGGGGAACCCTAATTTGAGAACTAGGCCCAGCAGATAGCCCTGGAATTAGAGTAGGGAGTTAAAGAACCAGCTACACATTTGTGTAAACTGGACTGTGCTACACCAAGCCTACTTGTGCTGAGTAGGGGTTGGATGTGACTGTGATATTGGAATTGCCATCAAAGTTGTACTGCTGAAACAGCAAACGTTGAATTGGTTTTCATTAAACTCAGTGAGACCTTCCTTAACCCTTGAACTGCCAGCCTACCTAGAGATAAAGGCACCCTCGCGCTATACATGTTTAACTGTGATTTTTGAAGGAATGACAAGTGATTTCCTAGGAAAATTATATATATTTTTTTACTGTAACATGAAATATATGTTTGTATTTTGGGGTGAAATATGTAGAAAAATAAAAAAAAATTGGGTTTTTTAAAACAAAAAAAGGTTCTTAAAGAAAAGTCACATTGCGTGTAAAAGCTCATTCCTTTTGATTACAATGGTACCACATATGTATCGATAGACACCCTTTTGTGCCCAGGACACTCCCCAAATTGAAACTAAGAGGCCGATTCATTAATAGCGCCAGGTAGCGACAGATGAGCGCCAGTAGCATTATTTTCACAGCGCACACTAGTATTCGCTGTGCTTGGCCGTTGTTCGGCTGTTGACAGCGACTCAGTCGGTGTGCGGTAATGTTGAATACGGGGTTAGGAGTCGCTGTTTGACAGGTTCCGCGCTGTATGGGAGCGCATGACAGCGAATGGCCATAGCGAACGGCTCCCAGCATATTCATTAACAAATCACGCTCAAAAAATTCTTGCGCTGTGAAATGCTTGTTTAAACCCCAGAGCGCTGGCGGCGATGGGTTAAAAGTAGTTTTTTAACCCCCAAACAACCATATTTTTAGAAAAATCAAAAAACATGTTTTTACAAACATTTTGTAATATGAATACATTAATATCAGACCTGCAATATCAATTCTGCACAATTTTTTTTTTTTTTACCTTAAAAAAAATATCTAACATTGCAGAAGTGGTCACAGAATTTTTGACATTTAAAAAAAAAAAAAAAAAAAAAAAACATTAATAGCATTTAATTATGAATATTTAAAGATTGCTCCATTGAAATGCATTGGAGAGCGCCAGGTAGCGAGAGGTCATACCTGTCGCTGTTCAAGGTCGCTCGCTGGCGCTGTGGGGTGAGGCTGGAATAATGATGAATGATTCGCTATCTGGCGCTCTGTCAGTCGCTAAGCAGGATCGGCTTGATAAATGTGTGATTGCGGAGGGGAGCCGGCGTTCTCGTGGCGGTGAGCGTCATTACCGTTCGCTCACCATTCGCTACCTGACGCTATCCCTTGTTAAATAAGGGCCTAAGTTTTAGGAGATTTTCAAAGAAAATACAATTACTATGCATACCTTGCAGTTTTTTTTGAAAGTATATAACTCAAGCTTTCTAGAGGTATCAGACTTGTTGTCATGCGTGCAGTTTTCTGGACACAAACCTGCAATGAAATCACTGGTTGCACAGAGTTTCCCTAAAAAAATATATTAAAAAGCAGAATAAAAGCTAAATTTTTCTAAAATATCAATATGCAAACAAAATACTATCTAAATCTGAAGGTCCCCTGAGCAGAACATTACCCAACGTACTTAGGTACTTTTAAAGGGACTGGCCTGGGATTGTATTTTGACTCCTGCAATAGTATTTTTGGACACCTTCGAGCACCCATGCCCCACATATTTCACAACACAGGACTCAGGGCAACTCAGGCCAGAGAAGAAACCCATTCCCCCACTAGCAACAAGCTACATGTTAGGAGTAGGGGAGTTGTGGCCATTATTCTATATAAACTAAACCCTTCCTTCTGATTCTCACTGTAGCAAGTATGGACTGCCTCCTTCCATTGGCCATCTGAAGTCTTCTTCATTAAATATTGTGAAAACAGTATACAATTCCTAGTTATGAAAATCAATGACCAGAATTGCATAAATGATTTGCCCCCTTTTAATCCAATGCTCAATGATCAGCTCAGCGGGGAACCATTGTAATCCTGATAGCATGTTTCTACACCCCCCCCCCCCCCCCCCCAAGTAAAAAGTGTTTTGAAGTCTTTTCGATTTCTGGGGAAACCTCCTGTTCCTCCTTTCAACTAGTCAGCTTAACATCCCCCCCAACATATTCATTTGAAGCTGGAGATGAGAGTACACTTTTAGGTGTTGGCTAAGAAGTCATTTTGTGTTTTCGATGCCAACCTACTGTAGCTTGGCCATGTACATTTATTCCCCCCACATGCACACATGCATTATGGATGTCTTTTACATCCATTTTATGTGAAGCTTTGTTAGATTCAGTACATTTGTCTTCCACTTTAAAATAAATGCTGGTTTATGCCATTGTATCTTAGCGGGGTAGGTGTGTGCACAGATTGCACAGCTAAAATATATTGCTGCATTGTACCAAGAAGAAAAATCATGAGAAAAAGTATTTTCTCTTTCTCTAGAAAAAAGAGTAAAAAGAGTTTTAAAAAATACAGTGGTAAATCACTCCTTACGGGTTCTTTCAACAACGCTGGTGCTTTTAGTGGGTTGGGGCATGGGTGCAGTGTGTGCGTGTCTTATATTTGTAAAGTAAAGATATTCATGGTCACCGCTTGATTAATCTATCAAGCATTTCTGTTTTTTGCCCACTCTCCTTCTGATCAGCTTGGAGGACTGCAACAATTAGCCCTCTTGTGCTGTTTTCATGAATCCAAGCAAAAAAGATGGTGATTTTCCAGATACCACACCAACACCTATCATTGTGGGTTTATGACATTCTACCCTTGCCATGCACACTTTTACAGGACAGGTTTTACCCAAGTGGCTAGGAGCAGACTGGCTGTAGGGAGATTAGGATGAATTCCTGATGACCTGCACTGTTTGGGGAACCTCCTGGACCTTTATCCAATCCCTGCCAACTAGTCTCCACCCACCCCCCTTTTACTCCCCAGTCAAAGAACCTTTGCCCCCAATTCTAAAGCCTCAGCCTCATGGCTGTAGGGAGTCATACCCCCCCCCCCCCCCCCCGCCACATTATCCACCCCTACAATAGTAATAAGCATCTTTTTTTTTTTGGCAGGCCATGGACCTGTAAAATCAAGGGCTGTTTGCTGCTACTGCCAGTGACTTTGGTTCTTCTTTATAATTAAGGCTTGATCTCTGATCCTAATCACCGTAGCAGACTATTACATTGGTTCACACATAAAAAGCTACACTGCGCAATATATAAGCAATAAATCAAGCAGATGGAGTGCAATTAGTAAGTAATCTAGGTAATAAATATATCATGATCTTTTATTTCATGTCTGCAGCCTGGTGCACACATTTATGCGGTGCTGTCTATTTTCTGTGCAGAAAACTGCAGATCGTTTCTTTTCCCAAGCGTACACCGCTGTAAAAGCTGAATCTGCCACTTTGTGACTTACATAGAAGACTATGTGAAAAGCGTAAAATAGATTCTGTGGGTTTTCATAACGAATAATACTTTGGCACTTCTTCCACTCAATCAGAAGTCGCACCTGCTAGGATTAAATAAGGCTGACCAGATGGAGCTCCAAGGCGCACAAAGCTGGCAAGGGGCTTGGCATAACTGGCAAAGCGGTAGGAAAAGGGCTTCTTGCTCCTGTGCTCCTGCCAAGCTTACTAAAGTTAAGGACAGTAATCATTTATTTCAACAAATCCTTGCTCTTGGCTTCTGTTATTGATTGCTGCAAAGGGGGAATGTAGATTTCCGGATTTATCCTAATCTGAGATAAGAGGCGCCAGGTTGCCTTCATTTTTCTTCATTGATATCATGGGATTGAAGAATGCCAGAATACTGTATACCAATGTGTTAATGGAGAAATTCGATCTGCACCCAGGCATCACTTGTATAAAAATAAAACAGCAAAAATACTGTAGCTAGTTACTGTTTAGAATGAATGTGGATGTCAATGCTTATAAACCCTTTAACCCTGTGCTGACTGCTAGACTGAGTTTGGCATTCTCCTTTTATTCAATAAACAAGCTTAAATGACTTTTTTACTCTTTTTTGTGTCTGTTCTCAAAGCTACTGCTTTTTGATGCTAAGCAAATTGTAATGAAGCAAAGCTGATCAGTTGTGAAAATATCATCAATTATCACATGATATTGTGAATATATTAAAGGGGAAGTCCAGCTGCCTCCTACCCCCCTTCCCCCCAGCTACCCTACTGCACTGAGGTAGGGCAGAGGGGTACAATCAAAATAAAATCTTACCTCACCGGAAGCTCAGCACAGACAGAGAACACAAGATAATCTCCAGCTATACACTTGATTGGACGGATAAGGGCAAGCACAGACTGGGGGAATGGTGTTGGGCAGTGAGAGAGGTAAGGGTTTTTTTTTCCCCCCGCCTCAGCACCAGGGGAGGGTGGCAGGGTCAGAGTGGGTTACCTGGACTTCCGCTTTAACCAAATGTGCAGTACAGGTTGCAATTTGTGATTAGTGGAATTTTACTATGGATTATTCTTTTTTACTTTAAAAGTTGTGATGTGTCTGCCTTCAGATATGTCTAAATGCTTGCAGAGAATATTAAAGGGCTTAACAGTGTGGTATGGGGAGGGTGTTGGCTGTAATTCTGGGGGGCATAAGCTGGTGGTTTAATTGGAGGTATTAGGAACTCTTGCTTTTTCTATTTTTTTTATAGTACTGTTAAATCATTACAAGCTAGTTCAATAATTACATTCCTAGTCTGCTTTCTGTCTCAAAGCCTCCCATAGTGCTCAAGCCTTTCTATGACAGCATGTAAGAGGCTTACCTGAAGAATGCTCTAAGGCAGGGGTGAGCAATTATTTTTTCCATGGGGCCACATGAGAAACGAAAAATATTGTGGCAGGCTGGACCAAAAGGCTGAACTCAATTCTGCACAATATTAATTGTATTTCTTTATAAAAAGCAGCAAATAGCATTGTTTTGACAAGCTGGTACGAGTATATGTTATAGTTAAACAATGAAAATGTGAGGTTGCCTTACAAAAAATGTAATTTATTAAATAAACCACATTTTGTGTTTCCAGTGAGGTCTCACACAGCAGACTGGGATGCCCCAGAGACATGATGCCTGTAACCCAGCCCTGGATTCCTTCACACTCGAGGGCTGGGTTACATGGGTTTTGGTCTGCTTTAAAACATCATGACCAAATCAGGTTAGGATGGAATAACCCTCCTCCTTTACATTATTATTAAAGTGCTGCTCACACTTTTTACTCAATAGCAATGTGAAAAATTGCAGATTCCCTCACACTAAGCAGAACAAAGGTGGGAAGGGTTTCACACAGCCTTTTATTCAAGGCCGGCCACTGGTCTCCCTCCCTCCGGGCATCCCAAATCGGGATGCTCCACTTTTTGAGACCATTTTTACTTAGTAGCAACGTGAAAAAAGGCGGACTCCTTCTCTGAAAGCAGAACAAAACCCTGAGCGGCCACTGGTCTTCCCCCTGGAAATCCCAGATTGGGATGCCCCACTGTGTGAAACCCTTTTTACTCAGTAGCAACATGAAAAATGGCAGACTCCTCCCTAAAGCGGAACAAAGCCCTGATCTGGGATGCCCAGGTGGAAGACCAGTGGCCGCTCTGGGTTCATTTCCACTTTAAGGGGGAGTCCACCATTTGTCAAGTTGCTACTTAGTAACAAGGGTTTCACACAGTGGGGCATCCTGATCTGGGATATCCAGGTGGAAGACCAGTGGCCTCTCTGCTTTCAGAGAAAGAGTCCGCCTTTTTTCACGTTGCTACTAAGTAAAAAGGGTCTCAAAAAGAGGAGCATCCCGATTTGGGATGCCCGGGGGAGGGAGACCAGTGGCCGGCCTTGGATAAAAGGCTGTGTGAAACCCTTCCCACCTTGCAGCATGGTCCCCCCGCCCTCCCAAAGGCATTGGTCTGGCCAGAAATGGACTACGAGAGTCAGTGCACCATCAGACGCTGCGTAGGGCATGTAACACATTTGGTGTGCCAGCAGCAAGTGCCAGCAGCCTGCGAAGTGAGGCACAGACAAGTGGCTGGAGAACCTCCATCTCCGGCGTAGGCTCCTCAGCGACTGACACATGCCACACAGTACAGGCCAAGGGAGGGAAGAGAAACTCCACCCACAGCCAAACCTGCAGGAGGGAGCTGTCCAATAGAAAAGCAGGCTCTAATCCACACACGCCCCTGCTACATTAGACTCACTACAGAGGGGCAAAAGTGCTGTTTAAACGCGGCAAGACTACACGGACAGTGGGCGGGACCGAGCGGCGGGGGCGTCGGCAGCGCACCTTACAGGGAACGCTGGTTGCGGGCCGGTCAGAGCCAATCAAAGGGCCGTATGTGGCCCTGGGGCCTTACAATGCCCAGGTCTGCTTTAGAGGCAAACAGAGACATCTTGAGCCACATATCCATGTTGTTAATCCAGTAATCCAAGGTGGGCATTTCACAATGCCCACCAAAACACCAGCAAATAGGACACCAAAAAGCCCCTTCTCTCTGTGAAAAGCATTAATGACTGTCTGGCATTCTACAGGAAGTACATAGATTGGACTGCAGAGGACTGGGGAAAGTTATTGTTATATATATATATATAAATTTGACTGGTTAACACTTTTATGTTTATGGCTGTAATATTTTTTCAAGGCACTATATATTGTATAAAGTAATATATATATATATATATATATATATATATATTATATATGTGTCAGGGCTGCAAAGCTCGCTATTTCATCATTCTCTTTCTTCATGATGGCATGAATAAAAGTGGGTCAATGAGCCTCCTATTCACCGACAGATGAGTTTTTTCTTGCACCAATATTTATATAGTTTGTCTCTTTCTCTTTTTCTACTTTCCAGCCAGCATGACAATTATTGTCGCAGGGTCCTTCTTACAAAACCTCACTATTAATTCTATTGCAGTTCCAGTCACAATAACAATGCAGTCTGCATTCTTTCTTGCATCATTGGAAACACACTTTAAATTATCTAGCTAACCCATCACAGTTTGCTACATTTTCTTTGAAAGCAAAGCAAAGCAAAGGGCAAAGTAGTGACAACTGTGGACATTCCAGTATACTATGAGGCTGATTTATTAATAGCGACATGTAGAGACAGTTGAGCGACTGTAGTGGTATTTTCACAGCGCCCGCTAGTAGTCGCTGTGCTTGGCCATTGTTCGGTTGTTGACAGCGACTCAGTCGGTGTGGCGTAATGTTGAATACAAGGTTCCGAGTCGCTAAATTGCATGGGCACCATAACAAATATACTACATATTTAGAATTGCAAGAGATAAAACTGCAAATCTTATGTTGTTTTCCTGTCTGCTGGTCAACAAAAAACTTCATGGGTTTAGCCAAGGGTAAAGAGATCTTACAGCCCATACACTTACCACATCTATAAAAGCCCATTAGCTGATTAGAGATAAGACTAACAGGCTTTGGCGGATCTATATGGCTCCGAACCAAGCGATCCCTTAGCGTGGGCGCTCTTCTATAAATACACACGGGTCGGTCAGGTAAAATGGAACCTAACACGGGGTCCTCTTTAAGGATGTGCCAATGGCGATCAAGAATTTTTTTCACTTTGCCATGTTGTAAACTATAGCCTGTTATAAAGGCAAACTCAGACCTATCCTTTCTGCTAGAATTGAGACCCTCACGTTTAGAACCATTTAGAATAACTTGACGATCAAGGCCCCTTACCCTCTGTGCCTGGCTTTGAATTTCTCCAGCTGAATACCCTTTCTCTATGAAGCGTTCACTCAGAATTTTCGCCTGTTTGTCATAATCATCCAGATGCGTACAATTCCTCCACAGCCGTAAAAACTGCCCCTTGGGGATTGCTCGCAGCCAATTGGAATGATGACAACTGCGGGCTGGAACAAAACCATTTCTATCGGTTGATTTAAAATAGGTCCGAGTGGTCAAACTAGAACCCTCGATCTTAATAGTCAAATCCAGAAAGTTGACCTTAATTGAGTCAATTTCAGCCGTAAACTGTAAATTATAAGAATTGGCATTAACCTCCACAAAAAATTCATTAAGACTGGCCAAAGATCCTAGTTAAAGTCGCCTATGAGCGACGAAACGCATTGGAGGCTCGGGCTTCCCTTATGACTGGAGGCACTTCGTGATACTTGCAAGTTTTACATTTCGGGAGCGGTGAGAGCTGTTTTTAACCTTTGATATGCTGAATTACTTTGTCCGTTTGTGAGTGCATTTTTGTTAGTATTAAAGTGGGTTTTTTTTATATCTAGCAATGTTGCACTAGTCTTTCCTTCTTACATTGTTTTACATGTGATTGGAGCCCTTCCTTTGCTTATATGAAATTGTGGCATTGAAGGTTATATTTTAAGCCACACATCTACATTAAAGGAGAGCTGAAGTCGTTTTCAATTGGATTTCCCATATTTGAGAGGAATTATTATCTATTCTCTTTGGAGCCTCTGGATGTTGAGATTGGAGGTATTTGCACCTGTTTATTTTAAATGCAAAGATTATATCTTGATCTGGTAAGAATTTTGTGATACTGGTGACGGGCACGCAACGGTGGATATCACATATGTTTTCAAATGGGACATTTTCACCATATTATTCACTTAATGAGCTCTGTGTTTTAATATTTTTTTGAATTTAGTAATATGAATACATTAATATCAGACCTGTAATATCAATTCTGTAACATTTTTATTTTTTTTCCCTTAAAAAAATTATCTAAAATGGCAGAAGTGGTCACAGAAATTTTCACATTTAAAAAAAAAAAAAAAAAAAAAAACATTAATAACAATTAATTATTAATATTTAAAGATTGTTCCATTGAAATGCATTGGAGCGCGCCAGGTAGCGAGAGGTCATACCTGTCGCTGTTCAAGGTCGGACGCTGGCGCTGTGGGCTGAGGCTGGAATAATGATGAATGAGTCGCTATATGGCGCTATCTCAGTCGCTAAGCAGGATTGGCTTGATAAATGTGTGATTGTGGTGGGGAGCCGGCGTTCTCGTGGCGGGGCCCGTCATTACCGGCCGCTCGCCAGTCGCTACCTGTCGCGTTCCTTCATAAATAAGGGCCTAAGAAGATCGAATAAACTTGATAGTCAGTCGCCTAGCCCAGCCGAGACCCTGGCAGGAAACATGCTCTCCTCGAACATCCATGTTTAGTACAGTATGTAGGACAATCAGTTCCCCCATTTAGTGGTATAAATAAGTTAGACACATTGATGCTCAGGAAAACCAGGAATTACCTTGCCTTTGCAATAGAAGAAAGAGTTTGTTCCCAGAGACTTGGGTTTTGCTTTAAGGAGAGAAAAGAACTTCTAGTTCTGCACCCTTGGTTTGGCGATTATTTAAAATTATAATTATCATCACACAGTAAACCATAAATGGTGTATACTGACTGACTGACTGCTGAGTGTTATGGGCTGTCTGAATTAAGCTACATGTGAAAAATCCCATTTCAAAGCACTACACTCTTGCTGTATTGTAGTAATAGTCCTGCAGGGTTATGGATTTGGGCAGAAAGCTAAGCAGGTGCTGAAGAAGTGATTAGCTAATAGCTTTCAGTGGAGGATTTGACAGTCAAGGCAACAATGTTTTCAGCAGCAGAAAGTGAAATAAAGGGATCTGAAATGCTAGAAAGTAGTGTGACCACATTCTTGCAGTCCATGTTACTGTCCTCTGGCAATATTCTGCTTTTTAGTTTACACAAACTACCAGTCTTAATCTGAACTTGCACAGCACAACTTGCACACTTGTTGTCATTGCTTGATAGCAAGGATAAGTTGGAACACCCAGCAGATGCCCACGTAGCACTACCACCCACACTCCTGAGGTGGGAGTAGCTTTTGTGGAGTAGAAAATTACAAAGCAATTTTGCATTATCCTTGGCATTCTTACTACTAATGCAATGACTCCTCTGAAGGGTTCCCAGGCCTTTTTAGACATTTGGAAAAACTCGAAGGGTCCTAAGTGCGGGCGGATTATTTAAGAGCTAGCCCCTGCGCCCTGTTCTACAAGCCCTGCATAGCTGGTCCCGGGTCGGTTATGCTGGGTAGGGAGCCTAGTTACTTAACTCCCACCTAATAGGACTTGGATTATGTTAAGGGTTAAAAGCTGGGCTTTTGGCCAACTTTTATCCTTTAACCCTTTAAGTGCCAGCCTACCTAGATATTTTGTCACCCTCGGTTGCCAGACAATGTTTCACTTTTTTGCGCTACACATGTTCAACTTTGATTTTCGAAGGGATTTCCAGGGATTTTCCAGGAAAATTATATATTGTTTGGCCTTTTTAAAGTGTATTCTTAATAATTTTGGGTGAAATATGTGCAAAAAAATAAAATAAAATCATTTTTTTTACGATTTGTAGTGTTTTTTGTAATATAAAATGTAAGTTTGTCAATAAAATCTTATTGTGTTTGAAAGCCACATTTCTCCCGGTTACAACGGAACCACATATTTATTGGTAGACACCATTTCCTGCCCAGGAGACTCCCCCAAACTGAAACAGCACTTTTCAGATAAGCTACAACTATGCTGTTAATTAAAAAAAAAACGACATAGGGTCCCCGGGGGGGGGGGGGGCATTTTTTGGGGGAATTTTAAGGGTTAAAAACCCTTAAAATCCCCCCCAAAAAATGACGTAGGGTCCCCCCTACCTAGCATAACCGACCCGGTACCAGCTATGCAGGGCTTGTGGAACAGGGCGCAGGGGCCAGCTCTGGTGGCCCCCCGCCCTGCAGGCTAAAGCCAGCATAGTGCCTACGGAGCCCGGGCCCTTCTGCCCCCCCCTGACCGTTGGGGAGGCAGGTAATTGGTGAGCCGGGGGTTAATGGCAAGTCACCCGCTAGCAGCAGGTAACTTGCCAGCCCCCAGCCTTGTGAACTGGTACAGGGATCTCACAGATCCCTTACCAGTTCACAAGGGGTTAAATAGGAAAAAATGACACTGACAAAGAGAAAAAGTCATTTATTTTTTACTTTACTTACCTCTGGTCATGCTGTGTTCTCTGTCCCTCGGTGATCCATGATGACAGCTGCTGGGTGCTCGGTGGAGAAGGGCTGGAGGGGAGAGAGCGATCACAACCCTCTCCCCCCTCCAACCTTCCTCTGCTGAGCATCCAACAGCACTGATCATTGGCATCAATGTGGATGGAGATGTAGGCTGCACTACATCACTTTTCCCCGCCCCCCAAGGGGCGGGGCTAGTAGCCGACATGAGGAAGAGAAGGAGAGGGCCATCTTGGCCCTCTTGTTCAATTCAGAGGAGCCTGGGGGGCGATTGGAAGCCCCCCAGTGAAAAACAGAGGCAGCAGGAGGGATCGTGAGCGCAGGTGAGTAAATGTCATTATTTTTTTGCGGGGGGGGCACTATTACGGGCACTCTTCTGAAAAGAGGAAAGCCCCGGGGGGGGGGATCGGATGCCTCCTGGGTGAAGAGAATCGCTGGCACTATAAAACGAGGGGTCAGGTAAGTCTGTATCTTTTATAGTTTTTTTTATGGGGGTTTAAAGTCAGCTACGTGAGTCTGGCACTTAACGGTTGGAGAGGCAGCTACGTGAGACTCACGTAGCTGGCACTAGAAGGGTTAACACAATTCTTTTTAGACATTTACTGGACCCATCTAGGCACTTACATTGTAAAAGACAATGCAGAGTTGTTTCCTTAAGCCTCTGGCATGGGCTTCTTAGACAGTGGGGGAGAGCTTTTAGATGGGCTGGGTTCTCCACTGAAAGTGAGGAGGCAGAGGCAGCAGAAGGTTTTCATAAAGCTAATGGCATATTCAACCTTATATTTTCTTGGCTGCATCAGGTGTCTTTGAGCGTTGAATAGTTAACTATTGGCATAAGGAGTTAACTATTCAGCACCAAGTGCCAAAAAAGTATGTGAATATTTTATTATCACCTAAAGTGTAGATTTTACTACAAAGTACACTTTTGCACCTGTTGTTTAATTGACCCCAAACAGTCTCTCCGAAAGGTCCTTACTCCACTACTGGTTCCATCTGTGCCAAACTGGTATATTGGAGTAATTACATAATCGATCCACCATGTGTGAGACATGTTTTGGAAAGTAGTCAGTCCCCACTAGACTACCAATACGTGGCAGGATCAGAAAATATATAACGTTTCTTATAACTTAATAAAGAACTAATGTGTTTTGCCAGTGAACTTCACTTTGTACTTTTATGAGAAAAAGGCAAGGCTGTCCCGCATGATAATAGTAGAGCCATTCCAGCTGAAATGAGTTTTATTTGTGAGAAAGTTCAATGTCCTCAGCGTGTATACGTTTCTCTCTGCAGTTCCTAACCTTCCCTCCAGGCAATATGCAGAGACTTTCTGCTGATATGAACCTATCTTTCTCATCTGAGAAAATCACACACTGTTACTTTTCTGTAGCGCATGAAATTCTGCTTCAGGGTTATTAATCTTATATGAGGGGGTTTGTCGTTCTCCCTGTGACTGCTGAGGGTTAAGAGCAAGTACAAAAAAGGTTACTGAAATGTCAGGACCATATTCTCACTATACAAAGTCAGGGTTACAGAAAAATTGTGGCAAGAAAAGTCCAATTTAAAAAAAAGATTTAGGTTCAGGTTTTTTCACCTCAAAAAAGAATTGTTTTCATATATATATATATATATATATATATATATATATATATATATATATATATAATGGGAATCCACATTAGAATGTGAAAATTATCGAAGCAACCTTGAAGGAAGCATAGATAAGAAACTGCTATCTTGGATACAGTATTCTAATCCAAATTAAAGTGCAGGTCTGCATTAGATTTCTCTGATGTTGTTGCTGATGTTTAATAGGGCAGTTTGGTATTTTCTCATTTTCTCCTTTCTTGGTTTTCTTAACTTTGTCTGCCTCACTTATTTCCTGTCTCCTCTAGCTTTTCCCCTCTCTTAGCTTCATTCTATCCCTTTACAATAACTATTTTTATTTCATGTGTCTTTTTCAGTCAAGATAGTTTCTGTGAATTATTTGTCCCCACTAGTAGAGGCCTTGGGAAAACTTTGGTTAAACTTAGGGCCTTATTTATGATGTGCGCTGTTTAGCATCTGGCTAAAACTAGGAATGGTTGTATCTTTTTCTTTATTGGCGCTGCTATTTTGACTACAATGCTGCTGGAAGTCACAGCGCTGGGTGTTAACTTATTTGTTTGACTGTTACTTTAGGTATTGGTCAATGCCTGTTGGATTACACTAGTGCCAGTGTGTGCCACATTGTACCGCTGTCTTTTTGGCCCTGCACCTTGTATTTATTCATTTTTGCCATCCTGAAAAGTTTGGCGCTGTATTTTTTTGGTGCTGGTCAATGTTTCATCACTGTAGTTACAATATATCACTGCTGGGGACAATGGGGACAGTGCGTTTAGGCTGAGTTTAAGTTGTTGTCCAAATTACACATTGCAAAGCAAAAAAAGCAGTGAGAAATTATTTTACAAGAAAAAAATGACATTTGGCAACATGCATTTACATTATTGAGTCACAATGCAAGTTCTGTACAAATAAATGCGTGGAATATTAATTATAAGCAGAAAACACTTTAATGACCTACAGTGGCACTATAACTGATGTACCTTCAACCAGAGTACCCACTGCAACCTTTATGGCACTAGTGTTAAATTAGACACAGGCTGGTGACCGCATCAGTGCAGCCTGTTTTTTTTTGGTTTCTTAAAACAGACACCTAGTGCCGTTAAAGTAATAAAATTGGGGGTGAGTGTTATTAGCATGCTCTGAACCTTCATAAATAAGGCTCCCCATACTATGCTCTGACCTGCGATCTATCATTTATGGAAAATAAAGATGCATCCTCTGGAATTTTGATTGTGTTGTATATTTACCCTTTCTTGAGTACTTTAAACTAAAGACAATTTACCTCGCTGGTTGTTTTTCATGTCGGTTCCATTTCTGTTTTCAAGAGGTATTTATAATCATCTACCATGAGATGAAACAATCCCTACAAAACCGCACAGAGTTTTTGAAAAATACCTATTTTTAATGTACACATTATTCAATACACATAAAAATCAAGAGCATCACATATTAAAAGCAGAAAACATAAGCACAGAGCAGCCTTATCACAGGTAACATTGTTAAATTATAATTATTATTAATAATATTATCATTATTTAAATATTATTGTATACCGTGGTGCTGTACAAAGTACAGGAAGGTTGGACAAGTAACATACTTGGGCATGATGAGTCGTATATAATAAAAATATGACAATGAATGCATAATGTATAATGCATACAGTAATATACACATTGCTTGTTATGTAAGGCTGTAAAAATACTTTAGTCCCTTCTGTTCAGCCCGTATATAAATTAAAATCTCCTTCCAGTCGTCTAAGAGCCATAGCTGGTAATGTTGTTACATACAAGGAAGGCATCTATGCCACTTTTTTAGTCCTTTTGTGTCTTCCTCATGACTACCTGGACCCTTGGTTGAACTTGATGGACATGTGTTTTTTTTCAACCGTGTTACTATGTAACGTCCTCCTCTGGCAGAGAGTTTCACGGTTCCAGTGCTCTTACAGTGAAGAATACCCCCTATGTTTCTCTAAGAAGCTTCTTTTCTCTAACCTTTGCAGATGCTGATGATTACAGTCCTGGATACAGCTCATGGGCATTTTCTGTAATGACCCCGGATAAATTTACACATAGTTATATCCCTGCTAAGGCGTCTCATCCAAACTAAATAAACCTAATTTTGACAAACTTTCTGGGTACTTCAGTCCCCTCATTTCATGTACTAATTTAGTTGCCTGCCTTGAAAAGTTCTGCTATACCCCTATGCACAATATTCCATATGGGGTCTGACCAATTACTTAAAGAGATATAAAATAATGCTCTGGTCATGGGCACCTATTCCCCACTTAATGCACCCTATGATTTTGTTCGTCCTAGCAGTTGCCGCCTGGCATTGGTCACTACATTGATAACTAAAACCCCTAGGTGATTTTCTGTTTTATTCATCGTTGTCCCATTTAGTGTGTAATCATGGCACACATTGTTCCTTTACATGTTCCTAAGCTTATATTTATCTGTATTAAAGTAATTCACCATTTTGTACCCTAACTTACAATGTATCTAAATCTGTTTGTTGCTGTATGCTTTCTTTTTTGTGTTATTTACATTACACAGCTTAGTAATTAGCTCATCTACAAACATTGATCATTTAACCCTTCTATTGCCAGCCACGTAACTTTTACGTGGCTGCCTCTCCAACTGTTAAAGGCCAGCCACGTAAATTTTACGTGCCTGACTTTGCCCCCTGCTAGCACCTGGAAAATGAAAAAACCTGACCCCTCATTCGATCCGGCCGGGTCTCCCCTTCACTCTGGGGGGCTCCAATGCCCCATCGGGGATCCTCCAGCTGCAGGGGAGTGCCCGGAGTAGGTCCCCTCCCCCTGTTTTAGCCGCCGTCGGCTTTTCCTGTAAAAATAAAAAAAAAATAAAAATAACATTTACTCACCTCCATGTGCACTCGCTCTCGCCGACCCTCCTCTTCACCCGGGGGGCCTCCAATCCCCCCAGGGCTCTTCTATGTTCTAATACCCTCCAGGGCTCTTCTATCGGTCAGCCTCTCTCCCCCTCCTCTCCCGACGGGCGCCGCCATCTTGGCGCAAAGCCCCGCCCCCTCTGGCTGCCGATCACCGGCATCTGTCATTGAATCAGCGAGGGACACAGGAGCTGACAATTGGAGGTGAGTAAAAAAAATAAAAATGTATTTTTTTTTAATAAAATAATTTTTACTATGTGTTTGTGTGTCTTGTTTTACTGTTAACCCTTTGTGAACTGGTAAGGGGTCCAGGAGACCCCTTTACCTGTTCACAAGGCTGGGTGCTGACAAGTCATCTGCAGCTGCGGGTGACATGCCATTAACTCCTGGCCCCCCAAATTACCTGCCTCCCCAAAGGCCAGGGGGGGGGCAGATGGGCTCGGGCCCACAGAGGCTATGTGGGCTTGTAGCCTGCAGGGCCAGGGACCACCAAAGCTTGCCCCTGCCCCCTGTGATACAAGCCCTGCATAGCTGGTCCCGGGCTGGTTACCCTTAAAATTCCCCAAAAATGGGGTCCCCCTCCCCGGGAGGGGGGACCCTATGTCATTTATTTTTAAATTAACCCTATGTTACCTGTCACCCAGCAGGTCTAAAAAGCTTCCAGCATCAGCAGGTGAGTAGAAGCCAAATTGATCAGCGAGGGACACAGTGCTGTGGGATGGATGGAAGGTAAGTATTAAAAAAATTACATTAAAATATTTTTTCTCTGTGTCTGTTTTTTTTTTACATTTAACCCTTTGTGGACAGGTAAGGGATCTATGAGACACCTATACCAGTTCATAAAGCTCTGGGGTCTGCCAAGTCACCTGCAGGTGCGGGTGACTTGCCATTAACCCTAAGCCCCTTCATTACCTGCCTCCCCAAAGCTCAGGGGGGGCAGAAGAGCCTGCAGCCATAGGCTATGCCAGCTTGTAGCCTGCAGGGTCAGGGGCCAACAAAGCTGGCCCCTGCGCCCTGTTCTACAAGCCCCCATAGCTGGTCATGGGCTGGTTAAGCTGGGTAGGGGGGACCTCGCACCATTTTTGGGGGGATTTTTAAGAGTTTTGAACCCTTAAAATTCCCCAAAAATGGGGTCCCCCTCCCCGGGAGGGGGGGGGCCCTATGTCATTTATTTTTAAATTAACCCTATGTTACCTGTCACCCAGCAGGTCTAAAAAGCTTCCAGCATCAGCAGGTGAGTAGAAGCCAAATTGATCAGTGAGGGACACAGTGCTCTGGGATGGATGGAAGGTAAGTATTAAAAAGATTACAATAAAATATTTTCTCTCTGTGTCTGTGTATTTTTTACATTTAACCCTTTGTGGACAGGTAAGGGATCTATGAGACACCTATACCAGTTCATAAGGCTCTGGGGTCTGCCAAGTCACCTGCAGCTGCAGGTGACTTGCCATTAACCCTAAGCCCCTTCATTACCCTGGGAGGGGGGACCCTATGTCATTTATTTTTAAATTAACCCTATGTTACCTGTCACCCAGCAGGTCTAAAAAGCTTCCAGCATCAGCAGGTGAGCATAAGCCAAATTGATCAGCGAGGGACACAGTGCTCTATGATGAAAATGAGGTAAGTATTAAAAAAATTATAAAAAAATATTTTTTTTCCCATTTAACCCTTTGTGAACTGGTAAGGGATATATGAGACCCCTATACCAGTTCACAATGCCTTGGGTCTGGCAAGTCACCTGCGCCTAACGGTTGACTTGCCATTAACCCCAAGCCCCCCAATTGCCTGCCTCCCCAATCCCGGGGGGGGGGGGGGAGAGAAGAGCCCGGGGCCATAGGCTATGTCGGACCTCACAACAATTTTTTTTTATAACCCTTTATAGTGTGGGTATTAGTTGTATTTTATTTGTAAATGTTATAAAGTGCTATTTTCAGTTTGGGGCGTCTCCTGGACAGGAAAGGGTGTCTACCAATACATATGTGGTACCGTTGTAATCTAGAGAAATGGTGCTATCACATGCAATATGGTTTTCTTTAATAAAATAAATTGTTTATTTAAAATAAAAGAGACAATTTAAAAAAATAATATTTTTTTATTTTTTTTTTATTATTTTTTTTTTAAATATTTTAAAAAACAGTAGAAAAATTACAAACAAGACATTTCATGTTAAAGCCTAAACTCTGCTGCAGAAATATATATATATATATATATATATATATATATATATATATATATATATATTAAATAAATATATATATATATATATATATATATATATATTTATATATATTTTTCTGGTAATTCCTGCAAAAATCACAGTTAAACATGCAACAAAATGGTGAAAAATGACCTGTCAACAGAGGGTGACAAAATCTCAAGTAGGGTGGCAATTAAAAGGGTTAAAATTAGCTATGCATGTTGGGTATTGTTCTGCTCGGGGGACCTTGCACTTTCAGATTTAGCTTGTTTTTCTTGTTTAATATTTTAGGAAAAGGTGTTTTTATTCTGCTTTTTTATACATTTTTAGGGAAACCCTGTGCAACCTAAGAAATGGAAAGGGATTACTTCCAGAAAGATGAGCACACTGCAAAAAGGCCAGGTATGCTTAGAAAGCTTAACGTGTACTTTCAGGGAATATATGTTTGTGGGGGTATTCTAAATGTAAAGAGTTGTTTTGGTATAAAAAGCGCAAGGTGCGCACTTTGTCTGCAGAGCTGACATTGTCAAGTAAAACTACCGTTATGCGCATGCTTTACTTTGGGGTGTTTGCCAACTCTTCCCTTGACAGTAGCTATGCATGCTGGGTATTGTTCTGTTCGGCGGATGTTGCTTTTTCAGATTTAACTTTTTTTTTTCTGCTTATAGTTTGTTTAGGAAAACGTGCCTTTGATTCTGCTTTTCTATTCTTTTTTTAGGGAAACCCTGTGCAACCAAAGAATTCATTGAGGGATTATGTCCAGAAAACTGCACCCATGTCAACAAGCCTGGTACGCCTAGAAAGCTTAAGGTGTGTACTTCCAGAGAATATATATAGTTTGTTGTGGGTGTTTCAAATGAAAAACTGCAAGGTGCGCATAGCGCGTAGCACATGTGTATTTTATCTGAAAATCTCCTAAAGCACTGTTTCAGTTTGGGGGAATCTGGGCAGGAAAGAGTGTCTACCAATACACATGTGGTACCGTTGTAATCGGAAGAGATTGGGATTTCACACACAATAAGATTTTATTGACAAACTTACAATTTTTATTACAAAAAAAAACTACAAATTGTAAAAAATTATTTTTTTTTTATTTTTTGCACACATTTCACCCAAAAATATTGAGAATACACCTAAAAAATTACATACAAGATATATTCATGTTAAAGCCCAGACTCTGCTGAAAAAAAACAATATATAATTTCCCTGGGAAATCCCTGGAAATCCCTTCAAAAATCACAGTTGAACAAGTGGAGCGCAAAATAGTGCAAAATCTCCAGATAGGCTGGCAGTTAAATGGTTAAACAAACTAAAATATTTTTTCCTCTGCATTCCCCTCTACAATTGCCCCCTCCTTGCTTTTCAAGGGACCCACATGTACAGGTTTATACTGTTTTTTTTATTGTCCCAAAAGGCCCTGTATTTCCTAAGTTATATTAAAAGTATTAGAGATTTGTAGATGCATATTAAAACTGTGTACTTTACTTATTCATGAATGATGTTCTCTGAAGCATGTGCCCGAGACCACTCTATTTCCAATTAAATGAAATAAAATAAACAGCTTGTACAGAAAGTTGGATCATGAAGGCGAGAGTGATATGCTGCAGGCTGAGGTTGTCTCTGGCCTGTCAGCTCATAGTGTCAGAAAACTATGGGGTGAGTGATATGCTGCACGCTGATATTGTCTCCAGCTTGTCAGCTCATAGTGTCAGCAAATCATGGGGGTGAGAGATATGCTGCAGGCTGAGATTGTCTCCAGCCTGTCAGCTCATAGTGTCAGGAGATCATGGGGGTAACAACTAGGGAGATGAGAGACAGGAGAGAGGAAGCCAGAGTTTCAGAGTTGTAGAAAGAGGCAGCCAATCAGGACATCTGAGGAGGAAGTGGGGGGTGTTTCTGTTCTTGGTCCACCGAAGGTTGATTGATAATAGCAAAAAGGTTTTTAAACTTAGAGGTTGGGGCACTGGGAGAATGAACATGCGGGCCCCAAACCCAAATCCGTTACCCACAAACTTGACACAATTTAGAGTTGTTCAGATAAAAAGCTATTTAAGGTCCATGAAACTTCCGAAGGCCTCCTTCACTCCCTCCCCATTTCAAAGCCTGCTATTTAACCTTAAGAAGGAACCCTTAGCCATGAAATGGTAATACCATACTCTCTTAGACTCCAATATATCAACAACCCCTTCATATATACTCAAATGGTCAAATTTAGAATATTCCCTTATCATTACCTGACTGGATACAACTCTGTAAATCCTATTCTTGCATCCAATCCCCAGCTCTCAAAGTCTTAAACAATAAATTCCTGACTCGATTTTATCTCACGTCTGACTATAGTGCTAGAATGCCAGCACTACAATATAATAGGGAAACAGTACTACATATTTGGTGGGCATGCACACATACCCAGAACCTGTCAAACAAAGTTGCACAATTTCTGCAGAATTGTAAACAAATTACTCTTTCTTAAAAAATGTAATCTATCTTTCTCCGTTTAGAATGTTTATCCCCCCCCCCAACTACCCAAAGCAGGTAGAAACAATCTGTACAACAATAATGAAAAGAATCATTGTCAACCATTAGGCCAAGCATGCCCCTATCCACACTTTAAACACTGGCTACAAGTAGCCCCGAAACTATATGAAGCTGAACTGGCCGAAAACCAAGGAAAGCTTCTATGGCTAATCGTAAAGAAAATCATATTGGCGATCAAAAGTGGTTAAACCAGATTAAAATTTTTTTAGGCAGGGGGAATCGCAGGTTGAGGGGAGTTGGGAGCAAGGGAAAGCCATCATACCTCAGAGGCTCACACGAAAGTCCAGCTTCCCAATCGGACTTGGGATGCTCACTTTAAGACAGCCCATTCTAGCAACATGGCAGTAATGTCCTTCACTGGATTGAATAAAGTTGAAAGGAATTGGAGGGGACCTAATTTGACTAGAGAGGTCTCTAAGAGAGAATTCAAGTGGATCTTTGACAGACAGACAGATCCCTCCCCCCCAATGCTCAAGTAGTGAAAGATGGGAAACTCTTCAGAAACCTGCTAGATAAGGCCTCCATATTCGCCGACGACATGCTCCTTATGCTCTCCTCCCCCCACGTCTCAGCCCCTAATGCCATTGCCATTATAGATAGCTTTGGTAAAATCTCAGGCCTTAAACTTAATTCCTCCAAATCCATGGCTTTTGATATCACACTGTCTGACAGAATTCGGCAGCTCCTCTCCCACAACTTTAATTGGATTTGGGTCCAGAAGCTGCCTTATCTGGGGATTAAACTGACTAAGAATCCGGACGAACTTTATAAAGCAAACTACCCGGAACTGTTAAAATCCCTAGATTCTTTATTACAATCCTGGTGTTTCCTGAGACTGCCATGGTTGGGCAGGATTGCCGCCCTAAAGATGACGTATCTACCCAAGGTACTCTACTTTTTCCGAGTCCTCCTGGTTGCGGTACCCAGGGGCAAGCTGGAGACCCTCCAGAGAAAGATACTCTGGTATGCCTGGAACAAAACCAGACCTAGAATAAGTAGGGATACATTATACTGCAAAAAGGAAGAAGGGGGCTTAACCTTCCCCTCTCTTCGTAAGTACTACCTGGCCGCCCAGATTGCACCACTGGTACTCCTACATGCCCCTCGATATAGACCAATCTGGGTGCTCAATGTCATAGCTAATGGTGGGCACATTGCGCCTGCTTCTCTGCTTTGGATACCCAGGTCCTCCAGGCCCAGCTCCCTCCCTACTCTCCTAAAATTCTCACTGACCATATGGGATTCAACGAAACATATATTCACTTCTCCTCACCTCCTGGCCTCCCCTTTATTGGGTAACCCAGCATTCCCCCCAGGTGTTTCCCACCAGCGAAACTTTATATGGTGGAAACGAAACAATCTCACATTAACTGACCACCTCTGTACCCTGGATGGTATGAAAAGCCTACAGAGTATATCACCTAACGCTGACTTCCCCCGTCGGAAATATTCAGATATCTTCAATTACAACACTTCGTCAGTAGCCTACTGAAGAAATCCCCCCCCCCCCCCTTCAGAATGACAGAATTCGAACGCCGTTGTATTCGTGATCATTTTTTGGGAGGTATGATTTCTAGCCTGTACGCCTCTCTGGTGGCTCCAACCTCCGCTAAGAAACATAACTATATGCTGAGGTGGGAGGAGGAGTTGGGAGTGGAGAGGGATCAAAAAGCCTGGCAAATGATCCTGAGAAACACAAGCAAAGTATCTTATAATGCCCTGACCCAGGAAAATGCCTACAAAATTTTATTTAGGTGGTATTATACCCCTGAACGCATCCACAGGTTCTCCCCCTCCTCCCCCCTGAGGAACACGAGCAAAGTATCTTATAACGCCCTGACCCAGGAAAACACCTAAAAAATTTTATTTAGGTGGTATTATACCCCTGAACGCATCCACAGGTTCTCCCCCTCCTCCTCCCCCCTCTGTTTCAGGGGTTGTCAGGATAGAGGTTCAATGCTCCAAGTGTGGTGGGAATGTCCAATAGCTCAGACGATATGGCACAAAAGCTATAAACTCATCGCTGACATTCTGCAAATCGTAGTACACAGGAAGCCCTCCTTTTGTTCAAGATAGGCCCCTATACTAAACCACAGTGGCGCTTGACGCTTCATAAATTCTCGGCTGTCAGAGCTACGATTGCAAGGAACTGGAAACTTCCTACCTTACCCTGGGCGGAGATTCAGGGCAGAATATCAGACATCATGTGTAATGAAAAGCTAACAGCAATCTCCAGAGATTAGTACGACAAATTCTGTGTCACGTGGGAACCCTGGATAGATCACACAGGCCTTGTCAAGGGATGTGCTGATCCAACATTCCCGATTTAGCCAGTATCTCCCCCTATATTATTCGTGGTATGGGTCTTCATCCCACTTAGGATAACCAGCCCCTACTCTAACCATGGAACCACACTCCCTACCCCTACTCACTACCCTACCCAGTCCCTTCCCACCCCCTGCGTTCCTCTTGTATCTGTTGTGCATTTTATTTTAAATTTTTTTTTCCCTTTGTTTTCTCATTTACCTTTTCAAAACCTTATACCACGGTTTAATGAGTATGTAATATGCTGTAATAGAGCCCACCCGCAACGCAGTTACTGTATGCATAATAGTAATTCATGAGCAGACATTAGCCTATGGAAAACAAAGTCTATGATACTTTATACTAAGCATTCCCCCATTCCATTCTGTTTACAGTCTCTACCTTACCACTGTTTACCTATGATACTGGAGGATACACATATTGCTTATTTACCTTATTTCAATGCCCAATTTGTAATGTCAAGTTACATTATACTGTTCATTTTATGCTCTATTGCAAATGTATGTACTCATACTGTTTTTATTCTATGCTTAACTGCAATAAAACCTTTTGTAAAAGAGATAGATTCCCTCATTCCACATGGGTTGAATATCAATTTCAATTTGAATTGCTTTATAGACGTCCTCATCTCTGATTCCATCTTTTAGATAGTAATACCAATTAGTTATTAACTTGCAACTAATATTTTTTATAAAAGTAGGTTACTAAGACTTTTATCTGCTTAACTACTGAATTTATTTATATGGTATGGTTATTTGTACAGCATTGGCATCATAACCTTATCCTTGGTAATCATTCCAATCTGATATGGTCATCTTTCCCTGGTATTAACGGTAACTGCTTTTAGCCCTCATTTTTTTTTTATATACATACATATATCCTTCTTATATGCGTCTTAACATAATAATTTATCCTTTTTTAAGTACACAATAAAGTTTTTGTTATCTAATTCTAAAACATTTTTTTGAAATCTAAAAAAATTGTCATAACTTGAATTTTACTAATAAAATAGTTGTTTAATAGTTATTATCTGTCAACGCTGAAATATACTTGTTTGGCTACTGAAATATGTTACTGTGGACTGTGCTGCCCTTGAACGCTGGGCAGCTGCTGTCTAAGGTGCTACAAATCAGCACTACAGGCAGTGTCTGCCTTTAAAGTACAGACAACCACTGTCCAAGGTGCTGAAAGTCAGTACTACAGGCTGTGTCTGTCTTTAAAGTACAGACAGCTGCTGTCCAAGGTGCTGAAAGCCAGCAAGTCCTCTGCGCACTTGGAGCTGTCAGAGTCGATGGCTTCCAACAACATCACAGGTAGTGGGTGTGACTAGACATAGTTTTCCTTTATCTTAATGCCTCGAATATCGACATATGCCGTCACGCCACCAGCCTAAGTGAAAGTTGTTTTGACGATGAAACGCATCAGCGGTGGAGGTCTGGGCAGTGATTTGGATGCTCAAGCTGCGCCATCAGAGGAATTGAGCAGATGGCGAGACCTTCATCTTTCCCATTCCTATTGGCTGATATTGTGTTGGGGACTGAGAAAAATGAGGCAGTGAAACGTTCTATAGGGTTTATCAGGAAATACAAAGTTCTAGTGAAAAAAAAGATGCCACCACTGACAGCTAGCAATGGGCAACAAGATAGCATGCTAATTTAAAAATTTGCCTGAAATGTCCCTTTAACCCCATGCAGATTTTTGGGGAACAACATGTAGATGTTGTACTCCTGAACTGTATGGCAGTTGCCAACCTGCTACACAGCCCTGCTTTTGAAAAACCCAGTCCCACAGTCAAAATAACCTTAAATATTTTTGCAAAAATCCCCTTATCACTTCCAATAACTAAAAAGCCATCAGTTGTAAGGAATCATCATTACTCAGAAAGCTCCTCCACTAGCTGTCGATTGAGTGTGCGTGCAGCGTGACGGCGTGCATTGTCTGCAGAGATGATATCCTGTTTTCCTGAGGCATATATCTCAGTTTGGCATGGGCTGCTTGTAGCAAAACCTTTTTGACTGATGATCCCCTTTGAAGCCAGAATATTGGTGATTCTGGGATGAGCAGAGAGCTTTTGTTGGTTCGGTTACAGTATTTCTAATCTCCATTCTTTGTTATTGTAGAGTGATGGTTGCATTCTTTGTAATATGATGTTAATATGTATAAGTGTTCTTTCCCAAAATATAAAATTCCCAGCACTCATGGAATGACCATGTATAGCTTGGGCCTTAGTCAAATATGCAATAAAACCTCCAAGTAAAACATGTACATTATCTAAGGCAAAACAAAAGCCTGGTAATAGACATTCAGGTAATGCCTTTCCGCTAATCTCTTAGTACTGTCTGAAAATACTTATCCAACCTTAATACACTTTTCTGAGGGCAACCGGTGCTCTGCATACTTTCATCAACTGACAACACTGAAACTGGAGGACCGCAGCCATTAGGGTGTGTGATCTAACCTGCAGGGTCAAAGAGGTAAATGCCATTTTCTTTAATGCCCCTGACCGGACTTTAATGTTATTGGCAAGTCAAAGGTAAAAAAAAAAATATCAGTAGCTTACCTTTCATTGAGTGGCTCCAGTTATGAGTTTCCTGCTCTACCTGCCTCCATCGTGATATAATCACTTCCTCATTCAGCTTTCAATCCCCAGCCTGCTGATCTGCTCCATTAATCAACCTTCAGTGGACCAAGAACATAATCGCCCCCACTCTCTACCCAGATGTCCTGATTGGCTGCCTCTCTCTGCAGCTATGAAACCCTAACCCCTCTCTCCTCTCTGGTCACACTATTTGCTGGCAGGCTAGAGACTGGGCTGTGTGTGAAACCCAGTAACTTACTTTGATGTTGATGTTGGCTGGCTTCTAACCAGCATCCACTGCCATGCATATTAATGATTAGAATTTCATGTCTCATTAATGCATTGCTGGTCACCCCTCCCGTAGTGCTCCCTCTGACTATGCACACCTGCCGCCAGCCATTTAAATAAGCCACGGCTGATAGAGGGATGCTGGTGTGGGCTCCCATGTGTGCCCTGGGATTACTGGATATTGGCCAAACTGAGGAGGGACCGTTCACACAGCAAGGATTCCCCGATTAGTGAGTTGTAACCCAACCATGGAATCTATTAGACTCCAAAGCTGGGTTACATGGGTTTAAGTCTGTTTTAAAGTAGTAGTAGTTTAAATACTGAAGGCACCAGAAAAGTGTGCAATAGGAGGCACACAAAACGGCTCTGCAGTGTGCAGCCATTTCTGGGCTCCATGCTGGATAAGGATCGCGGGGCACTATCGAGTCCTCGGTTAGTGGGAGCGGGTAGCTTTTGAATCTTATTTATGATGTGCACCGTTTAGCATTTTTCTGGTGGCTATAGAGCCAGTTTTGGAGGGCCTGAATTGTTGTCTTTTCTGGAGCTGCGCTGTGGATTACGATTGTTGCACTTGGTATTGGACAACCTGTGTCAGCCGACTGCCAATTATTCCAGCCTCAGTGAGTGCCACTTTGTACCGCCTTCTTTTTGTCCCTGAAGAAATTAGCCCTGTATTTTTGGGTGCTGGTCAGGGTTTCATTATTATAGTTACAAGAAATCATTGGGTTTTTCTCTGCTTTAACAGGCCCGGTCTGATTCTACCCCTGGAGGCCCCTTGACAGATTGGTACCCCCCCCCCCCCCACACACCTTACCCACCCGTCAGATATCCCTCATATGTATTTCTGGGGCATTTTTGGGTCACCAGGTTTGGTCATCGTTGATTTCATTCGGGTTTGGGTACCCAAACCTACATTATGTTTAAAGTTTGGCTGAACTTGGCATACCCAAACTTTTATGGGTTTTCCCATTACTAATTACATATATATATATATATATATATATATATATATATATATATATATGTTTGAAAGACTGAGGATGCAGCCTTTCTTCCCTCTAGCAATATCCATCATAGAGTATATAGCCAGATCCCCTGAGTAGTGAAGAAAGTAAAGAGCTGCTTATTAGAATCAAATAGTGATGTGCAGTGCAGAGAGTGCCATGGCAAGCCGTGTTAGTGCTTTTATGAGCTCCACAATAAATAGTCATAAAACACACTTAACATGCACCGTATGCTATAAAATATCCTGGTGGAGCTGGTGGAAACAGAACCGATAAACGCTTGGTGGCAGCTGAGATGTAAATCACTTTTGAAATGTATTTATATCTTTTCTTTAAATCCCCCACAGGTTAAAGATAAAAGGCATTGCTGGATGGCGCAGAAGAATATACACCTGTCTACTCAATTTCTGATGGAAATAACAGCTTCATGCAGCACACAAAATACTGCAATATAATGGCGGGGTGGGTGGGGGCATTTCACATGCCAGGGGTTCTGCTGAAAGCAAAGTTCAGTAATTAAGTATGAATAAATAAGTAAGATTGACAGCTTGACACAATATTATGCTTTCAGTGGAAATGCATGATACACTTAGTCATGACTCTGCCCTGGCACAAAAAAAGACTATTTCAAGATTTGCATTTATTAGGAATATATTATTAAATACAGTTCATTTTTACTTGCCTAAAGCCCAACTTTAGGCTAAATTAATATGTAATAAACCTGGACTCTGGCCCTACTCACTCCTGAGGTGGTAGAGTATGTCAAAGTGACATGCCCCTTAAAGAGGAACATCAGACCTAAAATAAAAAGAGGTAAATCCCCCCCCCCCCCCATTGGCTCCTACTTACATTTTTTACCATTGTCAGCAATTACATTTGCTCCTGCATCCACAGCCTCACAGATTTTCTCCTGGTTGTGGCCATTTTAAAGCACCCCGGAGGCTTTATTTGCCAGCTTTCCAGCCATGTTGCTGCCTGGATTTAACAGACATTACCCACAATGCACAGCAGCAGGAAACCCAGTAGCACTTACATGTTGCAGGCTACATGCAGCTCCAGATTATATCATTTTGGTGGTAAAATTGACCACAGCCACAGAGTCACACAAAAGGTAAATTAATTTTTCATTTTCATCTGCAATCTTTACTGCCGTAACTTTGTCTCAAGTCTATGTATCTGATGCTATGATATAGTTGGCACATTTTAATATAACATTCTTTTAAGATAAATACTTTGCACAGGTTATGCAGGATGTGGCTGGGGCATAAGAATTTGTCTTCATCTAAAGTACAGTACAGATCAGTACAGTACAGATCTCTATATAATGCTAGAAGTTTCCTTTTTTGCCAAATAATGATGTATCTTTAGTGTAAAATGTAACACTTCCAACTATAGTAAAACATCTGTATATAAAGTAAGTTTCCTATTATATATATTTTTTTAAAGAAGAAAGTTCAGCAACCTGTACTTTAAATCTTTAAAGTACTTTTTTAACTTTTCTCAATACAGTTGGAGCAGTGTCTGTTAGAAATGTTCAAAGTTCTAAGTAAGAAGTAAGAGGAATTTTACTCTATAAATGAAAGTAATGTAGTGTTACAGTTAGTAATGCTGACTATATCAGTTTTCTCTGTAAAATATACATTTATTTTGAGAAAATGTGTAATAGATTTTATGATTGAAAAGCTGTCTATTATTCATACACTAAAAAAATACATTAGTTTCAAGGTTCCATGAATACAGCCCTTGTATAAGCAAATTACAAAGTAATTATGAGATGGTATACAGCTCCTCATAGGCTGGCTAAAGAATTTACAGGTTTGTCCTCAACATGCTACCCAGCCGGTGAGTGTCAGTCGGACTATGTACACCCCTGGGGCCCCAAAGTTTGCTTCCCCTTTTGATTTCAATACTGACCGGATTCGCCCAACCCTAGTAAAAAACAATACGATTTTTTAGTACTGTATTTTTAAGAATAGGCTGAAGAAAAATTGAGAGATTTTGGAAACTATGGTTAGACTTTACACATCACACACTCAAAGCGGAAAAGATGCCGCGCCAATTTTCTCCTGGTTGCAGTCATCTTGGAGCACCCAGGCTAAGGTGATTGACAAGTCCTCCAGCTTCTTCCCTGTAGTGACCCACTACCAATAATGGATCAAATCTATACTTACCGAGTGTAATCCAAGGCTAGTAAAGTAAGCCCAGACAGCACTCTTAAGAAGGGTAATTCCACTTTCTATGTCGTTTCCAATCTAGTGTGCCAATATGATGTGCTCATGGTGCTAAGCTAACCTATTTTTTTTTTATTTTCTGCATGTTATGAAAAAAAAAAACATTCTCCCTAGCAACAATGTGTTTACCTTTGCAATGTATATCTGTGGTGGAGTTAAAACGTGGATGTCAATTGGAAAGCATTTTACCTTGTATTGGTAGAATATTTAAGAACTGGGGGCCCCACTGCTAAATTTATCCCAGCGCAACGTTTTGCATATGGATATGAAATAGGACTTCTTTGAGTGTTCTATAGCACAGAAACTCTCCTTCTGCCAATCTTGAACGTGACAAGGCATTTTGACATTCATGTATTACCAGTATTTACTTTAATTTCTCAATTCAAATTTCTTGTTTCCCCCTTTGTTATTTCATGGGTACCTACCACTTCCTCCAGTGCAATTTGTTGAATGAGTACAGTAAGATTTTCAACCCGTGGTTCTTGTAGATAGTCTGCCTGCTGGATACAGTTCTGAGCTGCCAATCTCATCAATGATAAAATGGAAAGCGAGTATCCAAGATCCCAGGTGCACCTGACCCCACCTGGCCACAGCAGTCAGACAGAATAGCGGTGGAACCCGGCTACACAGGTGGTGACCGATCATAACACATGTAAGCTTATGAGAACTCAGATGAACAACAATTTAATATATGGTTTATTTAAGGAGGACCTCCAGCAACTATTCCCCACAGAGACCCTTAAGACAGCGGCATTCCCCTCTACCCCAGACAACCTGGTTTGGGATGCCTGTCCACATAAGTTGTCCATGTCCTAAGGAAACAAATATCCAAAGCTGCAGGGACACAGTGTCGAGTAGCAATTCAGGGGCTCCCTTTCAGGCAGATGTACATCAGAAATCAAGATGCCTGTAGACTGGTGACTATAAAGTCGCTATAAGCAGTTTTGACTTGAGCCCTGCTTTAAAGCAAATAATCAACAGATAAGTACTTACCTTTTTTCACCCCTGCAGCTCCCAGGTGGTCTGCAGCTCAAAAACAGGAGCAACAGCAAAATAATCCAGAGAAGCACAATTCTAAATTTTCTACTATAGATTCACTCAACTGACTTTTTATATAGACATTTTTTGTCTATTATCCCCTAATATAAGGCACCCCTTTGTGTTACAATATGTGAGATTTCAATAGCAGAGCAAATGCACTGTTTTTTACTTTGTTGAAATACAGAAGTAGTCGTATTGGTATTGGCTTTTCTAGTCAATGATGGAGGAGAGCAATGTGTCTAGACAAAGAGGAAAATTCAATTAAAAATTATTAAACTTAATGTGATACATTTTCAAGGGATTACAGATCTGCTTGAAAACTTTTTCAGTGGCACTCTATTGTTATAGTGTTTTAAAGCCTTTTCATAGATACAGTATATTCGTTTGTACAGAAGGTTAGAAAGAGTCTGATGATCAATGTTCTTTAAAGTAGTTATTATGCAAAAGGATATATAAAATGTGCTTTGTGTCCTTCCGCAGTCATTGGAAGGGATTTTAGGAATTGAAAAAGAGCCAAAAAGCCAGTCGTTTTATTCATATTTCATCCAAAAGAAAAAAAAATGTTACAGGTAAGATTTTTCTGTTGGTTATGGATACAGCTGGCTGCATATCAGTTCTAGTGCCCTTATTTATTTTGATTTATCGGCTTACCTGTTTTTGTTATGTAATTTTTACATTTTTACCCTGTTTGCACATACACCCTCTGATTGTAAAGTGCTTTGGAAGAAGTTGGGGCTTTATAAATAAAGATTATTATTATATTTATTTACTTTATTTGTCATCTGCATACTTGAGGACCTTGAGTTCACAGAGTTTACAAAGTGATTTGTGAAAAATGAAATGAAAAAAAATGAAAAGGACAATGGAGAAAGTAAACAGCCTTTGGGTGCTCCAGATATCATAACATCTGACATAAGGGAGCCTAGCCTTACCTGTTGAGATCTGTCCATGGGGAAGTTAGTGCCTCCGATCCATTTTCTGTATCCCCAGAGGCGCCCCAAAGGCCAGGGGTTATGCAAGAGCCTGGGGCAGCACTGGGCCCACACTGAATGGCATAGGGGCTAGTTTCCTGACATGGCTAGAAGACCATCATTTGGCCTTAGGGCAATGGGGATCCCAGCCCTTATGCCTGGTGTGCCAGCTTTTAGTGTCGGGGTGGGGGGGCACTTTTTTTTGTTACTTACTTAATTTGGATTATTTTCAAATAACCATTATTGTGCTGCTGCTCAATTTGGCTGTCAGCCTCAGCAACACGTATTACCCAGGTCACGATAGGAGGCAGAGTAGGTGCGGCTGAGGGCTGGAGAGGAGACACTGAGCTCCCTGGTTGTATTGCCCTTTAAATTAGCAGGGGTCAGCACTAAGAAGATGGTCAGATGATGAACACCATTCATTGACAATAGAAAGTGGAGGTAGTGGAAAGGAGGGTACTCTGTGGCAAAAAACGGATGTTCAAAACAAAAGTGTAACCTGACGATTGGCTGGCTGGTAAATTTTCTTAACGCAGTTGATTTTTTTTGTTGCCTGGATAATGTCTTAAAGTATGTTAAATCAGCTTAAATGAACATCAGCTAATATCTGAACCCTTGTAAAGTAGTTTGGAGGGAAAGAAGTATTTTGTGAGTGCAGTCACACTGCCTCAGTCACACAGCTCTGTTCAAAAAATGATGCTTCCAGGACAGAGTTGATACAACCCCTGTATTCCCATGACTCTGTATTTATTTAGCAGGCCGAAACTTACTGGGATGTATACATTGTATAATCAGTACTAACCTTGCAACATGATGATGGGATCCTTAAAAAAAGACTGAGATCTTGAATTCAAACAATACTAGTTATTAGTAATATAAAATGTGACAACAAAAAGAAAATGTCAAGTTTATCAGGTATTTATAGTTTGACAAAAGTAATAGTTAATTAAGACTGATCACAGATGTCTCAGCATGTCAGATTGATAATTTATAATTAATGGCATTGTGCCAGATGGTGCAAAAATGTCTAATACAACTAATAGCAAATTATTATTACTATTATTGTCATTATGGTTTATTCATTGAGCCATCATCTTCCACTGCTCTGTATTTAGTAATAATTACCAATGGTCGACAACAAATAATACACCAAATGCAGCTCCGTGCACATTGTTTGATTGCAGTTGGTGGGCTTCCTGGTTGGGAACGAATATATAAAAACAGGTATGATGCACTACAGAGCCACTTCATCCCTCGCTGTTGTGTAGGAAGCAGGCTGATTTGTCCCTCCTTAGCACTTTGGGTTTGAGCACTCCAGGACAGGTTATGCTTATCTATTTGTTTACAATGATTTATTTTTCTATTACTTTTAGCACTGTTTATTCATTAATCGCACTTGTTTATTTCTGTGATTGGTTTAGGCATCTGTGATTAGCATATTTATATATGTAAAAGCACCTTCATTGCTTGATTATGAATTTGTAGTTATTGATGTACTTTTATTGAGATATTCTGTCTGATTCAATTTTTAGCCAGTGGCTCGTTCCAGGGTCTAGGGGCACTATCAGTTGGCATTTCCCAGCCTTCGCTGAGCCGTGCCCTGACTAAATTTCTTGATGACATGGCTGGCCTGCAGGAGAAACACATCTCTTTCCCTGACAGCATGGAATGCGGTGAGGTTGTATCAAGTATCATGGGCAGCATCGATTGTACGCATGTGGCCCTGGGTCCCCCAGCTGCTCAGGAGTATATGTTTTGGTATGTTTAGGTCCACATAGCTCGTCCTTCTTGCCCACTCTCCTCTCTTGAGGCTTGCCTAGCTTCCCCTTCCCACAAACAGCTTTTCTGTGTCTCAGACTGTTTAGGTTCACATAGTTACTTCTTGTAGCCCACTCTCCTCTCTTGAGGCTAGCCTAGCTTCCCCTCCCCCAAACAGCTTTTCTGTGTTTCAGTCTGTTTAGGTTCACAACATTACTCCTTGTAGCCCACTCTTCTCTCTTGGGGTTAGACTAGCTTTCCCTCCCCCCTAAACAGCTTTCTTGTGTCTCAGACTGTTTAGGTCCCCATAGCTTCTCTTTGTAGCCCACTCTCCTCTCTTGCGGCTAGCCTAGCTACCATTCACCCTAAACAGCTTTTCTGTGTCCCATTTTTTTATTTTATTTTTGCTGTTTAATTGTTGTTGCCAGTCTTATGACCCTTTTTATTTGTGGCCACTTTTCAGCAACCACAAGATGGGCCACTCTCTTAACGTCCAATGTGTCGTGAGGCCATATCTTTGCTTTTTCAGTGTTTTGGCCGGCTTCTCTGAGAGTGGTAAGTTGACTGGCAGTTGGCTTGTGGGTAAGTCTGTTTATTGCTGGAGTGGATCTGTCTGTTTATTGTTTATGTTGCATTTGCAATGTGTTTTTCTTTTGTAATATGCCCCCTTTTTGTAATTGGCCCAAGTTTCTTTTGTTTGCCAATTGCTCTCCCTGCCCTCCATCACTTCTACTGTGCTCATGCCCCTCTTTGAATGTCCCCTTCTCCCTTTTGCAGTCACAAATGCTTAGTCCGAGCATCCTGACTTATCGTTTGCTTGTTTGGCCCTACTCTTTTGTGATATTTACTATTTGGTCTAGGCTGTTTTGATGTTGTGTTGCCTGTTTTTTCCATTTTCATTTGTCTATTAGGTGATTTAGGTTATCCCTTGCTATCCAGCACCTGATGCCCTTCTTAAGATCCCAGACACCTGGCCAGGAAACGTATAATAGGGCCCACTGCCACACACGGGCTGTAGCTTGGCATGCCTTCAGGCTGTTGAAGGCCTGATCTCTCTCTTCTCTGTCTTGACCACACAGGTGGTACCCTTCCATACAAGGCAGAAGAGATTGTGCAAATTAATATGGCGTGCATCTACCTCCATAACTTTGCATTGAGCAGGAGGGTGGCAGCATATTTGGAGGAGAAAACCCCTGCCCATGCTACTGCTCCAGAGATTCCTGGACATCTGTATGCTGGCCAAAGCAATCAACAGCATTTGGTGGACTTTTTTTCTTGAATGTTATTTTTGTCATTTTTTATTTAATATATCCATTACCTTGTCTGGGTGTGATTAAATAACATCCAAACTTCTGCCTCTCCAGCCTTTGAAGGGCAACCTGGTTGGCCTTCAGCATTTAAAGGTGGTTGGTTAGCCTCCACCAGTGCCTCAACCAGTGTCTCCATCTGCTGGTAGTGGCACTGCTGCTCCACAACCACTGCAGCCAGGTCTTCATGGAACAAACTGGTGGTCCGTTGCATAAATATCTATTGGCATTGTGCCGAAAAGTGGTGCTGTTGGCCCGCCAGTTTGCTTCCAGGATTTGGCACCATCTTACCAAAGACAGGTGGTGCCTGGCTGCAGGCTAGGGCTGTCTTCCTCCGGGATGCTCTGTTGAGCCGGTGCGGCTGCTACTGGCAAAATAAAGCTGGAGCTACACGAAGGAGTGGTGATGGCCACAGTGCCAACAGCTGGTGGAGGTGTCCAGATAATATTGGTGGTCCAGATGTTTAGAGTGGCCTTCCTCCAACTCATTAATTTAATCCAGGAGAGGTGCTGTGTGGGCTGGAGCCCCCTCGCACCTAACTGCACAGATCGCTGAGTATACTCACCTTCATTAAGAGCCAGCGCCAGGAAAGGAGTCCTGAGATTTGCCGCCGGGTGGCCACGTGAGCCGTAGTCATGTCCTCTGTGCCAGCCGCTGGTAGGACCTGCCCAAGTGACCGCACAGTGGCCAATCGCGGGACTCCTTTCCTGGCACTGGCTCATAATGAAGGTGAGTATTCTCAGCGTTCTGTGCAGTTAGGTGCGAGGGGGCTCCAGTGTTCTGGATGCCCCCCGAGGTTCTTGCTATCAGCAGAGAGAGGGACCAACACTTGTTAAAGTAATAACAGGTGTTGATCCGGTTTAATGGTAGCAGCCACGTGAATTTGTAGCGCTCTCCCATACATTTCAATGGGCTTTCATTAGTTGTGTATAAATAGTGTGTTTTCCTTTTTTTGGGGGCTCAAATTATTGTGTCACCTCTCCTGGCGGAAAACAAACATTTTTAGAAACTTTTTTGACTTTTATTATTTTTATGCAGAATTGCAGGTCTGACACTAAAGTGTTAATGTCACAGTGTTAAAACAATGTCATTCCATGTGTTTTCACTTTGTTATTGGAGGATATGTGTTCTAAAACAGACTTTGATCACACAGCATCTGGCGCTCTGTGCTACACCGCCCAGCTTTAGAACGGCGACACTGTGTGTGTCTAGTGTTTTGTTAAATATGGTGTGGAGCGCCGAGTGCCGAACGCACTGAGCTGGCGCTACCTGTCGCTCGCTGCAGCGCTATATTGTTGTTACAGTGCCCAACACAAATCACATTCATCAATGCCGGCCAGGTTACTACTACTACTTACTAGAGCGCCCGAGACGCTCTGTTACAGCGTCTACTAGCGGTCGCTCTATGCCGCTATATCTGGCAATACCTGGCGTTAGTAGTGAATCAGCCTCAAATATAAATTAATCAACATCAAGGTTTTTACACCAGCAGCCCCCCCCCCCCCATTCTTCGCGCAGATCTCATCCATAAATAGATAACCTGGAATATCTGTTCACCCATGCATGCACCACTGATTTTGGCCTTTACAACCTTCTTTAAAGGTCTTTGGCTATATTACCTTAGTTCTGTTTGATCTTTTGCATGGCTTATTTCCCCATGTGTATATTAGCAGCATCTACTTATTGCCAGTAGACTCGCTGTCCTACATACAGTAAAAGCTACACACACAACTAATATGTTTAAAACATTAAACATGCTGGACAAAGTATTAATCTTTAATGACTGAGTAGACTACCAGCTGTTATTAAATGTGAGAAAACAGTCAAGTGCAAAATCCTTCCGCGTATCATTAAAATTAGAAACTGTGAAGCAGCAAGCATAAACAGATTATATTTGTCTAGATTTGAGGTGTAAATAATTGTTTTCAGAATATTATCAACTCTTCAGCACAAACCCAGTTGTGTGATTAACAATAAATACCTGCCATGTCATCGCAAATTCTAGGCTTCCATAGCTATGAGACCAGATAATGGGACATCTCACCTTGTGGAAAGAACAATAGGGTTGATTCAGAGAGACAAAAAATGACTTTCGTTTTTGTGCCGATTTTCCCGCTCTCGTATGAGTGTGCGAGAGATTCTATGCATGTATTGCTAACCTTCAGTAAAGTGTCCGTCCGTTCGTATGCCAGAGTACGAGTACGAGGATGTCATTTTCCAGCGTGACTTTTCTGTTTCATTTTCTCATGTTACAACGTCGGCTTTCGATTTTGCCCTTTTTCCATCGTCTTCTTCCACAAATCCTTTACGTTTCCCGATAGATTCGGTTTTCCTTTTACAATAAATAATCGTCCAGACGAAAATCCTTACGATCTTGAGCCTGCGCACTACAAACTTAACTCATTAAAGTGGTC
Organism: Gastrophryne carolinensis; assembly: GCA_027917425.1. Classification (NCBI taxonomy): domain Eukaryota; kingdom Metazoa; phylum Chordata; class Amphibia; order Anura; family Microhylidae; genus Gastrophryne; species Gastrophryne carolinensis. The sequence continues at coordinate 459,718,060 of CM051236.1, forward strand.
GCCTACATATTTGGCTCACTCACTTCTAATATAATGCTTAGCTAAATCACTTTGCGCTTTCCTCCATCTTCCATGTATCCCCCCTAAAACTTACCCAAACCACTTCCCGGTTAGGTTCTTCTTCCATTTTAGGCCCCTAAAACTTACCCAAACCCCACTTCCCGGTCATCTGAATCTTCATCTGTAAATATGTATTTTAGCCTTTGTTTGTTGTTAATGTATTTGTGCAAAAAAATGACACTGAAACTTTGATTTTTTTTTTTTTTTTTTTATATATTAGAAGGCCATTTTGATGGGACCCAGGACACTAGTATTCTTCTGTTGTCCCCAACGAGTCAACCAGCTGCTCCATATCGGCCACCAACTCAAGGACCCTTCGATTCATTGCTTCGACTCTTGCCCGTGTGGTCCCTGTATAAAATTGGGAAAAAAACATTTGTTTGAGACAAATACATGTTTCTCACCTGTGGATGGAATGTTTGTTAGTTGACGACATAGGTCATTAATCTAAGGAAGTGGGCAGATGTCATTCTGCTAAGTCATTAATCTAAGGAAGTGGGCAGAGGTCATTCTGCTAATGCCATTGACTATGGCTTGATGTATCTGGGTGAGCATGTCAACTACCACATACTGCAAAGAATGACATTACAACTTACTTGGTTGGTGGCAGACGGATGCCTCGTTGGGGACAAACCTACGTCCTGGGCCCTGCCACTGCTGTGAAGTAGAGGCTGTTGAGACATGGCAAATAGGGTCACTTATAATGTCTTAGTCAACAGTAATCAAATGTCTATTTCAATGTGTGTGTCACATCACTCACCTTCTCCCTGTGCCTCCTGGGCGAGATCTGCTGCTACCTCCACATCTTCACCCGCTCCAGAAGCATCTAGAAAAACAGATGAAGGGAATCAGCTTGGGTGGAAATAGCATGTATATGTTTGTGCGGTTACATGAAGAGTCACATACCAGAGGCTCCCGCATACGTCGCTGGGTACGACTACCTGCCCACGCCGTGCCACCCCTCCTCTGTGGAAAGGTCCAGAGGCTGGTTGGAGGAGGGGTAGGACCTGGAGATCCACCACCTTCACTTGCAGCTGCAGATTCATGGTCGGCCTGTGCGCCTCCGGGTGTGGCAGATTCGGTAATCCATTGCCAACACTAGAAAAGAAAAGCAATTATAAATAAATGCCTACCTTCTGGATTAGTTACATCTGGCATGCAATCGCTATGTACTTACTAGGGAAATGGAGGCCGAAAAAACGCCGCACCCGGGGCATGTGCAGCCGTTTCAGGTCCGACCAATTCTGCATGATCTGAGTGTGGGTGAAGGTGGTGTCCGTCTGATGTTGGATTTGCCCAATGATCTCCAGGGCGACGGTGCGCTTCTCAAAAGAGTTGGGCAGGTAGTTGTATCTGCGCTCCAGCATGGTCTACAAAACACAAAAAAAAACATATGATTTAGTTCAAACTGCATACAAATATCTGTCACCAATCGATCATTTCACTAAATGACATTTAGACACTTTTAAAACAAACCGTTTCTTCCTGCGCTTCCTTAAGGGCTAGGCATGCATTTAGATGGCAAATCAAAGGCATTAAAACACACTTACAAGCATGATGATCTCTTCTTGTTGGCGGGTGAAGATTGTGGGGGCCATCTTTCCTCTTGTCTGCAGCAGATAAGTAATGCCCCTGGGCTTTCCGGGTTCCGCACTGCCGGTCGAACGGCCATACGCACACGTACGCGAGCGCGTAAGCGTCAGACCCCGCCAATCTTATTTAAAGGGTCCTGGACACACAGCTCATTCTCTTTGAGAGTCCGTGAGTAATGGCACCAAAAAAATCCCAAGCTAAAGCAGCAAAGGAGGGCAGCAGCAAACAGGCATAAAAGCGTCAGGAGCCTTCTGCAGGCCCAACAACTCGTTCACAGATGCCAAAAACTAAGCTGCGGGCAACCCACATTGCTCAGCCAAAGGCACCCACCACAACCACCAAAATAAAGGAGCCAGCTGGAAAGAGGAAGCCACAGGCCAGCAAGCCAACCCCAACGGAGGGGAAAAAAGGTACATAGAGGGTGCGAAGCCCCAGCCCCCCCGGGTCCCCATCACCCCATTCATCTGGCTCCAAATCAAAGGCGAAGAGCAGAACCCACCGGGAAAGAAGCCACGGCAGGCCAAGAAGCCACAGCAGGCAAAGAAGGCAAAGAAGCCACAGCAGCCAAAGAAGCCACAGCAGGCAAAGAAGCCACAGCAGGCAAAGAAGCCACAGCAGGCAAAGAGGCCACAGCAGGACAAGAAGCCACAGCAGGCAAAGAAGGCCAAGATGCCACAGCAGGGCAAGAAGCCCAAGAAGGCCAAGAAGCCAAAGGTCGCCATCCCCACCCGCACAGGTCTACAAAACCTCTGGCAAGAGTGCAAGGCACTCAAGCTCTGCATGACCCCAGGACCGGCCTACAACATCCAAGGGGCATGCCACTTCTAAGGGCCCACAGAGGCACAGGGCCCCAAGCCGTAATTCATCCAGCACACCCTCTCCTCCTCGGCAACATTCTCCACCGGCACAGGTGGCAAGGCAGTCACCTTAGGCCACATCTACACCTGCTACTTCAGTGGCCACCCAGCCATGAACACCCAGTCCCTTTCCAAGTCCTGTTCAATCTCCAGCTAGCCAGCAGTCCGTAATTTCATCCCAACACAGCCAGGCCAGAATGTCTCCCGATTTTCCTCCAAACACTGAGGAGCCAGAACCGCAACTAACAGGGCGCACATTGCGCAGAGGTCAGTTGAGTGGCAGGTTTGGGGAGGCCCAAACTCTGGCATTGGCTAGTGGGCTCACCTTGTATTATGATGATCTATATGGGCGCAGATCCAAAGCTACCAGCAAACAGCGCAAAGCCAACATTTTGGAGAAGCTCACCAGACAGGTCAATGCAGCGGGGGAAGAGCTAAAAGATGTTGAGCAGATTCAAAGGAAAATATCGGACCTCAAGTATGCAGCACGGAAGAAAGAAAATAAACGGCATCATTACAGGTACATATACACTTTGTGGATTTGTCTTCTTCTTGTATTGACACCATTTTGCTAAATGTGTCAAACTATCTTTTTCAGCTTACAAACTGGTGGAGGATTCCCCACTAAACTTATTTACTAAACAATTTACCTGAGCTGAGGAGATGGTGCTGGGCCTGCTACATCCTGTGGCCTTAGAGGGACACTCGGCCCGACAGGACACGGACATTCTGACTATTCCTGCAGGTTAGTAATGTTAGTGTGTATGTGAAATGTGAGCTACGTGTAAAATGAGGCTCAAAGCCATATATTAACACATGCCCCTAGGGTGTGCCTTGTAGTGGAGGTAACAATTTTAACAGGATGTGTTATGTCTGTGGACTCATCATTTGCTAATTTGCTTGCTCATACATGACCTTTGAGAGTCTTTAGGAACACTATTGAGATTAGCAAAGGACTGCCTGTTATGTATTTAGAGTCAATTTCATCCAACACTTCCATCTTTATCTGTAGGCCGCTTGGTTAGGAGCTGTGCTTTGGTCTGAAAGACTTGATCTGAGGTGATTGAAAGGTTGACCTGGAAAGAATGGCAACCAGCATAATCTGAGGCCAAATTTGCAAGCTGAGTGTGGTCCCCTAATGGGCTTTTAGGGATGTGCGAAGCCTCAGAACAGCCAGTACATGCATGTTTAGTTGGGTTAAGGTGACCAATGTGTATGTACTTGTTGACTAATAATACATCTAACAGATAATGGCATTCATAGTGAAGGTCAACTTGGTCCGTTGGGGGAGTTGCCATTCATGCTTGGCCACGTGTTTTAGTGAAGCAAATGTTTTACTACACATGAGCAATGCATAGTTGTGTGTTTACATGCCTTTTTTTCAACAATGCAGCCCAGCATCATCCCTCAGCTAGTGGGAAAGCCTCAGCCAGTTTGTCCATGCCGTCAACTTCCGTGCTGGCTCGGACCCAGGATCCGATATATACGGTAAGTGCCTTTTTCTGATTTTGCTTATGCATGTGACTTGCCATGTTTATTTTTGCGGAATTACATATGTATTGCCCAAACTGAACCTTTTTTTTTTTTTTCTTATGTTTTTAATTTGGGAAAATTGGGAATCTTTATACACGTTGAGCTTATTTAATTGCATTTTTTCTTTTTTTTTTAATCATAGTTTTTATTAGAATAAACTCTGGAAAGAAAAAAACAGCGTAATCTTACAGTCAGAGCATTTTCCAAACTGCGCATGAGGCCATAAAGAAGCGCCATTGATTAACAATCTTCCAAAGAATATGACCATTACGAACAGAATACTGACAAACAAAAAGAAAAATTATCCAAAAAGATAAAGAGAACATTTCTCAAGCATCATCAAAAGAAGAGCTATAGAGAAAAGAAGGATAAGAGATGCGCAGAGTAGAGGGAAAGAAGGGAAGAAATAGAAAGGGAAGGTAAGGTAAAAGGTGGGTTCCAGGCCTTCGTACATTTCTCAGGGAGAGACATGGCGGGGTTCCATATTGTGAGAAGAGCACAGTTGAGACCTCCCGGATGGAAATGAGAGATCCAGCCTTCCCAGGTGGTTAAAAAGGGGGCAAAATCACCCCTTATCATGGCCGCCATCTTCTCGAACATCATAACTTCGTTGACCCGGGTGATAAGGCTTCCCCTGGGGATGGCTGGTTTCTTCCGCGATTGGGCTATAATCAACTTGGCTGCCGTGTTAATGTGCCTTATGAGGCCAAACTGAGTATTCGTGCAGTCTGGGGGTTTCAGGTTAAGGAGGAACAGCTGAGGGGATAGGATTAGTTTCAGCCCTGTTGTCTTATTAATAATATAAAGGACTCTGATCCAAAATTGTTTTACTATCCTACAATCCCACCAGGTGTGCAAGCAAGTATCCACTAAAATTTGTGGATTCTTTGCGGAACAAGGTACCACCGAAGGAGGACCTTGGTGATGACCTCCTGAGCACCAGCATTAAGGTAGCCTGAGAAGGAGTGTCTCCATACCGCCCTCCATTCCCCATCTGATAAGGTCAAATTCAGGTCATCACGCCAGCAAGCCGTGTGTTTCGGAGGTATCGCCCCCTCCGGTTCAGAAAGTAGTTTGCAGGCTGACGCGATCACCCCTTTACCCATGGGCTGCTCTAGGCAGAGTCTTTCAAATGTCGTGAGAGGAGGAAGTGGGGCACCAAGCTTGCACTTAGACTGGCCGTAATGATTGATTTGCGAGAAGCGAAGGAACTCCCTTCCCGGCACATCGTGAGAGGATCTCAGTTCGGCAAAACAGAGCAGACCCTGCCGCGAGAAGAGATTCTGGACTCTGGTGAGATTATGGCTCCTCCTCCACTCAAACGCCGCTGGTTCCAAAAAGCCCGGGGAGAATTCTGTATTGCCAAGAAATGAGAGAAGTGGGCAATGCGGCGAGGCTAGATTCCCCCGCTTCTTATTAGCCCTCCAAATTCTAAGAGAATGGTTTAAAACTGGATTGGAGATTTTCCCACAGACCGCAGGGGGGAGCCACAGCAAATTATGTATGGAGACCGGGGAGCAATACGACTCCTCAATATCCACCCACAAAGGTCTATCGCTTCCCCCATGTAGGACCGTCAATTGGGCAATTTGACAGGCGTTGTAGTAGCGTGCAAGGTTAGGGACACCCAAGCCTCCTTTCTGTTTTGCTCTATAAAGCGTTCCACGGTCGACTCACGGCCTACCCCCCCCCCCAGATGAATTTGCTCAGGTCAGTTTGGAGATGTTTCAGAGCTGAAGCCGGCACGGAAATCGGCAACACCCGGAAGAAATAAAGTAATTTGGGGAGCCACGCCATTTTCACTGCAGCAATCCTACCAAGCTAAGAGAGATTTAATTTGGCCCAGTTACCTAGAAGGGATCTCAAGGTCTTGAAGATATGAGGGTAATTTGCCCCGTATAGAGAGTTATAATCGGATGTCAGCTGTATCCCTAAATATTTAATAAGCCTGTCCTGCCAATGAAAATCAAAGGAAGCCTTGACTGTACGCAAGATTCTGTCGGGTAGGGAGACGTTGAGGGCCTGAGACTTGGTGGAATTAATTTGCAGGCCCGAAAGCCTCGAAAAGGAATCAAGATCTTTGAAAAGGTTCGGGAGAGATATGACCGGGTCCTTGATCACCATAAGGATATCATTAGCAAACAGTGATATCTTATGCTCCTATCCCCCCACCTCAATGCCTGGAATACCACTATTGGCCTGGATAAGTCTGGTAAGGGGCTCAATGGCTAAAGCAAAGAGGAGGGGGGAGAGGGGACAACCCTGTCTTGTGCCCCTACCCAGAATAAAGCGGTCCGAGGAATAACCCGAATATCTTACGAAAGCCCCCGGGTTGGCATAAAGGGATGAAATCCAGTTCAGAAAAGACGGGCCCAAACCCCATTTATTGAGCGTGAAATGCAAATAATCCCATGCAACAGTATCGAACGCTTTGCATACATCTAGTGCCAACAACATAGTATGGTAGCCTTCCACCCTGGAGCGGTCGGCGATCTTCCTAATATTGTCTCCAGCTTGACGTTGTGGCATGAAACCCACCTGCTCTTTAGATATCAGCAGATTGATAAACCCGTTGAGCCATGCCGCCAGTACTTTTGCCAGAATTTTAACATCAACATTCAGCAGAGAGATAGGCCTATAATTAGACCATACTGTGTCATCTGTGTTAGGTTTGGGAATCATACTAACCGCTGCTGTGAGTGAGTCAGAACTCCAGGCGGCTCCCTCCCTTAGAGCGTTAAAAGCTGTCGTCAAGTGCGGGGCCAAAATATGGCTAAACTTTTTATAATAGAGCGTTGTGAAGCCATCAGGGCCTGGGTGCTTGCTAACCTTTAAAGATGTTATGGCCTCCTGCATTTCATCCGACTCAACGGGCCTATCAATGGACTCCTTAGCACCCGTGGGAAGAGCGGGCAAGTTAAGTTGGCCGAATAGTTCCTCAGCTTTACTTACATTAAGGCACGACTTTGGTTTATATAAGCCCTCCAGGTGCTTGGAAAAGGTAGCCACAACCTTTGCTGGGTTGATAGAGTCCTAATACGCACCGGTTTGGGTCTTAGTGCGATACCCCTAATCCTTTTTGCGAGAGGGGTATTGGGTTTATTACTCGTTCGATACCAGTGAAACTTAGATTTGTTCAGTTGGCGGGCGGCTTCGCCAAATAAACACAGGTTTAGCTGGCTAGCTACCTGGTTAAGGCGGATCCTATCCTATTCCTATTTTGAACTCAGTCAAGGCTACCTGATAAGCATCGGTTAAGGCCATGAGTTTCTCTTTGTATAACGCTTTACGCCTGGCAGATTCCTGCATTAACAACCCTCTGATAACAACCTTGTGTGCCTCCCAAAGCGTGACATTTGAGGTTACTGAGCCTTTGTTAAAGTGGAAGAACTCCTGAATCCCCGAGCGAACCCTCTCCAGAAGAGCCTCATCAGCCAACATTGGTTCATATAGCTTTCAAGACCTCTGAGGACCTCTCTGAGTGAGGGCCACAGGTCCACCGAGACTAGGTCGTGGTCAGACCAGGCTATTGGGATAATGCCCGCTTGGGAAAGCTGGAGTAGGGAGGATTGCTGCAAGAAAATGTGGTCGATCCTTGTGGACACCCGATGGGGACACGAATAGTGGGTATAGTCCCGCTTGGTCGGATTGGACTCCCTCCAAGCGTCCACCAGTTGGTATCAACCTAGTAAGGCCTGAAATGCTTTCCCGGAGGGTCCATTCTTGGCAGCCGGAGAGGATCCGTCATCTGGTAGCCTATCCAAAGTGGGGTGTAGGGTCTGGTTAGAGTCTCCAGCCACAATGAGAAACCCCTTCTCTACTAAGTGAAGTTTCTTGAAAAAATCCTCCAGGAAAGCATTTTGGTTTTGATTAGGAGCATAATATGTTGCAATCGTGACAGGCTGATCTTGAATCGTGCCCACTAGTATAAGATAACGGCCCAGAGGGTCATGTACCACACGCTCCAGGGAGAAGGGAGTCGAACGCTTAAAGGCAATTAAGACTCCCCGCTGCTTGGTGTGCGCAGAGGCTGAGTAAAACAAGGGGTAGTCAGCACTGAGGAATTTAGGGGTACCCTGCTTAGTGTAGTGCGTTTCTTGGAGACATACAATGTCAGCACGGAGTGACCTCATTTGCCTGAAGGCTTTTACTCTCTTCTGGGGGGCGTTCAGACCCTGCACATTCAAGGAGATTAATCTAACCGCCATCATCATCCAAGCTTGAAACCATCATACGAGGAGGCTCAGGAACCCATAGGGATAGAAGGGGATAGGGGAGGAACAAGTTGAAAGTAAGGATAACAATACAACATATAAACCGCGTACAATGAAGGAGAAAACACCTTCCGAATAGTAGAATCCCATCGAGGCGGCATAGAATACCGCCCCTCAGGGAATAACGCAACAAAGTGATGGAGTTACCAGATTGGGACCCCATCACTTTAGAAAATGAACCACTAACCCCTCTGAGGGGGCAAGAAGTTAGTGCTTCCGTTCCCACTGGAGATACAGTGAGAAGGGGAGCTAGGAGTGCGCGTACGAGCGACACAGGAGCGCCCGACCCCCTAAAAAAAAGACAAGAAAAACTAGCATCAACATTAGACCAGGGCTCTACTAACAGGATGCAAGGCCCAGGAACAGTAGCAATGAGGGAAGTGAGAAACACAGGGCAGATAAGCCTATACAACTTTAAGCATTTAAATTAACCAAATAAACATTGGAACGAACTTCAGAGATGCAAGGGAAAGGCCTAAACGCCCTAATCCGTCGCATCAAAGGTGAACCCCTTAACAAACAGGTAACAGATCTGTAAAACAACCTTTTCAGCCGCAGCCTAAGGAGGGCGAGGGGTAGGACCTCTGGATGCAAAGATAAAGACAGGGTTACCCACCTCTCAGCCCTCCCCGCCACCGGCTTACCAAATCTGCGAATTAGAGCTGCTGACGATTTCCCGGGTATCGGGGAGCTTCTCCGCATCTCCCGCTTCTCCTTGGAGGCTGGCGAAAAGGAAAGCGCTCTTTTCTTCTGCTGAGGGGCAGCCTGGGCAGCACTGTGGGGTTGGAGGTCCAGCGAAGCAAGCACCCGATCAAGTTCCTGAGATGAAGAAGCCTCAAAATGAGTGTCCTTATAAGAAAAAGAAATCTTGAAGGGGAATCCCCATTTGTATCTGATCCCGTGCGATTGTAGGATTTGCAGGGCTGGTTTCATAGCACGTCTTCTCGCTATGGTCTGGGGTGCCAAATCCGAATACAGCTGGTAAAAGAAGTTCTGGAATTTCAAAGAATCCTGCCCACGCGCTGCAGCCATAAGTTGCTCTTTAGTGCGGAAAAAATGCAACTTGACAAGGACGTCACGCGGAAGGCCATCGGCTCTTTTCTTCTGCAGCGCCCTATGAATTCGATCGAACTCCAGTCTCTCAATTGGGATTGATGGAACAAGCACCTGAATAAGGCTGTAACTGTTGATTGCAGGTCCAAGACGGATTCTGGGATCCCTCTGATCCTAATGTTGCCACGTCTGGATCTGTTTTCGACATCCTCAAGCTTGTGTAGTAATACCAGATTTTCCTCACGCAGCGAATCTATATCCTCCCTTAGCGTGGATATGTCGGTGGAGTGAGTCGTTGCTTGAATTTCCAAATCCCCAATTCTTTGACCCAGCTCCTTGACATCTACGGAGAGGGTGTTGGTAATCTGGGTTGTGATGTTCATCGCCCACTTTTCTAACGCTTTTTCCAACATTGCTTCATATCTGTCGAGGGGGGGAGGATGTGATTTAGGGGGCGAGCCATGGAGGGACTCATCCATCCAAGATTCATCCTCTGGAAGCAGATCTGACGTGTTGTGTGGGTCTCTATGGGAGGCGTTAGGGTCCGACATTGTGGGAATTAACTGGACTGGCTATAATGCAGATGACAAGGACAAAGCTGGCACGTCAAAGAGGGTAAATGAAGTGTATTGAGTGAGGGGTGCGTTATTGCACAGGGCAGATTGATCCCGAGGGTACAGCAGGCGGGACACGGATGGTGTTGTGTAGGCTGCGTTCCGTCCAGGGGATGCTACTGAGAGGGGTGGGCAAGATCTCCTGACTGGAGCCCCTTTGCAAAGGGATCGATATAGACCCCACAATTCACTGGGTGATCGGACGATATGTACTGGCCCTTTAAGAAATATAGCTTGCTAGTGAGCACGGATGTAAGTTCACTTAGGCAGGAACACTTATCCAGGGACCCTTTATTGAGGAGGGACCTTATAGTGAGGGAAGGCAGGACCCAGTTATGTGAGTGATAAAGGAGAGGGCTGTGCTGGCTTTCAGAGCTCCCTATGCAGCCTGGACTTTGCTGCTGCGTGGAGGGTGAACTCCCCCGGCTGGAAGAAATCACAGTCAGAAGCTGCCTGCATAGAGGGGGGGAGGAACGCACTAATAGGAGAGGCTGTGTGCGCTCTGACACTCGCTGCACAGACCCGCAGTGTGGACCAGGAAGCTGCGGTCTGCTAAAGTAAAATGGCGCTGGGGCCGGCAGCGTGATCTTGCCAGTCCCCTCCTGGGCTCCACACTCACCAACGCCGCATCTCTTGAAAGTCGGGGGGCCGGGTCCCCAGGCTAGTGTGACCCTCCGGGGCCAAAAACCGCTGGTCTCATGGGCGAGGGGGGGCCGGGACACTCCGTGGTCAGCAGGGACGCTGATTCACGCGACCATCACGGCCCTGCACGCATGCGCACCGAACCTTTTTTTTTTTACATGTCCCAACAGACCCACGCACTCATGGAGGAAATCCAGGAGCTGGAGGAGGATGGAACCTTCATGGGACCTTCTGTACAGCCCCCCCCGGGACAGAATCTGCAACTGTCCCAACATGTTTCTCCAACAAATCCTCAGCAGCAGAGTGAAGCTGGCTGCATGCTGCCAGCCCATCGTGGGCAGCATGCAAAGACTGAGCCTACAGTCCCCAGTGTTAGCTCTGCTGCTGAGGATTTGCCAAGCAGACCTGTGGCTGTTGGTGGACCTAGAGGCCCATCATCTGCACGCCCCACAACCCGGGGAATTGGGAGGCGTATTCAGCTATGTTGGCCAGTTTCCCAGGGGAGGGGCGAGTCGATGATGGAGTCAGCATGACACCATGAGAGGCGGTAATTTCGCCTACAAAATCAAAGAAACCACGAGCATGGCCAATTAGAGACATTAAATAACACCTTAAACTCCATGCTGACTGAATTTAGGTCCAACAACAGCCACATGGCCACCTTATCGAATTATTACAGTGCCATGCTTGAGGAAGTTAGAAATAGCAACAGCCACATGGCCACCTTAACTAACAATCTCAGTGCCATGATGGCTGATATTCGAACTACCAATAGAAACATGTTGGAACAGTTGCAGATTGTGAATGCCACACAGGCCCAGGTGAGGGCCCACCTCCAAGGGCCCCAACCTGGGGTTTATGGGCATCCCCCATTTTAACCCTTTTGTTGCCAAGCACGTAACACCTACGTGCTGGCTTGGCTGGGCCTTAAGTGCCAAGCCCGTAGGTGTTACGTGCTTGACTTTGATCGCTTCTAGTTTAAAAAATAAAAATAAAAAATACTCACCTGACCCCTTGTTGGATCCGGCCGGGTCTCCCCTTTAATTTGGTGCCATCCGATCCCCCGTGGGGGGTCGGATGGCTCCAGGAGAGCCCCCGGAATAGGCCGCCCCCCCCCCCGCTTCTGCAGCAGCAGCTGCTAACTGTAAAAAAAAAAAAAAAATAAAAATGACATTCACTTACCTCCATGTGCGCTGGCTCCCGCTGTCCCTCCTCTTCACCTGGGGGGCCTCCGATCCCCCCCCAGGACTTACCGATCTTCAGGAGAGAGCCTGAGAGGCTCTCTCCCCTTTGATCCTCGATGGCGGCCGCCATCTTGCCGCTAAGCCCCGCCCCCTTGGGGGCGGGGCTTATGACGTCATCCCGGCCCCCGATATCTGGCTTCACCCTTCTCAACTTCTCAGATGCCGGTGATCGGCACAGGGTAAGGAGGTGGCAGGAGATCCTCTGATCTCCTGCCTCCTCCTTCTCCTGTACCGATCACCGGCATCTGTCAGCTGAGCGGCGAGGGACAAGAGCTTGCAATCGAAGGTAAGTACAGTAAAAAAAAATTATTTTTTTTTAATAAAATACTTTTTTTTATTGTGTGGTGTTTTTTTTTTTACAGTTAACCCTTTGTGAGCTGGTAAGGGGTCCATGAGACCCCTTATACCAGTTCACATGGCTGGGGGGGTGGCATTGCCATTAACCCCCGCACCCCCATTACCTGCCTCCCCAAAGGCCAGGGGGGGGCAGAAGAGCCCGGGCCCACATAGGCTATGTGGGCTCGTAGGCTGCAGGGTGGGGGGGCCACCAAAGCTGGCCCCCCCACTCTGTGCCTACAAGCCCCCATAGCTGGTCCCGGGCTGGTTACTTTGGGTAAGGGGGACCCCACGTCATTTTTTTTTTTGGATTTTTAAGGGTTTTTAACCCTTAAAAATCCAAAAAAAAATGGGGTCCCCCTCCCCGGGAAGGGGGACCCTATGTCATTTTTTTTTTTAATTAACCATTTGTCATCCAGCAGCTATAAAAGGCTTCTGGGCAGGAAAGGGTGTCTACCTATACATATGTGGTATCGCTGTAAGCGGGAGAAATTGGGGTTTCTCACGCAATAAGATTTTATTGACAAACTTACATTTTTTATTACAAAAAAACTCTACAAATTGTAAAAAAATATATTTTTTTTATTTTTTTTCACACATTTCACCCAAAAATGTTGAGAATACACCTAAAAAACACAAACAAGACATTTCATGTTAAAGCCCAGACTCTGTTGAAAAAAACAATATATAATTTTCCTGGGAAATCCCTGGAAAGCCTTTCGAAAATGACAGTTGAACATGTGTAGCGCAAAACAGTCAAACTCAGTCTGGCAACAGGGAGTGGCAAATGCTGCAGGTAGGCTGGCAGCGAAAGGGTTAAGGCCTATTTGGTCTGTAACTGCTCAACATCTTTGCTCTACATCCCCACTGTATTGACCTGTCTGGTGAGCCCTACCAATATACACTTTTGGTATGCTTTGGATTTGCGCCCATATAGCTCATTAGAGTGCTGAGGTAGCCCACTAGCCAATGCCGGAGGTGAAGCCTCAACAAACCTGCCACTCAAGCTGTTGCGCTGCAGGCTTGGGCCTAATTAAATTGGTTCTGGCTCCTCCTGTTTGTAGGCATGATTGGGGGACATTCTTGGCTGGAAAACTACTACCTTGACCCCTGGCTGAGATTGAACAGGACTTGGATTGGGACTGGGGGTTCTTTTTTTGGGTGGGCCACTGAATAACAGCTGTAGATGTGGCATAGGTATGGCTGCTTTACACCTGTGGCAAATGTGGCCAAGCAGGAGAGGGTGTGTCTGTGGGCCTATTTGTTTGTTAAAAAATCTGGACATGCCAATGCTTGTCACATATGTGTTTGTATTGAAATTTTGTATGAAACTTTGGCCTGGATTGCCTTACTTTGAAACTCCTGCCTGTGGCCAATTGCTATGTGGCATGATTTGCCAAAAATTACATTTGTTGTTTGACCATGTATTTACATGAACTATGGGAGTGACCATCAACTCCAATGTTTGCTTTTCAAATAAACCCCCCAAATTTTTACTTAATCTGTTGTTGACTAAGTTGATGCCTTTAGGTTTTTTGCGAATAAAGATTACTTAAAGTTTGCACTAACAAATTGGGCACAAAAAAAGACATGAGTTTCAAATCAGGTGTAATGTTTTTAGCAATTCATTCCTTACTCTTTTGTACATAAAAAAATAAACAAACCACCACAAAGGGCAAAAAACTAAATTAACAATCAATAAAGTGACAAAACAAACAAAGCGACAACAAATTAGGAAAAATGTGTGGCTATCAAATGTAACCGCATGGCTTGCCCAGATGCACTAGGTGGCCCACGGTAGTCCTCCTCTGGGTCATCGGTAGGTGGAGAGGGGAGCAAATCCACATACCGGGGGACACGCTGCAATATGGCAAAATTTTGCAACACTGCACACGCCATGATAATATCTATGACCTTTTTGGGGTCATGCTGAATGGCTCCCCTGGTATGGTCCAAGCATCTGAAGCGAGTTTTTAATAGGCCAAACTCCCTTTCCACCACGGCTCTGGTCTTCCTGTGTGCCCGATTGTATGCATCCTGGGCGGCATTCTGGGGCTGAAGGACGGGCTTCAGCAGCCAGGGAAGCAGTGGATAGCCTGAATCACCTGAAAAAATTAAAAAAGAATAGCATCAATTGCACATTACTCCCTAAATTAAATCCAAAAAATGGTCCTCCCCTATGACTAAGAGCCTATGTTACATTTGAGCAACACCCTGAGCATACAGATTGCACAGCCCAAAATAAACCCTAACCCCATCTAAGGGATGTTGGGACAATTTAAACATCAAAGATGGCGGATGATGGACAATCAGGCAGGCTGCTAACAGGTATTGGTTTAAGACTGTGCTGCTCAGCATTCATTAGCAAAGGACTGCATGTTATGTATTTAGAGTCAATTGCATCCAACACTTCCATCTTTATCTGTAGGCCGCTTGGGTAGGAGCTGTGCTTTGGTCTGAAAGACTTGATCTGAGGTGATTGAAAGGTTGACCTGGAAAGAATGGCAACCAGCATAATCTGAAGCCAAATGCTATTTGCAAGCTGAGTGTGGTCCCCTAATGGGCTTTTAGGGATATGTGAAGCCTCAGAACAGCCAGTACATGCATGTTTAAAAAATGAAAAACGGTCCTTCCCCATGACTTAGAGCCTATGTTACATTTGAGCAACACCCTGAGCATACAGATTGCACAGCCCAAAATAAACCCTAACCCCATCTAAGGGATGTTGGGACAATTTAAACATCAAAGATGGCGGATGATGGCCAATCAGGCAGACTGCTAACAGGTATTGGTTTAGGACTGTGCTGCTCAGCATTCTTGGATGTCTTAACTTTTCAGGACGCCATATCTGCTTTGTGTGAGGCAAAAACAGCTCTAACCCGGCCACTGCCCTTTATCCCGCTCTCCTCTACTCAGTAAGTGTAATGCATCTAAGCTGCAAGCTAAGATGGCGCAGACCCTATCATAAAGTCAAGAACATAATTACAGCCGAGTGTGGGGAAGCCTAACAATTAATTTACTATAAAGTAGAATTTGTCAATTTGGAAATGCCGGACAAACATTTGTCAAGGCTTTGTTGTTTGATAAATGTAATGGTTAAGGTTGTGTTTCACATGTTAACAAGGGGTCCAAATAGGCATAGTTTCCTACATGGGTATTTTTAATTAAATTCATAGGCATACACTGAAAAGTAAATGACGTTCTTGGCGTCAACTTACCAAGGAGCCATCCACCGGAGAATTCTCCAGACTCACAACCGTACAATCCAGATCTTCTAAGAATGTAGGCGTCATGGGATGAGCCTGGGAACCCGGCGAGGACACTAAGGAACCGCAGGTCCGGCGCCACCACTGCTTGGACATTCAGTGAGTGGCCCATTTTGTGGTTCCTGGGATAAAAGAAAATCAAAATATCAGCAAGGCAAGGAAAACTAGTGAAACACTAACTAATAACACCCTAAGCAAAACCTGTGGGCCAATACAAATAACACTAACCAAGTACATAAGTATTTTGTAACCAAAAAAAGGATATGTATGTTGGATCAAGTAAAGCTTAAATTGTAATTGGCTCTTTAAGGTCTACATGAAAATGTTTCCCTTTGGCCCACATGATAAAAATGTGAGAGCCTAAATATGGCCCATTGTTTCAAAGGGACTATTTACAAGGAGGGATTAACAGATATACCATGTGAACTATTTCACAGGGACTATTTACAAGGAGGGATTGTGAAAAATGAAATAAAAAATTTGGGGAAACTATATTAAAAAATGCCAGATTGTACTTGCCTGTAGATATACTCGTCGACTGCCGGAGGCACCAGGGCAACGTCGGTGCAGGCAATGGCATGTCGGTGATGTTATAAAATGCCAGCTTAATTGCGTTCCTAGCTACCATGTCCTCAGGAAAACAAATATATTTCTGAGTAATGGTAGCCATGCCTTCCAAAAACTTGGATAGCGTGCGGCTCAGCGTAGGCTGGGAGATCCCCACGGAGAGGGCACCCAGCCTCTGGAATGAGCCGTTCGACAAAAATTGCAGGCAACCAAGCATCATGTTCATACCTGAAATTGCTTTCCCCTTCCTTGTGGTGCGGGCTAACCATGGCCGCAGCTCACTATACAACTTATGGAGGGAAGCACGATTAAGTCTGGTGAGCTCGAACATGATCCGAACTAACGCAAATGATCCAATTTGCTTTCATTCATCGAAAGCGTATATACGCATTTGCCCGAACGTACGTACGAATGAAAAATGAACGAAAAAAAGCAAAAAAATTACAAACACACACAAAAACTTTCACAGACAGCTACGGAAGTCCAGACAAATGTGTCTCTGAATCGTGCCTAATGTTATGGCAGATGGAAAATGATCAGTATCTACAAGGGTAATAAATTAAAGAATGCATAGCACATATGTAAAACTACAACACTCAATTATCAGCAAATAAAATGTTCAGTTCAAATAATTTTATGGGAACAATAGCCTCGATTCAGAGAGACAAAAAAAACTTCCGTTTTAGTTCCGATCTGTTTTTTTTTGTGAAATGTTTCCGTTCTCGTATGAGTGTACGAGCGATTCTATGCATGCATTGAAAACCTTCTGTAAAGTTTCCCTCCGTTCGTACGGCAGATTACGAATTACGAGGATGTCATTTTCCATCCAGACTTTTCCGTTTCATTTTCACATGTTACAACGTAGGCTTTAGTTTTTGCCCTTTTACCATCGTATCCTCCAACTAATCCTTTACGTTTCCCGTTTGATTCTGTTTCCCTTTTTCAATAAATATTCGTCCAGACGGAAATCCTTACGATCTTGCGCCTGCACACTACAAACTTAACTCATTAAAGTGCTCGCCTACATATTTGCCACCCTCACTTCTACTACAATGTTTAGCTAAATCACTTAGCACTGTCCTCCATCTTCCCTTTTTGACCCTTAAAGCTCACCCAAACCACTTAGCACTGTCCTCCATCTTCCCTTTTTGACCCTTAAAGCTCACCCAAACCACTTAGGACTGTCCTCCATCTTCCCTTTTTGACCCCTAAAGCTCACCCAAACCACTTAGCACTGTCCTCCATCTTCCCTTTTTGACCCTTAAAGCTCACCCAAACCACTTAGCACTGTCCTCCATCTTCCCTTTTTGACCCTTAAAGCTCACCCAAACCACTTAGCACTGTCCTCCATCTTCCCTTTTTGACCCTTAAAGCTCACCCAAACCACTTAGCGCTGTCCTCCATCTTCCCTTTTTGACCCTTAAAGCTCACCCAAACCACTTCTTGGTTAGGTTCTTCTTCCATTTTAGCCCCCTAAAACTTACCCAAATCACTTCTCGGTCATGTGAATATTCATCTTTAAATATTTCTGGGCCCATTAGTTTTGTGTTAATGTATTTTGTAAATGAAATGACAATGTACATTTTTTTTTATTCCATCATAAAATATAAAGTTGTTAAAAATTTTGAAAATTTCAAATTTTAACAACTATAAAAAAAAATACATATCAATGGCAGGCCACTGAACATTATTCTTCATCTATGTTCCCCAACGAGTTGCGCAGCTCCTGCATCTCGCCCACCAGCTGAAGGACCCTGACACTCAGTTGTGCCACTCTGGCACGTGTGGTCCCTGTTAAAAAACGTAAATTTAAATATTGGTATAACCTTGTTGGGGTCATGCTGCAGTACCCCCCCCCCCCCCCCCGTATGGTCCAAACACCTAAATCTGGACTTCAAAAGCCAGAGGGCCCTTGCCACAACGGCCCGGGTTTTGCATAGTGCCCGATTAGAGAACCCCTGGCCCACATTCTGCAGGCAAAGAACGGGCATCAGGAGCAAGGGCGAGTGGCACATCTTGCAGTTCCTGCAACCAAATATAAAATAATTACACAAAGCAAAGGTAACCAACTAAAACAAGAACTCCTACCACAAATTAAGATTCAAGTTCAAAAATCCAAATATAATTCACAAAGGACATAAGTCTAAAAAAATATAGCAATTATATGGATGTGTGGGAAAATAAATGTTTACATGCTAAGGACTAATTAAGGTCAGCATTAAAATGCTTCTATAAGGCATACATGAAATGTATTGATTCAGGTATGCATTGCTATACAATTTATGGCCTCGGCCATGCTGATACATGCAATGCCTTGGTGCTAAAGGCGCGCAGACTCCTCCACATAGCCGCAAAACATGTTCAACAATAGCAATCCGAGCCCTCAAAGGTCTCGCAAGTGGATCGGAAATGAAACGGATTTATAGGGTAGGGATCCGTCGGAAATTAGCTCTCTGAATCAGACGGAAGCTCTCTGAATCAACGGAAGTTTTCTGAACGAACTGAAAATTTCCGATTTTGTTTGGAAAATGATCCGAACTAACGGAAATGTTCCGATTTGCTTCCGATCATCGGAAGCGCATTCCCGAACGTTCGTGCGAGTAGAAAATGAACGAAAAAAAGCAAAAAAATGACAAACACCCACCAAAACTTTCACAGACAGCTACGGAAGTCCGGACGAATGTGTCTCTGAATCGAGGCTAATATGTGGAGGCTGATTCACTAGTAGCACCAGGTTTGCCAGATGAGCGTCTGTATAGCGGTGCTTAGAGTGACCGCTAGTTTGGCGCTGTAAGCGGGTATCAGGCGCTGTAACAACAGCGTCTGGGTTGCTATAGTAACCTGACCGGCATTGATGAATGTGATGTGTGTTGGGCGCTCCACAACAGTACAGTGCTGCAGCAAGAAAAAGGAAGTGCTCCACCATATAAAACAAAAAACTGCACACACACAGCGTCGGCGCATAGCATAGAGCGTCAGATGCTGTGTGATCAAAGTCTGATTTTGAGCACATATACACCTGTAACAAAATGAAAACACATGGAATGACATTGTTTTAACACTAGGACAATAATACTTTAGTGCCAGACCTGTAAATACAATTCTGAATAAAAATATAAAAAAAATAATCATAAAAGTGTTTGTTTGCAGCCAGGAGAGGTCACACAATGATTTGAGCAAAAAATAATTAAATAAATTGCCAAACACTCTATTTATACTAATGAAGCCCCGTTGAAATGTATGGGAGAGCGCTACAGGGTGATAGATTTTGACTATCCTGGTGATTCATCCTTTCCCTGTGTGAAATCCTCCAGATCGCATATTGCTTGGGCGTGCAGTAGGCAGTTCAAATTTTAGGGCCGCATTTAAGCTTTTCATACACTGACACCTGGCAGCATACAATGAATGAAAGCATGTAATATCAGGCTGTTTTCTCAACTTCTTATGAAGTAAAAATTAATTTTAAATTAATAGGGTGCTCCCTGCCCCCTCCCTGAACCAACCAGTCCATTGCCCGGGGATAGTCATTACCGCTGGCAGGATGCCAGGATTAAAATTTGTCCCCCTAAACAACAGAGACTGACTGGACTTGCTGAGTACACGCCGCTCTAGGGGAGACAGAAGAAGGAATATGCGGAAGAGTGAGTACTATTCATTTTGACTCCTGTACCAGAGAGGAGTTCTGCATGCGCCTGTGAGTATACACTAGCATCTAGCTTCAACAACATGTCAGAACTTAAAGGAGCACTATCGCAAAGAAATGGCCCATTAATAAAAATCCATATATATATGCTGGATGGCAGGAGGAGGGGTCACCTATACACCCAGCATCAAGAAATATCCAACCAGGCTTGTTTTTCTTTCTTTTAATGGAAGGAAAAGGACATCCAGGGTGACAGGCTCTGTCAACCCTGATAGGCTAAACTTGTCACCCCTGGATTTTATTCCTACCGTAAGAGAATAAACCACAAGTTTGGAGGGGGTTTTATTCAGTTCGGGTGTATAAGTGACCCCTCTTCTTATTTTACTTGTTTATATGAATTTTTAATATTACCCAATTTCATGATAGTCCCCCTTTAATAGCTATAGGCTAGCAGTGGCTAGCTAGTGTGATGGGCCCTGGTGCAAACATTAAATGGGGCCATTTCAAGGATCAAACAGTAAACTTTTTTCAGCCTTTTTTCTCTATTGGATGCAGCTAGACAAGTGAAGACTGGAACAGCTGAAGACTGAGACAATGGGTACTTCCTTTTTTCTAAATAAAAGTGAACACAAATATGATAAATAAGAAATAAATATGAAAAAAATGGAAGAGCACCAAAGATGGGTCCCTCGACCCCCAAGTCCTGGTGTAGTCGCACCCCCTGCAGCCCCTATAGTTATGCCCCTAGAGTCTAGCAAATGAAGAATGATACTACAGTCTGTATGTATCACCAATATTAGTTATGCCTAATATGTTCAACCACATGACCTCCAGCATCAGGCATTCTGTTATCTCGGAATACCGGATACTAATTACTATTGTGGTGTCTCCCAGTGGTGTCTGTGGAAACCTCCATCAGCATTCTGTTCGTTGGAGGGACACGCCTTCCACAATTGCCTGAAAGACACACCCAGGAGTTGGCAGCAGCAGCAGCAGCATAGGGAGCTCATATATTGCCTGAAAGACACACCCAGGATTTGGCAGCAGCATTAGGAGCCCATATATTGCCTGAAAAACACATTGGAGTTGGCAGCAACATTAGGAGCCCATATATTGCCTGAAAGACACACCCAGGAGTTGGCAGCAGCAGCATTAGGAGCCCATATATTGCCTGAAAGACACACTCTGGACTTGGCAGCAGCATAGGGAGCACATATATTGCCTGAAAAACACGCCCAGGAGTTGGCAGCAGCATAGGGAGCTCATATATTGCCTGAAAAACACACCCAGGAGTTCGCAGCAGCATTAGGAGCCCATATTATGCCTGAAAGACACAGCCAAGAGTTGGCAGCAGCATTAGGAGCCCATATATTGCCTGAAAAACACATTGGAGTTGGCAGCAGTATAGGGAGCCCATATATTGCCTGAAAGACACACCCAGGAGTTGGCAGCAGCATTAGGAGCCCATATATTGCCTGAAAAACACATTGGAGTTGGCAGCAGCATAGGGAGCTCATATATTGCATCAGCTACTCGCATGCATCAGCTATTGGTGGGTGGAAATCCTGGCTGATCCATGCCTGATTCATCTTCACAAAGGTGAGTCTCTCCACATTTTTCGTAGACAGACGAGTTACTATGGCCCCCGCAGCAGTAAAGACCCGCTCAGATGACACACTACTGGCCCGGGCAGGACTGCTCTCCCAGGGCAAACTCTGCCAGTTGCGGCCGCAAGTCCAGTTTGGCTGCCCAGAAGTCCAGCGGATCCTCAAGGTGCGTTGGCATGGTCATTTCAAGGTATGACACGACCTGTTCCAGGTCTTCCTGCTGCTCATGAGTAGCCTCACTATGCGGGTGCAGAAAGCTACTCATTAGCAACTGAAGACTGAGGCTGCTGCTGATAGAGCTGCTGCTGCTCCTGCCACCCCCCCGGCAGCCATGGCAGTGGAAGGTGAGCGCAGAGGTCCCCCGAGTCAGACCTGTGAGAGTATGGACCATGGCGCAGATAGGCATCGGCCAACTGACTACGTAGAATGTCTTTGTAGTAGGTCAGTTTGTCCTCCCTCTCGGCGGGTTTAAAAAATGCCCCCATTTTGTGCCGTAAGCGAGGGTCCAATAAGGTGTAGAGCCAGTAGTCATCCTGCAGAAAAATAGAGACAATTCTGTGGTCACTACGCAAGCCCGTGAGCATGCATCGCGCCATTTGTGCAAGTGACTCGGAGGGACTACCTGTCTCCATCTCCACAGCATACTGCCACGGTGTGTCTGGGTCCTCTGTCTCACCTTCCTCACAACCCTCTAGCCCCACTGGCTGCTCCTGCTCCTCCTCTCCTGTCAGATGACTAGATAAACCACCCATTTCGCCAAAACTAAACTGCGCTTCACTGTGCTGATCCTCCTCCTCAGCTCCCACTGGGTTTATGTGGCTGTGAAATGTGTGCAACATGTCTCCAGTGCCCTGACCAGCCATGGTTTCCAACATGTGTTGTATTACATGAAGCAGCGGAATCACGTCGTTCATGCCGTAATCCTGGCGACGGACAAATAAAGTGGCTTCCTCAAAGGGCCTGAGCAAACGGCAGGTGTCACGTATGAGCTGCCACTGGTTCACATTAAAGTTACACAGGGGAGTCCCCCTATCTGCTTGGATCATCAAGAAATCAGTGATGGCTTTTCTCTGTTTGTATAGTCGATCTAACATATGTAGGGTGGAATTCCAATGGGTGGGAACATCGCAAATCAGACTATGTTGGAGATACCGTTCTGACGCTGTAGCTCAAGAAGGGTGTGCTTTGCGGTGTAGGAGTGGCTGAAGTGCATACAAAGTTTCCTTCCTGTTGTTGGGATGTCTTGCAGATGGGGGGAAGACTTCAGAAAACGCTTGACAACTAGGTTGAACACGTGTGCCATACAGGGCGCATGGCTCAGGCTTCCTTGTCTCAGCGCAGACAAGATGTTACTCCCATTGTCAGTCACCATGGTACCCATTTCCAATTTTTGCGGAGTAAGCCATGTTTTGATTTCTTGATGAATGAATTTCAGGAGCCCCTCCCCTGTGTGACTCCGTTCGCCAAGGCAAACCATGTGAATCACAGCGTGACACCGCCGTGCCCTGCACACATGGTAGGCTGAAGGAGCATTGAGAATTGACCATACAGGAGGATGTAGGCTGAGGAGATGGCGGAGGATGAGGAGGCAAAGTCGCACACTGTGACAGGCAAAACGGCCTGGGAGCGTGGAGGCCGAAGCGGTGTGACCTGTCCAAGTTGCTGTGCAGGAACCACATTCACCCAGTGGGCCGTAAAGGACATGTATTGTCCCTGACCGTAGTTACAGCTCCAGATGTCGGCGCTGCCATGCACTTTGGTGCACACCGACAGCCTCAAGGACTGGCCCACCTTCTGCTCAACAAATTTGTGCAGGGCTGGTACTGTCTTCTTTGCAAAGAGATGACGGCTTGGGACTCTCCACCTCGGCTCGGCACAAGCCATCAGCTCTCTGAAAGGTGCAGAGTCCACCACCTGAAAAGGGAGGGACTGCAGCACTAGCAACTTGGACAGGAGCACATTTAGCTTCTGCGCCGTAGGATGAGTGGGCGCATACTGTTGTCTCTTGGACATGGCTTCGGTGATGGATTGCTGGTGGGATGAGTGACTTTTAGGAGGAGGAGCAGGAGCATCTGGAGCGGCAGAGGATGGGTATGACGCACAGCTAACTTCGGCTGAGGTGCTGAAGCCTTGGCTGGGTGAAATTGAAAGCGGCGTGGCACTGGCTGACGCAGCAGGCTGCACCCCCACTTCGGAGCCTCGGTTCTCCCAGGCCGCTTTATGGTGACGCTGCATGTGTTGCCGCAGAGCCGTGGTACCAACATTGGGGCCCTGGCCACGCTTGACCTTCTGTCTACACATCTTGCATTTGGCCAGGTTACCCTCCTGCGGATGCTTGAGGAAAAAGTGCCACACTGCCGAGTAGCTAATTTTCCCTCCAACAGTCTGCACTAATTCACTGCTACTGCTGCCAACTCCAGGAACCCCTGCTCCACTACCTCCCGGGAAGGCAGCCTGCCGTGCAGCAGGTGGTCTACCCCGCCCCCAGCCACGTGTGGCTCCAGACATCCCAATTCTGCCACCATGCTAACTTCAACCCTACTGCCACCATGCTGACTGCCAACCCTACTGCCACCTTGCTGCCTCAGCTGCTGACTCTGGGGCAACCTGGGACCCTCTTCTCCTGATGATGATGAAGCCCCTTCTGCACGGGGCTCCCAAGTGTGATCGGCTTCATCATCATCATCATCATCGAGTTGTGCCTGCACGTCACTGATGTCCTCTTCGGTTTCCACAAGAGCGTGTGCTGCAGGAGACGGAATGCTCACCACACCACCTCCCACGCCACTCTCCTCCTCAGTGTTTGTCTGCCTAGCGGAAGAAGCGGCGGATGTCTCCCCCATTTCTTGGCTGGGCAGTAGCTGCTGACTGTCCTCTAACACATCGTCCTCACTGAATAGTGGAGCTGAACCCAAAGCATATGATACGGTGGCTGGAGGGGGGGTAGGACAGAGGCAATGAAAGGACAGGGGCTGCTCCCGGGCCATGCCAACTCAGGGTTGTGTCCGCGGAACCTACTGTCCGACTGGAACCGACTGTTGACTGGGGGTGTCAGATGTCACTTGTGATGAGGTCGATGACCGCGTTAACCAATCGATGACGGCAGATGCGTTGCTGGTCGAGACACGACCGCTAGCAGATGCCGGGAGATCAGGCCTCTCACCGCGACTTCTGCTGCCACTCGGTGAAAGGCAATGGATGCTTTAAACTTTAAAACCAGACCTTTTTATACAAAAGGCAAACGGTTAGTAGGCAGGTACTCTTAAAACATAAGTGGTAGCACTGACAATGGCCCCCGGTGAAAGGTAATGGGTGCTTTAAACTTGTAAACCAGACTTTTTTATACAAAAGGCAAAAGGTTAGGAGGCAGGTACTCTTAAAGGATAAGTGCTGGCAATGACAATGGCCCCCAGTGAAAGGCAATGGGTGCTTTAAACATGTATACCAGACTTTTTTTATACAAAAGGCAAAAGGTTAGTAGGCAGGTACTCTTAAAAGATAAGTGCTAGCACTGACAATGGCCCCCGGTGAAAGGCAATGGGGGCTTTAAACTTGTAAACCAGCCTTTTCTATACAAAAGGCAAAAGGTTAGGAGGCAGGTACTCTTAAAAGATAAGTGCTAGCACTGACAATGGCTCCCGGTGAAAGGCAATGGGTGCTTTAAACTTGTAAACCAGACTTGTTTTACACAAAAGGCAAAAGGTTAGTAGGCAGGTACACTTAAAAGATAAGTGCTAGCACTGACAATGGCCCCCGGTGAATGGCAATGGGTGCTTTAAACTTGTAAACCAGACTTGTTTTATACAAAAGGCAAAAGGTTAGTAGGCAGGTACTCTTAAAAGATAAGTGCTAGCACTGACAATGGCCCCGGTGAAAGGCAATGGGTGCTTTAAACTTGTAAACCAGACTTTTTTTATACAAAAGGCAAAAGGTTAGGAGGCAGGTACTCTGAAAGGATAAGTGCTAGCACTGACAATGGCCCCCAGTGAAAGTCAATAGGTGCTTTAAACATGTAAACCAGCCTTTTTTTATACAAAAGGCAAAAGGTTAGGAGGCAGGTACTTTTAAAAGATAAGTGCTAGCACTGACAATGGCCCCCGGTGAAAGGCAATGGGTGCTTTAAACATGTAAACCAGACTTTTTTTTATACAAAAGGCAAAAGGTTAGTAGGCAGGTACTCTTAAAAGATAAGTGCTAGCACTGACATTGGCCCCCGGTGAAAGGCAATGGGTGCTTTAAACTTGTAAACCAGACTTTTTTATACAAAAGGCAAAAGGTTAGGAAGCAGGTACTCTTAAAGAATTAGTGCTAGCACTGACAATGGCCCCCGGTGAAAGGCAATGGGTGCTTTAAACATGTAAACCAGACTTTTTTATACAAAAGGCAAAAGGTTAGGAGGCAGGTACTTTTAAATTAAAAGTGCTAGCACTGACAATGGCCCCCGGTGAAAGGCAATGGGTGCTTTAAACTTGTAAACCAGACTTGTTTTATACAAAAGGCAAAAGGTAAGTAGGCAGGTACTCTTAAAAGATAAGTGCTAGCACTGACAATGGCCCCCGGTGAAAGGCAATGGGTGCTTTAAACATGTAAACCAGACTTTTTTTTTATACAAAAGGCAAAAGGTTAGTAGGCAGGTACTCTTAAAAGATAAGTGCTAGCACTGACATTGGCCCCCGGTGAAAGGCAATGGGTGCTTTAAACTTGTAAACCAGACTTTTTTATACAAAAGGCAAAAGGTTAGGAAGCAGGTACTCTTAAAGAATTAGTGCTAGCACTGACAATGGCCCCCGGTGAAAGGCAATGGGTGCTTTAAACATGTAAACCAGACTTTTTTTATACAAAAGGCAAAAGGTTAGGAGGCAGGTACTCTTAAAAGATAAGTGCTAGCACTGACAATGGCCCCCGGTGAAAGGCAATGGGTGCTTTAAACTTGTAAACCAGACTTTTTTTTATACAAAAGGCAAAAGGTTAGGAGGCAGGTACTCTTAAAGGATAAGTGCTAGCACTGACAATGGCCGCCCAGTGAAAGTCAATAGGTGCTTTAAACATGTAAACCAGCCTTTTTTTATACAAAAGGCAAAAGGTTAGGAGGCAGGTACTTTTAAATGATAAGTGCTAGCACTGACAATGGCCCCCGGTGAAAGGCAATGGGTGCTTTAAACTTGTAAACCAGACTTGTTTTATACAAAAGGAAAAAGGTTAGTAGGCAGGTACTCTTAAAAGACACATGCTAGTATTTGGGATGCCCCTTCTCACGTACAGAGGTGGCCTCCTTTGATTGTGGAAAAGTGACTTTGCTTATGAAATGCAAGCAGTTATTAGACAGGTAGTCTTGAAATTTTTATGCTAGTGTTTGGGATGCCCCCTCCTCACATATAGAGAAGGCTTACCTTGATTGTGGTAAAGTGACGTTGATTATAAAATGCAAGCAGTTAATAGACGGGTAGTCTTGAAATATTAATGCTAGTGTTTGGGATGCCCCCTCCTCACATACAGAGGACGCCTCCCTTGATTGTGGAAAAGTGATGTTAATTAGAAAATGCAAGCAGTTATTAGATAGGTAGTCTTGAAATATTAATGCTAGTGTTTGGGATGTCCCCTCCTCACATACAGAGGAGGCCTCCCTTGATTGTGGTAAAGTGATGTTAATTATAAAATGCAAGCAGTTATTAGACAGGTAGTCTTGAAATATTTATGCTAGTATTTGGGATGCCCCCTCCCCACATACAGAGGAAGCCTCCTTTGATTGTGGAAAAGTGACGTTAATTATAAAATGCAAGCAGTTATTACACGGGTAGTCTTGAAATATTAATGCTAGCACGCTTTTTAAAGAATGACACCAGGTAAAGGAAAAGCTAAATAGGCAGGATTGCTATTAACACTAAATAAGCTTGAAAGCTAATGCAAACAGTTTAAACTGTCCCTGTCTTAATCTGTCACTGTCACAGGCTCTCACCTTCTCTATCTGTCCCGCGCTTCTTCTGTTCCATCTATCTATCTATCTATCTATCTATCTATCTATCTATCTATCTATCTATCTATCTCTCGCTCTCTCCCTGCCTGATCTGCTCTGGCCGCAATACAATGTCAGAATGATCTTCCGCAAGATGGCCACGGTTTATATGGGGCTGTGACATAATCGGTAAGCCTGTCTGCTGATAGGTAGCATGTGACACCTACCCAGCATTCCTTGCCCCATGGGACATGTCCTGACATGTGGATCCACGTCCACATTTTAGATGGACTGTATAGCAGTAAATGGAGTTTTAAGGAAGCGATTCGAGCGATCGAATCACAGCGATATTCAGAATCGTAACGAATCGAATATTTCATTAAATTCGTAACGAATTCGGGTTCGTCAGAATCGATTCCCTCATCTCTGCCAAACAGCTCTCCATTTGGTTCGGAGGCTGTTTGGCCAAATTACTCTAATGGCTAACTGGGTTTTTTTTATAAACCTGAATACGAACACATTAATGTCTAATATTCTTTTTTTCTTGTTTAGTAAAGAAAAACACATGCTCCAAATGCCCCAAACAATCTGACCTAAATAATGCTGCTATTCGGAGAGAAGTGAATTAGCAATATTTAAGTCCAATTTTTTACTCTGGCCTGAATCCAGAGGTCATCTCTAGCCATCACCATCCCAACATTCTGCAATCCCATCATCCTTTCAATCATTTAGACACAGACAATAAAATAAAATATGGAATCCACACTCTAGAAAAGGAAAAATTGTGATTTTAATGTAACATTCATTCCAATCCAGATGCACTAGTAAAGTGGTAATCTTTAAAGTTCATACTCCCTACCTTTAGGACATTCTTTCATAACTTGTAAGATACTACACAAAGCTTAATTCTAGATTGCTAAGATTTCTAAATAAAATAAAAACCTGAAATAATGTAACATAATCAACATAAAAATCCCCTGAATGTACCTAACATTCATATTTCTCATCTTCGATTTTATGAAGTTACCTGTTTCACATTTTTACACATGTCCTCTATCTTTTAGAATTTTTTTTTGCTTGCTCAGACATTTTATAGCTATCTTCTTTTATCGGTTGATTCACATATCACCCCAGAGTAAAGAGCTGTGGAAAACCTATAACATATCTGCTGCAGTTTAATTGATATTCAGGCTTCTAATTACGAACTCTGTCAAATAGATCTATACTGATTATTTTGCTTTATTAGTACTGTCACTTCCTTTAAGTCCTAACAGAATATTTAAATAAACCTGTCTATGCTAATTTAAATAATATATGCAATTAAGCAAGTGATAATTACAATGGTTCAGCCATGAAGCAAAATGGGTAAAGAAAAGGAGAGTTAAACATTTTATTCTTTGGCCAATTACCCCCCCCCCATTATCTATGCAAAGCATGTCATGAAATCTTATCTTATCTTGGTTCTTTTCCTACATTTTTGGGCATTTTTTTGTTAAAAGGAGTCATACGTTTTTCTTTATAGTCTAGGTAGAGGCTTATTTAGGTGTTGGTCTCTATAGTGAGTAACTATGCACCAAATTGTGGTCAAATAGAACTCTTTAATAAAATGGTCGAGGAGCTTGGCCCTGGAATAGAGGGCACGGTGATATGCAAAGGGGGGGTGTAATGCGTCCACTAGGATCTTTACTTTTTTATCCGGTTGCACATCACTCTTACTCCCAAATTGACCACATTTTTATTTCCAACACTCTGGCCTCAAATTCTATAAGAAGTGGGATTATTAATTGTACCTGGTCAGATCATTCGGTAGTCACGCTTTGGGTTAAAGGCTGTGGTCAAAGCCCAAGCGGTTTAAACTGGGACTGAACAAATCAAGTTTGGGTATGCCAGAGGTGGCAGAGGAAATAAGGAAGGGGTTAGAAGAATATTTTGAATGGAATAAAATGCAGATAACAATCCCACCGTGAATTTGTTGTCCCATAAGGCCTTCATAAGAGGTAGGTTTATACAGATTGTTTCTAGATTGAAAAAGCCCGGAAGAGGTTATTGACAAATTCTTTACGTTTTATTCAGCCCTTTATACAAAGCTGCCCCCAATGGACCCTATACTTGAAAAATGGTCCGGATGGGCTCTCTAATTTGTACTAACTGTATAAAATATTTTAAACTGTACTCGCTCCACATATTGCTTTGTGGAACAATGGCTTTTAAAGTGGGGAACAGCTTCCCTCTGAGGTTCTGTTGGCCAGTATAGTGGTGATACCAAAAAAGGGGAAAGACCCCATGGACTGCGCCAACGATATTAAGGTAACAGACTCAACACCTTTCTGAGGGAAGTTGTCACGGGCAAGATGTGGTGGCACAGGTGTGGATCCGCTTTGGCTGTGTATTGATAGCTAATACCGTGTCAGGGAAGCGGAGTCTAAGAGGCCACCGGTATTCACCAGAGCCCGCCGCAAGGCAGGTTGGACTTGTAGCGGCGAGTGACCCCCAGGTCGCTACCCCCCAACAGCGGCTCAGACACACAGTCAGCCGAGGTAATGCGTGGTACCGAGGAGACAGGCAAAAGGCGAAATCAAGCTCAAGCGGAGGTTAGGGCTGGCAGCACAATCACGAGGTTGAAGGTAAGTAGCCAAGGTCGGGACGGGCAGAGGAGGTTCAGAGTCGAGGACAGGCAAAGGTCGGTACACGGGTGAGCAATACAGGAAACAACTGACGTTCAGTAACCATAGGAAGACCAAGATCCGGCACTAGATGGAAGGAAGTGCCCCTTTAAATAGGAAAAGTGGAATGAGCGGCCACCAATCAAAGGTGAACTGGCCCCCTAAATTTAAAAAAAACTGCGTGCGCGTCCCCTAGTGGACGGGGACGTGCGTGCACCAGGGAGAAGACAGAGAGAGACAGAGGACGGCCAAGACCCGCCGCCCGAAGCTGGTAAGGAGGGAGAGCGGGGAGCGCCGCAAGATGGATGCGCAGCGCTCGCCCTAACAGAAGTGATACATTTGGACCAGGTGGGATTTGTTCTGGGGAGAAAGGGAGCTTACCAAACCAGATATTAATGCCGCTGAAGAGCAGGGGAAGCTCAGGGGGAGGAAAGCTGCTATCAGTCGATGTCCAAAAGGTCTTTGATACCTTATCCTGGGATTATGTTGAGTATATGTTGAGTCTATGTTTCTATGTTTCTATATTCTACAGAAAATAGGGTTAGGAGATGACTTTTTGACCATCTTTAGGGTCCTTTATTCAAACTCTAGAGCCTTGATGCTGATTAATGGTTACAATACAAGGCCCCTGGACATCGACTTTGGAATCAGACAGGGTTGCCCCCATCCCCAGCTCTTTTTGTGTTAGCAGTGCAGCAGGTGGTAGCAAGAATGAGATCTCTCCCTGGTTTTCGGGGGCTACAGAGTGGAGGCAGAGAACACAAATGCATATTATTTGCAGCCGACTTTGATCTTGTGCTGAAATTATTATATCTGTTTAGAACTATTCCAACTCCAATTGAGATGAGGAAGCTGAAAGGGCTTCTAAAGAACATTTTGCATTTGGAAAGGGAGGCTAAGCAGAATAAATAGGAGATCCTTAGAGAGCAGAGAGCGCTGCGGGTCTCCATCTTTTAAATTATCAATGTGCGGCTAGAATCTCCCTGCTGTCTGCTATTTATAAAACGGAGAAGAAGTCAGAGTGGGTCACAATGGAGGAGGAGGGGTGCTCCCCGACTCCAATGGAAGCAACCTTATGGGTCCCGAAGCATTAGAGACCAAAGTCCCTGGGCTCAATTTTAGTAGAGGCCCTGAAGGTCTAGAACAGAGTAGTGCTCCCTGGGGGGGGGGGGGGGTGTATGGCACACCTGGTGATTTTGCCCTCAAACTAGAAGGATTTGGCGCAAAGCCTTCAGTACATTTAGGAAAGTCACAGGCTTGGATATTCATTGTGACGCAAAAGTGTCGCCCTTGGCGGTCATTAACTCACTGCAGAACAAAGCTAGGAGGAGACTGATTGGGCTAATTCTTACAGCGGTGGAGGTGACAATAGCCAGGTCATGTCACCTGCCCCCCCCTTTTTTCTACCTTTTCATTTTTTAATTTGCTTTCTTTTTCTCTCAGGTAGCAGCAAGAGGTCATAGAGAATGGTGGGACCTGAGGTTTAATGTGTATTTGCTTTATTCATTGGATAAGATTAAGTCATATAACTGATTTAGGTATACATTACAGTGTGTATATTGCTTTGTGAACACTCGTAAAGTAATGTGACATGACATATTTTGTGTATTTTGTGTATAATATAAAACATTGAAATTTGTTATCTGAAGGATTACACAGATGGGTTTCTCCTTTTAAATTGGTATTAAAGACTTTTTTGCAATAAGTCATTTTGCACCACTTTACCCAGAATGGGAGTGGATAATCGGGTTGCATTTTTCCTCCCAAAGACTTTGATTGTATTAAGCATTCACATACAGGGGCCTACCCAGCTCATTCCAAACCAGATGTTGCCACATCTTTAAAAATGGAAAAAATTCTCATTAGGTCTTCTTCTAAGGGCAGGCCAGTCTATTTTCGCTCACATCTTCCTGACAGAATGAGGGCCCTTGCATGGGTGTACTTACCATAGAAGCAAGGGAGGCAGCTGGCTTGCAGAAAAAGGGGGCCCAGATCAAACAGTCTTCCCCCATCTTGCAGCACCCGGTGGAGGTTTGTGTCTGCAGTGTCATCACAGTCTGCTAGCAGCTAAGGAATAAGGTGATGGCTTATTTGTTCTATCCTTTGAAACCTAGGGCCATTACCACTGGCACACCAACACTGTGTACAGATGTGGCATTCTTCAGAGTGATCAGAAAGCTGTAAGCTATTCACATTTTAATAGCAGGGTGCATCTCTTGTTACAATTGTAACACCAGGCAAATGCCCGGCTATTACAATGTAACACAGCAGAGAGCTGGCCATATTTCTACAATGTAACAGCAGGGACTCTGCCCTGCATGTTACATTGTACAGCACAGGTTTTAAAACTCTTAAAACTCCCAGCATGAGTTTCATTGCCCCCATCAGTCTTCAGTACCAGTGATTGCAGTATATCTGCACTTTTTTTCTTGATTTTACATATAGTTTGTTGATAAGTTTGCTGATCAAACTTTCTGCCAACTCTCTGAGGACTTGGCAAGAGAGCACCAGTATAGTGAACTGGGTCAGCTAAGGAAAACTGTAGCTTTGCAAAACCAGCAGTGCATATTGTCGACGATTCTACATTTGTGTCATGGGTACATTCGCCAAACCACCTCTTTCAGGTTTCATGTTTATAATACTTATAATTTAGCCTTACCTTTAAAACATTCATTTTTTTGTACAGTAAATCTCTCTCATGTCTACACAAGTGTCAGATTGCTAGTGGTACTGGTATGTGTTAACAATAAGCTTAAAGGGTAATTCCACTTTTTAATGGCATTTTTAAAAGTTCTTATTGTGTGGCAAATTATGTCTTTCATGTGCGGAGCTTATCTGTTAATTTTCTATTTGTTTGCAATTCTGTCGTTTAAAAGAAAACAGTTTTCCATAGCGTGTTTACCTTAGCAATGTACGCCAAAGTGGTGATTTTGAGTACATATCATAGACTTCCTCACTCTGATCATCTGATTGGCTAAGGTATGGGGGACACGTTTAACCCATTTTGCTGATATTCAACTATTTTGTTTGGAAGGATCGCAGTCTTGTGTTCCAGTAACAGTGACAGGGTTCTCAACTGGATATGTCTTTAGGCTGTTTAGATCACAGGTCTGGGGGCACAATCCTAACACAAATGTTTATTTTACATTCCAGAAGAGGAAAACAATAAGGCAGAACACCAAAGTGTGCCAAAGGGGAGTTTTCCTTTAATTCTTATTGGTCCAGGGTTGCATTCTAAAGAAAGTACATTTCCTAATGCTACCAGTGAATGGTAAGTTAGAAAAAGGAGACAAAGACTGTAAACCACAGAGCTGCCAAATGATGAAAAGGTATAGAGCAATATACCAAGCGTTAGGGTGGTCCCTTTGGTATTCGCTCACTGCCATATGACATGTAAGTGTCAATGACATCTATGAACTTTGTTTGTTTTGATGTTCTGATGGTCTGACTGCCATTGATATTGTACTGAGGCTATTGCCACACTGTTATATTCAATATCTTGTATTATCATATTGTTCAGGGATCCATCAGCCTCATATTGCTCTATACCTTTTCATCATTTGGCAGCTCTGTTTTTTACGTAATTTGTCTTTTAGTGTTTTTTTGCATGGTTCTAAGGAGTCTATTGTGATGTGATCAGTTTGTCTTTTATGTATTTGGATACCAATAAAATGTTATACTTAATTTTATAAGTTTGTAGTTAGTGGTGTCCTTTTGGATTAATAGTTGTTGCCTATTTAGCACCACTTGTTTGATAACAGGCATTTCCTACAAGATAAGGACAGATCCCTCTATTACGTTTACTTTTATTTCATATCTCTTTTATGTATGGGCTATATTCCTGTGTACTTCCAGTGGCAAATTTGTCTATAGTGCTGAAACCCGGTGAGTTGAATATGCAGGTCGGGCAGGGGGTTAGGCAGCGATTCCAATAAATGGATGCCTTCTCGGAATCGTACTATCAAGACTATCCAGACCAAAAGTTTGTTTTGACTTGGTCTGGTTTAAAACCCAGCAGTAAAAAAAAAAATGTCCATGTAGTGCTGTCGACCCAGCTGATATGGATGATGGATGGGAGTAGCATTTTTTATTTGCTTTGCCTCAAATGGAACTTTAATCACGCTTTAATTTATCTTATACGTAAAATGAAAAAAGTATATAGTGGTTCTTAATGTCCGGAGATATTTTAAGAAGTTTATGGATTCAGGGACTACATTTCTGTCCCTCAGCTGTATTGTATCACTGGTCACTACAGGGTGAATAAACATGATGGTGGCTGTTGTATTTATTGTGTTCCTCAGTGCATCAAAGAAATCAGATTATATTTTCTCACCCATCAAATTCTAGCTGCCAGCTGTCAGATATCAAATATCCTGGAGAATAAATGAAAAATAGACTGTGCTAACATGTCTAATGTTGGTAGAATGGAATATGGTGAAAAAAAAATATCTCAATACCACTATGTGTAAAGATGATTTGGATAAGGTGTCCACTGAACTATGCATCCTGTATCACATTTCTATGGGCTGCTGCCTGGCACATGTGGCCTTTAATACAAACGTTGTGCCTTATGCTCCTAAGCTTTCCGTCTCATGTTGAGAGGGTCCCTGAAAAAATGCCCCCAGGTCTAAGAAATTAAAAACAATTCCTTCCCCCAGTTTGGTCCGCCCATTCTGATTTGGGATTCCATTGTTGTGAAACCCTAGAGATCCATGGTTCTCTTACCTTGATCCAGGCTCCCACAGCTCATGTGCAGGCTGCCAGACAATCACAATAGATTGCGGTGCATTTTAATCCCTGACAATCTTTACTGAATTAAATATCTAATTGAATTGAATTTCGAATCTGAATTAATTGTTCCCCACAGCGCTT
The DNA here is from genome assembly GCA_027917425.1 of Gastrophryne carolinensis. Lineage (NCBI taxonomy): Eukaryota > Metazoa > Chordata > Amphibia > Anura > Microhylidae > Gastrophryne > Gastrophryne carolinensis. The sequence continues at coordinate 459,752,837 of CM051236.1, forward strand.
AGGTCTTATTACTCAGCAGGTGGCAAACTTAAAGAGGACCTACAGTCAAAATGAATCAAATCAGACCAACATAACAAACAGTGCTCAAATGCCCCCTCCCCTGGGGCAATTTAGATTGCTGCACATAAAAATTACTTAACCTTTTTCTTACTCCTGCTGGGGTCAATTTTAAAAACAAGATAGCCGCTCATGGGCTTGCAGGCCACCTGCACACAGGAAGTCTGCTGGGCTTCCTGTTGCTGTGCATTTTAGTTGTCATGTCATTTAGGAGAGGAAGCACCAAAATGGCTGCTACCTTTCTTTTCCAAATATGCCAGGCTGTTGGTTCGGTTAAGTCCCATGGCTTGAATCGTTATTGGGGGCACATGGGACCAATGGCTGCCCAGTGCATCAGTCACAGTAACACAAGTGCACATACTACATTTTCTCCAATGTAAAGGGTGTGTCAGGCATTGCCATGCCCCCTCCATTATCATGCAAGCGGACGGGGCCAATCACTTTATTTGGTAAGAAATTTGAAATGCTTAAACAGACAACAGGGATTCACATAGTGTGCCTTCTGATTGTGGTAAATGTGGGCCACTATGATTTGCATTTATTTAGGAATTGTAAAAACGCTGACTTCATTGAAATGGAGGTGTGCAGAGCAGTTAACATGTGCGATAACCAAAAACAATATAATATAAGTAAGATAAGTTTTATCCATAATTTTATTCACTTTACAAAATTCATGCTTCCATAAAAAAACTAAGCCCTTTAGACTCCAAAACATACACATTTGTCCATTGTATGTTATACAATTTCTGCTACATTTCACACTTTTTCAGGACTTTCTCAGGGCAGAGCATTACTGTGACATCAGAGGATCAGAAACTCAGCCCCCTGATACCACAATCAGGTAAAATATCAGTCTACCAGTGAAATACCCCCTGAACAATGGAAAAGATCTCTCCCTGAGGAACATTTATAATTTTTACTTGTCCACCATTTCTTTTGAAAACAGCTTGCAGTTTATCTGCAGGGCATACCTCCACAATATTTGCTGGAATGCACCAAAAAGGACATTTTATTACCTCCTATTTCAGGTAGGGGGTAAAAAATTGTTATACAATTGTTAGAACTTAACAGTCTTTTATGCCACAGCATCAGTAGATGTAGCATTTAATGATGTGCACCAATTCTCCCCTACTGTGACTTAAGAGAATGAACTTGTAACAGCTTGAAAAGCCTTTTATCATATATATTGCAATTCTATATCCCACTGAAATAGATATGACAAATATGAGATAACACTCTTCTCGTGATTTTTCAAACAGGAGCCTATAACTTCCCTTTTTTTCCAATGGAAGAAAAATGAGATAGAAAATAGAGGATAATACACCATTACGAGTGTCTGCACAGGAAACACTGCTGCAATATCCCAATTTTATTTCTGACAATCTCTGTAGGCCAAGTAACAGAAGGTCTCTAATCTGGATTTAAATTAATAACCCTGAGGGTATTATAAGATACAACTCTAGAAAGATGGGGATGGAAGCTTGGATTGTTGGTGATAGTGTCGCCTAACAGCTGGCCTTTATCCATCAATTTACAACCTCCAGATTGAGAGTTTCATATTGGTAAGCAATGTAGCATTGCAGCACTAGCCAAAATAATATCTTTGTCTTATACTTGGCATTTTGTATTTTAATACTTGCTATAGCCCACGGACATGAGCTGTAGCTGAGCAATTGCCTCCTTTCCACACAGCATGAAAATGGATGTAATACATAAGGTCCTGCTAAATGAATTTTGTGCAGACAACACAGTAATTAACTGATAAACCGATAACTATGAGCACATGTAAAAGATATATGCATGCTAAGAAAAAATCTGATGCTACTGCACAAGCTTGACAGTAATTTGCAGATTCAATAAAACTATCTTTCACAAATAGAAATGATGTATATAGGTCTCTACATTATATTTGCAGTGTATTTTCAAGAAAATGTTAGAGTATCTGTCTTTCTAAAGAACACAATGCATGGATATAATGGTAACAGGGACAATATAAAAAAACATATCAAAGTGCAATACAGAAGTTTTCTGGGAGCCTTTGTTACTTTAAGAGACTTTCCATTTCAAAGCATAATGTGGGACATGCTAAAGCTCTGGTGAAGCAAGTTTGCCTTTGGGTATGAACTGAAGCTTATATGTGAGTGAGCTTTTTAGCTTTTTTTTTAACCTGAACATATTTGTCTTAAAAAAACACCTACCCCTGTGATTGGGTACTTTCACAGCTGATGTACAGACGGGGCAGCCTTACTTCGAATTTTCCTTGAGTGATTGCAAAAGCATCGCCAGCGAATCGCCAGTGAACGATCCTGCATTGCAGTGCATTGACTGACTGCTAGAGGGCAGTCAAGTGAAATAATCATTAATTGATTAGTGTGATTGTTTGCCCCCCCCCTTACGGTATTCTAATCATGATTTAAAAAAAGCTGTAGTTGCAACTATTCAGCTGCATTCAGGTCAGGCTGACGATGCAGCCGCATATTATGTTAAAAAGTTATTTCAGTGATTACAGTGGGGAAGCTCAATGTTGATGACGTGAGAAAGTGAAGGCAATGGAGTGCATTAAGGAATAGGCCGACACAGGCCAATGGAACTGGGCCAGGCGGGGAGACAGCGGCTTCGCAGGAGGTGGTGTGCATGTCACGGCGATGCAGCTGAGATTCTCTTCAATCCAAGGGATTATGTGGGGGAATCATTCTGCCTGTTTTGTCATGTTTAAAATGCTGTAGTTGCTACTACCCAGCTACTAAAAAGTTATTAATGTGATTACGGTGGGGAAGCTCAAGGTTATTGGCATGTGGGAAAGTAAAGGCAATGGAGTGCATTCAGGACTAGGCCAACACAGGCCAATGAAACTGATCGGGCCGAGGGTCAAATTGGTGGCTTTGCCAGAGCCAGCGTGCAAGTCCCAGTCTGGCCGGAGATGCAGCCATGTTTTTGATTGATGTGCCATGCCAGGATTCCCTCCCATTTATGGATTTTTGTGGAGGAATCATTTAGCCTTGACACATTTGTCAAAAGGCAAAAGGATTCTTCTACATAATTCCATGAATGATAGTGAAACCTCGGGATGGCAAAGTAATCCTAAACAGCCAGACCAGAATGTGCACACTGCCTCTGGCAAAGCCACCATGTGGCCATTGGCACTGTTAGTTCTAATGGCCTGTGCTGGCCTAGTGCACTCCATTGCCTTCACTATCCCACATACCATCAACATTGAACTTCCCCACCATTATCACTGAAATAACGTATTTACTTTCTAACATAATACGCGATTGCAATGCCTGTCTGCTTTTAAAACATGCCAAATACTGAGTTAAGGCAAAAGGGTTCCTCCACATAATCCTGTGAATTGGGGGAATTTCGGGGATGGCCAAGCAGTCATAAACCCAGCTGCATCACCATGCACACTTTAAAATAGTGTGGAGACTTGTACAGCCCTTGCCATTTCTTCTCTTAGGGAAGTGACAATGTGCATGCAGAACAGCATTCCAAAACTTTTTTTAAACTATAACAGATTATGCAGTAGGATCAAATGAGGGAGTATTCCATAGGAATTTAAGATTAAAATCCTGTCACTGTAGCATCTAGCATGACATGGTGGGCTATGGCAATGCGTCTGAATAGTGGCACAAATAAGGATTTATAAAATAGTATGAAGACTTGAGTGAGGGCAGTCCACTGTCATTTCTTCCATTAGGAAGGTGGCATGCCGGGGCATCGGAAAAAAATGACAGTGACCATGCACATGCAGAACAGCACTCAAAGCCTTTTTTGAATTATTACAGATATTGCAGTAGGGCCAAAGGAGGGAGTATAACTATCCATAGTAATCTAGGCAAATAGGTTAATTACAGATTGATAACAAAATATCTGCCTAAAAAATGTTTTAAAGCTTTCCGCCACAGTTGCATGATTTCCTAAAAAAAACTAGAAGGAAACAGAAGCTCTCAAAATCCTTTAGTCTTGTGTCAAAAAATTTAACTAACATACAAATCATTACTCCAATACATATAGTGCAACACAATAAAAAAACATTGAATAAGGATCTATAGATACAGATAGCATAAACATAAATAACTTAGCTAACTTAAGTAAGAGGCATCAATTCCATACCAGCTTAGATGTTAATGGATTGTAAATTGTAAATGTAAATGACCACATAATTATAGCTCACTATAAGCAGAAGGATCCTTACTGACATTCACAATAAGTCTTAAAG